>CM001190.1:7553475-8797225 GCA_000218505.1 Schrenkiella parvula | reverse complement strand
TTTCTAATCAGATTTAAGTAATGTTATAATATAGTATATATATTGGCTTCGGATTCCAAACACATTGCTCTTTAGTCTTCTGAAGATCTCTCTGCATTGCTAGTGTATGTAAATGGTCTACTTGGATTTAAAATTATTGATGTCACTAATTGTTTCATTTTTATCTTTACTCACTGGTTGCTTTAATTTTCACTATTCCTGAAGATCATTTATCAAATTTTTAGTTTCATGCAGTATCTGTTTGATTAATATTGTAATATATGAATGTCACAGTGTGTAAATTGTTTGATAGGGCCAAGTCAATGTAAAGCAATTGTTTTAATGATCACTTTACATGTCATACCAAATTGCATCACCACCAGGTGAAGACGAACTTATTACAAGTTGCAACAATCTAACAACAACCTTCATTAATGTCGAAAATCATATATCATAAGAGGCTCCAAAAAGGATAAATATATTTTAAAAAGATGGATAAATCTAAATATTTTATATTACTATTATTATTATTAGAGAAATTGCAGTAGAGACACATTGAAAAAGACTCAAACCATAATTAAAATAACCCAATTGATGGGTTTTCTCCCACGGATTATTCTAACGACAATCATTGCAATAAAAACTAACATAACTTATAGTTATAGATCATAGGTTAAACCGACTGATTCAAAATTTTGAAACCGGCCGGTCCAATGAAGAAAGATCAATTTTGATCCGGGTAGATTAATTAGCTCTGGTTCCGGTAGTACCACCACCGTCGTGTCCGCTCTTTCCACCGTGAAACGCCGATGAGAAATTGGTGTTGAGATCAGAATACATCGAAACAACCTTAGAGATGTTTCCGTTGAGTTCTTGGATCAAAGCGACGTTCTTCGACATGTTATCAGCCATTCTTGATTGGTGATTGTCGTTGACCTGCTGGATCAGTGATCTGTTTCTGTCCAAAACCGATTGCACTTGTCTGAAATTCCGATCTAGATTCTCCCACATCGCCGGATCTTCTCCTCCTCCTCCCTGCTCCGCCTCTTCCGCCACGCTCCTCCGCCGCTTCGTTTCGCCGTTTCTCTTCATTTTTAAATAACTTTGTTCTAACTTAGTTCTTATCAACCGAAGATTTTTCTTTTTTTATCTGTTTTGTGTTTTTCGTTTTTAAAAAAAATGATTTTTGTATTTTCGCACTGAAGAGAAATCAGATATTTATAGTAAATATCTTCCAGAGAAGATGATAAATGGACACAGAGGCAAGTAGTTCTGTTTAATCACCACGCGGATAACCAGAGCGTATAACTCACATACATGTATCTTATCGAATATATGAAGAACACGCGCGTAGGGAAAACTGGAAAAATGTGAATATGAAGGTGTGCAGTGATTGGTTAAGAGAAATAAAGGAGAGAGCTTTTTCTGCACTTTTCTGAATTTTTTACTAATTTTAAAATGGGCGAGAGAGAGAGATAAGGATCTTTGATTCTGTATGACTTGAGAAATATCTCAAGATATTTATTGTAAAGTGAATAATTTTATATGAATAAAGTAACGAAAAAGGTATATATGGTTTACGACTTGCCACGGTGAAGAACCAAGTTCCTATACGCATCATCTCATTTCTCAGTTTCTAAAATTTGCCTTTGATCTGGTCAAGCGTTTATAAAACACACTTTTAGTCTTTCTTCGTTAGATATTTTACTAAATATCTCACATCAAAACTCAATTTTGTTGGAATTTCTGTAAGTTACCTTTCTTTAGTAATAAAGTTTTGTTCTTTTGTAATAGAAGAACAAATTTGGGAGGAGAATCGAGAGAGAACTAAAATATGAGATTCACTGAGAGCTATTTAAGAACATGAAAGGCCACATGATTAGGTTTCAGTTTCAATCCATATCCGCAATTTGATCCATCAATTCTACCAAAATGTAATTTGTTCTCTCACGCAATAAGCAAAAACGAACCTAATTTTATGTTGTCACATCATCTTTGAAATGTTATATCACACAATCATATTACTCTATGATAATTAATTCAATTATAACGATGATGACATGATTCTAAACACTATGACAATGGCAACAAACAAACAACTCGAATCATCAATGAGTAAAGATGATGTAACAAAAGAGATTAGCGACCTCAACTTAATAAGATTCCTTGCGTTTTCTTCCGAGTATTGCAGCTCTCTGGAATCGAGGACCTCCTGTTCTCCATTTCTTGAAGGCTGTCATAGACAAGTGAGCTGCTTCGTACACTGCAGAAATAAACAAACAGTAGAGGTTTCAGGTGAAGAAGATGGTAACTAAATACAAAAACACAAGAGTTATAATGCTTCAATTACAGTTTGTTTCTTCTTTTGTTAAGAGTGGCAAGAACTTGGAAGCTGTTATATGAGCTGCAGTGTATACTTTCGTCAGGCTCCCCTTGTATCTGATTTTAAACGCAGTCGATAGCAAGATTCCGATTGTTCTATCTGTAACTCTGTTCCCACATCAAAGAAATAAATGAACTGTGAAACCTACCACTGACAAAGATGAGTCACTTTAATTCTATAGAAATGTGATCTACTTTTCATAAAACGCCAGTGATAAATGAAAAGAAACAATTAGTTGTTTGGCACTGTCTTCCAAACCGTTTCACAATGAAAAAATCTCATGTACCCGATTGAACTTAGAATGAGCTTTTGAAACACAAAGAAATCTTGCAATTATAGCTAAATGCGCCAAAACATAAGCTTATTTAAAGATCAAAAAGAAAATCGACACCAGGAAAATCAACTTTACTCTTGAAAAACCAAGTGAAAGATCAACGGGAAAGGACTCACAATGGCTGTAACTTGCACCCGAATTCGTAGAAGTATGGACATCGTGTTCTAAGATCCACAGATATTGCATCGGCCTGTATTTCCAGCCTCGTCCTGCATAAACAGATAAAGCCATGAAAAAGACATCTCAGGGACAAAAGAAACAAACAAATGCAGTACTAAGGCTTTCTGAAGTTTCAACAGTTCACAGAACCAGATAAACACAAAGAAAGAAAGCACGAAAAGAAGATGGTATGTACTTGTATACACTCAAAAACATTACAGTAAACTCTCTTACTTCTCGTCGAAACAGGCAGGAAGGCTTATGGATACAGCTTCCCTCAAATGCAACTCATGAGCAAGCCAGAAGGGTAACTCCACTTTGGCGCCTTGTTCAACCTGCAGGAACACAAAGATAACTAAAAACAAAAAAAATCACAAGGCAAATTATCCATTTGAAGTTGCTTCAGCAGTGAGAAATAACACTGACACAATTTGTCTCAGCACTTGGATCAATAGTCACTCCATTTACTGCTTTATGGAATAACACAGGGGCAAACTGCAAGTAAGAAAACAAGAAAGATTTGATGTGATCAGCTTTCTGTTTTGACATAGACAAAGAGAAGAAGAGCCTCTCAAAGAATCTAATGGAGGAAAAGAAGAAGAAGTTAACCTCTTCCTCTGTAAGTATGTCGTCAATGTCATAGTACTTGGCCATGATCTTAAGGCTAACTTCCACAAGCCAAGCTTGAGATTTTGGATTCTTCGCCTGCAGAAGAGCATATAAGCAAAGGGATAAAGTCGTTCAGAAAACAGAAAACAGAAAACTCCAAATGCCTAAATCCTATGAGCCCATCATCTGAAAGGCAAAACCCTTATTCAAATCTGAATTTCTAATTAAAACCAGAAATTTCTAGATCCGGCAATCTTAAATCTGCTCATAAGGCAGCGGCACAGTCAATAACGCAGTCAAATTCGCCGTAGTCGATCAAATAAACGGAATAGAGAGGAAAGTTATGAAGAAGATTGATGAGAGGAGAGAGAGCTAACTCGGCGGCGACAGGTGTGGTGAATGCTTTTGCCGACGGGAAGCCGAAAGGGATAACTTTTTTAGGGTCTATATAAGGAATTATGTGTGTTAAACGACACACAAAGCGAACCATTGAATACGGAGAGAGAATGAAACTTTACCGGCGACGGTGTAAGTAGCGATCGGCGGGAGATTTTGAGCGGTAGAGACGGTCACAGAGGAGTCGCGACTGTTGAGTGTCGACAGACTGAAAAGATTTGATGATGGCCACCACCCGCTTAATTAGTTTTTCTTAAATAAACCAAAACAAAAATCAGAATCCAAACCGATCCCGTACCCCCCCCCCCCCCGGTTTAATTGTATTTAAATGTCAACCATTTTTACGAGAACTAGTGTATGAATTACTTTGAAGATGAAGATAATACATACGATGAGAATTAACTTGAACTGGGATTGGATGATGGAAAAATACTGTGGAGAAAACTTTATAAGAATCTCGAAAGCATAAGATATGTAATTAAAAGGTAATAAGGTTTTTTAATTTAATTTAATGGTTATGAGTAAGCATTTTCCCACCTTACAAACAATACATATCTCAAAGTTTATATAAGCTAATTTATTGATACAACAACCTGTGTATACAAAGAATGATAAATGTTAATTCTGGACGCACTCAGAGACCAAAGAATAGGTATGTGTTTATAAATTGGCTGTAAGATTTTCATCACCTCATGATATTATATTATAAAGTTAAGGCTTTTCTCACTTGTAAGACCCAAAGTGCGAATTGCATTACCCAGAGCCTTGCTTCCACAGAGAATCCTTCAAGCCATACCTTCAACCATTGCATCAACGATTTCTTCTGTGACCACTTTGCCTCCAAAACGGCTTCTGAAGAAACTTTCCCGATGATCAAGAACGACTCAAGCGACGATCCTTGCAACAGCTCATTGTTAACCGACCGGAGACAGTCGTTTGTTTTCAGCATCAGAAGGATTACGCGTGGCAATCTCCTGAGAAGCTCTGAGATTTGAGGGAAATACTGTGACGCATACATCTGTAGCTCTGAGCGATCTTCTTTAGTGCCTTGGATGACTAAATGATCTACAGATGTGTCAATGACTTGCTTCCATGGCCTCATTGTAAGAATCCCCGCGAAAAGCACGTAGAGATCATCTCCAGCGCCTAGCTTCGCACTGTGTTCTTTAATGGCATTAGCATCCGAAAAGACCAGGGCTTTCCATAGTGAAGCATAATTGAATCTTGTGTTGAAGTCAAGCTCCTTGTACAGGCCATGGTCGAGAAGCACCAACTGCGGTTTTTGCTTGCCATATATGTTCCTTTTACCGGAAGGAGCTGGACGAACAATCAAATTGGCAGCGTGTGGATCACAATGCACAAACCCATGTTTAAACATCATCTCTGCAAAAGTTTGACTCACCTGCAAAGAAGAGCTTAACGCATATTAAAAATTGGTTTCTCCGATACTAGTCTATAAGGAGTCCTTTTACTTTATACGGCAATTCCTATTTTATCTTCAATTGGTATTCAACTGAATTCAAGAAATGCATGATATCTTAAAGATCAAAGGTGAAACAGCTTACTAGCTTTGATACTTCATAGGGCTGAATACCAAGCTTTTTGATCATAGCCACATCATTTACTTGAGCACCATCCATGAACTCCATAGTCAACAGCTTAGAGGAGCTCAAGTTCCAATAGATTGTTGGGGCATAAACATACTCTGCAATATGGGGAGACAGCTTCCTAAAATTATCCAGACATTTCTCACTGTTTTTCGCCTCAACCAAAAAATCTAGTTCCTGATGAAAGAATACATAATAAAGATAAAAAAAAAGTAAAACATCAAACCACTGACGGCAACAAAAAATTAACACCATACATAAATGCTTCAGAATAGAAAGTGAATCAAATACATTGACTAATAGTGAAAGTCATCAGAAATTATTGCAAGGGAATGCATGCCGAAAGATGAACATATAATACACAGATAAACACATACAAGGCTGTCTATACACTTCAAAGCTAACTATATATGTAATGAATCAACTAAAGACGCAAACCTTTGGTAAGCTTTCACTCATTTCATCTAGCAACCACCTGCGTACATGAACCAGTAGTATAAGCTATTGTAAAAGACATTGACTATGAATTGTGTCTATAGGAATGAGAAAGAGATTGCACCTATAGTCAAATGATGGGAATATCCGGTGCAAGGTATTCACTATAACTCCAACAGCTGCTGTATCTGCAGCTGCAGTGTCTGTCATGTGCGTATGCTGAACCTGCGGAAAATAGATTCAAGATAACAAATAGAGTAATTACAAAAATACTCTTAGCTGCAAATCTTTAATTATGGATTTGCAAAAACTTGATTTCCGCATCATATAAAAGTAAAAATTGCTCCATTGGATACCTTGACAGCGACTTTTTTTCCATCATGGGTGCGAGCAACATGAACTTGAGCAAGGGAAGCACTTGCAATAGGAACAGGGTCAAATTCGGCAAATACCTGCAGATAAAAACCATCGCCAAATTAAAAACCAAAGAGATGCATTCCTAAATGAAGCTTTAAGTGTGTGGTTATCTAATATAAGATAAGTATGGAGAAGAACGCATACTTTTTCTGGCGTCTCTCCAACCTCTTTTTTGAAAACCTCACATACTTGCTCATACGAAGAAACAGGGCATTTGTTCAACATCGACTCCCTCATCGTATGAACATACTCCTCAGGCACAAGATAATCCTTGAAAATAAAAGCAAAAACACGTAAGGTTTTCTTAACATCCAAGCAATTTACAGAGCAACAACATTTATCCTCAGACAAACAATGGTATATAAAGAGTATAGGTTTACATACTAATTGTCCTATATGCTGGCCGAGTTTGATATAGATTCCTCCATTTTTGAAACAGAGCTCTTGAAGCTTTTGGGCTGACCTTAAGTGGACTTCATGTTTGACCTTAGCCCTCTCACTGCTTCCCTCAGCCAAACCCGATAAGGAGTATTCATAATCTATACAACACAGACCACAATATGTATTTATAACGTTACTTCTTAGGTAGCAAACGTTTCTACGCAAGAAATGACTAAGTCATATGACTCAAGAGAAACCGTGGAAAACTCCAATTTTAACGGATTGAAACAAAGTAAGAGCTCGGCTGAATCAAACGTAGATATCAACCAAACGCAATTAGATGTAATTAAACATTTGCTTCCCCGAGCCTTAGAATTTCAAAGGAATTACATTGCCTAAACTGTTCCAATACAATTAATTCGCGGAAACGAGAGCTCAGATCAAACCAATCTCATTCACAAACTAATCAATTGAAAAAAGGATAAAAAGGCATTGCAGGCAATACAAATTCTGTAAGAAAAATTGATTTTTCATCATTTTCCCGTACCGAAAGCGATGGAGGAGGCGGTCACGGTGTTGCGGAAGAGGCGGACAGGGATGTTGGTGCAGAGCTTGAGAGTTGCGGATGGGTCTTCGGAGGAAGCAATGAAGGCGGCGCCGGAACCAACGCATACGGCGGAACCAATAACGAGGAGCCTCGAGCGGGATCTCCACAGGGATCTTGCCGCCATGGAAGAAGCAGGTACACCCCAGCAAATCGGAAGGAAAGAATAGAGAGCGAGCGAAAACAATGATCCGACAAAGCTAACTAAATTTGCGTGGAATTGTTTTTTTTTCTTTTGTTCGTAACAGCGACTCTCGAGTCTTTGCTTGTTTTGGGCTTTGAGTGGGCCTTTATTGAGTCACGTTTGACAAATGAAAAACTTATGGCCGAATAGAAAACGCGTATCATCTGTTAACTATGGTCGAGAGATTAGGCATAAAATCGTTGTCATAGATCGGGTTCAAACTATAATTGTATCATGTCTAAATGAAATAGATTTTTTGGTTTACTCCATTGAATATACCGGTTTATACCCGAGCAGACAGCGAACCAACCCACGGCTATGATACATATAGTTTGGAATTGGATGATATGTAGCTTTAACAAGCAATTTTCTAATGCTATCATGTACGTTTTAAATTTATAAATAGGTTATAAAAAATACAATTCGTCTAATAAATAATAGTTTTTGGTGCTACAATTTTATTCAGTTTTCAATTTTTTTATCTTAGTGATTTCGTTATTTTATTATTGATGTTATCATTTTATTCAGTTTTAATTTTTTAATCTTATTGATTTCGTTATTTTATTATTCAGTTTTTCTGCTATTTTGCTGATATATCAGTTAAGCCCATAAGTTTTAGTTTTATATATAGATGTTTATGATTTTGTTATTTAATTTACTAAGTAGTAGTAATTATGAATATTCTTCTAAAGTTAAATATATTCTACCTATTTCTGCTTCATTATATATTAAACTAAATTTGAAAATATTTCTTGATCTTTTTAGAGAATTAAACTCCCGGTCACGTTACTAGAGCAATTTGAAATGTCTAATTAGAACTGTATACATTAAACCCAAAATACTGGAGAAAACAGTCTGAAAAGGTTGTTTCTTTTTCTTTTTTACTTACTTTAAACGTTTTTTTCAAAGGATAAGAGTTTCTATCAGTATCACTAATTATGGAGTATTATACAATGAATCAATGGAGAAAAACTTTATAACTGTAGAGAGTGCATGTCTTTGGTGAGTTAGAGATGTCTTGACTTGGGTAGATGTTTCTTCACTTCCGGTCAATTTCGTAGGCCTAAACTCTTGACTTTCTATTCCTCCCGTATTTGTTGTTATTCTTTTTTATTATTATTATTTTGTGTTTTGTACGTTTTGTTCATGGCAAATTCACTATTTGGTTGGTCCTACATTAGCAGCTTTCGACTTCATGCTCATGCATAGTGTTTATTATCTAATTGTAAATATGACCGTTGCTACACAAGAAAGAAACAAACAAATATAACATTTTACATCAGTTTACCATTGTTCAGTGTTATATTAGTCAGTTTACTAATACTATATCGTTCAGTTATTCTCACATTCGGAGTTTGAGCTGTAGAATATGACAGCTACATAATTATGTATTCCATGTAAGAATAATTACTTAATCTCAGACTATAAATTAAGTATATATTTTTTTCTTAATCTGATTTAGAATGGTCAGCTGGCACCCAAATAAGAAGGAAAAACAACTAAAATTTTCTATTAGAAAAGTTATCTTAATTTGCGAAATCTCCTAATATGTTTGGCTTAACATTTATATACATTCCAATTACCATAATGCATGACTAATGTACACACTGATGTACACACTGATGCATGAACTTCTAACCAAAGTTTTTTTTATGGATTTTATAGTTTAATTGCGTAATACTATGTATCTTGACAAGCAAATTCATATGCACGGTTTAAAATAGTTTGGTAAAAGACAAAAACAAAAACAAGTTTGATAAGAAGAAGCAATCATATACCTACTTTTTCCTATATTTATTTGGTAGCATTATACGAGAAAACGTTGAAGAATAGTTATTAAAAAGTGGATTCGATTGTTTAATGTTCAAATATACAATGAAACAAACCTTGAGATATGTTTCGGCCAATAAAAGGGCATGTGGTCACATGGCTAAAATCGGTCGGTTCCTCCATTCACGTTTATGTTTGTGTTAACGAGTCTCGCTTCATTTTCTTCGGTGATTGTGGGATGGGCAATAACATTATTTTATAATGACGATTTTAAAGAAAGAACCAAAAAAACGATAACCATTTTGATTTTATTGGTTACAAATGAGAACAAGACGAAATTAAAAAAAATGTTCCAACTATTGAGAATTGTTCTATCCTTCACGCTATTTAGGTATAACCGTTATTATATGGAAGCTAAAACCTGAATATTACGAACACTACATTTTTTAGAATATTTAATATATAAGTCATAGTCAGCTCTAGAATAATCATCACTAGTCAAAAGACTCAAGACCAGGAAATTTCTCTCAACATTTTGTTTTTCTAGAATGTTTTAGTTTCTAATTATTATTTAGGATTTTGTTTTACGTTTTTCTACCATCTATTTTGGGGTTTATGTTATTGGAATTCAGCGTGATAATTTTTAAAAAAAAATCTTATTGAATGTAAAAAAAGAAATTGAGAAAAGAAATTTTAGAAAAATTGATGTAGGGAAAATTATAATAAATCTAAAAGAATAAATAAAACTAATCTACATATTTTTAATAAGTTAACAATAAAAAGAGAAAGTCAACTTATATAGGGTGATTTTTCATGCCTGTCAAACTTTACCACATAGTTTCATAATATATGATGTTATAATTGATGTGTTAACCGTCATCATCTCATTTTACCTTGTCGACCTTCTAGTATATATGATTTATCGTTAAAATGATATCAAATTGTATAAAGACACATAAACAAATAAAAAGGAAAAACGAAAATCAATTTTTTAAAAAGAGAGATATATATACCAGCACTATACTCAATAGTCTATATTCATTTTTTTTAAAAAAATCAGTTTTTTTTCTTACTTCAAATTCTCTATTGATTAAACATTTCATGTAAACAAATTCATCCCATAATCCAACAACAAATTGCTTACATGAGAAAAGAAAAAACATTGTAGTTAATAATATAGTATTTATCTATGAACTATGATCGATCACCAATATATTTTCTTCCCTCGTTGGCTTATAAAAAAATGGTAAATATGATTCCTATATTAATCAGTATATATGTATATATATATAAGTAAATAAACTAAAACAGAACTAAAGACACGTTTATAGAAAAAACAGCAAATTTAATAATAATGATTGGTATATAGAAAATAAAATTACCAAGCTAATCCAATAATCCTACATTCATTTAAATATTTAAAAGTCCAACGAGAAAATCATTATTATATAAAAAAACATATTAGTATTTATATGAGCATCATCCGCGTCGTCATCGTCGCCCAGCTTTTAAAAACCCCTCAAAAGTCTCCGAAATCTCTCTTCTAAACAATCCACACTCGAAACAAATCCTCTATGTGTCTCTCTGTAATCTGATTCGATATGGGTTTTAGTAAAGAAGAGATTAGCAAAAGCAGAAAGTTTTGGTCTTGTCTATGGAGAGGGATGAAAACTGTATTCGTTTTGTTCACAATGTTCTTCTCTTTTCTCCTTGTCTCTGCTCCGATCTTCCTCGCCGTCGCTGACGCTCTCCTCCCTTCCGCCCTCCTTCACCGCCTCTCCTCTCCGGTGAATCTATCCTCTCATCTCACCAACTACGATTTCCGTCGCTCCCTCATCGATATTCCACTAATCTCCATCATTAGATCCGCCGTTATACTCTGTGAGTAAAAGATTCAAACTTTGCAAGAGCCCATGAATCTGAATCAAGTGCTCTGTTCTTGTTTTATTATGGGATTCGAAACAACAACAAAAAAACAAATTTTGGGAGGATTTGATTTTAACTTTTTGAAGAACGAAGCCCATAACTCTAATACTCTGTTTCACACATGCTTCATAAAGTTGGAGACTTTTTTTTTTTTTTGGAGTTGGACTCAGAAATTGAAAAGACTTGTTTTTGTTGAATTTTCTTGTAAACAGGCGTTTACGGGATTTGCGACGGACCCAAATTATCGAGAGGTCCGTATCTTACGATAACGATGATTTGCTCAGTTTCGTCTCTAATCTACGTTTCGTTAAAAGCTGCGTTCGTGTTCGGCGAGCCGGCGAACGGAGACGGCGGTGGTAATTACTTCAGAGCGGCGGAAGTAGCTCTGTTTCTCTGCTCGTCCGTTTTAGCCATCGGTCACATAGTTGTTGCATATCGAACTAGTTGTAAAGAGAGAAGGAAGCTCCTCGTCTTCAAAATCGACATCGAAGCCGTAAGTCCATTTCTTCTTCTTCTTCTTCTTCCTCGCCGTTACAGAAACTTATTGTTTTATTTCAATTCCATCTTTTACCTTTTGATTATACTGAAAGATAGTGTAGGGCCAATAACACCAAGTTGCATTATTTTCAAATCTAGGATGAATTATATTTTAGATTTTTTACCTGCACTAAGATATGAATCCTAATCAGACTGGGTCAGAGATAGCATGTGGATGTAATAGTCAATGTTTTGTTTTTTTTTTCTTAACACAATTTTACATATTTTGCCCTTATGAGATTCTAGAAACTCGAGGACTTAGACCATATGTTTCTTCTTTCCAACTTGTTGGTTGGTGTAGAAAGTTTTGAATTTTCACTCGTATTAAATCACAAACAGAAACCAAAATTGAAGTTGAATTAAGACTTTATTGGAGTATAATATAGGTTAGAATCTCATGTGGAAACCGTGTGCCATGCAATGTAACCTAATTTTCTTCGTCTTCTTTTTTTTTTCTGAAAGATTTTTAATTTTATAATCCGACATGACACGTCAGCCTCACGCATGCTTCATGATTTGTTGTCGTAGAGACAAAACTCCAAATCTTTTTTTTTCATAAAAATAACTCAAAATAAAGCACATAGCCTGTAATGAAATAGTTATTTATTATTACTCAGGGGAAAAAAAAAGGGCTTATGTGTTTGATTAATCTATTTTTCAGGTTTCGGCATGTAAAAACGTGTATCCGAGATACCAAAAGATCCTCCAACAAGAGTGATTCAAATAGAGACGTATATCAAGAGAAACAATACTTGTTTTGAATATGTATCATATACACACACATGACACGTACTCTTAGATATGTATATAAAATATGTATAAAAATACGACGTATAAATGTAGCTTCTTCTTCTGCCTTTCGGTGTTGACCAGTTAACTCCTTCGCTTTCAAGTTTCAGGTAACAAACCTAATCTCATCCTCTTTTTCAACTTCTTGCTTACGTAATATTAGCTTCTTCTTTTTGCTGATAATGTTGTTTAATTTTTTTCTTTCTTTCTTTTTTTCTGTTAACAGAAATATCGAAAGGATAGTCTGTAAAAGGTGGGAGGAACAGATCAAGAGTGGGGCATATATCACCTAATGACTTTTCTTTTTTAATGTAAGACAACTCCGATGAATTGTCAGTTGTTAACTTTAATATACTTGATTAGTTAGGGATAATTTGTAATTAAGTAATATGGTTTTGTTTGTTTTGTACTAACCTAGCTAGAGTTCATCAATGAGAAAAGAAGCCTAAGGCATCTTTCTATTTCTCTCTCCATCTTATATGTTTTTGTAGTTTTGTTGGTTTTAACATGTGTTTGTAATTGTAATTAAGTAAGCATCATAAGAACAGACGTGTTATGTCCGCGTGAATGCCTTTATGCGTCACCAAAGTTTCTATAAGAATCGTAAAGCAACCTTTTGACGATCTTATACTTCTTTTATAATCTAGATATTTACATTAATTAAAGACTTCTCAATCTATTTAATTAATAAGTGGATAAGAAAGTCTTCGTGAAACTGTTTACTGTTTTTTTTTTGAATCCTTATCGTGTTTCTAACAAACTCTAATAAAAAAATCATACCATAACTAAAAAATCAATCTTAAATACCGAATGCATCCAGAAATATTAAACCCCAATTCAGGTTGATTTATTCAAGCTAATCAGATTTTTAGTTTCAAATTCCAATTATTCAGTTATATTCTATCTTAGTATTATATGAAGTAATGTTTTAAGCTTAAATGATAGTTTCAATTCATAATGCAATATTAGTTAGTTTTTTTATTGTTGTGATTGATTGTATTATACATATTATTTTATTATTGGTTGAATTATGGTTAAATAAATAATAATAAAATGTTTTATTAAAAGAAACTAAAAATGAAATGATATTGTGATTTCTTCTAATATTCCCAATTTGAATTGAAATGTATGAAATCAAACTAAGAGTCTTTCAAATTGAAATATTGTATATGAAATCAAAGTCAACTCAAAACTTAAACATTGGCAAAAGTCAAAGCCTAAGCCAAAAGTTCTATGCCAAACAAATTGCAATAAAATTAATTTCATATATTCACGCAGAAAATAGAATTAATCAAAATAATTATTCTCAACATGCATTTGATAGAAATAATCAAACTAATTTGGATTGGAGCGCAGACGATGTAGAAATCTATGTAGGGTAGTCTCAAAATTGTCAATGTAGTCGACTAATGGGCTTTTTCATAAATGGGCTTTAGAGAGAGAACTTCAACTGGGACCAAGATCTTTCTTCTTTTGTGAAATCGACAAAAGAGATCATTAGAAAACAAAATAAAGAAAAACCTTAAATGGAGACAACCAACCATTAGGACCAAAGAGAAAAAAGTGCGACGTCATAGAAAATAGTATCACCACAAAAGAATAAAGGTAAAGAGTAAGACCAATCACAGGAGATAACGATGAGATAAGGCTTCTTACATCTACCATCACATATTAACGTTATTATTTATTCTAAAATCCAAAGAAAAGAAAAAAACTATATGTTATAACATCATTTCATCAGTAACTAAGCAGAAACAGTTCAAATGGCTACCACCACCGCAGCAGCAGCCTCGGGTATCTTTGGGATTCGGATTCAAGATCCGAGACCCGGAACCGGTAGGGTCCAAGCCCGGTTTGGGTTCAGTTTCGGGAAAAAGAAACCAGCTCCACCGCCGAAGAAATCGAGGAAGGTCCAAGACGACGGAGACCGACTAGTTTGGTTCCCCGGCGCAAGCCCTCCTGAATGGCTAGACGGATCTATGATCGGAGACCGTGGATTCGACCCGTTCGGTTTAGGTAAACCGGCGGAGTATCTTCAGTACGATTTCGACGGGCTTGACCAAAACCTGGCCAAGAACGTGGCGGGTGAAGTCATCGGGATCATCCAGGAATCGACGGAGATCAACCCGACGCCGTTTCAGCCGTACACCGAAGTCTTCGGGATTCAACGATTCAGAGAATGCGAGCTGATCCATGGAAGGTGGGCCATGCTTGGTGTTCTTGGCGCTCTTTCCGTCGAAGCTCTCACCGGAATCGCCTGGCAAGACGCCGGAAAGGTACGCTCATTTATATCGTCACTGACATAGTTATCCACGTGTCAGTCGTTGGAACTAAAATACAAAGTTTTTAAAATTGCAAGAAAAATATGAGAACTTTATGCATGATTGACAAGAGTCGTTTCAGTATTGAAAGCATAGCAAAGTGTCCGAACGAGGCATAGGTGGAATTAGGCTTGAACACTTAGATTTTCGGTTAGGTTCGGTTTATTTTTTTGAATTTCGGTTTGGTTTGTTGCTACCCCGAGTAGGTGGAATTGGTGGAAGGTTCGTCGTATTTGGGACAGCCATTGCCGTTTTCATTGACGACGTTGATATGGATCGAGGTGTTAGTGGTCGGGTACATCGAGTTCCAGCGTAACTCTGAGCTGGATCCGGAGAAGCGGATTTACCCAGGTGGGTATTTTGACCCGTTAGGACTCGGGTCTGACCCAGAGAAGTTGGATAACTTGAAGCTGGCGGAGATAAAACACTCTCGTCTCGCTATGGTCGCATTTCTCACCTTTGCACTTCAGGCGGCCTTTACCGGCAAAGGACCCATCAGCTTCCTCGCTACCTTTAACAATTAATGAGCCTTTCTATCAATATTACTTGAAAACCGTAAAACATACATCTTTATTATAAAAGAGGCTGTCTTGTTCTAGATCCACCGTGTTAAAAATCCGAACAAGTTTATTTATTGTTTTGGTGTTGTTGAAATTGGATTATCATATATCCATGCATGGCTGGCCTATAGTATGAAGACTCTCCATTATGCAATTTTATCATAGTTTTATTGATTTTCTCTTGTTGACAAAAAAAATGTTCGAAGATGATTTGTAATGTGGGTTGTTGGATAGAATGCACATACAAACCATATATCAATTAACATTTAGACGATGATATAACTTATAAACAAGGTTTTATCTAACGGATATATATTTCACCGTGGATATTGAACATTCTAGAAAAGATTATCATATATATTCGATCAACTTGAACTCAACAAATTGTGGCTCATTATACTGAATTTAAAAAGATACAAATCCTTTGTCGTATTCTTCAGAAGATATGATATTTCTTAGTAATTAAACAGTAAAAAGGAGGAGTATTTTTCTTGGTAACTATTAGTCTTTCTTCCGAAACTAATACGGTTTAATTTTGCATTATACAAATTACTAGTAATATTAACTTAAAGATTCAGTTATCTCATGGCCGCATACATGTACACAAAACAGTAGATTATTTGTTACTTTTACAACACTTTAGTATTGAAAGGCATAATTTTTTAAAAAATATCTATAAAAGAAATAGACAAGGGTATAAATAAAGTGTAAGAATGATGGCATATAACCAATAAAATAAAACAAATAAACAACGAATATAGAAAATGCAATTGGTGAAGAGTACA
Organism: Schrenkiella parvula; assembly: GCA_000218505.1. Lineage (NCBI taxonomy): Eukaryota > Viridiplantae > Streptophyta > Magnoliopsida > Brassicales > Brassicaceae > Schrenkiella > Schrenkiella parvula. Next base: position 8,781,049 of record CM001190.1, on the reverse strand, counting down.
CGTTGTTCCACTTTTCTGAGCTGAAGAAGAAAAAAGTGAATAATTGAGAGCAGACGTTATACCTTCCCCATCCTCATTTCTTGCTAACTACACAACAAAACATCAATTCGACCAAATAAAGTTTTGAGATTCATCAAAAGCAAAAAAGAAAAGAAAAACAATTTAAAGTTTTTCTCGTGAAGATCGATAACTCTGTTTTGAATATTTTTGGTTTATTGATTTGATTCAACCCAAAGATGGGGAGGCTGTTTGTAGTGAATCTAGAAGGGAAGATCTATAGCTGCAAACACTGTAAGACTCATCTTGCTTTATGCGAAGACATCATCTCCAAGGTTTTGTCTCTTTCTACAATCTCTCTGTTTTTGGGTTTATACTATTTCATGATTTTTTTCTGGAGAATATTCTTCTGGCTTTGTGATTAATCTGTTTCTATTTTGTTTGCTCTGCATGCTCCTTGAATTTGAGATCAGTGACAGATGATTCTGTGGAAGAGATGTGGATGTGCGTTGATTAGTTTCACTTATGAGAGATAGTTAATTCATCTTTATTCTTATTACTGGGAATTGGATCATGCTATATGAATAAGATAATTGTAGTTTTGAACTATAAAATCACTCTAAGCATTTGATCATCTTGAATGGCTACAGTGTTTAACTTTTGGTTCAATACTCGCCATTAAGCAGCTAATGGTTTCATTGGTTGTTTTATTCAATCATAGTTTTGAACATTGAGCTCTCCTTTAGCTAATCTGAGAGTAGCAATCATCAGAAAACAAATTTGTCTTTTTGATTCTCTTTTTTGGTTTAAAGATGGATACTTTATGCTTCTTGACAATAACTACTAACTAAGCTCTCACTGACTCTGCATTTGTTGGGCTAATGTGTTTGTGTGTTTCCTTGTTCAGTCTTTTCATTGCAAGAATGGGAAAGCTTATCTCTTCAGTAAAGTGTAAGATTTTATATTTTCTGAAGCACCTAAAGATACCTAAATCAACTGGTAATGATCAAATACTGCTAATTTGGGATGATATTTCTGATGATGTTCGGGTTTAGTGCCAATGTTACAAGTGGAGAGACAGAAGACAGAATGATGATGACTGGAAAACATACAGTTGCTGACATTTTCTGTGTCTCGTGCGGATCAATCGTTGGTTGGAGATACGTAAGCAAGAACAAGAACATCGAATAGAACCTATCCCCGTACCGTGTTCGCTTCTTTTGGTGTGGTTATAGCTTTCTTTGGTTGTGTATTTTGTTTTTACCAGGAGACTGCTCATGAGAAGAGCCAGAAGTACAAAGAAGGAAAATCAGTGCTTGAAAGGTTATATTTCCAACATTTCAAGACTTTCACTTGCGAGATCATGACGACGTTTGATAATCTGTAAATTGTTGTGACAGGTTTAAGATATCGGGTCCTGATGGGAGCAACTACTGGGTGAGTAACCATGGAAGGCATATAGGTGGAAGTGATGCAGATGATGTTTGAAATCATCTCTCTATCCTCTGATTTGACATTTCCTCTAAATGTGTATTCTTCAACCTCCGTTCCAATTTGCTCTTGCCTCATTCTCCGGAATCTCTTCAGTAAATAAAGTCATGATTCTTGTGTAAAGGTCATCTCATGGTCTTTTTATGAAACCATCAAAACCTATGCTTCTCTCTTATTGCAATAACAAATGTTATTGACATTCTCTAAATTTCGTTTTTTGTATTTTACTACTTAACTAAAAGAAAAAGAGCTAAGGGGTTCTAGATGGTAAGAGTCAAATAAATGAAATGCTAAACAAAGTTATTAGTATGTTTATGCGTAAATATATGTTCTTCATATTTGTAAATACTATAAAAGAAATTGTTCGATCGGAGTGGTTCTTACGACTGATATCAAACGCATGCAACCGCAACCATTTCATCTCCATGGTTAGTATTAAAGTCGGTTGAACCAAAATGAATCTATATCGATAAATCGGAACACAAGTGAGTTAAAAGAAAACGTCTAAACAGTTTGATTGAGTGCATCTATTAACATAATAATTTAGGGAAGAAAAGTCAGACCATCAAATCAGATAGACGTTTAACCTTTTTTCTTTCCCTAATCAGTCAACTCAAAGACTTGAAAGTCAACAGTCAATGTCTTTCTCCTTCTCTCTCTTTCCGGTTTGTCTGTCTGAACAAAATGATTTTTGCAGCAGACTTTTGGTCGGATCAAATGTCAACTTATTAAGGTTGTGCTACAGAACAGCTAATGGGCCGTAAAGATGTCGGAGGCCCGATAAAGTTGATGGTTTTGGTCAACAAATCCTTTAACCAGTGGTGGCTTAGTGCTTACTGACCAAACCCACAAAAGTCAATTGATCAGTCTTTCTTGGTGATGTTAGGCTTGTTTCTTCATTTTTCTGCTACCTACTCCACCTTTTTCCCAAATGTAGTTAGCTGAAATAACATATTGAGATCAAACAAAGAATAAGCCAACCAAATGGAGTCAGACAAATTGACCATTTCCTCTCCTTAAATCCATCCTCTTCGCACACATGCTAATTTCATTTTGTAAAGCAAAGTAAACATATTGAGACTAAAAGAAATGGGAAGCTTCTTCATCTTACGTTGCTTCTTCTTATTCTTCTTCTTTGCTTTCTTCAACGGAGCATTCGCAGCTGAAGGCAAGTTTTGGAGCAGGTTAGAGATGGCTGAGATGAATGGCTACGGAGAACACAAACTCTCCTCTGTCGTTATCACCGGTTCTCTTCTCTGCAACTCCCCTGTTTCAGGTATTCTCTCCCTATATATATACATCATACATGTGTCTTTACGTCTATGTCTTTATGTTTTCAGTTTACACATAGTAATCTAACTATTGATATGAGCTTAAAGGTGCCACTGTTGCCATCAAATGCCACACTGGTTTCAAAAAGAGATCAAAATGGGTAAAAGCTGTTACTGATGACTTTGGAGAATATGTTATCCATCTTCCTTCACATCTTCACGCAATTCCTCACCTCGAAAAGGCATGTTTCGTCAAACCAGTACATGTACCAAGGCACTATCATAAGTGCTACACGACTTTTTCCAAATCCAATATACACAAAAGCATCAAGCTTGTCTCGTCCAGAAATGGCTTCCGTGTCTACACCTCAGGAACGATCAGGTTACATGGATATAGTTCAAGAGCACCCCAAGCTCGTAAAGCCGACATGTAAAAACACAAGATATAATAAGAAACAACCGATAACTTGTGAAAAAAGCATGTGTTATACTTTTTACGGTCCTCACTTGTTTAGCTGGCGCTTAAGTCACATAACTAAGTTTGAGTTTCGCTACACTGTTGTTCATATTAACACAGTGTATGAATATGAACATAAACCTACCTTCCATACTTTTTTGTTTTTAACCTACCTTCCATACATTTGGTACTACGTACAGTATACATTTGCATATATAATCAAACGAAAATGTTTAGACTGCATCTACTTGCCAAAACAGTGACAATCTATATTATATGCAAAACAAATCCAATCTCTAATCATATAGGTGATGATGAGATAAATAAGATATAGAAGTTTTTCCAATACACTGAAGATCTAAATTTGGCGAGACAAAGATGCACAATATGAAAGTAATTAAATGCATATTTATACGAATTGAAGAGAAAAATTGCAATTACAGCAAAAAAATAATAAAGTAGTTTTACAAGTCAGATCCAAGGTCGACGTGATGTAGACGAAGTACACATGATTTCATTTATCGACGAATCTTGTATATACGTTTTCTAGAATTTATATTTTGACGAATCTTATATTTAAATAATCGAATATAAAGTAAGACATAGTTATAAGTAAAAAACAAATAAAGGACTCCAACTATGAACTATATGTATCATGGAAGCAACACTTTTGGACATATCTAACAGAATGTAATCTTATTCTTAGGCTAATACAAAAAAATTCACCTGAAAAGAGTAGAAAAAAGAAGAAGAGAAAAGAACCTTTACTAAATAAAAGAACCAAGACTAAAATTAAGAATTTCTCTTATTAGTAATTTTAACATATCTTTTTTTTTCCTAAGAAATGAAAAAAGGATACGACATATAAAAGAGTAATTGATTTTTTTTTTGATGAAAACAGTTTTAGAAAAAAGAAAATAAAAACGAATAGGTAAGAAATTTTCAAAAAGACTCAAAAAGAAAAAAAAAAGAGATTACAAAAAAGACAAACGATCCCGCTTCAAAACCTCCTCTTTTATAGGGACTCTCCTTCCCCTCATCTTCAATCCCCGAATCCCCAAATCTCAGTTCTTCGATTCCGAAGAACAATTTTTCTGGATTCGAAGAAACCCTAACAACAATAATAATAATCGAAAATCGAAATTTTTTTTTAAAAAGTTTCGATTTTTGACAATGGGGAAGGAGAAGAAAACAGAGTCGTATGACAATGGGAGTTACAATTACAAGATGTTCAAATGCTTCAACCGTAAATTCAAAATCAACGAAGTCCAACCCACCGACGACGTCCGTGACGCCTTCTGCCAATTCGCCATCGGCGGCGGCGGAGGAGGCGACGGAGATTCCAGCGACGGCGACGCATCATCCGGTGTTATGGGGGCAGAGCAGCTCTGTTGTTTCCTCGACGACCACCAAGGCGATTCAGGAACCACCGTCGCCGAGGCTCAGCGGTTAATCGACGAGGTCATACGACGGCGACACCACGTCACGCGCTTCACACGCCACGGACTCAACCTCGACGATTTCTTCAATTTCCTTTTCTACGACGATCTCAATCCTCCCATCACGCCTCACGTAAAAAAAAAATCAAATCTTTGCATTACCCACATTTGAAAAAATCGAAACTTTGTCTTTACGAAAAAAGTGAAATTTTGTGTATTGAAACAGGTGCATCAAGATATGACTGCTCCATTGTCACATTACTTTATATACACAGGACACAATTCGTATCTTACGGGGAATCAACTAAGCAGCGATTGCAGCGAAGTCCCTGTGATCAAAGCTTTGCAAAGAGGAGTTCGTGTCATCGAGCTCGATCTTTGGCCTAACTCTACTGGAACAGACATCAATGTGCTTCACGGAAGGTAAACATTTTTCTTCTTCTTCTTCTTCTTCTTCTTCTTCTTCTTTCTTCTCTTAATAACAGATCAAACGGTTAAATTGTCGGTTTCTTGTTTTCTTCAGAACGCTTACAACACCTGTGCCGCTGATCAAATGCTTGAAATCGATAAGAGATTACGCGTTTTGTAGTTCGCCTTATCCGGTTATCATCACTTTAGAGGATCATCTTACTGCTGACCTTCAAGCCAAAGTCGCTGAGGTAACACATTATTATCTATTGTTGTGAATTTATCAGTTTGATTTCGACATTGTATGAATCTTTTATTGTGTTTTTTGTGTTATTTCTTTAGATGGCTACACAGATATTTGGAAAAATGTTGTATTACCCTGAATCAGATAGCTTAGAAGAATTTCCTTCTCCTGCTTCACTGCTTCATCGGATAATCATCTCAACTAAACCGCCTAAAGAGTATCTTGAATCGAGGAACCCGATTGTTAAACAGAAGGATAATAGTAATGTATCTCCATCGTCAGAGGAGGAAACACCTGGAACAGAGGAGATTCAGACACTAGAAAGTATGTTGTTTTACCAAGATTGTGAAAACAAGGTAATAAGAAAAAGGAACTTGAATCAATACAATAAAGGTCTTACATTGTTTGTTGTTTTGTAATATAGTTTGAGTTTTGAATTAGAGTGACAGTGATCAAGAGGACGAAGAAGCGAGTGAAGATCAGAAACCAGCATACAAACGATTGATCACGATCCATGCCGGGAAACCAAAGGGAACAGTGAAAGAAGAGATGAAAGTTGTGGTTGATAAAGTGAGACGTCTGAGTTTAAGCGAGCAGGAACTTTACAGGACTTGCTCATCCAACAGTCAGGATGTCGTAAGGTAATACGAATTTATATACTAATACAATCCTAATCTTCTAACAGACTTGGCCCGCAACATAAACTCTATATGTTGTCTTCTAGGTTTACACAGAGGAACTTGCTTCGGATATACCCGAAAGGGACAAGATTTAACTCCTCGAACTACAAACCGCTTATTGGTTGGACTCATGGAGCACAAATGATTGCATTCAATATGCAGGTAACAAACTAAGGTTTACAAAGGCGAAGGATACCTTGACTCTTAAGCTACCTTTTTGGCATTGGTTTAGGCCTGATCCTATTTGTGTTCAATATCCATTTACACACACTTGATAGATCTCTGTATAAGAAATCATTTGTGATTATAGGGATATGGGAAATCTCTGTGGTTGATGCACGGCATGTTTAGAGCCAATGGAGGTTGTGGATATGTCAAAAAACCTAAGTTCTTGATGAAGAAAGGGTTTCATGACGAAGTCTTTGACCCTAGGAAGAAAGTTCCTGTGAAAGAAACGTTAAAGGCAAGCCAACAACAATCTACATACTTTAAAGGATGTTTTTAACATTTTGAATGTTATATGCCTTATCATCGTTGACGCGGTTTCTCAATAGGTGAAAGTGTATATGGGAGATGGATGGCGTCTAGACTTCAGTCACACTCATTTCGACTCATACTCTCCTCCTGATTTCTACACTAAGGTAATATCCATTTAACCAAATAGGGTCTTTCTGACATTCTTCAAATTCCTCGAAAACCTGACCATATTGCGGATTTGTGAGCTTTTATAGATGTTCATAGTGGGTGTACCAGCGGATAATGCAAAGAGGAAGACAAGAATAATCGAAGACAATTGGTATCCAATTTGGGATGAAGAGTTCAGTTTCCCATTAACAGTTCCAGAGCTTGCATTGCTTAGGATTGAAGTTAGAGAGTACGATATGTCTGAGAAGGATGATTTTGGAGGCCAAACATGCTTGCCTGTTTCAGAATTAAGACCGGGGATTCGATCTGTGCCTTTGTATGATAAGAAGGGTGAGAAACTGAAATCAGTACGACTTCTTATGCGGTTCGTCTTCGAATGATTTGGTTGAATAGAAATGGATGTGTTTGAGAGAGAATCGGCACCATTTCAAAAAAAAGCTTTTGAGGTATTGTATAATGTAGCGTGAAGATCACATATGGATCTTTGCTCTGATATCTCCAGTAGCGTTTTCATACCTACCATATTGAAGAAAATTTGAGTATAGAGTCTACATTTTTTGCAATATGTAAAATCTAATGTAAGATGATCCATACTTGGAATTAATTCAAAACTGAGATGTATAGAATTTTACAACAGGATGATGATATTCAGCTTATATTGTATTTTTCTTCTCCTTTGTTACATTGTGTGTTTATTTTAAAATTTCCCCAAAAAAAAAATCTCAAATTCATTTGTATAACATTTTTGTAACCTCTTAACTTCAAGCAAAATTGAGGGAGATAGCACCTGCCAAAAATGTTAACAAACAAGGACTACCTAAAGACATGTTTTGCTTGGCTCTGATTCGTCGAAACTTTCGTCGAAACTTTCGTCTGAAACAAAGACATCCATTTCTGAACTATTTAGGTTCTTGCAAGCATCAGACTATAGTTACACAATTCAATTGTGTTGACTGTTTACCGATCTATTGGTTTTCAAATTTTATTAGAGTTTAGAAAGAAGCCTATATAAGAACCTATCATTGTTTTATCACTGTTTCTTGTAGCTTGTGTTATAGGCTATGAGTATTGTATAGTTATTCTCAAACTGATTGTCTCGAAAACTGAAAAACAAAAAACAGATTATGTAAGTCTCAGCAATCAATTGTTTTTTAAAATTACATGATGTTTATATTATACTTTGACGCCGAACAAATTTAACACTTTCTTAGTTATTTAATACAAGCTTATCCTCTTGACATTTATCATCTTCATTTTCAGAATCCAAGTACGATTTATCTATTGAGCTAATTCATTAACATTTATATAGGCAAAAAAAAGGCTTTGGCTCATGAATCTTTCTTGTCACAAGGGAGGATGGTTCGTGTGAGTCGCATCGACTTGGATCACATGTTCCCAATTGTTACATGAGTGTACCCTATTTGACCAAGAGTTATGGTTACCACACGAAGATTTATGAGATTTTCACTTTAAAGCCAATTGGAAGGAAGCGTGTATAAGAAGCTACCGTTGTTTTATCACTCTGTTTCTTATGACTTGTGTTTATACTATGAGTATTGTGTAGTCGTACCCAAACTGATTTTTTTTCGAAATTTGGTGGAACTAAAGAGTGTGTTTTTATGGAGAGAAAGATCATGGACCATGTTCTTCCCACTTCACTGAAAAGGAAATAATCTAGAAAACTATTTTAAAAAGAGATACTTATCTAAAATAACTTAAAAATATATTTAATATCTAACAAGATTATAGGAGATAATCGCTTTTTTGAAAACAAAATTCTTTTTCTTTTTCTAACAAGATTCTTTTTCTTTTTGAAAAGATTATTAGCTAACAAGATTCTTTTTCTTTTTGAAAAAAAGTTTTTGACTTAATATTTTCATTAATATAGGAGATAATCGCTTTTGACTTAATATTTTCATTAATATCTAATTTTTAAACATTTTTGTCGTACTTTATAACTTAAGTTCATCAAAGGTACAAAGAAACAAGAAGAAACCCAAAACAAACTACATTAAATTACAATGAAGCAGATCGACATGTACATGTAGGCAAATAGGAATAACTTTAAAGTTAGAATTTAAAGTTTAATCAATCTCTATTCACTATTAGATTAACACAAACAAGGTCATTCTTAGTAAGGAAAAAAAATTTGAGCGTAGAAATAAAATATACATTGAGGAAGCTCGTAGGAGGTCACGGCGGTGAACAAGGATGAACATCGGTGTGTGTTTATCTATTTTTTTTTATTAAACTGAATGAAAAAGTCGACAAATACTAATACTGATGATAATGATGATTAATAAAAAATAATAATACTGAAACTAACTCCCAAAAATACAATGGGAAAAATCTACAACAAGATATACATGTATCTTCTATAATTAAAACGGTTGGGAAGATTATAACTAGGTTTTTATTTAACTAAATTCCTAAGGATTTAAATAAGGACACAAACCATAATGTTTTTTGTTGTTGATCCGAGTGTTTTCAGTTTCATAGTTTCATGTAAAGAAAAAATATTAATTAACGATATTCGTTAACTAGCCTAATAATTAAATTAAATTAAACTGGAAAATTCTAGTGATTTATACCACCGTCAAGTAGATTTACTATTTAATGATTTAGTGATTTATACCATCATCAAATAGATTTATTATTAAATGTTCTCAATATCAATTAGGAAGAAATATGCTCAGACTTAAAATACGTGAGTATCATTTGGCTGTTCTAAGGAAAATAAATGTGTTTTTTTTTTAATTAAATGTGATAACTGTTTGAAAACAATGATTGTATATCTAAATACTAAAATAACTAAATAAAAAAGAAAACTTGTTATAGAAGTTTATCTATTTAAACTATTCACAATGGAAGAAAGAAAAGAAAAACCCTAATAAGAAAAAGAGAAAGATAGAGAAAAAGCTAGAGTTCATCATGGCTATTTCAAGAAAGAAAATCACAAACATAACAACAAACAAAGAAGATATAATAGCTGCCTGCATATTAATACAATTAAGCCGAGGTGAATGGTATCAGTCAAGAGTAGAAGAAGAATATATTACAGATGATGATGAGGTAATTCCGTCAAAGTCGAGTCTGATACGTCAAACTTTTCAAAAACCATTCAAGGGGTTCAAAGCTGAAAAGAAGAAGAAGGTTAGTAAAATTTCTAAGCATATTACTAAAAAACCAAAAAGGTTAAAAAATGGAAAATCAGGTTAAAGGTAGATGATTCCGAGGAAACCTTAACAATTATTCGGCAATGGAATCAAACTAAACCTGACCCGAAGGAGAAAATATTCTCCAATAATACTGATGTGGCGGAGTGGTTCAGTGAACCGATAAAGAAGCAGCTGACTTCGAGCGATGTAAAGGTAGATCAAAGCAGACTCATGTTGGCGAAGGAGGAAGTGCAGAAAAAGATGCTTCCTCTTTTAGAGCAGCATGAAGTTCCACAAGGGACAAACGGGCTTGATGTTTTGGTGTACGGACCAGAAGGAAAGGTTCAGGAGATGAAGTTCAAGATGTGGAACGAGAACACGCCTGTGTTGACTACGGGATGGAAAGAGTTCACAGCCAAATGTCTACTCGAGGAGCATTCTGATTTTCTCACTATTTGGATGTTTAGGCATAAAGACACTCGTCAGATTTGCTTCGCCATTGATTTCACTAGATTTCCTACGATAACAAGACCGCTGAGTAAGAATATCGTGAATTCGGTCTTCCGTACTAATCCAAATAATTAGTTGTTGTTTTTTTGTACTTTGTGAAATAATGAACAGTTAGCTACAAAAAAGGGGTTATCACTTAGGGTCCTATACGAGGATTTGATCGAGGCTGCCTTCGAATATTCTTATTAGGAAATTTTTTGTATGTTAACTATGGTGTTTATTATTGTTTTTTATGAAAAGAAAAATTACAAAAAGATTGTGTTAATTATGGGAGTTTTCGATTCTCTTTGATGTGGTCATATAGACCATAAATACAAAGCATAAAAGAGACATGTCCAGTAGCTCCAAATTAATCAATCATCAATACAACGGATCGGATTTTGACACTGACTTTTTCATTCAGAAACATAGTAATATAGACAGAGCTAAATTAGGTCGGTTCACGAACTTTTTGGTCCAATCAGACTTATATCAACACACTTTCCATTGCTGTGAGTTATGAGGGATCCCAACTATCTGGATTCAGGGACTTGTGATGATGATGATGTCCAGCACGACCTTGGTATGCCTTGCTTTTCGAACCATTCAGGCATATGAAATATGTCGTAAAGAGCCGGTCTTACATCTTCTTCTTCTGAAAGTTGCTTAAGAAGTGGAAGGATAATGTCCAGTAGCTTCAACATGTTTTTGGTTGCCATGGTGAAATCTCATTAGAGTCCAAAGGGATGATCAAATGTTCTCAATATTAATTAGGAAGAAATAGGCTCAGGCTTAAAATACCTGACTATCATTTGGCTGTTCTGCGGAAAACGGAACACATGGAATCCCGTTTAGAGGTTGTAATAGAAAACTGTAAGGATTGTTGTCTACTATAACTGTCCTACACATATTTTTCGACGCGCATAATAGATCCTTCACGTGATCTTGATGTTGCCTGATATTGGGAAAATGAAAGCAAATTTTATATGCATCACAATTACATCGAACAAAGGAAAGGGATAATAGACAGATGATCGGTTGAAGACAAACTTACGTGCTGACAGTACAAGGTCGATAAAGCCTGTTGTCTAATACATGCTTGGTATCTATTCTGTCCACAAGCGGTCTCGCATAATCTGCAGATGTAAGGAATATATTACAAACACTTGAGCGAGAAAAAAATAATAACACTGAGAAGTAGTAAACTCAAGGACCTTCAAGACCAGCGGTAAAAATAATAAGATGTGCGAATTCGCTGAGATGCTCTAAGAATTTGTGCAAGCCTGGACGCTCAAAGACTGTAACATAATAGATTTTAGGCTCCCCATTGCATTCCTTCAGGGCAGAGAAGTGAGATATTTGCACATCAACAAATGGAATTAAGTGACTTAAAGAACTAAGAAGCATTTGTTTTGAGTAGGGAAAACCTTGGTTGATGATGTACACTCCAGCTCAAACCACTTCAATCCAGCTTCAGTACCTTGTGTACGTAAATTAGCAGGTAACCTAGACGTCTCATATGCACTCACTAGTGTCTCATCCAAGTCGAGAACTACCTGTAAATCCATGTTCAAATCTCAGTCTACTTACAAACTACCAATAGCTACTTTCTTAATTGACTTTCCTCATTGGCTTCCTATAGAAAGACCATAGTCAACATATAAGATTGGCAGCACTCAGATATGTCAGTGATGAATCTAAGTCAGAACTTAAATGTTCTACACTCTGTTACAGGTATTACTTATAACGTAAGTGATAGTATGAGAAATCTCTCAGAATCCAACTAAAATGTTCTAAAAGACATAGAACACAATCATATGCTTACTTATACTCATATTAGAATCTATATAGCCTACAGGAAGATGGAAAAAGGTTTTAATCTCACTAATAAAATGTGATTAGAACATAAATCCCTGGGTTTATTTCCCCATGCAGCCGTTAAATTTCATTTCTTTGGTTCGAAAATATGTCTAAGGCAACAATTTGAATGGAAATAATGGAATCTATGTCACGAATCGAAATTGTCTTCCACATATATGACAGTTACATCTCAAAAACCTGAGCTTAGCTCACACTCGGCTTACAATTCTAAAATGAAGCCAAACGTGCAAAATGGATTAGATAATTCTGCAAACAGTTGAGTATTTAAATCCCAGAAATGGCATGCTTGAGTAGATTTCACCTCGAAACTGTATCTTTCAGGGAGTGAGTGTTCAAATAAAACAAACCACGATTAAGCATGAACGAGGCAAGTAAAAAGTTAGTGTATCTATGCTGTAATAAGGTAGCAAAATTTGATGTTTATCGTACTCCTATGTCTAAAAGCGAGCTTATCCAAATTCTGATTTTCATTCATCACTAATAACTTCAATGACTTCACAGATTCTAAATTCCAAACCCGGCGACTCGAGAATTGAGAGCTAATGTAAAAAATTCAAACTTTGGAAAATCGAGAAGAAGAGGAAGGCGAAAACAAAGAGAACATACCGTTAGTCTCTGGATGCTTCGGACTTTGCCTTGGCTCGAGGTTCTCCCGGATGCGATTTCCACGGTGACGGTTGATTCCGCCGCCATCTCCGGTAACTCGACGACTGGCAAGGGTTTAAAACCATCGGCTATGGCTTTCGCGGAGGATGATGAAGAAGATGAAGAGAGAAGAGGATGGTGAGCGACGGCACGGAGGATCTTAAAGAAAAACTGGTAGAAGAAATCGAGCCAGTTCAGAAAAACATTCCACAGTTGAAACGACCGTGGCGAGTAAATCAGATCGGCTTGACTCAATTCCGCCATGGCTCTGACCGATTCGATCCACAGTTTTGGGCTCTCACTTTGGGTGATACGAAGAAGAAGAAGAAGAAAAGGAGGCAATCAAAGTTTTGGGCTCACACTTTGGTTTTTCCTCTCTTATTTCAGCAAAACGTTATTTGTTTTATTTAGTTTTGTTTTATTTGATTGGATTCCTACGATGCACGCGTTATATCTGGCGATTGAGAACCAGTCCAATGTATTATGTGACAAGAATGGAGGTGGGAGACACGCACGAAGAAATGAGAGTTGGAGAGATTTGAAGGACGAGACAGATTTGAAAGAGAAGAAAGCACTGCGCTCAATTCCCTTTTGGATCTTTAGAGTTTAGACGAAAGAGCTCAACCGGATTATTTCGGTTTGGTTTGATTTTAAAGTCGGTTCGACTTGGGTGCATGATTTAAAAATAACTAATAATTTCATGCGTAATTTAATTTAATAAGTTAACAATAAATTAGATCATGCAAAAACGGAATATATTTAATAAGTTAATAATATCATCTTGAATTGAAAAAATTACTAATAAAAAGGAATATATTACGATAAGCTACATAATATATCTAGCTAACTAAATAGTTAAGAAAATCATCTTACTTTTTAATATTCAATTTAACATATTTAAAAACAAGATTTCATGAAAGTCAATAATTTCAAATATCATCTGATCATATACATTTGAAGTCATATATATGTATATATTTAGCTATTTTTATAAAATATCATAATTAAACAAATGTATGCTTATTACATTTTTAATTTATATTAGTTTATTTGGTTGGTAATCTATATACACTAGCCGACTTAAGAAAATTATCATTATGACATGATCAATAGTAATTAAAACAACGCTAATAATTGCTTAATATTGTTGTTTCTTTTAATTAGTATATATATTACAGTATTTGTATCCATATGCTACATTGGAAGTTTGTTCCAACTACTACAATCCATTATTGGTATTTGGTACAGAGAGCAGACACCAGAATGATGTATCATAATAAACATTGTGGTCGTTGGTCCAAAATTTAGTTTTATAGTTTTGATATATAGAACAACCGGAAACTGAAAATATGAATTAAAATCAGATTATCGCCAAACACAATCTTCTATTTACAAAGTAAAATTAACGTAAACATTTCTATACACATAATCTCACAATTACCGAATAAAAGCGACAACAAAAAGGAATACACAATCAAGATCCCCAAGAGGTAAAAAAATAGAACAGAACAGAAACAAAGATTCAGACAAAACCAGCCAAAAGACTCAAAATCAATTGTAAGAAGAAGAAGAGAGCCAAGGGTGGTTAAGTGCCTCCAGAGCTGTTGGACGTCTCAATGGATTGATCTCAAGTAGACTTCTTACAAAATCTAAGAACAATTCATCACTAACATGTAATTGATCTTCCAAACAAGATTCTTCTGTGATTATGTATTCAACCTCATTGCTCTCCTATAACACGAAAGCAACAACAAGAACTGCATCAGATTCTAGCAACAAGTCTTACTTCTTTCGGTTAAATCAAGATAAAATCACCTCGTTTAAATGGTAGAGATCAAACTCTTTGGTGAAGTATTTATGTGTTTCTTGACCTTTCTCTAGCATCTCCGTTTCTATAGGACCTAAAACCGCGACAATCCGAGCCAATATCATCGCTACTGCTTCGTTTGGAAACAGAACCTGATGAACACATACACATATACATTGTCGATTCTTGTCACTAGTTTTTGTGGTATGTAGAATAAAACATATAGTTAAGGTTTGAATGGAAACAAGACAGTACCTCACCAGAGCAGAGCTCTGCTAAAATACACCCAAGAGACCACAAATCAATCTTTTCGTCATATGGAAGTCCCAGAATCACTTCGGGAGCTCTATAGGAACGCGATTGTACATACAAGCACAAGTTGTCAGAGCGGAAACAACTGCTTCCAAGATCGATGATTTTCACCGCACATTTTTTGTAACTCTTTATCAGTATATTCTCTGGTTTAAGATCACAATGTATGATTCCTAGTCCGTGAAGGAACACAAGCGCATCCAAACACTGTCGCATTATCACCTGAGGAAACAAAAACATCCATGGAGAGAATAAAAGCCTGTTTGTAAGACATTTTTTCGGGTCTGAGAAACAACGAACCTGAAGTCTGCTTAAGTTAAAGTATGGTTCTCCTCCGGATTCTTGGTTGAATTTCTGGAATTCATATAAGTTTGCTCGTAGAAGTTCACACACAATAAACAGATGTTCCTGTTACAGGTTCTCGATAATTATAAACTTCTTGAGACAAAAAAAAGACCGATATTTATGTCTTTCCACATCTCTTACTTGGTGATAAAAGTAATCGTAGAGGCGCAGGATGTGATGTTCATCAGCCGGATCATGCTTATTGACATGTTTCAAGAGCTTGATCTCGTCTAAACTCTGATCGAAGAAATCCTTGTCATTCTTAATAATCTTGAGGCAAACATCGACCCCGTTGTGAAGATCCTGCGCTTGAACCACCTTACTAAATGCAGCAGAACCAATGTATTCAGTAATGTAGTATCTTCCTCCAATCACTGAGTTCAGCACAATTGGTAGATCTTTGTTCGCTTCGAATCCTGTCCTGTAACAGAAAATAAAACGATTAAAACACATTATCTACACACTTTCATTTCACCCCATCCATTAAAAGCATCATCAGACCTATTTTTCCAGTGAATGATTCGAAGATCAAATACTTCATATTCATCTTCTTCAAGCTCATGAACAACATTAACCTCTTCATCTGTTACATTCACCTGATCACCAGTCTTCAAATCATCACTGTCTTTTGCATCTTCTTCACAACTAAACCCCAACAATTCCCCATCGAAACACTCTCTTTCGAGGTCGGCACTTTTATCATCCAAACCAATGTAAGCTTTTAAGTCATCCTCCACATTGTTAAGAAGGAAGGGCTTATCTAAGTAATCAAGACTTGCTTCGGTTTGAGATCCTTCGGATGATTTATCGTAGACACCAAGCTTATTCTCAAATTGGTTATCTGTTATGAACTTATCCTGTGTAGTTGCAGGGCAGATGAAGAAATCAGATTCTCTAAATGCAGGAGACATGAACTCATCTTCTTCATCTTCTGTGTCTTCTTTGTTGTTGGTCTGCA
Source organism: Schrenkiella parvula (assembly GCA_000218505.1). Classification (NCBI taxonomy): domain Eukaryota; kingdom Viridiplantae; phylum Streptophyta; class Magnoliopsida; order Brassicales; family Brassicaceae; genus Schrenkiella; species Schrenkiella parvula. Next base: position 8,764,822 of record CM001190.1, on the reverse strand, counting down.
AGTAAAACTCACTCCACTCAGGGTATGTACGAGCCGTACCAAATTGAGACTGGGAATCAGATGATGATGAACCATCTCCATACGGATTCACAAACCCTGCATTTATGAAAAAAAAAATCTTATCTTAGTTAGCTCAATAAGTCAGATTTTGAGCTCCGATGTGTTGAAAATCAGATCAAGAATAGAGAAACTACAGTCGAACTCGATGGAACACATTTCGAATCAAAGTTTCAATATTTGGCCAAATTCAATATAAATGTTACCGGAAGAAGAACAGAAGCCGGAAGTGGAAGAGCCCAAGCTGACAAACTCATCGTCGGAAGAAGACTTCGACCCATTATCGCCGGAACCTTTGCCGGAGGAATCAGGAGGAGGCAGAGTACCGGCGGTGATTCTGATCGGCGGCGGAATCGGAAACAGAAACTTCTCGAAATCGAAAGAAACGAGTTGGTTTTTCTCGTTGATATCGTCTCTCAGAGCAGATTCCGCCTCCGTTAAGCCATTCCGTCGGAGAAACTGAAGCACGGATTCAACATCCACCGCCATGGACCACCGTCACGAGAGTTATCTCAGAGCAACGAGAGAGAGAGAGAAGAGAAAGTTGCAAAATCACGTGATTGAGAATCGAGTAAAACCCATTGTTGTTAATTATTGATGATGATAACCTTCAAGTCTCTCGCATGCTCTCTGATGATGAATCTAAAGTTAGGTCTCGGTCTATAAATCTCTGATTTTCTTCATCTTCTTCTTCTACTACAACTTCTCTCTGTTGTCTCTGTAGGACCAAAGCTAACAATAACGGACATGGTGTGATGTCTTTTCTTACCGGTTTTTTTGGAAGAAAGGTTTCTTCAAGGTACGGGATTTATTTGATTTCAACGTCCAGGTCCTTTTTACTTTTCACCTTACTGACACGTGTACTAATAACATTTTGCCACGTGTAAATGATATCACTGTCTTTGGTGTATTTGGACTTTATTAGTATATAATGTTGAACCGACGGAGTTTTAACATTTTTTTTGTCTTGTAATGGGACAAATCGAATTCAAAAGTTTAATAAAATAATGAAAAAGAAGAATCTTTCAGATGATCGTTATTATTTTACTTAAAAATCTAAATCTTCCACTAAGCTTTTATTTATTTTATTTATTTATTATATCGAATTTATCAATCGTACACCATCATAACCTTTCATAATTTCATTTACCCTTAAGACTTTTCAACGTTACAAGAAATTGGAGTTGTAGATGAGGCGTGACAAATTAGTGTTATACGGAGAAAATTCTTATAACGAGATAGTCAATTTAGGAGATGAAGAAATTTCTTTAAAGAAATCTTATCATATAATAACTTTAGAATAAAATCAACCAAGCGTTGTGGCAAGTGATTTCGTCCTTGTTGTAAAGTTTTCGTCATGTTGGTCTTGTGATTAGAGAACAATTTTTTTGAATATGATCAAAATCTTATTCGGTTTTCTCTTTGAATACTATTTTTTTTTATAGTAAGAATGTATATGTATCCCAAAAATTAACTTCGATTATTCAAAAAAAAATTATAATAAATCTCTAAATATCCATGCCCTTTTTCGATTATATTATTTTCCCTGCCTTTTTAAGCCTATCACAGTATTACTACAGTCGACAGAAATTGAACGTTGTAGTTGTAGAAGCGAATTAAGTAAAGCTTTTATTAAGAAAAAAAATATTAAATAAGCATGATAAAGAGAAAAAGTTGATAGCTGAAGGCAAACTGCAAATCCGTGGAACCATAGACTAATTTTTTTATCACATTATTACTAATCTGATTTTAGATTATGAATAACTAGTGTCTTTGTCAACATAGACAATCAGTTAAACAAAATAAACATTTTGGTGTTCATAAACACTCAGATTAGCAGTATAAATACAAAATATTTAAAGCTGAGTTTTTTAAACGATAAAAATAAATAAATAATATCTAAAGCTGAGTCAAACTGTAGTATTTTAAAGATCTGTTAAACTATTTATTCGATTTTGAAAACTGAACAGCTACGATTTGATCCTCAGAACCAAATGATTTTGGATAAATAGAGTTATAGACTTGGAGTAGACTGTAATTCTTAATTAGTTTTTTCTTACCATTTTATTTCTTGATTTTAGATTTAAAAATGTAAATCATATATCTGTTCTTTGACTTTATAAACTCGTCTTTGATTAATTGTACTTCTTGTTAGAAATCACTAAAAATATATAGTATCGAACTGGTGACAAAAAAAACCCCAAATTGAAATGATTACTATGTTTCTAAGAGGCATGTTAGATCAAACCAATTTAAACCCAAAAAATATTTGAAATGTAGGTTGTTTGCCCTTGACAAAAAAAACCCTACGTTATATGCTTTCAACGATAGCCATTTGATTTTGGACTAATCTATATCTTAAGTTTAATTATCACTTTATAAGCACCCGCACCAAACCAAGTAGCCACAATCATTATGGATTGTGTAAATCATAATCTATTTGCTTTAAGTCAAAGATAGTTCACACATCTTCCTACAAAGGAACATAAACATGGAGATACCAACGATCAACTTATTTTTAGACGCTATTTGTTTCTTATAGTATGTTTAATTTGGTAAAAGAATAAGAGTTACTATTATTTCTCTTATTTAAAACTGGTCCAAAGGATCCAAATTATGCTCAAAAGACTTGCACGAATAGCCAACCTCTGAAAAAAATAAGATATTTAGAAGAGTGATAATAATAAAAGAAAGAAAACTATAAAAGAAAAAAGAAAGGATTTGGTACGACGTCCATGTGGTGGGTGACTAATCATGGTTTTACTAGTAGCTCTATAGTAAATAATCATAATTATTAATTATTTTTGCTATAATTAAGATGAACCCCACCGACTACAATTATTTTGTTTTCTCAGCAAAGCCACTAGTGTGTGTGACCTATTTTAGCTTTTCCACGTGACCACATTTTTTAGAAGTGCTATTTTTTTTTCAGCCAAATAATATAGGGTTTTCGTTGTATGGAAATTAATTATTCATCATAGATTTTCTAATGAGATTTTATTTGTAGTATCTAGACACAAAATGAAGTTTCAGTTTTTAATTTAAGAAAATAACTAGACTATTAATTAAGTCCATGATATGAGGTTCTAGATTTACTTTTCAATATGTTAAATATTTAACATAAACATTTTGTATAAAGTTGTTTAATTTGTTCCGTATCAATCATCGTGGTTTTTACAGTATCGCTCAAATGGGAGTCTCACTTGTTGTGTGATCTATAATTTGTGAATAGAACATAATTGTCACACACCAAAAAAAAAGAACATAGTTGTGAAATTACATAAGGTGGTGATTATAACAATCCTTTAACACGAAGATTTTAAACATTAACCCGCCACCAAAATATAACAATCCTTTAACACGAAGATTTTAAACATTTCTAATATGGTAGACAAGGACTGTGCGCACTTCATCAGATTTTAATTTAATACTTGGTCCGACACTGTACTGATTTAATCGTATTGGAAGTTGGTATGGTTGTTGGAAAATGCAGAAATATGTCAAATAGAGACATATTTTTGTTTTATTTTAAATTAGTTTCCAGTGAATTAAACCTAATTACCAATAAATTCTTTCAAAATAATAAGTCCAAACAATAGTGTAAGATCTGGTTCAATCAATGTGTCCAGTCCAAACAGTAGTGTAAGATCTGGTTCAATCAATCTGTCCATATCATCTTCTCATTGAGGGGAGTTTTAAGTTCCACAAATTCGATTTTTTTGTTTTTTTGAACATTACAAATTCGAGCTTGTTGCAAAATATAAATATTCTTCATTCCGTTATACAAAAAATATCATTTAAATACTTTATATGGTGTTAATTCAGATGGTATTCTTGTTTACAACTTTTGACTTTGGAAACTAGGTAGAGGATCCTAATGGAACACCCACGCCCATATCACACTAATGGGCTAGGTTAAGTTGATAAAAGATTTATGACACAGGCCCATATGACATTACCCTTATTTCTCTTGTTCGTATGTAAGTTACAAGATCGATCGATAGAATCAGGTAAACATTAATGCAGACTTTCATGTAGATTCCACACATAATCATATATTCTGAAAATAATAACCATAAACCACAAGACGACATATTAAATACTGTATACATAAAAACAAAACCACTATAAATACACAGTCATATGCCCCATTTCTTTGTTTTGGCCTTTACTTTTATTTTTTGGTCATCATAATACAAAATATTTTTTTAATCAAAGTAGTCTTTGTCAAGTCACTCCGGGACGCCACTCATGGAACAAACTATTTGATGTGTCATTCAGAAAATTAAAATCCATCCACGATATGATATGTTTATTTTAGTCAAAGGTTTTGCTTTTCGAAACAGTGATATAAATAAACCCTCTCGAAACTGATCTTAGTTAACTCTTTGACTTTCAAAATCAATGCTGATTTTTACTTGTTTATTACAGAATGCGTCTTTCTTGCATACAAGGCAATATGACAAATTAAAAAAAAAAAGAGTTCTACATAATGACTCCATTTGATAAATCTATTAGAGCATCTCCATCCGCAAAAGTTCTTAAAACAAGTATCTAAACAATAAAATATAATATTATAATATAATTTAATTTTATAATTAATTTTAATATTGAAAAGGAAAATGAACCACTAACAAAATGACACATGCTTTGATAGTTTCTAGTGGGATTCTCAAATGAGAACTTATGAGAACCCCTTCTCATACTCTCTCTTATTTTTTAATATTTTATTAGTTTTTTTAAGTGGAAAAATTTGGTGAGAACTCCTTGATGGAGATGCTCTTATCTACCAATCCTCTTAGTTTAAAAGCATTAATATAATGCATGTTTATGCCATAAGCTTTAAACGAAAGTGAATCATGTAAATGTTTCGTTTGTGTGGAGTGTAGTAGTAAGTAGTATATCTTAGGGTCACAGTTTACCAGAAATGAAAAGGAAGTCACAGTTTACCAGAAATGAAAAGGAATCGAAGAAAAAAGAGAGAGAACATAAGTGTACTATAAATGGGAAAAGTAAAAGATGCTAAGTGGAAGTGGTGGAGCATGAGTGAGAGAGATAATATGTTCTTTAGGGCTCGTGATTCTATATTAAGAGTCTTGATTGTGCCCGTAGTGGGTTTGGCCTTTGCTATTGGTGTCTTGTCTCCGTCTCCCTCTCTCTCTCTTGCTTATCAATTTACACCAAATTAAGAACAACCCATCCTCGATCTACGACCCAAATTAATTAGTAGTCTGCTCTAGTCTCTACCATTGCGGTAACTCGTTATGTATTGGAGTATCTCTATGCTTCTTTCAGCAACCAAAAAGCAACATATGCTGGTTTTTCTGTTGTAGTTTCAACAACCATGGTTGATCTTTATGTATATTTTAAATACTTATCCTTGTTTTTTTTTTAAGTTTTAAAGATTACTTAGCTTTAGACTTGGGGTTGAGACTATACAATTAAGATGTATATAAAACAAAGAGATACTTTGTTCAAATATTTTTCATTTATGTGTATTTTATCTCTTTTTGAGATAAATGATATAGCTTAAAAAAATTATTCCGTGATTCTTCTATATTTTTCTTCATATTTTATGTTTTGGATTATGAATTGTAACTAAGAAAAACAAAACACTACCATTATGTATATCAAAAGCAAAGTCTTAGTGCTTATATGATTCTCATGTGTAAAAATTTATCATGTGTAAAGTTTATTTGTGTAAAATAACTTTGAATCATAATATTGAACAGCAAAAGAAGAGTGAAGTCTCGTCGTTATACTTTAAACAAGGGACAAACATATCTTGCCCCTCCATATTTGATTCATATTTTTTTCTCAAATCTTTTTTTCGAGTGATTAGTTTTGTAAAGTGGACAATAAAGACCCACATAAATGCTAATAGTTTCTTCAATTTCAACAAAAATGTAACTTATACATATAGTGGCAACTTCATCATTTGTATAATCTAATATTATCTCGCATTGCCCCCCACCCTCCCTAATGGATTGACCGACCCTTCAAATCTCAACTTTTCAAAATGTCACTCTTTCGTCTCTCTCTTTTTTGTTCGTTTGTTTTTTTTCATCTTTTTGTTTTGTCTTTTTATAGGTATTACAATTATTTTGTCGGCTGATTACAATATAGTATTCTTGATTCTCAATCAAGGGTTTGATTATCAACCAATTTTAAAATGACTAACAATATTGGGGTATAACTCAGCTGAAATTCAAGAATACAAAGACACTCGCCTCTGGTTCACCAGAATTTGGACAAGAACTCAAAGTCATTGTCTACTCAGATAGACAGGACAAGATCCATGTTAATTATGATGGTAACTATGGAGTCATTTGACATAGTTTTATCTCGTGTGTTTTCTTTTTCATATAGATTTTGATGCGGTTTCCATTGTTATAGATTATTAAAGGTCTGATGTGATGCACATTTAAAAGAATAATGTGTCAATTAATGTTTGATGTACCAACTAAAGATGGATAAAACATTAGAGGTCACCAATTCGACACCCATTATAAAAACGACACATTTAAAGATGGAACACATAAGAAAAGGAATTATTGAATCAAATTCAATTGGTAAAATGGGTTCACTCTTTATTTATTGATCTTTTCCACTACAGTTTTCATACTGATCAAAATTTTTTTTTTTGACAAAAAGGTTTTCTATTAAAGCATAAGATATTGATCAAATTTTCACCATCATATCTCTGCTATTCGATTAGTCATGCTAGCCTTTCATTGTCGTTTCAAGGATGATCTCACAGAAATACGTTTGGACTTGAAAGCCAGATTCGAAGACATAAGTTGAGTCAAATCTAACTTAATGTGACATTCTAGAGGCAAAGGAGTGATGATAGTGATGTTTTTTTATGGGATTAATGAGCGTTGTTATGTTGCCTATATATAATAGGAAAATTGATTGGATGATAATACCACATAACAAATTCAATAGAACCCGTAAAAAAAAAACAATAGATTTGCCAGTTTCATTTTTCACCAAAACGAAATTTATTTAATTTGTTCAAATAAGTTTTTTTTTATCCTCTTTCTGAATGTCATATTCTTCTTGTTTACGCGCGGAAAACGTCAACGAGGATATTGGTTCCCTAAAGAAGCAACCTTCACTTTTATTGAAAAAATATCGCTCATGTGACACATTCATTGTTATGTAAAAAGCTGTCTTATGTTAATTTATATGATTGTGAAAAAAAGAATAATTGTTTTACACTAGATAACAATGTCACAATGCTTTAAAAATCATGTGTGGCTTGTGTTCACATAGATGTCGAAAAGTTGAAAATTAGAGCTAATAAAAAAAATTGAGATATCCATCAAAGGTAAGAAAATCTAGAGACGAACTGTCATAAGATGCTAATATGTGTGATATACTTGGAATTAAGGACATAAATATGTATAGGGATCCATTTTGATAACATTGCCAACGATGCAACTTGTTAGTAATCATCGGTAACTTGCGGCTAAAGTTGTTGGTAATTTGCGACAAGATTCATTGATTTCAAATCCCTCACAAACATACATAGCAAACAATATTGTCTTTCATAATATTTGTGTGATATCAAATATTATTTTTTTGTTTAAATCTCTAAATGAGTTTAATATGAAAGAGATCATTTTCATGCATGAAAGAGTGGATATCGTTATATAACCTTAAGGAGCGTTGTAAAGATAATAATATTCATAGTTCGTACGGTTTTCTCGTCAACAACGAACAAGATGCTTTGATATATTTTGAAAAAAGTTCGATATAATCTTATAAAAATTAAAATTATCGGGATTCCATCTGAAAAGTGTATTAGGAAACTTTTTAGTTTTCATTATTATTCAAATATTGTATATTATAATCTTATAGGTACCATGTGAAAAGTGGACTCTTAAATATTACTTTGTGCCGAAAAGGTTTAAAAGTATCTCCTTTATCGTTTTAAAATAATTACCGCTCACCTTCTAGATGCGTTATATTTTTTTGTTAATGGTTAATGTTCTTGAATTTTTTCAAAAAGTACAGAATAGTTCAACCTTTTTAGTAAAATATAATTACAGTTTGAGGAATGGCTCCAAAGTACAAATTTTTTAACTAAAAGTCATAGCGGTTTAATGTTTTAAAGTATATTTTTTTTACTCATCGTCGCAACTTATAACTTGAGATAATTTTTTTTATTTATACAGACATTCAACCACCAAGAAGTTAGCAAGAGCGAGAAAAAATAATGCTAATTCCTAAAAGAAATTTTGAAAAGAGTTACTCTATAATTGTTAATTATGTGGATGACTTGACTATTCAAATAACGCAAAAAGGTACCGAAAAAGAAAAAAAAAGAACCAATCGTAAATAGATCTTGTAAAGAAAGATTCTCATTCGCACCCAGAAAAAAACTAAAGTTACCTTAATATTCTATAATTATTTTTGTTGATGTTCCGTCGCAAAATATTAGTAATCAGAATAAAAATGTCTGGCCCATATATAATCTTGTAAAAGATAAGTAGTTGTCGAAATCTCATAGGACAATGACTTAAGCGAGTGAGAAGAAGACACCTAGCCCATCCACATCTATCATCTATGTGGGTTCACAAAGGTCATGTTTTTTCTCATATAAATCATGTAAAAATGCTAAAAAGTTTTGTTTTACGTGAGCTATTTTTATCTACTACAATTCTCATACTCCAGAGAATTTGTAACAAAGTTATAACACAAACTAATGATACTAATACAAACTATTAGATTACATCCATACAAAATATAACATAATTCATTGTTTACCAAACAAAAAAGAGTAGCTCCGGCAATGAAACTATAATTAATTACAGTATAATATATTGAAAAAGAAGAAACATAATGTCTTTTAAGAAAAAGAAAATTAAAAAGGGATAGAGAAAGTGATGAAAGGTGAAGTATGTGGTGAAAGAAAAAGGGTTCCTTCTTCTCATTTGTCTCTTTCAAACTTTATGATGCAAAGCGACCTTTCTTTTCTTTTCTCCTTTTATTGCTATCGTTAGTGTCACTTTCTCTTTTTTTCTTAATTTCATAAAGTCGTATGATCGTATCCATTGTTTTTTTTATTTTGCTCCGACAGGACCGACACCGATCTTTCCTGTATCTTTCGGTAATAAATGTTATTGGATTCCTTTTTCATATTACATCATTGTATTTTCATATGAGTTTTTTGGTTAACATAATACAATTTAAAAAAATTAGAAACGACTTCATGAAAGATATGGTCGAGCTACACGTTCCCATCCTCTAGGTCGATACAACTTCTACCGTCGCTGACTCTACTTTTATATAATGAACTCATGTTTGAACTAAATCGTGACAAAATGTGTCTGAGATATTTCAAATGAACAAAATTACACATTTCCTTTTGGTTATAAGGTTATTAGTAATACTCTTACTATTTTTTAAAGTTGAAGCCGTGGACTAGCTACGTTGATAGTAGTTAGTATTTGATATTACGTACAATATTAACTACTCAGAACATATTAATGGACTAATACAAGATACAAAAATGTGAATATAAACACGTAAAACAGACTTATACCCAATCAGCATTATGGTTGTTCGAGTATTTGCTTATAATAATATTACATTGTGATTGATTTAAATTTTTATTAAAATCTATGATCGACTAATATTCCGAAAGTTTTTGTGCGTATGTTGAAAGTTAAAATCATAAATGAAAAACAGCGAATTTTTTGTCGGAAAATAGAGGGTATAAATACAACTTTTAAAGTAGTCACATCATAGGAGTTACGCGTATTTCACGGTATTTGTATCAGGAGATATTTATCGTAGAGTATTTTAGATATTTAATATGTGGTTAGAAACTTTTATAAGAATCCATAACAAAAAATAAAAGAGAAAAAACAAATACGATTATTATTGACGTTAGAAAATAATTTGACTTGAACACGGCAATTAAAAAAGAAAAGGAATGATCTAAAGACAAGCAACAAGAATCTGAGTATTCACCACCTGTTCCTGTTTCTGTTGGATTCCAAACTCTCACTTTCTCTGCCCCCTCGTGACTGGGTCCCACTTTTGTACTCCTATCTATGGGTCCCACCTTTGTGTCCACTCAACCCAACAGTATAATCCTCTCTCTCTTCTCCTTCCATAAATCAAATTTTATTTCGCATTACATTTTCTTACTACCAAAACCCAAAAAAATAATATCCCCGAAAATAGTAAAATATTTACCTGAGACTCGATTTCTTTTAAGGATTTTTTTTTTGAAAATAACGTCGCATAAACTTTCCTTTTTGCAAATTTTATTGAATCTTGTTTCGTGTGTTTATTTATGGTCGCCGGCGATGCCAACGGCAGTGAACGTGGCGAAGCAATGTTTAACGACGGAATCAGCCTACGCGCTCGAAGAAGCCGTGAACGTAGCGCGTCGACGAGGACACTCTCAAACGACTTCGCTTCACGCCGTCTCCGCTTTACTCTCTCTCCCAACCTCTGTCTTACGCGACGCTTGCGCTCGTGTCCGAAACTCCGCTTACTCTCCTCGTCTCCAATTCAAAGCTCTAGATCTCTGCCTCAGCGTCTCTTTAGATCGGATCCAATCGGGTCAACAACCCGGATCCGATGATCCGCCCGTCTCTAACTCTCTCATGGCCGCGATCAAACGGTCTCAAGCTCACCAGCGCCGTCTCCCGGAGAATTTTAGGCTTTACCAACAGATGTCTCAGAATCAGAATCAGAATTCGAATTCGCTCTCTTGCGTGAAAGTGGAGCTTCGTCAGCTTATTCTCTCGATTCTGGATGATCCGGTTGTGAGTCGGGTTTTCGGTGAAGCGGGTTTTCGGAGCTCCGAGTTAAAGCTCTCGATTATCCGGCCAATACCTCACCTTCTCCGTTACTCATCCCCTCGTGGACAACAACAGCCTCTGTTCCTCTGCAACGTAACCGGAAATTATCCCGAACCGGAATTGACTCCGATACGATGGGGTTTCGGAGTACCGAACCGGAATCTCGCCGGAGATTCTTCTGATCACCGAAGGATCAGCGCGGTTTTCACGAGGGAAAACGGGAGGAATCCTCTGCTTGTAGGTGTATCGGCTTACGGTGTAGTAACCGATTTCTTAAAGTCGCTGGAGAACGGAACCGACGGTATTTTACCGACAAAGCTTCACGGTTTAACCGCCGTTAACATCGGCTCAGAAATCTCCGACCAAATCACCTTCAAATTCGATAAAACCTACACCGACGCTAGGTTTCGCGATCTGTGGAAGATGGCTGAGCAAGGCGCAGGAGCTGGGTTAGTCTTGAATTACGGAGATCTGAAGGTTTTCACCGACGGCGAGGGAAACGGGTCGGCGGCGAATTACATCGTGAGTCGGGTTTCGGAGTTATTACGGAGATGCGGGAGGAGAGTGTGGCTGATCGGAGCGACGGCGAGCAACGAGGTTTATGAAAAGATGGTGAGGAAGTTTCCGAATGTGGAGAAAGATTGGGATTTGCAGTTACTCACTGTCACTACTAATCTTAGGCCTTGTTTGCCTCACCACAAATCCAGGTTATAAAACGCTTTTTCGCTCTCTCTTTTTTCTCGCACGCATTCAGATTGTGAAACGCTTTGATCGTTTCTTTTGATGACACCAAACGCGTCCTTAATGACAGTTATGTATCACAATTTGAATTCGCGCGGGATTTAGTATACATCTACACGCTTTAAGCAATTCGCACTTTTTGTTACTCGTAGAAGTAAAATATCTTTTAGCCTAAGATATTTCCACTATCATAAATTCAAATTATAATAAAAATATAAATTTTATAATTGTCTGATATCTTAGTAATATGAATATAGATGATCAATGGCTTGTTTAAGCTTCTTTAACGAGTACTATCTTCTACTAAAACAACATTAATCGAGTTCGAAAACATGTTAACAGTCACATCCAAAACAGTTTAATCTAGTATATGACTTACTTATAGCTTAGTGTTAACATTCTTGACTAATTTGTTTACCAGCAATAAGATTATCTAGCCTTCACTATATGTATTAAAAGTAACTAGGTTGAATTTGTTGATATTTGTTGTTCGGATAAACGATCTAATTGTTTAACTTAGTGGAAAAACCAACTGTTTTATGGTTTATTATTTACATTATTTGTTAAGGAACAAATATCTTATTTTTAGAAAATAGAAATATCATGGAGGATTCTATTTTAGCTTTTTCTTTATTTCTCTTGCTTTTTAACGTTTGCGCTTACAATTTCTAAATGATGTTTCATAGCATCACTAAAAGATTTGTTTTTTTTCTTATGACAAACGCAATGGTTTAACATGTAAATATAAACGCAACAGAAAGAAAAAAAACAATGGCATAGATTGAAAACAGAGTCATTAGAATGTAGAAACAGAGCAATGATGTACATTTGACTTCTAGTATCCTGTCTTGCACTAACTTTATGAGTGTATTTGCCATGTTGTAATTGGATACAGTTTGATGGGATCGTTTGTTCCATTTGGTGGATTCTTCTCAACTCCTTCTGACCTGAAACTACCCTTCTCCGGTTTTAACAAGGAAATCACCGGACCGGTCTCTTCAATATCCGATCAGACCCAATCTACCTTGCCACCTTGGTTGCAGATGACCACAAGAACCGATTTAAAACAAAAATTTGGTTCCAAGGTCCGTCTACTTTTCTCTTCTCCTAATTTGTTAATCTCCCATACTCGTAAAAGCATGTTTCTTGGGCTACAACTTTCCTCGGTTGACTGTATTTCACTGTGTTATGTTAATTTCCAACGCGTATTTACATCCCCTCAGTGCAGACCACAGAAGGGTTGGAATCAGTTTGTGGAAATAAGTCGACCAACAGTGCTTCTGCATCGACCGGTTCAGCTAAGTCGGTCACGACTGATCTGAATCTGAGGATGTGTCCGGTCACCTCTGGATTTGGTCTCAAGAAGCATTTGGATAACAAAGGTTTTTCTCAGACACGATCTGCGTCCTCCTCTTGCTTGGATAATCCAAGGGATCACAACGCAGAAAGCTTCAAGATTATATACCGAAGATTAACCGTTAGCGTTGCAGGGCAAGACGAGGCTGCTAGAGTTATCAGCGAAGAATTGTCGCAACCGCCTAAGGTAAGCACTAGAAGAGATGTTTGGCTCAATTTGGTTGGACATGATACCGTAGGCAAGAGGAGAGTGTCGCTTGTGCTTGCGGAGATTGTGTATCAAAGTGAACACAGATTTATGGCCATTGATCTTGCTGCTGCGGCACATGGAATGAGCGGTTGTGATGATACGACGCGGTTGAGAGGGAAAACAATGGTGGATCATATCTTTGAAGTGATGTGTAGGAATCCATTCTGTGTTGTTTTCCTCGAGAACATTGAAAAAGCGGACGAGAAACTACAAATAAGCTTGTTAAAGGCTATTGAAACCGGAAAGTTTATGGATTCACACGGGAGAGAAGTTGGTATCGGAAACACCATGTTTGTTATGACGTCATCTTCACCAGAAGATTCCGGAACAACAAACTCTTATTCTGAAGAGAAACTCTTGAAAGCCAAAAGCAGGCAAGTGGAGATATGGATTGAAACTGTGTCCAGGTTACCAAATGTGAGATCGATTTACAGCTCAAGCTCGGTGAACAAGAGGAAGCTGATGGGCTTAGGGAAAATTCAGGAGAATAGTGAGACTCTGGAGACGAGAAAACGGTCGAACAGAACAACTAATGGAGTTCTTGATTTGAACCTTCCCGCACAAGAAACAGAGACCGAAGAAGCAGAAACTTGTGAAGAGAATTCAAAGAGTTGGTTAGTGAACTTGAAGAATCACGACCGTCTCATTGAGGTTCCTTTCAAGCCTTTCGATTTTGAAGGATTAGCAGAAAGAATAAAAAAGAGCGTAAAAGAAATCTTGGACAAGTGCGTGAGATCGGAATGTTTGCTGGAAATTGATCATAAGATCATGGAACGGTTACTAGCGGCTGTTTATTTCTCAGACAGTAGAAGAGATATCATCAAAGAGTTGATGGAGAAAGTAATGGCTCGGCTGTTCTTGAAAGTTAAAGAAAGCTATGAAATCAATACAAGTTGTGTAGTGAAACTGGTTGGTCGAGATCTTGACAGTTTTTGTGAGGATCAAATGGACTTGTTTCTTGTAAAATCTCAGTAGGTTAAGAGAGAGCTTTATTTGGAAAGTGTATAATATAAGGTAGAGTTAGCTATAGATATTATTGATTGTCTTTTTGTGTTGCTATAGTATAATATGTGTGTATTATCATGTAGTTGTGAAGTGGGTGGTATTCTCCTTACTTGTATGTATAATTTTCTGTAAATTAATAGTTACTTATATATTTTCAAACCAAATCATAAAGAGATTAAAAATCACATTGGTTTCTCAATATGTACCGAGACATATTACTGCTTGGATTAAATAAATACTCAAAAAGTCGAAAGTCTTAAGACTGACAAATTCAAAGGATCTCTTTACTTATCGAGTACTGACAACAAGAAACAAGAATCAAGAAATTGCAAATTCAAATATTAGTTATAGAAGCTATATAAAAAAAATTGAAATTTGGTCACTTATAAGTCTCATGATTGCTACATAATTTCGTGGTTTTGATTATGTTTTGATTCGCTTGGGCTTATAAGTTGAATTAAATTCTTATGATGCACAAAGAGATTGATAAGAGCACAGCCACTTGACTAGAACATCTTCTTTTCTTTCTTTTTATCTTGATGTCTTTGGCAATCACAAAAGTTTTATTTGTGAACGTCAATAACTTTTCATATCTTAATTTTGTTAGGGATTTAAATTAATGTCATACAAAATTGTAGTACAAGTCATCATGCAATTATATTAAAATCAGTCTAGAACTCAAATTTCAAAATTATATTAATTTTTTTCCTTTTTAATTAGTTAGGGATGAATGACTTAGGATCAGTCTTCCAAATTCCAAAATTAATGTCATGAAAATACTCTTGTACATCTGATCTAATCTGCTGACGAGTTTTTGGGAAATATTTGAGGGGGCAAAACATAAAATTATATAAGTATAATAATTTTACTACAATCATAAGTTGACCTGATTAATAAAGATCCAAGTTTGACCATAAGAAGCGTAGCAGAGTCTTTATTTTTTTCCTAGTTTTTTTTGGTTCAAATATTTTTTCCTAGTTTCGCTTCAAAACCTTCTTTAATTATCAGAATAAGCGTTAATACATATTATTTGGCTCGTCTTTATTTTCCAGTATATACATATTATTTGTTTGTATTTTATATATATATATGTAAATAATGCAATTGCTTTTCTACTGACAATCTATCCGTAAATTACTTAGAAAGGCAGGTTTTTTTATTCTCGATTTTGTAATCCACTGGTTTTATCATTTTTGTGGAATAGTATATAACTCTTTGCAAAATAGCAAATTTGTGATTTGAATAGGACTCAGCAGAAGATAGAATCATTGAAAAGTAAAGAATAGATGAGGAGTAACTCAAATGATCAAATCGAACAGACTAGTCCACTATGTTTTCTGTAACCAATTCATTAAAAATAAAGGAGAGAAAAGATAAGTGGATGATATTTTTGATTAAAAAGAAAGAAAAAAAGGTTAAGGTTTTTGTTTATTAGCCAAAAAAAAAGAAAAAAAAAAGTGTAATCGGGCGGCCAAGTGAAGACATTCTCTGTCGCCCACCCAAACTCCAAAGAAGAGAAGAGAAGGCGTGCTTCACTTTCTCTCTTTCTTTTTTCGATCCCCACGCGCTTCTACAAGACTAATCTCTGTTTATCCGATAACTTATAACTAATATAATTATAATTGCACACCACTAAACCAAGCTTATCTTATTACAAGAAGCTCTGTTTATTGATTGTTTAGTTCCTAGATCTTGATTTTGTATCATTCTTTTAAAACATGAATGTTTGTATTGTTTCTATAGATTTAAGATCTCGTTGTTGACATGAATTTGACATACTAATATAGCAAAATTAGCTTTTTTTGAAGGAAAAAAAGTAATATGTAAGAAGCTGAGGAAACTCAAAATTTAAATAACCTATTTACTCATTTTTCAAGTAATAGGTTATCATATGTTCAGACAGATTTTTTTTTTATTCTCGATTTTGTAAACATGTATTGATTCATTTTGTAAATTATTATAGGCTCACATAAATATATTTATTGTAAAATTTCATATACATATGAATTGATCATATTTCAAGAAATTTACAATAAAAATTTCTATGCTGAATCTTTTTTTGAAAAAGTTTCAACTTCTACTTTTTATATCTTTGTTATCTTTAATTATTTATTTGAAATATTTTTTTTGAATATCAAGTATTCATCTTCTATTGATATACCAAAAACATATATACAAGGCAAATACATATGGTTAATTATATAGCTTGTTTGTCTAGTTATTCAGATATCTTATCAAAACAATAATTTTTGTACTTTAACCATACAATTTCATGTGCTTTCTTTTTATTTGTTATTGTTAGCACTGATTTTTGTAGCTTTATAATCGTATAAATGCATGTTTGCCCAATAGTTAGTTATGGATATTTTTTTATAAGATCATATTTTGTGTGTTTCATGACTTATTTTCTAAAATTACCATCAACTTAATTAGAATTCTAAAAATACAAAAAATATCAGATTTGGGTTTATAAAAATTTATGATACGTTCATAAAATTAAATTTGTGATGATTTAAACTAGTATATTAGAATTAAAAACCTGGTTTTGTAGTGTTGTAATATACTTTTCTAATTAGTACTTAGTGTATTATTACTTAATAGAAAACTTTAAAAATATGTTTTGTTGAAGAGTAGTACACTCGCGTGGTGGGACACTCACACGCGTGAAGAAGGGTTACCTGCTAAGTCGGTCGATGAGTCGAATAGTGGGTCCATTTTCATTTACACATCCCCCAACTCCATTTACCAATCAACCACATATCTATTTTTCTTAAAAATATTATTCTTAATATCTTTAATCTCTTCTCATTATAAAAAATAAATACAAATAGTATTTCTTTTAATATCGAAGGATCTATTTGGAAACAATTATTAATCTCAGCATATTTGCCCATACACACACACGCACACCCATGCACTTACATGAAAGAATCATGCAGATGAAAAGTATAAATAACAATAGATCTGGTCAGATGTTTTAATGTCTTTTGAAATTTCAACTATCTTTGTCCAGATATACTTAACTATTTTGTAAGTGTATGTTATATATTTTTCTTTCTTTTCCATATGAACTAAGTCCTGTAACCAAATATTACATACAAGTATTGGGGATGAATAGTACCAACATATAAACATATGGTTCTTTACTATTCTAAGTTTTGAGTACAATAATATCTCTTGAATTGAATTTACTGGATGGGTTAGTTTATATCCCTTTCAGAGTTGTATTCTTTGAATAATCAACACAAAGTTAGTGATTAGGAATATAGTTGGTCATGCAGAAAATCAACAATGGTTCGGCTATATTAACACTAACAGGTATCTAGAAACTTAACCAAAATAAGCTGTTATCTAGAAACAATAAATACATATAGATGAGACTTTTTCTTTTCAATTTGGGGTATTGTTTATTCCCTCAAGAAACTTGCTTTTTGATCATTTAAAAAGACATTTTGAAGAAATCAATGAGATAGCAAAGATATTAATACTAGTGATATTTTATGAAAAGCAAAAAATAAAAAAGAAGACTAAGACAAATTGAGTATAAACAGTCAGCAAAACAGCGACGTCCTTACCTTTTTAAAAAAGTACCCAGTTTTGACTTTTGACCTAAACCATTTCTATGACGAGGCGAAAAAAAATTCAAATAAAAACAAAATGGAATGGATATTAAAAAAAAACATTTTTATAGATATAAAATAAAGAAAAGTAGACTGAGAAAGGTAGACGAAAGAAAGAGCGCACCTTCCTCTCTCCTTCTTCGCAACGAAGCTCTCTTTTTAAAGGAGTCTTTACATTTCTCTATTGATCCTTCTTCAGAAACCCAAACCACTTCTTCTCAAATCCTCAAAGTTTGTAACTTTTCCTCTCTCGTTCCTGCAAAGCTATATCTTCTTCTCTAGGTATGTGACTTCCTCTTTCCTGCAAATTTCCATTTCCAAGTTGATTCTTTTCTCTGTTTCTGCTACTTCTATGACGATTGTTTCATCTTTGAGGCTTCTTTATCTTAAAGTTTCAGTTTTTATGGTTTTTAATGGCTTAGTGATGTCCTGCTTTTCTTTTTTTTCTTCCCTGAGGTTATTAAAGAAGAAAAGTATGCGAGTAGAAACGGTCGTTTTGGCTTGAATCAGTAGAGATTATTCAATTACTTTATTGAGTTTTTCTTTAATTGGGGCATAATTTTGGGTATTAAGAATCTTGTAAATATAAAAATTGAAAATTTGGAATTTTTCACTCTCTCTCTCTCTCTCTCTCTCCTCTTGTCTACTCTCTCTCTCTCTCTCTCTCTCCTCCTTTGATAGTCATCTTTTTGATTCTTTCTCCACGGTTTTTAATTGTTTTTTCACTTTTGAATCTAACAGAAGAGATGTGCGGCTCAAAGAGCAACCTTTGCTCTTCAAAAACCCTGACGGAAGCCGAATTCATGAGACGGAAATCAGAAGAAGAAGGTCTCGCCGCCGCCACGTGTCTCCTCGAATTCGCTGCCTGCGACGATCTTCCGTCGTTCAGGAGAGAGATGGAAGAGAAATCGCCGGAAATCGACGAGCCGGGTTTTTGGTACTGCAGACGGGTCGGGTCGAAGAAGATGGGTTTTGAAGAAAGAACGCCTCTCATGGTTGCTGCTACGTACGGAAGCATCGAAGTTCTAAATTACATAATCGCCACTGGGAAATCCGACGTGAACAGAGTTTCCGGCGACGAGAAAGTCACTGCACTTCACTGTGCGGTTTCTGGCTGTTCTGTCTCTGTCGTTGAAGTCATCAAGATCTTGCTTGATGCTTCTGCTTCACCTAATTGCGTTGACGCTAATGGTAATAAACCAATTGATCTGTTGGTTAGAGCTTCTCGGTTCGTGCCTAACCAGAGTAGAAAAGCGGTTGAGCTTCTGCTAACCGGAAATCATGGCTCGGTTAGTTTGATGGAAGAAGAGGAAGTGAAGAGTGTTGTGACTAAGTATCCAGCTGATGCATCGCTTCCGGATATCAACGAAGGTGTTTACGGAACAGACGAGTTTAGGATGTTTAGCTTCAAGGTTAAGCCGTGTTCGAGGGCTTATTCGCACGATTGGACCGAATGTCCTTTTGTTCATCCTGGTGAGAACGCGAGGAGGAGAGATCCGAGGAAGTATCCTTACAGTTGTGTCCCCTGTCCCGAGTTTCGTAAAGGCTCTTGTCCTAAAGGAGATTCGTGCGAG
Source organism: Schrenkiella parvula (assembly GCA_000218505.1). NCBI lineage: Eukaryota > Viridiplantae > Streptophyta > Magnoliopsida > Brassicales > Brassicaceae > Schrenkiella > Schrenkiella parvula. The sequence goes on along the minus strand of CM001190.1, from coordinate 8,745,393 downwards.
TATGCACACGGTGTTTTCGAGTCTTGGCTTCACCCGGCTCAGTATAGGACACGGCTTTGTAAAGATGAGACGGGTTGTGCAAGGAGAGTCTGTTTCTTTGCTCACAGAAGGGATGAGCTAAGACCGGTTAATGCTTCCACTGGTTCTGCAATGGTTTCACCGAGGTCGTCTAATCAGTCTCCTGAGATGTCTGTTATGTCTCCTTTGACACTAGGCTCATCGCCGATGAACTCTCCAATGGCTAATAATGGTGTTCCTTTGTCTCCAAGAAACGGTGGGTTATGGCAGAACAGAGTTAATAGCCTTACACCACCACCGTTGCAGCTTAACGGTAGCAGACTGAAGTCGAGTTTGAGCGCTAGAGATATGGATATCGAAATGGAACTTAGGCTTCGTGGTTTGGATAACCGCAGACTCAGTGACCTCAAGCCCTCCAACCTCGAAGAGACTTTTGGTTCTTACGATTCTTCCTCTGTGATGCAACTTCATTCTCCAAGCAGACATTCTCAGATAAACCACTATCCATCTTCCCCTATTAGGCAACCGCCTCCTCAGGGGTTCGAATCTTCAGCAGCTATGGCAGCTGCGGTGATGAACGCGAGATCCTCAGCGTTTGCTAAACGCAGCTTGAGTTTTAAACCAGGTCCGGTAGCTTCTTCGAATGTTTCGGATTGGGGATCTCCAAACGGAAAACTCGAGTGGGGAATGCAAAGAGAGGAGCTGAACAAGCTGAGGAGAAGCGCCTCCTTCGGCATTCACGGAAACAACAACAATGCCTCGCGTCCTGTAAGGGACTACAGCGACGAGCCAGATGTGTCGTGGGTGAACTCACTGGTGAAAGAGAGTGCACCAGAGAGAGCCTTTGGGTTGAATGAGAGGGTTGGGAACGCGGTGAACGGTGCAGCGGTTAGGGAGAAGTTTAAGCTGCCGTCGTGGGCAGAGCAAATGTACATAGACCATGAGAAGCAACAGATTGTGGCATAAGAAGCAGAAAGAAAGAATGGGACTTTGGTGCTTTTCTTCTGGGCCTCTCTACACAGAATCTAACAAATCTTGTAATAATTCTTTGATTTGTGTTTGACCCCATAATTTGCTAGTAGTATATGTTTTTTTATATTCTCTTGTTCTTTTTTTTCTCTGTCATTCTCTTGTCTTTTGTGACACTATGTAATGATTAAAAGCAAATAATTGATGAATGAGTTCAAATGTTCTATGAATGAATCTTCATAGCTTTGTACTTTTTGTGATAATATGAGTCTTTGTGGTAATATTTTAGATTGGAGATTAATATAAATTCAACGTGCTTAGACAAATTGGGCCTGAAGGGCTATCAACGACTGGTCTGTATATTTTGAAAATTGTTAGTCCACTGGTTCATTTTATGGTGAATAGTAAAGTTAAGCACAACATGAAAAATGTGGTCTAATTATTTTGTATTACAAAAGAAAAGTCATACCATGTGACAATGTCGCGTAAAATCTTTAATTTTCTGGTGTTATCGATGTGTATTAATGCTAAATCACCTATTTTCGCGGTTGCCAAAATATATAAAACTATGCATGGAATTGAGATTCAAATTTATAGCAGCACATATACTTTTTAAATTGTACCAGTAACAACTTGAGAAATTATATTTAATAAAATATCTTAAATAGAGTTATATGATCTTCTAAAATTGATGATGGAAAAGTAAATATTATTATAAAGAGATTCTACATTTAATCTTTAGGTAGGGATTGAGACAAATGTACCTCATCAACTATAAGAAGAAGAAAATAAAAGTTTTAGTCCATAAGTAGTTTATTTGCCAAATTCTATAATTAGTTAAGTCTATGATTGTGAATAGAGAGTTTACATTTTAAATTGTGCGGAGGAAAAAAGGGAAAGCTAGAGGCAATCCTGTGGCCACCAATTAGCCTTTTTTTAAGACTAAAGTTACATAAATCTACCAATACCAAACCAACGTCTATTTCGCATTATTCATAAAATCTTAAATAATCTTTATCTTCTTCATTTCTATTTATATGATAAATGCACATCTCTGTTCTCTCTCGGATCCACATACCGACACTTACATAACTGTTGAACAAAGTCATCTTCTTTCTTCTTTACTCTTCTTCTTCTTTTATTAGATGCAACAAGAGCGATCATGAAACAGAGGAAAAAGAGTAATCTCTCAATCTTTGTAATCGTCTTCTCTCTTTTCCTCTTAGGGGTCTTCATGTACAATGACAACGTCAAATCCATTGCTTACTTGACATCTTCGAACCCATTCTCTAGTCTATTTGATGAGGAATCGAACGGTAGAGAAGACGTGGAGTTGCCGCTGGAGGAGTGCGATCTCTTCACCGGAAAATGGGTTTTCGACAACAAGACGCATCCATTGTACAAAGAGGAACAGTGTGAGTTCTTGACGGAGCAAGTGACTTGCTTGAGAAACGGAAGAAAAGATTCTCTGTTTCAGAATTGGAGATGGCAACCAAAAGACTGTTCTTTGCCAAAGTAAAGCTAATTGTTTTTTTTCAAAATGCTCTGTTTTTTCTTTCTTTTTCGGGTTTTGATGGATTTGGTTTTCAATAATTGTTTTGCTGATTTTGGTTTGAAGATTCAAAGCGAGAGTGTTGCTAAAGAAGCTGAGGAACAAGAGATTGATGTTTGTCGGTGACTCGCTTAACCGGAACCAATGGGAATCAATGGTTTGTTTGGTTCAATCAGTGATTCCTCCCGGTAGGAAAAGCTTGAACCAGACCGGTTCTCTCACCATTTTCCAAATCCAGGTAAAGAAATAACACTTGTGTGACACCTAACACTAGTGACACTATTTTATCAGTTTCTTATTTTTGTTAATATTTTCTTTTTAAATAACAAAAGGACTATAATGCAACGGTGGAGTTTTATTGGGCGCCATTTTTGGTGGAATCGAATTCAGACGATCCGAGAAAGCACAGTGTAATTGATCGTATAATAATGCCAGAGTCCATAGAGAAGCATGGAGTCAACTGGAAAGGCGTTGACTTTCTTGTCTTCAATACTTACATCTGGTGGATGAACACTGTCTCCATCAAAGTCTTGTAAGTAGTATACACACACACACACACACATTCATGTACATGTATGAATTTGAGGATAAGAGATTGTAAATGATTGAAACAGACGAGGATCGTTCGATGAAGGTGACAAAGAGTATGATGAGATCAGACGGCCAATAGCGTACATGAGGATGTTATGGACATTGGGAAATTGGGTGGACCATAACATTGATCCTCTACGTACAACTGTTTTCTTCATGAGCATGTCTCCTCTTCACATCAAGTAATTGATTATTTCTCTCATCCATTTGGTTTTTTTATAGTTTTACTTATTACATTTTTTCGTTTGTTTAGGAGTTTGGATTGGGGGAATCCTGAGGGTATAAAATGCGCACTAGAGACAAAACCGATCCTAAACACGTCGATGGTGTTCAACGCGGGGGCAGACTACAGGCTGTTTTCGGAGATAGGAACGGACTACAGGCTGTTTTCAGCTGTGGAAAACGTCACGCAGTCTCTCAAAGTTCGTATTCATTTCCTCAACATCACTGGATTGTCCGAGTATCGTAAAGATGCACATACTTCGGTTTACACGATCAAGCAAGGCAAATTGCTGACGCGTGAGCAGCAAACCGATCCAGCCACTTATGCCGACTGTATCCATTGGTGCTTACCTGGTCTTCCTGATACTTGGAATGAGATTCTCTATACACATATCATTTCGAAATCGTCATGACCCAAATATTGAAATTATTTGGATTCTCTCATCCTTTTTTGTTGTTGTCTTGTTTCAATTCTTGCGATGTATATAGGATGAAAATATAAAGGGATTTAAAGTGGGAGCTAAGTGGAATAAGTAAATAATTAAAGTGTTAATTCTGTGAGGACTCACAAGAAGGCTGACTAAAGAAATAGTAACAAAGCCAGCTGCTCACATTTCTCAACGTATACTTGTTATAATTATAATAAACGACAAGATTAGCAGGTGATATTATCAGCTCCATGATTGTGAGGGAGGTTGATTTAGTTGGAACTGCCGAGCGTTTTGATTAACCAACTACGACCCACGAATGTTTAACCATTTTCTCTCTTACGTCCACAAACCAATCTAACAAGATGAAACAAACTGGTGGCTCAAAGAGGAATGCTTACCTTCCTGCGCTGTATGTTGCAGTCATTGTTCTTCCCTTGTTCCTTCTCGGATGCTATCTATACAATGAGAAGCTGAGAATGGGCAAGTTTCAAGAATTCAAGACACATAACCTACAAGAACATATAGCTCCACCACGACAAAGCAAAGAAGATAAAGAGAAGAAGATTGACCTGGTACCATTAGAAGTCTGCGATGTTTTCACGGGAAAATGGGTTCTGGATAACGTCACACATCCTTTATACAAAGAAGATGAATGCGAGTTCCTCTCAGAGTGGGTGGCATGTACGAGAAACGGGAGGCCAGACTCAAGATACCAGAAATGGAGATGGCAGCCTCGTGATTGCTCTTTGCCAAGGTCAGTTCTAGCTTTCTGAGAACAAAGAGAAGCAAATTGAGTCGCTTTCTTCTTCTTTTTCTTCTCTCAAACTCTAATTTATGGGTTCTAGGTTCGACGCGAAGCTGCTGCTTGAGAAACTCAGGGGAAAGAAACTTTTGTTCATTGGTGATTCAATTCATTATAATCAATGGCAATCCATGGTTTGTATGGTCCAATCCATCATTCCCTCGGGCAAGAAGACATTAAAACACACAGCACAAATGTCAATCTTCAATACAGAGGTCTTATATGCATAAATGTAGTAATCCAAGAAGCAAACGAAATCCAAATCTGATCTCTCTTCTGAATGTGTAGGAGTATAATACGACAATCGCATTCTACTGGGCACCTTTCCTAGTCGAATCAAATGCTGACCCTCCAGACAAGAGAGATGGGAAGACGGAACCAATAATCATGCCTCGATCGATCTCGAAGCACGGCGAGAACTGGAAAGACGCAGACTTTCTCGTTTTCAACACGTACATATGGTGGACAAGACATTCCAAGATCAAAATTCTGTAAGTGATGATAGTCTCTCTACCAAGTTACAAACTCCAATTTTGTCAATTCCGATAAAAAAAAGTTTCTACCTTGATGATGATGCTTGAAGAAAAGAAGGATCTTTCTCCAACGGGTCAAAAGAGAATGATGAAATCGGAATCTATATCATGTACGAACAAGTGCTACGGACATGGGCAAACTGGCTAGAACAAAACATTGACCCAAATCGAACATCAATCTTCTTCAGCAGCATGTCACCGACTCATGTCAGGTACTTATGAGCGAAAACCCCCAGTTTCCAGAGACTATTCGTTTTCATTGATGACACATTAAAACAATGAAACAGGAGTTCAGATTGGGGTGTTGATGGAGGAAGCAGCAAGTGCGAGAAAGAGACAGAGCCTATACTCGACATGTCGAAACCAGTCGATGTAGGAACAAATCGAAGGCTTTACGAAATCGCAGTGAATGTGACGAAATCCACCACGATAGTGCCGATTAATTTCCTCAACGTAACGAAGATGTCAGAGTACAGGAAAGATGCGCATACCTCATTTTACGGCTCGATAAGTGGAAAGCTCATAACTCAGGAGCAGAAGTCGGATCCGAGAACCTTCGCCGATTGTTATCACTGGTGTCTTCCCGGATTGCCAGATACATGGAACGAGTTGCTCTCTCTGTATATCATTCACAAAAGCTAAATATTTTTGAGACCTTCGATTTCGTTTTCTGGTTCGATGTGAGCAAGTTTCCAAAGTTCCAATGTCAGTGCAGAGAAGTGTGTGTCCGACTTCATTAAACTCGATAGAGGCGCAGCCAAGTTGCAATTTGCATATTAGACCGGTTAGCTGTGTAAAACCAATTTTTTAAGATACCGCGGATCATTGGTCTAGTTGATACCAATTTTTTAAGGTGTTCAATCCAATTAAACAGTATCTAGTCTAAACCGATTCAAAACCAAATCTACATACTAATGTAGTTTGAAATTATTGTTTTCATGTCTGAAAAATCGAAAACCGAAGGCGAACCAAATAGGATTAATGAAAAAATTTATCTAAAACCATTTTCACTTTTTTGTAATTAAATGAGATAATCGAAAACAAAACCAAACCAAACCAAACCACATTTTGGATATTTATTGATAAATCGAAGATCCGGCTTCACACTCTCAAGTACCCGTTTGCCGCCTTATTCACTACAATTATAGTGAGCTTTAATACGGTTTAGTTTGGATAGTGTTTCATCATTTTGATGTCGTATCAGTTCTTAGTATCAGCTGAAATAAAAATAGGTCTACTTTTGTTTTTATTTGATTTTTAAAACTCTCCTCCAATATTGTCTGATGTCGAACTTTCTCTCGTAAAACACGCATTTCTCTCGTAAAACACGCATGTATGTATGTACTTGAAAAGTGAAAATCAAGACACTGTGCAGCCACAACACTATCCAAACGCATTATTAAACGGAGACGAAAACATACACGTACATGATCATGATCAAACATAAACACACAAGAACTTACAACAGAAAACCAAACACGGCGTATGACTACATGGAAACACGATTATTACATGTTCATCTAAACTTCGGATTAGGTCTTGGTCGTGGATATGGGTTCGTACGTCTCGTCTTCCTGATCCTCGTTAGGGTTTTCCTCACCAGGCTTGTCGTCTCCGGTGCTACGACCACCTTTGCGTCCCATCTCCTGATATCCTTCAGTTCCTAACTGCTCCTTCCTTGTATGCCCTCCTCGGCTCCTCCCTTAACATAATAGTCCACAAATATTAATCCGGTTACTACAGTCTATATTTACAACCTTGACACCTACGCAACCATGAAATGAGAAAAAAAATAAAGAGACCTTCAGCGAGATGCTGTTGAGCTTCTAAGCTTTTGCCTCCAGTGCCACCTGGCACGACGGTTTCTCCCTTCTTGGCCCTCTCATCTAGCTGTTTCTTCTCCTGTTGGGACGACATAGCTCTTTGCTTACAACCGAAGTTACAAAAAAAAGAAAAACAAAACTTAGATTCTTCTTTTATCACAGAACAAACTAAAGAAACTCCAACGACTAGATGATGATGAAAATACTCGAAGAGACCGGTTTATATATATATATATATATACTATGCGAATTGGTTTGGGATGTCATTTTGCTTGTGTTTCCACGTGGTGATTCAGGGACAATCGGTACGTCAAACGTGTGCTCTTCTTTGGTGCTAATATGCCACGTGTCTGATTGAATCAGCTGACGTATACTTGGAACTTGGAAGTGCCGTGCTTCTTCACCGCGTGTCCTTTAATGATACCCCCGAAGTTATTTTGTATGCATAAATAATTTTTTTCAATCTATATGAAAATTGATTTGACTACTCCTGAATAAGAACTCTATAATCTTGTTTACCAAAAAAGAAAACTCTATAATGACGCATATGGACGAAGCTCTATTTGTGCCTTTACGGTTTGGTACTTTGGTGTATAAATTGCTTGTCAAAATAAATTTCATTTCGAATCTTGATTTGACAGTTTGTATACAACATGGCAACATGCAGATTTGTCTTTTTATTATTATAATCCACTATATTTTTTAGTTATATCTGTGTACCAAAAAGTAAACTCTAATGCTAAATTGGTTTGCCAAAGTCAAAAAGATCGACCCGAGACTCAGCCTTACGAGGGAAGTTACTTTTGTTCATATGACGAGTTAGGGTCAACTGTTCACCAATCATATACACACAATACATTAATACATACACATTTACGTATGCTATGATGTCTAAAATCCAGATACTATTCTTATTTCCTTCAAAATAATTAATACAATACATTTTGCCAGGTCAACCAAAAATATTGACTTTTTCTTACTATGTTTTAAAACTATTCGGGTTGATTAAAACCCTTCATAAAAAATGAATTTACGAAGCTCTTATCTTCAATCGAGTAAACATACTAAGAACCAAAAATCGATTTCACTTTCAGTAAAAAGAGTCGTATATTAAAAAACATCAATACCCACATAAATGGATAGCTTTTCTAGAAAGTCATATGTTCCACGTCTGCTTTTCTTATTCGAGTCTAGTACATTCCATCAAAAGTTGGGAACAATTTACGTATTCAGATCATAATTTTAATTATTGTTGATAGACGAAAATTGACTTGAAGGTTGATGCTTTCTACTTTTAAGTTAATTAGCAATTAATGCAATAATGCTAATTATTTTGATACACATTGATTAAAATTGGTATGAAGACCATCTAGTTCTCTCATTCGTAGTACTTAACCTCTTCTGTCAACAAGTCTTAGTATATCTAATTTTGTAGTTATCATATGTTTTTTATCATCAAGTTTTCGTTTAATTACAAGCTAATAGTATTACGTATACGTTTTTCTTCCGTGTAAACTAAACTTTATTATATTTATTAACGTGTAAGCTAACATGATGACAAAGTGTATACACATCTATATTCATGGGAACTAGTAATTCGTGTTCTTCATAATATACATTCTCACTTTCTCAGACTCATATATAGCATGAGATTTGAGAAAATTGTATACAATTATATAAAACTACATGTATGTTCCTGCGTTTAGTTACTAAAATAAATGGCGTGGATGGTAAGATAACTTTCTTTGATTAAATTCAATTGCCCTTAATATAACCAAAAATATTGTTTTTCAAAATGCTACGTATAATACATTTCAAAGAAAAAAATCATTCGACGAGCGCCTAAAATTGGGAACATTCAGTAGATCCTAATTAACTAAATACTTTGAATGAATAATCAAATCAATGCACACAATTGTATTCAATGGACGGCATCACATATATGGTTCATCATTCAAAGCCGAAAGATTACACGTGATCACCGAGTCCAACCAACTAAAGATTCAAATATATAAAACTCTCGTTATGGCAAAATAATAAAGCCTCTTACCAAATAAAAATAAAGCAAATTTTTTTTAAAAAATTGATAGAGATTTGGTAATTTTGGCACCGACGTGAATTTGACTAAAATTACGAGAGAGAGAGAGAGACTTGGTCACGAAGGTGTTAATTAGCATGTAGAAAGAGAAATAATCGCCGTTGACCATTGACCATAACTTGGTCATATATATATACAAAATCTAACCGCCCACTAATCCGCTATTCACAAGGTCCTTGCTTTCTCAGACGTAAACAACAAGGAATAAATTAAATCAAAAGGCAACCCTATTTCTATTTTTTTGTTTCTATCTTCTTCTCTTTTTTATATGCAACTCTCCAAGAATCCGATCAAGCAAACGAATCGAGAGAAGAAGAAACACACCGACGATTTCACCATGAACAGATCAGTAATCATGACTCCGGAATCTCCGGTTTTCTTTCCATCTCCGCTTCTTTTCTCTCCGACGTCGGTCAAAACGCCGTCGTCTTCTCCTCGGTCCACACCACCGAAGCTGACAATGGTAGCGTGTCCTCCAAGAAAGCCAAAGGAGACGACTTCTAGTTCTGATTCTGACACGGTGTTGAAAAGAAAGCGACCACCGATGCTTGACCTAACTGCAGCTCCGGCGGTTATATCGTGGCTCAGCACGGCGGTTAAGACGCCGGAAAAAGCGGATGAGGTTGTCGAAGCAGGAAAAGATGGATTTTACTCTGTTTATTGCAAGAGAGGAAGACGCGGACCAATGGAAGATCGATATTTCGCGGCGGTTGATCCAGACGAAGGAGCTCGCAAGAAGGCTTTCTTCGGCGTTTTCGACGGTCACGGCGGATCCAAAGCGGCGGAATTCGCGGCTATGAATCTTGGCAACAACATTAAGACGGCGATGGAGGCAGCGAGATCGGGAGAAGAAGGTTACTCGATTGAGAGAGCGATAAGAGACGGTTACATCAAAACGGACGAGGATTTCTTGAAAGAAGGCTCGAGAGGTGGCGCGTGTTGTGTAACCGCTCTTATATCGAAAGGCGAGGTTGCGGTTTCGAATGCCGGAGACTGTCGGGCTGTTATAAGCCGCGGTGGAGTTGCGGAAGCTCTTACTACGGATCACAATCCTTCTCAAGCAAATGAGCTCAAAAGGATTGAAGCATTGGTGAGTTTTATCATTCTCTACATTGTGTTTTATCATTCTCTACAATCCTTCTCAAGCAAATGAGTTATATCATTCTCTACCATTGCGCCATTCAAATGATGTATTAGTCCGGTATGGTTTGATTTGTGTGTGATTGCGTTCGGTTTACTTAATTTTTTGTGTTTGTGTAGGGTGGTTATGTTGACTGTCGCAACGGCGTGTGGAGAATTCAAGGAACATTAGCCGTCTCACGAGGAATTGGAGACCAGTATCTAAAGGAGTGGGTGATAGCTGAACCGGAAACTAGAACATTACGGATTAAACCAGAACTTGAGTTCTTGATCTTAGCATCTGACGGTCTTTGGGATAAGGTAAGCACAACTCTAAATGTCTCAATATTGATTCTCTTTTTAGTCTATGGTTTGAAGATTGAACCGGAAAATCCGTGAATGTTATAGGTAACAAACCAAGAGGCGGTTGATGTGGTTCGACCGTATTGCGTAGGCGTCGAGAATCCAAAGACACTTTCTGCTTGCAAGAAGCTAGCCGGGCTATCGTGTAAGAGAGGGTGCTTGGATGATATTAGTCTAATCATAATTCAGCTACAACAGTTTGTGCCATGATTTATTAACATCTAGTATTAAATTGAACTTGACCAATATCAGTAGGTCTCAACACTTTATTGAAAATTTTGTTCGCTATTTGACATGTAAATATAGGTTTCAAACATAATTATTTTAATATTTATTATTCTTGGGGGATATCGAGATCCAAGTGTCTTTAGCTTGCGATCTGTTTCCTATATATGAATTGGATTTATCATGAAAAGTGTACCACCTAACCATTTTGATTCTTGACAATCTGAAACGAGTTAATCAATCCAGTGTTCTATTTGAGCACTTAAGTGACATTAACGAGTGGATGAAATGATGAATTTATGCTATTTCACAAAAAGAGATGTATTATATTTTTATACAAAGGAATAAAGAATTGACCAGTATGTTAGATGAACAATAAAATAACAGAATTATAGAATATTGAAAAACTAAATTTAATTAATATTTTTACTGAATAATCACAAAACTTAAAAAATTAGTTTTAATAGATTAATGATGTTTCACATTTTTAGTTATGTTTTTAACATACTCGTAATATATAAGTGATTTTTTTTAAAACAGAGGAAATATGATAAATTCCGTAAATAGTAAAAATTAATAGTATCATGTTTTAAAAACAGAAAAATGTGAAAATACTATATTATTCATTACCAAAATATTTAATGTAATGAAAATGTAGTCTAAGTATATACTTTCGAGTATGGATGTTCGTCTTATTGTCGACGTTGCTGCCAACAACAATATAATTGAGTTTGTTGTGCTTAGCTCCACCAAGCTGAGTGAAGGTTTAGTCTTTAATCTTATTTTGATCTTTTTTATACATCAAATCTCTCGTTTTTGAATAATAGATAAATAACTTTTATTTATTATGTTGGATTAGTTAGGAGATTAGCATGACATTTATTGAATTTGAATTAACGTATCTTTATAATCTTAAAACTTAATATTATAAATTAATTAGTTGAGTAATATTCTAATTTTTTCAACCCTAATTAATTTTCAATATTTTGGATCATAAAAATAAAAATGGTGTCCTAAAAATGTGGAGAATCTATCACTAGTCTTCGGTTGTCATGGTAGTATAATGCTCCATCCTGATTTCTTTTACGTGAGTACCGTTTTCAAGAAACTCAGCGTTAAGCTTCACTTTTCTGATATGATTCTCAGATGCTCCATGTCTTGGACATCTCTAAAGAACCTGACACTACATGTTTGCAAGCTCTCTGATGAATTCAATGCTAAAACTTTTATCTGGTTGTCCGATTATTGAAAGCTTAACATTGTATTATAATCCCTTAGATATAGGAACTGTATGAATATGATGTATATATTTGCATTCGTAGTCAATGATCAATCAAAGGGGAATTCTCAAAAACCTTATTTATCAGAGCAAAATATATCATTCTATATCTAAGTCTCTCTTCTCGTTTCCTTTTCTTCTGGGATGTTGAGTCAAAGCATGTGGTTTCGTTCATGGAACTTATGCTTAAAAGTTAAAACCACAAAGACAGTAGAGAAGATGGCTTTAAGGTTGGGAGATTACATTCAAGAAAGACAACTTGAAGAGTTGCTTCGGATGGTCCAATGCTTTCCCACGACAACAACGTATCCATTGTGGTTTGCTCAACTAAGTTGAATCAGAGGGTTTAGTATCGACAGTGTGTGTATAAATGATATGTTTTGATATTTTAAATTTATTCCTAGAGTTCGAGATCTCACCTTCTTGCTATAATAATTCAATTTCTCCTCTAAGTCATTGCACTACTCTCTTGAGTCTTGTCTTATATTTTTCTGCTTCTTTTTATAGAGAAATTAGGAGATATCACCAATAAAATCATTTATTAATTACATAAAGTTGCTAAATGAAGATGAATTTTTTTTTTTTGGGGTTCAAACTGAAGAGGGATTTTGTTACTTATAAATCAAATGATGGACCATTAGACATATTCACAATCGATTTTGGGAGTTAGGCCCAAAAAGTATAAGTAATCAAGAGATAAGGGCGCAAAACTGTGATTTAGTCATAGTCTCGGGTGTTTTCGGCAATATTCGGGAAGACGATTAAAGATGAACAAAAATGCTTTCTTCACGTTTTCGAATGTAAAAAACAAAAATCAGTGATACGCCTCCATGGCGATCTGCTTCATTCTCTATGCCCTCCTTACTTTCCTCTTTGCGTTATCACTGAGTCTATCTATCTCCGTGATCAATGCAAGAAAAAGCAGGAAACGCGCGGTTGGATTCTTCCATCCGTACACGAACGACGGCGGCGGCGGCGAGAGAGTGCTCTGGTGCGCAGTTAAAGCCATTCAAGAGGAGACTCCGGATCTGGACTGCGTCGTCTTCACGGGAGATCACGATTCTTCTTCTGATAGCTTGGCTCGCCGCGCCGTCGATCGCTTCGGTGTACATCTTCTATTCCCTCCCAAGGTCCGATCACTCTTCTCTCTTTCGACCTCTCGATCTAATTTACAGCAACTTCAAATTTACGTGTACAAATAACTTTCATCTGAAGCTAATTTGTAGTTCCCTTTAAAGATCTATCCTTTTCTATAGCATCGTGTAAAGGTGGCTTTTTGGATTTAGTTTTTGATGCAATTTCATTTTATCTTGTGTATCGATTAGGTGATTCATCTTTCCAAAAGGAAATGGATTGAAGAGAGAACTTACCCACATTGCACAATGATAGGTCAGAGTCTTGGTTCGGTTTATCTAGCGTGGGAAGCCTTACGCAAGTTCACTCCTTTGTATTTCCTTGACACCAGTGGATATGCTTTCACTTATCCTCTTGCTCGCCTCTTTGGCTGCAAAGTTGTTTGCTATACTCATTATCCAACCATTAGTTTGGATATGATTTCTCGTGTCCGTCAAAGGAACTCCATGTATAACAACGATGCTTCCATTGCGAAGAGGTTCGGTTTCTCCTTGCTAAATTTGGCGGTTTCAGACCTTCAAAGTTTCCACTTTTTTCGTTTATTGGCTAATGAGGTTTATTCTTTTGTTGGTAGCAATTGGTTATCTACATGCAAATTAGTCTACTACAGAGCTTTTAGCTGGTTGTATGGGATGGTTGGCTCATGCACCCATTTAGCTATGGTCAACTCTTCGTGGACAAAGTCTCATATCGAAGTGCTTTGGAGAATTCCAGAACGGATTAGACGGGTCTACCCGCCGTGTGATACTTCAGGACTCCAGGTGAAAACCTATCAGACAGCTCGGATCTTATGATTTGTATCTGTCTCCTTGTTATATTACTGTATTTGTTAACATCTTGGGCTTAATGCAGGCACTTCCTCTTGAAAGATCATCCGATCCTCCAATTCTCATATCGGTTGCTCAATTTCGTCCTGAGAAGGTGAGGGACACTTTTATTTGACTCTATGATAATAAGTTACTATAGTTTTGATGGCTCACATTCCAAAGTTACGAAAGAATTGTCCTGCTTACTCAATTACAGTCTTGTACCAGGCTCATATGCTTCAGCTTGAGGCCTTTTCACTAGCCTTAGAGAAGTTAGATGCAGAAGTCCCTCGACCCAAGCTCCAGTTTGTGGGAAGTTGTAGAAACGAATCAGATGAAGAACGGCTGCAGAAGTTGAAAGACAGAGCAGTTGAGCTAAAAGTAGATGGGGACGTGGAATTCTATAAAAACGCCATGTACAGGTGTTTGCTCAAAGCTCTTTATGGCATTCACTACTCAAACTTGTGTCTTGAGATACCCAGAGCTTCCATGGTTCTTATCGTATGGATTTCGATTGCAGGGAACTCGTGGCACTGCTGGGAAATGCAGTTGCAGGGATGCATGGGATGATAGATGAACACTTTGGAATTAGTGTTGTTGAGTACATGGCTGCTGGTGCGATCCCAATAGGTCAGACTTTAAAGCTTGTAGATAGTGATTTTATCTCACAATTTCAGTTTCTCTCAGCAAGTTCTTCTAATGGCTCCTCTGTTTTGTACTTGTGCTGCAGCTCACAACTCGGCTGGACCCAAAATGGACATTGTGTTAGAAGAAGAGGGACAAAGAACTGGGTTTCTTGCTGAGACCGTGGAGGAATACGCTGAAGCGATCCTTGAGATTGTGAGGATGAAAGAAACAGAGAGGCTTAAGATGGCTGAATCTGCTAGAAAACGAGCTACGAGGTTCTCTGAACAACAGTTTAGTGAGGACTTCAAGACTGCAATTCGACCCGTTTTCACCGGTGATCTGAAATGGCAGTCTTGAAACCGTAAAAAAAAACTGCTTATTGCTTTTAAACACACAAGACGAGCTAGGTTATACCTTTTTTTCTTTCTCTTATAAGTTTTGTAGACTAGAGACGATGTTGACAAAGTGTCACCAGACGTTTGCTCTCAAATGTTTCCGATTTGTCCTGCAAAGTCGTTTCTGTCGATCTTGTTATGAGATACTGAGATGTCATTAAGCACAACCTCAAAATTGAAAAAACAACACGCAGTTCATATTTGTTTTTGTATCTGCTCTTATTCGTCTAAGCAATTCAATGATCCTTCACTTTAGACAACAACTCTGGTGAGAATTTCTTAGGGAGAGGACGTATATGTGCAACCCTGGTATGATTCACAAAACCGGGTTGAATGAAGTTCAACAAACATCGTTGCCATTTGTCCGTTGTTCAATCAAAAATGAAGGCTCAAACTGGTTCACGGGCCGGACAAACCATGTCTGGTCCGGCAGACCCGTTCCTCTTACTATGCTTTTGACGTTTAACCGCAGATTGCTCCAAAAACAAGATTTAAACCGGCATAAACCAGAGTTGGTGTCGGCAGGTGCCGTCAAGCGCCCACCACCACATCTATACTTGTATTAGTTTGCTCATTTATCATGTGTGGACAATGTACACAGCAGATATGTAACTGTGAGAGACACTAAGATTCTGTAGCACATAAATCAATGCACTAAAAGACCATTCAAACGAAAATGTCAACAAAAGTGGGCTTATAGGAAGCCACAACATCATCGCATGATTGATCATCAATGCCCCATCCGATCTGATCCTATCTAAGTTTACGGCCGCATGAAGAAAGGAATCAAGAATGCGATATAGTTAAGTGATACGGAGTTCGAAACTCAGAGTAGACAAATTTCAATTAAGTGGTTTTCTCAAGAAGCTACACATTTGTTAATTGTTTTTGGTTTTTAGTACTTTTCACAATGCTTATCTATTTTTCTCCTTTTCAAGTTCTCAAATGATTATTTTTGGTCACGCGGGTGAAATGGTCTTGGTCCTTGTCTCCTTGGGACATAGAAATGACACTTTGCTCAAATTATTCGTTTACATAATCCATTGAGCAAATACCTTTTTTTTCTTTTATTACAACAATACTCCTAACTACTGTTAATTTCTGCGCTAAGCAAAATATGGTGTGATGCGTCCATTTTTTTTAACTGACAAATAAAAAGCTTACTATAAAAAAAACGAATGTATTAAAGTGTTCACCAACCTACGAGGTGAAGGAATAGTGTCGCCAATAGTTCTTAAAATGCGTATAAAACAGTGTCTGCGAATACATTTTCAACAATTACATTTTGAGATGTTTTAGTTATTTTACAAAATCCTTTTTTTATCGAATAAACAAAAGAGTGAAGTAATTCACCCAAATTTTCGTTTCATTCAACCAAAAAAAAAGAAAAAGAAAAAGACAAGTCTTCATTGTCGGTAACTCAATAGCTGTTCTTTATAGAAAGGCTAAAAAGACAGAATATACGACGGAAAACAAAAAGAAATTAACAAAGCACTCGATTTCTTGATTATCATAATTATCAAAGATTGCAAGATTAAATCATTTGCATCGAAAATATACCTATTATGCGAACACCTTGCTTTAGTTTATTATAATCATATAAGAGTATTATAATTAGGTCTATCGTTCGAATCTCTTTTGATATTTACTTTAGGATTTCACCATAGCACTGACCTTTCAACATTTTTAGAAGTGTTTCTGTTTATGTAGTATTTAAAAATCTTAGTTTAATTTAAAATTTTGAATTTTTTTTATCAGCATATAGTTAACTGATATATTATTATATACATATATTTGACTATGCTAGTTTTTGATTTGGATTAACTAGTGTTTCGAATGGTAACACTTACTGTGTTTACTTAGTCGTTGATATAACTAGCTAAGATATTTACAATGTATATACTACTTTCGTTTTATTACTAGTTTTTGTTTTAGGATTTTAACATATATTAAAAACAATTGTTATAGGATTTTCATTAAATTCTTGGGTTTATTTCTCCAGCTAATGATAAACTAAAAAATAGGGTAGATAAACATATATAAATCAACGTTCTTTGAGAAACAAAAGTAATACCTAAAACAACATGTCAAATGAATTAGAGGTAGTATGATATAAGATATTGATTGAGTCTTATCTAAACTGAGTTGCATTATTCTATTTTAGATACAAAATGGTCTGCTATAAATAAATTATCATTCAGATTTGTATGCGTTTTCAATCAACTACAATCCAGAACATTCCATGATACAGTTTGATTGATAAAAATCTGCCGATATAACTGGAATGTCAGTGGATGATAAGAACTACAATGTCAATGGCTTGATAAACTCGAATCTAAGTGCAATCTTTAAAATTCTTTTATTTTCAATGTGTGGTATGAAACTGCTGATTTGAAGTGCTACTTTTGGTCCTACATATCTTGATTTACGCAAATTTAAAGATATTTGTTATTAAAAATTTGAAGAATAGTAAGTTTTGGTGACTTCTTACAACCACATTTATTGATTATTGAATAAAGGCTTCTCTCTTCCGCATGTGAATATGTGACAAGAAGCGCCACCAAATCTAAGTTAAAGCTTGTTTTTTCTGTCGATGCGCATACAAGTTTTCTTTCCCCCAAATTACACAAATAATTCATGTTTTTCTTATTGGAAAAGTATAGTTTTATAATATTTTTGGTTAGAACTTAGAATATATACAAATAAAAGTTAAAGGCTTCATCACTTCTCATACAAAAATAAGAACGTACGGTAAGAAAGTTGTTCTAAAAACAAAGCAATGAAATTACGTAAATGAGTTAGGGCAAGCTTTGAAGTTGACGATAGGTTCTTTTGCTCTAAGAAAGCGATACTTTCCTTTGTATTATTGACTTACGAAAACAAAAGAAAGTAATTCGATTGTGTATATAGCCATAATCATATATCTTCAAAGGTCTTCTGTTCCTAGTGGACTTTCATGTAGGTATTCATCTTCACATTGTCTCATCAAAAATCATTGTCCTATGCAACAACACTACCAAATCTCACTATCTATTTTAGATTTTTTTTTTCACTCAACTATAAACAGCATGAAATATACTAATTTTGATATTGAAGATGCAAAATAAAAATCATATACTACCATATTTTGAGTAGCCGTAGATATCGCGAGGGAAGGCATCCAAGAAAATTGTGGATGTGGTGGACAAAGTATTATTTGTTCCTATCCAAAATCTGTTCATAAATAAAATAGATAAAAATAATCAACAATATATGCATATATATATATATATATATATATAATAAAAATTGTGAAAAAAATGATGGAACATAAGAATATATGAGTTAGACCACCGATCCCGGTGAAATCTTTTTTTACCTCCAATGATTATTATGGAAGATTAATCATTGTCAGATTCAACTTTTTGACTATTTGATATATTCGATTTTAAAACTTTAGACTTCATAAACCAGCTGGTCTTTTTTGCATATGAGTAAAGTGGAGCTATATACCTATTTGATTGAACGACTTAAAACTTTCAAACTACAAATCCCTATCTTACATTAGATCTCGAAAGCAACTTCTACATTTATCTCACCCAAAAGAACCGACTTGTATCTACTTTTTATAAGTAAACAAAGCTGCTACATTAACATTACTCGAACTGCTTTATTTCGACACCATTTGATCAACACGTATAGAATTAGGATCGTTAAAGAAGTTT
The DNA here is from genome assembly GCA_000218505.1 of Schrenkiella parvula. Lineage (NCBI taxonomy): Eukaryota > Viridiplantae > Streptophyta > Magnoliopsida > Brassicales > Brassicaceae > Schrenkiella > Schrenkiella parvula. The sequence continues at coordinate 8,726,702 of CM001190.1, read as the reverse complement.
TTGGTACTCACGTTAAATTGACATGCATTTGTGATAACAGTAAAAATAAATTTAACGAAGAGCTTGTGATCCAATGATCAAATCGATGGAAGAATAGTCATACGGATGAAAGTTAAAAATCGAGTTCTACTATCTACGAAATTTCAACACAAAATTGCGGCTTTTGCCAAGTATATGCAATTATTATAATTTTTAAAGATACAAAAAAAACAGAGAATTTTAAAATTTACAAAAAAAAAAAGAAGACCAATAAAAGTCTGGAAGGAGTATCACACCAATCACCATCAACCTTAATATCTCCTTTCATTATTAAGATCGAAACCTCACTCAGTTCCACTTACATCTTCAACCCAAAAAAAAAACAACACAGAGCCTCTTTCAGTTCTGAGTTTCAGATTTTGCACACACACACACAAAGATACTATTATTACTTAATTAAATAAAAATTAATATAAACAATTGTTTATTGGTTTTCTCGGGTGATGGATAATTCGTATGACTCAGTAGCCAAGTGGTCTGATTCAGCAAGTCCGTATAATATGGTCTCTTGGTCATTACAATCTGATTCCTCCGATTCTGATTTTAGCCGCTTCAATCTCGGCTTCTCTTCTTCCTCCTCCGGTAATTTCCCGGTGAATGAATTTGTCGGTGGAATCGAAAAAGCTGAGTCTCTTTCCAGGAGCCACCGTCTGGCGGAGAAGAGACGCCGTGACCGGATCAATTCTCACCTCTCTGCTCTCCGGAAACTTGTCCCCAATTCCGACAAGGTATGTCTCTGATTCATAAGTTGTTCTTGTTCGTTTCATTCGACTTCAGAATTTTTTAAATCCCAGAATTCTGAAACACGATTGATTGATTGACAAAATCACCATGCAAAGCGAGGTTGAAACGTTTTCGGTTTAGTCATGAACTTCAATTTGAGTAAACCGGTTTTTTGTTTTTACCTGATTTCGGTCCTGGCACAGTTAGGCTAATTTGTCTTTGCAAAATTGTCGTCGTAATGTGATACTAATAGATAAAGGGGTATCTCAAATTTACCAGCAGAATCGAAATTAACATGTTTAGGTTCAAGAAATTTTCAATTTGAGTAAACCGGTTTTGAACCTGACTCTGGGTTCGACATATGTGGGTGTTGTTACAGTTATTGTCCTTCATTTATCTCTGCATTGTCGTCTCAATGTTTCGGTTTTAGTAATGAAATCTAATTTGAGTAAACCGGTAATTGACCTTTGACTCTATTCAACAGCTAGACAAAGCAGCTCTCTTAGCAACAGTGATAGAACAAGTGAAGGAGCTCAAACAAAAAGCAACAGAGTCTCCAATCTTCCAAGAACTTCCAACAGAAGCAGATGAAGTAACTGTGCAGCCTGAAACCATCTCCAATGACTTTGAATCAGAGACCATCATCTTCAAAGCTTCTTTTTGCTGCGAAGACCAACCCGAGGCAATCTCAGAGATCATTAGGGTTCTCACAAAGTTTCAACTCGAAACAATTCAAGCTGAGATTATCTGCGTTGGAGGAAGAATGAGAATCAATTTCATCTTACGAGGTAGCAACTGCAAAGAGACAACAAGCGTGGCTGCATTGGCAAAAGCTTTGAAGCAATCTCTTTGCGCTGCATTAAACAGAATCACATCTTCTTCTTCTTCGTCTACTTCTTCGGTTTGTAGGATCAGAAGCAAAAGGCAGAGATGGTTCCTCTCTTCTCACTACTCGCAATGAAAATTTTCACAATACCATCTTATAGTTAACCATATACATAGTAGAACACAAACCTATTATTTCCAAGGTTTTTGTTAGAAATTTGGAGTTATAGATTGTAGCTGTTCACAAGGATTACATGTTTGATTGTTCTTCCTAAACCAAACAAGATTTGTATAGCCTAAATCTGAGTTATTCCATTGGATCTATAAGCCAAATGATAAGATTGATATACCATTAATCTCTACGAAGGTTAGCTTCTCTGAGATGATAACATTATTGGTGAAATCTGATTAGAAAGATAAAGCTTTGACATTAATTGAGGATCCTTACAATCCAATAAAAACGAAGCCAAGAAAACTTAGAAAATGAAACGAGATCAAACAAAGTACTTAGAATTCTAGCGAAATCGAAGTAAGCAAGAAAGACAAAAAACAGGGAAGCAGATGGGAAAAGCAAAGTCTTCAAGAGGAGTCTCTCTATTTAGATCGCTGTCTCATCTTTCGTCTCTTCCTCTTCAGCCTCCTCATGCGCTTCTTCTTCCACTGCAAAAACGCGAACAAATATAACTTAGCCCAATGATAAGAAAATATGACAGATTAAAAGATAAATCTATTGGAGAAGATTCGAAGGATCAATTATATACCTTGGCTCTCATGGCGGATAGACTCTTTCCCTCAAAACCTTACTCGGCTATTTTCCCAGTGACGGTAGCAAGAAGATGAAAGTGTGCGTAGCTGTGAATATATACCCCTGAAAACCCTAGCGTGGAGGACAACGGACCTATGCATTTGTCCTAAGCCCATTTAATATTTTGGGTTTTTTGGTGCTAAGCCCATGTAATAGTTTGGGCCTTTGCACTGACATTTTTCTAATTAGAAAAGTTAGAAATTTGTTTTGTTTCTTGTTACGATTTAAAACAAAAATGTTTATAGGGAAATAAAAAAAGCAAAATGTTTATAAATTTTCGCCAATCAAATTCACCCACTAGATGTTTAGTTTTACAACGTTTGGCATTTTATTCAAAAGCAGGAAGTGTTAAATTATTATGATGGAAAAGATAAATTTCTTTGAGATGATAGTCTCCGATGTAGATTGTTAGCCAGAGTATGGAGAGCGCCAAATAAAATTTCTTTGACAAATCCAATAACTCATACTTAAGTAAGTAACAAACAAATATGTCAAAAACTTTGAAGAATGATCAATTGATGAAGACATTGGAACCGACGATGAGTTGTGTAATAGTGGCCAATATGATAGGTTGTGTGAGAAAAAAAACCAACTTACGAAATAAACAATTGTTCTATTATACTCGTCTTTAGTTACAAGAGTTTTAAAAGAAATGAAAATAGTTTAGATTCACACTTAGATAGAAAGCTAGTTCTTTCTTACAACACCGAGGCTACAAAAAAAGCAACACATATGTTGTTTCTCACTAAAAGCAACATAATAGAGAACTAGAGCTTGAGAAAACTATTGAATTTATAGTATATATAAGCTACAAACCGATGGGATCATTGATCAATTCTTGCTAGCGTTCGAATCTAGCTAAGGGCAAACGACGTATATAATCTTTTCAACGACTACTAATATGCATTCAGTGATGAAAGCTTATTGAAAACGTACTCTCTCACAGTTTCTACCATGATGGCTTGATTCCTTTAAAATTCAAACTTCAAAGAGATTATATAGAAAAATACTTTCAGAGAAAAAAGAGATAGATAACCTCTGAAAGTCAAACCAAATCGAAAATTATCACTCAATGAAGTATTGAACCAATAAATCCTCATAAAACTTTCCACCATCTCCTTCCATCTTCCACATATGTATATACTTTATTGGAACCGTAATCTTCTTTACGAATCCCCTGAAAATATTAAAAAAAAAATCTCCAAAAATAATAAAATACCCTCTTATTAATCTCTATATGTAAAAAATATCCTCCAAAATTTTGCATGCAAACCGCTCCATGGAATGTAATCTTCTTGATTCCTTTCAACAATGAATCCTCAGTCTCTCAAATGCTCTTGACCGGACCTTTTGGGGTGCCTCATCGTATATAATATGATCTTCCACACAACAATCAATCGAATTCCGATGGAAAAAAAGGTCTAAATCAAAAGTCAAGCAAGAAGGGATCAACAAAATCCCAAATACTCCCCCAATGACTATACTCGTCTTCTCCACCAAACGGCCAAATTGTCGAAGATCCATCTTCAACCATACTATAACACGGATCCATACTCATAGAACCAACCGGATCAATAACCGGTAGTGGATGAGCCGCCGTAGATATTGACAAATTCGAACCCACCGAGCCAGCCAGAGACTTCAAATCCTCCATTGAATTATTGTTATTACACCCACTTACTCCTTGTCCTTGATCTTGCCCTAACGCCACCTCATGATGAAACGATGTCGAATTGGCCAACGGAACATCAGTGAGCTCTATGTCGCCGAGCTTGTTATTGTTCTGATTACTAGGGTGAAGATTCTGATACTGTTGTTGGTGACCGAATTGTCCAGCTTGCAACATCTGATTATGTTGTTGTTGGTGAGGGAAAAGACCATAACTAGGGCATAACATAGAGGTCCCACCAGAAAGGAAGATGTTGTTGTTAAAAGGGAGACCGTACGGACCAAACGCGGAGGCTCCAGAGGTGGCTGAGGGACGAGGGAGGAGAGGTCTTAGGGTTTGAGTGGAGGAAGAGGAGGAAGAAGGAGAAGTGGAAGCGGCGGAGACGGAGGAGGAAGAGGAAGAGACGGATGAAGGAGATGAAGTGGATAAGTTGAGCTGAGCACGTGACCCGTATAGGAAAACGGCGGCTCGGTCGTAGGCACGTGCGGCGTCTTCAGCGGTGGCGAACGTACCAAGCCACTTGCGAGTGCGTTTACGTGGCTCACGGATCTCGGCGACCCATTTGCCCCAGCTTCTTTGTCGGACGCCACGGTAACGGAACTTGGAGTTGTCAGGACCACCTTTTCCCTTGCGTTTGCGTTGTTGAGCGGAAGAGGTTGAGTCGGTGTTGGTTGTGGTGGTGGTGGAATCGGATTGAGGATTGTGGGTTAGGGTTTGTTGGTTATTGTCGTCAAGATTGTGTTGATGTTGTTGGGAAGGTAAAGAGTCCATAGATGAAGAAAGGACAGAGAAAGAGATTAAAGAAATTGAGAAAAATGGAGACGACGAATCAAGAAGAAAGGGAGACTGAAGGGTGTTTGAATGTCAAGGTTGTGAATGGTGGATTAGGGCGGTGCTTCTTCTTTTTATATATACTTACACTCTCTTCACTCTCACTTCTTTTTTCTTTTTCTTTTCTTAGCACATTTGTTTTCTTTCTACCAAAGAAATTCTTCTTGTTACTATTGTTTACCATGTCAGATTCGGAAATAAAGTGCTGTAAAATTAATTGCAAATAGTGAAAAATATTTGTTGTGTTTATTACTAGTAATTAATCAGAAATCATGACTAACATTTTAAAAGATTTCATTTTTGTTTATTAAAAGGAAAAAAATATGAGTGACATAATGACGGACTAGTTTGTGATTTGATATATTTTTACTAATCCGAAATTTTGTGAATGGTAACTGTTTTCACCTATCATGTTTTATATATAGGTCATTCCTATACTGTGTAAAAGGCAACTTCGTAGTGTGTTTTTTTTTGCGGTACGTAATTTATTCGTCTAATACCTTTTTGTTGTTGTCACAAACAGTATATTTTTTATTGATCAGTTATAAAAAAAAATTGCATCCAAATCTAAGAAAGAAAGTACACAAAAAAAGATGATTGAAGTTGTGATGTGGAAGGTCAACTCCACAGAAACGAGACTAACATCTATCGATTTTATAGTAAACTTAAACATAGTTTTATAATAATTGTGTTGTCAATCTTAATTTTATATTAGCCTCAACTATCTATACATAGTTTTCGTAATTGCGATGTCAAACTTTAGCTAAATTATAACGTTTTTTGCAACTATATGTAAAGTATACCGTAAATTTTTAATCAACTCGGTACGTAAGTCCTCGTGTTACTTGTAGATATACGGACTAGTAAAATTTAACAGGAGTCAGAATCTATATTATCGATTGTGAATAATGGCTTATACTATTTACCTACTAATTATAGTGATAACTTTTTTTCACTTCGTAGTATATCTAATGTTTAGTCTATTCTGTTTCCATATATTTAAAAAAATCATAATTGATATGATATTTAGTCAATGGTAGTAATTCTCAAATATGTTTTATTAAACAATATGAACATCGAGGTAAGAAATAAAAAAATATCGGGTAGAAGAGTAGTATATAACAATTTTAGTTGTTAAATTTTTGGAGAAGAAAAACAAATTAATTTAATTTGCGCACTCGGAGAGTGTTGCAGAAGTATTGCTAGCTGCAATGCCACTGGAGGGACAGAAATACAGAAGCAGAGAAACTGAGAACAGAAACAGAAGTAATTATTTTTCTGCGTTTTTATTTAACACACACATAGATATATGTGTTCATTTACTCTACTTAACACCATTCTTGGAAAAAGACTTTGCTTCAGTCAAATACTTCGTCCGATTATACTAATCGAAAATATTCTAAGATATTGGATACCACATCTTTACTCTTCGCAAGAACTATGTAGATGTTGAAAACATTCACATGTTAAATAAATATTTAATCAACAGAGCGTAGCTATATTGTAGATATTTATGTATGCTTCGAGTGTAAGAAATATTAAAAAAAAACAATTGAACTCATCGCTATATCTCTATTTGTTTGTTTCTATTGCTTTTGGTGTTTCTTACTTTCTTTAGCAAAAATAAAATAAAAATTGAACTCATCATCTACTCAATTGATGCAATAGGAAGATCTTAAAGAAAAAGAATTTTGAAGTCGTTATATAGTGCAAGTTTTAAAAATAAACTAAAGACTTATATATTTAATATGTTTTGAAGTTTCACATGTAAATACAATAGAATACTTCTTTCCTTTACAATTGATAAATGTTCCAGAGTTTTTATACATATTGATGTATAATTATAAACGCATTAATTGTTTCGCATAATAAACAATTTTTATTAATGTTAAACCAATAGTAATTCAACAAGTCTTTTTTTTCTATCTTTTAAGTTTGTAGTTTATTATCAACTTATAAAACATGTATGAAAAAGCGAAAAAATTCTCTTTACGAAACAAGAGCAAATATTAGAAAATGCTTCTTTTAAAAACCAAGAGAATACAAGTTTTTTTAAAAATGAAGTATAACTTTGTATACGATTAGAAAAATAGAGGTATCTTGATATATTTCACTCTGACACATAAACTATGATCTTCCAAAATGTTTATGGTTCGATTTGTTTATATGGTATTTATATAAATATCATTCATGTAATAGAATATAGTACGAACGATTCTGTTAAATGATAGAGTTAATTAGAACGTTCGTTGATAATATCATAAAAACTTATTTTATGATCTTATCATAACATATTCCTGATTTCTAATAAAATCAAAAAGTTCATCAACATAACTTGTAGCGAGAGTATCCTTTATCAAAAACGCAAAAACAATTACTTCTATAGCTAACTTCACCATACTATTTTTTGGTTTTTTAACCTTAAGAGTTAAGATCATCATAACAAGTTTAACTAGAAACGTTGTATAAATAATTTGATACTAATAAAGCTTCGTCTTGTAGGGGAATCACGTTTTTGTTTGTCATCGACAAAACTATTAATTTGTTAAAATGAAAAAAAAGAGGAAAAATGGGAATATTGCATGGAAGAGATGAGGTGGCGAGGAAGGAAGCAAAGACAACAAAAGAACCAAAGCTTTTTCTTGTGGTTTCTGAGATCTCAGCCCAATTGCCTTGGAACTCTCACCTTTTTATGTCTCAGCAGAACCCAACTAGTTGCGCCATAACACTCATTTTCTTACATTTATCCATATATCACATAATTCACGTGATATTTTGTATAACTATGACTCGAACATTTTATAACATTCATAGAATATTTGTGAACTCTTTTTTGTTTCTTGTTACAACGATTTCCAGATTCTCAAGTTAATTAAAATGATGACCATAAGATAAGAGAGAAAAAAGAATTTCAATGCTTCAGTTTTGCAACGGATCAAATATGATATATAATGTAATACTATGTTTTGCAGGCTATAAGGTGTTCATAAGTTTTTTGAGGGGTTACAACAACGTCCGACCTTAGTCGTAAGAAAATCAAATAAGATTTGAGGTAAATTGAAATTTGTAGCTTCTTACGATGCAGCGGCCAATATATCAAAACTTGTGACTACTTTGCTCTATCAATATTAATTTAGAAATTTTTTAGCACATGCTGCACATCGGTCGCCAATATTATCAAAACTCACAATTATCCAAATTTTTAATAACAATAATTATCTTTATTCCTATATAATATTTTGTAAAACTGTAAAAACTAACGACTACAAACTAGATCAGTCCAAGAATTGCTTTATAAACAAAATTACTTTCGGATCACATCATAAATCCAAAACCAAAATTAAGCTAAAGAATTAGATTTTATTTTATTTCTTCTGCGAACAGAAAATTATATTTTCTTCATATAAAAGAAAGCAAATGGTTAGAGCAAACATTGTCGAGCAAGATGATAAATGTTCACATGCCCAAAAACTGTGGGCTACACTTTAACCAACAGCTAAGATTATGTGTGCGTCTATATATCTGCACGTATGTCTTTGGATAAGGACCTCTGTCTTTTTTTTTCTGTTAGTTTGTCCCCAAAATAAAAAAAAGGTTATTGAGATGTTTAATCATCGAAGCATGGAATATTAGGTGCAACTTAACACGACATAAATGCATGGAGTCTCTATCATTTGATAAAAATAATTATTAGATTACGAAAAACCAATGATTAATTTTATATTTAATGCAAATTAGTCGTCGGTGAAAGATTCTCTGTCTGATAACACGTACTTTCCATTTTTGGGAATCAATTTAATCCCATCTTCGTATCGTTTTTCATAAGAATGTTCAATTTTAGTTTACAAACGAGGATATCGTTATAATGTCCACTCTTGTATATTGAGTAGAAACTATTCATAGATGTCGTCCATGTGGGGCTTAATGAAAATTCTATAAGGAACATTTGAATGAAAAATCTATGAAGCTAACAAGATAGAAATATAATATCATTAGCTTGAGAATTCACACAAAAAAATCTTTGTCAATAAGAAACCGAATGTTTTTATTTTCTTATGAACAGTTTTGGGATAATGCCCAAGTAAAAACACTAGTGGGTCGAAAGTCGAAACAATATAAAACCGTTAAAAGCATCAATAACTTCAACCTACATTACTCAGTCCACCTTTACAGTATTAGATCATGGAGCCTGCTTTAAGTATTATTAATTGGGCCTTTTGGGCCTACTTTATGGCCCGTTTTTTATCCATCCAAATTGTAAATTATTTAACAACTAGCGGGCAAAAGATTTACTTCGACGCTGTATTGATTTACTCACAAACTGAACAGATTTAAGCAAAAACTAACTAATATAAACATATTTGTTTCGTAGTCGATAGTTTGGCGACGAGTTTCAATGACTAGCGACTAGCGACTAACGACAATGACCAGCAACAACGTTTTGTTTGTTTCGAAATCATTAGCAACTAAATATATATAGTTTGTTGAGTAGTCACTGATTTAGCGACGTTAATTTTTCTATGTCACTACTTTTGGCTTCTTTTATCTGTCTTTCTCACTTGTATCGTAAGTTCTCAACTTTCATAGCAACAGTCTTAGCAGTAAATTTCGAGAGATGTTTTGATTTACGTCAGTCTCATAACAAGTTTTCGTGATAGTTTCTATATTTAATTTTATTCCAGGGTTTGGGTTCAATCATATATGATGTAATGATGTATAGCACAAATGTTTCAAAGCGTCTAACTTGAGAAACAGTGGATCCTCTTTACATCGTTAAGATGCTCAAATCATTGTTAAATGAATAAACGTGAAGAACCTTAGTTGTGTAGCTAACATCGAAGATAAACATACTTCGTTCGGGAATATACCATTTTCCTTACTTATATAATTGCATGAGCATTGACTCTGCTCATCAAGAAATAAACTATACTAGCTATTAAAATGATTCATTATGTTGTTTCAAATCATTACCTCGGATATTAGTTTTTGTATGGAAAACATTTAAACTTGACAATTAGATGTTTTGGACCGAATCAAAATTCTTACAAGCTTTTACTCTTTCCTCGTCAAATTGCATCTTTATGGATATATCTGCTCATTTGTTCTCTTTTTGTAGTCTATTTGCAAGCTGTAACATAAAAAACGAATTTGTGATTTTTTTGTTTTGAAAATATAGATATGCATATAAATGATTAGATTAAATCATTAATATATATAAAAGAGATTATTTGGTATTGTGGAGTTTAATTTATAACTATTTCTCATCTCTTGGTATAAAATTCGTTAGGTTAGTGGGTAGTTCCATGCTGGTTATAAAACAAATTGTGTAATTTAAAAGTCAATCATTAAGATATTCGTAATTTATACATTCATTCCCTTTGGTCGAGCTGACTTTTTAGGGATACATCTCTAATAATTGAGATACGCTCTAACGATAAATATAAATGAGTCGATTCATGTCTCAAGTGATAACGTATTTATCGTTGACAAAAGAAAAGCAATAACGTGTATTTTATTACCATCATATGTTATTGATTGTCAAATTTTCTTTTTTTGGGTAAAAATGTCAAAATTCTCTCTGGAACAATTAGTTATTAAATGTGTATAATTCTATGATTTGCGTCGAACCATATACAAGCTGCGACATGTCAGTCTGACTTGGAGAGCCTCTGTATATGTTAATTAATTAACATGCACGTCTACTTAACCACAATTAAACATATCTAAGTATCTAACTAATCAGTCAAACCATTTTCAATCTTTAATGGGGCGGTTCCAATGGTGATTCTCATGCCCATTGGCCACTACGATTTTATATTTTGAGAATCTTGAATAATGGAAAATTGTCAAAACTCAAAAGTAAACATATTTTACTTCAAAAATATATAATATGTGAACAAACGAATTTGGATATGATTAATAGTTTGGGGAGGGATATGTTTCATGTATCAAATATGGTTAGTTTAATGAATTCTATATTGAAAGTAACACTTTCGCTAGATTATACATTTATTCTTTGACAAGACTTACTTTTAAAAATTTTACAGATTCATCCAAAAAGGCAGAAACATATATGGCCAATAAAAATTCGACTAAAATATGTAATTATACAACAACAAATTACATAAAATACAAGTTTGGTGATACATTGAGATAAGATTTAAAGCCGGAGAACAAAGGTTTATAACATAATAATAGCTAAGACAATCATGTTTATGTTTGCCGACACATACTATTGCATCAATCTCGCTTCTTGGGACCAATGCAACAACACCGAGACTCAATCACGGATCGCAAAAAGAACTTTTTTTGTTTCATTTTTTATAGTATAAGATTGCAAAATTATTGGTATGAGATGCAACAAATCTTCACTGCATTGTTAAGTTTGAATCTAATTATTCAAACGACTTTATGGGCTTATATATGAAGCCCATGATTACCACTTTAAAGTATAGTTTAGTTTTTAAAATACCTGGTTGATCGTCAAACTAAACCGAACATGTTAAATAATGAAGCATACAACGTCAAACATGAATTTAGAACATTGGTCTGAGGAAATATAAAGTATTATGTAATAAGATCCTAATTTCTGTAATGAAAACGATAAATTGATAGTGGATCGCCATAGGCGTGCGATGAGACGAGGAATAAAATGAATAAAAATGTCTATAATGGTGATTTATGTTGGATGAATAAACAAATTAGAAGTTGAAGCGTAGGAAGTAATAAACAAAATATAAGATAACCAAAAAGGATTTAGATGAAATAAAGTCAAAACTCAAATTATACAAGTCAACGGAGGGAGAGTTCATCATTTATTTTAGAAAAATAAAAAAGTAAAAATTAGAATTTATCTTTCTCTAAATTAATCGTTAGGACTCATCAGAAGATTCTCGTACGAGTCAACGGCGCTTGACGGAACGGCGACCATTACTTTAACGGCGTCACTTCGTTCAGGAACTGGAAGCAAAAAACAGTAACGGTCGCAGCAAACCGATCCCACGTGAACAGGTTTACCCAAACCGAAATCAAGCCGTTCTAAACCGAGGCGTGACCATTGCGACAGTATCAAGACTCCGACCGAGTCAGGACTCGCTTTCGCCTTGCTCACAGCTTCCACCACTGATCTGACGTAATCGTCTCCGACTCGCTCCTTCGCTTGTTTCACGAGCATCGTCGCGTGGCCTAGTCCTTTCTCTGTCAAGTCTTTCACGGTGGTTTGCGCGCATCCGACGACGAAGGCGTTCCCGTAGAACCCAGTGGGTAAACTCGGTTTGACTCGGTCTCGAATGTTGATGCTGAACAAAAGCTTGAGGATTTGGTTCGATGGCAGGTTCAGCGATCTCGCCCAGCTCCGCCACACGTGTGCAGAGAGCACCTCGAACGATGTGTGTTTCGAATTGGACTCACCGAGTCGACTCGCGAGTTTCTTGAGCTCGTTAAGTCTCTGTCTCTCGAACACGACGGAGGTCGGAACGAGTCGCTCGGCGTTGAATCGGTTGACGAATCCGCATAGATCAGGAACTCGATTGAACTCAGGGTGGCTCAACGAGTCACGAACCGGAGAAGGATTAAGCAATTGGCGATCCCAGAGGTGTTTCCGTTTTAAGTCAGCCTGACTCAGCGAGTCTCTGGATAACTCGGCGAACAAGGTGAGAAACTCGGCGCTTCCGATCCCATCGGAGACGCAGTGGTTAACACCGACGGCTAAAGCGGCGCCACCGTCTCTGAGCCAAGTGAGCTGGACGACGAGAGGTGGGGCACCAGCAAGGACATCGATGACGTTGAGGGAGAGAAGCTTTCTCCAGCTAGTCACGTGCCGGGGAGCTTTCTGAAAGTCAAGGCACGTCAGGTGGTCAGTCACGGCTTCAAGAAACAGAGCACCTTGGCCACGGCAATTAACCTCGAGACTTCCGCCGGAGCCTCCACCACCGTCGGGTCTCTCACGGACGCGGCCGGAGAAAGGGAAGTAAGGAACCAGAGCACGAGAGAGAGCGGATTTGAGACGATCCGAGAAAGAATCCGGGTCGGAAACGGGTGAGTAAACGAGGAGGTACTCAATTGTGAATCGGAGGAAAAGCTGAGAATCTAAGGCGGAGAGAGACAGAACAGAAGAAGGTGTTTGGTCGGAAGGAGTAATAACTGTGGCTTCTTTCACATGAACCAAGGATCCCATTATACTTTTTCTACGATGCTCTGTTCTTTTTTGTTTCTCTGAAATAAAGAAGGTGGGTCTCTGCAATGTGTATTATATATATACATATATGTCTCTGCTATGTATGCATATTCACGTAGAGAGCTAGCGAGAGAGAGAGAGAGATGTAGAGACAAGTAGGGTAATATTGTAATTTGGGTCTTCTTTTTAGACATGGTATGTCTTGTGTTGTATCGTGCATATGTACTCTTGTGTGTACGTGTTCCCTTAATTGTTTCTCACTGATTTCAAATTTAGAGGCCATTTTTCTTTTCATCCTTTGGTGCGAAAGTTTTACAAAGTTATTGGACATTTAGATTTTCAATTTAGAGCATAGCGGATAAAGATCATCCATATGTTTATACTTTAATATACGATACAAAAGAGAGATAAACTACTTTTTATGGATATTGGAAAGATTTTGACGAATATTTGGCTAATTTGGGATATCGGTTGATCCGGAGATATTTGGTAGTTGATCAAGCATATTTTTTGACCGTCTATACGAATACGTACATCGACCATTTTAATTTGATTATCCACACGACATTCCACTAAAAAGATAGATACTTTACATAAACAAATATCTACACTAACTTATCATGTACATATATTTCGTCTTCTTAAATGCGTACAGATTATTATGGCTGGCTACAAATTTTTGTATTGTCCATGCAAACGCGGGTGGTAGACAAAATCATCTGAAGAATGAGAATAAAGACGAGAATGTCTAAAAAGGAAGAAGAAAAAACTGCTCGTATTTGGCAAATGTTTAAAATTATTTTTTCAAAAATGAAGTTTAAAATGTCATTAGACCAAATTTATCAATTCTATTTAAGTATTAGTAGTATTTAGTGGTAAATTTTTTTTTTGTTTAATTCTCAAAAGTCTTTGAATTGATATCTTACGGTGTGAAATGAAAGATCAATATTGATTGAAAATGAAAGTAGAAACATATTTTGTTCTGTATCTATGTTAACAAAATGTGCAAGTATCATCAACTCAGTTATGTTCTTGGTACTTATTATAAAAGATGTTCAGATACATATGGGATCAATCAAACTGTTTATTGAAACGGGTAAGCATTTTTCGATGAAAAGAACAAATCATAAAGGATTGGTCTAAACCTAGTGATCTGTGTAGCCAATCCAAACATAAAACAGTCGACAAAAGTAACCTAAAAAGCAACAGAAATAAAAGTACGGGACTTATTCGGCTAAATTCGACTCCATCCAAAAATTACAATTTAGAGTTGTAAGGGTTTCAAAAGGAAAAAAAATGTCTATAATCAAACTATGAAACGTTACACCTTTTGTGTTTGTAATGATTTGGATGTATTTAAAGGGAAATATTGATGAGAATATCAAAATTGGTTGTGGTGGCGGTTTATAGTGTGATGTGCCTTGTTGTTTGGGCGTTGGCGCATGTGTCTTAAACAGTGAAAGATTTGGTGCCTAGATTCTTATGGAATAACTTTATTGGACAAAGACAAAATATACTCATGGAATATTATATGAAATATATACCCTTCCATAATTATACAAAATTTAACAAAAGAATAAAATAAATACTTATTTCCCTTGTTTTATAAATCTAATTATAGTCATCTGATAAAAATATTTATTATCATAACCAACATGTGTTTTTTTTCTTCATAAAAACACATAATCATTCTGAACTTTTAATATATTTAATTTTGCACCTAAAAAATATTTAAGTCAATTATTCAATAGATTCACTTTATTCAATAATAGTTAGTTTCAAGTGGTGTTTAATGTATATAATATTGATTTCTGAAGCTAATTAGTTTCCAATTTAGCTACTAGGACTGCTATGGAAAGTAACAAAAGAAACGCAATGCCTCTCTCTCTCTACCATGAGCCATGGTTATACACCGAAAGATGATCAAAGACTTTAATTTTTGAAATGGTTACCATTCGAATGAATATAAATAAACCATATGTGCACTTTTAAGTGAAATCATATGTATAAATAATTCAAAAGCAATGTCACTTTTTTCTTTATATTTCCTTGAATCACTGTAGTGGTCTTGTCAATTCTAGCATGGACCCATAAATATTTAACGTGGTCACTCGTATAGTATATATGATCTACTTTTCTTTTTAAGTCATCTTTTTTCTTCTTCTTCTTTTCGGTATGATATAAAGCTTCTTTTTTCAATGATGATAGAACAGTGTCCTTCGGCCCTACAAATATTACCTCTTGTTATTAATAAACCAAAATGTGATGAGTCGAAGATTTAAGGATCGATTAAATCTTAATATGACGAAGTTTTAAATAAGAAATGAATTGAAAGCAGATATCGAATGTTGATGTATATATGTATGTGTAGTTACATTACAATGTCCGAGAATGATTTGCAAGAGTTGATGTCTTATCATCAAAATAAAGAATTAAGATGGTGGGATACATTTCACATTCCCATTGAACAAAAGATTAAAGAAGATGATTCGGTAATCCAAATCAATATGTTTAAATTGTTTTGATTCTGTTTATGAAAAGAAATAATGAAGATATGGCAAGATTTTGTACCAAGAAAAAAAAGTGTTAAAATTGCTTTATGGGGAACAAACTAAAAGGGTGACTTGATATGGTATGCACATGTTACGGTAGTCATGTTCTTTTTTTTTTGAGACACTCAAGGAATCTAGAGTAAGTCATCTACGAACTTTGGTCGTATAATATTTTTAGAGTAGATGCATGCTGAAAAGTGAAAGGCACTTTCCATATAAAATACGTCTTGTTCGTGTCGGTGACACCAAGGACACGTTAAACGACGCTGAATGATGAAAATGAAAGAGAAAATAAAGGTAAAAGTTATGTTATGCCGGTGTCGTGTCGCTCGTATTTTCAGAGTTGCTACTTCTTTCAACAAGTCGTCGCTCTTCGTTTACCACTTCGTGATGTATACTTTCACAAGTTAATGTTTATACTTTATACCGTCGTACGTTTAATTTTGTTGCTGAGACAAGAACACAAAAATAACGTTATATATAGTAGAGGTTGAGGAATGCTGGTCATTGATCTGATCAACTAAATATTTTTGTTAACTCCGCTTAAAATTTATTACAAAATAATTTAAAACAAAATTCAAAACTAGATGATGAAAGTAGGTAACAGAACTTTAAATGTCTACAGTTTCATCTCTATAGAGCTCATCATATATTTTATATGTAGATATCTAACATTGCATTTCTTATAAGTCTTCGATCGCTTATATCCAAGTTACACTTAGTCCCTAGAATCCAGAAACATCTATCTCATTTTTCCCCTCACCATATCCTTATTTTTGCATAATTTTAGACGTGTACACACCCATCACCCTGGTTTTTCCCAATCTCATTGTACGCTGAGCTCTAATGTTACAGTTCTCTTCTACTTGGGATTGATCCCTAAATACTATCACATTGAGTAGACTTTATAAACGTAGACTTTAAACATCGAGTAGCGCTTCGCTCATTAGGAAATCAAACCCACACTCATTGAAGAATTGATGAATGATGAAACTACCACGTAAATTTTAAAAATGTAACCAGAGATGTGGGGGTACATAAATACTTAGCCAAAAAAAAAAGAATCTCAAAGTTCACTGGCACGTAGGTACATAGCACGTAGAAAACAAATTCATGAAAGGAGACGATTAAACTGCATGCCTTAGAAAGACGAATTTGAAATATATAGCAGTATCGTTTTTTTTTTGTAAAAGGGCTAATATATATAGCAATATTCTTGTGGAGAATAGTAAGTAAATTCAACTTAGATCTTTATAGCTACTGAAGTATCTATAAAAGAAACCATACATAGATTTACAAAAAGCAGTCATAGATCTTAGAGAGAATATCGGTTCTCTCCGATGAACAGAAGAAAATACAAAAACCTCTTTTGAACTTAGTTGACAAAAGATCCAATTAATATGACGAAAGTCATATGGAAATAAAGACAAAACCCTTGTCATTAAGTTATTCTTTTTCATTTTCAATTGATGAGTACGTGATTTCAAAAAAAGGCGTAGGGCAGACGAGTAAAAAAAAAATCTTTTTTTCTCGTTATATATATGTATATTTGTTTAATGTTATTTTGGTTATTCGTAACTCATATATAATAACTATTTTCTTAGTTTTCTTTTATGAAAAAAAAAACAAATGAATTGTTGTGTACCCAAAGAAACACTCACATTCACATATTATCCATCCAAACAAAATTTGGTAGGCCCAGCTCTTGAGCATTGGGCAAGTAGCGACCATCCCTTCTCATAAAAATAGAGTGATACTTCGGAAGTCCGACATTTGCTTTCACAACTTGTTAGTATATGTTTCCTTTTGATATATTAGTAAGCTAGATTGATAGTACATGATTCTAATACATCTCTAGATATGTTGTTTGTATTGTTAATCATATTAGGTACTTTGTTAGTTCAGCTAAATAATTAACCAAAAAAAAAAGAAATATAGTGGCTCTTAGCTTAATTAACTAAAAAGAAATATAGTGGCTTTCGCAGATTATGAATCTGATCAGTACCATTCGATAATCGACAATTTTTCTACTATGGTTATAACATTTAATTATAAAAACTACTAAAATAAAATTGATGTATGGTTTAAATGATATTATTCATCTTACAAAATAAGTGTTTTGCTTTCGTGTTTCATGTGCATTCAAATTTTAAATTTATCGAATATGAGTGGATTAGTACATCTCCATTATATATTACTTCAAATTTGATCTTCTTTAATAAGTGAAATCTTATACATATTCACTCAATGATGGCTCTTTTAGGTAACTTTTCAATTGAATTTCACTATTAGACCTTCAATATATGAGATCCATATCGGATCACTTAGACTATGCTATCATGTCAAATTTATGATTTTTAATTTAAAATGAATTGCTAGTGAGTAGAATGATTAATGTTTATATATATTGAGGTTTCATCTTAGATTAGAAATGAAGATTTAACCATTATAATTACTTGTTTCGTAAATCTTCGGCAATGAAACCCTCACAAGATACCAAATGGCACAATGTCTTTTTAAAATCATATTAACTAACTTCAATTTCAATATATGTTTTATAACTAGGTTTAATACAGAAATTAAGAATAACGATTAAATCCCGAGTGACAATGGAACTTATAGTAGATGTTACTCGTATGATCAGGATAACCTTTTCTTTTAATTTAGAGATATCCTTTATGAGAAATATGTATAAATAAAATGTAAATCTATATCGCTAAACTCGATCATTAAACCGAAATGACTGGATTACAAATATTTTGGTTAAAACATACATTATCCGTAACATTTACATAAAGATTTGCTGACAAACATATTTTGTCTATATAGCCGAAGATAATGTAGCTAGGAAAAAAATGTAGGACGGGACTAAATTATCGTATTCTACATGAAAATAACAACACACCTTTGTTATACGTCATATGTGAAACCAAGCTAAGGTCTTTGAATATGACACGAATAATATACATATAGATGTTTCATGTTTACATATACAGAAACCTCAAATATACATACATATAAATGTATTCAAAAATCGATATTAATGTATATATTTACGTTGAGATACAAACAAGGAAGAGAGGAAGATTCGAGTGTTAAAATGTAAAAGCCGGTCACCGGCCTCTTAATGATTTTGCTATCATAATTAATGCAAAGAGTTGTTGTAAAGTTGAATCCATAAAAGAGAGAGTTTGTCTTTATCTTTGCCAAAGCTTTCATGTGGTCAAAGATTGGTCGGCAGAGACATTTTCACTTGCATGGAGACAAACTTATAATTCGTAAACCTTCCATTACATTATTTCTATACCATTTTACCAATTATGTCAAATGTATAATAGGGATTTGGAATTTTCTGAGATAAAAAAAGGATCTTGGATACAAACAAGAAGTGAACGACTATTAATTATTCTTTGACAATAGCTAGCTAACCAAGTAAATTCACAATCTAGTGTAAATTCAAGGAACAAAGATTGTTGACAATAAGTCTTTTAACTATTTGAACATTATAAAGATCAGATGTCGACCAGTCCTTGAAGACGCTATGTAATATTAGTGGAAGATGCAGACCGTTTAATTTTATAGCAAAATTTCGAAAAGTATATTTACTTTATATATAATGTTTGGGTGATATGCTAGTAGATCACGGACACAATATTTATATAATAATACCATGGCCACTAGAATAAATATTATAAAACTAAATAGCAGATTTTCTTAAAGAAATAAATATAATTGAAGGTTCATTATAAAATTGATGCATTCCGTTCCACGAAATATTACCCTGCCAAGCCATCCATGAATCAAGATTTTCACCTACGCATAAAAAACAAAATCAGTATTTGACTTTCTTGTTGTGTTCAAAAATTTAATTTACAGATTCACATATGTTGCATCCTCATATCACCTAGCTGATGAGTCGTTTTGTGAGAAGCTCCATTCAAAGTTGATTTAGTTCATGCATGTTGATTTTTTTTTATAGATATATATATATGTTTGTAAGATGAATAATAATATATTTTCAAGTGATTTTAATACCGTATAAGTGAAACTAAAACAATTTTGTAGTGATGTATAGAGTTAGTCGATATTTTAAATTTTCTTTTTAAATAACACATTGATAACCGGAAAAAGTTACAACATAGGGTTAATATTGCAAGAAGATCCAGTTAAATATATCATATGTAATCTAAATTATTACTAGGAGAAGCTTAGATATATTAGATGTGATTTACATCTTTACGCCAACATATTATGTTTTTCTCTTGATGTGATAAGCATTGTATTCTTCTTTTGATCACAACCCCTCTTTTCGTTCTCTCCTTTCTCGACTTCTTTTATTATCTTTTCAACCATACCAAAATGATTCCTCGCAAACAATTGAATCCATGTCTTTTCACACAAAAAAAGAAGAAGAGATATTCTTTAAAAGTGATTCTTATTCCCAAAATCATATCTTTTTGTTTTTCTTTTGTTTTGGTTTTGTTTGCTAGTGTTAATCATATTTACACATAATTTTCTTCAGTATAGTAAATATAATATATTTATACTATTGTATATAATAGTCGGTTAGTTTTCTTCATCTAGGTGATGTACTATATTGGTTTACGTATAAACGAAGATAGAATGTGTCCATTTACCATAGTCATAGACCAAACAGAGTTCTCGTGAACACGGGATTGTTTTTTTTTTGCGCGAAAAGTCAGTTTATATTGGTTCTAAGTTCTAAGCTTAAATGGCTTTTAAAGAAGATAGAACAAAAAGTTTCTAATTTTAGAATTTGATAACTATTTTTCTTAAAAATAATACTAAATTCGAAATAGTAGCCACGTTCTAAAATTTTGAAACATCAATTATCTTTTTTTTTCTCAATCAATTAAGGTGCTCAAAAAGATGGTATCGATTTTTTAGGTATAAGTTATCCTTAGTTCCCTAATTTTTTCTAATACTTTCTTAAGCATAAAAAATAGAATCATTTTAGGTACGTATCACTTAATCATTCTCTTGTTTTTATTGCTACACTCACACATCTGTTAATAACCTAACAACCTATCAATGCTCTTTCCCAACTTTGGATCATAATCATCATATTCTTGAGAAACATAAACTGGTGTTATTTGATGGGCCAGATTTCTTTAAATGGGCCTATATTACTACCAGAATAAGCTCATTTTATCGTAAACCCATTTTACGAATAACCTTCTTCTTTCAGTATGCTTGGCTCCTAACTGAGGATGTTTCAGATGATTGATTCTTAGTTCTGTCTCTTGAGTTTTACCCAAGAGAATAGGATCACAGAGAGATATATTACAAGAAACAAGAGAACTATGAGCATGTAAGCAAATATATGACTTGGATAAGTCTCAAGGGTATTACTATATGAGGAGGAGTTTGGGTTACAAACCGACAAACTGACATAACTATTAAATTGAAATAACTAGATAGTAACAAACTGACATATATATATATATATATATCCAAATTCCAAAGGATTAGTTCAATATAGTTTCCGATTAGCCACAAGTATGAATTAGATAGATAAATGGTGTCCAAAGGAAGTAATATTAGTTACATACTTAATGGGCGCATTAAAGGCTATATATCTATCCGCAACATGCCAGCTCTTTGCACGCCATTTATGAGTCATCTTCAGTCCTTTTCTATTCTTTATAGACTTAAATGGGAAAATCCCTTTCTGATATGCTCCATTTATAACTATACAAACCTAAAGTGATGTACTAATACAAAGTAAACGCATTCAATTGTTTATGTATATGTGACCATTCATATGTGTACCAGCTTTCTCGGCACATGCTTTTATGATATATATGCAATAGCATATGCTGTTTAATTACGTATGACTTGAAATGTAATTAACATAAAGTTTATTAATGTACTCGATGCTATAATTAACATATATATAGAAGCTATTGTTCTTTTTTTTTTGGCAACTGCAGTTAGAAATTATCTGATGTCCCTAGCTAGAATTTTATTTATTAAACTAGAAGATATGATAAACCATTATTGTGAAAATTTATTGAACTAAAAACTATTGTTAGATTAGACACGACAATTTTTGTGAGAGACCAAACGTTAAGCTAATAGATCTTTCATTGTATTAGAAAATACATTTATTCATTGCTAAAGAGAAAACAAAATCTGTACATAATTCAACTTCATTCTTTTTTGGACCCATGTGGTATATGATCTATATATAAAAACTTTTGCTATTCTATTAAAGTGGACAATGCGTTGCTCTCTTTTTCATCATCCTACACTAACCACAAACCATGGAGCCTAATCATCACAAACCAATCCTACTTACATTCTTCATTCTTCTTCTCCAACTTCAAAACTCTATAAATGCATTACCAACCCCACCAATAACGGCTCTTTATGCCTTCGGCGACTCCACGGTGGATTCCGGCAACAACAACTACATCCCCACTCTTTTCCAGAGCAACCATCCACCCTACGGCAGATCCTTCCCGGCCAAACTCTCTACCGGAAGATTCTCCGATGGAAAACTCGCCACCGACTTCTTAGCCTCCTCTCTAGGACTCAAACCCACTTTGCCAGCTTACCTGAACCCTTCTGTCAAATCCGTTGACCTTTTGACCGGCGTTAGTTTTGCCTCGGCAGGAGGTGGTTTAGATGATCGGACGGCGATGCTATCGTTGACTTTGACCATGGACAAGCAATGGAGTTACTTTGAAGAGGCCGTGCATAAGATGAAGAGTGTTGTTGGAGACTTGGAAACTAATCGAGTGATTAAGAATGCTTTGTTTGTGATTAGTGCGGGGACTAATGATATGATCTATAATGTTTACGATCATGTTCTTGGGAGCTCGATCTCCGTTTCGGATTATCAAGACTATCTACTCAGCAAAGTAGAAGCTTTTATCCAGGTTTAGCTATGTTCAACTTTTAAGTTTTTTAATTTCGTTAGCTTATTTTTAAAATTATCGACATAAATCTTTAACGAAAAGCCCCACATAAACTAATATCTCTATTAAACATATAAGAAAATGTCCTAGTCGCATGGAACCCACCCATTAAATTACTTGAGTAAGACCTATACGGCTCTACGCATTCTCCTAATCCACCAATCAGATAAATTTTTGTTAAAATTATTATTATTTTTATATATATATTTTTTAACTTTATTAGCATTATTTTAAAAAGTATTTTGAAACGTTTCCATTTTAATATGTATTGTTGTCTAGTGTTGTCCTTGTCCATTTCAATATTTCACTCTTCTTTTTAAATTTCTGTTACTCTAGTTAATTTTCAAACATCTAGAGAATCAATGATAAATTTTTTATTTTGATATATCACGTGCTATAAATATATGAATTATGATGATTCAATAATAAATTTTAAAATTGAAATGTTATGAACTTTTCAACGATTTGTCATGAATTTCCTCTACGGGTAGTATTGTATGTTTATCATAAAAAAACTCAAAATGGGCCTTAGCCCATAGTTTGCATTTTTGTTGTTCGTTGGTCAACTATTACATGTTTATTTGTTCCTTGAGATTTTGATCACTCAGGCCCATATATAGTATCTGCAATTAATCATACTCTTTGTCTCATAAACTTATAGCGAAGAGACTTGAGATACAACATCTAAATCTCTAACGTGTATTTTTAATCTTACAAAATGCTTCACAGAGACTACACGACGCAGGAGCACGAATGATCACAGTAGCTGGACTACCACCAGTCGGATGCCTTCCGGTGCAAGTAACTCTTGGTAGCACTTTCACTTCTTTCCCTCGCATCTTCCGTCATAGGATTTGTACGGAGAATCAGAACGCTGATTCTCGAATATACAATCAAAAGCTAGAGAAGCTAAACTTCCGTCTAAGTCAGAGGCTTCGAGGCTCCAAATTTTTTTACCTTGACATCTACACTCCGTTAATGGACATGATCAAACATCCTCATAACTACGGTAACTATAATTCTAAGTTTGTTCATATAAAAATTTGTTTAATTGGAACATAGTTTTTAGTTTGAAAGATCAATACACGCAGGTTTGGACGAAACGTTAAAAGGATGTTGTGGGACGGGTTTGCTTGAGGCAGGACCTCTATGCAAGCCATTGTCTCGGACTTGTGACGATGTTTCAAAGTATTTGTTCTTTGATTCTGTGCATCCTTCACAGAAGGCTTACTCTGTCATTGCTACTTACGCTTTACAAAAGTTGTTTCCTCTCCTCTAATTTATTATTTTTACTATTTGCAGTTTTTTGTTTTTATAATTCTAATGTTATCACGTCCACAATACTTTTCGCAAGCTAGTTGACAAATATGCCATTGGGAAAATATTATATATTTGTTCGGTTAAAGTTAATAGCCAAACCAAATAACCGGAATCATGAAGAAATAGAAAATACGGAATTAACAAATATGTTTAACAAAAGAGATTTTAATTAAGATGTGGGTAATTTTATGTATGACATTGTTCACACCTAAATATAGATCAAAACAAAGCAACAAGTTTTAGTTACAAAGAAAGTCCATGAGTCGGATAAATTGTATTTCAATTTCTCTTTGCCGTCAAATTAGTGTCCGAAAAGCATATGAAACCATTGCCAAATCTAAAATCAATGAAGTAGAAGTTGGAAAAAAAAACTGTTATTACAAAAATTCTACAATGTCAAATATCAACTCCAAAAGAAGAAGACCTTTCCAGTTACATGTATGTTTGACTTAACAATATATATAGAATATGTATATATGTTATTAAGGATTTGGAGGAATATGACACAACAAAGACACATGTTAGTAGGATACAAAACAACAAAAAACTTGCATAGTTTTGATTCCCTGAAAAATATGTAAATATTCTCAAATATAGAATACGATATAGCCAAATCTTATTCAAGGCCCGAGATGATAAGAAAACGATTATATGCGATTAACAAATAATTTTGTTGTCTATCGAGGAGATCAAGACACATCTCTATGTCAAGTACATCTGTCTTCTTGTCTTTCTCTCCAAATTTCTCTTAAAGAAAGTCTTATGAGAGAGGAAACAAAATTTGTAAAGAACTTTCGTTGTAATATTAAAGAGTGGTAATGTCAGTAAATATTAAAACAGTGGTACGAAATTAGAAATACGAAGAAAAAATTGACGAGATTTGTAGTTAATTGGAGAATTATTGCAAAGTAATTATTTAACGTTAATGTATAAAATTTTCAGACAAGATCTCCATGTTAAGGGACAGAATAATGGCTTAGGATACTTGTGTGAGAGTGAGTAAAAACGGAAACTACACATTCATTTGCAACGTCTCACAAGACACAACCAAGACAACGTGCAATGTCTTGTAACTCTCAAAACCGTATAGACTCACTAATCTATTTCTTGGTTAAAATATATTCAGAATAAGACAAATCTCTGCTCACAACTCGATCACAAAAATTTATATATAGATAAGCATTTTTAACATCTCGACAAAAATTATGTGGAAACTTAGACCAGAATAACGTTAAAGAAATATCTCTATTATTACCTTAGTTATGGGTCTTGTCACAAGTATGCAACGAATGATAAACAGCAAAGACCCGTCTTCAATCAACAAGTACCTCAAGATCTCACTTAGAATATTCGTATGTATATGTTGTTATTATATTCACAGAGTGAGATCAAGGGGACTTGC
The DNA here is from genome assembly GCA_000218505.1 of Schrenkiella parvula. Classification (NCBI taxonomy): domain Eukaryota; kingdom Viridiplantae; phylum Streptophyta; class Magnoliopsida; order Brassicales; family Brassicaceae; genus Schrenkiella; species Schrenkiella parvula. Next base: position 8,701,416 of record CM001190.1, on the reverse strand, counting down.
CAAGACCGACATCTTTCTCTTTTTATGATCAATTTGATCTTCTTTCCTAATGGCTCGACCGAGTTTTGATAAACTCGACGAAGATAATGAAAGAGACAAACTCTTGCTATCTTCATGGTCGTCATGCTCCTTTTCTTCATCTTCTAACAAGCATGCTCCAAGGTTGTTGTGTGTCCGAGGTACCTTAAGGGACAAGCTTAGATCCAAATCTTGGTCCGACTTATTGCAGTCATCAGACAATAACAATCTTTTCCTCTTCAAAACATTCTCCTTTTCTTCTGCCACTCGAGGATTGTCCCTCTGATAAGAACTTAATGTCGTAGCAATATGATCTTCTGGTCTTGATGCAGTCGAAGAATTAGGATTGGAGGAGAGGCTCTGTCCCCATGATTTGTTAAACGTTTTCATACCTTCAAGAAAACTTCTATGAATTCTTGGAACTGCTTCACCTACTCCCTTGGTCGCATGAGCCGCTTCATGAGAATTGATTCGAAACGAAATATTTTTATTCTTGTCATCAAGAATACTATTGCTAACTCCATGAAATCTCTCACCAGGCTGGGAGCTAAATATTGTTTGTCTTGTTCTTGTACTGTCTCGTGCCGTTAAGCCTCTCCAAGGGCTACGGTAGACCGGTCGTCTATGGTCGGTCCACGAACCGCCGCCGTATCTATTGATCACCTTCCAAGTTACTCAAATTTTTTTTTAGCGTAGAAATTAATAAGCTAAAGAGTTTGTAAATACCCTAGACTAGTAGAAGGCCTTTGATCAAAACTTTGTAGCATTGGAAGTTGGCTAAGGTTGTAAGTGTAACCAGCTCCGTGTTCAAATGAAAATCCTTGATCTCCTGAAATAATAAGAAAAAGAAAAAAGAAAATCAACATCTCTTCCAATTCATGTTTTAAGATTTATGATCAAATTCAAAAGCAACCCTAACTTAAGTCATAACTAAACTAAGTAAATTACCTTGATTTGGGTCATCGGTCTTCTTGCTTCTGTACATCTAAGTAAGAAAAAAATGAAGGTGGAAATAGGAGTTTTACATGAAAATCCCAATGATGTATATAGATATATATATAATATATGTGTATATGTATGTTTGCAAAACCTGAAGATGGCTCTTGACATGGGCAATACTTAGCCCCTTGACGTTCATCAATTGAAGAACAAGCTTCGGTGTTGCTCCTGCTCCAACAAAATCATTCAAAGAAACTCCGGATAAATATCAACAAGAAAACCCTAGAAGTTGTAATGATCTTGAATATTGATTCAGATATGTGTATATAATCGATACTCAACTATCTGGTCCACCCAATCTCTCCACAGCTTGAAGAAAGCAAAGATGGAGCTCAGGTGTCCATCGCAGCCTTGGAGTCTTTGAGCGGTTGTACGGCCTCACAGATCCACCATTTTTCTTGATCTGATCATTATTATGTTGATGATGGTGACTCCCACTCTCTTCCACATAGCTGTTGTTAGATGGGCTCTGATCTGCTGATCTCTCTTCTTCATCCTCCTCTTCTTCTTCATCATCTTCTTCATCTTTGTTGTCTTCTTTCTTGTTAGTTTCTTTGAAGTTGTTGGATGGACAAGTCTTGGAGTTTTCAGAACTTTGGCTGCTTGATCTCATCTTGGTCTCTAGCTATTTGGCTGTTTTTGTGTTGTTTATTTTGGGGCTTCTAACCTTTTTGGTCTATCTTGGAGTTCTTTGGACAAAGTTCAATCAACGATCACACACTAACACATATATGTGTTAGGAATTTAAGGTGAAGACTTTTGAAGGTCTATGTGTATGACTTTTTGGATGCTTTTATCCATCATTCCTTTTTTTCCCTCTGTCGTCTCTCTCTCTAACGCTACATATACAGTATCTTGAAATATATGTATATGATGGCAACGGATATTCTAAATTCTATTTTAACATATAGTCTTTCTTCAAAACAATGTTTTTTTCTATAGTTTTATACATCTTAGGGAAAGATAGATCTAGATTTACACTTCATGACAAAAAAACAAATGGTCCTTTTACTTCTATTAAACATTAGTAACTGTACCACTTCAGTCAAATATAAAAGAATTATTTAAAATTAAACTTTAGAGATAATAATTATTAACTCAATTCCTTAAAATTTTGAATCTCGTGATAGGGAAGTGAAAAGAAACTCAAAGGAGTAGATAGAATTTGTCTAAATATTCATATTGTTTTCATTTCCATGAGTAAACATTAAATTGTTTTTCCTAAAATAGATATCAACCCGTTGGTAATACCCATTTTAGTGATTCAAATCTAGGTTTAAGATGATGTGTATATGCCAATGAATTGAGTGATCTGTGTTCTCATTTAAGACACGTCTTCTTGTTCCATTCGAACTATAGCTTTTGTAATATAGGAAGAAGGCAACATTAATGAGGCATACACATTAATTAGATAAAATGAAATTTCTTCAATCGTTACAATTCATGAATTAAAATGACAGAAAAGCAAAAATAAATAAATAAAAGGGGATGGTTAGGGGGATGGGCTCGTGACTTCAAAGCCAAAGCTGTCAAAACAGAAAAAAGAAGAAACCCAAAAGCATACCTTCTTCGTTGTGTGTGTGTGTGAGAGAGAGAGAGAGAGCATAGAGAGAGGAATCAGACAGAAGTTAAAAGGTGCTTGGCTGGGCTGTCTTCACTGAGAGACACGAGAAGAAAATATTGCTACTTGTTTCTGTCACCAACGACAATCACGGATTTGTCTTCATCTCCACTACTCTTACTATTTCATATTATCTATAATTATCAACACATGCGTCTCTGTCTCTATACATGCAAAATGTACATCTCTCTTTTCCATATATAACACAAATATTTTGTTTTTCTTAGTAGGATATAGAGCGTCACAGTTTAAGCTGACAAATCACATGAAGTCTCCCGCCCGAATCACAGAACTGAACTTTAGATTTAATTACGAGCAATTTTCTACGCAAATACACGCAACCAATTGATTTAGTTTGGAGTTCATGGGTGAGTTACTAGCAAATACTAACACAACATATATGTCTAATTAAGTATCCAATCAAGTTTTTATTTTTTAAAAAAGGTATGCAATCAAGCAAAGATTTCACATAAACATTCAAAGGTTTTTTTAAATCTGGTGTTATTAGAAATATTTTAGTAGATTTAACAGATTTGTTGTGACTTTAAATTGTTTTGATAATTTTTTTTAGCTAAAAATATAAAAATTTAAATTAACTGATTTTTTATAACAATTTAAAGTATTTTAATAAAATATATAGCAATTTTCTTAATTCACCAAAAAATATTTAAAAACTTATTAAAAATTAAAAGTTTTTAATTTTTTTTGAAGTCATGAAGGTGTTCGTAGTTCACTTTTGGCATATCTTATTGTCTTTGTCTGGCGTTTACCTGATAAAAAGAGTTAATTAAAACTATTAATCTCATTTCATGATTTAAAAAGAAGTAAATAAACAAAAAATTAAGATGATCAATAACTAGATCTTCTCCGATCATTGTATGATATCTAATTTACAGAACATTCTATCTGTATATATTCTCTAACATAAGCAGAAGAACTTTTCGTGGAAACGACATGCAAGTACTGTGTCAAATTTCGTGAATGGACCAGATATAATGTAGAAGTCATCGGTCAAACAAATTAGGTATATGACATTTCTTTGTTTTTTTCAAAATCTTTTTGGAAGCCCAATGTCCAGCCGTAATTGTATCTTTCGTCGTCGTTATTAATTCTTGGTAAGAATTAAAATTATCGTATTTTGATTTTATTTTTTGCAATAATTATTTATGTTAGAATGACGTTCTTCATATCTACCCTATACAATCCTAGCTACTTCCATCCCCAGACAAACCATGAGCAATTATATGACCAACAAATACCAAATGCTAAGTAATATCAATTACGGCTTTAATATAAAGTTATAAGCCGTCGAATATTGACCACTACACTAATTCATTTTCCTCTACATCAATACATATGTAAGCGTTGACTAAAGTCTTCTTGTTTTTATGTGTTATGAATCTCTCAACCTTTTCAATTTTGGGAAACAAAATAATTTGTATATGGAATCTCTCAACTTTTCAATTTTAGAACCTGTAATCTTTTGAATCATGTAGAGTTTGAACTAAAGATCTTCTGAGATTGTAGAAATTAAGTATGGTACAGTAGACCGAAGATATATAATTCCAATAAACGTTGTGTGTCATGTCATAATATAATTTAAATTAAACGATGTGTGGACGAAAAATATTTTAATGGGAAAGAATAAGTTGGAGGAGAGGAATAGAATAATATATGGGATTTGTACGTATTATGCATGGGTTTGCATGAAATAGCTACTGCAGCTAAGTAATCAATCAGTATGGCCCAATAGTTTAGGTATTGAAGCCACAATTGCATATTTATTCGTAGTCATTATTATATCGTTTTTTTGGTCTGACATTATTATATTACCATAAGAACAAAAGTCCTGTAATTTTGTTTTAATTATAGAAACGAATAAGTTTGGACCTCGTCTCGGGACAAGGGCAATTTCGTGGAATGTAGGTTGCCTGTCTAATTGAAAAAAGAAAATGGGAATTTCATTTAATATGTGTTCGATGCGTATATATTAAATATCATTTTTGGGAGTACGAAACTCAATGATCTCAAGTGCAAATTTTTATTTCCTAAATAATTTTTTTATTTTCTTTTGTTCTGGATGGATTTTCAAAATTCACCAAATAGTTAAGTTTTATGAGAGATTTATTCATCAGAAAGTATTGTTTTTACTGTTTCTTTTATGAGAGATTTATTCACCAAATATTATTTACATAATTTTGCGCAAACATATTAGAATATTTTGGTGAATGCCCTCGAAAGTAGTATGATCTTCTTTATTTAGTATTATACTACCATTTAAACCATAATCATTTACTTAATATATATTTCAAATTAGGCTATCTATCTCAACAGTCTTTATGATTCACATGACTTATCAAAAAATATTGATTTCATTAGTGAAAAAAATGAAAATATTTCCGAAGTGTTCGTCGTGGAAAAATATTTGATCTGGAGATCAGCAATTTTATATTTCTTCTAACGATACAAGTTGTGAGAGTTTCAATTAAGATTCCATGAGAACAAAAATTAACAACTGGGGTTTATATATTCACTAAGAAGTGAAATTAAAGGGATGAAGAATTAATAAAAATAGTAATTAAGGAAAAATGAAAGGGAAATAGGTCTAATGATCAAGAAAAATCAATAATAAAGAAAATAACAAAAAATGACTATATTGACCAAAATAATAGTAATATTTTTTTAAATTTGTTTTGTACTATATTAATTCTAAACAATATGTTTTATTAAAAATTATGATATGGTTTAAAGCTTATTTATTTGCAAATATATTTAATTTTCACAAAAAATTAACACGTATAATTATCTATAATTATTTGTTAAAATTAAATGTAAGTGTGTTTTAAGAAATAAAAAACTAAAACAGTATTGACATATATATATATATATATATAATATTGATATATCTATATATTTAAAGAAAGTTAATTAATTAAATATAAGTATAATATATTTTTTTATCTTAAATAAGATCTAATTGAACTCAAATAGAATCAAACTAAAACTTTGTTACACTAAACGAAAAGAAAAATAAATTATAAATAATTATTTTTATGGTTTTAATTCTTTTTAATTGGTGAAATCAAATCAAGAAAAAAACTACAGATCCCTTTTTAGAAAAAATAGTAATAATCTTTTTAGAACTATTATATATGCATGTGGCATAGAGAACCAGCTACTAATTAATAAAATAATAATAAACAGATAATTAAGTAAAAATTATTTTGTGTTCAGAAATCTGAAAGCTGATAAAGTTATGTTATATGCTTTGGACATTGGGCATTTTGTTTTTTACATTGGCCATTTGAACAAAAAAGAAAAGATTTGATGTCAAGTAATTTTCCAAGAATCGAGCCGATTAATGTGTTGTGAATCCTCATATTTTTGGTGTATTTAGTAATTTCTCATCTACCATTTTTGTCCAAAATCTTCCAAGAGATTAAAGAAAAAAGAAAAAAAAACATTTTACCAAAGGAATGCATTCATCTAGAGCAGGAGGGACGTAATTACAAGATTGTTTTTCCGATATATACACTAATTTATAGACGTACTTAACTTGAAGTGGAAGCAACAAGCAACTTCAATTTTTTTTTTTTCACTTTGAGTAGATAACTACAAAAGACACTTACAAAGCTTATACATCTTCAAAATACTTACACTTATTGTTTGTGAATGGGTCTCTCTTACACCGTAGACAAAACCTCCAATTCTGCCCACCAAAGAGGTGATAGTTTCGGTGTAGCATCGCTCGGTGAGATTCCCGTAATCTCCCGTAACCATCCCGTGACTTCTCGCATTGTAGGTCTCTCTTTAGGGTCGGTCCTGATGCATGATTTGATCACTTCACCTATATTCTCAATCTTCTCATCATAAGATTCCAGTGTTGTATCTACCATCTTGGCTAGAGTCTCTCCTCTTAAGAAATCAACCAGCCCGCTATCTACGGAGTTGGGTTTGTTAACCGATTCCACGAGTTTTCCGGTTACCATTTCGAATAATAGTAGACCGAAGCTGTAAACGTTGTCTTCAGGGTTTAAGACTGATATGTCTATGTCTTTGATTGCGTTGTTGCTCGTTTCTGTCTCGGATGGACCGAAACTGAAATCCGCTACTTTTACAGCATAATCATCTGTGAGCTGAAGAGATGATGAGACGAGATTGGTGTGAGCTACTGGTGGATTGAGTTGGTGCATATGGTCAAGGCAATATGCTACGCCCATTGCTATTCTTAACCTCATTCCCCAATCCAAGTGTTCTGATTCTTTACCTACAACATTAACAAACAAAAAAGATGTGCTTCGTTTTAGACCACAAAGAAAATGAGCCAACATGGGACATTGTGGCTTATGATAGGTTACTCACAGTGTAAATGCTCAAAGACTGATCCGTTTGGAGCATATTCAAAGATCAAGATCCTCGTGAAAGGTTCCTTTTCTTCACAGTAGCCAAGAAGGCTTACGAAGTTCTTGTGGTTTATCTTCGATAACATTTCGATCTAAAATTGTGAAACAGAAAACGATAAGTCTGAAGACTATATATTGACACAATGACCATAACGAATATAAAGAACCGAAAAAAAGTAACATACCTTCTTCCTGAATTGAACTTCTGTATTGTCTTTCCAGTCTTTTTCAGAAGTAGTGGCAATAGAAGCAACAGCTATCTCCACTCCACTTGATAGTGTTCCTTTGAACAGCTTCCCAATAGGGCATGATCCAATGACATTACTAAAATCTTCACATGCAGCTTCAATCTCAGATCTTTTGAGAGTGGGAATACCTGAGTAAACAAATCACACATTGTATGTAAATATATGAACCAAAAGGAGACAATCAGTTGAAGAAACATTCTGCAGTTAAACTCCAAGTTAGTTCACTTTCCAAACATTCTACAATGCAAAGGTTGATTAGATTAAGATATGCCATCTCATATACTGTAAACAACTGAGAAAGAAAATTACCAGTTACAAATACTTTCTGAAGTTGTCCACTAAGACCTGTACGCCAAGGATTCACTGGTTTCCCTGCATTACTTCTGAAATAGAACACTCCGGTAGCTACGAGGAGGAGAAAAACAGCACCGCCTACGCAGCCAACGACAACAGGAACAACCACTGAAGAAGAAGAACCAGAGCTTCTTGGAGTGGAAGAGTTTGCAAGAGGCACAGACGGAGGAGGCAAAGGAGAAACATCTTGTGTAGATGGTTTCTTTTGCGGCTCCGGAACTGTAGAAGATTTAGCTGAAACAGGTTTTGGAGAAGGTTTTGGTGATGGTGATGGTGTGATAGTTGCAGCGGCAGGACGGTTTTTTCTCGAAGGCAAATTGTCGTATGTGAGTGGGTTACGACGAACAAGTGTTTTCCTGTGAAATCCAACAGCTTTCCTAAAAAAAACGTATCAGGTAGAAAACAAAAGCAACAGAGCATTGTTAAAGGAATGTTTAGCAAAGTTAAGGATGAATCAAGAAGTTATGGAATGACTAGAGAAATTGTAGATCTACCAACCAAACACCTACTACAAGATTTATCTTGTTGTTAAATAATCTGAGTTGCAAATCGACTTACAGAATCGCTGAATCTTCATCTGACCATAGATCTTTCTCAAAACTATCTTTACTTTTAGAAAAATCTACACCTGAAAACGCAAAGCGAAACAGAGGAAAAAGAAAAGAAAAAAAAAATTCTCAGGGGAACTGATTCTGTTTCTCTGTAACCAAACACAAACATGCAAAGAAAAACAGAGTGAGTGAAACGAAAAACTTGATATACCTTCTTCCTTAAGCGAACAACATGAACCAAAGCTGAGAAGGACCACAAAAGCCATAAGAGAACGCATGTTGAACGTCGAACAAAGTAAAAAAAACAAAGAGCTGAAGCAGCGGGAATCAAGAAGATGATGAAATCTAGTTTAGATCTGAATATTGAGATTTAGAGATTAGAAGCAGAGTATCAGAAAAACCGGAAGAAGGTTGGAGACGAAAAAAGTGAGTCCAGACGATTTTTCAGAAGAGAAGAAGATCGTAAGACTTTTTGTTTTTTGTTTCATTTTTGATTGAAAGCGCGTGCGCCGTGTTTCTGCTGATAAGTAAAACTTAAACTATTATGAAGAAAAAATTTGGGTCAACGAGAGAACTAAGGAACTTAAGGTGCAATCTGATGCATAGACAGAATATTTCTTTCTTTTAAAAAAAAACATACTATGAAATTGATAATCCAACATGTATTAAAAATTCATATTTTTTATTTAATATATAAATGAATACATTTATGAATACTTAAATTAAAAAAAAATACTTTATTAAGACTAAATCAAACTTGAACAAACTGAACAAATTAATAATTGTTATATACAAATACAATGTTTGAACAATTTCTGACCTACTGCAAACCAAAACATTACGATAAAAATAATTCTAATAACTTTAATTAGCCGCCTTGATTTAAAGTTAGGCGAAAAAGGTGAATAATACAAGTAAATGTCGACTATATTATTCTTGTATAATTTAAGTAGAAAGAAAATAAATCTGATTGTTATACAAATGATGTAGTGGCAGAAGTACTAAAGGGGTTCAAAACGAAAAGTCCGTATCTAGCAAGCGATGGCGTAACAAATGGTTCCTATTTCATTTTCTTGGTTTCTTTTTTTTTCTTCAAATTTTGATTTGGTTATAAAATTCAACAAAGATATTTAATCCTTTTTTAAGAAATAGAAAAGCCACGTAAATTGGGTGTGATAACTAAATGATTGAATTTGATGGAATGATTGTCATCTTTATTAAGTATGTAGATGAGAGGAGATTTTGACTCGTTCAATGTGGGGTTGCTTTTTTTCTTCTGTTTGTTCTTAATATATGTACACATATTATTTTATGTACAACACACATATTATTTTATCTACAACACACATATTAAAATATTTTAGTTTTAATAAAATAATCTTATATAATTATATAATATAAATTTAATTTATTTTTATCGATCTAAAATATTTTTTATTTTTACCAAACAAATATTTACTTTTAATTTATTTATAATCAAATTTATAATTATTTTTATAAATAAAAGTTTATGAGCATTTGAATAGAATAATTTATCTAGTTAATAAATTTTACACTGGTCTAAATTTGTTTTAAATGATTTCATAATCGAAATAAAATATATTTTTAACTATTTTTATAATAATATATATATTTTACATGTTTTGACGGAATAATTAATAAAAAATTATAATCATAACACATTAATTTAGAATATAAAATTTTATATAAATACACATGAAACTTAATCTAATAATTGTATAAATATTAATTTTACCGTCTTGAATTTAAATTTAGACGCAAAACATGGAAATACAAATTAAATATCAATTATATATTATATAATTTACCTATTTAAAAAGTTAAAATCTGATTGAGTATTCAAATAATGTGACGGAAGTAGTAAAAGGGTTCACAAAGAAACTCCCAATTAGCCAGCGACCGTCGAAAAAGACTTGTGGCGTAACAAATGGTTCCTATCTTCCATTTCTTGGTTTTTTCCTAAAACTTTTATTTGACTATAAAATTCAACCAAGGCATATTTATAAATAATGATAAAAAGAAAAAGAAAATGCCACGTAAATTTGGTATGATGATATGTTAATAATGATCGAAGTTGAAGGAATGATTTGTCATCTTAATTAAGTATGTGGAGGAGATGAGATTGTGACTAATTCAATGTGGAGGTTGCTTTAACCAAGTAGGATCCTTGTGGTCAGCAAGTTAAACCCCCATTTTTATTTTATTAAGTTGGGTTATTTTCATATTCCAGTGTGTTTATTTTTCAACATTTTCATATTCTAGTGTCAATGGAAACTATTAAAAATTTATATTATTTTCTTCATATGAAGAAAACTTAAATGGGCTTATCTTCAAACTTTTGTTTTTGTTAACATGAACAACATGCTTTTCTTTTCTTTTGGGTTTTTATTTGACTCGGATTTATGGCCATAAAAACGAAATTTTTATGTATCAAAAACTCTAAATCGAATATGAATATAAAACGAAACATGCATCAATTGATTCTAAGTTGTTCAAAAAAGAAAATTACAGCTATGATTTTGATGTAATAATTGTATCAGTATCAATGTTCCATAATTTTTAACTGTATGGTCTTTACGGAATTAACGACAAATAGAATACTGTACCAAAGACTATTTCAAACAAAGTCCAGCAGATTCTAGTTGATTACTCGGGCTCTTGTTGACATACAATGGCCTGTTATTTAGCTTTGGAGTGTGGTTTTATTATTAACCCAAAATTAAGCAAAATTTTCATTTTAGACATTCGAAACAAAAAAAAACCCTTAATGAAGTCGTTCATAATGGGTATAGTGTATACTTTGATATATAATCTGGTTGCATCATTGATAGTGTACAAAATGAAAATTGCTTGCTAGTTTTTGTTTTTCATGCTTCGTCTTTCCTGTCTAATCAAAGCTCCGGTTTAGCGGGACGCCAAAATCCTTTCTGACCAACCAAAAACTGATCTTGGTATATTTTGGTTGACCAATGAAGCGAACCAAGTATGGATTCAAGCTTCTTTATTGTTTCCATGTTGTCTTGTACCACAAGGTATCCGCCTGGTCTCAACACCCGATCAATCTCAGCTACTACTTGTACAATGTCACACCTAAAAATTGACACAAAATCACCAACAAATGGTCTGTGTGTTAGGTCTAATACACTAAGCGCAATATCAAACCGGGTTTCTTGGAACAAACTTAGACTCTATTTCAAACCAAACCTAAAGAAGACCAAAAAACAACCGGTACTAGTTTGATATACATATTTCAAAAAGCGGAAAAGAAAACCAAACAAGTGAATGCCTACTACTATAAAGAATTGAAACTACAGAGACTTACCTTTGTGTGAGACCTCCCAGGTAAAAACTGGAATGTAGTAGATCGTATGTTCTAGGGTAAGTGTTCAAGGACTCACACCAATCATGGTAAACTCCGATCAAGCCTCGATCAAAAACGACGGTGAGAGTGTCAAGTTTATCCACAGGAACAACATTCATCACCCAGCGTGGTCGATTTATGAGCGCAGCAGCGAAGCTATCAGCATAACATAGAAAAAGTTACTGTGTCAAGTTCTGGTTTGTGATAAGCCTTCAAGTTTCAGAGAAATGTAAAATTACCCGCCAAAACCAGCATTCATGTCCATCACATTCCGCACGCTTGACCAGTTTACAGCTAAACGTTCAAGATAGACATCAGATACAATTGCTGACCACTTCTCTGTATCTTTCTTGAATGTTTCTGCTTCAACCGAAACACTTTGAGGTTTTACAGTCACAAGCCGTTTAGGCCATAGTTCAGGCCAACCCTGGACATCTCCGCTTGGTAATTTGGAAATGCATTTGCGGAGAGGAGCATACCTATATTAATCCAAAAGGAAATGACACATATAAATATATATACTTTATGTGATTATGAAGCATCATATGTATGAGTTTTATACCATGAAGTATTTACTTCCTCTTTCACGCAAAGAGGTGGATCCTGTGTACTGCGTTTATTATAGCAGGATTCTGAAGTTGGCTTTTGGTAGATCACTAGTCCAATTCCCGAGGAATCAACCGTCTTTGCCACGACTTTCCAGCAAATGGATTTAGTCAGAGAAACCATTGCTGCAAAACAGAAACTGTAACAGTTAAAATCATAAAGATAAAGACCATTGTTCAATAAACCAAATCAAGAAAATGATTTGTTGCGAACCGTTCCAAATTTTGCTATCTCTGTCATTATCTCGGTAGACCGGCGTTGCGGACCATATGAAGAAACCTCCTGGCCTGAGTACCCTATTGAGCTCCAACAACGGTTTCCCACCTAACAAATCAAACTGAAAAGTTCATGAAACCTTGAAGCTTAACCGCTAAGAGGGAAAAAATAAAAATAACGGGGGGAACAAAAAATACCATCAGCATCCCAATGGACTCTGCACCGTGCGCAATGGATAAGATCAAACGCATTGCTTGGGAATGTAAGCTGTTGCGTTCCAATAACAGAAAGTGTTGCAGGTATTCCTCGTTCTAACGCAAACTGAATCTGAGCTTCGTGCTCATCTTTAGGGGCAAACGACATTGTAATGACATCTTTGTCTAATAAAAACCCGCCAAAGCTAGCGACGCCACAACCAACATCTAATACAACCCTTATGTTTTTTCCCCATTTGATAATTGGTAAAGCCTGGCATGTGAAATGAATTTAACACAAAGATGAGTTTCGATTCAAACAAACAGGGGAAACAGCAAAAAAAACTTAAAAGTACTGACCTTTTCGATGAACTCAACATAATGAGTAACCCCGAATTTGAACTGAGTACCTCCTCCAGGAAAAACAAGGAATTCACCGGTTTTTTTGACCCAGTTTTGTTCCTTCTTGTATTCAACAAGCTTGGGATGAGGAACATTGTCATACCATATCTAGAAATTAAAGAGGAAACAATTAAAGATATGTTCCACTAGCCCAAGATCATGCAATAAAATTACCCAATTCATGGAACTAATAAAACTTCTTCTCTTGGTACTAAAAATAAGTTTGTTCATAAGCCTTGAATCTATCAATCTGAAAACAGATCTCTCATATTTCCTTTCCCAGAAACTTCCATACTTATACTTCAAGTACGAAACTGAAGATATACTCAAACGGTTTACTTGCATGACTTAACCAAGTCATCTATCTTTAGATCAAGCAGATCAAAAGCTAGAACTTTTCAATATCTTACCAAAAAACAAAAACAACTAAAGAAATATTACAATATCCCAAGATCACGCAATTACACAAATTATGGAGCTAATATAACTTCTTCTATACACTTCAGATGGTAAAGCCTTAAACTTTGAATCTATCAGGCTCTGAAAAAGGATCTCTGTCCTTTTCTTTTTTCAGAAACACTAAACTGAATATACACTCAAATAGTTAAAAGGGTTACTCGCAAGACTAAACGAAATCATCTATCTTCAGATCAAGCTGAATCAGCTTTAAATATCACTACGAATTCACTAACCATAAACTAGAAAAAAACAGCAATCAAATCTTACCAAAATAAAAACAGGATCTGTCTCTCACCATATCCCGGCTCTTAGGCCACGGAACCGGCGGCTTATAGTTATCCGGCAAGGGTACGAGACATTCAGGGCTTGGTTCAGGGCAATGTCGCTCACGGTGTTCCATATGCCTCCTCGATTTGAGCTGCTTAATGGCGTCGTGATTATCTAGACAAGGTATGTAATCAACAGATTCTGCGCCTTTACAGAGATCCCATTTCACTTCCACCTTGACCTCCTCGTGGGAAGTGTTTAGCTTCTTCTTCTGTGGAGTTTGATCGGAAGAGACGTCGACGGTTTGAGGACTTGGGGATTTGGGGTTTGGCGTGTATTCGGTGGAGAGAGAAGGGTAAGTGAATCTGGCGTTATCGGAGGTGAAGAGGAAGACGGTGATGGCAATGAGGAGCGAGGAGAGGAGTAAAACGACGACGTGTTGTACGGATACCGCCATTGAAGAAGGATCATTAGTGAGTTACGAGACGCGTTTCAGTGAAGATGGCGAGCTCGAAAAGTTGGAACTTTCACATTACGATTTTGGCAAAGCAAAAAATAATAAAATTTGTTTCACCAGTAAAAGTAATTCTTAACGCGCCGACAGAGTAAAAAGAAGGAATCTGTGTCCGAAGACATTTTTGTTTTTGTTTTTTTTCCTTTTTTGGTTATGAGAAAAATGAAAACTTTGCCACTGTTGACAATGATTTTTTCTTTTTTTGTGTGTTTTAAGTCTTGATCCTAACTAATTACTTATGTGTCGATTGGTAGAAAAAAGAAAGATCGCTGTAATCAAGAGTTATTCTAATTTTTTATTGGTGGTAAATTATACACATTTCTCAATATAAGATCTCAGACATAATTGATGGAGCTGCCTGAATCTTGGAAGAGATCAGATCGGATTGAATGTTGTATTGATGATAGTCATGCTTGCCATCGCCAAATCTAGCCAGGTTTAAACTCAAGGCATATCTTTATTAAAAATGAATTTGGTCAGTCGCACAGTTATGTCGATTCAAACTAAGGCAAAAGTCATGTGGGAGGGGCAACAATGTATAATGCAAAATAATCAATCTTTTTGAAATGATGAACGTAATGATTTGGCATGTAACCCCTCAACGGGTGAAAACAACAAGTCTCAACAAAAGAAAAAAAACACAAAAATCTTCTCGGAAGATTTCTACTTTTATAGCAAAATACTCGAAGACTGGTAGAACAAATAGAAAGAAAATTAGTCGGCAAATCCTACTCAATGATTCCGGCACCACCATCGATATCAACTTCGCCCATCCCTGTGTCCTCTTCTTCTTCTCCGCTTTCTTCATCGCCGCTAATTTCTTCATTGTCAAGTCTTAGCTTAGCCATGTGTTCTGTCAACATCTTATCATCTCGTTCACTCACCTGTCGAAACATAAAAAAAAAAAAGAATTCAACTCTACATATAAAAGAGAGCTAGTTCTTGTGACACCCAACTTGAGATGGTCCAACAATAAAGAAGATAAAAAAAGATACTCACAGCTCTAGGTGCCTCCTTAATGACGAGCTTGCCTTTGTGTTTCTCAATTGCCTCAGTGCAAGCTGCTATGGCCTCGTCTAGAATTTCAATCCCTTGGTCCTGTTAATTATGTTATAGAGACTGAGAAGATGAGGATAAATGGAAAAAAAAATAGTAGCATTTACACATATTTGTGAAGGTAAATGGCTCAGTAAAACAATTGATGGTTGAAGTCAAGACAAATCCGTAAAGCTACATAATTATTGGCTTATGAAGTTGCAATGACCAGTTCAGGACAGCATTAGCATCTGTCTGTGCTTTCTTAAGCATTTGTTTTCCTTACAACTAAATGGTTGTACCTATTAAAAGTCTAGCCAAGCTGCTTTAGTTGATATAACCTCTTAACAATAACGAGACAGGGTATGTGTAAAATGGCCCATCACGTAAATCATAATTTCAAGATAGAAGATTGCCTAACCTTGTCAAGAGTCTGAGTAGTAAGGACATACAGAGGTGGAGCAACCAATTTAATCTTAACAGGACAGTCGTCGTTTCCAGCAGCTTCAGCCTTTTTCATGGCCTCCTGAAATTACAAGTATGTGTGAGAAAACCAAAAGAGATCAAAATGTATTCTTTTCATAAGATATAGATAATCCATCAAGGGTCTACGACCTTAATGTGAACAACTCCGTCAAACTGAAAACATTTCAATTCGATATCAGCACGGATTTTCATTGGTTGTGGTGTCATTCTCCTCCTAATGTTCCTGACAAGTGCATCTTTCACTTCTTCCGTAACAGCAGGTACAACTCTAGTCACCTACAAATAGAAAAATCCTAAGATTAGCACCAAAAGAAGTTAGTACAAACAAATAAAACAAAACCAGAGAACCAAGTATACCTCCTGCCCATCAGACCCAACTTCTTTGATCTCACGTGTGAGGGAACCCAACACAGAATCAGGATCAGTCACTAAGATCTTGAAGGCCTGAACAAAAAAAAGATTTAAGTAATAATTATCTATGGGAATACAATAAAGCTTAATTCAATTCTTACCTCAAAAGCATGACCATGTTTTCGGTACAAAGGCCAACCGATGTTCACATACAACTCCTGCGAAAGCAAAAAACAAATCAATGTATGACCAAAGACTACATCAGTAAACTATAAATGCTGTAAGACGAAGAGATTTAATCACTAAAATATAGCAGTTTCAAGTCTCAGCATCACCACACAAAGGTCGCAAGTGAACCAGACTTTAGCTACTTAACAATAGATGCAGAATTTAGATCATCAATATCACTAAGCATTACCAGAAAAAGAGTGCTTCTACTGAACCTTAAACGAAAAAACCATACATAAACGGTGATCACTTCTATGTTTTACTTTTATGTGGTATCATTTCCTAAGGAAAACGTCTAACCAGTCAATCAAGTAATCAGATAAACAATAATCGTCAAAAACCAAATCCAGCTGATAATCCCAAAACTCCACTTCGATTTTCTAACCAATTTTGAAGGATTTTTTACCTCCAAATCGATTGACAGAGTCTCTGCAACATGGCGCATGATAGAATGTACGAGCTTGCTCTTGTTATACCTCTCTTCACAAGTCTGAATATCCTCCTCGCTGACCCTACGTTTGCTCAGATCAATGTACCCCTTCTCTTTGTCCACACGCAGAACCATTACAGGCTCGATTCTTCCCACCTTAATCAAGCTGCTCACACTTCGGATCCGACGGCGGGAGAGCTCGGAGAAGAGGATCATACCTTCGATGTTGTTGTACTCGAGCAGCGAAACGTAAGCTCCCATATCGGCGATGTTCTTCACCTGAATCATCACCGCCATATCCACCTCTGGATACTTGGCCTCGTACATCCGGCACTCTAGATTCGGGGTTTGACTCGCCATGATTGAAAAGATTTCGTTCGATATCAGCAAAGGTCAAGCAAATTGTGTAGATGTTGAATCGCAAAAGCTATGAGGCGGAGAGACTTAGGGTTTTAAGCGACGGAGCAATCAGGCAGATTCTTGGGCTAGGGATAAGAGACGAGCAAGCAAAATGTAAACGCAAATTAGGCGACTGACGTCAAAGATGAAAACTCTAGACGGCATCGTTTCCTGTATTTGCAGAATTAGGGGAAAAGGAAATCAATTAGGTTTCAATTGGGCCAAATATCCGACGGCCCGTATTGTTAAGTTTTTTTATCAACATCACTTTTTTTTTCTTGTTTGTTCATGAATTGCGTCTACGCGAATCATATGATTAGGCTCAAATCAACATTTGGCAGTTCAAAATTTTTTCAGATCGAACCGGTCTCCCAATCAATATGTCTCAGGCTTTTTCAGACCAGACTGTATAATGTCGAATTGATCACCATGGTGGTTCGACAAACTCATACCAGAATTTTTTAAAATCATACAAAAATCAAAAAGTCTACCTCACAAAA
The DNA here is from genome assembly GCA_000218505.1 of Schrenkiella parvula. NCBI lineage: Eukaryota > Viridiplantae > Streptophyta > Magnoliopsida > Brassicales > Brassicaceae > Schrenkiella > Schrenkiella parvula. The sequence continues at coordinate 8,683,753 of CM001190.1, read as the reverse complement.
TCGCAAACTAGTTAATACATCACTAGAGAGCTTCATATAGTAAACACCACAAGACTACACGACCTTAATCCCTCGAAGTAGCTTTACTCTTCCAGAAGCATTTGATTGAAATGCCATGTTCCTGAAGATCACCACATACATTCAAACAAGTAAATTAGAACCGAGTCTGATGCTCGAAGTGCAGGATGAACAAGTGATATATACAAACAAAACGAGAGAGATTATCTCGTACCGTGTCCTTTGCCAAGTCTTCGTAGTTGAGCTACATATTCTGAGATTTTCTTGATTGCTTCCACCTGAGAAAGGTTTATTTTTTTTAAGAATTTCAATTAGATTCTCTTTGACAGCTTAGAAACCAAAGCATATCTTTGCCACTAACATAGAACACCAAGTCATTTTACCTGCTCGGTCAGAAACTCGCTCTCAATAAAATCTGCCAAGTGAACATCTCCGTTCTTGGAAGCAACCTTATGAACAAATGATTACAAGATTGAGATTAGTTCTTGTAGAGGAGAAAATTAGATTGTACTCATCAAACTCGATTTTAGGACTCGATGATGGATTAAAGAGAGAGATTGTTTTTACACTGTGTAGGTTTAAGAGCTTCTCATTAACTAGTTTCTCCAGTGACAGAGCCAGCTCCATGCCTGCAACAACATATAACAGAATTGTATGTTCCATTTAGAACCCAAGGGAAAAACTCCTATATTCCATTGACACATTTTCATTAAACTTAAGAACTCAGACCCTACTACTCAGTCCTTGCAGATGAACACTTGCACTCTCTTCAAAAGCTTCTTATAAACATAACAGTGGTGTCAACTTTATCTCTCCAAACTTAGAATGTGGCACACATAAAGATAATGTTCACTTGGGATTGTCGTGAAGAAATATAGAAACGAGAATAAAGCATCAATGGATCATAGTGGTAGTAACAACTTTTGAGCTTACCATACAGAGCATCTCCTTTATCAACGTGCTCAAACTCTGAGAGAGGCACTACAATGGACTGTAACTTAACCCTCCCACCACGTTTGTTCTGCAATTGAGGGAAAAACCAAGAACATGTTTGAACCAAATAAACTCCAAAATTATGGTTTATTGAATTAAAGACTTAAAATTGAAATAATTTCTCAAACGGACCTGATACTCCATTAACTTCTCAGCGTGCTCTCTTTCTTCCACACTCGATTCCTTGAAAAACCTGAGACCAGGAAACCAAAAATTTAGACAAAAAGCCGAGATACCAATAATCAACACTCTTGAGTAACCGGAGAGTCGGAGACTCACTTGGCAAGACCTTTCAGTGCGATGTTATCCCGGTCGAAGTAAGCATACATCGCGTGATACACATACGAGAGATTGTATTCCACACTGCAACCAAAAAACCATTGACAAATTTCAGCATCCACCGGATAAACCATAAGCAAAATCGACCTGAGGTTCAAGTACTAAATCTTATAGCTATTGAATCGACTAGATTACAAACCCGAATCTCTCAATTCCTATTAAACGAGGAATGTGGAAGATAAAACTTACTTGATCTGCTCGTTAATGGCGGCTTCGCAATCGTCCGAGTACTTATGTCGGGCGAGCGAGAGATGAGAGCTGGTTGGGACGAGATCGAGCTCCTTTTTAACCTCCTCGAACGGCTCGAAAACGACGCCGCTTAGCGCGTCGGTGGTTGAGCCCTTGGATGCGCGAACAGAGAAAGAGAGGTTTCCAGATTTACCAGGAGAAACTCGAAGACTCGAGGAGGAATCGACTGGAGAGGAAACGGAGGATAACAAAGGAGATATATCCTTGATTCCGCCATGGAAATTCACAAGCGAGAAAGCAGAAGAAGAAACAGTCTTAAGAAGCATTTTGAGTCAAAAGATAGAAACAGTGGAAAGTTTTTTTTTCCGCGAGAAAATTGGAGGATGCAAAAGGTTCTTTGTGTGGCGAGGGAGAAATACTAAAACCGAGACTGTGATGGATTGATGATGAGGCTACGGATGGTAAACACGTGGACGTACACGATTGAGAGATAGGTGAAGGCGCGTGGCAAGCTTGTGGTTCTACTGCGTAGCTGGAATTTCATTTTATCATCCTCGATAGATATCCCGTGAATAATTGAATATCATGGCCCTCGTTGTTTGTTTGTTTCTTTGTTTTGATGCATAAGTTTTTATATTAACCAAGGATATTAAACTTCATCAAAAATAGAGTTTAAAAAACTAACTACCAAGAATCTTAGGTGTCAATTAAGACGCTAGCCATTATCTTTGGTTTAGTTGAAATTATCATTATGGTTTTAATTTAGTATCATTATACATCAAAAATAATATATATATATATATATATATATATATATAATTAGTTACTCGATTATGATTTAGCGTTGTTTACATATCACATTAAAAGGAATTATTTCAAAATAAAGCATTAACCGTAAAATTTACTGGTAAATATCTAATTAACCTTTCACCAAAATTAAGGTTCTGTTTTAAACGAGAGAACAAATAGAAATCGTAAATCATATACATTCAAAAATCTCCATGACAAGAGATTAAGCAACCAAAATCAGTACAAAAGAAACAACCAAATTTTAGCCGATAATTAGTAACAAGAATCAAGTTCTCTTTTTATATAGATGTCTTCTAACAGTTTATTGGAACATATTAACTCTATATAAGAATATACAGTGCCAACACTTCTCATCGTGTCTTAAAGAAATTTTTTATAGATAATACAAAAAATCTTATTTCCATACACTCTAAACTAAATAGGAAGATGGCTTGCATTGCTTCTGCATTTAAAGCTTTTTCTTTGTCTCTTTTATTCGTTGTCGTTATTGCAAGTCGTCCGACCAACAGGCCAAAGGTTTTCAACGTCCGACGCTATGGTGCCAAATCTGACGGAAAAATTGATAACGCCAATGTATGTACAAGACCAATATATAAACAAAAAAAATATTTTATCCAGAAAGTTTTGTTGAATAATTAACAGTTTCGTTTTTAACGCGTTCAATATTAGGCGTTCACAAATATATGGAAAAGTGCATGCGGAAGGAGAAGTGGAAGTAGTAAAATCTATGTACCGAAAGGAACATTCTATCTCGGTGGTGTAGAGTTCGTAGGGCCATGCATAAATCCGATTGAATTCGTTATCGATGGAACATTATTGGCTCCTGCGAACCCTAGTGACGTTAAGCAAGACACGTGGATCAACTTCAGGTACATCAACAATCTCTTTATCTCCGGTTCCGGTACACTCGACGGCCAAGGGAAAGAGTCTTGGCCACTCAATGACTGCCACAAAAACACCAATTGTCCTAAACTAGCTATGGTACCATTTCTTGATCTTTTTATATATTTTGCTTTAATAAACAGTATTAGAAGGAAATAAACTGTGATTCAATCAGTTTTTTATTACATCGTAAATTCCTAGACTTAATTATTTAGTATAAAATTATTAAAACGAATATAGTTTCCAAGGAGTCAATATCCACATAATAACTATGTCTTATATTCAAGTCTAGCTAGTCTTTTAATAAACTTGAATATTCTCATAGACCATGGGATTTGCATTCGTGAACAACTCAAGAATCAATGGGATAACATCACTCAACAGCAAAATGGGACACTTCAACTTCTTCTCCGTCCATCACTTCAACATTACCGACGTCACTATCACGGCTCCCGGCGATAGCCCCAACACCGACGGAATCAAGTTCGGGTTCTCTAGCAACAGTCACATCTCCAACACACACATCGGTACCGGAGACGACTGTATCGCCATTCTTTCCGGAACCACCAACATGGATATCTCTAATGTTACATGTGGTCCCGGACATGGGATCAGTGTTGGAAGCTTAGGTAAGAACAAAGACGAGAAGGACGTGAATGGCTTAACGGTTAGAGACACGGTTTTTAACGGCACAAGCGATGGTATTCGGATAAAGACTTGGGAATCTTCAGCTTCGAAGATCGTGGTTTCTAACTTTGTGTACAAGAATATTCAGATGATTAATGTTGAAAAACCGATCAACATCGATCAGAAGTATTGTCCTCACCCGCCCTGTGAGAAAAAGGTCAACTTTCTACCCAAGAAACAAACTTATATTTCTTTTCTTTTACCACAAGAAACAACAAACGAAAAATAAAAGCTATGTTTCATTATTCTTTCAGGGAGAGTCTCACGTTCAGATCCAAGACCTAAAGTTAAAAAACATATTCGGAACGTCGATGAACAAAGTAGCGGTGAATCTACAGTGCTGCAAGAGCTTTCCGTGCAAGAATGTCGAGCTAATTGACATTAACCTAGAGCATAACGGAGTCGAGGATGGTCCTTCCACTGCGGTATGTGAGAATGTTGACGGTTCTGCACTTGGCACGATGGTTCCTCAGCATTGTCTGAATTGATTCAACGGTCCATGGGAACAATGACCGTGTGTTGTGTTTGACATTTCTTACTTGTATAATATTTTGCCTAATTGTATATATATGTGCATGTGTGCTTCTGCTTTTGCCGTTGTCGCAAAATGGACGAATCTAAAGCGCTTAAAGTGAGTATTGGAATTCGATTTTACCTTCTTGTCGTTTGATATCTGTGTTCTTCAATTCCTCTGCATCTTCTCCGTTTTGGAATCAGTTTTATGCTGCGTTGGATTGTTAAATCTCTTCTTGATTAGCAATAAGAAACTAAGAAAAACTTAGAGATCACTGTTCTTGGGCCAATTAGGTGGCTAGCGAAAATCACTATATCTGTTAAAAGGAGACGACTTTATGTAATTAAGCATTTGCTAAACCATTGTAATTATTTTGGAATTCGTTTTTCATTGATTCTCCGGAATATTTCCGGTTTGGAAACACTTTCTGTTCCGTTGGTTTGTTTTGTTAGAAATTTCTTGATTTGAGATAAGAAACTTTCTCTAATTCAACTTGAGTTAATCCATCTCGTATTATAATAAATAGTTTGCATGTTTTAACAAAACGATTCATAGAGACCCTATTTTTAAAATATCAACTTAAACTGCTCTTTCATACAACTTAATCATAAAAAATTTTTACTAATTTTTCATATTTTAATATTTTATCAAGTTAGAACATTTTTATTTTTGAATTTATCACTTTATATAATCCATCCATTTAATCCATTTTACATTGGACAAAATATTTTATATGCTTTAACAAACCAACCTACAGATATATACTAATTTCTTCTTTGGTCCAATAGTAAAATATTTACTAATTTTTAATGTTTTAATATTTTATTAAGTTAAGATACTTATAATTTTTTGATCAAATTAAAATATTGACAGTAATACATATAATATAGTATTTATATTTTTAATACAATTCATGAAAACTATAAAATTTGAAAACTATAATTTTTTATGGAAGTTTATTTGAATTAAAATTTTTGGAATCTAGATTGAAAATGGTATAAGTAATAGTAGGGTCTATGGATTATTAAGTAAATCTAGTTTTAAATTGTAATTAAAATATTTTTCATGACATTAAACCTGATTTGTTATTTCAAAATTCAATTATAAATGATCTAACTAATCAATTAATTGATAGAAAGAATTATTTATGGAAGCTAAATTTAATTAGACAATATCCAACAATAAAAAATTCTGTATATTTTTATAAAAAAATATTTAGGATTGGGTTTGACTACTATGTCTTTGATGAAATGATTAGAATTATCTTCTAATGGCACTTTATCCAAATAACACGTCAATGAAAAATTATTTTCAATGATCCTGACTTAAAATACTGATTATATAAAATCAAAGCATTAGTAAAAAATTATGGTAATCTAAATGGCCTTTCACCAAAATTGAGATTCTGTTCTGAATGAGAGAACAAAGTAAATCATATATATTGGACAATCTCCATAGCAAAAAATTACTCAATCAACATCATTACAAAAGAAACAACCCAACCTTAGCCGATAATTTAGTAACAAAAATCAAGTTCTTTTGATATAGAACATAACAGTTCATCGAGACATTACCTCTATATAAGGAGACAAAGTGGGACAACACTTCTCATTGTGTCTTAAGAAAAGCATAGACTGTTTTGTAATTTCCATATACCCTAACAAAATAAGAAGATGGCTTGTATTGCTTCTGCGTTGAAGGCTCTGTGTTTGTCTCTCTTGTTCGTCGCCGTAGCAAGCCGTCCGAACGTCTGGCCAAAGGTTTTCAACGTCCAACGCTATGGTGCCAAATCTGACGGAAGAACTGATAACACCAATGTATGTACATGACCAATATAGAAACTCATAAGATAACATTTTTTTATACATTTATTTGGAAAATTTGCTTGATAATTAACGCATTCAATATTAGGCGTTCACAAATATATGGAAAAGTGCATGCGGAAGGAGAAGTGGAAGTAGTAAAATATATGTACCGAAAGGAACATTCTATCTCGGTGGTGTAGAGTTCGTAGGGCCATGCACAAATCCGATTGAATTCGTTATCGATGGAACTTTATTGGCTCCTGCGAACCATAGCGACATTAAGCAGGACATGTGGATCAAGTTCAGGTACATTAACAATCTGTTTATCTCCGGTTCCGGTACACTCGACGGCCAAGGGAAGCAGTCTTGGCCACTCAATGACTGCCACATAAACACCAATTGTCCTAAACTAGCCATGGTACCCATTTCTCGATATTTTTATATATTGCTTTAATATGATTCTTATCTACAATTAAACAGTATTAACAAAACGCGTGATATGACTCTCATACGACGAAAGAAAATGTAATTTAGTCATTTTCTTTTACATCGTAAATTCCTAGATTTAATTATTTATTTATCGAAAACGTTAGTAGACAGAAAATAGTTTTGAAGGAGGCAATATCCACATAATAACTATATTTTATATCCATTGATTATTCTCATAGAACATGGGATTTTCATTCGTGAACAACTCAAGAATCAATGGGATAACATCACTCAACAGCAAAATGGGACACTTCAACCTCTTCTCCGTCCATAATTTGAACATTACCGGCGTCAATATAACGGCTCCCGGCGAAAGCCCCAACACCGACGGGATCAAGTTCGGGTTCTCTAGCAACATTCACATCTCCAACACACACATCGGTACCGGAGACGACTGTATCGCCATTCTTTGCGGAACCACCAACATGGATATCTCTAACGTTACATGTGGTCCCGGACATGGGATCAGTGTTGGAAGCTTAGGGAAGAACAAAGACGAGAAGGACGTGAATGGCTTAATGGTTAGAGACACGGTCTTTAACGGCACAAGCGATGGTATTCGGATCAAGACTTGGGAATCTTCGGCTTCGAAGATCTTGGTGTCTAACTTCGTGTACGAGAATATTCAGATGATTAATGTGGGAAATCCAATCAGCATCGATCAGAAGTACTGTCCTAACCCGCCCTGTGAGAAAAAGGTCAACTTTCTACGCAAGAAACAAACTTATATTCTTTTTTCTTTTAACACAAGAAACAACAAGAGAAATTTAAAGTTGTGCTTCATTGTTCTTTCAGGGAGAGTCTCACGTTCAGATCCAAGGCCTTAAGTTAAAGAACATATATGGAACGTCGAAGAACAAAGTGGCGGTGAATCTACAGTGTAGCAAGAGCTTTCCGTGCAAGAATGTTGAGCTAATTGACATTAACCTAGAATATAACGGAGTCGAGGGTGGTCCTTCCACTGCGGTATGTGAGAATGTTGACGGTTCTGCAATTGGCAAGATGGTTCCTCAGCATTGTCTGAATTGATTCAACGTCGGTCCGTTGGGAACAATGACCCTGTGTCGTACTTGGTACTTTCATATTTGTATAGTACTATTGCTGTATGTTTTGGTTTCTTCTTCTTATTTTTTTGTGTTAGAGCATCTCCATCCAGGAGAGACTCTTTCAAATTTCTCATTAATATAATATTCATATTTTTAATATAATTTAATTATACAATTGAAATTTAATTTATAAAAATAAATTAAACCAATCATATCAAAACAAGTTATATATGTCTCTCATGAGTTTCTTAAAAATCTCTCATTTCTTCATTCTCTTTCTCTTCATTTTCTCTATTTTTATTAATTTTTTAATATGAGATACTGGTTTAAAGACCATCAATGGAGGTGCTCTTAGGCCACCTCTATCTGTGAAAATTCTAAAGAATATCTTACTCATTTAAAAAAGAAAAATAAAGAAAAAGGAGAAGAGAGATCCATGAGAAATTCTCAAACAAGACACCATGAGAATCTCATCAGAAACGATATGGACTCACGTCCCTAAATTACTGATCGATTTTTTATTTTAAGTTAAACTTTAATACATACCTAAATTATATTAAAAATATTATTACTCTATTATTCAAAAACTTAATGGATATCTTGACTGATATGGAGGTGCCTTAGATTATGAAAGTTTTTTTTGTTGATTGGTGCAACAAAGAAGTGAAGACAATTTGTTTGGTTTGGTTTTGACTGGACCTTTAGAGAGTCGAGTTGTAATCAGTATAAGCCCATATGATAACCATTCCAGGCTTTTAAATAATATTATCGACAGACCCAAATGAAATATACAAAAGTTATGTGGCTTATTCGTAAGAACTACAAAGTTAAGGGGTACAAGTGAAATTTTCGGTTGAATCAACGGCGGATGTAAAACGAAGAACAGCGACCGGATTGCAGCCGTGACGAGCACTCATCTCTTCTTCTCTCTCTCGCCATCTCCGTTGAGATCCAAGGACATGGTTATGAGATCTTAGGAGATATACTCAAAAATCGAAAGCTGACTTGGAAAAAGTGAGGAAGAAAGAGAAATGCCTGGGAGGCTCTGGATTCCGAGATTTCTTCTCATCACTCTCGTGCTTATCCGCTTCCGAGTTATTAACTCTCAATGTGAATTCAGATTCACTCGACGCAACAAGGTCTTTGATTTCAATTTAGCATCTTCGGTTCGGAATTTTCCTCACGGTGCTCTCAGCGAAGATGGGTACTTTCTCTTTTCCTTTTTTTCTTCTTCTCAGATTCCCTTTTCTCTAGGTTACTTTTCTTCGCGTTTGTGGTGCCTCGATAATGCATTCAACTTTTCAATCTCCGAACAAGATACACACATACATATAAGAAATTCTACTGTAGATAAGTAGAAATTTTCATTAGATGTTGTAGTTTGTACAGGTTTTAAAATTAGAATGTTAGTTGTTCATTCTATGTTACTTCGTTTGTGTTCTGCTTCTACTAAAACCAGTAATTGGATAATCAGGTTTTATAGAGTGGAAGCGAACAGTACCGTGCTATGGTTTCAGGTTGTCTTCTACATCAGGTTACACTTTATTTCTGTAATTTTTCTCCGTTACACTGATCATGAAATATGTAATCCTGTATCTTGCTTTTCGTGCCTCCTCTAGCTGGTTACAAGAGAAAGGAATAGATAGGTTAATGGAACTGTTAAAGAAGGAAGATAAGAATCATGTTGAATGTTTTGTTTAGGAAAAGTCTTAAGAGTTTGGGTGGTTCCGTGTTGAATATTTACAACTGCCTGATTGTTTAAGACTACAGTTCCCTGCCTTTTATGTGTCACTCTAGACCAGTGTGATTAATGATTTGTTTTTTTGTTATAAACGTCTGTGGTGCAGCTTTGTGACGTGTTGATTTTCAATCACGATCCCCCTCGATGTGTTGGTTGTGAAGTAAGATTTTTTTTGGCCAATTCCATTCTCTTGACCTATCCTTAAACAGAAAGAGAGAGTTTCTCTTTTTTTACTTTGAAAACCTCAATCAGTCTCTGTGACTTTTCTTTTCTTCACGTAGGATTGCGGAGGTCCATCACACTGTGGAGCATCTTGCAGTGCACTCTTGTCAGAAAATGTAAGAGGTATAAAATTTCACTCACTCAGCACGTGATATTAATGTTTCTTATGTGGCTGAGTAGAAATTGGATAAGGTGCAGATATTGCATACAGTGCGTTGCTTTCGTTTTTCTGCTATACTCAAAGTATAACCATTTTATGTGCGGTGAGCTGATAAAAAGTTAAAGCATTTTAAAAATCCATCATTCGCAGGATATGATGTATGCAGTTCCCTAGGGCATGCCTCAAGCTCAAAAGTTGATATTATTGGTACGTTTGTGGGAAAACAGAGACTACTTTTCTCTTGTCGGCTGTACTGATGAAATCTTGGCACTATGTGCGGTCTCTAAGTTGGGAAGAAGCTTGTAATGTTGTTTCCTCCAAACTTTTTTATGCAACACTAATGTGGCAATGCTGTCTCAGAAATTTTTGTTTTGAATACTGTAGATAAAGAGGATCCTGGCAAAGGCGTCATTATTAAGATGTCAGGTGGAAGTAGTAACCAAAATTGCTCACTTTCAGTTTCTGTTATCTGCCAGAAAAGTAAAGTTAATGTAAGGATTTGTATATCAGACGTTTTACTTGAGTTACTAAAGTGAAATTGATTTTAGCAGTTTCTAGGACGTAATACCTCATTCATCTTTTTTATTTCTCAGGGACCACTCACTTTTAAGAAATCTGGTAACTGTCATTATGTGAGTGTTCAGTAACTCATCTATTTGCTCGTTTTCCTATAGCTTTCAAAGTACCATGTCTCATTAGAAATTGGATAAACGCTGATAAAACCTTATTGCTCTCTTACTGCACTTATAGTAGGAAACAAGTGGAACTACTTTTGTTTCCTTAGAACACGGTCTAGTCTTTTTTATGCTCTAATGTTGGCTTTTATAATGCTGATTATATGGTATTGTTCTAGCCATTGGAACAGATATGACAAAAGTAAGAGAGCATTTGAAGCTTAATATGCATTGTCAGAGACAGTGAATGTAGAGATTGTAAGAGTCTAAACAAATACTATTGAAGAAAGTAATTGCAGCACAAGTAGTTAAGACATTGATTTCAGTTTAGCAAGTTATTGACTTTTAACTTTTCGCAATAGAGTTGTTTAATTATGAAACTAAATATATTGTCTTGTTAATCTCATTCATTCGACTTAAATTCGGGATCTTGTTTTTCTGACTCACTGGCAGGCTACTGAGCTGCGACACCCTTCCGGTTGTGCAGTAGCTATATCCGGCCATGGTAGTGGATGGGGCTGGTTTAGCACCTTACTAATCATGTGAGCACATCATTTTTTTTTGTTTGATACAAGGCTATTGGAATACTCTTAGATGTCGTTGAAATTTGATGTCAATTGTTCTGATCTTTTCCAGTATCTTATGCTTATTTGGAGCTTATCTGGTGGGTGGTGCATTATATCGGTATTTCTCCCTTGGAATTCGTGGCACAGATGTATGCTTCACTAACTTCCTTGCATATGTGAAATTTTTCTCATGTACTGATTTGATCACAACTGAAATGTACATACCCTTTTTTATAGGTAATCCCAAATTTGGATTTCTGGGTCACTGTACCTCACAGAACACAGGTGTCGTTCTTTGTTTCTATATACTTTTCTGCTGGATCTGTGATTCAGTAGCTTAACTGTTTCTCTTCATCTTGCAGAGCTGTTGTTGTTCACTATTTCAGAGATTCGGGGGGTCGAGTCATGGCCAGCGAAGCTCATATTCTCAGGTCAACTTCTGAGCAGTCAGAGCATCCTCTCTGATCCATGCTCTGGATACAAATCATCGAACATGCTTTGATTTCTTCAACCAATTGCAAATGCGCCAGATTATTATATCCTAACTACACTTTTTCTTCCATATATGACTGCAAGTAAAAAGGTGCCTCTCGTTTATCTTGTCATGTCATAGATCTCTTAAGAAACACAAGAATCTTTGTTTATTTGATAGCAACAATGTTAAGTTATTGTGATCTGTGGCTTTCCCATTTTCCTGTGATTGCTCTTTAGAGATTGTTCCCACAGTTTCTTGAGGCTGGTTTTGAAGTTATGTTAACCACTTTGTTGATGTTTTAGACGCATGTTCTTTCTCAAATATTCTTACATACTATATAAAGCTTGTGGGTAGAAACTCCTTTTTCTTTCTAACATATTCGGGCAGATGAGCGATCAATGACGAGTAGGGATGTCGCAATGGACGGCCAACCGAATTGGTTTTTTGGGATCTTGGATAATTGTAGGCCGATATAGAACTGGTCTAGCTGAGCCGAACTGGTCAAACATGTCATAGTTCGCCTTTGAATATAAACGGCTAATGCGGATTGATCCCCTGAGTTTGCCATGTTTTCGACTAGCCTTTCTATCGCCTCTTCTACTAGGACCGGACAGGTTCAGTCGGCATAACATCTTTGCCAACAAAAGTGTCTCGAAAGAGCTGAACTTTGTAAAATTAAGACAAACATTGGCTTAGTGGTTTGTTGGGGTGAAGAGTGTGTACAAAGAAGAACAGTGAGAGCCAACAACTTGAGCTTGAAAGCCCAACAAATTCTCAACTAATTCCACTCTTCATTTCATATTGGACTCTCTCTGCCAGTACATATATATATATATATATATTTAATAATTAAAAGATAAATGTTGACCATCAAGTAACAGCAAAAAACCGTAGGACTAAAGTGAAGACAATGATATGTCATCTTTACAAGTCGATCAATGTATCAAAACACCTTAAGGACACTTAGCTTCGAAGCCAAGTGAAGTTATATTCCTCACCTCCATCAATCATCATCTCATATTTTCCAATAAGATAAAGATGACATTACTGCCTAAGAAATTATAATTTTAAAATTTTTTATGACAAATATTTAGAAGACTATTATTATTCATAGTACAAAGACGAAAGAAACTAACGATTAATCAAAATATACTCATCTATGTTGGATTTAATCAAACAAAAAAACTAACTAGATGTAGTCTAATGGTAAACTCAGGGATAGTTTTTCTCTTGAAGTTACTGTAAATTTTGTTTTAGGATCTCGAATGCTAAAAAACAAACCGACATATACAATTTTGCTTGTTCGAGGATACAAACATGAAACATGAAATGTATGAATTGCTATATAATAAAACCTTATTATTTGTCATTTGCAGATAAATGAATTAAATCTTACGAAAACAAATCATTAGTTAAGAGGCAACCACTATGTTGCGTCAACATTTACCTAATCATCACCCTAAGTATTATTATTATTTTGCTAATTTACAGAACTTCATCACCAAATATAAACCATAGCCATATTATAACTTACCTAATCTTTGTACAATGCACATCTTTAGTATTTCTTGAAGCAATTCCAAAAATAAGTCATTTTGCCTTCTTCCTTCCACATATTATTTGCAGTTGAGTAAAATGAGATCATCAAGAACCCAAAGTGTTCATTTCTTAATTTTATCTTCTCTTTTGCTAATTCTAGTTATAAAATTTTGAATACTGAAATCACATTTAAGAATACTCAATTCTTCTCACTCTTTCTCAATCCTAAACATGAAACCTTCATCACCCATTTCCTTCACTTCTTCTTCTCTTCCTCCTTCACTTCCAAGAAAAGCTCGTCTCTCTCCTTACCTCTTCACACTCTTAATCTTTATCCTCTTTGTCTCCGTTCTCTATGGTGAAGATTTCATGTGCATCTTTGGCCAGCTCGAGCCAAATTTCGTCCTCCAGCCTTCTCGGACAACCGGTAACCATTTCTTTGTCTAAACACTTGTTTGAATTCTTATTGGAATTTAAACATTGAGATTGTGTTTCCTTTTGAATATTGGTTTTTTCAAGAGAAGAACAAGAAAGCAGAGAAGCTTGCGTTTGCTGTTGGTAAAACAGAGGAAAGCTGTGACGTATTTAGTGGGAAGTGGGTGAGAGACGAAGTTTCCCGACCACCGTACGAGGAATGGGAGTGTCCGTACATTCAACCTCAGCTTACGTGTCAAGAACACGGCCGTCCCGATAAAGGTTACCAATTCTGGCGGTGGCAACCCAACCAATGCGATCTCCCCTCGTAAGCTTACTCTCTGTCTCTCTCTGTATTCATTATGTTTCCTCTGTTTTCATTGGTTACTCTGTTTCTTCTATTTCATAAGTTACTCTGTTTTCTCTGTTACATAGATTCAACGCGACGCTGATGTTGGAGACATTAAGAGGGAAGAGGATGATGTATGTAGGAGACTCGTTAAACCGTGGAATGTTTGTATCAATGGTTTGTCTTCTTCATCGTATTATCCCTGAAGATCAGAAATCCATTAAAACTTCTGGTTCCCTCACTGTCTTCACTGCCAAGGTAAATCTATCTACTTAAACTTAAATCCTCACGTTCCTTTTTTTCTCTATGTATAGGAATGTTTCACCTGGTTTAGGGATTATCCTCTCTATGCGCAGGAGTATAACGCGACGATAGAGTTCTATTGGGCACCGTTTCTTCTAGAATCGAATTCAGACGATGCAATTGTCCATAGAATATCAGATAGGGTTGTGAGAAAAGGCTCAATTAACAAGCATGGTCGTCACTGGAAAGGCGTTGATATAATCGTCTTCAACACTTATCTCTGGTGGATGACTGGCTTGAAGATGAACATCTTGTAACCATTTTTATAACTTCCAATCACATGAATTCATATAACAATACATATCAATCACATTAGAATGATTCCTGATATTGTTTCGTGGGGGTTTATGTAGGCAAGGATCGTTTGACGATAAAGAGAAGGTTATCGCAGAGGTTTCGACTGAAGATGCGTACCGAATGGGGATGAAGAGTATGTTGAGATGGGTGAAGAATAATATGGATCGTAAGAAAACTAGGGTTTTCTTCACAAGCATGTCTCCAACTCATGCCAAGTTAGTGACTTAGACCGTTTTAATGGAGAATTTTAGCCCATAAATAGATAAAAAAAGATTGATAATCCCGCCTTATACAATATGTTAAGCTATAAACTCCAAGAAATGCTTAACTTAACTTGCTAAGAAAGTAACAATCAAACTGTTACTTTCTTAGCAAGAAACCAATTGGTCGAGGTTTTTGTTGATTTTGTTTTGTTCTGGTTTTATGATTGTTTCAGGGGCATAGATTGGGGAGGTGAACCGGGTCAGAATTGCTATAACCAGACAACACTCATAGAAGATCCAAACTACTGGGGATCAGATTGTCGGAAAAGCATAATGAAAGTGATTGGAGAAGTGTTTGGGAAATCGAAAACACCGATAACATTCCTGAACATAACGCAGATGTCGAATTATCGTAAAGATGCGCACACATCAATATACAAGAAGCAGTGGAGCCCGCTTACGACGGAGCAGCAGGAGAATCCGACGAGCTATGCGGATTGTGTACATTGGTGCTTGCCTGGCCTTCAAGATACTTGGAATGAGCTTCTCTTTGCTAAACTTTTCTATCCTTGAGAAGAACGAAGAAAACATTTTCTGCGTTGAAAGAACGACACCGTTTTGGTTTTCTTTTTTGAGTTTGGAAAGAGGCCTTGTCGAGAAATTGTAAAATGTTAGTCATTAAAATATATTCTCGTTGCGCTTATAAGACAAAAGGGTTTTGATAAACCGAAGATGAAAAGCCTCTAAGGATATATGTTTTGTTTTTTGAGAACCAACTAAAGCTATATGTTACATTTCAATTTAAAGTTTGTTTCTTATTGTAATGAGTTAAAGTGTTTAGATAGTCCACCTAGACTATATGAAAACCTGAACGATCTCCATTGCTTTTTAAAAGAATGTATTTATTAATTTATATATCACAGCTATGTACGTTATCACAATCTTCTATGCATGTTTATATAGATTTGAATATAAAGAAAATAGTTAAATACTAATACTTTATATGCAACATGCCACATTGGAATATACAAACCCCAAAAAGCGTATCTCTTTGGATTGGTCAGAATTTCAATTTCACACGGAAATGTATTTGTTATTATATTAAGTAAAATAACAATATGAAAAAACCATATGGGTTTATACAAAAAAAATGAAAGAAAATATAAGTAAAATTAAAATAGGCGAAGTCACAAAAAATGAGAAAGGTAGGTGGGTTTAAATGTCATTTTACAAATGACCAAAAGAAGGAAAATATTAATAGCCTCCTTGCCAACTTGCACCTCAACTTGCAATTCCTTCCTTCCACGACAATGTTTACATATATATCTCGTACTCATTATGATAATAAATTAATAATCATATATCTAATCAATTTTTTTTTCTTATTTTAACATTAATATATTTGTGGAATATATATAAAGGTGTTAAAGAAGGTAGCGACTTTTATTTTATTTTTCTCTTGCAACTTGCATGGCTTTGTTTTTTCTAAAACAAGTTGGGTTTTATTACACCCAACTTGCGTTTTACGTACGATCATATACGTTTCTATATATGTATTCAATGTTGAATTTTCGGGTTCACAAGTCTCGAAATCTTACTAGTAAATTACAAAGTACCTTCTCATTATGCTTTTGGAACTTTGAAAGAATGAAAGTCTTTTCATCTTGTTCATTGGATTCTTTTGTATTAAAAACAAGGAGATAATATTATAAAGTTAATTTTGTTTTTATGTTTTACATTTTATTTCATGAGTTAATATATAGGACAAGCGAATTTGAAAAGTAATAATTTTGACATTTGAATTATTGTAACGGTGCCAAAAATAAAAAGACCAAAGGAATTTTATCACTTTGGATGAAAGTAGGATTGTAATTTATCTGTTGGTTGATAAAAATTAATGTATTAATGGAAATTTAGTTGATGAAATGATAAATTATTAGAAAATTTTTAGTTTAGAAATTAAGAAAAAATAAAATAATGCTGTCACCATTTATTTCAGCCTAGCCTTATAATTAAATTTTTCGTTAATTATACACATACAATTAAATAAATTACACATTGGTTGGAGTTTATCGCAAATCGTTTTTATTCCATCAAGGATTGAACGGTCTCATATAAAATTGATGATCGTTTAACTAAAAGACCAAGTAATTCCATTGTTTGTACAATTATAAGAGAATGCAAATTATATGTATAGTTTCTTTACATAGTTATACTTTAATTTCTCTCTTAAGATAAAGGAAAAGCGAATCATATGAAGCAGCACATGGGTTTTCTGATTGCCCACAAATGTTCAGATCTTTTATGCCAATGACGATCTTAATCAAATTGTTGGTACTATATACATTATTACGTACGTTAAAAATTTATCAGACTCAAACTAGAGATCATAATCTAGGAAACATCGAAACAATACTCATTAACTGAATCATTATTGTTTCATGATTAAGCAAAGATCATATATCACGAACAGAAAAAACCGAAACAATCAATTGTTTTGTTTATTATAAATCTACGATCGAGAGAGAGACTATACAAAAGAGTTCATGAAGAAACGATCTTAAGGGTCAACTAATGTATCGTCGAAACGAACATTAAAAACAAACCCTCAAAACCCTAACTTCGAAAAACCAAAACCATCTTCTTGTTTTGTAGTTTCGAAAAACTCCCCTATAATGGCTAAACAATCTACAACCCAAACCCATCTCGAGAGTCACCCCGAAAAAAAAAAGAAGATAATTTTTGGAAACGAGAAAATAGAAAATAAAATAAAATTAAAAAGAAATTGTGATTACAAGAATTTAGACGGATTCTCGGCGAGTTTAGCCAACGACTGCAAGTTGCAACGTACAATGGTATCTGCGAAGCTGCAAGTCTCATCCTTATCGTTACCAGCCGGTACGTCAACGACGTATGATTCGACTACACGTGTCTTCTTCTTATCGTCCGTCGACTCGTGCACCGTCGTCACCGACTTGTAATTCTGAAGCCTGTGGTCCCCACCAATGACGCTGAAACTGATGACGTGGCGATCGTCGTCCATGATCTCGAGCCGCTCTAGGCTGAACGCGGCGGGGAGACCAGAGACGACTCGGACCTCCCTCACGGAGCCGACCTCTCGACCGTCTCCGACAGCCAGGTGGCAGCTTCTGACGAAGTGTTTATACGCTTGAGGGTGTTCGAAGCGGCTGAGGATGGACCAGACGGCGGAAGCCGGAGCATCCACGTCTTGCACCACGACGGAGAAGCACTGAGAGGGACCCACAACGTGCGTGTGGGAAAGCTCCACGTGCTCCGGCACATCAGCCATCCCGCGCGTGAGACTCACTTTCTGAAGCTGTTTGTGGTGGTGGTGATTGGCGGTGGCTATTTCTGCGGCGGTGGAAGATCTCTGAAACTGTAGCGACGTTGGCATTTTAAAGCAGTCCTCTCTCTCTCTCTCTTGATATTCTTCTTTTCTGGATATGCCTTCTCTCCGTTATAAAAAAAAGAAGAGAGAGAATTGGTTTGCTTCGTGAGGTCTTATGAAATGTCTAATGAGATATTTATATTTATATATATATACAAGGAGGATGTGTAAAAATATAAAAATGCAAGTGTGTGTGGATAATAGATTGGATGAAAAATGCAGAGAGAGATTTTAGTTTGTGTGGGTTCGTCGGTTGTCCACTTGGGATTTGTTTGGAGTTTGTAATTTCACAGAAGAGACTATGATGTCTCTATGGACCGGCCCGGTTCCCATGAATATCTAATCTATGGAGTGGTTCTCGATAACATAACCGGTTTATTTGTTTTGAGTTTTGTTTTTATTTGGTTATCCACTGAGTTTACTAGTAGTCGTTGTCACAAGGAATGTGCATGTAAACGCAACCAAAAATTCTTAAATAACCAAACAAGCACTACTGATTTTAGAGTCTTGAATGCATATAAAACTCTATCAAACGCTATAAAAATATATTTTATTATTGTATGATATCTACCGCCTACTATTTTCACAAATAGTGCAAACTAAATCTAGAAGTATTAGGACTAAGAGAACACTTAATGATTTGGATGTTACACACTAGAACATGATCACTATGGGTCATGGATGTCTTCTTGATCGGTCGATTTTGGATTCTATAAGAACCTTCTGACTGTACCAGAAAAATTTATAAGCTGGCCAAAACTAACTATAGAACTTTGAATATTCCAAGTTGGTGAAAATAGCATGTCATGGGTCCATCATAATCATCATTCCTCATCTTGTTATCAACTTGAGCGTTTTGATAGTACTAAGAAAGTATTAATCAAATTCACTTTCAGCAAAAAAATAATAATAGAATATTAGACGAGTTAGATGAAAATCAACCAACCAGTTACTAAAAGTAACTAACATAAAGTCAGAAATTTTTTCGAATTGGACAAAATTTCTTTGGTGTGTTTCCTTCCACAAACGTACTATATTCAAATCAAATGTAATGAATATTGGACTCTTTAATTTGAGTGGTGGGCGTAATAACAAAATACAATTTGGAAAAAATAATAAAGGGTTACTTAATGCATTGGGTTTTTCAACAACTACACAAGTACAACTATACATATTCTCAACTAGTCCTAGTTGTTAGATTAATACGAATAAGCGAGCAATTTGCAGTACTACTTGAATCTAACATTTTATAGAATAAGAAGAAAACTTTACAATTATTTTGCAGGTTTATGCACAGTCCTCGATGTCAAGATTGCTCATCTTAGAAGCTTTCGGATTAGGTAACATAATCACTCACAAGTTACCTATTACTAAAAACACATTTGCAAAAATAAAAATAAAAAACACGTCTTTCATAGATCACAAGTTGATGTGGAAAATGTATTTTTTGGAAGATTCGATCGAACTATACGACTTTTCTGTATGTACATCCATGAAATTCAATTTTGTACACTAGCTGTAATAAGTAAAAAGTATTACTTATTAAAATAAAAAAATTCACCGAAATAAATTAAAGTTTCCCTCTTGCTTGTTTGTTCTTCGTAGACTACATGATGGTACAAAATTAAATTTTCTTGGTTGAGTTCGAGAGTAGGGATGGTGTAGTGATGAGTGTTGAAAGAAGGGCATGAAGCAAATAAAGATAACGATGATGAAGTTTTGTTTTAGACAATCAAAATTAAACTTAATATGTACGTATAGCTACTAATCTTTGATTAGTGGAAGACGGAGGATGCTTTTCATGCAAACCACAACAATGAAATTCTCAAAATAATGTTCACGTTAAATTGAAGTACGTATACTCTACATTAACAGTACAAAGTTATATGAGTTTCCAAAGGCATTTGTGTTCTTTTTCTTTCAAGATTCGCTAGACGAATACGAGTATACTCAAGAATTTGACAACTAATTTTAACTACGAGTTGAAAGTATATTTAACAGAGATTGATAGTTTATGAAAAAGTCATGATGTTTCTGGAACGAATTTTTTTCTATTAATTTAATTATTACATTAATTATGGCATTTTTGATTTGTCAAACCAGACTACAAACATCGCATTTTCTTTTTTTTTAGAGTAGTTATGAATAAGACATAAGTTTAGATTTAAATCTGGCCATTTGTTTGTTTATGAAATTCTTTAGGAATTTGATTCTCCAATTAGATGTTAATAATAATAATAATAATACTAATAAATAATTATCCAGTTACAATTATTCCACAATTATAAAATAGTGTTGAACACTCAACTTCGATGAGAAATAATCACATTACAATGTGATATACAAGGTATCCAAAAAAATGTAGTTTCAAAATTTATTAATTTAGAGAAATTGTCCAAACGAGTTGCATCTGCAGAAGAGGCAAACATTGTCAAAGAGAAAATGTGGAGGAGCAATAGCCAAATCCCATACCTTCCAATTTTTTGGATAATTAATTAATTAACAATTTGCCAACTTGTTCTCTTTATTTTTTAAAAGTTTTATAAGATCTTCAGTGACTTGGGCAAGAAAAACGATTTTAAAGACCAAAAGAGAATAATTAAACTCCTTTTAATAATGTACAAATAATGTCATATTTGCACTTTCAAATATTCTATTTTGCTTTTTTCTTTTGTAGAAAATACGCATAGATATAATTTCTTAATATTTTAATATTTTTAGACTTGTTTTCTTACATCATTGCTTATGCAATCTATAAGACAATCTGAGGAAATTCTGCAGACCGTATTCTCACTCCTGATATATCCAATTTTATAAGACGATAATTATATTCAGCCAAGCGATCGATGTGTGAGAATTTAAAAAAAAAAGAAAAAATCAACCTTGCCAAAATCAATAAATTCACTACGCAATGTCACATTAGTCCATATCCACTCCCTATAGTTACAGAAGTAACCAAGCAATTATATCCAAAGTTCAATTATTCTAAAAACTTTGTATCTTCTTTTTTTTGACATGTGTTCAAAACTTTATGTACATCCAATGCTAAAAACTTTGTCCGAAATTTGAAAACTTCATAAGTATCCAAAGACTGAAACTTTGTATGTATTCACTGAAAAGAAAGAAGGAATCATGTTCGAACTTGACCTACATTAACTAACTACATTTACTATGTCTCAAACGATTAACATCAGTGAGTATCAGTAACTTTCAAAGAGAGTTAGCTTCTAGCTAGTAACGGCTCGACTGCCTCAGCCGTGAACATCTTTTTCCTGTCCTTCAAAACCCATGTCTTTTATGTCAAGATCCTGGAACTTACAACGTTCTAAATCCAGACAATTGTTCTCCATTTCACTAGGCTGCACGATCGGATATCCAAAATCAACTCCAGGATGCGCAATCTCCGTGTGGTTGAGGCTCCCTAGCAGGTTAGCATCTGGAAACTGCATTTGGTAGGTCACGTTTGACGGTCTATCAACTTGACCCTGCATTGTCTCTTGACCTGACACATCGATCTCGCCTAATAAACCCAACAGCTCATTTGCATCAAACACTTCGTCCACACCAAAGTCCCATGGTTCTTGTTCATTGCCATTTCCTATTAACCACTCATCTAAGGTCTCTTTTCTCGGGTCCAGTCCAATCCCAAAAGTATCAGCTGAGTTAAGTTCCCTCACTTCCTCTTTTACGTCCAGCTCCTCTTTAACACACTGAGAGCTTTTCAAGGGAACCCTCATTTCATATTTCACTTTCAGCTCATCTTTAATACACACAGAGGTATTCAAGGGAACATGTTCATCGCTACCATCCTCCAGTTTAACCTGACCAAGACCAGACCTCAAATTCATATCCTCAAGTGCACAAACTTCAGATTCATCTGACAATGTAGTAATCGAGCCAGAAACAGTGGCGGCAGTCGAAGAAGAGCCATTCGAGATGTCGGGAAGATTGAGTCTGGCTGACTGACCGTACATAGCTTTGGCAGCCTCATCATAAGCCAATGCAGCTTCATATGCACCAGGGAAAGTACCAAGCCATAACCTAGAACCCCGCCCTGGCTCACGGATCTCAGCAACCCATTTCCCCCATGTCCTCTGTCTAACTCCCCTGTAGTTACAAATCCCATTTTCAGGTCCACCTTTGCCTTTCATACAACCTTTCTTAGAACCCTTTGGATGAGCCTTCTGGATCGGCTTGAGACCACCATCATCGTTGCAAGAAGCAGGCTCGGTCTGCTCATTGTACTCTCTCCATTTCTTTAGAATCTCAGTTACACTGGTGGCACCATCTCGTGACTTCCTTTTCCTGAGAGAATCGAAGGGCATAGAAATACGATTAGCAATCTGGGATAGAGCTCCCATTTCTCTTTCCTGTTTTTTTTTTTTTCACTCTTGACAAAATTTAACGCAACACTTTGAAATCGAAAGCACCTTCCAAGAAACAAATTTTAGCCTCCTAAACGTAATCACATCGAAGTAGCTACAAGTAGAAAGTTTCACAATCTGCAGCATAACAGCGAGCAGAAAAAAAAAACAAGAAACAAAAATTCATCACGAACAAAATCAGAAAAGAGGAAACTCAGAAGCAGAGATTCGTAAATCAGAACGGAGAATCACTCCCTAAAACCCAAAGAACCTCCCTTCAAGTGAAGAACCTACCCATAAGCTAAGTTCTATTTAAGGGAAAAACCAACTTTTACGATCATTTCAATTAAAATCCTCTCCTTTCCAAAGCTCCTAACCACAAATGAAAACGCCATTTGCAGAGACCTCAATCCATTGAGAGAAATTACGCCCGAAATCAATCAATAAGCTCCAAATTTTCACGAAGAACCCCAGAAACCTTAAATCGAACATACCAGCTTCCACCTACTAGAAAAACATGGTGATATGCACAAAAACAACCTATAGAAATCAAAAATCTTAAATCCGAACACTCAACAATCACGTTTACATAAGAGACTATACAAAAACAAGAACCAATTTAGAACGGATACACAGGAAAACTGTAAAAAATAAGGGAAGTCGTAAATGTTACAAACAAACCTTTCAACAATCTTCGACGGCATGTACGAAAGTACCCGAACGGTGAAGGAGAAGAACGAAGATTCCGATTTAAACTTCCGTCGAAAAGCAAAAACAGCAAAACTTCGAAAAAGAAGAAGAAGGGATTGAATGTAAACAAGATAGTAGATTTAGTAGTAGCAAAGACGATTGCTTTTCTTTTCTGTAAGCAGAGAAAGAAAAGTAAAATGGCTTTGGGGTGGAAATAGAAGAAGCGTATCTTATTATTAAATAAAAAGGTCTTTGATATTTCAGGTTACAGATATTATGGTGCTCACGTGTCGCTCGAACTTTCCGGATTCTGATTTAGGCTGGATCCAGAAGCCCTTTTTATTTGCTTTGGGCCTAAGTCATTACCATTTATGTTTTTTTGGGCTATTTTACCCTCACAGCTTCCACGTTATTTCGCTTTGTGCCACTCTTTGGATATGCTTCAAGTCAATCTTTTTTTTTTCAAAATCTGGAAGCTATGGGCTTTAATCCATTGTATTTTTACGGACTATCTATTTGTTAATTAGGTCTAAGTATGGATTAGTGTTGGGTTTTTCTTGGTATATAATTGGTTAATTAGTTCGTAACCCTGACATTTGACATTGAATATATTATAAAATGAGTTGTTATGACTTGAGAAAGAAGTAAGCGCAGGACGGCCATGAAAACACCAAAGTTGTGATTTGGTCCAATGGTAAGGTTTTTGCATGTGAAACACGTGACACCATCCACTATCCAACACGTCACTCTTTAAATCTTTCTTTGTACCCTCGAACACCAAAGTCTGACGTTAGGATATCTACCAATTTTAATTTATATGTTCTGAAAACTTAATGGGAGCCTGAGTGTCAATATAATTTGATAGAAGGGAAGTATTAATCTAAAATAAACATGACTTAATAGGTAACTCTAATATTAACAAAATTATAAATATCAGCCAGCGTTGACACAAACAAAATTTTCTGATCCTTATAGATTCTGGTGTCCATATAGATTTTGGTAACTATAGGATATTTCAAAGTGTACACATTAATAACCTATTTAGAAATATATATAGCTTTCCAAGCTGATATGTAAATGAGTTTACTTTGCTATTCATTTTAACGTTCCGATATATAAAATAAAAAGTTTTTCTTATTTACAAAAATGAGAAAACAAAAATTTTAATTAGTATTTTTTTTTGCATTCATCTTAATTATTTGGTTTTTCTTCTGATCAAAATCTTAATTTTTAATTAAACCAGCTTTTTACCTCTTTTTGTTGATTTGGAGTAAATTAAAAGGTTTTGTTCCAAAATATTATACATTAATTTATTCGTATCTACTCAATATTCCTATATATTTATGAGTAGTAACATGTGTAAGAATAATTTGATTTGTTAGTGTTATAATCTTTTTCCATTGATTACTCAAAATTAACAAAGTCATGACAACTTTTGTTTCTTCTGGTAATGTTGAAATTATGATTCATTCGCGTCGGAAATCACATTGCACCCTCAACTTTCTGCTCAACTACCAACTTTATGTCCATTTTAACTTTATTGTAATTCGTTTCACTTATTTGTTAATTAATTTCGTTTTGTAATCGAGACAGGAGATACTTGATTCAATTAGTTCATAGAAGACACTGAATCTATGTCTCATCTCAAGTTCAACTCTACAATGTTACGTAAAAAGATAATAATAATATTTAATCAATAAAGCAATGTGATGATATCCTATCAGAAACACCATATTAAAACAAAAACGAATTAGGCCAGCGAAGTTTTATCTTTTAGAACATCAATATTCATCATGTGGTTGAACCCTCGATATGACTCGGCCTATATGACGCCACAAATCTTTTGTTTATGATCACTTAATTTCGAGGCATGTTAATGGAAACTAATACAACTTTAGCTCAACAACCATTCAACACATCAAATTCATTCCATTGGTCAAACACAACTTTATGAAGATCAAAGGAATGATTCAATTTACGCATTTAAAAAAAATTACAACTTTCATAATACTCGTACCACTGATTTGGTACTATAATGTCAAAAGAATACATCAAGAATCGAGAAAAATAAAGCTGAGGGGTCCGGTCCAACCCGGTTTATCTATAACCAAAAAGAAAGGAAAAAAAACAATTGAATTATAACATGAAAACGACTATGTGTTTTATCTTACAAAGATCTTGAACAACTAACAAACGGGAAAATCAGCCGGAGGCTCCTCCATTGTCTCTAATAGTCCTTTTCCGTTCTCAACCAAGAAGGCCATGGCTAGTCCCCATGATATGTGTGCATCTAGATGACAATGCATTATCCAAACCCCTGTTTTGTACACGCAATCAATTTAGTTTATCATGACGAACACTTTTATTGCAAATATTTGTAACTTTATTCTATCTTACCTGGGTTGTCCGCGACGAATCTAATGACGGCCCAGCCGTTAACTGGTACACCGACGGTGTTTCTAAGAGGCGGATCTTCAAGATTGAATTTTGTGGTATCTTTCTTGGGATTGAAGTTACCGAAACCCTCGGCAACAATGTAGAAATCGTACCCGTGAAGATGAATGGGATGATTTTCGGGAGTTACTATACCGGTGTCTTGAAGAACAATCTGAACGTTTGATCCATACTTGAGCTTGTATAGCTTAGTCCCTCTCACAGGTTGGTAGAGTGATCGGCTTATGTTGCTACCTGTGTAATCGAATTTCACCGGAGGCTTCGCCGGAAAATCGGTTGTGAAGACTCCGGGAATACCATGGTGGTGAGCTTGAAGAAGAGAGTAGTTACTTGGGAGAGCAAACGAAACGTTGTTCATCGATGAAGTGAAGCGTGTGCCGTTAGGACCTTGACATCTTCTTGATCTGAAATTCTTAGGACAGTTGTTAAGACCGAGCCCGACGGTTATAAAGAGATTCTCGTCGATTTGTGTCGGAACCTCCGGTCGTTTTAGTGATCGGAATCTTTGGCTGAAGCGAGTGACTGTGTTTGTGTCGTTGTAGGCAGGGAGAAGGGGCATAATTGGTTTTACGAAAATACCCTTCTTGGTTCCGCTTAGGCCGCCGCCGCAGCAAGGGGCGGATTTGTATTGGAGAATTGCGGTTGTGGTTGTGTTGCCAAACGGTGCGTTTTGGGCGCTTTGGTAAGCTCTTGCGGCCATGTAATAGCGGTTTGGTGGTTGGTCACCGGTTAAGAGGACGTCGGTGGTCTGGCCGGGACCGAGAACCACGACGTTTGTGGTGAAGGGTTTTAGGTATGACGCGTCAGCTCCGACTACCTTGAGCTTGTGATTGGCCACCGTGAAGAATAGCGGTTGGTTCAATGCGGAGTTTATTACACGTAGTAGTATGGTCTCACCAACATTTATGGGTACTATTGTCGTGTCTGCATAACAAAAAAATAATTATGAAAATAAAAGTTAATAGTACATACTTCTGTGTGTATTTTTGGGGTGATGCTTTTGTTTTATCCTTTAAAATATTTATTTAAATACAATATATTAAATTCAGTTATGACAGTTGGGAAATAACCAGAAAGAAATATGAATATGGACTGACTTTTTTTTCACGACAAAAAAAAATGATAAACACACAAACAAAAGAAGAAGAGTAAAAACCTTGAGAAGAGCATTTATAGAGATCGCCAGGTTGACCATTGATGGTGTAAGCGTCGGAAATGTTTGGAGCTGCTCCGGTTCGTATAGATTCTCTCAACACATCAACCGGATTTGCGTCCCACCATTCACCTTTAAGAATCATAAATTTACAAAAATCAAAATCAATTATTATCACCAATTGTATTAAATTGATTATAAGTATGATTTTGAATTAGTTTTACCGAGAAGGAGTGGGACGTTGCGGTGAGGATTTGGGAATGGATAAGACGAACCAGCAGGGGGAAGGATGAGAAGTGAACCGTAGACAGTAGCTCTAAGCCACGAACTATGTGCATGCCACCAAAGTGTACCTTCTTGTCCTTGAATTGTAAACCGGTACGTGTAGCTAGATCCCGGTCTGATTGGACATTGAGTCACAAATTCCGGTCCGTCAGCCCAACCAGTTCGCATTTGTCTCACGCCGTGCCTGTATCCACACGTTTTCAGTATCAGTAAACCAACCATGCATTGATAACGGTACATGAGTTTGGTTTAATCGTATTTTTTTACCAGTGGATCGTGATGTTGTACCGAGCTCGGTTGATGACTTTGATAATGAGAGTGTCACCGTTATTAACAACAAGTTGTGGACCGGGAAACATTCCGTTGACCGTGATGCTGTTGTGTGTTTCACATAGTCTCTTCACCTTCGTCGCTTGTATCTGCATATGTGTATATGATTATATATGTAAACATACATCTCATTTACATTTTAATTAAAACGTTTGAATAATTGAAATGCGTTCGTACGATGAACTCGTGATGGTGTGCTTTGTTAGCTTCCGCCACAGAGGTGAAGAGAAGAAGGACCATGAAAAAAATGAAATAGAAGAAGCTCTTGATGATATCCATTGGTGAGATCTTTAAAAACTTCTGGAAGAGCCAGAGAGTTTATGGAAGAAGAGAGAATGTGTTTCGTTGGGAATTAGAATGGAGTTTATATAGGGAGACAAAGACCAAACATTTTTAAACTTTGTGGATAGTTTCTCTGCTTTAATGTATTTTTTTTTATATTTGTTTTGTTATGTGGATTAATTGAATTTATGATAAATAAAAGATATGTTGTTTATGCGGTTGGAGGATTAGGTTTTGATTTATGAAGGCCAAAACTTGGTTCAATACTAGAAAAGTAGTTGCACCCACTGGGGCCTAGAAGAAAAAACAAATGACCGAGTTAAAAAAAAATGGAAAGGTGATTACGTCTCTTGAATTCTTCATTAACACGCTTTTTCTATTGACTTTGGATGTAATATACCATAATTGCTATAAACATAGTACACATGGATTATATTATATGTTTTTGTTTTTGTTTTGGAGCCACTAAAAAGATCAAAATAATATTCTGGAGATGTGTACAATTGATTGCCAACAAAATTTAAAACTCATCAGGCTCAAGTAATGTAATTAAATTTGTATTTATTCAGTAAGATTGGACATTTTCAATTGGCATTATCCTAAATTCCCACTACCTAAGGCCTTTGATGCGATAGTTCTACGATAATGGCTAATTAATAAATATGTTAGTCATTTTCGTCATTAATATTGGAACTTTAACCGGTTTGGATTGCTGGTCTTGGGATAAGAAAACCAAGTAACATCGTCGGAATAAGTACTCACAAATATGTTCTGAACTCTGCTTCAGAATCAATTTCAAGCTTATACAATTAACTTGCATGCATGTACATACCAATATATATTATTACATTTTATCTTGTATTTATTCTCCAAGATATAATTTTTTTTGGCAGTATATCCTAAAATATAAGGATAATGGGTCTAGACTCGGGTCGTGCTGGCAATGAATTTATATATCGTTGTACATGTAGACTTATGGGTACGATAAGGTGTTTTCACATCATGTATCCAAATAATGGCCAATTGTGGTAGTGTATTTCGTTATAATCTGGTTCTTTCTTTGGTATTGGATTTAGAAATTAGTATCAATGAAACCAAAACCGATCATGACCGGTTGAGTTTCAGTTTTTATTTAGTTCATGATAGTTTACAACAAATTATCGGTGATAATTCGCCACTACTCAGTAACTTACAGGAAATAGCATTTATAATATTATTTTATCGACGATTGAAATTTTTTATGCAGAATTTTGTCATTTTTCATTAAATTTCACATTATTTTAAATAATTTATAAAACAATTTTTGGTATCATCATAACTCTATCGATAATATATCGTTTTATTTATGGCAGATGTATCCGTCACAAAACAAACCATTGCAAATTGACATGATTTTTTAGTTGTTTTGGTTTTCGTCCTGACTTGTATACTATAGTTTGGCTTGAAAAGTGTGTTCTTAAAATGTTAATTTAATATAAGTTAAAAACGAAAAACGTTTATAGATAGAATTTAGAAGTAGTATTTTTTTTTAATTAATCTTTAATTATGTGGTCACCTACATCCAACAGTATAATACCTAAACAAAGACGAATTAAGCGCATGTCCAAGTCATGACTGTATTTTACTCTTTTTAACATTTCAAATTTTGTTATAAAAGTCTTTGAATTATTTTGATCTAATTTAATTACAGTTAACACAACTCCCAGCTAATTAAATCGACTAAATATTTTACTAATAGATTAACGATATAATTTAAGGTTAATTTTGGTGAGAAGTTTATAGGTTTAGTTATAAAAAAAAAACATCATAATCTGATACAAGAGGTTTCGAATTTCACTAACTCACACGGAAGTTTATAGGTTGGGTCACAGCTAGCTCGCATCAAATATCTGATTAGTATAGAAAATAAAGATGTTGTTCTTTTTCAGATTCTAAACTTATGGCTTCAGCAATTATCTAAAAGTGGATATCTAATCTACTGATTTGACTTACTATGTTATTTTCTTTTGTGCTTAGTTTTATTTTTTGGCTATTGTAAGTTAATTATTATCAACAAATATAAGGTTAAAAACACATGTTAAAATACTTTAGAAATCTATGAAAGAAGAAATATTATACTATTATTTCCTTTTTATTTATTTTATTTTAGAAAAGACAACCAAGTTATCAGGAAATATGTTCAATTTTCAGAGTTTAGGTGGATTATCCGTAACAGTTTTGACCCTCCCATTTGAATTTGCAAAATCTCAATATTGTATTCATACTTACATAAATACAAAAATTGAGACATAACATGAGGTCAAATTTACTTTACCTCTTAGGTTTACTTGTTTGTTAAACAAATAGATTAATTGTAGAGAAAAATAAATCAAAAGCAATTTATAGAGGGGGCTGAGTGAAAAAAAAGGAAAAAAAAGGCATAAAGCATGCAAGTGTTAATTGCGATTTTAACTTCTCAATTCAAATGACTATTTAGGTAATAGTTGATCAATATTCGCATTTATATCATTATACAATCAGTAATATATTAAGAGAAGACAAAGCCTTATGTTATGAGTTATGAATCAACTGTAACATCATTGCGTAAAAAGATTAATGTTGTTATCATTATAACGCAAAAATAAAAAATTGATCCTCAA
Source organism: Schrenkiella parvula (assembly GCA_000218505.1). Classification (NCBI taxonomy): domain Eukaryota; kingdom Viridiplantae; phylum Streptophyta; class Magnoliopsida; order Brassicales; family Brassicaceae; genus Schrenkiella; species Schrenkiella parvula. The sequence goes on along the minus strand of CM001190.1, from coordinate 8,653,432 downwards.
ATTGAAAACAGAAAGATTGTCTTGAAGCTTAAGTAAAAATGATTATTGTTTTGTTAATGTTGAAAAAGTAAAAATGATTTGAGCGAAACATCGTCTAACTGCTTAATACACCATTTGTTTCAACAATAATCTTCTCTTTAACCGAATCTAGCTAGCTCTACAACCACATGTTATAAAGAGTTTCCTTTAATTTTTAACAAAAAAGCGATTCTAAATATTTACTTGTTATATATATACTATCATCTGAAGCAAGTTCTTATACCTTTTGAATGGATTTATTAGAGCATAATTGAGATATGATTACTTTTGAAGCAAGTTCATATATGATGTTTGATAAAAAAAGATGAAGAAACGAACATGTTGTATAAGCGAAAACGAAAATGCAAAATAGTGATCAACCGAAACTCTTTCCAAAGTTGAATACTCCAATCTTGCAGAAACAACTAAAAGCTATAGGTTTAGTAATTTCATCATGATGTGTTGAAATGATTGTTTGATTATTTCGATGTTTCTATTTGGCTTATGCAAAACACGCAGGGTAGTTACACGAATTGCGATTAGTCTAGATTACGGTCAAATAAATCTACAATAAAGAAAGAAAAACAAAACTAATTCAACATATTTTCAAGGAAATTTTCGTTTTGTGATAACTTCATCTTAAAAGAGTTAGATACTACTTTTGATTTTGAATAGTCAAAATCGTGTCCCCTTACGTAAATTAATATATTTAACAATAACAATTCGGAAGGTAACAAAAATGGAAAAAGTAAACATCATGTTGTTAAGAAAGGAAGAAGTACATGGGAAGAATATTGAGGACATTGATTGGTAAACAAGAAATTAGTAATTATGTTTGGTGGAGTTAGTTAATATTATCTTCGTTAGTATCTCTAATTAATCTCTATGTGCTAAATCTCTTCGTTGGTAGTTAAATTGACCCCGCATCTGCAGTTAAGTTCCAAGTCAACTTGCTTTAGTACTTGTCTCGGTTTTGTGTTCACCACTTTTATATTAACATTTTTTTTATCAGTATACAAAAAAATATCTTCACTATGTTATTATTTGAGAAGCTAATTAATATTTCGTTTAACTATCATTCTGACTTCTGAGGAGAACGTAAAAAAATTATGTTCTTTTGGAAGGAAACTGTATTTGTTAAATGATGATAGCATGAACACTTTGAAAATTTCTTGCATGAGAGTTGGTTTGATATTTTGTTTTCTTTAAATCATAATTTCATTAGTCAAAAGTGGGTACGAACCCTAATTAACTAGGTTCCCATATTTTTTTTTTAATAATTTGGTCTTACAAGTGAGATAATCTTCTCTACAAAAAAAACGGTAAAAGACTTATTTTCTTTCGGTTTAATGGTTAACACTTAATTCTTTTTTATCTCACCAATAATTAAAATCGTAGAAAAGATTTGAAAAGACAAAACTCATTCAACGAGTAATGAAGACTAAAAAGCTGGTCACCTATAAGATATCTAAGGAAGAAACAATTCAGTGACTTTGACCCCAAAGAGAAAAACAGTTCAGGTGACCAAAATTATTCGGAATATTCAATTTGTTTTTTTGGTAGCCGAGTAATTTTTAGACTGAGCCCCAAACTAAAACGTGTGGCTTATGTATTTCAAAATTGGCCAAAAATGTAAATGTAGTGAGAACCAATTTTTGGCCTTTGACAAGATTACTACTAATACTAATTCGTTTCCGTCATACATGTCATTGCCCGACTTACTTCACAAGAAAGTCACCATACTGTTGTCTTACTGACGTTGATCGAGTATTGCAAATGACTTATTAGAGCACGACCCGTCCAAGATCAACGAAGAAACAATAAGAGAGAATCAACATTATATAAATAGATCACCTAACAATGTGTATGAGTACACACAATGCAGCAATTTCGAATTTACAAGTTCCCATTCTCTTATAATATCATCAAACCTAAACTCTTTCACCAAACTATATGTTCTTCACTGAAATCTAACTCCCATCTGTAAAAATCTTCCTAAATGCAGAAGGACTCAAAAACATGTAGTGATGATGGCAACAACAAAGAGTATCAAATTGATTTAAGGTAAATGTGATCTTACAATGTGGGAACAATCGTGAAGGATAAGCTCCACTGTGAGAATAATCTTAAAATCTTGCAGAGGTTTCATCTCGAATCTATACTAATCACCAAAAAAACCACTAAACCCAGACACAGGGTTTACAACTATGGATCAATTCACGAGGATAGTAAAACAATCAACTCAAGCTCTCAAACTCGTCCCGCGACAACGGAAGCAGCAGCGGAAGTAGCGGCAGAGTTACCGATGAACGAGAGTAATCCGGCGTTAGCAGGCTCTTGCTCGTCTAAGAACAGATCATCAGGAACCTTAAACGCACCGTGTAAGCAAACAATCGCGACTCCGATCGTCAGAGCAGAGGTTAACAAGGATCCAACACTCGTCATAAACACGACTACAATCGTGGTCAGAACAAGAGCGAGCAAGGTCTCTCGATCAGAGAAAGTACGTCCGAAGAGAACCAAAGGCTGATCTGAGGATCGGAAGAGATAGAGGAACATCCAGCCGCCAAGGAGGGAGAGGAGTACGAGGAGGGAGAAAGGATGGGAGAGGAGGGAGAAAGCAAGCACGAGGGAGACGATTGCCGCGTAATTAACCTTGAAGTAGGCGAGATTCTTACGGATCCGGGAGAAGGAATCGGTGAGAGAGTCAGGTCTGGCGAATGAGCTCCGATCTACGAGCTCCATCCATGGACGGCGCTGCGAGAGGCCATCGCGGAGAGAAGCGGAGAGACGCGAAAGGAAAGTGCGGAAGGCGTGAGAATTGATCGGTGGCTGAGACTGAGCTGCTTGCTGGTTAGTGACGGGTAGAGTCGCCGGAGAAGAAGACATTGGTGTCGGTGAGTGTGTGTATGCGGCGGATTGGCCGAGAAGAGAGTGTTGAGATTCCGATTATAGTGGAAACTGAAGTTGCGGCAAAACCGTGTTAGGAAGCAGATATTCTAAGGCCTATGGCCTAAACTTTATGGGCTCATAATGTTGGATCAGCCCATTTGAATATTAAACTTATGGGCCGATAATGTTGGATCAGCCCATCTTTTGGTATGGTTTAGGAAATTTTAGAATTTTCCTCCTAATTGAAAATTCAAAGGACGTTGTAACCAAAACAAGTTCGTCATATTCTTACAGTCTTATTTGAAACCTAACTAGATAAAGACGAAGAAAACATTATTGAGTAGAAAAAGGGTATCGAATAACAATATTCTTCGGCCTAATCAAGAATATTTACTGAAAATTCGGTTTGATTTCCATATGTAGCCGAATCTTGTTCAGCACGTACTTTATGAATTCAACAAATGATTATATCTCTTTTCAATGGTCAAGCTACTTTAATTAGCATCTAAAGCTTCTTTCTTGTACGTTATCCAATGACTTGATCAGGACTATTAATCATTATTACATTTCAATATTTAGTTAAAGAGACAATTCGTGTAGCTCGATATTTTCTGTTATAAGTAAAATAATCTATGCTTTTGTATTGAACGATTTGCATACTCGTTGGACGAAAAGCAATCATTCTTTTACTTATTAGCTTAACCTTTTCAAAAAGAAGAGAGAATCTTTCTTTTCTTCCATTTTCATAATGTTCTCTCTCTCTCTATATATATACATGATAAGTCTAGTCTTCTAATTCTCTATACCACAGATTTATAAAGACAACAAGATCTTCAAGATCATTGCTCCAATGGCTTCTTGTGACTCACCTGATGCATTTGCTTGGCTTCAAAATCTTCCTCCTTTTCCTCAATGGAAAAGAAACTCAATGTCCATGTGTATTTGCTCTCCAAATTCATCACATCCATCTTTGAATTTCTCTCTTACTCGAAGTTCTCAATCTCCAAACATATTCACCTTCTCTATAGTAGCCAATTTCAAGATTCCTATATCTCTCTTTGTTTCAAAACCTCTCAGCATCATTGGCTCTAATTCGACTAAGTTCCTTGGTGAAAATGTCATCTCTATTCTATTGATGAGTTTTGTCGACGTAGTTCTCAACTACAACGTCAAGAGAACTACATGTTCAATTCAAATGCAAAACCTAGGCTCCAGCTCAAACCTCAAAGACGTTTTCAACCTTGCGTTCTTCACTTTCGTGTTTCTCATCTGCATCTACGAGGCGCCAACAAGCCTACGAACGACTTGTCTAAAAACGGTGAAAGATCAGCTGGTTACGTGTAGGTCAAGGCAGGGTTCTAAGTTGCTCATGGTGCAACTAGGCTCTAATCTTGAAGAACAATGGATGAGATCGCTGAATCTCGCGATAACCAATTGGATCATCGAGATCAAAGCATGTCAGCATCTCAAGTCGCCTTCTCCTTTGTTTTCGTATGCTTTCTCAACTCAAGGTTTGTGGAAAGTTCATATGTATTGTCCTGTGATAGCAATGGAAACGGAGAGCGTAAATAGTGCTTTAAGCGACGAGAGATTATTCTTCTCGCTGAACTATCATCAACTTGAAGGTGTGATCCAATTCAACCACAGGATTTACGTTCGTGAGAAATGGTTTAATATCGCAGTGAATATTGACAACGTCAGGTATCGTATTTAACTCTAAACTCATATATATACTCTCTGAAAAAACACTCTAGATTTTCTATATTTTTCTAAATATTTTGTTTTGATAATTAGGTGCGACATAATTAGGCTTGTGAACGAGACACTTCTATCAGAACGTGGCATGGGACCAGAGGAAAAACATTTTCCATCACGAATATCATTACAAGTAACTCCAACGATTCAATCAAACATCCTAATGGTATCCGTACAAAAATCCTCAGAAAACCCATTAAGCGAATTCGAAGTAGAGAGAGGCATAGAAGCAACAATAGAGCCACCAAACACGTTCTTTGGACTCAAAGTCTCAGCCAACGAGACCAAAACAAAAAGCATGAAACCATGGAAGTTCGAAGAATGGGTTCATGGTTATAGCGCCAATCTCACTTGGTTTCTACATGACGTTGATGATGGAAGAGAAGTTTCATCCTCTAAACCATCGAAGGTCTCGATGATGAACCCTCGTGCTTGGTTCAAGAACCGGTACTCGAGCGCTTTCAGGCCGTTCACGAAGCAAGGAGGAGTCGTGTTTGCAGGAGATAGTTATGGGCAAAGCGTTTTGTGGAAGGTTGATAAAACTGCTATTGGGAAAGTGATGGAGTTTGAGGTTAAAGGTTGTGTTTGGTTGACTTATTGGCCTAATAAGCATCATACTTTTTATAGTGATACAAGAAAGTTGGAATTTAAAGAGATGCTTTACCTCAATCTTCCTTAGATGTTGTTCTTCATCTATTTAGATTTACTACTTTGTTTTATCTTTAGTTTGGTTGTTTTTTAATAAGTATGGTGGATTTTTCTGTGTTGATCCACACAAATACTAAAATTATCAGTTTAGAAGATCATAGTCTTAGAAAAAAGTCTGTAAATACATAAGTTACGTGGCTATCTTATCTTCAAACGAAGCCGTATTATTGTTTTTCATTTTCGTCTCACACGGAACCACATTTCGATATCATTACACTACAGATTTTGAAATCACATTCTAAAAAAATCTCGGTATAAATATAAAAGAATAATAAAGTCGTGTATAAAAGACATCTTGGTATAAAAGAATAATAAAAACACATAATGGCATATATTCCATAGTTTTTTTTTCTAGTCGGCAACGTTGTGATCTAAACTAACCAAAAAAAATTATAATGAAAAATTAGCGGGATTAATTGAAGCGATATAAAAATTTAATATTTATGAAAAACGAGAGCCACGTCTTTTGACGCGAATCAAAGTGTGTGTGTCTCTATTCTTCTCTCGCTCTAGCGATGCAATGAGCTGACGTGTACCAAAAAATGAAGCCCACGACCAATGGGCTCTTCGCTTTTCAATCTTCCTCCTTCACGGTTCCGAGATTCCGCGGCCAACTTCCGATTACCTTCACAGCCAAGCAGAAGAAGAAGAATCTTCCAAACCTCATTACTCTTTCCCTCCCCTCCGATGATTCCGATGTCTCCTCCTCCCGAGTCGCTTGCTCTCGCCGCGCAATTCTCGTCGCACCACCGCTTCTCGCCGCTGCTGCTTCGTTGTGGCCGTCTATTTCTTCAGCAGCTGGGGATATCTCTTCCATCGTGGCGGATACTTCAGCGGAATCAGCAGTCATTCCTCCTCCTCCTCCGCCGCCTGTGTCTGTAGCTAAGGAAGAGGAGATAACCTCTAGAATCTATGACGCGACGGCGCTTGGTGAGCCGATGGCTGTTGGGAAAGATAAGAAGAGAGTGTGGGAGAAGCTTCTGAATGCGAGGATTGTGTACCTCGGCGAGGCGGAACAGGTGCCTACGAGAGACGACAAAGACTTGGAGCTCGAAATCGTGAGGAATTTGAGGAAGCGATGCGTCGAAAGCGAGCGCCAGTTATCTCTGGCATTGGAAGTGTTCCCTCTTGATTTGCAGGACCAATTAAATCAATACATGGATAAGAGGTTTGCGTCCAGTTTTTTTTTTGCTGCGAGAGATTTTGCTTGCTTATCTTCATATTTCCGGTTCCAATTGTTTTTGGATTGGTTGCAGGATCGACGGAGAGGCATTGAAGTCGTTTGTGTCACATTGGCCGGCTCAACGTTGGCAAGAGTATGAGTCTCTTTTAAACTACTGTCGCGATAACGAAGTTAAACTCATTGCTTGTGGCACGCCGCTCAAGGTAATCCTTAGTACTATATTGCACTTAGTTAACAGTTTGATATTCTTGTAAATAATTCTTTGGTTTGGCATTGAAAAAAGAAAGAGAATTCTGAAAATATGTATTTTCTCTTGTCAGTCTGATGCCAATTAGATGCGCATTGCTTAATTTGATGCAGGTTTTAAGAACTGTCCAAGCTGAAGGCATCCGTGGTCTATCAGAGTCTGAGCGTAAATTATACACTCCTCCTGCGGGTTCCGGGTTTATCTCAGGGTTTACTTCCTTCTCACGTAGTTCTTCACTCAATATGAATCCCCTCACACAGATTGTTCCATTTGGGCCGAGCTCTTATTTGTCGGCGCAAGCTAGAGTTGTTGAAGACCATACGATGTCACAAGTTATTTTACAAGCAGTAACAGATGGAGGTGGAACTGGTCTGCTGTTGGTGGTGACAGGGGCAAACCATGTCGAGTATGGGTCAAGAGGAACAGGATTGCCGGCAAGGGTCTCAAGGAAGTTACCGAAGAAAAGTCAACTTGTTGTGTTACTTGATCCTGAAAGACAGTTCTTGCGGAAAGAGGGTGAATCTCCAGTTGCTGATTTCTTGTGGTATTCTGCAGCCAGACCCTGCAGCAGAAACTGCTTTGACCGGGCAGAAATTGCTCGGGTAATGAATGCGGCTGGTAGGAGACGCGATGCCCTTCCCCAGGTAAATTTTCTACGATTGCTTTAGTGACACTGGCTCTCTGTGTGATTGTTACTCACTGCATCTGACATTCATATTATTACAATAAAATTAGGTCCAAACCGATCTATCTGATTAGCATCATCATTAAGCCCTGAGTTTATTCTGCCATATTTCGTTAGTTTTTAGAGTTGACTTAGAAGTTAAGTTTTACTTCTTTTTTTCTCATGTTGCTTTTATGTCATTAGTTCATCATGATAGAGCTTTTTGCATTGTTTGCAGGACATTCAAAAAGGATTAGACCTTGGTCTGGTGTCACCTGAGATTCTGCAGAATTTCTTTGATCTGGAGCAATATCCTCTTATTGCAGAGCTTACAGGTCGGTTTCAGGTACATCCATTCCAGACGATATTCCTTCAGTAGTTTAGTGAGATTTTGTCTTTTGAATTTTATACCTTTTCGCTATATTATCTGTGATAGCTTTCATATCATTCCATGGTACATTACCTTGTCCTGTATTTATCTTGTCTACCCAGAGTTAATGATAGCTTCAACTGGTTAGTAAAACCACCTCACTTCTGATGATTCTCTGTGTTACAGGGTTTCCGAGAAAGGCTGTTGGCGGATCCCAAGTTCCTAAATAGGTTAGCTATTGAAGAAGCTATATCGATAACAACAACACTTGTAGCCCAATATGAGAAGCGGAAAGAAAACTTCTTCGAAGAACTCGACTATGTTATAACTGATAGCGTAAGAGCATCAGTTGTTGATTTTTTCACAGTTTGGCTGCCTGCACCAACCTTGTCTTTTCTCTCATATGCTGATGAGACAGCTAGGCCAAACAGCATAGACGCCCTACGAGGCCTCCTAGGATCCATACCTGACAATGCATTTCAAAAAAGTCTTGGTGGAAAAGAGTGGACTCTAAATCTTAGGATTGCTTCAGTTATTGTCGGTGGCTTGAAGCTTGCTGGTGTTGGTGTTGTTTCCAGTTTTGCAGCTGTGGGATCTTCAAATGCTTTGTATGCAATACGAAAGTTCATTAAACCAGAGTTGGCTGCTTCTGAGCAAGCAAAGAGGTCTCCTATGCTGAAGACAGCCGCCGTCTATGGAGGTTATCTGGGAACATCTTCAAATATCCGTTATCAGGTAAGATGATTCGCGCTGCTTTCATGTCCACTTAATTAGAGAAATAAATGAAAACTAGTGAAAGTTACTATATGTCCACAGGAATATATTATGATTTTGCATCTCAGCCAAGGAAGGCCTTTTGATGAAAGACAGTATGCGTTGAATTTATGCGTCTAAAATCAAAATTTAACTTCTATTGCAGATAATTGCTGGTCTAATAGAGCATCGCATATCTGACGAGCTTTCTTCTCAACCTCTACTTGTAAACATGATTTCATTTGTTGTCCGAGTAGCTAACTCCTACTATGGAACTCAGGTCAGAATTAGGCCTATACTATCATCTTTTCTCGGTTTTAGTCTCCTTTTCTCTTCAAGCCAAACATATCATATTCTCTTTTGGTTAATTCTGGAAATACTCGTTAATTTTATTCCAATTTTTTTTTCATACAAACGCAGCAATGGATTGATCTTGCTCGCTCTACGGGTCTGCAAACTCAGAAAAGTGTCACAGCTTCCAACCAAATCCCAGAGGTTTTGAGCCAATCTACAGCGGAATACAGTACTACCGAAGAGGCAACTATCGATGATCTCAAGAATCAATGATTTTTATGCGGCTATTCTACTAGGTACCAACTGGTAAATGTGTATACAAGCTTTTGATCGTTTCAGTGGGAAATATATCTTCACTTGAGTTGTATTTTTGTATCTTAGCTTCTGGGAAATATTGATTCATAAAAAAAAAAATTCCTCAAATTAGTCATGTTGATCTGCCATCATTGTCGAGGGTGAATAACATCATACTATTTCTCATGATTGGTATCATGTGCTGTGGAGAAATAGTATGAGTATCCACTTATTTAGGTCTCTGTCTAATAGGAAACTTTAGAGGATACATGTAAATAGGCAATTACTAGAGTCATCACCACCGAACAACATAATATTTGATTACTGTGAAGCACTATTATTAAAAATGTTAAGATCCAAACCAGATTCTCTCCATTTCAGGTCAGCAATGTCTTCAAGCTCCTTCATCATCTCTTGTGTCAGATGATTCTTCCAATCTCCAACTACACCTTTCCTGAAGAAAATCTCATACTTAGTCGCACTCCAGTGAACTCCTTCTCTCTCTTTACTTGTATTCCTCATAATCTCGAAGCTACACTCTTTCACGACCTTCTCCACCATCGTCTTACACCCCAAGAACTCTGCGATCTTCCTCACGTTTTCTTCTGGGTCTGCTTTCAGATCCTCGTAAGTGACGAACAACACACGGTCTCTTGCTTCCCAGAACTCGAGGACGTGTTCAAAGTAGGGACCGGCCGGGACAAGCCCTTTGCAGAAGTCATCAAAGGCTTCTCGGATCAAGATCTATGTCCCAAACTTATTGTTGTAGTGATGCCAGAGAGAGACAAAAGTGTCTGCTGGGTGGCGAGTTATGTAAATGACTCTGGAACCTGAGGTCTTGACAGTCTCCGGTAAAAAAGAGAGAGGAAGATGAGTGTTGAAAACTCTAGGAGAAGAAGAGATCTTTGTTATGTCCTTCAATGGGTTTTCGCCGAACAACTCGATCTCCAAAAAGGGCACGACTTCGTGGGGATTGAGACAATCCAGATGGTCATGGCCGTCGTGTATAATCGTTGAGCTGTGGCGGAGTATGGAGGAGGTTAGGGCTTTGAGCCAAGTGGTGCCGGTTTTAGGGAAAGAAGCGAGGATTATGTCGGAAGGAAGCGGTGTGTAGTGTGCTCTGATGGCTTCCGAGGCAGTGATGAATTCTGGTTTGAACCAGAACCCTTTGAATCTAATGCGTTGACCGTCGACCCACCACTTCGCTTGTGGTGGTGGCGATAAGATTTTGTCTTCTTGTTTTGGAATGTCCATGGAGAGACAGAGAGAGAGAGATCTATTTTGTGCTTTGAAGTTTCAATAACTCAAATTTCTTGTTTCGAAAAGAACAGAATAAAAGGTTCAAGTTTGGTGGAGATTATGTTCATTACCTCACGATGACCAAATTATTTCAGTTTTTGTTAAACGATCACATTATTTGTGGTCCATGTACTGTACTTTACCAACTACTTTATGTCATTTTAAAATACCTCTATTATATGATATAGTTAAAATATTTCAATTTGGAATCAACAAGCAATGCAGAAATGTAGTAACACCGTATTGGATCATTACAATTTCGCGTCCCTAAATAATTGCAGATGACTAAAATACGATTTTTTTCTTTTCTTTTTGGATTAACTTTTTAATTGATCTTTCCTTAGCCAAAAGATGTAAGGTGAGAAGAGTATAGTTTCTTCAAAGAGATTGCTCCTTCTCCTTCCTCTGTAGGATTATCTTCTGGTTTCCTGAAATTGGATCAAAGATGGGTAACGCGCTTAGATTTCTCTACGGAAAATGCTGCAAGCCCACGACGGATGACGAGTCTCTCGGTCCTCACGGAGTCTCCGCTGCCACCGTCGGTGTTTCAGCTCTCGCTCACGATCTCTTCAACTTCGAGATCACTTCCAAGGTCTTAACTTTTTTCATTGAAGCTGCTAAGGCTCCTTTGCTCTACTTCTTCTGCTTTCAATATCAGCTCCCTTTATTTGTTTCTAGTGATCTTTAGCTAATTAAGCTTTTGAAAGTTCTCTTAAGTGAATGTCGTTCAAAAGATCTTTAGCTGTTTAAGGGTTATTTTCAGATACTGTAACCAAGTTATGCAACTTACGTTTGCTGAATTGATCTACCCGAAACTGGTTTGACCATGACTTAACTTTTAGGTTCCTGAAGGACTTGGGAGGTACGTTGTGTCGTCAAGAAAAGCTCAAGCAAGCTGGTAAAGAGCAGAGCAATATCTTACGTGTTTTTCGTAGTATAAAGTTGTGAACTTTGCTCTGTAATTTTGCTTTTCTCATGTCTAATATGTGAAGGTATAGAAAAATACTTGAGGCATGGAAGCAAGCAAAACCTCCACCACAGTCAGCAGAGGAAGCTTCTAGGCTTGTTGGTGAGATCTTGAAAAGGCATCAGAAAGCAGATGTTGAGGTATGAATGGGTTGCAAGAACATAAGTTTTGAAGTTGGAAGGGATCTAAGTAAATGTGTTGTTTATGACAGGGACTTCTGTCTTTCTATGGACTCCCTTTGCCTCACACTCTCGTTGAGCTCTCTACTGAAGCTCCTGTATCTTTGCCTGAAGGAATTCTTTTTGAATTTCAAACGCTTCCGGTTAGAAAAACTTCAGTACTTATGCGAAAATAAAAAACTGTTTTGGGATTTAATAATGTAGCTGATCAAGTTTGTCTAATGGAAAATAAGGTGGATCCTAAAGCTGTGGCAGATGGAGACACCATCACAGTTTATGTCAGTAGTTCAGATCCGGTCGTGTCATCTTCTGTTCCAAGGGAAGTGAATGCTGCAGCGGTTCAAAGAGCAAAAGCACGAGAGAAGAAGGATTACACAAAATCAGATGCCCTTCACCAAAAGATCATTGATTCTGGTTACAGAGTGCTAAATATTCAGAATGAGGAAGTGCTTGCTCGAAAGTTCAGAATTAGACTAAGGTAAAATCACTCTTGTCCTTTTAATTAGATATGCCATAGTTTCTTTGTTTAATGGAAAATTCTTTGGTGATGGAAAGGAAATAGAGGAATAGATGCACCAGAGAGCCAAATGCCGTTTGGGAAAGAGGCACAAGCAGAACTCCTTAAGATTGTTCAGTGGAAAAGTTTGAAGGTCTTAGTTTATGGAGAAGATCAATATGGTCGATGTGTAGGAGATATATACTGCAATGGGGTTTTTGTTCAGGTATTATAAGTACGAATCTTTTCTTTTTACTTCCGTTTTGATAAACAAAATAACTTTCTTTGAATAAGCTATCGGTTTATTGTGTAGGAGGCTATGCTAAAGAAAGGTCTTGCTTGGCATTACGTAGCTTATGACAAGCGCATGGTTCTTGCCAAGGTACGATTAGTAAAGCTTGTGCTGTATATACTATCGTTTACAAGTTTCTTAGCATTGTCTTATTTTTTGTGCTAATCGTTTTTCTGATGTGAATATTAGTGGGAAAAAGAAGCAAGGCAGAAGCGTATTGGCTTGTGGGCGTCTTCAAATCCAGAGAAACCATGGGACTGGAGAAAGAATAGGCGTGTGTAGCCAACTGCCTCTTTCGACAAAACGCAAATGTAGAAATCAGCGTTTAAGACAATTGAGATTTATGATTGTTGAAGGTTTACTATAATTTATACAATCCCATTCCATTGTAAGATGTGTAAAATATGTTGTTTACATTCATCCTATGTATGATGAGACATATCACTAGTAGAGATATCAAGTTTGCAAACTGATCATGTTCAGTAATGTGGTGTATTGCTATAAATTAAATATTTCTTTTAAGAGTTCACAAGTGAGAAGACCAACAGAGAGAGACAATTCATACTTTTGGTATTCAACCAAACCACTAAACTCAACCCATGAACGAATACATACTTTACTCAAAGAAGAATATTGGCAATGCAGTATGGACCAACACATGAGATGATAATACAGTCTGCGGTTGTTTTCACATACTAAAGCTACGCCGAATAAACATATATTTAAGTTAAGTCATCCTCCTCAAGCTCCTTGGCCTTCAGCTTCTCCTTCACCCTTAATAGCAATGTTGTCTTCCATGTATCCTGCAACACAGAATTGTATAAGCCTGTTAATAGACAATTTGATTCGACTTTTTGTGAACTTCAGATCAGATTGGGATCGAACCAAAGGCGTCATGCTATCAAATTCCTTGACAACATCTGTGAACTTTGCAACATCTTCCTCATCAATGGCCCCAACAATGTTCTGTTCATTCACGCAAAAAAAATCTCAAACCAGAACGAACAAGGAGGCTTTGTGGTATTGGCAATCGTTTATTAGATTCAGTGATCATAACTCTGAGCAGCATAGTCTTGTTGTAGTGAAAGCTAATCAACATAGACAGCTATTTTAAACCTACCGCCAAAAATTTGCATTCTCGCGTTCCTGAAAAAGTTGGATCCAGATCCTGCAGAAAAAGCAGATGTTATATCCACATGATAATACTCTCAAGATCTCTCCAACATACGTTACATTATGGATACAGTTTGTGTATAAAGCAGAACCTGATATTTCTCCAAGGCATTGGTAATGGAAACAACATCGGCTTTGCATATATGACAAAGACCAGCGTTGAGAAGGTGCCCCTTAACTCCATACTTAAGCAAGTTATTGTTGAGGGAATAGTTAGATATTTCTTCATAGATCTTTATTGCCTTCTCATATCTGACAAAGATACAGAAAGTGCATTATACACATATCCTTGTCGCAGATTCTATAAGAGTATATTAGCCAACACATTACAATGATTACATTTCCACTTGCTTCAAGTATCATATAGAAAAGGACAGAAGAAACACACAATAATTATAACTCTACCAATTATAGTGTTAGCAGACCAAAAAAGCAAAGAAAAAGATAAGCTGCAGAAGATCTTACTGCTCTAGTAGGGCAGCATATTGTGCGACCTTTAGCTTGCACTGGTTCGCAGAAGAAGTTACTTCTTCGTTTTGAAAAAACTCAGCTGCCTTTTCAAAATACGCAATAGCCTTGTCGATGTCCTGATCAGATTCGTGCAACTCAGCAATATCCTGCAACATTACAAAACAACCAACTCAAACATTGCATTTAACTATTATGTTCACAACACATCCATGTAAATGAAACAATATTATCAATCTAATAGCCAAAGAGTTATAAATCTAATATCGAAGTACCTTATAATATCTTGCAGCCATGCTGAGCCTTCCTATCTCACAATATATATTCACTGCCTGCTCCAAACAAGATGCAGCCTCTATAAAAAGGAACAAATGGATAGAGATAAAATGATGGCAAACAATGTATCAAATCATATAAGATCAGCTTTTGGGAGATAAGCCTTTGGCTATACCTAATACAACAACATAAAACAAAAAAGAAAAATGTCACAGTAGGACACAAACCATTTGTATTTACTTTCTTGTAGTTTTTAGCGGCTTCAGCATAGGCGCTCGCTGCATCATATTTATTGTCTGACTGCACAAATTCAAAGTCATCATCATCATCATCATAATCATACAAGTTTTGCAAAAACATTTGGAAATGTAGCAAAAACAAATCTACCTTAAGATAACAGTTGGCCAGTTTTATATTAGCTTTTCCTGCTAGATCCCCTGAAAACTGACACACGTAGTGAATGAAAAACATAACCTTGGTGATACCGTCTAAGTAATCATATGATCCTCGACTCTCAATAAGCAATCAAATCAGAAAAACAAAAAATCCTCCAGAACCACATAAACCATAACAGAGAAGTCGATGAAAAGGAAGGAGACAAAGCAACGAAGTCAAAAAAGAAAAAAGTTACATGATTTGGCGAGTTTGTAGGAAGTAGCTGCATTTTCAAAAAGTTGTGCAGCATCATCGTACTTGGATCCACAGAGACTCCATCCTTTGAGCTTCTTCTCTGCTTTCTTCTCGAATTCCTCTGCTTTCACCAAGTGATCAGCCATTTCTCCCCACAAAGAGTTTGATCGTTTTAATCAGATGCTTTGCTTTCTTCTTCCTTTAAGAGACAGAAACTGCTGTGACAGATTATATATTAAAAGCTATAAGATACGAGACGTATCAGATTACAAATTAATTTACGTGGGCCTTTACATGAACAATGTTGATCATGGGCTTTGTTTTGTTATTAGGCTGTAGCCCAAGATATATTATTCACATCGGTAATAATTGTTTTTAAAAAGAAAAATATTACTTTTTTTTCTTTTTGTGAAACTTATTTGCAATTCTAAAACGACTTCCAAGTGTTCACGACAGTGGCTATATATGATTACAATGCCACGTAATTTCGACGTTACCATCTTCCTTCTCATCGAACAAATCAAATCATCCCTCTTATCGCCGGAAAATTTCTCTGCTAGTTGAAGGAAAATGGTTCCGGCTATTAAAGCGCCTCTCTTGCCGAACGTAGAGCCTTCATCATCGTCATCATCGGAGGAGCAGAAGCATGGCTCATTCGCCGGAGCTGTCTTCAACGTATCGACGAGCATAGTCGGAGCTGGGATTATGTCCATTCCGGCGGCGTTTAAAGTTCTGGGTGTAATCCCATCTTTATCGATAATCATGATCATAGCTTGGCTCTCCAATGTATCAGCTGGATTTTTGATGAAATCCACGCTCGCCGGAGAATCGACGACTTACGCCGGCGTAATGAAGGAATCGTTTGGGAAATCTGGCTCCGCCGCTGTCCAGATTGTTTCCATGGTTGTGACTTTCGGGTCTATGATTATTTTCTCCATTATCATAGGTAAAAATGTCTTTCAAAATTTCTGAAATTCCACAAACCTTAAACCCTTGAATTGAATTATTGTTCTTCTTCTCTCAGGTGATGTTCTTTCTGGTAATGAAAATGGCGGTATTATACATTTGGGTCTTCTTCAAGAATGGTTTGGTTCTCATTGGTGGAATACGAGATTTTTTAGTTTGTTGTTCATCTTCGTCTTCCTCTTGCTTCCTTTAGTCTTATGCAGACGCGTGGGTACATTTCTTAAACCAAATCTTAAAAGACTATTTGCCTGAATCTTTTCCTTCTGATGCTTTTGTATGTTCATGTTTCTGTAGATCGATTAGCATTAAGTTCTGCAATCTCGTTTCTGCTTGCGCTACTCTTTGTTATCATAAGCTCGGTGCTAGCGATTATCGCACTTGTGCAAGGGAAAACAAAGAATCCAAGACTCTTCCCAGAGCTCAACAATGGAGGACAATCATTCTTCAACCTCTTCACTGCTTCCCCTATTATTGTAACAGCCTTCACATTTCATTTCAACCGTAAGAACCAAGAACCGAAAAAACCGATCTTTTACTCTAATCATATACTGTTTTCTAATTATGATTCTGAAATGGTTTTTGATTGCAGTCCATCCAGTTGGATTCGAACTCAAAGATCCATTAGATGTGATTTCAGCAACAAGGATGTCTGTAGTTCTATGCGCTGCGATCTACTCAGCGACTGGTGTCTTCTGTTACCTTCTGTTTGGGGATTCCACCATGACAGATGTTCTAATGAACTTTGATCAAAGCTCCAATTCTTCAGTTGGTTCATTACTAAACGACATTGTTAGAGTCAGCTACGCGATTCACCTCATGCTTGTCTTTCCTCTACTCAACTTCTCGCTTAAAGCCAACCTCGACGAACTTTTGTTCCCTAGGAAGCTTCCTTTAGTGAATGACAACAAAAGATTCTTCGGACTCACTTTTCCATTACTGATATCTTGTTTCTTGGCTGCGATTGCTATACCGGACATTTGGTACTTCTTTCAGTTCTTGGGATCAACTTCTACAGTCTCTATAGCATTCATCTTTCCGGCTGCAATTGTCCTAAGGTATGAGATTTAACCCTTTTATTAGTTCCTCTTCTGTACTTCTGATTGAATCAAGTTTCAAATCTTATAATTTGTTTTGGTGTATTTGTAAAATTGGCAAGGAATGTGAATGGTATCTCAACTGTAAGAGAGAAGATTGTTGCTTCAGTAATGCTTGCTCTTGCCATTGCCACAAGTATCATCGCCATTTCGACAAATATATACAGCTTCATAGCAACAGCAGAAACATGAATAGTTTTAAGCAGTCCCTTCTCTTCAAGAATCTGTAAAGTAGTAGGATCTGTTGCATTTGTTCATATCTATGTAAAATAGGTTTGGAAGGAGTGTTAAGTAATGGAATGTCTTGTATTTGGTAAAAAGAATAAATCAAAGAAACAAGAGAAAATATTTCTTTACCAATTTGCTAATTATTTCTAATGGCCAAAGAAAAATCTTTATAAAATCATCTAAAGATTGAAAAGAAAAGTTTACACTCTCAAGCCTCAATATTTGTCTCTGAAAATGACACCTAAATCCAAAAGTTAATTTTCGTTTTTGAAAATGACATCTCCTTCACAGGTATCTTTGCTCATTAATGGGGTCCAAACTAATTCTTCATCAAAGAGATTTAAAATTATGATTATGAGTAAAGAAATTGGTAGCAACATCTTTGTTTTTTGTTTTCCTCACAAAATCAAATTTCATGACATTAGAGCCAAACTTAATGTTAAAACACAACATATATGATTCGTCGGATGAGACAGTATGAGCTGCCGTTTCTAGCAAAAAGCTTTTTTCCAACGAGCCGTAGACAAAGTGAGAAGAGTTCCTAGTTCCTGCAAAAATCATGATCATAGTAAGAACTCAACATAACCTACTTTGATCACTGTATGAGCCCATTTGCTTTTAGCACTTACCTTCTAATGTTCTTTGACGGAACAAGTATTCCTCGCTTCTCCAGGCTCTTGAATCGATCTCTTGCAAGTGTGCAACATGCCTTTCAAAATAAACAGGATGATTTCATCAGTTTTTTAACTACCAAGAAGATTCATAAGGATCATATAAGCTGGTCAGAGGGAACCAAGAGTATATACCTTCAGCTTACGAAGTGACCCAGTCATTTCTTCTGTTAAGAGGACTTGAACAGGAGGAGCCTCAAATCTGAAATAAACATAGTCAGTTTTCCTATATAAAATATTCATACTATAAACATAACCGATCAGAATGAGCATATGTGAGCCAGAGATATAATGAGAATGTATAGGTGGAAAGAAGGATTCCGTTTCATACTTGTGCTTTCCCAAGCGAGGAGGACGTATCTTCAGGACTTCCTGCTTAGCGATGGTCCGTCTTAAATGTTTATTCTGTTTCTCCTCATCATCTTTGGCTATCTCTTCTAAAATGTTGGGTAAGCTACGGGAAAGAATACACAAAAGAAGAATAGTAAGAACGAAATTTTGTGTATGATTATTTGAGCAAACTTTGCATTACCGTGGTACATTGAAATTCAAAAAATACCTGTCAATTTCGTTTGAAATCTTCTCTTTATACTTTTCCTTTGTCTCTTTCTTTCGCAATGCCTTTTGTCTAGATCGCTTATTCAATACCACGCGGGTTATCCTCTTTGTTGTTCTTGGGATTCTGCAGTAGAAAGATTCCAAAAATATGAAATCCAATTCTTCGCCAATTCAGTATGTTAAACAAAACAAAAAATAAAGTGAAAACTTCTTGGTGAAAATTTCTTTGTAAAAATTATCTTGACATGAACATAGAGAGCTTACTTATTTCCAGCCTCAGAAACTTCATTTTCAACGTCTGCGTCATCTTCACCTTCACTAACATTGTCCACTCCAAGAAAGTAAGCACTTTTTCCATTAATTATTCTATTACATACGCTCAAAAGACCCGCCTCGTCTTCAATGTTTGCGTCTCCATCAATAGTCAACGGAACAGGCTCAGGTCCCAACTCAGTTTTGTAAACTTTCTGCATTTCTTGAGCAACGGCTTCAGCCAACATATCCTGCAATATATCAAAATGAGGGCAGTCAATGCAAAATATTCATACATAACACGATAACATAGCTCAGATCTGTGAGACTTAATTCATAATAAAGATTTTCTACCTCGTGACTTTCAGCTGTAGGGTTGTATGAGCATCCTGCAGGATCAACTTCTACTGCTGGAATAGTCGAAGTCATTTTTGAAATCTGTACACCAGAAAAAGTTTATAACAAACTGAGTCACACCGTCTCAAACGAAAACACTTGTCCAATACAGGAACAACGATAAAATCAACAATTTAATAACAGAGGACACATTACCTTTCTGGGGTTACTCTCATGTTCTCCTGCAAGTTTTTTACAAGAGAAAACGTTGAATGTTAACATCTCTACCCAAAGGAACTGGTAAAAAAGGACTCAAACGGAACTAAAAGTAAAACATTTCACTAAACATACCTTTACTAGCACCACCCCACAAGTCCATCATTACAGAATCGTCATCAACATTCTGCAAACAAGGGAAATCATATGAACTAAGCTACCAGGAAGAAAAAAATCGAGACAGTACAGCTACACATCTCTGAAATCATATGATCGATCAATTTTTTACTCACCTTTTGGGCTTGTTTAGGTGTTTTGCTTTCTATAACGTTTGTCTTCTTACTAATCTTTGATTTTGGCTTCGAAGATGATACCACCTGGACAAATGGATTTTTCTTTAAAACACTGTCACACCGAAGTACTTTCTCTCTATGTTTCTCGATCTTTCGTTTCACCGGAAGGTCTGATATGAAAATATAAACCATAATCAATTTAACAATTTGCTTGCAGCTAGATAAGTAATTCTCGCAAAACGAATACTCATTTCCTATCAATTCAGTCGGGAAAATGCGAAACTGACAATCATAATCCAAAAACGACGACGACGATGACTCAGAAACAATAACAGGTGAGCTTCTATTACTCTGCTGTTCTAATGTATCGGAAAAGTGAATATCTTGCAGCTCATAAACCTCAAGGGACCAATTATACAAACTCCAATAACAAACAATTCAAATCAACTGAGCTACGAGACCCAACCTAAACCCTAAAAATTAGGAGAAAAATGAGGGAGGTAAAGGCAAACCATGAGATTTATCGACGCGGAACAGGTCCTCGCTGGGAGCGGCGGAGAGATTGCCACCGGAGAGAGCATCTTTGGTGGTTTTCTCGAAGAAATCTTCAATGTCCTCGGTGCTTATGTTAGCTCTCCATGCTTTTTTCCCTTTCCTTGAAGTCTTCGTCTTCTTCCCCATCTCGCTCTGGCTGTCTCTCTCTCTCGGCGGCGCGAACGTTGCTTCAGTATCGAAAGAGAAAAAAGGAGCTGCTTGAAGAAGAGTACACTAGGGGTAGGGCTTAGAAAGAAACATAATGGGCCTTTTAAGAAGCTCTAATGGGCCCATTATCGTCAGATGTTTTTTATTTTAAATCTTGTTTGGATTTTGCTTCCTAGTTCTTGGTATTCAATTCGGATAAACCGATTAGAACCGAAATAATTGTATCAGAAAAACCAAATCTTATTTTAAGTTAATTTCATTTTAGTTTCACACCGTTATATTCCAGATTAAAAATATTTTCTAAAACGAAAATACATAAGATACAACAACAATTATTTCTGTTTAGAAAACAAAACATAACTTAAACAAGAATTTCCGAAATCTCATTTAGAACAATTATATACTCTCAAATATTATTTATATATAAATATAGTTGAATATATATATATATATATATATATATATCATACAATAATAAAAAATTGAAAAAATGTATAGTAATACACGAAAATTTAATTTTAAGTTTTCAAAATTTTTCATTACATGACCAAATTTATTAATCCTTATATTTGTATTTTTAAAATCATATTTAGTTATATATAATTTTCTATTTCTAAAATTTCTATTTTTATCATATTATATTTCGTTCTATTTTATTAATTTTTATCTCCGATTTTAAATAAAATTTTAAATGGAGTATCAGTTTTTGCTCTCAAAATTCTGTTTTTTTCACAAATGTTCTAAATTTTTGTTTATCCACCCATATTACAATTTATAAATTAGAACATGTATTTTGTTAACTTGTGTTCCCTCTCCCATTTCCGTGGGAGTCCAACAATAAGTTTCGTAATTAGTTTATAACTAGACATGCACACGTCACGCATATATACGCAGTGATAAATTTAATGTTAAATGCGTATTTGGTTCTACAGTATTCTGATATACAAATATGAGGATGTAAATGATTGAGAAATGCCTATTATTTGATCAAATAGTATACAAAAATCGAAAATAAAATATATATTTTTTTATAAAACAAATGAGTGATGTTTGATAGCACAAAGCCGTCCCCGTGACCTAATTCTCATTTGATTCTTTTGTCACATTCAAGAAGAAGGTGGGGCAGATCAAATTGCTAAACCCTGACTACAACATATTATTGTAAATTCTCCTTAAGATATGTTCAATATTATTTTGTCTTTTTGGTCTCTTCTAAATCACACGTATGGTCCATCCAATATGTTATATCTTGGAGTTTAATTAATGAGTCGTCCTTAACATTGATGTGCCAACATGGAGAAGAAACAACGAGAGATAAATACGTGTATAACAATAGCATGATTATTCTTGTCAACTAACTGGATTTCTAGAATATTTTATCAATTATTTACTTGTAAGAACAAACTATTTTTTTCATTAATATATGTAACGTAGGTAATAATTAATCAATTAATATATTTAACAGAAAAGGGTCATAATTAATATGTATAAACATAGATATTTAGTTTAACTATTCAACATTGAGAAATTAAAATATAGGAAAAAAATTGAATATTCAAGGATGTGTCGTCACTCGTCAGTCAGCCTATGTTTGGTTATGTTAGCATACCCGATCAAGTGAAGGCTATAAATGATATCAAATTTGAATATTGATTAAAGTCGTTTTTAGATATAAAATTTCTAACTTAGTGAAGTTTTATTTTTTTATAAGTAGTAAGAAATAACTAGCTAATCGAAAAATTACGATAAAACATATCATTTGATCAAACATTTTCTCATTTTCTCATGACTTTTCTTTTGGTAGTATTACTTGTTTAAGATTAGTAATTTTGGTATCATTGAAATTTACTTTTAAGTTCTTGAGTTTATGGTAAGGAAATAATTAATATAACAAATTAATATTGTAAAAACTGATGTGTGACATGTGACTGAATCAAATCTTTGAATATTAAAATGATGTGAAAACATGTGACTTGATCAAATTAGCATGATGTGGAAACATGTGACTCGATCAAATCTCTTAACATTATTTCACATGATTTATAGAATTAATAAAAATTTGGATAAAATAAGTTTGCCATTCAACATAATCTAGCATCTATATTACAACACTACTTAAAGAAAAATTGCAAAACAAAAACATATAACAGTTTGACCTAAAAAAAGTCACCCTAATTTATGTCGTTATTTAAAACCTCTAACATGTTATAACGATGGAAATACATCCTGAAAAATTAACGACATAAAACACCAAAAAAAAACATAAAACCAAACTAGAACCATTGTAATACTCTCAGTATTGTTTTTGCATTTATACAACACATCTTGGGGTAAAAGTAAAACGGTTGGTATTTCCAAAAGTTTAGTTTTTTGACTACCGTTTCTGAATTTATGCAACATCATTTTATTGTTTATTTACGTTGTAGAATGTCTTGTTTGCATTTGTAATTAATTGTGTATATATGTATATGGTTTTAATGAATTTACAATTGGCGAAGCATGTGTATAAACGTACATATTTGTATTTTTGTGCATACCCAAATACGAACTCACAAAGAATAATATTTTTTTTCTTGGGAACATTAAATTTTGAAATGTAAACGTAATTTTTTTGTTCAGAATAATCAAATGCTAGTTTGATGATGGCATCGCCTTTTTTTTCAAAAACAAGATACAATTTCTAAATGTGGTTTTTTATTTTATCACGTTACTACCCAATTGTTTGTGATCCTCTTCTATTAAGAAAAACAAAATTGCTACTCGGACTAGGGATAATGAAGGGAGTAGCCAGTCTAGAAACTAAAATATTGTGTATTTATGCTAGTTTCAATTGGATTTGTATTAAATCCATTATAATGAAAGGCTAGCATTTTTAGTAACATGTTAAATCACAAAAGGTATCAATTAAGTCTTAATATTTTGGTATTCTTTGATGCATATGCATCCTTTTATTTCAAAAATAACGTAAAAGTATTGTTTCTTTTTTTATTTGTCGTTAGGTTGATTAAAATTAATTATTAGAGTATTTTTTGGTTGAGCTGATAATAATAGCTAATGTCTTATAACGGTGGTTCTTAAGTCGGACGTATAAATTTACAAGTACGATCAGAATCATTTTCCTAATACGTAGGAAAACAAACCAATGATCGTCTTCCGAGTGGAACTACTCTATGAATAATGGATTTCATTATTTATTGCTTGTAACATAATTATATATGCATATGGTAAAAACAAAATGATACTATAATCAATTGTTTGGGGCGAGAAAATACAATTCTTATGGGGGAGAAGACAAAAGAGATATAGCTGTCACAAACACGAGACTCTTTTACAAATTTTTAATGTATATTTACATAAATAAATACATAATACGGAATAGGAAAACATTATTTTACTTGTCTTGCTAAAATGATCATTTCTAAGCCAAAAACTTTTCTAAGTGAATCGATGACAAGGTAACTCTTTGTAGCCATTAGAATTCAGATGTAGATAGCGACCTTTATATATATAATATATATATATTGTCTTATTTATAATGTAACTCATATTATGATCCACATATAATTTCCAATCAACATTTTCTACAACAAGAAAACCAATTATAGCGCATCACGATATTGTCGAAAATGCATAATATCTAAAGTGTTCATAACAAAAAAAAAATCTACAGTGTATACATAATCTTGGTTGTGTTGCCTAATTTTTCCTTGAAATATATTCATCTGCGTTATAGATGTTTTTTTTATTAACATTTGTAGTTATATCTTACGAAACAAATTTTATATTTTGAACAGTTTCTTAACAGCAAAATGTCTGTCTAATGACTTCACAAATAATATATAGGATACTACAATCTGACATGCGGAGGAATCATGGTCCTTAAGTACATTTGAATCCTAAAACTCTATAATTCGATGTTTATTAATAAGTATATATCTCCGACAATATATCTAGCCAAAGACATGGATCATGGAGTAGACGAGAGGTGGAGAAAAAGCAAGGGTGCAAAATGCACCAAGCCCTAGATTAAATAAAAGAAAAGAAACAAAGACTGTAGAGGAGGAAGAAGAAGAAGAGAGAAAATAGTAGAACGTCTAAACGAATTAAGCTACAGACGTGAGAGAGAAAGGGTTTGATGGAGCAACGGGACTTGTGTGTAGAATGTTGTTTTGTTGTGATGATTAATTGGCACACATGTGAATTGGTGGGTACGTTTGTTTGTCCGTCTCCTATATAGACAATCTTCTATATATATCATATACCAATGCTAATCTATCCAAACTTATATACTTACATGTATCTATACTCTTACATATACGCACAACTTCGTATATATACATTAACGTGTGGAGCATATTGATCTAACGTAAATAGACGCGTTTTCAATTTGAGGCTGATCCATCAAATCATTCTATACGTAATGGGAAGACGAATTGTTAGGCATCAAACTATTTATGATAAGTGTTTTGAAAGACGTGACTTTACATTGGTGTTTGTTCAAAAATGGGATCTATATATGCATAGATGCACATTTAAAGATATATAAAATAAATAAAAGATGCACTTATTATACGTAGTGTATACGGCATGCATATACACAGACTTGTACATATATATAGCTATAGAGAGAGAGAGAAAGAAAGATAGAGAGGACAAGGAGAGAGAAGGCTATATGTGTGGGTTTGTGTTCATAAAGATCCCCGTGAGGAGTGTTTGGAGGCATTCCAAAATCACAACTAACATTCTTTTGTTTGCTTTTATCCTCTCCTTCACTTCTTTCGATGTTCCCAAATTTTTCTTAAAAAAAAATTGATTTCACAATATTAGTTCCTCCCCCATATATCACGAGCACATCATTCGCTTTCTCGTCCCATTTTTTTTTTACTTTTACTCTCTTTAAGTATCCTATTAACATCATCAAAGTATTTACATAGATATATATATATAACGAGAATCTAGTCAACGCAAGTTCAAATGATTTTTTTCTTGTTGTTGCAATGATCATAACGAATTTGATGTAAATGGTACTTGCTTCTCTATAATTCGCGATTGGATAGAAATTGCATCCAAAAGAGAGAGAGTTGGATGTCTTTTTGCGACGATATTGAATATACTTTACGTATATCAATAAATAATGTCCAAAACGAAAAGACTGAATGCAATTACTTTCACTTAGAATTTATAGCTGAATGGCTAGCAAAATAATGTTATATATATGTGTATATATACCTGATAAAGTCCACTTTTATATATCATTATTATTACACGGAATGGAATTGTATATCATCATTAAGTATATAAATGGTGTTTTGTAATTATATATATCTTTATCGGTTTCCAAAAATTCAAAGCTGGCTATAGTTGGATTCAATTATCGTGATTTTGGTTGGAGGCGTTAGAATAGTATGGAGACAAAGAGGAGATAAATCAATTAAATAATGTGAAGTATAGAATACGGTGGCAATATAACATATTTTCATCACATCGAGAGTTTACCGTCAATAAAAACATAGATTAATTTACAATATTCAAGTTGGTAGGTAAAGGTCTGGACACGTATATGTGTATTTATACGTACTTATATAATATGAATATTGTAAAATTAATTAATATACGATATGTATTTATATAAGAAAACAAAATAAAAATTGGGTTGATCGAATATTAAATTAGAATATCGTATATTGAGACATAGAGGCAAGCAAGTAATTCACGAGATACAAATCGGAGTTGTCCGTATATTATATTTTGTAGCGATCAAGAGAGACTAAGGCAGACATGTGAGAGAGGAGAGGATCCTATAAACAATTTAATCTAAGATCTCTGCTTCCTCCTTCTCATATATATATTGCATATAAACACATAGTTCCTCTATATAGAAGAGAGTAGAAAACTCAATACGAAGGGAAGAAGCTGATCAAAGCAGAGAAGAAGAATGGTTTCGAGGGAACAGAAGAGAGGTTCTTTGCAAGAGAAGTTTCAATTGCTTCGTTCAGTCACTAATTCTCATGCTGTAATTATAATCACCCTCTCTTTCTTCTTTTTTTTACTGTGTCCGATGGAAGTAAACGCAATCATTTTCTACATGTATACGTATGTAAATCCCGTTATGAACACGCACATGCACACAGTGACACAAACGCACTTAGTCTATATATATAGCTTTTTCACTCAATCACAATTTTGTACCTTTGGATCATTTTCTAGCTTTTGAGTATTTGAATCCCTTTGGATCTTCGATATTCCTGTTTTCTTTTTCTTCTTGTTGGTAATCACTTTATCCTCTTCTAAGCATATATAGAAGAACATATTATTGCAAACAAGATATTTTGGCCAATCATGATCGATGAATTGAAGACTATTTTTTTTTTAAGCTAAACCTTTAATAATAGATTTTGAGATGATGTATATGCTACTAATATGTGTGCGTGCACACGTGTTTTTGATGACAGGAAAACGAAACATCGATCATAATGGATGCATCGAAATATATCCAAAAGCTTAAGCAGAAAGTCGAAAGATTCAAAGAAGACACTACCGCAGAGCAATCTTCAAGCGAGCCCACGGATCCCACCACACCAGAGGTATAGACAATCACAAACATATACTTTGGAACCATTATATACATAAGTACGTATTTGAATGTGAGATATTCATTACGAGGTTTTGATGATTGGGCAATTGATTTATAGGTAACAGTGGAAACCCTAGAAAAGGGTTTTATGATAAACATATTCTCAGGGAAGAATCACCCAGGCATGCTTGTTTCGGTATTGGAAGCCTTTGAGGATATTGGTCTTAACGTTCTTGAAGCTAGGGTTTCATGTACCGACTCATTTAGCTTGCATGCCATGGGAGTCGAGGTAATTAGCAAATCATCACACAAACATATCTATATACATCAATCTAATATCGCAGTTATAAATTTGCCTGTATGTATATGTTTCGGACAGTGTTTGTGTAAAGTACTCAATACAAACGTGATGTTGTGGTAGTGTGTCATCATATGTTTTTATAATACCTTATCTAGTTTCACTTGCAAATATCAATGCTTGTGCTTTTTGCTGGTGAAAATATTAAAATCATTGTAGATTATAAAATAAAGGGGGCAATTTCAACACACAGAGACACACGGATACAAAATATAAACATTTGCTGTCTATGTCTATATGTGAGTATTGTGTTGGCATATATAAATATAAATTATTTAGTGATTACGTCACCTTTACTAATTGCAGAATGAAGGTGGAGAAAGTATGGATGCTGAAGCAGTGAAACAGGCAGTGACAGATGCGATCAGAAGCTGGGGTGAAAGCAATAATCAACAGAGCTAGAGTGATCCATTTTTTTCTTTAATTTTCTTTATTTTTTATTATTATTATACATAAATATAATGACACAATTTCTACAGTAATTCTGCTTTTTCTCCTTCTTCTTCTGTTCATCTTGTAGCTCAAAATCTTCCCCTAGAAAAGGGGCAATGAAGAAAAATCAATTGTATGTTTCTCTATTTATTTCACATAAGCAATAGAAAATACGTATTCAAAGTGTAGTCATCTAGCTGAGAAGGTTACAATTTTTTTTTTTCATTGTGGCTTCATATTTTGTTCTTTTAAAATTTGAATATCAGAAAATCGAAAACGCTCAGCATTGTTTCTGAATTTGGTAGACGAAAAGGTTGGTAATATTTCGAAATTTGATCAGATGATATTAGTGAATTTCTTTTCTACCACAGAAGAAGACAAACATTTTAGTTCACGTGAGCAAAATAACTCCAGAAAACCTGGAAAGTAAAACGTACAAAATACATACATACGTTCGCCCCACGATTAATCATAATTAGGTCTGATTATCTGATTGTTGACAAAAATAAAATTTGAGATCATTTGATTCACAGAGATGCTAGAAAAATATGAGGTAATTAAGAAGCGCTTTTTTAGGAAACAATATTATATTTTTGCTGCTTAATCGGGATAACCAAACCAATTTTTTTATAATCGTAAAGAAATTGATTTGAAATCGAATAAATCTTAATTTACTTTAAATTTTTTTAATTGATAATGTAAAAAACTAAGATTCAATTCACAGTGATCAAAACTTTGAAATAAATTTTTGTAAATAATCGATTGACGTTATTTTCTGCCAAAAATTTATAAAACCAGGTTTCTAGCACAAAACTATTTAACCAACTTTTTTTTTGGCATGAAATCGATAAATATCGTTTTAGTGAGAAATATAAAAAAGATTCAAATTTAGATTTTTGGTAGAAAATTGTGAAATCTCATTTTTAGCAGAAAGATATGGAACCATAATCTTAACAAAAAAAATCATTGAATTGCGTCCGATAATGTAAAATTGAAAGCGGTTGAAACGCTATTTCAAGCGGAAGCAGCATATATCCTTTATGTTGTACAAGTTATATAAGCTCAGGGATGAAAAAGAAAGTTTAGTTTGGAAGAGATAATAAAGAGCTACTATGATAATTAATAGACAAGAAGAAAATACAGAAGCAAGTGCTCTTTATGGTGCAAGCTGGTACTAGATTCGAAGTTGCCGGAATGTTCAATTGACCATGTAAACATGGAGAAAAATCAAGCTGCTAGTATCTTGTAAAGAAAAAAGCTTATCATGTAGAATCATTATAACTCTGTTTTTAAATATGATTGGTTGAATTCTTGTATTTTCCATTTACAATATGATAAAAATGAGATGCTAGGAGCTTTTCCACTCAAACTCAAGACCACGTTTAAGAGCTGAATTACTCTCCCCAAGCCAAATGAACTTACTCGAGAACGAAATCTTTCATGTAGACAGAATGTGAGAAAAAATAATTCATAGTAAAAACTTTTGTGTGTGTGTGTTAGAAGATTTCTTGAACTGCCATCCACCGGTTCAACAACTAATACCGGCAGGTTTTATCAGTTCGGTCCGGTCTGAAATATTAACAAAATGGAAAGCAAATTTTAGAACAAATTTGATTGACCGTCTTTACTCGTCTCTATTTGGATAAAAATATTTTCTTGCGAATCAAGAAACTTAACATAACAAACAAAACCAACAGAGAAGTGTTTTTGAAATATCAGATATCAAACAATTTGGCTGTTCTAGTAGCTAGAAATAACGATTATTCCACTTCCGAGTCTGAGAAGATTTCATTATCTCAACGGCGAGATCTTGATTCTTGTCAACGAACAACTTGAATTCAGCAGTGTTACAAATCGCCAGTAAATTCCTCATGACAAACATGGCGGCAGAGTCGTTTAGGGCTTGGTCAAAAGGAATCAAAGACAGCTCCAAGACATTGACAACATTCGACACTTTCAAAGATGATATCAGCTCTTCTCTGCATAGATCCCTTAGATGCGGAATCTCATATTTGTCCGCTGCTACAAAAAGTGATTGAGCATGTTTCTTCCCTTTTTCAGTAAGAACAGAGCGAGTGTTGTAGATGAACTCAAGGAACGCCACTAACTCCTCTTGTTTCAGCTCCGAGAGAGTAACTGTCTCGATCTGCCAAACCGTAGCTTTGAGATCGTCTGATTCAAGCATCTTCTTAAACACCTCTGATCGTGCTGCCTATTAACATTCCATATATATGTTGAAGAAATATCATTTCAAATAAGATCAAAACAACATAAGCATTTATATAATTATTTGAGTCGTATGATGGTAAGTAAATGACAAGAGAGGAAAAATAAAAGACCAAAACAAGTTTGTGGGCGGAGATAGCTTCACTCTCGTCACTGTCTCCTGCCTTGAGACGTACATCTACTTGCCATTGTTCATTAAAGACCTTCGCAAACCCACCCAAGAAAATTTCAAGGTTGTTCTGCGTTGCCATAGCTATTATAAATTTATAAGATAACTTGAAGTTGGTTTTGTTAAGGATATGGTGAGTTATATAGAGAAAACCCCTCAGACGGCAGTCAAAATGTCTCTTCTTAGACTTTCTTCGTTTTCCAAGACTTTGGAAACGGACGAGACATTAATATAATGGTAATGATACACTAAAATTCCTTACTCCTAAGTCCCAACTTTTGGTTGCCCTCTGCTCTTGGGATTCCGTATTATATTACATCGAACCAAACAGTTGTTTCGGCAAAGGACCAATCAGAAGTATTTCGAAAAAATAATGAAGTTGCTTAGTCAATGGGTTACCCTTTCCAATATATTTTGATATTGATCTATTTAAATTAATCAACTCTACCACTAAGATTCTAACTGTTTGAAACAAAAAATTTAACTTTTGGGTTTTTACAAATTAAAAAAATCTTATTTTCAAATTTTCACAAAATAAAACGAGTACAAGTTCGACTCATTGCTACCTAAATCAGCGATATATATTTGTTCACCAATGCGATATCTCATCGAACATTTGATAAGCTTTCTTTCTAATCCTTATAACAGTACGATTGTGATTATGACCGTGTACATGGGTACATGGAAAATGTTTATGCAAAGGGAGAGAGAGGTTTCTATGCTGGCAAATTTGTGGTTGTTCGATGTTAATATGAGTGTTTTAAATTTTATATCAACGTTTTTTTTATTCCAAACCAAAAGTCTCAATGATCATTGTGTATCTTCTTTTAAAATAAACACCTATTTCTGTTTGCTGTTCCGCTTTATGATTTACAGTGTGCGGATGCATCGAATGGGGAAGCGTGAGGCAACAAAATTATCAAGCAGCAAAGAGCTTTACTTCAAAGAGGTTGATGGATTTGAACTGCAAGAATTTGAAGTAAAATCTAGCAGCGACCTCGACTAGAGTAAGTAAAATTTCATTTTCTCACCCTAAAAAGACATAGAGTGGTCCACAAGCAAAGTTTCGTGAAAGGCTCTGTTTCATTAGCCCATTAATACACGTATATACCACCTTTGTGTATATGGTTGTAGGTAGACATGAAATGACAGAAGCAGGGCCAAAATACTAGAAAGCTTAGGAACCGTTCAATGGTGGAACCAACAAGGTCCTGTCGAGTCGAGTAATCTGTATAGGAAACATTATCTTTAACAGTTTTAACAGTATGTACCACTTTGCCACTAACTATGTTGTAGTCAAGAGAAATAAAGAGTAATATGAAATGAGAAAGAATCTTTTCCTATTAGTGGTTATATGTTTTTGACCCTTCAATGTCCTTCTCATAGATATCTTGATACCGAAGCTAAAGTTACCTCAAGCTCATGTTTCAACTCTCTGCAAGTTGCAATATTTAGCCTACGAGCAAGCCTGTCAAATCGTTTTCAGTCGTATCCTTAACCCTCGTGCACTTCTTAATTGATCATTTACTCTCTTTTGTACTGTTTGCTCTATCATCACGACTCTTGACCAAATGCTACCAAAACGTTTTCGGGTGTTTCTAGACTTGTTTTTGGGGATTATTCACAGTCGAAGTAAACCAGACCATCGCATAAGATGTCCGTGGGACCGGAATACGTATTGGAAAGATTCTGTATAGCTGGAAATGTTAAATTTCTAGAATTATATGACATTTCAGTGTTTATGAAATTGAATTATGTAAATCTCACACACTTTTTTGCTAACTCTCAATGTCCATTTCAATGTATAAAGATCGTATTTCATAAGTTTTACAACCCAAATAAGATAATGATACCATTGAGGAGAAGGAAGAAAAGTAAAGTCATCGCATAGAAATAAAAAAAGGACGTGGTTTAGTTTTTTGGATTTTAGACCCAATGTCATTGTATAGGGCAGTCTTTTACGGTAAAGTCAAATTTCAAAAATGGTTGGAACCATTTTTTTTTCATTCCTTCTTTGGTTATGTTTGTTACGTGTTGTTCTCAGCATCTCATACTCTATAATATCTAAGCTCATCAAATAAACAAACCATTTTCGTCATTTTTGAAAACAATTTTTGAGATTTTTTTATGATGTATTCAACACAAATAGATATTTTATCCGTTTCATAAAAGTTTTCATTTTAAAATTTTCTTCACAAAATTATTGAATATATTTATATATCCCTATTTAAAATACTTTTTAATTAGACTAACTATAACAATTTAAGCTCAATTCTATTTTTTTTAACAATTTAATAATATATATTAAGCTAGGCTGGAATCCAGACGATGACATTAGATGACACTAACCCAAATCGTTGGGGTACAAATTTTGATCCGCTCAATTCTATTACATTCAAATAAATGGTAAATAGAGAATTTATTGCTAAATTTCAATTTAAAAACTTGAAAATGTAAATGTAAGAGATGGCAAAGATATTAAGGTGTTAGATGCATTTATGAAGAGTGCCTCATCAAGTTCCATGCATGTTTCCCTTTCTCCCTTTGGAAAGACAAAAGGCCATCAAGGCTTAAATCCTAAGGTGGGGGGCAAGATATCAAAAGCTTTTTGGACCACTTTTTTTTTTTTGTTGCTCTATCGTTCCTATTCTATTGGATGCATCAAACGCGTCTTTGGACCACAATTTTTTAGATTTTGATTTTCACTGCAAGTTTAAACTGTTTTCTTGTAGTATTTTTCGTTGTTCGTGTTTCAAACACAACGCGAATGTCTCAGAAATTTACTTTTGATCTAAGATACTTGTTTTGTCATGAATTTTTGAAAGTCGGCAAGTAAAAAAAAGTCATACAATAGTCGTTTCGGGACAAGAATATCCGGATATTTGGTCTTTGATTCTTAGAAAACAGTTTCAAGATATGGTATCAAACAGAACTTCAAACCCGAAAGGATTATTTCAACATTCCTTTTTGTCAGTTCCATTATAAAAAAAAATAATAAAGAACTTATATCTATTTTTTTACTTGTATTTCGTACAAATCCAACCGATCGATGTTGTGTGCATATATATCTTTTGCATGTGCGTCGTCTTAGATAGTGCACGTGCGGTATTAAGATGGTTGGTTGTATTTCTGATGAGGCTGAAGAAGGTCATACATTGTTATAGAATTAGGAAACTTGAGCAACACCGAACATGTACATTCTAACTCGCACAAATGTGGAATCTTTATTTATTTTCACTGCAAGTTAGTTTTTTTCTTTTCGATTTTGAATTATATTTTTATAATAAAATTTAAACAGGTAATAAAATAAATTTTAATTTTGGGGTTCAAACAAAATTTTGCCCAAATACCCCTAATATATTTGAACTGGTCCTGCTTTGGAAAACGTAGAAAACTAAATTTATTATATATATATATATACAAACTCTTTTAGAAATATTTATGATATATTTTTTCTTCAACTCTTTATACGGTTCTTCAAATTCCAAATATGTACTTTTATCATTGGCGGTCAATATTTCATAATTAAATAATACGCTAAATATATTAAGCATCGAACGAACATACGGCAAAAAGAGGTAGTGAGTTCTTTTATACAAGAAAAAAAAATGAATTCATACGGTTTAATGAGTTTGTTTTCTTTTTTTATTTGTGAGAGGATAGCGTGCATAGGTTTATTGAGTGATCTTTATCATTGGTAGCGAAAATTGTCAACATCGCAACCTGTTGCTGAACAGAAAATTTTCAATAATTCGACATTTTTTTCCTTGTATTTTCTACAATATATAAATTATAATACGCTGACCAATTAAAAATTGTATATATACCATCCAAAGGTTTATGATGTGATGATGATGATTATTACATGGCCAAGGTGATGATGATGACAACATTAATGAAAAGGAAACAAAAAAAACTAGCGGTGGCGTTATATAAATCACATACAATTGTTCTTGTATAGAGTAAGACAATAGCTACGCTAATCTAATCTTCAAGATCTTCTTTCTTCAATTTTTGTTTTCAACTCCCATTGTTAAAAAATAAAAGGAAACACCATGCAACCTTAAACTATTTCCCTTTAGTCTCTCTTCACAGACCTGACCTCTCTTAGCTCTCTCAATTCTCACAACATTTCCAAAAAAAATTATCTCAAAAAAACATCAAAAATTTTATAAGTATTTACCAAAAATTAATGGAGGCTGCAAAAGTTTACACACAAGATGGCACCGTCGACCTCCAAGGGCGTCCTATACTCGCCTCCAAGACCGGCCGTTGGAAAGCTTGCTCTTTCCTCCTCGGTATTTTTCGTAATCTCAAGTCACTATTTTCATCAAATTATACCAATTGAATATTAGTTTAATGGATTAAAAAGCATATTAATCGCTTCTGTTTTATAAATTCACAAGCTTTACTTAGTCTTGTGTGTGTGTGTGTGAAGGGTATGAAGCGTTTGAGCGTATGGCGTTTTACGGAATAGCTTCGAACTTGGTGAATTATTTGACAACAAGACTTCATGAAGACACGATCTCTTCGGTTAGAAATGTGAATAATTGGTCCGGTGCCGTTTGGATCACGCCGATCGCCGGAGCTTACATCGCCGACTCATACATCGGTCGCTTCTGGACTTTTACTGCCTCCTCTCTCATCTACGTCCTGGTATTTTTACAATCTCTTCTTCTTTCTTTTATTGGGGGTTTAAAAACGTAAAAATGCGAGTTAAATTAAGTAAACTAGCTAGCAACCATTTGAGAACTTTCAGAAAGCAAAAAAAAAACAAATTTAAGAGGCTGACAATAAAAGTTATATATGCATTTATACAATATCTTTGTTTTTTGCTTTATGACAATTAAAGTTTTTTTTGTTAAGCTGACAATAAAAGTTTACTTTCTCCTGAATTTCTTACGACCACAGTGGTGTGTTATTCTTTTTTTTTCTATACTCACCAATTCTATAGTTTTACTTCTCTTAATAATGGTCTGTTTCTGATTTTACTACCAGTTTTTATATTTACTTTTTTTAAAAGATGATTTTGGTTCGTCATGATAAAGTACTAGAGATTTGTGTGTTTGTCGCGTTTTGGACGCACGATCAGATATGGTCCGTGAATATTTTTCCCAAGAAGACACTGCCACAAAAAAAAAATATAATTTGGATTTTTTGTATGACTTGTTAAATATATTAAGGATAATATGAATAGCGTGGTTTCTGTTAAAGTGGATATATATTATTAACAAAGTGGATATATATGTAGAGAATCAGAAATGTCCATATATATACAGGAAATCTCATTTCTAAGAAGAATAATATGTTCCCATTTTTTGCATAAACAAAATTTTAAATTTTTATCTTAAAGATGCATAATATGTATGAATTGTTCATGTATATATATATAAATAAAATAGATGTTAATTTAAGAATGAGCAGCAAAGAGTATTTATAAATTTTAATAAATATATCAATATTAGGAAGTAAATGAATGACATGTTAGGTACAGGGTTACTAAATAAAAACTATTTATGCAGTTTTAATGTACATTTGGGTTTGAATCAAACGAAAGTAAAATTTGTTTTTCCTTCACGAAATTTATATATCAAATGGTTTTTAACATCATCTTGATGCCTGTTTGACAGCACTGATGTGACATGTAAGTAGAAATATACATTTGTCGTTAAGTACGTTAGTAAAAGGCATTTACAAATTTAGTCATTTCTTACAAAACTAGAATACTTTTCTTATCATTTGGCACTTATATACAGCTTTAAAATAAAAACAGGCTTGAGGTCGAACACGTTTCTCTGCGTCTAAAATGTAGACAACGTGTCACAACTTAAGCCAGCAGTTAACTAAAGCTAACTCCATTGGTTTATGTTTATCGTTCTGACATGGATACGTATCATACGTTATTTTCCACACATATTCAAGAGGACCCACGAATTCCACTTTACTTCCATTTTATTGGTTTAGCAACAAAAACATATCTTATCACCATCTATAGAAAATAAATATAAAACTTATCAAACCAAATCAAGAAATGACTTTTCTTAGATCACATATTCTTATGGTATATATAAAGAGAAACTCAATAACCAGTCAAATGATGAACATTTGATTCCTTGTCTAATGAGACATGACTCATGAAATGCCTTCTACCTTTTTAATTGCACGTACGTGCTAGTATTTCATACTGTTCAAACGCCAAACATATTAAAATGTATTATTTTGTCTTTTTAGAATATTTGAGTGTAAACAAAAAAAGTTCTTATATTTATATTGACAAGTTACAAGGAGTTTGAATTTGAACATCGGAGATGATCAAGATCATATTTTTGTTTGCAGGGGATGATTCTCTTAACAATGGCGGTAACGATAGAACCCTTAAGACCGACATGCGCAAACGGAGTATGCAACAAGGCATCCTCTTTACAAATAGCCTTTTTCTACATGTCTCTATACACCATAGCCATTGGAGCCGGCGGAACAAAACCTAACATTTCCACGTTTGGAGCGGACCAATTCGACAATTATAGCACTGGAGAGAAGAAACAAAAGGTTTCATTCTTCAACTGGTGGATGTTCAGCTCCTTCTTGGGTGCGTTATTCGCGACATTAGGGCTCGTCTACATCCAAGAGAATCTTGGGTGGGGTTTAGGTTATGGCATCCCTACCTTAGGACTCTTGGTTTCTCTCATTGTGTTCTATATCGGAACACCATTTTACAGGCATAAGGTCATTATATCAGACAATTTGGCGAAAGATTTGGTTAGGGTCCCTATCGCGGCATTCAGAAACCGAAAGCTTCATTGTCCTAATAACCTTTTGGAGCTTCATGAGCTTGACTCTCATTATTACAAAAGCACTGGTAAACATCAAGTTCATCACACTCCCATATTCAGGTCAGTACTGTTGCATACCAATGAATTTATATTATATAAATCCTTTTCTCATTCCTTAAAACTTCTATTTTAAATTCTGTTTCTAGATAAACGAATAATCCTTGTCATTACATAATAAAGAAGAAGAAAAAATAATAGAGGATGGTTATAAACTCTCTATAGGACCATTCGATAAAGAATCCACCAAAATTGTGAATTAGATATGGTGGGTAATGACGTGGAACATAAGCAATACACCATTTTCGTTTTTATTAATATTATCTAATCTAGTGTACTTGCTCTGTAGAAACTTTTATTGGATGGTCCCCAATTCCCACTTTCTTCACGTTAATGTGTTCTACAGTATCATCCCACTACAGTTTCTTGCCAGAATCATTGCAAAAATTACTTAGTATAGAGAACTTACAATATCCTAAATATATTGATATGATTTTATTTGACTAGCTTTAATTATTATATAGAAATATATGAAGTATCAAACATTAATTTGGGAACTGATAAGACATATTCCTTTCATGGGGGCTAAAATAAATCTATTACCTAATATCTACATTTAGGAATGTTCACCTTTTCACCGACGTTTATTTCTAGACATTTCCTAGAAAAATCTTGGACAAGACAAGACACAGAGTCATTTCGAATGAATAATTTGGGTATTGATATTACAGGTTCTTGGATAAAGCGGCCATTAAGACATCTTCGAGAGAGTCACCTTGTACGGTGACTAAAGTGGAAGTGGCAAAGCGTGTGCTAGGGCTTACATTAATATGGCTTGTCACTTTAGTCCCGAGCACCTTATGGGCACAAGTCAATACTCTCTTCGTCAAACAAGGGACCACGTTGGACCGAAAACTCGGATCCGACTTCCAAATCCCTGCGGCTTCGCTCGGAAGCTTTGTTACGCTCTCAATGCTTCTCTCGGTGCCAATGTATGACCAATACTTTGTTCCCTTCATGCGCAAGAAAACCGGAAATCCTAGAGGGATCACTATACTCCAAAGGCTAGGGATAGGGTTTGTGATCCAAATTGTTGCCGTGGCGGTTGCTTCGGCCGTAGAGGTCAAGAGGATGCGCGTAATAAAGGAATTTCATATAAATGGCCCGAAACAAGTTGTGCCTATGAGCATTTTCTGGTTGCTCCCTCAGTACTCTCTTCTAGGCATTGGGGATGTGTTCAACGCAATTGGTTTGCTTGAGTTTTTCTACGATCAGTCACCTGAGGAGATGCAGAGCCTTGGAACGACGTTTTTTACTAGTGGGATTGGTCTTGGGAACTTCTTAAACAGCTTCTTGGTGACAATGATTGATAAGATCACGAGTAAAGGGGGAGGGAAGAGTTGGATTGGGGATAATTTGAATGATTCTAGGCTAGATTACTATTATGGGTTTCTAATGATGATTTCGATAGTGAACATGGGATTGTTCGTGTGGGCAGCTAGCAAGTATGTTTACAAGAGTGATGAGACCAAAGAGTTTAGTGGAGGATGTGTTCAAATGGAGGCCAAAGCCTTAGATACATCTCCTCTTACTATCTAATCATAACAATAAGAGATGTGTATATATATGGTTTTCTAGAAAATTTGGAAGTTGTGTTATTCAGATTAACATGATATGAATAAAACTTTAGTGTTGATTCTAATCAATCGATCAATTAAAACTTGGAAGAACAAAGTTTTTTTTTTGGTAATAACAAAGTTCTTTCTCACTTCTATATATGGTTCGTTCCAGTTGTTGAACACAGGAATCGATTCTCATTGGCCACATATACTTAAAAATTGAAGAATTCACATGATCCTGGTTTGAAAAGGCTGGTTAATTACCTTAAAAAAATATGGCTAGTTTGGAAACCAATGAGCATCTATGAAACTCTATAAAACTATCAAGCAAGGTAACTTTGAAACTCTTAACTATGAAATATGAATCTTACTTTTCCTATTAAAATGCACACGATTTGGATCGTACCAAGTCGAATAGTATGTTCCCTTAGGACAATGGATAATTAAGTGACATAGTATGAACTATGAAGCAACCGTGACATTTGACCAAATCCGTAGCATCACATCCTTTAAGGATTCTATCTTTGAACCTAGATAAGCTTTCCAATCACAAAGCTCTAGTCAATGGTCTTCCAATTACATTGTAGGTTTGTGAGATATAAATCTAAGCGGTTTGACAATATTTCTAATATTAGCATGTGTTAGCCCACCCCTCCCCCCCCCTCCAAAGGAAGAAAGTTACAAGTAGTACGTATATATTACTTTCTTCACAAATAGTACTGTCGTTTTGAGTTTTCAAACAAACTAAATTTTTCAATATATACTTAATAACAAGTTGATTTTTAGTATTTTTTATTTGTTTAAACAATAATAACTAGGACTAAATTAGATATTTTCTTATCAAAAACTATATTAAAGATCTAAATCAACACTCTTTTTAAACAAACATATTTTATTGGACGTGGTAACTAAATTCATGTTTCAATATGTTTTTTAGTGTCAAATTTATGTTAAATTTAGTGTTGATTCGTACTAGTTTATATATTTTCAGTTTTACTTCTAATCAATAATGACTCCGTTTACCGATGGAATTGCCACGGATTAAAATATGTTTTAATTTATTTACTCGTCGTTAAGCCATTCTAATGAATTTTAGCGACTACGATTCTATGGTGTTATATTGATATAAAGTAACTGACGTTTTAGACCGATTTCTACTGCTAAATACATCAATTATTTTATTTTTTTGTCAAGAACATGTATTATATGGGTTCAAATTTGAATGATAACATGTCTTTATCAAATCTATCGATAATCTGGCAACTATATGTTATTTTGTCTAATTTCTCAAAATAATTTTATTTGCCACCGAACATTGCTTGCATGATTCTGGTCAGCAGTAAGCTGGATTGATTAATTCGATACGCTAAGGAAACCCCGAAAAATAAAACCAAATTAAATGAATTAGTGATAATATACAGCTGACACTTCACCCAACCAAGAAACACAAGCTATATGTATGTGTATATATATATATATATGCACATCAAAAGCCAGCTATCACACAAAATTTGGTGCAAGTAGTTTTTTTTGTAGAATTAAGTAATATTATGTTGCTTGGATTTTAGAATAACAAAACAAAAAAGAAAAACGAAATTCGGTTAAGTATGCGTGAATTATTAATTGAAAAAAAGCTACCCTAAATTCAAACGCGTCATATGCGTTAGCAAGAGCCGGCCATAAAGTTTTGATAACCAAAGTAGGAAGAAAAAATGAATTATTTTATATTTTCGGATAAGAAAATAAATTATTTTATTTTATAATTTTTTATATAAAAATAATATTCTTAAACCCATAGTTATACAGTTTGGATTTAGCGCCTAGTATCACCAAGATTTAATCAATAACATATCAAGTTAGTTTATCTTCTAGTATAGTATAAAAGAAAATAAATAAATAGACTTGTAATATTTTTTTATTGGAACTGGAGTTCCACTTTATAGGCCTCAAAAAAAAATTTTCAACCTCATCTAGTTATCGTTTGTCTAAAATGGTAAGATCTACTACTTTCCAACTATACAATAAAAATATACATTTTAATCTATTAATGACAGGTATTTTAACATCAACCAACCTTCCTCCCTTATATTTATTTAATTTAGTTAATCGCCGGCCACAAATTATCGAAATAAATTATGTGTATGTGTGTGTGTGTCTGTAGAATGATTGAAATAAATTTTAACCGAAGTAGGAGTTGTTCTCACTTTCAATGTCGCCGTATTCTAATGGTCTTGTGGTTGGTTGAGAGAAAACACAAGAAGATGGAGGAGGCGGAGGATGAGCCGCCGTAGGTTGCGGTGGAGTTGACGGTGTTTGTGGTGGTGGTGCAATGACGGAGACACCGCCAGAGTTGTGAAATCCGGCGACGTGGGAGTTGGAAGGTACGATCAAAGTGGCGACAGCTTCTCGTTGCTTGTACTTGAGAATCTCGGATCGTACAGCACTAAGCTCGGCTTGTAAAGCTTGAACTTGTTGTTGTAGAGCTGAGATTGCTCCCATGCATCCGTACACCGGATCTCTTAGCCTCACGTTTGCTTCATACACGAGGCTATTCGCTGCGTCTGCTCTCTGGCTTTCTGGTACTTCCTGGTTAGTTTTAAAATTGTTCCACGTTATGAGAATATGAGTGCCACAAAATATTGTTTTTGCATGGAATCAAAGATTTTATATCGAAAGACAGACTAGTCTTCGTTTCTTGGATGAACAAAGAAAAAATGATTTAGTGGCATAGATCAAACAGGGCGATGATCGTTGATCACTATATTGTTATAGAACATATATTTGTATTTTGCATGCTTAAATCATGATGATATTTGTGTGCTTTGAAATGGCTATTACCATTAGCATCTTGGAGACGTTGCTAGCTCCAAAGACTTTGTGGACGGACGCAAACTTATGAGGCTCGTGTGGGGAGAAGTATGGCGAAAAGGGACATTCTTGAGCGCATCTACGGCGCAAAAGCTTACAAGCCGCACAAGGAGTGATGGTGTTGAGGGTTCCGGGAGGACCCGACATTGGTCTTCTGATTCCTGCCATCTGATGAGGCCGAGCATCTGCTTCTCCTTTGATCTTCTTCCCTATATCTTCAAATCTGTCCCTAAACACAAAGAACCGAGCAAGAACTTTAGTTTTCACTAAAAACATGAATATAGGACGAAAAGATAGAAATCAACAATATCCACCAATTTTAGGGAATAAAAACTAAATCATTGTAAAGACAAAGATGGTTATATGCATGATGTTCACTTTTTACCTTTCTCTTGACATTCAGGCATGCTCTCAGCGGATCGAAATTAGAAAAGAGAGAAAAGTAGAAAGAAACAAAAAGAGAAATATTAAAGTCAAGTGACTCTTAAAGAGGGTGTGAAGGAAGATAGCCGAGGAAGGCTTTAAAGGCAAGTAAAATACCTAGTTTAAGATTTATTGATCACGATATATATTGTATGAGTGTATATATGTGTCAATGTACAGATAGATATATAAGAAAAACTTGAGCTGGCTTGTAATAAACCTTTCTGATGGAGATGAAACCAAGTTTGGTAGCTCGAGACGCAGAACAGTGTCTCTTTTAAGACGAAACAACTGAAGATATCCAGATAGTGAAGACTGAAGAGCTGTATTTACTGCTTAAGCACGTGAGCCGTGAGGGTTTATTTATTTTATTTTATTTTTTTGACCTCACGAATCTGATCACATATTATTTTTGATTATAATCATATACTCAATATAAATGCACGTAGTCACTTTTTTTTTATCGGCCAGGCAACAACAGATGGATTTTGTGCTTAATGCCTACTTTTAATGTTTTTGTTTTCCCATGGCCGCATGTGGACTTTTGCTTCACATTTATACCACACTACTGCTATATTTTCTTTAGGAATCACATTTATGTTTTTTAGGCATCAAAATTATGTTTTATATTATGATTCCAAGTTTGCAGCTAATTATATTATGATCACAACACCGTTGCACGCGAATGGACCGCCGATCAGTTTAAATTGATCAAAGATAGCTTACTAGTTAAATAGTAAAAAGTTGGTGAAGGATTTAGAGAATATATTGTGAATGAGAATGATAGTTTGATGATATTGACATGTTAGTTCCTTGTCAAAATCAAGAAACCTCATCATCTTTATATATACGGGTTCTTCTTCTTTTTTTGTTAATTATGCATATAGCCATATGTATTGTTTTTTTGAGTTACACATTATCATACTTAACTACAATATTTGTGTATGAAACGAGTAGTTGTACGTATATATACATGTATAATTAAGGTACCCAATTTGTACTATTTCTGTGTATTGATAATTTATAAAAAAGAGATGGAAGATGGAAAAGAGTCTCGTCAAAGAATAAGCCATACAATAAACAACAAAAAATCAACGAATGCCATTTTGGATTAATATTGTTATCATGTAACAGTAACAAAAAAAATTTTATTTTACTGTCATCCAGCTACCAACTTTAGGCCCATATATCATCTCTAGGCCACTGATAATAGGTGGTACCAAACAGTTTATCAAATTTTCTCGTCAAACCTTGAACCAAGAACACACAACTATCAACAGCGTAGATAACTCTTATGGTAAGAAAATAATTATTTGGGTTAAGGTTAAGTCTTTGCTTTCAAATTCGAACTTTGCAAGCGAGAAATTATTTAAATTTCATATATATATATATATATATATACTATATATCAAATATTGGTTCAAAAACAAATTGGTCTTCGACCAAAAAAATTATAGTTTTGAATTTTTTTGTTAACAAAAAAGAGGTGATACTGTTGTAAGAACGATATTATAATATATATGTTTATATCTTGATCACAGTAAAATAATTAGTATTCAATTTTCCATTCAAAATCCAATAGAAAGAAGAAAATTGCTTAGACTCTAAGAAAGCTTTGCACTTGTATATTCTTGTTTGACCCGTATTTGTAGCCTAAATCGTCGCCCCGTTGTTCTCTCTTCTTCGTTGTACTCGATTTTAAATTCTTATGGTATTAAACTTAAGAATTAGCTAAGAATATTATTGAATAACAAATTAAGATATTAATAAGTATCTAGAACTTAAGTGTCTACTTTCAAATTTGAAAATTTGAAAACAAAAAATAATTTGGCTGAACGACGTACTTACTTTAACAGTTTACTTTGGAAAAATATTTCTTTCACAAAACCTTTTGAACCTTCATCCTAACGTAGAGACAAGGACCCTAACCCTTGGAACTATTTGTTGGGCCGTTATAAATATGTGTTTTAGACAGTAACTATGTTGTTTACGTGGCCTTCCGCACCCGCTTATGATGCGTGGATCTCATTCTTGTTAAACTCTAAATATAAACTCTATAAAAACATAATAAAATATGATGACATATACTTTTAACAAATCTCTTTATAAACTGAAAATTTTATAATTTATTTATTTTAATTAGAATATGAAATATATGGAAATCTGTCTAGATATACGAGTTTTAATATTCGTTCCCACCTATATTTATTTCAAATTTTATGTTTTATTTTCGTTTCTATTCAAATAACATTTTTACAGTTTAAATAGTATAAATTATTCAAACTTTTTCAAAAATTATAAGAAAATAAAGAAGGTATTTGTTTAGACATAAAGTATTAACCGAAAAATCATAATGGAATATTTCTTATAAAATTAATATATCATGCAAGCTTAATTGTATCACCTACTTTTTTTCTTACTAGTTTTTTCTAGCAGGTTTCTTTAACACCAACTCTATTTGCCCTTTCAATGAATGAT
This sequence comes from Schrenkiella parvula, assembly GCA_000218505.1. Taxonomy (NCBI): domain Eukaryota; kingdom Viridiplantae; phylum Streptophyta; class Magnoliopsida; order Brassicales; family Brassicaceae; genus Schrenkiella; species Schrenkiella parvula. The sequence goes on along the minus strand of CM001190.1, from coordinate 8,609,181 downwards.
GACATTTAAGACTTCACCAATTAAAAGTCATAACTTTTACCATGTGTGCACGAGTGGTCAAGGACTTTGACAGCCTTGAGGTAAGAAACTAAGAATATTTGAGCTCTAACTAAATTATTCTTCTCTTTAAAATTACTTCACAGTGAATTCGTTATTTCAACGATCCTTATGTTAAACAGTTTTACGTACATTCGAACCTTATTTCACTTTTGTGCCTCGTTAGCTTGAGAACCACATCGATTTTTTTGCTTTTATCACAAAAACTGCATGAAGATCTTGGGATACCACATTATTTAAATTTTTGACACCCAAAAAAGTTGCATATTCTAAGGAAATCCTCTTTTTAGGAAAGTTACTTCACAGTTATTAAATGTCATACATACACAAATATCATGAACATCCAAAACAACCACCCACTTGTTAATTAATATATATTAAACCTTTTAGTTTCAGGTCATAACACTCTTTATTTTCCTTTCTATTTAATGACTTTGGTTTATAAATGACGAAATTTTGAATTTTTATTTTTATTTAACATCTTTATAATGGTTCAAAGATAGTGATATATAATAGAGATGCACATTCTGTTACTTATTGTAGTAGTCTTTTTTTTAAAAAAAAAACTAAATTCGGTGTATTAAAATTAAATGTAACAAGAATTTATAATTGCTAGGCATAATCTTATAACTGAAAAACTATATATTTAAAATAAAATCTAATCGGAAAAAAATAATATCACGAACAAACGAGACAAAAAAAAGGTACATGAATAGAGCCCATAAATGCTGGCACATGGTCAGTTAACCGCCCACATTTCTTCTCGTCATTAGATCTTAGATAAAGCTTGTCGACGTTGACTGAACACAGTTTAACGTCTAATCCATAAATTTGAAAAAAATTAAATTCATTATCGATCACTTTCATTATAATTCAAGCTTCGCAAAAAGATTCATTCAAATTACATAAACTCACAAAAATATAATTAACAAAATCTCAACAACAACGAGGAACCGAAAATATATCAAAACATGTGAACATTAGCATTCAACACAATCAAACACTAATTTAATATGTGTGTTCAGAAAGGCAAAAGCCTAAACATATTAAAAAAAAAACGGATCTTAAAGCAAGATCCTAGTTTTTATAACAACAACCGAAGTAAGACAAACATGCCATTAAATCAATCTAAGATCATTACGTCTAGATCCATGGCTAAGAACAGAACACAAAGCTCTCTTCATACTCCCCATTGATGAACTAAACCCTCTTTTATAACACAACGTTGACGTCGGCGACGACAAGCCAATCTCTTCCTCGTCGTCGTCCTTAACGTACGATCTTGAGCAAGAAAGGTAGCATTTTTTGGGACGATGCACTGTTTTAGACCGAGGAGACGAAGAAGAGAACGAAGAGGAAGAAGAAGATGAAGATGTTGTAGACGACCAAGAAAACGAAGGACGCGACACGTGATGCTTTCCGTTAAACAAAGTCTTCACGGATCGAGTTTGTTTCGTTCTAACTTTGCTCAGTTTGTTCCCGGACGAGTAATATGACGGAGGCGGTGTTAACGGCGGAAGACGAAATGATTCAGACAAAAGAGGGTGTTTTGGTGTGCCTGGTCGTGTCTCCCACAAAAACGGCACGGAAGCTCCGCCGTAGTAATAGATTCTCGACGATGAATTGGCCTGCGAGCTCTCCTTTAAGATTACCTTTGAGGATCTGACTCCGTTTGTGTTGTCTTCTGATCTTTCTGACATTATCATTAAATGTTTGTAAGATGTTCGACGTGAGCTAGCAAAAGACCCTCTCTTGGATATATCAGTCAGGTTTTATCAGAATCAAACTACGAAAATGTAAAAAAGAAAAAGGAAATGCGAGATCCGAAGACGACGAAGCTTCTTCAGTTATAAAAGAGAGACAAAGGCGCATCTATTTTTGGAAAAGTGATGCTTTGTTAGTGTAAGAGAAGTTTGCGGAAGAATTAAAGGATCTCTATATGCATGAAGTGTGTATAAGCAAGCACATGTCATGTGCTTATATTATATATTTATTTTCTTTTCTTTTTGTATTATCTGTATTATTTTCTGGATTTTTCTATTGGTAAAATTTCACATGGATGACCATATGGCATATATAAAAGACACTAGAAAATAATTGCAAATGGTTAGGTAATAAATGAGTGGGGGCGATCTACTGTTTAATATGTATGCAACTTAAATGTCATTACTAATTACACCAATTGTGATTTCAAACTAATTGATAAAATTTTACGTTAAAAAAAGTATCCCATCCATTTTTTTATAATATGTTCGAACAGTTTTTTTCTAGCTTCAATTCTTGTTACATACTAAATGAAAATGTTTAACTTAGAAACGATTAAATAAAATAATTTTTTTTCAACTTCCTTATTTGCATGTTTCTAGCAAAACTATCATATAAAATAACACTCCTAACTTGTAGATTTTGCTTACTAAATGAAAATGAAAAACCGTTGTAGCAATTAATTACGTTGAAGATGATATGTAAACGTGTTGGATACAAAAGAGGTGGCGGCTACGTGGATGAGTGTGGACCGTTGGATGTACAGTTGAGCCGTAATAATGAAGATGAGATTCGTGGTCCATTGTTTCCGTACTCAGATTTTTGCTTCTTCAATTCGATAGAGAAATATGAAGATAAAGTTAGTTAGAAAAATATAAAGCAAAGCTCCTCCTATTTATTTCATACGTCCACCTATATACATAAAACTTTATTATAAGCAACGGTCTAGACAATTGTTTAGGTCAAATTAACTGGTTTAATCGCATTTAGTATTTATCAAATTACGTTTTATTATCTCTCCATATGTTACGAATTGTAAATGCATTTTATTTTTATGTTTGAAAATTATAGATATATGTTTGAAGATAATTTTACTTTTCCTTTTACTCTCCCGTAATTATTATTGTCACATGTACAACAATTTTTTGTTTTTGCTGCAATTAGACTTTAATCAATACGGTATTTACATCATTGACTAGCTAGTTGCTCTATTAAATTATCGTTGGGTTGGCTTTATGTTTGGTTTGGTCTTGAGTTGACTTTAATTTGATTTTGATATTGTTTTAGTACTCATAGTGTATCGAGAAATAATATATTTTAATAATAACAGTTGATTAGTTTTTTAGATTGCTCAAGTTTGATTTCAAATTAATTATTATTTTCTCGAATACCTAGATTCATCTTGGCTAATTGACTAGAAACTATAAGGACCTACAAAAACTATTTTTACCCAATCAAATTTAACGATTTAAAAACCTTCAAAATTTTGAAATTCCTTTTAAAAACTCTGATAGCCCTTTTATTTTCTTTTATTTTCTTTTATTTTTCTTTTATAATCAACACGTTTAAGAAAAAAAGACTAGGCTTTCACTTTAAAATAAAATAAAATCATAACTACTATTTTACAATCAATTTTTTTACAGTTACTGTCTTTTACCAATCGGATCCTGAATCTTGTCCTCTTCGATGGTTACAATTGCAGTCTCGAAAATATTGGGAAACTTAGCTCAATATTTGGAACCTGTTACCATTATATATTTAGTTCGATTTCTATAGTTTAAAACAGTTGAATACTTTACAAATTAAAATATCAAATAATTATTAGCCGATCTATAGAAAGTAGCATGGAAAAAGTATATACACTTTGCCCGATATAAGTTTTAAAGATCGTATAACTAATATAATTTCAGTGTATTTGTGAGCACAGAAACTTCATCAAGACATCAAATGGTTGAAAGCTTTCTGGAATATTGGTGTCGTATTCTTTTTCTTATGATTTAATCTGAAGCATAACGATAAAAGAAAAATCAAAAGAGTATTAGTGGTTAATCATATTTAAACTTATATGTAGTGAGATTTTTAGTGTAGAACACATAGGTCGAGCTATTTCTATATGGTATTGAACCTTCGTTTAACGCATCATTGATACTCAATTTACAACGTTTCGGTTTTCTTAATTTTTGTTCCATTTACTCTAATCAATATATCTAATCATCTTAATATAGGATCAGACAAAATAAGATAATGGATGTAATGATCAACCTACTTACGGAAAGTGACTCCACAAAATAAAAAAGGAAATCAAAATATAGAAAAAGATATGATAGTTGTGATCATTATATGTACTAAAAATCAATATAACAATCATTCTGCTCATTTGCCATATGTATGTGATGACATTTCTTACATGTACGGTTTAACCCGTTTTTCGCGTTTTAGGTCTTTAAGACTATTGATCGAATATAAAAATGATTAATGTTTTATTTAGATTTAAATATGAGAGTTTCAGATTAAAATACTTTTTTTTTACAATGCACTACTTTTTTTCTTAAATACACGTCGTGTTAAACACAAGAAACGTATGGGCTTAAGGCCCATAAGAATGCGACCGTCGGCAGCATAAACGTCGTCGTTTGATTGATTGGTCCCTGCCGGCCCAAAGTTTGCCTTTTCGTAAAAGCTAAAAACAGTGGAAACTGCAATTTCCAATATCTTTCCGTTAGCTCCGCAATCAACGGCCCAAATTGAGTAATCAGTCAACCGTTCAATCCAAACAATTAACCAATAAAAACTACGCCACGTTATCATCTCCTTTTCTCTCTCTCTCTCTCTCCGAGTGGTGGTGTTGGTGTGACTCGCTAACGAGAAAGCAAAATCATACTAGCGATTCGTTTCTTTTAAAAGCTCCTTTTCTTTTTACCTCTCCTTTTCGCTTTCTCTCTCTCTCTTTCTTTCTTTTGTTTTGCCTTCTGTACAATAACTATGATTACTACTGAAAAAGTGCTACTCTTTAAATCTCACAACAATCCTTCTTCTCTCGGTTCTTTGTGGCGGTGGCGATGGCAGAGGAGGAGCATCAACATCCTGTGGCGGAGACGGTTCCGGGGATCCATGAGGTGAATATCCAAACAGGGTCCGAGAATTTCGGGTTATGCGTCGACCCGGCTGGTGTTTCTCATGTACCCGGGATAAGGAGAGTGGGTTTGAGAGCTGAGATCGATACTTCTCCGCCATTCGGGTCGGTTCAGGAGGCGGTGACCCGGTTCGGTGGTCGTGGGTATTGGGTTCCTTTCAAGCTCGAAGACAATTACGTAAGTTTTGAACTTTCCTCTAATAGCTCATCTCCAATGTTGGATCAGTTCAATACAAGCCACATTGATATGTTATGCATTGTATACTAACTGTTGATGCTTTGATGGTTGAGTAGAGAATTTCGTGATTGGTGTCAAAGTTTGTGAAATTTGAGTAGACTTTTCATGAGACCCGTGCAATTGAGTAGCAGTTCATCACTGAAATTGAATTAACGAAATTCATATTTTAAGCTTCTCGAGTTTATAGCAATATATATGTAAGTAGTGGAAAGTATCAAGGTCGTCATTAAGTGTTGATCGTTTTGTGTCTATGCACACACTGAGATTGCTTCCATAACAAGGATGATGGTTTTGTTTGATTTTTGAAGATTTGATCTTCTAGTGTCTGTGATTATTGTTTATAAGGCTGGATTAGGAGTTGAGATATGATTTTTGTATATGTTGGTTTTGTCTATTTTTCAGAATGGTGAGGGAGAATTTGACATAAAGAGAATGGAAGAGCATGCGGCGGAGCTAGAGAAGGATCTGATAGTGAAAGAGCTGGAAACTCTGGATGTTCTCGAAGCACTTGGATCGACTAAGAGGATCGTTGAAGACTTGAAGCGGCAGCTTCATCAGGAATCCTTGAGATCAGCTGAACATCTCGGTTCAGATATCAAAGAGATGAACGCTGAGCATTGCAATCACAATCCCATGTCATCTCCTGATCTGATCTTAATGGAATTGAAGCAAGCCAAGATGAATCTTGGTAAAACCATGGATGATCTTGTGATGATCCAATCCTCTGTTGAATCTCTGAATAAGAAAATGAAAGAAGAGAAAGATTTCCTTGACAAGACACGAGCGAAGCTTACGTATGGGTTTGGAGGAGCGGTATCTCTAGCTGAGGAGATGAGCCGAATTAGGGTAAAACCACAGGTTCCAGATGAAGGAGAGAGATTCATTACAAACAACCCACCAAAGGAACAGGTAAAGATGGTTGCTGAAACAGATGAAACGGGTCTAAACCAGCAGAACAAGAACTGTCTGAGAACTGCAGAGATGAGATTGGTTGCTGCTAGAAAAATGGAAGAAGCTGCAAGAGCAGCTGAAGCACTTGCCATAGCTGAAATAACAATGTTATCATCATCCAACGGTGAAAGCGAGGATGATTCGGAATTTTGCTTTCCAGAGCCTCCGAAATCTCCCTTAACACCGAGAGGGCTAAGGAAAGATAATGACTTCACCACCAATAGCAGCTCAAGAAGTGGGATTATGAAGAAGCTTGAGGAAGCTACCGAAGGAGTTAAAGAAAGCAAACAAGCTTTAGAAGCTGCGTTAAACCGAGTAGAGATTGCTAATGTGAAGCAACTCGCAGCTGAAAATGCTTTCCGCGGGTGGACAAAAGACTCACCGAAAGACGTTAACTTTACACCTATGAACCAAACCCGACGCTCCTTTTTCAGCCATCTGAACAAGCAACATGAGCCACTTGAGAATTTCCCCAAGCCAGTGCTAAAGTCTAATGTCTCAATGCGTGATGTTCTGAGGCGTAAGCAAGTTCTAAAGGAAGATGTTGTTGTTCCCGAGAGGCAGAGCCTTGAAGGACAAATCCCGAGACGGAATGCGAATTTGAGCCAAATGTTGAAGGAACTGAAGCAGGATATTAAGTTCTCGGCACGAGCCGAGAAAGAGGAGGTACAGGAAGAGAAACAGTTCGTCACGCAGAGAAGAAAGTTTGGGTTCATTCACATTACACTTCCGATGCAGAAGCAGAGTAAGAAAAAATCCAGCCTTTAAACAACACCTTCCACAATTTCTATTCTGGTCCCTTATGTGATTGTCTGTAATATGTCTTTCATTGGTTTTCATTCGGTATGATGTGTTGTGATTGCTGTTCCTATCTTTATATTTGTATTCTTCAGAATAAATATACAATTAGTCTTAAATAAAACTTAGTGCTAGAATCTAACCAAATCTTCAAAGGACAAGCAGATTTGAAGTTGGGAAGTAAAATAAAAACTTGATTTTGTAGAACAACAATAGCAGTACAATTAAAACTGGAGAAGTGTGATTACTGGTTAACCATTTATTTTAGGGTGGAGAGATATAAACACCATTTGATGAAATAATTATTTATTTATTTACGTATTTTTATAATCAAACCAAATCCAAATCAGTTACATCAATGAACCAAACCGAAACAAAAGAAAATCTGAACCGAAACCAGTAAATCGGATTTTGAAGAGATTTATTAGAACAAATAATAATATTTTATGACATGGCAAACATCTGCTGACGAGGCAACGTTGAATCCATGTCAGCAGATCTCTTATCATCTATCTTTTCTATCTTGACGTTAACCCCATCTTCCTTGTCTGCGTTGAAGAGAAGAAGATGCTAAGATCCCAAAGCAGAGTATAACAACAACACATCGCTGAAGAGGCCAGCCCTCAGATTTTGTGGGAGATCGGGAAAAATGTCAATCCTTCAACTCTCTAGCTCTTCTCTTTCTTCTTCTACTATTCTCTCCATCTCTCCGAGAAAATCTATCTCGTCTTCGAAGTCTTCCCGGATAGTTCGTTGTTCCGTCGAGGGTATTTATTTCTAACCCTTCAATTTCTTCATGTTTTTATTCATTTTGTGAAGCAATCATGGCAAGTTTCTATCTGGGTTATTGGAGAATTACGAAATTTTCACAAAAGTTCTCTCATTTCGGCTAGCGAATTGGGTTTTTCTTGTAATACTTGAATTGATTATTTTGGATACTCTGCTCAGCATGTAATAGTTAGTTTCAATGGTAATCTGAAGAAACTTTCAGATTCTCGTGTACCAATAATCTCTGTGGTAGAAATTAAGATTTGCGAGTTTGTTCAGCAGATGATTATACAGTAGTCCTTGTTACAACTATATAATCTTCTCGTTGTTCTTGAAAGTATAGTGTAAATGCTTGATTTCAAGAATTGGAATGTTATGGCTCGTGTAATTCTTAGTTTGTAGTGTGATCCAAATTCTTAGCGGGAAACTTTTGTGCAGGAACAACTGTAACCGAGCCAAAAGTGTCTGCAACCACCGAGCCTCTTCTTCTGAGAGCTGTCAAAGGTGAAGTTGTTGATAGACCTCCGGTTTGGCTTATGAGGCAAGCTGGGAGGTACATGAAGGCAAGGCAGCTTCCATTTAACTTGTTTACAAACTCACAATGTGACTTTATTTTTTCGTATTCTGCGATCTGAATGTATATTAATATGATTAACAGAGTTATCAAACTCTATGTGAGAAATATCCGTCTTTCCGGGATAGATCAGAGAATGCGGATCTTGTGGTGGAGATCTCTCTGCAACCGTGGAAGGTGTTCAAGCCAGATGGGGTGAGTTCTTCTTCTTCTTCTTTTCTTCATTTACTTTGAAAGCTGTTTTTTTGTTTGTATCATCTCTTGATCTGATGACATGTCTGTTATTTAAATTGTATGAAAAAGGTGATTTTGTTCTCAGACATTCTCACTCCTTTGTCTGGAATGAACATACCTTTCGACATTGTTAAAGGAAAAGGTCCTATCATCTTCAATTCGCCACAATCAGCTGCTGATGTTGATCAAGTTAGAGAATTCATACCAGAGGAATCTGTTCCATATGTTGGAGAAGCACTCAAGAGATTAAGAAATGAGGTACTAATAGTGATTGTTAAAGCAATATATGCTCTTAAGCTCTTAATCTGATGAATATGTTTTGTTTCAGGTGGGCAACGAAGCTGCTGTTTTGGGTTTTGTTGGAGCTCCATTTACTCTTTCTTCGTATGTTATCGAAGGTGGCTCATCTAAGAACTTCACACAGATCAAAAGATTAGCTTTTTCTCAACCCAAGGTGGATTATTACTAACCTTAATGCAATTGTAAAAGGCGATAATTTGGTAAAAATCTCAGATGTTGTAAACTTTTTCTTTCTTCTCAGGTTCTACATGCTTTACTTGAGAAGTTCACAACCTCGATGATCACTTACATACGCTATCAAGCGGATAGCGGAGCTCAAGCTGTGCAAATCTTTGATTCTTGGGCTACCGAGCTTAGCCCTGTGGATTTTGAGGAGTTCAGCTTACCTTATCTTAAACAGATCGTGGAAGCTGTGAAACAAACTCACCCGAACCTACCTCTAATACTATATGCGAGTGGATCAGGAGGTCTACTAGAGAGACTGGCTCGGACCGGTGTGGATGTTGTGAGCTTGGACTGGACTGTGGACATGGCTGAAGGAAGGGACCGGCTAGGAAGAAACATAGCAGTTCAAGGAAACGTGGACCCGGGAGTTCTATTCGGATCGAAAGAGTTTATCACAAGCCGGATTCATGATACTGTGAAGAAAGCTGGGAGAGATAAACACATTCTGAATCTAGGCCATGGTATTAAAGTTGGAACTCCTGAAGAGAACGTTGCACACTTCTTTGAGGTTGCTCAAGGAATTAGATATTAAGAGAAAATTTACACATTCTCTTACATTATGGTTTCTTCTTCTCTTCGGCTTTTTCATTTTTTTTTCTTTCTTTCCCATAGAGAGATGTGTAATTTTATGTTTGTATTTTAACCGAATTTTTGTTTTCGGAGATTACGTGGAAGAGAATAGTGATTAACGTGCAAAGGATATTCTCATATCCACCTATTTCAAAATTTTAGACATCATTTTAGAATCTTGGTGATTATAATTGTTGAGAAGCGAATAAGCACACTATGGAGATTTTGATAAATACCCTAAAATTGAAAAAATACGCTGAATTTTTTTAAAATTTGAAAAATACATTTATTAAAAATAAAAAGTACTAAAATACTTTTGTTTATTAGAAAATTTAACTTTTTTTGAAAGGAAAAAAAAAAGACTAAAGACTGAAAGAGAAATAAAGCCCAAACCCAGTACCTTTCAAAAGCCCTAAAAGTAACAATAAACCTTCTTCACTTTAACCTCAGTCGTCGGGAAGAGAGAATAACCCTAGCAGCTGCAGAGACACAGCTTTTCAGCTCACGAGAAGAGAAATCTTATTCGCACCCGCGTCGCAAAGAAGATGGTACATTCGTGTTTCTCATCGTTTACTTAGATTCGATTGAGAAACTTTTAATTCGCTTTATCATCGTCATTGTTGTTGTTCGTGTTGCAGACTTTCAAGCGTAGGAACGGTGGGAGGAACAAGCACAACCGTGGCCACGTGAAGCCAATCCGATGCTCCAACTGTGGCAAATGTTGCCCCAAAGTACTACCCAATTCGCCTCGTTTTTTCAAACCTAATAGTTTTTAATGTTATAAAATCAGTGTTAAAGTTGTTGTGAATAACCTTAATAATATATGTGTATATGTTTTTACATTAACACTAACTTTTATATAAAAATATATTATAATAATTATTTAATTCGTCAAATTTTATAATTTTACATATTAATTCTCCAACTTTTAAGTTGACAAATTAATTTCTTAATTTTGGATTGATTTGTAAAATTGGACTCATAAAAATCAACATTAAAATCTCTGTTTTGTAGATTAAGGTTGACTTTTCTTATATCAAAATTTATAAAATCAATATAAAATTAGAAATTTATTATACGTACATGATAATTAGAAAATAAAAGTGTTAATTATAAATATTTAGAGACCTAAATAAACTTTTTTCCACGTGTATTCTTATGGATCCCACCAGATCCTCTTAGTACTAGTATTAAATTTTTGTCCTTATTTTCATAAATGTTATGTGGTAAAAATATCTATTGACATTTAAAATTTTGTATAGTGACTTGTTTTATTTAAACATAGATATATAGAGTGACTTGTTTTTTTGTCAAGAACAAATCTATATATAGTGACTTGTTTCAATACACAACAAAACAAATAATTTATTAGTGAATACATATTTACATTTCTGAAAAATTATTTTCTAAAAGCTATCATAAGATTAAAATTAGTATTATTTATCAAAAAACTAACTAGATTAAAAATTTAATTTAAAACCTTTTTTATTTATTAAAATATTAATTTATAAAAATTATACTGTATAACATTAAATTTTATAATCTATTTTTATAAATAGTATCCGTGTATCATAGATGTCTATTTGTCCTCTACTTTCTATTAGGCTTTTACTATATTTTGCTTTTCCGCTTCTCTTTTTTTGCGTTTACTTTTTTTTCTTTTGGTTTCTTGGGTTTACTTAGTTATGAATGTGTCTTTTTCGTTGGACTCCGGAGCAAGACGACGAAGAAGAAAAACAAAAACAACTTTTTTTCTGGCTGTAATTTTGTGAGGTGCAAGGTGAACCGATTTTTATTACAAAAAAAAGTCAGATTTATTAGTTTTGGCGTCATTATTATTTATTTATATGACTCATACAGTCATACTCGACGAACCTTCCATACATTTCATTGACTTTTTTTTTTCATTTCTCGACGATCGTTTCATTTTCATTTTACTTGTTTTATCTTCTCTTCTCTTGTTTATACGCCAAGCTGCCTTTTTTTCCGCCGGAGTTTCAGTGGGTTTGTTCTCTTTAGCTCTTTACTATTTATCTGATCTCTAATCACCATTGTGTCGATTTATTACACCACCAAACGTTTTGGTTGAGATGGTCTGCTTAAGCCCTTCTCGCTTTTCGGTTTCAATTTGGCCTTAAATCTTTACTTTCTCTCTTTTTCTTTGAAGATTTGCGTTTGATATCTTTTTTTTCTTAAAAAGGCAAAGCTCTTTCTCTGCGTGTGAAATTTCACTTTTTATTTTCTGTGTTTTTTGAAGGTGAAACACAAATGCCTATTAATTACAATCCTAAAACCCTAAATTTCTTTCTAAGTGCTAGTCTTTGTTCAATTTTCTATTTTTCATCTGAAGTTTTAATTTTTTTGGATGTCTATATGTTGCAGGGTGAGTTAAAGCCACTTGGGTTCAACGTAACCTTCTTGACACATGGACTAAAAGCGCAGGTACTTTTTCCGATACTTACAACTCTAATATGTTTTCTGCATTTACGAGGTCGATAAAGGTTTGTTCTTTATGAGTTTAGAGAATGCGAAATTGAGATTCCTGAACTAGTCTAAGCTGTTGCAATCATTGCCATTGAAGCTGGGCAAAAGCGAGAGGATCAGAATCTTTTACTCAATTTCTAATTTTTTTGGGTATTTTAAAGCTTTAATTTTTATTCTTTGGAGTTTAGCTTTGATGAAGCTAAGAAAGTAGGGCTGCCTAACATCGCATTTACTATCCCATTTATAATTGTCATGCTCTGTTGATTTTCTTGTCTTGCTTAGAATGTAATTACTGTCTGGTTTGGCTTGAATTGTTATGAAGCATTCATTGGTCGAATTGATAAATCCAATTCAAGATTTTGTTCGTAGTACTACTCAATCAATTGATCTTCCCTGATTTCTCCTCATTCTATGATCTGTGGTGATCTAATTTGTATGGACCACCAGTCTCTGCCTTGTCTTCATTCCTTTGGTTACAGTTACTTTTCTTGAGGAATGTTACTTTCCTCTTGAATTGTATTGATCTTCTCTTTATTTTATGGTTTGTAGATGTCTTGATATGTCACTTTCATACAAGTAAGCTCCTTGAGGTGACTATTCCTGGGTTATCATCAATCTAGTTTTGTGTTCGAATAGCTGATCTTCAAGAGAGGATGTCCGTCTCCTCGTCTTCATCCTCTTCATCGTCATCATCTCTGTCACTATCAACAATGCCAATAGTTGGAGAATTGTGGATGATTGCCGAGGAAAGGGCTCAGGAGATATTAAACGCCATCCAACCTGTCTGTGTTTCAGACAGAAGTAGGAACGAGATCATCAATTATTTCCAGACCCTTATTAAGGATCGTCTTGGAATTGAGGTTAGAACTTTGGTGCTCCAGTTGATGTGCTTGGCTTTCTGTTTTGTTTGTTAGGTAAACCTATAAATATATTTATAGTGATTAGTTGAAATTTTGTTTGATGAACTTTCCTTCCCTCACTCTTCATTTCTTAGGAATTCTGTATGAGATGATGTCTGGTTGTGATGTTGCACATAAAGGTTTTGACTGTATTACTTCGTTACGAGTGACAATATGCTTTAAGTTTTCTTGCTGTGTGATTAGATTTGGAGCCATGACTATTATGCTACACTCTTATACCAAATTGTACTTTTAATGCGGTATTGTATTTACCAGGTCTTTTTTTTCGGTTCGGTGCCACTAAAAACCTATCTCCCAGATGGAGATATTGATCTGACAGTCCTAACTCCTAAAGATAAGGAAGAGGAGTTGGCTAATGCATTGCGCATTGTGCTTGAAGCTGAAGAGGGAGAATCTAATTTCCATGTAACTGATGTTCAGTATATCCCAGCACAGGTTTGCGTGGCTCCTTTGTGGTGTTGAGTTATGTGTGTTCCTTTCCCTCAAGAAAACTCGTTTCACGCTTATGCTGGTTTCCCTCATTGGCGTTTTGGATGGTAGGTTAAAGTCATAAAATGCAATATCAAGAACCTTTCTGTGGATATCTCCTTCAATCAAATGGCAGGACTCTGTGCTTTATGTTTTCTGGAGCAGGTAAAGCACTTTATAGCTTCGTTTTATAAATAGTTCTTCCATTCATCTATCCTCACTGCTTTTGGTAAATCTTTGATTTGGTTTCTTTGTTAGGTTGACCAATTTTTGGGAAGAGACCATCTGTTCAAACGTAGCATCATCTTGATCAAGGCCTGGTGCTTCTATGAGAGCCGTATTCTCGGTGCCAACACTGGATTGATTTCGACATATGCATTGGCAGTACTAGTCTTGCATATCATCAACATATCTTATTCATCGTTATCTGGCCCTTTAGCGGTGAGCATATTTTTAATTCTGAGCTTATCTGGCCATTGCGTCCAAGATTAACATTTAATATTTATCATCAACAGGTACTGTTTAAGTTTTTGGATTACTATGCATCATTTGATTGGGACAATTACTGTATCACGGTCAATGGTGCAGTCCCGATATCTTCTCTTCCAGATATGACAGGTAAGGATGCTAAAATCACAAGACACTTCTTTTCTGTTTCCTGTAATTTGAAATTTCACTTGTTGCTTCCCTCTGCTATTTCTCCAGAAACCGGGCACCATAAAGTAGTCCTGAACGAGAAGTTCTTCAGAGAATGCATGGAGTTATATTCGGTTCCAACGAAAGCTGTCGAAGCAAATGGTCATTATTTTCCTGTGAAACATTTTAACATAGTGGATCCTCTGAAACACAGTAACAACCTTGGCCGTAGTGTGACAGAAGGTACTCCCATTGATCAAAGATTTGTAATGCCGCAAGACCAACAAGATGTTCATGATTTGGTCTCTCAAGTGAAAGTGTTTTATCTTTTGTGTAATATTGTTAGGCAATTTGCAACGTATAAGACATGCGTTTACTCTGGGAGCTCGAACGCTCAAAGCTGTGCTTACGGTACCTGGAGAAACCATGGGTTGGAAACTGGAGAAATTCTTTGGTAGTACACTGGAGAAGAACGGTAAGGGACAAAGACAAGACGTGGATGAACCTGTCGTCTCGTTTGGAACGGGAAGATCAGAGATATCTGAACTCAGAGGAGATTTTGAAGGGTACTTTAAAAGTCTTGAATACGGAAAATGGTTTCACGGAGAGACTCAGCATAACTGGATCCCCCAGGGTGAAGACACAAGTTCTTGGGACATTGTGCGTTGGTTTGTGACCGGCCAAAAGAATGTTTCCTATTGGAGGAATCTGAATGGATCAAACTCGATGCTTAACATGCGGAAATCAAGAGGAACAGGCACTTATATTCCTGAAATGGTACACTCACCACCATTTACTCTTTCACTCGTATTTTGATTCGTAAAACGATTTGTTTCTGAATTCGTATGATCCATTGGTTTTTTTCTTTGCAGAGTCTACAATCTTACGCTGACAGGTTCAGTAGCAAACCAAGCACAATGATGAACTCATTGCCTTCGGCATCTCAGACTCAACTCTTTAAACAGAATCATTGAATTGATCTTTTAGGCTAAAAACCTTTTGCATAATAACTTAGGCTTGTCTTACATATTTACCAACAAAAAACAATGACAAAGAGTTTTTTGTTTTTGTTATGGTGCTTAATGGGAAGTTCCAGAGTTGAAGCAGATGCTTCTCTTTAGGATTCATTAGGATTGTAATCGACTTATCTGTTGAAAACTCATTTAGAGATCTCTTGGACAGAAGCAAAATTAATGTTATAGATTAGTAGTAATTACTATGAATCTGATTAGCTCTTTATATAAACACTAAAGTAATCCGAAAAAAAACATGAGACAATATCTAAACTGTAAGAGTATTACATTGCCATGACGCAATCTTAGAAGAAGACTTTTAGTTTGATCTGATAAGAGTAGTTGTTCTCACTTGTGTTAGTGGAGAGTTGAAGGCCCACCAGAGATCTTTTTATGACTCTTTCTTATCCATTCTTTCATTGTTCCTATATCTTATCAATGTATGATGACGATAAACTTTCAAAGCATTACGTCATCTCTCTCCATATTATATAATGCGATTTTCTACGCCGATTATTTTTATACTTACATAAATAATTTGAATCGATCTTAATCAGGTTAAACTTATGATCTTAGCAAGATCTGAAAAAATAAATTATCACGATCTTTTGGGTTATTGCCTTATTGGCGTACATCCTTCTTCTTCTTCTTTTTAAGCTCAGTGCCATACCCCAAGTTATGTAATTATTGTATTGTTATTATGTAGATAGTGACACATCAAGTAATCTTATTTGTTAAATTACTGAAGTTGATATTTCTTTCACATTTTGTTTAGCCAATCACTTCTTATTATATTGTGACACATACGTGTCTATTAGACAATCAGTAACATTTTTAATAAACTTGTAAATCATTTTTCTAAGGGAGACATGATCATTACAAATTGAGCAAACGCAATTAATTACTTCTTCTGAGCTGGAATGTTATGTCTTTAGATATCATAAATACCTCTAGTTATATAAACATATATAATATGAATTATAGACGTTGAGGTTCGTGAGTTTTCCGCTATTTGAGCTACCTCTTCAGTTTGCATTGACCAATGATGGCACGTATCTCCGATGTTTGCGTTGCTATTTGGTAACCGACGAATAATTTTACAATTAAATTATTCCTGCAAATCAATTCCTCTAATCACGCTTATACTCTTCAAGAGATTTTAAAAAAATAATATTCATTAAAATACTAGTTTACTATACTTAATAAGAAAATATCAGAGCAATGAGAAAACAATTAAATGTCTCAAATTAACTTCTGGTCAATTCATCTTTTTAAAAGTTTGTTAACTATATTTTGATTTAAATCACCATCTATATATTTTCTTATCAATTTACCAACAAAATATTCGACTTGTCATAGAACAAAGCATGCAATGATGGATCATTACGATTAAAAAGAAAGATAACATAAATAAATTAAAGAAAACAAAAAAGTAAGAAATGGCCATGTTATAAATCCATCATGACCATTGTTTGCCAATTTCAACAAAGTTGGCCCTCCAAAATTCAATGTTTCTTTCTTATATAGTTATTTATATATATGCATGATATTATATAAAACATCTCACACCCTAAACACAACAAGAAGAGTAAAAACCCACATATATACGAATTTTCCTATTTTCATTTTTCACCATAAAAAGATTGTTTTCTTGAAGGTATCTACTAGAGATGGATGCAAGGAAAGTTAATCTTCACGTTTTGTTACTCTCTTTCTTACTCGTCTCCGAAGTCCCGTCGATTCTTGGGTTGAGTATGAGAGGCACTGCTAGATCGCAGCTGGACGCATTTCACGGCGGAGAGTACTTTCCGGCGACGAAGAGCAGGAAGTTGATTGTTACAAACTTGGAAGTTGATTATTCAAGTGATTATTATGATGGAGCATCATCATCAGCATCACCATCACCACCAGTGCCTGATTATGATGATATCTATAGAAGGCAAGGTGATGTCCCAAGCCCCGGTATTGGCCACTGATCATGGATATCATGTGTATATACTTTATACACACATATACATACACATTTTGCCTTATATATTTTATACATACATGTTGTTTACTTGTTTATATATGTTTTTGTCCTAAGAGGTCGATCGTCTCCATACTGTATGATCATTTTTCATGTTTCTTTTTCTTCATTTTTGATTTTAATTTTTTTGTTTAAACTATGTCTTTCTTTAAAATTAATGGGTGACCTCTATATATCATTTCCTCGTGCTGATGGGAGCTTCTTGTATATGCAATAATATTCCTTTTTTGTTTGAACAAAGGCTTAATAATATTCATTTGATTAGATAAACCTGCATTTGTCCTTTGTATAAATGTTTCGGTTATGTGTCGGTTATAAGAAAACAATTATGTTATATAAAAAAATAATTTATTTCTTTGTATATTTCTTAAGCCTTTTTTGAGTTTTAAGTTAATTTAGATAACAACGTTGTAACCTTCGAAGGAATCCAATTTTGGATAGAACAACTGATGAACTGACATATATATTATATCATACATATAGTTTCATGTTTCCCAAAAAAAAACTATTGGATTAAAAAAATGGAAAAAAACACGAAAACATTCTGTCTGTTGGTAACAAAAAGAACAGTGTGTCAGTTATATAGAGTCTTGACTCTTGAACCATTCACCCAGACAAGTTGTATTACAAATGATAATAACAACGACAATTATACAGATTTTGGCTTCGAGGTCGTTAACAAAGCATTAAAAGTATATTAATCCTTTCACATGGGGCAAGTTATCGTGTATGTACTTTTATATATATATGTGTGCAAAGATCTCTTAAAAAAGATTATACAATCAAATAGAAAAAAAATTGTAAAATAGATCTTGAAACTGAATGAGTGTATATCCGATAATTTGCCACCGATTGCCAATTAAGAGATAAAAAAAATTGTGTGCAAGGACCAGATAAAAGAGAGTTTGAGACTTTGAGTACATACACATTTATAGCATCTCCAGCTCTTTAGTATCTCAAAATAAGTATATAAACAAGAAAACATTATATTTTAGCTGACAAAAAAACATTATATTTTATGATAACTAAATTATCTTTAATTTTAATATTAAAAAAATAAAATATTTAAAATAACATATTTTGATGGTATTTATTTGAGAACGTTATCTTTTATTTGAGAACTTTATCTTTTTTTTTAATATATATTGAAATAGGAGAACTTCGCATTATAAGTGCTCTTACTAGAGAAACAAAAGGAAAACTAAAAACCACGTATAATTTCATGAACGTTCTCTCATAATCAAGCAATTAATTACAACATTTTGAATTAAATGGTAATAGCTCGAAATTTGACTGGAATTTATTTTTTCATGCATCACTATTAATAACTGTTGAGCGATCTTGAAAACCCCGAGCACATATTTTTCTTTTGGCAGTCAATAGAATGACTTGCAGAAAATATGCCAAATGAAAAGCACATAATTCACAAAATCACGTATGAAGTTTAAAATCATATAAAGTACATGTTTTGCTTTGAAATAGTATCAATGTTGGTGTGAATGTGTGATTTGTCGTCATTTCATCGCATGTTCGCATGCATATAATACTAATACATTATATGACTCGGTGGCATTTCCTTTTATGCATGCATTGAATCCACCGACTTGTCTATTAGATGTTTTTATTTATAGAAAGATTGTTGTGACTAGCAAGCTGAATCGTTTAGGAATTGGATTCCGATCCTGTTTTGTAATTGGTCGATTACAATAATGTCAAAAGTGAGAAGGTGGGCGAAATATATAGAAATCTCACTTTTCATTTTCAAGTAGCAATTGAATGTATAAAGCGAGAGAAGGAAAGATATAAAAGGACTGAAAGAGAAAGAAGCATAAATTTGAAAAAGAGCACCAAAGAATGACTTTAAATTCGATTATTTCAGAATTTTTTTTAATAACATTTATTCGTGAAAAATCGCGAGATAATAACGTATAAAAAACTATAGACGCAACCTATTTTTTTCAGATAAGTGCCATTAACCATTTAAAGGATTACAATTGTATACAGATTTATTTCATTATCAATAATTCTCTATCCTGCTATTTTTATTTATTTGTTATTTATCATCTAGTTGCTCACCATAATAGGAAGAAAATCTTAGATACATAGCCTTTTGACTAGATTGTAACTAGTAATTTTTTTTTGTCGGCACAATCTAGTAATTAATCTACCCTTTTTAAATTGACCAGTAATTAGTATATAAAAAGAAGAAAAACAAAAATTTGTCAATTAAATAAAAAGGTTTTTATCAAAAAAATAAAAACAATAAAAGGTATTTTTACGCGTCTTTTACATCTTTAACAGAAAAAAACTGTTGCAAAATATAGTGCTTGGCCTCTGTTATTATAATTTGTTTTCCGTCAACAGTACACGACGACACACAAGTGTTAAATGCCGTATTTGTTTCTTCTTGCTGTTAACTGAAAAAAATCGAAACCTGTGAGAACAGAACAGTTTCGATAATTCTTTGTTATAACCAAAACAAAAAACCCAGAAAATAGAGAGTGGGGTTGGCGATGACCAAATTCGGAGGTTGATGGAACAAAGCTGCATCAATGGCGGAAATTCTGTTGGTAAGCTGAGAAATTAAAAAAAACACTTTTTTTTACTTCTTGATGTAACTGTCTCAAAGGCAATCACGTGTTTCTGTCTCTTCACCTGTAAAATATTCTCGCCACGTTTGCTCTTTCACGCCCTTTTCTTTTCCCCGAGAAAACGCGAGAAAAAAAGATTTTTTTTTTGTTTTGTTTTCGTAGCATGTGGAGGCTATGGGTTCTTATCTTCTCCATGTCTTTGTCCTCAATATCTTTATTTCAATGATAAGCAGATAAATCACTTTTCTTTTGCTTATACACATTGATTTCATTTCACGTCACTCAAAAAAAATTGCAACTTTTAAAAAATTCTGTAAGTGGAAACAGATGGCGTTGTGAGACAGAATATGGGCAAAAAAGCTAATAATTGATTTTGCCTCCATTTCTGGCTTAAAGCTATCACTAGATACACTTGTGCGAAGTCAATACATTTTCTGGGCTTTCTCTATAAATGGTGGCTTCTCCTTGTTAAGTTTTAGGGTTTTTATTGTTCATCTACTTCTGGGTTTATCTAAAATTCGGGTAAGCATTGACGAAAGAGAATCAATCAGATATAGTTTGAGAATAGCATGTGCGTGAACGTGACCTACTTTGTTTTCTTCCCTCTAATTTGGGAACAAAGTTGGGTTGTCGTATTTATTGTTACTTTGTAGGTTTCACTGTATTTTGACAAGACTCTTCATTTTTCTGCCAAATTACCCAAATTATTGTTTTTCTTTGGATGAGATTGAGAAACCATCTTCTTTGTTTTGGTTTCCAGGTTCTTCTTATAGCGTGTTAGGCTGAAGATTTGAGCATACCATGGATCTCAATTTCGGCAAATGCTGTGGTTCTAAAAAGGTTTTGTTGATTTTCCTCTGAGATTTGTTCAATTTGAGCTTTTTGATTTTGAGATGAATAGAAAATTGGAAATTTCTGACGTGTCTACAATTTATGCAGAAGGAATCATGGAGGTCGGTTTTGCTTCTTGCTTATCAGAGTCTTGGTGTTGTCTATGGAGACTTGAGCATCTCTCCGCTTTACGTCTTTAAGAGCACTTTCGCTGAAGATATTCAACATTCAGAGACCAACGAAGAGATCTACGGTGTCCTTTCTTTCGTTTTCTGGACTCTTACTTTGGTCCCTTTGCTCAAGTATGTCTTCATTGTCCTTCGAGCTGATGATAACGGAGAAGGTGAGATAGACTCTCTCTCAGACCAGAAAATCATCGAAAAACTGGAAATTTTTTTGCTCGTTGCTTATGTAGTTATGTTGATTTTTTACTCAGGTGGAACTTTTGCTTTGTATTCACTGATCTGCCGTCATGTCAAAGTTAGCCTCCTTCCAAATCGACAAGTAGCTGACGAGGCACTATCCACTTATAAACTGGAGCATCCACCGGAGAAGAACCATGACTCTTGTGTGAAAAGATATCTGGAGAAGCACAAATGGTTACACACTGCTTTGCTGCTTCTGGTTCTTCTTGGGACTTGTATGGTTATTGGAGATGGACTTCTCACTCCAGCTATCTCCGGTATGTTTGCTTCTGTGTGTTTGGGTGAATGTCTAATTGTTGGCGAAAGGAGTTTCTAATCTTTTCTTTTTGTTGTATGTAGTTTTCTCTGCGGTGTCAGGTCTTGAGCTAAATATGTCTAAAGAACATCACCAATGTAAGTACACACTGTCTGGTCTAATGTTAATTATTGCTCCTTGAGTTCTGATGAATGATATATGGCTTCCTTTGTGGATAAACAGACGCTGTGATTCCTATAACCTGCTTCATATTAGTCTGCCTTTTCGCGCTTCAGCATTTTGGGACACATCGTGTTGGGTTTGTTTTCGCGCCTATTGTCCTCACATGGTTGCTCTGTATAAGCGGTATTGGCTTGTACAATATAATACAGTGGAATCCTCATGTATACAAAGCTCTTTCTCCTAAATACATGTTCATGTTCTTGAGAAAGACGAGAGTAAGTGGATGGATGTCTCTGGGCGGGATCTTGTTGTGTATAACTGGTGAGTTATTAGAAATCTGTTGGTCTCCTCATGCTGTTAGTGTTGCCATAAGACGAAAATGTCAGTAATTTAACTCGTCGAGTCTTTGTTTTAGGTGCTGAGGCCATGTTTGCTGATCTTGGTCATTTCAATTACGCGGCAATTCAGGCAAGTTTCTACGTTCGTTTGGTTGCTTTACCTGTTATTATATCGCTACAAGTTTTAGTGACTCTGTGATTTGTTTGCTGTAGATTGCGTTTACCTTCTTGGTTTATCCGGCTCTTATACTGGCATACATGGGACAAGCTGCTTACCTATCCCGGCATCACAATTCTGCTCACGCGATTGGGTTTTACGTCTCTGTGCCAAGTGAGTAGATTGCGCTAATTCAAGAACTGAAATTTTATTCGGTGCTAGACCATTGAGAACAGAATCTGAACTTTTCTTTATCTCATCCTTGGTTTTGATCAGAATGTGTGCACTGGCCTGTGCTAATGATAGCGATTCTTGCTTCTGTTGTGGGAAGCCAGGCAATCATCAGCGGGACTTTCTCAATTATAAACCAAAGCCAGTCTCTTGGATGCTTCCCTCGTGTCAAAGTCATTCACACCTCCGATAAGATTCATGGTCAGATTTACATACCGGAGATTAACTGGATGCTCATGGTTCTCTGCATTGCTGTTACAATCGGGTTTAGAGATGTTAAACACCTGGGAAATGCATCAGGTATAAGATTCTTTTACCAGATCAATAATTAAGGATTTTTCGACTTGGAGGTTATAGTTTTGCTCCTTTGTGGTTGGTTGCAGGTTTGGCTGTAATGGCGGTTATGCTAGTCACGACATGTCTTATGTCGTTGGTCATCGTTCTTTGCTGGCACAAGCCTCCGATTCTAGCCCTCGCGTTCCTCCTCTTTTTCGGCTCAATAGAACTTCTCTACTTCTCAGCCTCACTCACCAAATTCCGTGATGGCGCATGGCTTCCGATCCTCTTGTCCTTATTTTTTATGAGCATCATGTTCGTTTGGCATTACACCACCATCAAGAAATACGAGTTTGATCTCCAGAACAAAGTCTCGCTTGAATGGCTTCTTGCATTAGGTCCAAGCCTGGGAATTTCCCGAGTTCCAGGTATCGGTTTAGTCTTCACGGATTTAACCTCCGGAATCCCAGCCAATTTCTCCCGGTTCGTGACGAACCTCCCTGCCTTCCACCGTGTTCTCGTCTTTGTCTGCGTGAAATCTGTCCCGGTCCCTTTCGTTCCGGCCGCTGAGAGATACCTAGTGGGCCGTGTGGGTCCTGTGGACCACCGCTCTTACCGCTGTATCGTGCGGTACGGATACCGTGACGTCCATCAAGACGTGGACTCATTCGAAACAGAGCTCGTGAGCAAGCTTGGAGATTTCATCCGTTACGACTGGCACAAAAGAACGCAAGAGGACGACACAGCACCGTCTGTCCGGTCTAACGAATCCTCAAGCGAGTCAAGGCTGGCCGTGATAGGAACCGTAGCTTACGAGATCGAAGAGAATCTCCAACCAGAGAGCGTCTCGATCGGATTCACCACAGTAGAGAGCATGGAAGACGTCATAGAAATGGCTGAAGTGGCACCAACCGCCACCATAAGACGGGTTAGGTTTGCGGTGGAAGAAGACAGTTACGAGGAGGGAGGTTCATCATCGTCGGCAGAAGCAGAGGCGGAGCTGAGGAATGAGCTGAGGGATCTGTTGGCGGCTCAAGAGGCCGGAACGGCGTTTATATTGGGACATTCACATGTGAAAGCGAAACAAGGATCATCAGTGATGAAGAGATTGGCCGTTAATTTCGGTTATAATTTCTTGAGGAGGAACTGTAGAGGACCTGACGTGGCGCTTAAGGTCCCGCCGGTTTCTCTTTTAGAAGTCGGCATGGTTTATGTTGTTTGAATTAAGAAAAATATATATTAAAAAACCTAATTTTATCTGTTGTAAATTCGTGATGTTAGCTTCTTCTTTTTGGTTTCATAGACCATCTCTGTATACGTGGTGAGTCTGGTTTTGACTTTTGACTACGATGATCAAATTTTCAGCAAATCCTTTGTCTGAAAAGTTGTTTAGACAACAATTATGAGTAATCATCAGTGAATTAACTATATCAAATTGTATATTAAGATCATGAGGTGACAAGAACTTGCTGCAACGGCTTTGTAAGCATGTTTGAACGATGGCGTATTGTGCGTTTGACCAAAACGGTGCGTTGAGAGTTGGAGATGGCCATGGACCATGGCGGGAAAAACGTAGCAGATATGGCGGGAAAGGCCCAACTATACAACACTTGACACATGCCCTTTGAGCAGATTCAGTTCATCTTCATCCTTTACTAATTCGTCGCTTATAGAGAACGTCGCAAAAGGTTTGGTTGAGATCGGGAGATATGGGAGGACCAGCCTACGATTGTCTGACTAACCCTTTGGGAGCCGTCCGATTCTCCTTCGCAAATGCTCTTTCGTCGGGCTACGATCCGGCGTCGTCTGTCGGAAAAGACTGGGGCGTCGTCGATTTGTTCCGTCACTACTTCTCCGACGAATCTGCAATCTCCCAGGTTTTTTTTTTTTAAACACTGTAAAGTTGAAACTCTTAGTCCGTTTATAAAGTCGCAGTCTTTTTGCGTTTTGGGGTTTATGGCAATTGAGTATCGATTTATGGTGTGTATTGATCTAGTTACTACCCAGCTCAAATTTTGAGACTAAAAAGGTAGAAACTTTCCTGTAATTTGAGATCGTTTCCTAACTAAATCAGCTTCGTCGAGGTTGTGGTCTATCTACATATTGGTCAATTTGGGTTTCAAAGGACCTGTTATCAGTTTTTTGGTATAATTAACCAATTCCTTTGTGTGTGTGTCTACTGTAGGTTCCAATTCTTGATTCATCAAGTATCAAGTGGGTGCAGCCTCAGATTCTTGTCCGGTTTCGTGGAATGATACAGGACATGCTTGGAAATGAATTCTATGCTGGTGCTTACAAGGTATGAATATATAAATTCACTGAGCTTTTGATGGTTTCTTTTACTAAAGATTCGTTGAATCTTTATTTGTCAATAACTGTTTTTCTTTTCTGCTCTGTTAAGGATGAGTCAACATGGAGAACCAATAAGTACAGTGATGTGTCCCAGTTTCCTGACGGTTCTTCCTCTGACATGCAAGTTTGGGAGCGTCGTCTACTCTATTGTGTTCCAGTATGCTTTCTCTAATGCTGGTATTTTTTGTTGTTTCTGTGGTTTCATAGATGTTTAAACATAACATAACTTGATTGCGATGTAGGTTCCAGGACAAAACCAATGGACTGAATGGTCTTCTGAGGAGCTGAAGAACCGCTTTTTGGATCTAACTGGCCAAAATAGGGAAAAGCGTGCGAGGCTGGATGAAGAAATGACTGATTCGACGGAGTCAAACGTAACTTTGTCTCCCTTCTTTACTTTTATATAATACGTATCTTGTCGTAGCAATATCTGTTGGAATTGCTGGTCAATAACTTATTTAAGCGACTATTGCAGACTTTTGAAGCTGGGCTTAAGGGCTCACCTTTCAAAAAAATGGTAAGGATATAGTCTCTTAGTCTTTTATTTAATCTATGTATTAGTGTAAGTTGTGGAAAAACCACGAATTAGACAACATTTTCTTACTGTTACTGGCACTGAGATTTTGCCTGATGAAATATATCTGATTTTTTCGGCATTGATATATATCAGAAAGTAGGGGAAGCTACCTCATCAGCTTCGGAATCTCAGGTTCATAGGACTGATGGTGCTCCACAAAGTTCTGTTTTTCCGCCTGCTACTAGTATAGATTCTCTACCTTGTCTTGTGAAGGTGAATATTTGGCTTTTTGTTCATTCTATTATCCGTTAACATGCATTCACCTAAGCTGCGAAGAATAATGTTGACGAAATTCATATGCGGCCATGCAGATTTATGATTCTCCAGAGTCAGAGTTGAAGCTAAATGATGTGGTTGAATTCCTTGGAGTGTTGACTTTCGATCCAAATACTCTGATGGGTATGGATTCACCTGATGAGAACTCTGATGATTTTTCTGAAGCTGAATCCGTTCAGATGCCCTCTGGAAAGGTTCCACGCCTCCATTGTCTTATCCACAGGAAGCTTGAAACACAACATTTCCTGCATAATACTTCCTTGTTAACAGAGGCAAGTATCACCAGTAAAAAAAATCATAGCTTTGATTGCGTATTATTGATCTCACAGTTTTCTGAAAACTCTTGGTACTTTTTGATCTGGCAGCCTAAATCCCCTCATATATTTAGAGAGATAAGAGAGAGTTTGATGAAGTACCTTACCGGTCTACTTGGGAATGATCACATTGCAGCACAGTTGATATTATTGCATCTTCTGTCAAAGGTAATTTAGTTCAAAATGGATCACTTTTTGTCAGCTATTTCTACTAATTCTTTGTGCATTCACATGTTGCCCTCCTTTATAGGTGCATGGAAGAGTAGATAACGTTGCTGTTGGGAAGCTTTCACTTAATCTCATAAACCTTAATAAAGAAAGCATGTCTATATTCGGGACTCAGCTCCGAGATGCCCTCAAAAGCCTCCTGCCATTCACACAATCTATACCACTTACTATTGAGTATCTGAACACTGCCTCCCTCGGTCCCAAGAAAGACTATCGAATCAACAGGTAAGAATCCATCTCTGCGATCTTAGCAATAGTTTTGAATTATTCTTTTCTTGAGAGACCACCAAGTATCTGTTTTTATGAGCAGATTGGTGCCTGGAGTTCTACAAATTGCTGATGGCACGCATTTGACATTGGACGAAACAGAGTTGCAACCAGGCACCTTGAACTCTGTTGGAGTTGAGAATGCAGAGCTGCTTAAAAACCTCTTGGAATGTCAGAAGGTAAAGCAATGTCATTTATTCACTTTGATCAGATTCAGATATGAATTATGGAATCTGCTGCTTTTCAGGTGGAGTATGATTTCCAATATTATAAAATGGAAATGGCCACTGATGCTCAAATGCTCATCTTCTCTGAGGGGAAATCAAACATTATGCCCGCCGATTTGGTTCTACCTTTTCAACCTTCCCAAGTGAATCCATTGCAAGTCATCACACCAGAAACAGCAGAAGCTTGGAGGTGTTACTTAGCTACTTGCAAATCGTTATCTCACTCCATTGGGCAAGAATTGCAACAGGTGAGTATTGTGTTAGAGAATCTATGGCAATAATGTTAGAATATCGCGTTTCTAAAGAAACCTTTTGTTATCAGACTATTGAGTCTACTAAATTCATTTTTTCTGCAAAATTTTGTTGCAGGTAGTGGAGAATGATTTGGTTGTAGCAAGGCAAACGGATCGTAGTTTAGGCAGCCAAGACTTGAGCAGGTACGAAAGCCTTACTTCAGGTTTTTTCTCACCGAAAATGGGCAAATTTTCAATCTTGTTTGGTTGGTTCTGCAGATTGTTGACAATGGCTCGCATGATGTCTGTGAGTTATGGTGAGACTACACTTTCACGAGAGCACTGGCAAATGGTGTTAGAACTAGAAAGACTTAGAAAGGAGAGGTTCAAGTAAAACCGCCTCTTGTAGGTTAAAGAACAATGAAGACAGATTATGGTTTCTAGATTGTTTGGATATTGTAATCTTCACTGATTAATGAAGAACAATCGTTTCCTATCTAATGTATTGAGCTTTTGACAGATTATGGTTTCTAGATTGCACGGGCTCGATTATATACAGCTCTTAGCTGTCAATTAAACCACAAACAACCTGGTTAACTTAAGAACTCATATATAAACCATGATTCACTACTGTCATCGTTGTTCTCCACCGTTGATTGATCTTGCAGGACTGAACCTTGAGCTTCTGGAACCATCGGTGCAGCTTCTTGTTGTCTTGGACCAATCGGAGTTGGCAATGGAAACACAGACTCTTGGTGTAAATAAAGGGCGTTCCAAGAACCGAGACTCTTTGTATAATAAAAGGATGTTTTAAAAGCTCGGTTGCGGAATCCCTATTCAACGGATGCCAAACATGGTATCGCCTCAAGAAGTCTATGGCCACGCGAGAGATATCTTTGTACAGCTTCCACACGAAAGAGTCTCTCATCTTCATTGCCTTACCTCCAAACATCTCAAAAACCACACATCCTAGAGACCATATATCAAGGGCCGGATCACTCTTTCTGGATCCTCAACAGGTTCCGGCGGCGTATACAGCTTTGTACTAGCAAACAACAACCTCGAATCCATATTAGGCTTCTTGGATAAACCGAAGTCAGTATCTCGGGTAGAGTACCTTCGGAAGCATACTCCATGCATATAGATGTAGCAATCTTTGAGGAGCATACCTAAGTGAAGATGATGCGAGGATGATTTTGGAAGAAAAGCATGATCTTAAGCTCCTTCTTAAGATTCTCTATGAGTTCCATTGAAGATATCTTCTTCGCGTAAAGTCGACCATTCACACAATTTATACACTTTACTATTGAGTATCTGAACAGTTTCCTGTTTTTTCAGGTTAAGTTTCCTTGATCAAACCTTTTTTAATATTAATTAAATCAAATCTTAAATAACATTGTGTAGAATTTTACTTTGTCCACTAGAGATAGAAATGTTTAATTCTTCTTATTTTATTTTATATTTTACGATCTCATTGTTTTATTTATTGATAAATAGAGATAGAGATGCGTAATTATTTGTTAGTTTGATTCTCACTCGTTATTATTTCTTTCTTTTTTTCAAGTTATTTCTTTAACCAAATGGAAAATTATATCAAACCCAACCAAAATTTATCCCAAACCCGACCATTTTTTAATTTACTTTAACACAAAGACACAACATTTTTTTGTTCAGTTTGGATTGGTTTGGTTTGGTTTGATTAACCTATCCCCTACTCTTCCTCTGTTTCCTTGTTTAGCTGCGCCGCTTTGCCCCTGTCTTTATTTATTTATTTATTTATTTTCCTGAGTCTGTGATCTTCTTTCTCATAAAACAGCAAGTACAAAAATAATCTAGTGTCAGAGGTGAATTTTATGTTTCTCTACTTTTTTCAAATAAACCGAAATCAGAGCAGGTGTCTGTGTGTTTTTGGTATTAAAAACAATGGCGGAAGAGGCGAGGACGACAAGAGATAGTATTTACAGAGCTGCAAGGAGTATAAAGCGAAGAGACAACAGCCTCTACAACGCTCTTCGATCAATCCACCAAGACTCTATCTTCGTCGACGAGATCTCGCAGCTATGGCCGAAACTTCCTCTCCTTGCCAACCTTCGTTGTGGTCTCTGGTACTCGCCAAAATTCGACGCCACTTGCTACTTCAAATCCACCGATGGTCATACCAACAACTTGTCCTTCAACACTTCTCGTCTCAATCTCCATCTTCCTCTTCTCGCTGGTATATATAAAATACATCTAGGATGAAAAAAATCATATCTTTATGCATTTTTCATTGATGTGTTGTGATTGCCCATTTGAAAAGATACTCTTTTTTTCTGTTCGATGGATAGGAGAAAAAGGAGGTTGTATCATTATTGATTCGACTCGTAAAGGAAAGCGGTTTCCGGATAGCATGTCGAAAACGATACCAATATGGTCATGTGTATTGAACCGCTCAATATTTAATCACTTGAAGAGATTGTGTCACACTGATCAGCTCGTGGATGCAGTGAGTTACATACTAATGTCCATTGCCTGCAATAGTAGGTTATTCAATTGCCAAAGAGAAAACTTGGTTAAAGAACTGGTCTTTCTTATCTTTTTGAGGAAACATTCTTTTGTTGTATTTACTATCTTTTCTTCTTTGTTTCTGAATAGGGTTTCACTGGTGATGATCATGATCATGGTGATAGCATAAGACAATTGTTAGATAAATGGGATTGTAGTTTACACATGCCACTCTGGGTTTCCAACACTGAGAAGGCCTCTATTGAAGCTCGATTGGATGAATGGACAAGGCAGTTAGAGGAGAGTGGAGCTGATATAGCTTCTCTAGCTTCATGCTTGAGAAAACCTTTACGTCCTCTTTGGGTTTCGCAGAAAACAGTCGTATGGTTGAATGAAGTACCTGAGCATGATTCATGGGATTTCACCCCTCTTATCCTTGTCTCAGCTTCTGATTCTGGTGAAATTCATCAATACAGAACCAATTCAGAATTCAGTTGGAGTTATATCCCAGGGGCTGGTGATGATGAAGAGAGTTGGGCTCGAGGTTTATCTCCGAATGTTTTCTGGACGCATGTCGACAATCTGATTGACTCAGGACCTGAACTGTGTAACCAGAAAGTAGCAGAGATTGTTGAGAATGACAGAGTGTATCGAGCGCAGAGGGGTCAGGAAGCTCCTCAGGTTGTTGTCAAATGCTCAAAAGCTTATGGTGGAGTCAATCAATCCAAGAGTGATGAAACCTTATCTCTTAGTGTACCAAAACCTAAGGTTGGGATAATGAATGCTGATGAAAAAAGCTTAGCATCTTGGTTGGCATCGACTAATCTCGTTGTTGGGACATCACAAGTAGGTGAGTTTAATTTCTAAACTAATATAAAGCATAATAAACTCTCTTATACAACTTTGTGTGGTGCAGCTGATAAGACGACATCTATTGACTGCATATTAAACTGCGATCAAAATCCACTCTCAGTCACTCTACCATATCATGAAGAGCATTTGCATCTACCCATGAAGGTATGCCTTAAAAGAAGAATTCAAACACTTGATGGTACACAGTCTTTTCTTCAGAACATATAATTATTAAGACGTTTATGTTTCCCAGGGTTCAAAATATGATAGATTTTCGATATCAAGGAATCTTCCTTCAGCGGTTAATTTTGCTAAGCTGAAGATTAGTTTGGGGAAGAAGCTGTTAGTTTGTTGTCAAGACGGTAAGTTTGTATATGTGTTGTAAGTTGAAACATGAATATAGGTTGTACGTATTTATGTCGGTCTAATCAATATTGTAATTGTGATTATAGGAGAAGACATCAGTGTATGTGTATGTTTGGCCATCTTGATATCGCTATTCAATGAAGAAGGTAACAACACTTTGTATACATGAATTTTATTGGCTTATAATTCTATCATGATGCTGAGAAATTTAAATCATTTGCAGGGACCTTTGATGGTGGAAAATCTTTTGAAGAAAAGAGTATTACAAAAATGGAAATGCGACGGATGCTAATATTTATTTGCAAATACGCTGTGAATGCTCGGCCATCTAGAGGAAATCTAAAACAAGTTTTTGGTTTTCTCTCATCTCAACGCGAAAATTTGAAGGAGTGAAGTAGAAAGCCTTTCTTGTCTTCCTTAACGTTGTTACACTTCCATGGATTCATCTTGCAGAAAGAAACCGAAACTTTCACAGTATTTTCAGTCTTTAAGTTGCATTCCGCTCTTTTTGTAAACGAGAGCTTTATAATGGTTCCAAAATCGTTATATTTTGTAATGAAGATAATATTTTTAGTGTTGTGATGTTGTGTATGTCCCGTGCTCTATGCATAATCATTAAAGAGATGTAAGATCAATCAAGCCGGGATTGCAAAACAAGAGAGAGATGCAAAAACAAAGTTGATAAACTAGTGAACTGATTAGTGTACCCGTTGTATTTGCGTCTCCTGATGGGTGGTCGTTAGCTTGACAGGACTCAAGATACACATGGCAAAATAATCTGAAAATAAAAGATGAGCATACTCGAAAAGGTAACTAGCACATCTCAATTTGGTTAGCACCAGCGGTTAAACCAGCTTCTTCTTCTTCTTGCACTTGGTTCGATAAAATGTTATTTAAAATTTACTTTAGATAAACAATTTATCTTACATTAATTTAAAATATTTTTTATGGAACAAAATGTATGTTCATAAATTGAATTTACTTTAACAAGACCATTTTAATTTAAAAATGATTTATCCACTATTTCTATTTTTTATTTTACTATCGCGTTTAATTTTTTTTTCATTGTTCGTTATCTGTTACTTTTTTATTTTTTTTATTTACTAATGTTTTTCAGCTGCCTAATTTAAGCGGTGAAGGAAAGTTATCTTTTACGATTAAGAGCAAAACAAGACGAAGTTTAAAATATAACAAAGTCGAAACAACAACTACTAAAAGCTTTTGAGATTCACATGGTAGTAGTATAATTAATTTGAACCAAACATAAGCAAAACAAAATAATCTTCAAAAGCTGAAATTAAGATATGCAGAGGCTTCAGGCACGCGGTGCAGCTCCAACTCCAGGTCCTGCAGGACGAGGAGCCTGACCAGGCTGTCCTGGCTTGGGAGCATCCTCCTGTTACAATCATAAGTTTAGAATAAACCAGTAAGTAAAAGAACAGAACAGTCTCACTGAAGGAAAGTATTTTTGTTAAAGGTTATAAGTAAAGATACTCAATCGACCTCAAAAGTTTACTTCTTGAAGACTATTGTGACACAACTAAAGGTAATGATAGCTCGATAATTAAACAAGAGTGTGTGACAAGGCTAGTCTTCAAGAACAAGTCGCAACACATAACTTGATCCACGAATAAACCAAACAGGAGTGTGTGACAACTTGTACAAGGAAACATGTATCCAATAGTTAGGAACAGGAAGGGATTACCTTGCGTCTGGCAAAACGCGGCGGCGGAGTACGAACCCTACGGTTGGTGCGGGATCGGACTCTAACAACGTGAGAATGGATGGCACATGAGACACAGTATTGCGTCTTCGCATACAGCTTCGGCAATGTGTACCCTACCATTCCATACAATACAAAAATTCAATGCAAATTGCATACATTCTAACCAAATCCTTATTCCCAATTTTCCAAAGACGAACAACTAAAAATCCAAACATTTTTATGTTCATCCAATACAAAGAGAGGAATCAACGATACCATCGTAGACGCTGGCTTCCTGAACATCTCTAATGGCAGCCTGCTCCACAATGTTCCTGGAGGCGAATTGGTTAGTACTTTGGGGCAACATTTGCCACAGTTGGAGCATCGGATTGGCTTCACGTGGCCACGGTTGTGCTTGTTCCTCCCACCGTTCCTACGCTTGAAAGTCTGCAACACAAACAACAACAATGAAGATGATAAAGCGAATTAAATTTCTCAATCGAACCTAAGTAAACGATGAGAAACACGAATATACCATCTTCTTTGCGACGCGGCTGCGACTAAGATTTCTCTTCTCGTGAGCTGAAAAGCTGTGTCTCTACTGCTGCTAGGGTTATTCTCTCTTCTCGACGACTGAGCTACAGTGAAGATGGTTTATTGTTACTTTTAGGGCTTTGAGAGGTACTGGGTTTGGGCTTTGTTCTCTCTTTTAGTCTTTCCTTGGGCTTTATTTCTCTTTTAGTCTTTACTTGGGGATTTATTTCTCTTTTAGTCTTTAGTTTTGGAATAAAAAAAAACCGGCGGTGAAATTTTCATTCCAACCGAAATTTATCGGATCAAGATCGCTCCTACTTCACCCAAGTAACCCCAATTATCATGAATCTTTTTTTTCTTTAGTTGTTGAAATGAGACCATTTGATTTTTCTTTTGATAAATCATTGAGAGCCTTTTGTCGTCTTTAAAAAGGTCCAAGTAACATGGGTTGTAATGGAGATTACAATTGTTTGTATTCATTTGCTACGGTCACCACTAATTCAAAATACTGAGAGCATTTTTCCTTTCGTTTTTTTAACCTCCATTATCAAAGTTGCAAAAGTCTTCTCCTCTTTGAAAACCAACTTTTTGTAATCTTAGTACCAGAGTAACAAAAGGCTTTTTCATTTTTTATATGCATTATTAACGGACAAACAGAGAAATCAAAGTCACCCGAGTTCTTGTCATGAAGAATATCTAACCTCTAGATATACAGTAATTTGAGATGAATCTTGCAGAGTTAACTAAAGATGTCAAGAGAAAGAGAGAGATGAATTTCATATAGTAGATCTGAAATATAATCTCCTGTAAAAGATGAAGATAGTATATACAATATATCAGACTTGAACCTAGAGTGCCTGAAACTTAGCACATTCACACAAAATCAATTACACTTATTTACTTGTGCACAAAAGTCAAGCCACAAACCCAATTGAAAACTTATTGCCCTATTGCTTTATTTGTAGCACGTGTTTGGTATAAGCAAATATGTATACAGCAAAAGACAATGCTGGAACCTTCTAAAACATACTTTGTTACCAAGTATAGCCGTTACGGACAATCACAAAGCTCTCATCAACACATATAGCTAAATGCTTCTTTGAGTAGAATTTTAGGGATTTACTTGGCCAATTTAGGCTGCAGAGGGAATCTTAAGGTTTTTGTAGTACCTCCTTTGCTTTGTTTACCCACACGCTATAAATATCGTCCGCGAACAAAACAAAATGCACCTTTATAAGAATGACAATACGCGATTGTGAAAAAAAATGTGTCAGTTACTACATTGAATCCAGGTAAGTGTAACAATATGGACAAGAGAAGCAACCGTTACCTCTTTAAAGTCATTAACGAACTCTTTGATCGTTGATATACCGATCACAGCAGCTTCGTCAAAAGGATATCTAACAACAAAAACAATACACTGCAGATATAAGGTTTCCTTTTTCATTTTCCACAAAAAATTTCCAAGAATTGTCATTTGTCAAATCTCTGTTCATTAAAAAGAAAGTCGTTGAATAGGTGTTCTAAAATATCACATTCTAAGAGCAAACCTAAATAGAGAAATAACTTGAACGACTAAAGTCTTTGGTTGTGACAACTTTACCCGTAAATCCCACAAGATATGGCAGGAAATGCAATGTACTTGATGTTGTTTTCCTTTGCCACTCTCAGACTATTTCTGTAGCAAACAGAGAGATGAACTGTTAAGTTTAGAAGAAACAAGTCAAGTCGGGTCGAACAAGCAAACCTGCGTTTTACGCTTACCTGTAAGAATTTGAAAGAGATTGTTTAGGGTTGACATCTGAGTCATAGATGGGTCCAACAGTGTGAATAACACGGGATGCAGGCAAGTTGAAACCCCTGTTCCATTTTTTTGCAATCCAACATGTTTATTAATCAGCAATCCCTCTAACTACCTCCATTTATCATACATGAGAAAGAAAAAAAAGGATAACGCACGGAGTGATTCTTGCTTCACCAGTCGGACAACGGACTCCAGGACGAACTTCAGGGACCTCATAGCATGCTGCTCTCAGCTGTGGCCCAGCAGCTCTATGTATTGCTGTCACAGATTGGTCATAGTTTATACCAATACAATCACACGATGACAATGGATTTGGAGATAAATGAATAAGGTAAGATTCGTAAAATCACCTCCATCGGCACCACCACCACCTAGCATTCGCTCATTTGCTGGATTAACCTGAAGAAACAGACTGCTTAATAAGTCAAAGTAACGATGAAGCAAATGGAGAGAGCAAACTAAAATGTGTTATACGAGAGTAATACAAGAGCCTATCAACCATTTTTCATCATCAACTCTCAAGTTTACGAATTTATCCATTTTGTAAAAACCAGCCCTAGAATTTGAATTGATCGAGAAAGAGAGACTTACAATAGCATCCAAAGATGCATCGACGGACCACTTGGTGATGTCTCCTTTAAGGATTTTGAGAAGACTAGAATCAGACAAATTGAAAACAGCTCCGTCGTCACCTGAAGCCATGGATGAGACGGTTACCACTCGGGAAGTCCTTTTAGGAGAAGAGAGAATAGAGGAAGAAGCGGTAAACAGATCGCTCCGAAACCGTAAAGCGGCCGCGTGGAAAGTATTGACGGCGAAAGTGGCGGAGATCAGAGTAGCTCCCGACGAAGTCGAAATTGAGCTAAGGCTCGAGCTCGAGTGTAATCTAGGGAGACTCGAGCTTCCCAGTGCACAGGTCAACCAGAGTCGTCTCATTTGAGTGGACCCATTAGTGATGACGAAGGTGTAATAGAAAATGGTTTTAATTATGTGAGACTTGTTAATGGGCCTGGTTATGGGCCTGATCAGATGAGAAAGAACTCAATGAAAAGACTTGATAAAGATTCACAACACATTTTTATCAAAGCTTGTCCCTATTGTTAGGATGAGACGAATACAAGTTTTTTACTAGATAGAGATCACGAGACGATGTCTAGTTTTGACGGGGGTGCATAAACATTTAAGAAAAACAGTTGAGTTTACTGAAGAATCCAGTTTTGATTGTCCTCGACGAGGCAGAGAAGTCTCGGGCTTGTGGCCAAGATGGCACGTCCTTTGCCTTGTTCACCCACACCGAGTATGTATCATCACCAAACATAACAAAATGCACCTGAGAAAGATCCAACACTTGTCAGATAACTTATCTCTTTAAAATGAAACAAGGGTGAATGAGACTAAGTGTAGTTGGAAGGCAATTAACTTACCTCTTTAAAATCTTTACCGAACTCCTTAACCGTGGAGATAGCTATAGAAGCAGCTTCATCCAAAGGATACCTAACAATCAGATGGAGAACAAAAGATTTTCATATTCATGTGAAATTTTCTTCTCTAAAGAAATCTTTGAGAACATCATACCAACAAGACAAATATCAAGTTTCTGATTCTTCTTAATATCTATAACTTTACCTGAAAATACCACAAGATATCGCAGTAAATGCAATGTACCGTATGTTGTTCTCCTTAGCCACTCTAAGACTGTTCCTGTTACCAAAACCAGTATTGAGAATTGAGATACATAATCTACGGAGAAAGCATAAGTGAATTAACAGAAATAACTATTTTTACTATGAACACAAAACTGCGTTTTCTTGGCTTTTACCTGTAGGCACTTTCTAAGAGTTTCTTAGGATTCTTCTCGGCATTATAAACGGGTCCAACAGTGTGAACCACATGAGAAGCAGGCAAGTTGAAACCCCTACAAGCTCAAAACTCAGAACATTACACACAAACGATGAGAGAAGAAAAAGTTAAAGTGTCAAAAACCCACGGTGTGATTCTTGCTTCTCCGGTGGGACAACGGGTTCCCGGAAGAACTTCTGGGACTTCATAACATGCTGCTCTTAGCTGTGGCCCAGCAGCGTCATGAATGGCTTTTCAACGAATACTTAGACGTTAGATCCCATCCAAATAAATGAGAATTTTTCAGAAAAAAAGATACTAAATTGAAGGGAAGTACCTCCATCTGCACCATTACCACCTAGCATACGCTCATTTGCAGGATTAACCTGAAGCAATTAAAGTTATCTCATTCTACATGTTCAAACTTAAAATAGCATCAAGGCGTCAAAAGGACTCAACCTTCTCCGATTCTGATTACTCTAATGTTAATCAAATTGGTACGAGGATTCTGATTTTCTAAACTATAACCTTATATATTTGATTGTAACTCTAGAAACGTGATCTAACGGAGGAGGAGGAGAGCAAGAGAGAAGACCCACAATAGCATCGGATGAGCCATCAACGGACGAATTGGTGATGTCGCCTTGAACGATCTTAAGAACACAACAGTCGGACAACTTGAAAGCAACTTCTTTGCCGTCACACACCATAACTTGATTTGCTACAGCTTTGCTTTACGTCTCCAGCGAGAAAATTGCCGTTTGTGAAAACAGAAGTTAAGAACAGAGACGAAAGTACTATTCTTTCACGCGGTTATCGACTTGTAGCGACCGTTGACTCCAAAGTCAAAATGCTCTTTTGTTGGTAATATAAACTCGATTTATTACAATTCATTATATGTAACTGGCTAAGCAATTCTGGATTACAAAAAAAAAGTATGCCAAAAGGCTAAATTCAATAAACATGTAAAATCGAAAAAAAAAGAGGGAATAACAAACTTGCCTCTTTGTAGGCACCATAAAGACAATCATCAAAAGCAACAATTCGTAAATAAGAAACACACCAAAAAAAAAGTGAAGAAAGCTAAGTCTAGCGGGTGCTTAAGAGCCACCTCAGCAATACGCATCCCAAAACACTGAAAGAGAGAGGATGATGGATGGACTCAGAACTGACCGCCTTGGAAGGTTTGTCCGAACTGCCAATTAGAAGGAGCCACGTCATTGCTAACGACGGTCCGACCATCACTGGTGGTGACCTGGAACGAGAGGCTTTGGTCGTTGAGGTAAGAATTGCTCTGCCAGTTTTGCCCCCAGTTCCTAGACATTGCTTGCCACGACCCTGTTTTTGAGCCTCTGATCGAGACGGCGTGGACGTCTCCTGCTCCTCCTACGTTCGAGATGAGAACAAGGTTGAAGTAAGAGTGTCCGTTGATTGTAAACCTAATCCCTCCTTTCTTCATACACGGTACTCTGCATTTACACAACAACATATCTAGCTCATTAGTTCAGTTTCAACTATTTGTTTGCAAACCGAAGAACAAACTCAGATTGTGTTCGGAGTTTACAACATCGCTTTTGAAAAATAAGTGAAAGCAAAGAAAATGCAGAAATAAGCGTTTGGAAAAAGTAATCGCAACTATATTACTTGCGACACAAGAATAGAGAAAAGTTAAACGAACCTTCGGAAAGAGACAGGGACAATACCGGCACGATATTGAGCGATTTGGAGAAAAGCTGGCTCGGCGAGGTCGAAATGTTGAAGAGGAGGGTTGCACCATCCACCATTGTCGTTGGAGAGGCCCAAGTTCGGTGGACAAAAGTTTGTAGCTGTGACGGTGATAGTGGAACCGAGACACCATCTCGGATCATCATTGCACTT
Organism: Schrenkiella parvula; assembly: GCA_000218505.1. Taxonomy (NCBI): domain Eukaryota; kingdom Viridiplantae; phylum Streptophyta; class Magnoliopsida; order Brassicales; family Brassicaceae; genus Schrenkiella; species Schrenkiella parvula. The sequence continues at coordinate 8,570,816 of CM001190.1, read as the reverse complement.
CATCTCGTAGCACGCGCCACACGTGAGTCCGTTATTGAACAGAGCCGCACTTAAAGCCGCCGTGTTTGTCCCGTAACCTTGGCTATACAAATTTCCGTAGCCACAAGCTCCACCTGAATATTTAGGTATCCGACGTGTTAGCTAACACACGCATGTATAAAGAGATTAAAATAGCTAACATACGCATATATTTGTTTTTTCTTGGTCATACCCATGGTGCCGGAAGCGTCGCCGCCACCGTAGAACGTGGCGTGACCACCTTGCCAACCTCCGTCGTCTCCATGAGCTCCTTGGAGGGAGAATAATAAGCTGAAAATGGATAATATCGAGATTATAGAATATTTGGAGGCTGCTGTAATATACATTTTTTTTGTTTTTGGTTTTGGAGAGGGGTTGGTTAATTCGGTTTTGAGTATCGGATTTGATTTGGTGAGACTGATATGGAATCAAGTGTGGAGGGATTGAGTTTATATAGGGAAGTTTTAGAATTTCTAATAGTGGCAAGAGATAATATTTTTTAATAAAATGTTCACATGTTTAAGGATATTGATGTGTCTCTTCTTTCACTGTTTTGGGCATTCATATATTTTATTAAAGTCTCTTTTGGCCAATTTGCGAGAAAATTGTGGCTACTATTTCTCGTTAAATCCCAATGTATTATCTCCTTATCAAGTTTTCTCGTAACCGAGTATGAATTTGAAGATGGCTAAATGCGTAACTTCTTTGGATAACTAGCGGTAAAAGTCAACAATGTATGCCACCGTTAATCAAGATTTTATTTAATTTTCTTTTTTTTGGTTGCGGCCAAATATGTATTTGTATTGTATAATATATGTGGATAACAACATTAAACAGTTAGGAAAATAAAGGAAAATGTATGTATTTATGATTTTATAAGATCAGGGGGGGCTTTGAAGGTTGTAGCCACATGCAAATGTTGCGGTTAGACCAACTGCGATTCCTAATCAAGTGGCCCCTACTTGCACATGCTTCAATTCACAAGTCTTTATTAATGTCTCTTCCATCATTTTGCGTTGGTTATATGATCATATCGCTTATTTGTGTTAAAGATTATACAAAATAACGACTTCATTACGTTCAAAGTTACTTATACAAATTTTGACAAACTTATAAAAACGTACTTTAACATGTTGGTATATAACAATATTTATGTTGTCATTTTTTTGTGTTTTTGATCCATTTACACAATGCTAGTCTTTAAGGTTATTAGGAAAGTAGTTATATCTTACGATTTTTAGAATAGTTGCGAGAACAAGACAACGGCTCTCTAGCTAGTTCACTTTTATTCTGTCTCGTCCACCTTATAATATACGTAAGGAAAACTACATCGATATATTAATTTAACGAAATATTGTGAGTTGACTATAAAGGTATTAGATAACATTCTATATTCATCAAATCAATAATTAGCGTGTTAATTCATATGACACATTCGACTTTCTAGATATTGATACGTCACCCAACTACCACAGCTTTTTCTTTTCCTAATGGTGTTACAAATTTTGAAACGGTCATAGTTCTTTAATATATTTGGGTTTGATATCGTTAATTATTGGCAAACATGCTATATGAAATTCACATTATATATATATATATATATAATATATATATATATATATATATATATATATATATATATTGAGTATTGCAATCAAGAGTCTATTTTGTCTTTTTTTTTTTTAACCAGTTGATATATCTTTGTTGTTAGTTTTCTTTCTAATGCCAACGTTTGAGAAGCCTAGCTTTGATTTTCAAAGGTCTTTCACGGTTTCGATAACTTTTAAGCAGCCTAGCTTCGACCTTATTTAGGCAGTTCTTACGAATATTTATTTTGCAAGATAATATTGATAGTTTTGGTTTTGGGGTTTGATTAGGAATAATGATTAGCTATTTAAATGATCTGGATTGACTAGAGAGACCACTAATAAATAAATTAAAGACAGTAAGTGGGTAAGTATATGGTCCTACCATGTTACAGGCACATGCAAGAGTCCCTCGACGTGTGAGGCTCCTCTCATGCATATTTTCTGATAGCGTCATTTTCGTGGCCCTTTTATTGCATTTTTTATTAGTTACTCTTCTATGTCTAGATTGTAATCAACTTAACATAGCCATATATGGTTACATATTTTAAAAACAAAACTTCATCAAGAAAATAATAGATTATTTGATTAGTCAAGTCAACAGAAGCTGATACATGTATGATATGTATACTATATAAGGTAGATAATAGGATTGGCTTTACTTTTGAAAACTACCGACATTTTTGGTAAGATGTTCTTGACAAAGAGAGTTCGTTTGTTAAATAGTTAAAGTTTATACATTTACCTACTATGAAATTAATCGAACGACTGTAAAAACTTTAAATGGTTTAAACTTTTTGTTACAAAAAAGAAGTTTAAAACTTACAATCATGAGATCTATTAAACTACAATATAACTTATAATTTTAAAGGCTCGCCTAAATTCATTGCCAATTAGACACTCATCTATATTGAAGCAGGAAGAGCAAGAAATTGATTGAAATCAAAAAGAAATACCTGTTGAATTGCATCCACGAAAAGGTCACGTGAGATCTATCCAAAACGTACCAAAAGAAAACAAAAGGGACCACACTTTAAGTAACCATCACAAGGGGTTTGTCTCTTAGTTGCCCCAAAACTGTTGGGACTGGTCACAAAACTACGTGCCTGAAGATGGTCACTGTCCCAAAGAGAACATCATTTCAATGACCCAACTTCTGAGCCGACACAAGATAAACTTAAGTGCAGCTAAGCTTTTCTGACGATAATAGTTCAGAGATTCTCATGTGAGTATTTAATTTTGTTGTTTGGTCGTTAGGGTACCGTAAAGTGGCCTCAACATGACTAGTTCGGTTCGTGTAATTCGAGTCTTGACCCGGTTTAACACGTAACCTGTTTTAGTTTCTAACCTTAGGTGAGAGTTTTCAAAATAATCTTCTTATGTTCTGATGAAACTATATTGGTTTGTAGTAGTTGAATCATAGTGCGGTTTAGAACAATGGAAATAAAAAAAAACTGATTTCAGACACTAGGGTTCTAATGGGAGTCATGAGAAACTTGTCCTTGAAGCAAACGTGACATGGAACTGTTAAAGTAGACAACAATCGAATATTTCCTACCGGTTTAGATTTACTGAAATAAAACAAAAGAACAGAAAGTGATGTAAGAGACCTGCAAAATAAAAACAATTTCTTGTCTGGTTTCAAAGCCAAATCCAAATATAACCACCATTTACACGGATGATTGAAGAAGCAACTAGGGAAGCAATATAACATATAGAAACAGAATAAAAGAAAAATCTGGTTTGACTTTGGTAGCTCCCCAGTACGAAAAAGATGAATCAGGAAACAGAGATATCAGCCAAGTTAAACACCTGTGGTCTCTAAGTTGAAACCCCAAAATCCCCCAAAATAGGAACCAGTTTTACAGAATAAAAATGAATCAGGCGGTCACGAAGATGTTACCTTTTTAGCTAAAGATTTCAAGGGAGAGCAAAAGAATAGGTTTATCGACAAAGCGGAATCTCGAAAAGGCAGCCTCACATGGTGCTGCTGCTTTCACTGACGGTGTCAGACCTACCAAAGTTTGAGCCTCTGCCACAGCTGCTAATGTCAAGCCCCTGTAACCGGCCAAGAGGGTCTTCATGCATTGCCTCTGAAAAGGAATGAGATTGACCCGAGGCATTAGAAGTAGCATGATGCATAAGCTGATGAGCGGTGGGAGGGTTTTGGCGAGAGGCTGAAGAGGTCATGTTTGGGTTTTGGTTGTTGTTGGGCTGGAAGAGATGAAACTGATGAGTCATTTGTTGCAGGTTTTGAGCATCAGTTTGTTGCTGATGATGTTGAAAGAAGGATTGTTTTGGTTGCTGTTGAGAGTATTGCATGTGTGCCATTCCGAGGTTATACGCATCAGCGGGTGAGACTTCTCCCGTGGCAAATTTCAGCCTCTCGACCTCCTTTTTCAGTTGGTCGTTCAGTGCTGCGTTGGGAAGAATCATCAATAAGTGACCTTAAAACCGAAGCAAAACAATCATATAAAAGGAGGTAGGGGACAGGTTTGCATACCATCTCGCAACTTGGCTTGTTGTTCCATGACCTGTAACCGAAGCTTGAGGTCTGTATTCTCAGATGACAAACCAGTTGTGTCTCTCTGTAAGAAGCAAGTTATTAGGCAGTAGATGAGAAACTGAGTGTTATTTCCGTAACTGCAAATTTGCAAAGAAGAGAATGTTACTGCAAACGCAGTATTGAAGTTTGTAATAAGAAACCTGGAACAAAGACAGTTGTGCAGAAAGGGTAGTAGCTTCAGTTTGCAAGGTCTGAACTTTCCTCTCGAGCTCCAATATATACCGAGCCTTTCTCTCTTTTGAACGAGCAGCCGATTGTCGGTTAGCAATTATCCTACAGAGTGCACGGGACGTGATTAGACAACTGAAGCATCAATCAATAGAGAATGCTGAATGTTTCCACTCTATGTTGAAGAGTTTAGAACAGCGTAGAGAAAGTTTTCTTCACCGCGAACATTTTTGTTACAATAAGTCCCGATAACAGTCATGCCATTATTTACCAGAGGTTCATCACAATTAAGGAACTCCGAGACTACACGGATCAAATTCCACACAAAGCTAATGCCTAAACTTTTCCGAACCAAAGCTACTTGACACTATAACTTTCAGTTTCATACAGTTTACTACTAAAGGGGAATGTGAAAAAGCGATCATCTCGAAAGTTTGAATTTTTTGAAACTCATTCAAGCCAGACGAGAAGTACAACATAAAAAGAGTCATCAATAGATAGGATTTCTAACCAAACAAGATTGTACAACAAGCTTGAACCGACAAATCAAACAAAAAGCTAGTCCAAAAATATCTAGTTGGGGGCCATCACATCATCATGAAAGAGACGCATTCCCATAGAAATTCGACTTGCGATTTTAATCACAAAAAGCTTACTTATGGGACCCTCATGGTCTCTCTCACCGAAAAAGACCTAGAAAAGCAGCATAGTAGAAGCTAACTAAATTTCGGTTAAAATTCAGTTATTGTTGAGATTCGAGAATCAGAGTCAAAGAAAAGTGATGTAACACGTAACCAAGAAAAAAAAAATCTAAAAAAAGAACACCTAATGCCTCACATCAACATCAAAAGATATACACATTCATCAACACCAGCGAAAAAAAGGTCATAAAGAAACCACCTTTTTTTCCCGCGAATTGTAAAACAAGGCATATAAACTGTTCTTAACGATCTAACAGGAACTAGATTTCATCAGATCATTTGCATAATGACAAGAAGTGAAGAAAAAATTCTCTAATTTTGATGTGAAAGACGAAACCTTTTAGCTCTCTTGGGGTCGACTACCCAAAGCTCGGCGAGTTTATCAGGAGCCATGGCTTTCTTAGCCTCGATTGATTCCAAAGTCGAAGACCCATCAACGGAGAGGCTGTGCCTGTGTCTAGGTCTAGAATTCCCAGCCTCGTCTCTCCCTCCGCCTCCATTCTCAGCGGAAAACGGGTTGTCGGACCTAGGAGCGGATGGTCCAGCCGAATCGGAAGCGGATCCGGATCCGGTTCCAAGTTTCTCAATGTCCATGTACGAGCAGAAGAGGTCATCTTCGGATCCAAGCTCGTCGAATCCTCCGAACGGTTCAGAGAGATCCAGATCTTCAGGGAGACGGAATTGAACCTCCGAATGCGCTCGCCGATGGTACGGACCCCGGAACGGCGCCGGCGCCGGAGCTGGGTTGGCCAGAGGCGGGCATTGGTTAGATTTCATGTTCGAATGATCCTCCATACCTTGGATCGTCCTTCTCTCTCTATGTCTGTTTCGTCGCCCTCCTCTCTCTCTCTCTCCCTGTCTATCTGTCGGAATCGGACTGCGAAAGAGAGATTCAGATTTCACGTTTTCTGTCCCGAGGTGATGGCCAAAAAACAAAAACAAAAACAAAAAAAGACCCGAAACAGGCTCCCAACGGCGTCGTTTGCATAGCACTTTATATATATTTTAACCTTTGAAGATTATCTAAGGCAGGTGAAGCTTTTGATTACACAATATAGATCTTCTTTTTTAAAAAAAGGTTAAGAAGTAATTAAAATCTACGGATATGTAATTTGTATGTTTCCTATGCATGTTAACCATACGAAATTCAAAAGTTGTTTTTAATTAGATATTTTACTAAATAATGTAAGCTTACAAAATCACGCGTAAAAGGTTAATACTATTTCTAAATTATTTATAATTTTGAATATACAAAATTATAAACAGTATCAAAATTTTTTTTTGGTTATTTTCTATGCTAATTAAAGAAAATAGCCGATTACCAAACATATTTAGTTAACCTTTTTCTACACTCAATTACTTTAAGTAACTTAAACGAGAAACATAATAATCCTCATAAAATGTTAAATATTCAATTTATAATCACAAAATTATACGATAATTTAATATGGTAGTAGACTCAACATGTTCATTACATTTTGTTTACAAAAAGAACGTGTGAAGGTTCAGTCACTGAATAGTAAAAACTAAAAGTAAAGCAATCGTCATAACATCAAAAACCATAGCTATTTCTTAAGAGATGATTGATTGAAGGTATGAAAACAAACATGTATGGCCCATACTACAACCCTATCAACAAGACATTAATGAATAAATGACAATAAAGTGTTATCGAGTAGCATGTAGGAGCCCTTCAGATTGATACCTCCGATTCATATAACCCAAAGTTTTGAAGTGGTAGCCCAAGTTTGTTAATGTTTCATGTGGCGGCCGATAAACCTTGAGATGTAATAGTCATTATGTAATGGACAAAGTGATGTTGAGTTAACAAAAAGAAAAGCTATGCCTTAGGATTATTATGTGTGTTTTAAATTATTCTAACCAATTCAATCCAATCTAATCCAACTCAACCAAAAGAATCCAAACTCAAAATTTAGATTATTAGACTTGATATAACAAAAAGTTTTACTATGTGGAGGGCAATAAACTTTGAGATGTAATAATTATTATGTGATGAAAAAAGTGATGTTGAGTTAACAAGAAAAAAGAGATGTCTTAAGATAATTATGTGTTGTTCCAAAAAGGAACTATAGGTCCAAACTAAATATCATGTATAAACAAAGTACATTGTAAAAATGCAAGTTTTATACTTGCGTTTGGTCTAATAAATTGTATAACCATTTCTTGTTTACGATTTTTTTTCATGAGTAATATTACTTATTTTCACCCATTTTCAAAAGCAGAATTGATCAATTTATTTGCATGCACAAACTTTATACTAACATGTTACATACTACTTTGTCGTTATTGTTACGTGTAAAAAAGCTAAATGAATGTTCAAAAGAAAAAGCTAAATGTCTTTCTACAATAATAGAAGTTTTTTAATTTTAGTTTTAAATAGAAATTTCATATCAAATTAGTTTTAAATTAAAATTCTTATTTCAAAAATCAAATCACTCTATATTAGTTCTCTTTCAAATGAATGAAAAACCTATTAAAGATTAAAATATTGTGTTTTTAGTATTAATACATTAAATTGAAAAGATATTACAGTTAGGACTAATTCATAGGGTTTGCAGAATTTTAGTTGGTGGAGAAAACACAGTTTACTAATCAGACAATTAGCGAAAATGGCATATTTGTTAAAACACGAATTAGAGAATAGAGCCCTACTTGGGTGTTTGGAGAATATAAAAGCCTCGAAGGTGAGCGGCGGAAAACGCGAGGAAGCCCTCCTTTATAACAAAAACCTTTCACTTCCAATTTGAATTCAAAATCCCTTTTCTTCCGTCTCCATCGATTTTATCCCCAAGTTTCTTTTTTTTTCTGCATCTCACTCACTCAACACACGGATTCTAAACCCTAATCATTTCTTCAAATCTCACTCTCTGGTTCCTATTTTTTTGTTTCTTTCTGTTCCCATTTCCTCTTTGTTACTCATCTTTTTAAGAAACCGTCCATTTTCGTTTGCGTGGACTCCTTCTGCGCAATTGGGCATCTGGGTTTTTCGGAAATAGATCTCTTTCTGGTTTGGAAATGGAGGAAAAGAGAGGACTTTCCTCTGGGGTTTCGTCGGAACCGGCGTCGAATTCTGGGGTTTGGATCTTTTTACCTTTCCCGATGACTTTTTCTTCTTCGTCAAAATTTGCTTTTCTTCTTCGTTATTGTTGCAATTTGTTTATGGGATGTGTTCTTTATCTCTGTGAGTTTCCCAATTTTTCAGCTTTCGGGAGATAAGCGTAACGGAAATGGATTAGAAGAGAAAGACGAATTAGGGTCTAAGCGTGCGAAAGTGCAAGATCTGGATTCTGGTAAATTCTTCGGATTTGCTTATCTTGAAGAGCGAGTATGCTCAAATTCAGATTAGTAGAAATGATCTTATCACCGAATTATCGGATGATTTGTTAAAAGTTTCCTGCTTTTTATGGTTATGCTACAGATGCTAAACCCAGTAATCTGCAATCTGATACAAACAGTGGAGTTGCTCAGCAACCGAAGCTTAGTAGTGAAAAGGTGTCTGAAGTGCTTGTGGCTCCTGATGCTGAAGGTTTAGGAAGAGTAGCTAGAGAAAAAGAAGTTTTGGCTAAAGATATAAAACCTTCCACGGTTCTTAAGACGAGCACATGCTTACAACCTAAGACTAACTCAAGTTCTAAAGATGATGATAGATGCATTGCTAATCCTGGAAAACAGGCTTTGCCTGGGACTCACACTGTAAAAGATGATAGTAACTGTGAGTCACGAGGAGGGCACGTTGATGCCGTTTCAAAGAATAGCAGCCTCTTGAAACCGAGGGAGATTTCCGAACCTGTTGGAAGTCCACGCGACCCTTCGCTTTCAAATCCTATAAGCGAAAAAGCAGGTCCTTTCCAGATGTGTAGTGGAGCGGGTTCATTGGAAAAGTCAGATTCGATGCGGCGGTGGATGGAAATGAAGCGAAATGGTTTTCTCTCAGGCCCTTTGGGTGGAGTATCAGCACCGAGCTCTGCAGTATCGACTGCTCCTGTTGAAGTACCTGCGCAAAAGCAACAAAAGAATAAGAGGAGAGGCGATTCTTTCAAGAAGAGAAACGAAGTCCCTAGGAAGGAACAACAGCTTGTAGATAGATTCTCAAATGTTACCGCGCCAAGTGGATTGCTGACAGAATTGAACCCTGGAATCATTAATCATGTCAGGAGCAAGAAACAGGTCTGCTCAATTATTGAAGCGTTGATTCGAAATGCTACTGAGGGGGGAAGAAATGCCGATTTGAATGTAAGAGGTATCTATCATTCCCATTTTCCCCATTAAGATGTCATGTTAGCCAATTCAGACTTGATCACTCTGATTATCCCGAATGTTCAGATTCAGTCAGAGAAGATAGGGCATTAGCCTTTAAGTTACCACCTACCGCGGTATCTCTTCATGCCAATTCCTTAACAAACCCGGAACAAGCCACGTCTCTTGCTGTTGAAGGTTAGTACCTTTTATCATGTTCCTTTTAGTTTTCTTTTTCCTCGATCTTCTAAATATGTTTGAAGTAACAAATGGTCAATTCCTATGGCGGAAAATGAAAACAGTTTAGGTTACTGATTAAGTAAATCTGGAAATGGCTGAAGGATAAATGTTAGTTTTGGTGCATGATGATTAATTCATTGCAGAAGTGGAAACGGAAAGATATCCTTAAAAGGAAAAATGTTTCTTTGCTTTTTAGCTGCTACCGTAGCTTCTCAATGGTTGGAATTTCTTCACCAAGACCTCAGCGGACGGCTTTCAGGTGCGTATATACTTATTTGAAGAAAATACAGCCGAGAGGCTTCTCGGGATAATTGAGTTTTAGTGATCTGAGTGAGATCTTATGATGTTGTTGCAGCTGTGCAGGATAGTAGGAATAGAGTTCAAAATATTTTGACGACCGAGTTACCACTTCTCGTTTCATCAAAAGAATCTTCTTCTAGCCAGGAAAGTACTGTCCAGTTGACGAATATGAATACCTCTGGTGATGCTTCTTCAGATAAAACAGTAACAGAGATGCATCAGATGAAGTGGTCTGCAAAATTTGATCAGATTAATAAAGATCTTTGTGATGAAGAGAAAGATCTGGTGCGTACACATCCACTGCCTTCAAGTCAGAATGATTATTAGCCAGGGTCTCGAGGCGGTATTGATACTATGGATTTTAAATTCGCAGGAACTTTCTTTAAACCAAGTAAAGGAAATGCAGTCACGATGCAACGAAGGCCTACGACAAATGGATGAGTACTCGCCTTTCAGTTCCCAATCATCAGACTCAAGGTGAGGAAATTAGACCAACCAGTCTCGTAGAAGAATATAAAAAGACCGGTTTAACCAATTTTCTTGCTTTATAATACGTCTGCAGTTATGGGAAAGACGGCAGCAATCTGGAGACTCGTATGGCGGTTCAGGCGGCTGCAGCTTCCATTTTTTCAACCTGCAGTTTTCTTCTGTCAATGATGAAGCCACCGCCTACGAGTTAGTAATCCTTTTTGTGTTTGGTTAACCGGGGCTCAACTAATCCGACCACCTATTGTCTTTTGTGTCAGCACTGTTGATGGTTATTATCCATAGTGTAAATAACAGGCGATTGATTGTTGTCATTCGTATATGTAACTTTAGAAGATATCTTTTTTTGTCAATGCTACAAAGTTGGCACTTGCTTCAATACACATGTCTGTTTTAGGTGAGCAAAATTATCTTTATAAAAAAACAACTGGACTTAATACAGCGGATTGTTGTCTCGTTGCTTTACCACACAGTGAACGTCTCCTGACCGTTACAGATGCTGATTTCTATGAGCTAGAGAGCCATGACGGTGCCATTTCAGCCACTGTTACCTTAGAAGATGAATTGTCCGGAATCTTGGCAAGTGAGCAATGCTGCAACTTAATAGACTCTGCATTGTCCACTGTCTTCACAACATACCTGAAACAGAAATCCATTTTGTTGCAAGAGCTTTAGCATCTAGTGGATCAAATGAGTGCAACGATTTAGCGAGAGCAAAATGACTTAACCATCCATTTAAGCAATGTGTCATTATCACAGCCTTGCGTCCCACAAACCGTGGAGGTGTCCTTTTGTTTCCCTAAGCCATAGGAACTTTTGTAATGTTAAAACATGAAAGTAGTATCTTCTAGATTGTGATAAGTGATATTAGTATTGTGAAAGATCTCAGACCTCTATGATAATTCGATCTCCAATGGAGAAAGGAAACTGTATGCCTCTACTACTACTCTTAGGAGCTTCTGTGATGGTTGGAATATAGAAAGCTCTCTTGTGCTGCAGATCAGAAGAAAGATACTCTGCTTATCTGGTTTCTCACTGTAAATGAGGTTACAAGGTTTATATATGTAAAAGAATACAAACCTGATCCGACCTTTCTTTCCTTCGTTTCAACGAGTGAATATGATCTGATTCTTCTTCTTGGCGGAAAGCATGAACTACAATTCTGAGAGCTAAACAAGCCCATGGACTCGATGGTCAGGAAAGATAAGCTACTCATGAAGAGATTTGATTCTTTCGCTGAGAGTAGTAATGTTGTTTAACTCACACAGATTTGGCTTTTCTGATCCTTCCGAAGTAGGCTGGGAACATGTTAAACATGCTTTCTGACAACAAAAATCATCAAAACTCGGATTAGTAAACAAGAAATCTTAAACGGATTGGTTAAGTATCATTTACCATTCTTTGAATTTCTCTTAACCCTCCGGCTCCAAAAGAATGCCCACAAGGCAGTATTGTAGCATCACTCATCAAGGCTCCGCTATGAAAAGCAAAGTAACACAGATAGATAAATCATCTCTGTGTGCGTTAACAAGAACTAGCATTTTTTCACCCGTTATCTCTAGAAGAAGATACGCACTCCATCACACCGCAATAATCATCAACATATTGACATTGACTCAGATTTCGAGAAAATATACTGATCCTACTTCTATGCTCAAATTTACATCAAATTCCCGGAATATTCAGAAGCAGAGAGAACACTTACGTGACAGGATCAGAGAGGATGGCCTTGAGAGAAGACTCCCAAGAGCTGACACTACTGACTCTCTCCTTCTCCACGGAAACAAAATCTCGCTTTGTCTGCGTGTTACCGTTGGAATTAGATACGTTACCATCTGGACTAGTGATCATCACCTTAAAATCCATTTTATGGCGATCAATCGATGATTTCTCCTCCTCGTCTTCTCTCACAACCAGTTCCCAACCAGCTGCAGCTGAGTAAAACCAGGCATTAGCAGAGGAATTAAAATCATAGACTTTATAGTCGTAATAGAACACCCAAAGACAAGAAACTGTGAGTTAATATACAGTAGATGCCTGGATTTTTACTTTCTCTGTTGGTATCTGCAGCTTCAGAGCCACGATTACTCCCGGGATCCATACCAGGCTGAATTAGAGAGCCACGACTTCGTACAGAAACGTCTTCCCCGTCATTATCTCCATTGGAATATCTTATTTCATCCTTGTCAATTTTGTTTCCACAGAAACCGTGCCGGAATCCGGAAGTTCCGAAACGACGATCGCCGACGGTTTCGAGCTCCCTGCTCTTGGGACTGGACTCTCCAACGCGGAATCGTAAAGATTCATCTTCCACATGGAATAGGAACCGAGGATCGATGCTGTCGTTAATGGACATTGCTTTTTCCGCCGGGAAATTCGGAAGCTGCTGGAGACGGAGGAAGAGGAGATAAATGGTAAGAAGAGCACAGAGAGAGTTAAAAACGTGGACACGAGAAGCACGCGCGTCGTGATGCTTAATGATTATGTAACCGTATCAATTACCCGGAAAATTTCTGCTGGGTCCCACAAAGTTGCATGTGCACTTCGACTCATAAGTGATATTGCCACGTAAACATGCCATATGACGTGAAAGCATCCGGTTAAGAGTATACCATGTCCCGAGTAATAATATTATGACATCAAAATCAGAATCTCCGGTTTAGCACTTACATGTTGTTCTACATCAAAAAAATTTAAACGCCAAAACAATTACAACCTCCGTACTAAAAACAAACTCGAAAGTACAATCATCGAGTAAACCGGCTTAGTTGGATATATGAGCCAACTTTCGGACTGATAGGAAGTACTTGCTTCGGTTTGCGAGTCTTCTCCTTCTTCCACTGCTTATCTCAAGGGCTTCATTCCCAGAGATGCCCTCAGTCTATTAGCTTCGGCAATTTCAGGATCTGGATGATCTGTTCCATCTTCCTTCATCTTCTCCTTCTTCTCTTTCTTTTTCTTCGGTTCCTCCATATCCCGGACATCATCAGTCTCGTGCCTCTTACGATCCCTACTTCTGCTTCTACTTCTACGCCTTGCCCTGTCTCTTCTGTCCCGTTCTCTGTCTCTGCCTCGTTCCCTCTCCCTATCCCGGTCTCTGTAGTGATCTCTGTCTCTCTCCCTATCCCGGTCTCGACCACGCCCACGTTCTCTTTCATAGTCTCTGTCATAATCTCGATCCATATCATAGTCTCTATCGTAATCACGATCCCTGCCAATAACGACAAAGCGATGGTCAAATTATTACTCATGAAACAACCAACTAAGGTCTCAACATCAATCATAATGACAATCTATAATCAATTAAAACACCCATTGAGCTTAACAATAGATGGAAAGAACAGTCTCGTGTTAAAAGATCTTTGTCATAGTAACACAATGACCAATTTCTATATATCAGGTAAGCTACTGTAAGAATGTCTGATCCATCATACTTCTCACTGTACACTGTCAGTACAGTAAAACCTGGCAGGATCTCCACGATTTCAATTTCGGAAGCTGTATGCAACCGCTGATGGCTTGAGATGCCATAGAGGAAACAGACATTGAAAAGAGAGAATACTAGACATGATGCGCGAGCATTAGCCAGATCAAACAGCTTCCACAGTCATAAGCAACAACCAAATCACAAGAACGAATATTTAAAGATGGTAAGGGCATGGATCCAGATACAAGACCAAAGAAATCTATATACCAAAGGACACGGATTCAAATACCTGTGTCTATGACTGTCGCGTCTCCTGTCCCTGTCTCTTTCTCTTTCAGGACTCTTCCGGTGATGATCCTGTAAAGGAGGAAGATGGTATCAACACAGAGCTGCTAAATATAAATAGAAATCAGAACAAGTAGAAATTATTGCAGAATGCAAGCAGTGACCTTCTCATCTTCAGATTCGTCAGCAATCCCTTCGTTCTCCTCTTTTTCTTCTTCTTCTTCAAAGTCATCTTCCAGAACACTTTTCCTTGGCTCTAAAGAACCATTCTGTTCTAGCGTCCACCTATCATTACAGTGACAGATTAACATCTTAAAATACTGCCGAAAGCAAAAGCTGATATTCAGATATACTTAAATGCAAAAGAACAAACCTTTTCTTCAAGCGTGGCATTGCAATATCACAAGAATAATCCTTGGTCAAAAGTTCCTCAATGACTTCGTCCACATGCGTCAACGAAAACCCTACTCCAACACAAGGAAATTAACATTGGTTAGTGAAAAAATCAATAAAAAGTTTAATACACGGATCCATTGAATGAAAATGAAACTTACTCCCATCAGATAGCTTTTGCCTCACTTTTCGGTAGTCATTGTAGAGAGGTTCGAGGTAGCGATAGACATCAACATCAGACCCAGTGAGACGGAGATAAAACGCACCAAGAATACGAACGTACCTGCATAAACCAAGCGAGTAAATCTTCTCAATAATCGACTTTCGGAACACCCAAAATGTTGGGAAACAAACATGAGAATCCTAAGGCGCATGAGTCTAAAGCTAGCCAGATAACTAGACCAAAACTCCAAAGAAATCCATAGCTGCAATTCACCCTGCATGGATATACCCAGATTTGGGAAGATACACCATACATATAAGCTTGAGAAACAGCTAAGACTAGGCCAATTGCAGTATCCAATCTAGATTACAACGAAACAAAATAAAAGAGCTTTGGTTAGAAATCATACTTGTAATCATCGTTTTTTATGAACTCTACGACAATTTCTTTCTCAGGCTGGATTTGCAGCATCTTCAATATCAGGCAAAGGAACGGAGTGGGCTTGCGGTTACCACCAAAGGTTCCACCAAGGTGGTCGAGCTCCATAGCCTTATCGACCAGCGTCTCCGCCGTCAGACCGAAGCACTGCTCCTTCCAAAAAGTGTGCTGGTAGATTTTCGTCCGCACGATCTTCTCCACCAGATTCTGCGGGTTCGTCCCTCTTATATTCTTCGCTAACGGATCCGTCCGGTTTGCCATTATCGCCGGAAGAAAATCAGCAACCGCCTAGTCGCCGGAATGACTTGGATTAGACGACGCTGTTTTCAGGTATACCGGCGTGCTTCCACGAATCTGCCGTGGTAGAAGACGAAGACACTAGGGCTTAGGAGAGTCTTCGACAGGTATCCAAAATCTGAAATTTTCTCTTTCGTCTTTATTCAGGTAGATTTTAGAAACAATGGGCCTTAAATCAAGTAGTAACCCCATAATGAGAATAGATTAATGGACTGGTTTCTTATTTTTCAGGCCCATGAAAAACATAACGCCGTTAGCTGGAAGTCCGTTAATTCGAGGCAAAAACCCTATCGAAGAAAATTGCAGGAGTGTGTTCTTTCCGCGAAGAGCCTCAAAAGAAGAAAGGAAGAAAAAAAAAAGGAAAAGCGAAATAGAGAAAGAGAAGAAATTGAAGATGGATCCAAAGACGAAGCAGATGATCGTATCAGCTCTCTGTAAACATTTCTCCTTGGACCCTGTAAGTGAAGAAGATGTCACATTTCTCTTCATGACTTTGTTTACAGTCTTGCTTAGTAGCTGAGTTTGTGTATGGTTCTGTTTCGATTTATTTAGTAGGGAGAAATCGAACAGTTGGTTGTTCTTTGTTCTAATTGGGTATTGAATTAAATTGATTTGTCGAGATTGTTTAGGTTGTATCACTGTTTCCACTTGTATTGTTGCATGCATCCAGCTCGTTGTGAAAGAAGACGAAATCTTTATGGTTTCCCTGTATTGGGTGTTGATCATTTCTGTTGTTCATTGAGATTTCACACCAATCCCTCATTTTGGTTCTATTTCTGAAATTGAGTTTATTGGTTTGCTTAGGCACCTTTTCTCGGTGGGGCTATTGAGAATGATGTCAAGACGCTGTATTCTAATATTTTGAAGGCATCTAGAAAGGAAGTGTCTGCAGAAAAAAACGAGGAGGTAATTTTTCTTCTTGTAGAATTTGGTTCCTGAAGACATTTTCGCCAAACTCTAGAAATGGAATTTTAATTGAGCTCCCTTCTCGTTTATACCACATTTTTAGAATCGGATTAGTCTTGTTCGAGTTTCTAGATAATGAGTATTTATTTGGCTTTCGTTAGCACAATGCACTCTTCGTTTCACATTTTGCCTATTCCAGGTTTTGAAGTGGCTGGAATATGCGGAAGGTCTCCCAGCGAATTCAAAAGATTGTTTTGCAGCTCTGGAAAAGTTGAATGTAGAGTTAGCCGTCAAGTCCGTGGTCTTGGGAAATGGATTGACACCATCGGCAGCTGATGTTGCTGTGTTTTCAGCTCTGCATTCTTCAGTGGTACGACTGTTATGATGTTGTTTTTTTCTGTAAAAGTGCTTTTAATCTTCCTGTTAAAGATACTATCTTCTAGAGAAGACCATTTTTTTCTTCTGATAAACTGTTGAGTAAAAGCGGACTTTGAAGACTAACTGTTATCTTCTGCTGACTTGGTGTTCTCAGCTTGGCCTCTCAGATTCAGATAAGGAGAAAATACCACATGTCATAAGATGGATGAACTACATCCAGGTAGGATCAACATATAATATTCTCATTACTATTTGTCAAGGTAGTCTGTAAATCTATGGAGGAATACCTTCTGTGTGATTATCTGCCGTATTTGAAATCGCTGCTCGCTATTACTTGTACAGATTAAAGAAGAGTTGGCAACATTGTTTGGACCAATTTCTGTGAAGTTACCACAGTTTGACTTTGAGGTGAATTATCTTTTCATACCCAACTCTTGTTTTAGATTTAATAGTAACATATATATATATATATATATATATATGTACGACATGGTCTTAATGTCCTTTCACACGCGATGAGCGAATGATTTTCTAATATTCTTCCTTTGTTCTAAACGCAGATATCAAAAAGTGCCATCAAGGTGGATGCAAATTCTAATACGAAAAAAGCTGCAGAAAGTGCAAAGCCTGTTGACAAGTCAGAAGCTCAGCCGAGCACAAAGAAAACTGAGCCTGAGGTACTGACTTAGTTTGAAGTTGGATTTATTTGATAGTGAGTCTTATTTTATGTTGTAAATAATCCGAAGTTTCCACATTTTTGTTTGGTCTAGGAGCCAAAGAAAAAGGCTACAAAAGAGAAGGATGCTAAAAAGGAAAAGAAGAAACCTGCTGAAACAGAACCAGCTAAAAAAGAGGTGGAACTTAGTGTCAGCTTGCTAAATATTCAGGTCGGTCTAATTTGCAAAGCGTGGAAACACCCATCGGCAGACAGGTTTGTAGTCAAAATACTTCAATCTTATGGCTCTGTTAATAATGTATTCATTGGACATCTGCTAATATATTAAAAGACTTGTCTTATGTATTGACAATGCAGTTTGCTGGTGGAAGAAATAGATGTCGGAGAGGGTAAAGTGAGGCAAGTCGTGAGTGGCTTAGCAAAATTCTGTAGTCCTGATGACCTAGCGGTATACTGATGTCTTAATTTACACCTAAATAAAAGAAAGTTTATTTGTATCCATCTGATTTGGTTTATCAATCCACATAATCGCTGGGTTCTTGAAATTTAAAGCTTACTTATCTGTCGTTCCTTGATTACTGTATTATGATGATGAAGAACCGCCTTGTTGCGCTCATCACAAATGTCAAGCCTGGAAAGTTACGAGATGTAATGTCAGAAGGACTGGTAAGACTTGCCTCTATCTGCATCAAATCCAGTTCATCGACAATCAAAGTATTGCAAAGCTCTCACACTTGCTCTTCGTTGTTATTGGTTTACTTGCTACAGGTTCTTTGTGCTTCAAGTGAAGATCACTCGGTGGTGGAACCATTGCTACCACCTGCTGGAGCTAAACCGGGAGAGCGCGTTTCATTTTCAGGGTATATACTCTTTGTTTACTTTGGATACATGCTTTTTCTTTTCATCTTTTCTTGTTCATCACAAACTCAAGAACCCTTTTTGTCGTAATTTTTGTATAGGGTCGAAGGAAAGCCAGAAGATGTACTGAACCCAAAAAAGAAGCAACTTGAGAAGATAACACCGGTATGTGCGACACGAACGTTTTAGTTTCCATACATTAACAAAACCGAACATGCTGAGTATTGTGTTTGCATTATACATAATACATTCAACCTCACGGGAACCCTGTTCACACGCATTTGCAGCATCTTTACACTGATGAAAGTGGTGTTGCCACCTACAAAGGCATACCCTTCATGACCTCAGCTGGACCTTGCACTTCCAACATCCCCAAGGCTACCATCAAGTAGTAACCTTTTAGTCTTCTTCTTCTCTTCTCTTGCATTTTGCTTTGATATTCACAAACTCTGTTGGAAAAAGAAAATACCGTCTTTTGTCACAATTCGAATTAATCTCTACAACTTTCTTAGCTTTTTGACAAACAAACATTTCATTTGCATCCTAAACGGAATTACAAAACCAAATAAACCTGAACCATAACTGAAACAAAATGCGGATTGAACTTGACCATCAAACCAATTGTATTTAAATTAATTCATCTTTTTTTTAACAAAGAAATTAGATTTATCTTAAATCATGAAAACTACCTTGAAACATTAAACGCTCAAATTAGGTAAAAAATTAGTTTATTGTGTCATGAAGAAAAATGAAACTTGCAAAGTAGCTTGCACTACTTCAAATTTTATTTATTTAAAATAGAGATCTATTCTCTACAAGAGATTTGGTGATCTAGTTGCGACTAAATAAAATAAAAAAGTGATTATTATATTATCTGTTTTCATTTATTCCAAGGATTCGAACCCCATAAAATTGGAAAAAAAATAAAATAACAATTTGTATTATATCTAAAAGATTTATCTTATTAGCTTATAAGATTCTCCGCAGATCCGTACGATAATCACTGACCCAGATAGGTTTCTCTATTCAGTTTCTGAAAGAATCAGTCCTCCATAGCAAAACACAACTTCTTTCTTTAATTATATCACACGCAAAATCGTTCTACTTGCCAGAAATAAAAACTTATGATATTTTCTGCCTCTTATTATACGATTCCAAATCCAAATCCAAATCATATCATATCGGTTCTTGATACATTATAGGGGATTATTAGCGAATAAATCTTTTTTGATAACAATTTAGTTCTATACAAAATGTATTTTACAATCCATAATATTTTATTACATTATAATTGAAAGTGGTCCTAAAGAAAAAAAACCCCACACGATTCTGCGAACATGTCCTAACAAGTAACTCTACACAATAAAGACAAATACATGGAACTTTATATGTATAATGACTGATACTGAAACTAAAACCCCTAAAATAAGATATCACGAGATATCCGTGATATTCTTTGATGCAATCTCTTCCTCATGCTCTGTTTTTTTTTAGCTATGAGGAATTAAATAGTTGGTAATAAAAATGGAAAATTCTTCCCCCACCAAAATCAAAGAAACCATCATAAATACCATCACCAGATTCACATGATACATACTATAAACTTCTGAATCTGTCACTTTCTTCTACATGTAAGCTTGTCTTATTGATATTTTGAATCTGTTTTTATTGGAGGTGGTGGAGAATTAAAAGCTATGTCCTGAAGGTGTCTGTATTAATCCCAGAGTCAGTTGTTTAGCTTCTTAGCTTATTGTCAAGTTCTTTTCTTTCTCAGTTACTTGACATCTAAGGAACAAACGAGATGAACAGTGGTTCTTGTTCATCTTTAATGGAGGTGGGTTATGATCATCATCATCATCATCATGATCATGAAGAGCTTCATGTTTTAGCCGTAGATGATAATCTTATTGACCGTAAACTCGTAGAGAAGTTGCTCAAGATCTCTTGTTGCAAAGGTAATTCCATCTTTTCTGCCTTCCAATATTTCTGATTAAACTCCTTTTGTGTTCTGTATACTTTTTGTATTCTTTGTTTATAAGATTTGAATTTCTTTTTGCAGTGACAACAGCAGAGAATGCGATTAGAGCATTGGAGTATTTGGGTTTGGGAGATCAAAATCATCATATCGATGCATTGGCTAATAACGTAAGTAAAATAACATATGAATCTTCAAGATCTATTGGATTTTTCCTCTTGGCACATTTGATATATAGAAGAAAAACTCAAACTGTGTTGCTTTTTCAGGATTTGAAGGTGAATCTAATCATCACAGATTACTGTATGCCGGGTATGACAGGATTCGAGCTACTCAAGAAAGTGAAGGTAAAAAAACTATAATAACGACTTCTCGGAATCAAATTCCACATATTTTATCGGTTTGATTCAATTTAACCAATCCTCCTCTCTGTTTCTGTAGCAGGAGTCATCAAATCTGAAAGAGGTCCCTGTTGTGATAATGTCTTCAGAGAACATTCCTACTCGCATCAACAAGTAAGAACAATTGAGATTTAATTTAAGACCTTGTTTCTGTTTTCTTTCTGTGGAAGTAACTAACTAAGAGTATCATCTGTTTTGTGTTTGGTCTTTGACATGCAGATGTTTAGCGAGTGGAGCTCAAATGTTTATGCAAAAGCCTCTGAAACTATCGGATGTTGAGAAACTTAAATGTCATCTCATGAACAGCAGAACCTGATCATGAGAGATTAAATGTAGTCCTAACCATAAACATTTCATTATCTTGATTCCTTATTTGATTGTTTACATTTTTTTTTCCTTCTGAAAATCAATAAGTGTTTTCAAAATGTCTATAGTAATCTCAAGCTTCTATACACACACACACCCCCACACACACACACACACAAAAGTGTACGAGGGATCATAGAAAATGATTAAGGTTATGAAGATGGTGATGATGTCTTCTCTCTTCCAACCCTAAGCAACGAATAAATGGATAACAAGAGAGGAAGAAACATCTCTTTATTCCTCTAACCACTGGAAATGGAGGCCACACGCAACAACAAGAACAACAACGATGATTATTCTCTTCTTTCGTTTTTTCCTTCTCTTTTCTTCTCCTTTTGTCTCTTTTTCGGCCACTGTTGCACAAGATTGTCATCTTTCTGATCTCAGATTAAATCTGCGTGAAGAGAAAGAATAAGAATCTGTGGATATCTTATGCTTCAAGAAACTGTTTAGGTTTCAGTTTGTAACAGAACTATCAAAAAGTAAAACAAAGAATTTCAACTGAGTAGCGATGAGGTTTTCGATTGGTTTCTTTACCTCAGATTTGAAGCGGAGAAAGATTCACAGGAATCTTATAAGTGGATGAGAGAAGAGGATGAAACTCTTTCTTCTCCAAGAGAGATTGATGTGTGAGAGAAGAAGATGATGAATCTATTTCTTCTCCAAGTCGAAAGTCTAAAGTCTAAAACGCAGAAAAGAAATTATCCTCAAGAATATCCTTCGGAGACTTGTACGACTCCATGGGAAGCTTTCAACGTTGTGACACGTCTCCTTCCTTTATGTCTCAATTTTCATTACTTTTTAGACGGAACCTCAAGCTCCGACCTACCAAGGTCTTTTTGATGTATGTATTGCACGATTCTAGACTTGTACTAGTATATTTAAGACTATAACAAAGCATGCCATTTTTATATTCTACTTATGTACGGTACAAGTTAGCTAAGTCAAACTTCTATAAGTCTATCCAAAATGGTGGTAATTAGTGGAGCTGATTGAGCTGATACGTATCCAAAATTTGGATCATGAATAATGGAATTAAATGTTCACCAAAATCTGACCTAACTTGTTTAAACAGTTAAAATCTCAATCTAATATGGGTTTAGGGATGGTCAAATCAAATCAATTCGATATGAACCGAAGAAAATGTGATCTAAACACCAAAAAGGCTTTAGTTTGGTTGGTTTGACTTTTTAAGATGCCTAAAAAACAGAATCCAAATGGAGTCGAAAAAAGAAAAGAATTAGTTTGTCTTAGACTTCGAAATACTATAAATAGATCCATTGTAGAATTTTTTTTCAAATTATTACTATTTTTGTAATACCAAAAATTATGAACCGAAATTAGATTGCATCATTGCACAGCCATATCAACGGTTAAATACGACCAAAAAGGGTGAGCGTTTTAATGTACGGCCCAAATGAGATAAGGCCCATTATAATGTTTTATGGGCCAAGAATAACTGCAAAGGACGAACACACTTCTCTTCACTCTCTCTCTCTCTCCCTTTCAACTCTCAATCTCTCGGATTGGTTGAGTTTTCCTCTTTGGGTTCGTCTGCGAAAATGGCGGCTTCGGTACAACCTGCATGCTTGGACCTCCACTTCGCCGGGAAGCATACACCACTGCTTAAACACAACGCCACCTTCGTTCGCTGCGTTTCTTCTCCGAATTTCCCCGAACCTGACTCCCTCACTGACCCGCCTGGTACCATCAATAGCAGCAGGGACCAGCGAAAAGTGGTTCGTATCGCGTGGGAGAAGCTGGTTCGATGGTCCCGTTCCTTACGCGCCAAAGCCAAAACCGATGTTCTTGAGCGCACTCGCAAGGTTTTATCTTCACTCTTCAGGCTCTTCTTAATTTTCACTTGCGATATTGAAGAATTTTTGAAAGAATCTGGGTCTTCTTTTAGGTTGTTGTTCTCGGTGGAGGTTCGTTTGGTACGGCCATGGCTGCGCATGTAGCTAGACGGAAAGAGGGATTAGAGGTTAATATGCTTGTGCGTGACCCTTTTGTTTGCCAATCTATCAACGAGAACCACCATAATTGGTACTTTATAGCGTTAATTGTATCCAAACAAACACAATTGAAGAATTCTTAAGGACTTCACAGAGATAATTTGAATTTTCTTGAATGGTGTTTTGTTACCAGTAAGTACTTTCCTGAGCACAAGTTACCTGAGAATGTGATTGCCACGACTGATGCGAAAGCTGCATTGCTTGATGCTGATTACTGCCTCCATGCCGTACCTGTACAGGTTCAACCACATTGAGTTTTTTTCTTTCTTCTTTTGGTTGATTTGCTTCTATGTTCTGCTGATTAATGCGGCTTGTTGTTGCAGTTCAGCTCGTCGTTTCTAGAGGGAATTTCCGGTTATGTCGATCCAGGATTGCCTTTTATATCTCTTAGCAAAGGTCTGGAGCTTAATACTCTTAGGATGATGTCTCAGATAATCCCCACTGCGCTAAAGAATCCCCGGCAACCTTTCGTTGCACTGTCTGGCCCGTCATTTGCTCTGGAGCTGATGAACAATTTACCCACTGGTTAGATTCACATTCTTGTTTTGTCTAATTCACATAGAATAATAGACTTTATAATACTTTGGTATTTGATTGCTTCCCAGCCATGGTGGTTGCCTCTAAAGATAAGAAATTGGCCAATGCCGTTCAGCAGCTTCTGGCTTCTAGTTACTTGAGAATAAATACTTCCAGGTACAACATTTCAAAAACCAGGAATCCTTTTGCGTACCTGCTTGGTAGTTATTTCATGTCTTGTGTATATGCGGTGTTAGTGACTGAGCTCTAATGGTTGATTTCTTATTTCTTCGAGGGAGTTTTGTGCACTCAGCTTGTAACCTCTGATCATTCCAGTGATGTTACAGGCGTGGAAATTGCCGGTGCCCTGAAGAATGTTTTAGCAATAGCTGCAGGCATTGTTGATGGGATGAAACTTGGTAACAACTCTATGGCAGCTCTTGTATCACAAGGCTGTTCAGAGATAAGATGGCTAGCAACAAAGGTAGTAAATTGAATTATATGTCTTATCTATAGCTTCATAGAAAATGGTTTTATATTCAAGTAATTCACCACCATGATTACTGAAGCATGGGTTTACTGCATTTTCTTGATCTTGTTGTCTTGTTTGTATGAAGATGGGTGCAAAGCCAACAACCATAACTGGTTTGTCAGGAACTGGGGACATAATGCTCACGTGTTTTGTGAATCTTTCAAGAAACCGAACAGTTGGAGTCAGATTAGGGTCAGGAGAGACGCTAGATGACATACTAAGCTCCATGAATCAGGTGTGTTTCTCATCGGTCTTGTCTTATGGTGAAACTGAATATGGAACTCATGATTCAATAACTACCGCTGCACAGGTTGCAGAAGGTGTAGCAACTGCTGGGGCAGTAATAGCATTAGCACAGAAATACAATGTGAAGCTCCCGGTTTTGACAGCCGTTGCTAAGATAATTGATAACGAACTGACTCCGACTAAAGCTGTTCTTGAGCTCATGAACCTTCCTCAGGTTGATTCCAAGATTCCTAGATTCAAACTATAACTCGGCTAATTTTGTGGTTTTCATTTGACTCTTTCTTTGTATATCCATGGCTTTCGCAGGTTGAGGAAGTATGAGATGGAACAACTGTTTGAAGATCATATATTCACAGAGGTGGCTTGAAGGCGGCTAGATCTTTGCATTTGTTTAGTGATAGCTCATGACAGAGATGATTGAAAGTGAGTTTTGTAATCGATTTTAGGGCCTGAATCTCAGTAATGTGAATTGTTCATAAACATTTTACAAAATCTGTATAAAGTTTTCTTTTTGCATTTGTTTGTCTTAGTATCTTGTTTAACAGTATGCACCGGATTTTGGGGCAAAACTCATGTGATCTGTAGATTTTTAGCTGAAAACCGAACCCAATCCTAAACCGAACCCAAGAAGATAGAGAGCCAAAAATTTGATTTGGAAATTAAAATTTAATCCGAGTAAAATCCGAAACCGACTTGGTTTTACATTGGTTAGTAATATAAAGAAAAAAAATTACGAAGAAATAAATCGTTTAATATTTATCTAAATCGGTTATTCAGCTCGGTTAAACTTGAATTCTCTTTCGGTTTGCGTTTGGTAGACAATCTAACGGATCAGTTTATAAAATGCTTTAAATTGGTTCGATTTAAAAAGTCTAGAGGCTTTTAAAACTTAGAGGCCCAAACACAAACCGTCGTCGTATAGGAGGCAAAACCCTTGCACTTGCAGTGTCATCGTTGAGTTATCGAAAGACGACGGAGGGGAAAGAAGCAGCGAACTAGTTTGTTTTGTCAAGGAAAAAGATGATTAAGAGAAACCAACAAACGGCGAGAGAGACAAAGCAAGAATTTAAAAATGGAAGCAAGGCAAAGAACGGTTTATTCGCTTCTTGTTCCTTCTCTTCGCTTGGCCTTGATCCCAAGCTCTCTGACCAGCTCCAAGGTTCTCTCTCCTTATCTCTTTCTATATATTTGAGCATATACATGCTATATATATGTTAAATGAGCTTTATCCTGTTCATGAATAAGGTTTAATGATTGTTTTTCGTTCCAATTTTACAGAAAGGATGGGTTTTGAAGCTCCTACGCTTGTACAAGCTCAATCTATTCCTGTTATTCTCTCCGGTCGAGATGTGTATCCTTTTTCTACAACTTCCTATCTTATTTTTTCGTGAATTATGATTGTATTTGTAGTCAAGTTTGTTTCCGTTAACATTGGGATATGAATGTATAGACTTGTTAATGCTGCAACCGGAACTGGGAAAACTATAGCGTACTTGGCACCAATCATCCATCACTTGCAGGGTTCTTCTCCCAAGGTTGATCGTTCTCATGGAACTTTTGGTATGTGCCCTATGTATTGTCTAGCTGGAATTTAGAATTCGTTGGGAGGTTTAGTGATGATTTTGATCCTTCGACTTTGTATTTGGCAGCTTTGGTGATTGTGCCGACACGGGAACTATGCCTTCAAGTGTACGAAACTTTGGAGAAGCTGCTGCATCGGTTCCATTGGATTGTCCCTGGTTATGTGATGGGAGGCGAGAAAAAGGCCAAAGAAAAGGCTAGGTTAAGGAAAGGTGCGATCTTTATCTCGTTTTACACATTCAGCTCTAAACTTGTTTACTCCAATGTGAGAAGCGAAATAATTGATTTAAATCCAAACTTATCGTTTTGTTTCAGGGATTTCCATTCTAATTGCAACCCCGGGACGCCTTCTTGACCATTTGAAGAACACAGCTTCATTCGTGCACAAAAACCTGCGTTGGGTCATCTTTGATGAAGCTGATTGGTATCATTTCCGTCCCTGAAAGCTAATCCTTTCCTTTATACTGTGCTTCTCTTATTTAGTTTCTCCTTTGAATTTGGTAGCATTCTCGAAATGGGTTATGGGAAGGAGACAGAACAGATAATTAAGCTTCTAGGTTCTAGACAAAACGAGGAAGGGGAAGACGATGATACTGTTATAAAGGGCGTTCAGAAGCAGAACTTGTTATTGTCAGCAACGCTGAATGAAAAAGTTAACAACCTTGCAAAACTTAGTTTGGATGATCCGGTAATGATTGGTCTTGACAACAGCAAGTTGCAACAAAATATAGCACTAGAGTCTCTTGGCTCTCCTGATTCCGATGCGGATGATATGGTAATTCACGTAAACAAATCCGCAAACCCTTCATCTGAGGACTACGGAATACCATCGCAGCTTGTGCAGAAATATGTTAAAGGTACATTTATCTTCACTCAAGTCTTTAAATTGTTCGATGTTTCTACTCTGCGTAATAAATATTTATTATATTATATGCAGTGCCATGTGGTGCACGGCTTGTGGCGCTTCTTTCTGTTCTCAAGAACCTTTTTGAGAGAGAAGATTCTCAAAAGGTCAATCTCAAGCCGAACATATCTAAAGTTCCTGTCATATAACAGCCTGTATTCTCGGTTGATTGAGGTTTTGTATGGCTCTTTTCGTACAGGTGGTTGTATTCTTCTCAACACGTGATGCTGTAGATTTTCATCACTCACTTCTAAGTGAATTCCAGTGGCCACCAAATTCCGAGACACAAGAAGAGGAGGCGGCGAAACAGTTGTTTCTTAAGTGCAAAACGTTCCGGTTACATGGAAGTATGGAGCAGGAGGATAGAAGGTCTGCATTTGGAACCTTTAAAGCAGAGAAACAGGCCCTTCTGTTGAGTACAGATGTTGCTGCTAGAGGCTTGGATTTCCCAAAAGTAAGATGTATTATACAGTATGACTGTCCCGGGGAAGCTACCGAGTATGTGCACAGGTTAGTTTTGGAAAGCCAAAAACCACTTGACGTTTCTACCTAAAATACATAGTATCTTGTATTTGCTGAGCTCATGTGTTTTGGGATTCATGGTTGCAGAGTGGGTAGAACAGCTCGTATTGGTGAAAAAGGAGAAGCCTTGTTATTTCTACAGCCGATTGAAATAGACTATCTTAAGGACCTTAAGAAACATGGTGCAACACTTGCAGAGTACCCTCTTCTGAAAGTACTTGATAAATTTCCGCTACTCGGCAACATGCCTCGCATCAAAAAGGTCATATCCCTAGAATCGCATCCGTGGGTCATATCTCTGCAGAGAGCTCTTGAATTCTTTACCTACGGCGAGGTATGATTTTCTTTAATGGGTTCACTCTCCCCTTCCTTGTCCCTCCAGATTGGTGTTCTGATGGAAAATATTTCTCTCCTTGTTTATTTTGCAGCCGAAGATGAAGAACCTGGCGAAGAATGCGTTTGTCTCTTGGGTTAGGGGATATGCAGCTCACAAGGGAGAGCTCAAGAGCATCTTTGTGGTAAAGAAGCTTCACTTGGGTCATGTCGCCAAGAGCTTTGCGCTGAAAGAGCAACCTTCGTTGGTTGGAAAATCACACCATAAGGAAACAATGAAGAGGAAGAGAGACGAACGCCAAAAAGGGCAACACACAAAGAAGAGAAAGAAGATGAGTGGCAGTCGAAGTACAACGAAGACTTGATCAAATCAGTTTCGCCACCATAAACCATGGCATAAGTTTTGTAATGAATGAGCAGCTTTTGTTCATCGAAAATTTTGAAATATCTAAAAAAGATCTGTACTTTTATCATTTATCTGTTGAGAATTTAACTTGAATTAACCATAAAAAACTCAAGTCTTTGTGTATTTAAAGTTACGTTTCACAATAAATGCTTATCAGCAAAATCATAAGTCCTCAAATCCTTTGACCATTTTTGGTTGACATCATTTTTTGACTTCGTTAAAGGAAGTCAAAATTTATATTTGCTGTGAATTACCGGAAGTTAGCGACGACGATGCTGATATGCGTTTCAAGCTTCACGACGTTCATATTCGGCGTGGAATTTCTTGTTTAGCTGAATCTTACATTTCTCCGGCTTCGGTTGGTTCTGGAATCAGAGCCTTAATTCAGAAAGGAGAGTATCTACAAGCTCTGCATTTTTACACTAAGCATGATGGCTCTTTTCCATTGTGGACGTCCGTTTTCACATTTCCGTCTCTTCTCAAAGCTTGCTCTTCTCTTACAAACCTCGGCTATGGCAAAACCATTCATGCTTCGGTCACCGTATTGGGTTGGCGATACGATCCTTTCATTGCAACTTCGCTTGTCAATATGTATGTGAAATGTGGGTCTTTAGATTACGCCGTCCAAGTGTTCGACGGTTGGTCTCAGAGTGGAGCTCCTGCACGAGATGTCACGATTTGGAACTCTATGATTGATGGATACTTCAAATTTGGTAAATTTAAGGAAGGGATTGATCGTTTTTGTCGAATGCTGGTGTTGGGCGTAAGACCTGATGCTTTCTCGTTATCCATCGTTGCAAGTGTTTTGTGTAAAGAAGGAAACTTGAGGAGGGAACAGGGTAAACAGATTCACGGGTATATGTTGAGAAATTCGTTAGCTGATGATTCGTTCTTGAAAACTGCTTTAATTGATATGTATTTCAAGTTTGGTTTAGCCACAGATGCGTGGCGTGTGTTTTTGGAGATTGAAGATAAATCGAATGTTGTACTTTGGAATGTGATGATTGTTGGGTTTGGTGATAGTGGGATCTGTGAATCTAGCTTGGAGTTGTATATGCTTGCAAAGAGTAACAGTGTCAAGCTTGTTTCCACTTCTTTCACCGGAGCTCTTGGTGCATGTGGTCGAAGTGTAAACTTTGATTTCGGGAGACAGATACACTGCGACGTTGCGAAGATGGGACTTGACAATGACCCCTATGTTTGTACTTCTCTACTGTCAATGTATTCAAAGTGCGGTATGGTTGGTGATGCAGAAACTGTCTTCAATTGCGTTATTGATAAAAGACTTGAAATATGGAACGCTATGGTTGCATCTTATGCTGACAATGGTTATGGACACTATGCTTTGGAGTTGTTCAATTTGATGAGAGAGAATCGTGTCTTGCCTGATCCTTTTACCTTGTCAAATGTTATAGCCTGTTGCAGCATGTTAGGATTGTATGACTATGGAAAATCAGTCCAGTCGGAACTGTTTAAGAGACCGATACAAAGTACGCCTGCAATAGAGAGTGCTTTACTCACTCTGTACTCTAAATGTGGATGTGATACTGATGCGTATTTAGTCTTCAAATCAATGGAAGAAAAAGATATGATTGCTTGGGGCTCCCTGATCTCAGGACTTTGCAAGAATGGGAAATTCAAAGAGGCTCTGAAAGTTTTCGGGTCCATGAAAGATGATGATGATAGCTTAAAACCTGATTCTGATATTATGACCAGTGTTATAAATGCATGCGCCGGATTAGAGGCTCTCAGTTTTGGCCTTCAGGTTCATGGCGCAATGATTAAAACTGGACTAGTGCTGAATGTCTTTGTTGGCAGCTCCCTTATTGATCTGTATTCCAAGTGTCGCTTACTAGAAATGGCTCTCAAAGTTTTCACTAGCATGAGACCGGACAACATTGTTGCCTGGAATTCGATGATATCTTGCTACAGCCGAAACAGCCTTCCAGAACTATCCATAGAACTTTTCAATCTGATGCTTAATCACGGTGTCTTCCCAGATTCAGTATCAATCACAAGTGTCCTTGTAGCAATCTCATCAACTGCAAGCTTGCTTAAAGGGAAAAGTCTACATGGTTATACATTAAGACTCAACATTCCTTCAGATACTCATCTGAAAAACGCTTTGATTGATATGTATGTAAAGTGCGGATTTTCGAAGTATGCCGAGAATATCTTCAGGGAAATGGAGCATAAAAGCCTGATCACTTGGAACCTAATGATATTTGGGTATGGATCCCATGGAGATTGTCTTAGAGCATTGACTCTGTTCGATGAGATGAAGAAGGCAGGAGAATCACCTGATGATGCGACGTTCCTATCTCTGATTTCAGCCTGCAATCATTCCGGTTTTGTGCAGGAAGGCAAAAGCATTTTTGAGATCATGAAACAAGACTATGGAATTGAACCAAAAATAGAACATTATGCAAGTATTGTAGATCTTCTAGGACGTGCAGGTCGCCTCGAAGAAGCATATAGTTTCATAAAAGCAATGCCTATTGAGCCAGACAGTAGTACATGGCTCTGCCTTTTATCTGCGTCAAGAACCCATCATAATGTGGAGCTTGGGATATTGTCTGCTGAGAAGTTGTTGAGAACGGAATCAGAAAGAGGTGGTAACTATGTTCAGTTAATTAATCTTTACATGGACGCAGGATTGAAGAACGAAGCTGCAAAGTTGTTGGCTGAGATGAAGAAGAAACGCTTGCAGAAAAAACCAGGTTGCAGTTGGATTGAAGTAAGCAATATCACTCATGTTTTCTTTTCAGGAGGTTTGTCTTCTCTAATGGCGACTGAGATCTTCGATTTACTGAATAGCTTAAAGGGTAACATGACAGATGAAGATGAGGCCACATGAACAAGATAATATTCCGAACTGATGATATTACAAATCAAATAATATCATTCCTACTTCAGAAAAACATACGAAACACTCTTTTTGGCTGTGTAGAGTAAAAAATAGAGACATTGTTGGGGTTTAAAATGAATGATATTACAAATCAAATAATTCGTTGGTTGCTTGGTTCGAACTCTTGAGTCATCTAGAGATGCTTTCAAAAAAATGTACATTGTAAGCAATAACTTCTTCCTCTAGTGTTCATCACATTCCAGATGAGGTTCGGTTAATGCGTTGGGCACCAAGTTTGGGAGCTGCAGGTTTGCCTGCTCGGCCACGACCAGAAGATAAAGGTTTTGCTCTGGTGGTTGG
Source organism: Schrenkiella parvula (assembly GCA_000218505.1). Lineage (NCBI taxonomy): Eukaryota > Viridiplantae > Streptophyta > Magnoliopsida > Brassicales > Brassicaceae > Schrenkiella > Schrenkiella parvula. The sequence continues at coordinate 8,539,668 of CM001190.1, read as the reverse complement.
TGGTGGAGCGGCGATGGCAGTCCAAGGGTCTTCATCATCAGACTGTACTGTCTTCTTCAAGTTCAACGGTCTTGAAGTAGTTGCAGGTAGAGGAGCAGCTATGGATCCCCACAAATCATCATCTTCGGATTTCGCAGCTGCTTTTGCCGTGCTAATCTTTGGTCTTGAGCTTGTAGCTATAAAGACGAATTAATTTAATACATAACCATATGAATTTTAGGAGGTTTTAACAAAATGTGTGGAGGCGATCTGATTCAGCTAAAGATTGGTACCTGCAGGTCTAGAAGGCTGAGAGACAGGTCGTTTTTGAGCTGCTTGAATGTTTGAGAGAGCTGGAGAAGGTTTTGGTTCCTCGATAGGATCGAGATCCCAACCATCTTTGTCGCTATCATGACCTTCGCTAATGCCATTATCAACATCTCCCCAACCATCTGTTGATGTAGGGGATGGTGGTGCAGGTTGATCTGTGAAGTCCGAGTTGGAACGTGTATGATGACTCGCCTTTACACTAGGTGCCTCCGTTGCTGGGGAAGATTTACAAGAAATAAACAACTTAGGAAAACAAAAAGTATGTCAACTGTATTAACTAGCTATAAGCACAGTGATCAACTATCAGATAATCGAATACATAATCAAGGTTTCTTTTACTATTTACATATCTGCGGTTGCACATTTCAACAAATTTTACTTCCATGGTTGACAGAAAAATTACAGTAAGTGGTCTCAAGTGTACCTGTGCTTGTAGCATTTGAGGCTGCAGAAGCTAGGGATGGTGCTGAAGAAGAAGAAGCAAGAGGCGCTTGATCTAATGGCTTGCCCTTGAGAGTCAAAGAACTCATAGCCCATCTATAAGAATGAGTAAATTAGTCCAGTTAATATACCGAGCACTCTGACCAATGTTCATACATATAGTTCATCTATCAAATCTGATTTGACTACACTCACCCAATCAGACCAGCAGTTTCAGGTATAGCCGAGGCTCCTCCGCTGGCTCCTGTCTCTCCAGCGTTTGTCTATTAACAAACCAAAACAAAAAATTCTGTTATTTATTGTCCATCCCCAAATGTCAAGAAGACTTTAAATATAAAAAAATCTCAAGGAAAGGGTAGAGCCATTATTCCTACCTTCTCATAGTTCTGTTTCAGTATCTGGAGGAACTGTTCTACAGCCTGAAATGCCTTCGATCGAACCTCGCTATTAAGGAAAATGAGAGAAAATGCTTTACATTTTGTCCAAGTGAGGATACTAGACAAAAAAAAGGAACAGCATGCATTAAAATAAGGAACCTGTCTTGATCAATGGTTAGCACAACAACATTTGGAAGAATCCTAGTTGCTATTTCAGTGTCATCATAAGTGGAACTGGTGGCACATAATGCAACAATACCTGCGTTAAGTAAAATCTAGTGAGATGACGAAAGCTGGAAACAAGATAACAGCAGGAATATCCCAGGCCGGATGACAGAGAACCAAACATCCTACAAACTACGTAATCACTAGGATCCAGTAATACCAGGCATTCACATACCTGCACCTCGAGCAGGCGGAAATGTATCCCGCAAGGCACGCACTGTAAAAGCATTAATCAAAACTCTTTTCCTTGTCTGCATCATAATTTCATGATTAGAAACAACCTAAAACAATAGATCCATGAAGTTAACAAAAGAATCAAAAGAACAACGAAGGTAGTTGAGACTAACCCCTTCATTTAGGTAGGTGGCAATATTCCCGAGTAATATAGTGGTATTGGTTCTGATTGCAGGCTCTTCATCCACCTGAGTATAATATAAAATTTAAACCACAACGAAATAAATCAAATGATTGTCATCAACAAAGTTACGGAAATGTGGTAATAGTTTACTGGAACAATCAAATATGGGACAGAAATCGGTCAAAGTTATTGAGGTGGCAGATACAAACCTGTAATTTGGAAAGGTACTTCAAGAGGGATCCAGAAAGTGTACGCTGAGAAAGCTGCAGCCATAATAAATGAAAAGAAATATATATTAGATATAAATACAATTGGATTATGATAATAAGAAATATGGTAGGGATCATACCTTTGGAGCTAAAACAAGCATCGACTTAAGAGTCAGCTCTCGTAGAAAGGCAGATGAGTCCGCAAATCCAGTAGCAACATGAGGGTATACCTATAAAAACACAGTCGAGTCAGTGTTAATGTAAAAGCATGCAACAGGACTGCATTGCTGCCGAACACCCACACCCAAACACCTTTTAGGCCAAAGAAGAGAAAATAAACTTACTTGTTCATCAACAATCTGCCCTGACATTGATTCACCAAACTGATCAACATGTTGCAAAAGAGAAACTCTAATAGCTCGATCGTTGGAAGCAAAAAGCTTGACTATTGTTGGCAGCACCTAAAGACATAGAAAGGAGTAACTTCAGAAATTAACAGAAAAATATTCATATGCACGTGCCAATTGAGTGGTTTAGAGCGTTTAAACGTGACATAGCACGACTGAACAACCTTGGCTTTGAAATCTTCAGTTGATAACCATGAACCCATCTTAAGTAATGCAGTTAATGCAGGGGCAACAGCTGAACCAAATTCAAGGGACGACGCTAATAAAGGAAGAAGCTGCACCAACCAGAAGGTTATGTCAAATAACTAAACGCAAAGCCTTCAACTCAAAAGGCAAACTGTTGTTTTAGTACCCCCTCCCCCCAATAATTCAGATTAACACCTTCTTAAGCACGATCTCCCGAGGAAGCTGTTCAGCAACATTTGGAAGTTTGCGGAAGAAAGTATCTTTTTCGACACTGTCTTTCAAGTTAAGAATATCCATAAAATGTATGGTGTCCACCAGCTTATTTTGGAAATACTCTGCCAAATGCCCAAAAAAAAGAGAATCAAGATAATTGAATATAAACTATTTAAGTTAGAAATTTGTAACCATGACAGGAAGATTACCGCCATTTTCTAGAAGTTTTGAGGTGTTCAATCTGCGAGAAGGCATTGAACTTAGGAGTCGCTGATAATCTGGAAGCAGAGACTGTGAGAAAAGAAACATTCAAACTGAAATGAAAGCCAGCTCTTAGAAATTAAAGTCATGCAAACTGATAGACCATCAAAACTTTGGGGAAAAACACAAGCCTATTGACAAAATCACATTGCCAGTATTATAAGTTCCAAATACGCTGGAGTTATGTCCACATATTCAGGAACATAACATATACTCAAGGAAAGAATGGGATGTCAGCCAAACCTTAGGAATGCCGACAGTGTTACGCAGCTCCTCTGTTTTTCCCAGCTTAGAGCCCGAGAAGAGTTCATAAATAAGACAACCTTCAAAAAAGGAAGTAAAGGGCTTCAGTGAACGAATTGCACTCAAGCTGGCCAGATATATTTCACATTTAGATTCGTGGAGAGCTCGTAAGAAAGAACTGTGGCGTGTATAATTGCAACTTAAAATTAGGGCGCAGGATCTTACCTAATCCCCATGAATCAATGGCCCATGGTGGAGATTTCCTAATAGCAACCCAATCAGACTTCACCATTTCCATTGGCTTGTACTGTGTTCCCACTAGCCATTCAAATGGCTGAAACAAGGAAATAAGTTCAGAAAGGATGAAAAGAACTCTGGGTGTATTCCTACACTGGACAGAAACAAGGACTAATACCTGACCCAATACGACAAGCAAGTTCTAATAGTACAAGGTACGTTTTACCAAGGATATCATAAAAATGAAGTTATAGAACATATATACAAGTCAGAGCAAGTTCTAAGATTACAAGGCAGGAAAAACCGAAAAAGATGAAAGAAATGGCTATAAAATTGACAAGATTTTTAAAAAGTGAAACACCCCAATAAATACGATAGTGAATGACGAGTACCAGCATAGGCCCACTTGCAGATTCATTGCTCCCATCAAACTCTGATAGAACATCAAAAGCATGGAGCTTCCAGTCCAAAGTAGGTGTAACAACAACACTTGCAAGACAGACATTTCCATGCACCTGTTGAGAAAATACAGCTTAGGAGCTATAACTCAAATAACGTGGAAGGAAGAAGACAAAAAAAATTAAATGTGGTGAGTATTCAAAGTTTGCCATCATAAATTCAAGATGATATCTACTATACCCGACAAGAAAATCTAGTATATATTCTAAATAGCTGAAAATATAATGTTATTAAATACTCACAAGTTTGCAGTCATTGTTCAGAAAGCTCACAGCTTTAGTTATCTGGTGTAGCCCCAGTGCAAAATATTCATCCCTAAAGGCAAATATTTCATAGTCACAACATAATTTGAATCATGATCAAAATTACCATGTCAAGCATGATAACGTCCAGCGACAAAGCCAATATTAGGAAAAAGACAGTTCAGACTGGTGATATGATTTGTTGGAACAGATTAAAATGTTGCGGCAAACTATCCTTCGCCCATTTTCTGATGCTCACAAGAAGAGTTCGTACCTCTGGGTGGCTTTCAAGCCTAGCTCCCTTATCTTATCTGACAGCGGCATAACAGGCTCAGTAACTATATATATTGTAACCTTGGAAGTAGAACCATCATTAGTTTCAACCTCCGTGCTGTGAAGAAATGAAAGTATATTTGGATGTCTCACCTGCAAAAGGAAATAGTAGGTGATAATCTAACAGAAAGATGTCGATGGTACTGACAAGAGGCGAAAGAAATCCACGTGGTTCGACATTCAGATGAATCGACTGAGCACGTGTAAAAATATGCTCGCCCAGATATGAAAAAAAATAAGATTTTTCATGCAGATGTCCGTTCAACTGGGAATTATTTAAGCAGGTATGAAATACAGATTATAAATTTCAGTGTGCCTTCACACTTCCATTACGGACAGAGAATAGGTACCCCTACTTAACTAGTTTGATGAAATAGAGTTCAAGTGCTTGAGTTAGAGTTATTAGTGCTTCAGAAAAGTTCTTTTCAGTAATCAGAGAAGAAATATCTTGTTCGTACGAATCGAGCCTAAACCATTTTTTAATTTTGAAAAAACTTACTGTACGAAGTCGCTTGACACCGTTTCGCCCAGCAGCCAAATGCCCATCTTGAGCATTGTTCCCAGATAAAGAAAATATCGAAACTGGAGATCCATCATCCTGAAAAGAACCAGATATGAGATTGTATCATAACTTACAACATTCAAAATTCAATCCACAACAGCCGGAAATAGATAGAAAAAAAAGTAACAATAATCATCGAATGAAGTAGATACACAAGAAAAGATGCTATTATGAGTGAAATCAATTCAAATCTCAAAAATCAAACCAAGAACAGTTATAATTCGAATGGCCATTAGATTCATCTAGAGAAATAGTAGATACGACTTCAAGCTACTAAGCACAAAAAGGTTTAACGCTGCTGCTGCATCACGTTACATAGAAAATCAATCACGTTATAAAGTTCCAAACGTTTGACACAAAAGTAACACTTAACAACATACCAAATTCGACTATACAGCTAATCTGCAGCATAGAAGCAGAATATAAAATCCGAAATACACCTAAAACAAACAGGAGACAAAAGAGAGAAAAAAGAGCTGAGATCAAAGCAAGCAACAGGAAAAAGCGCAGCATCTAAGGCAGAATTTCATAAAATTTACACAGAGAGAAAAGAGATTGGAGAATAATAACCTTGGAGGTACCACGAAAGTGATTCCAGGAACCCCAAGCAGAAGGGTAAGGATCACCGATGTTGTAAGGTAGATCTTTGAGTCCCGTTCCAGATCCAGCCACTACTCCCTTCAGGAACTTAAACATCTTTCCACCTCTCTGTACGTCTCAATCCAGCAATTGAAGAACGTTGTCGCTTTCGGACGGATCTATATGGAATCAGAAGAACGACGGTGGAGCAAAACGGGATAGAAACGAAAACTCTTTTCTTATGATTCTTCTTCTTCTTCTTCACCAATCTGCATCTCCAAAAAGAGGAGAATTTCGTGGATTTGTTTTTGCTCTTTAATTTGTCGGAATTATGATCGACCTGAACGGACTGACTCAATCGCCGTTTTCGTTTTTCGTTTTTACAATTCGTGCTGTTTAGTTGCTCATAAGACGCCGTGGAGTACTACAATTCCTGCTGTTTTTATGTGGGCCAAATTATGTAGACCAGGATTGATTCATGGTTTGGGCCGGACAATGTTTTCGCTTGTTCTGTTATTCTACTGGAATCATACATAAGTTTTTGCTTTCCGAATATATGAAATTTCCTTTCGTTAGGTTTTCTAGCGCAAATTATCTGCCTTCAACCTTGCATTTTTAGGTTTTGGAATGTTTAATATATCTCTATTTACATTAAAAGTAGTCAAGATTCACACTAAATACCAAGATTTTATACGCAAAGTGATAGTTCAAGATCGATTAAACACTAGAGATACATGGTTATAATAAATAATCTAGAATAAAATAGTTGTAGAAGTTGACGTTTTGTTCTTTCTAAAATACGTTAAACGAGTAAAAATGCAATTGATAAGTAATTAGATTTGTCGAAGTCTCCATAAATCTACCCAAATTTTTTTTAAAAGAAACCTGTTATTTGGCTATTTTATTTTATTTCAAAACAACAGAATAAAACTTTAGGGAGACAAAGCCTAAAAAACATATGATAAAAATAATTGAGGACGTTTGAAGATAATTCAGATATTTTGCTGTATCAAGTGCTAAATAGACTAATAAATGTTTGAGACCCAAAATAAACTTATATTTGGATTTTGTTAAGAAATTTACCAAAAGTAGCTCGTTGATTCAACGCTTTGGAAATTTTTGAAATGATGCGTCTCAACTTTAAGAAAGAAAAATGTTCAACAGTGTCAGCATTAAAATCTTAAGTCTTCGTCTAGACTTCTAAGAAAATCTTGAAATGTTTGAATTTTGAAAAAAAAATACAAAAAAAAATCATTAATTTGGTGTATATTGAAGACCATGACTTGGTCAATATTATTACCAGTTCGTCTGCCGTGTTAAACAAAACACGAACCCGCCCTTGCTATCTCGAATATCTCCGACCGGGTCAATGGGTTACCACTAGTTAGATGTTAGGTCGGGATTTTACTAAACAGAGAGTATTTTCAATAGTTCTATATTGTGAAATAGCCTAAAAGCTTGTTCTTGATTCTTGGACATACTTCCTGTCGGTTAAGATAATTCCATTTTAGCTAACTCTCCTAAAATAACTACTAATATAAGCAATTAGGTCGTTTCAAGAAAAAAAAATCACAATCTTTGAATAAATCAGCATACTCAGAATTTCAATAGAATTGGAACCAACATCGAAGCTAACTGTTGGCACTAACCGTCATTTACGTATCTCTTCGTCTATATATATGTAATATGTGTGTGAATAGATGTAAAAATATACGTATACTCATACAACAACAAAAAAACTTAAGTTACAAATGGAAGAGGTGACGTCGATGATCTTCCACGGATTGAAACTGGTTAAGGAGCTTGAATCAAGCTTACCGGAAAAGTCACCGGAAGCTCTATTCACCTCTCTCGACGAGATCACAAAGACATTTGGTGATGCAAACGAGCGGTTGAAGATAGTCCTTGAGATCAAGAACTCGGACACCGCATTAAACCAACTTAAACCGGTGATTGCGTCTTGTTCAGACCAGATGCTAATGCAGATCAAACCGGATATGATGCAGGAGTATTGGTTAAGGTGTGCCGGATCCACGTCATCTCAGGGAACCGAAGCCATGGCTCAAACTCAAAGGCAGCTCATGGCCGCTGATGGTGACGGCGGAAGAAATTTGACGGCTACAGAAAGATCCGGCGGCTCCGGTAGCGGTTCCTCCACGCCAAGGCAACGCATGAGGTACAAAGTAGAATTGTAGTAAAGTTTATTATTTCTCTTCTGTGGTAGAAACAATAAAAGTTTAACGAATAATACCGTAAAGTACTACTGAATCAAGTATTTGTTTCAAAAATATCACAAGTTTTATAATTGTGACAAAAATACTACAAACTTTAGGTTTAGTAACGATTACTAAAATTTTAGAATATGTTTTTAGATCATTACGGTATTTTCTAAAACTGTCTAAGTATAAACAGTGATATTGGATAAAATGCGTATAACAAGTTCATTTTTCTGCGTAAAGAAGTTAAAGCAAATTAAAACATATCTAGCTAAATTCTTTAACATTTTTCCACTAGGCTAAATCTTATAAGAACTCGATGGTTGATTAGTCCACTTCAAGTTCCAGACTTTCAATATTATTATAATTTTTTTTGGCAAATTATTAAATGAAAATGAAACATATGCAGTACGTATACCATACCGTATGTACTAATGTAGATTTAATATATATTTAGGAAAAACGAAGGAGAAGAACAAACGGTGTTAGTGGCAGCGTTAAGGATGGGAAACACAGATCTGCAACCTGACGATAACCATACTTGGCGTAAATACGGTCAAAAGGAAATTCTTGGTTCTAAGTTTCCTAGGTAACTTTAACATATATTAAACAAAACAAAAACTTTACTAATTGTTTTTAATATTGATTAATCACTCAAGTTTAGTTGGACGCCGAGACTATTTCTGCACAATTGATGCTTTTCGTCAAGTAGTCAAAGATTCTAGATGAATATCTTTCTTAAAAATATGGTAGGATGAAATTATCAAGGTCACAAAAGGGGTTCCTTTAGTTAGTTAACTAACCAAGAAGTATAAATTTACATCATATCGAGAAGTTATAATTAATCAGTCTTTTCTGATTCTTAATCACCAAGTTTATTAAAATGACCTTAAGGTCCATAACCATATTATTAAACTTGCAGTTGAAAAGTTGAAACTTCGATGTTATAAGTACATATCTTTCTCATATTTCATTATCAAATGATACAAATCATTATTTTTTTCGTAATCCTTGTTAATTAAATAACTACTTGCATGCTTATCATATCGCTGGAAGAGTTTGAAAATATCCTAATCATATATTAAGAAACTATATACGTATTTAATAATTTTGCAGGGCGTACTATAGATGCACCCACCAAAAGTTATACAATTGTCCGGCCAAGAAACAAGTCCAACGCCTGAACGACGATCCCTTCACCTTCCGAGTCACTTACCGTGGCTCACACACTTGCCACATCTATTCAACCGCTCCCACCGCTTCGACCGCTGCCCCAACCGCTCCAATCGCAGCTGCGACCACAATTGGCCATTCCGTTGACTACGGTCCCGCTTTCTTCGACATGGCCGACGCTATGATGTTTGGTAGCGGCGGTGTTGGGGCCAACATGGATTTCATATTTCCTTTCAATGATCCACCTCATGATCATCACTGTTACCGGCGACTGGAAGACGGCGACGGAGAAAAATAAGATTCATGTATCTACAGAAAAAGGACATGTTTGATTAAATTTGATTATTATTATTAAAAGTTTTGCATATAACACGTGATTCTAGTTTGGGATCTAATGGGAACCAATTCTTTTAGACTAGCTCGCTTTTTTGACAATGAAAAGTGTTTTTTATAAATAAAAATAAATAAATGGGGTTGTTTCAAACATGTATTTTAATTATATTCATAGCTTTCTTCTGATTATCCTTTTTTCTTTAATTGAATATAAAATTTATTTTTACTAAAAAAGCTTTTTTACATCGACTGCTACTTTTGTTTGATGTAGTGGCTGAGTTTTAAAGCATGAGATCGAACTTCAGTACAGAATGAATGAAAAAATGAAAAATTCAAATGCGAGTTCTTAAAAAATCCAATGACTAATAATAAGTGTTAGGGTTTTGATTTGAATAATGACAGAACTATCTGTTTACATCAAAAAAATTATTAAATTTTCTTCGCCATGGATACCCTTTGTAACAACTCCTTATTTCCATACATATCTCTTGAAAGAGCCTATTTCATCAAGATTTTTTTTAATAAAATCATTTCAAGTTTAATTTAAAGACATTTAATTATATTGGCTTTGATATGGAACCTCTATAGAACATTAAGCAATCAGAATTTCTAACGACAAAGAAAAAAAAGGAAAAGTAATATCAGAATATCATATAATATATAGTGTACACTTTTTTCAGTACAAGGTACATTTTCTTACATAAATAATGCAACTTCGTTATATTTAAAATATATCAAAAATAGGGGGGAAATTGTTATTTTGTCAGTATCTCACAAATTGGCATGAACTTGTTGGTGTTTCTTCCTTTTTTGTTGTTGTCTGTTTTTCAGACTAAACAATCCAAATAATTAAAAAGGGGTTAGTGTCAAAATCAGCTTTTCAAATGGAAATGTTGGCCCCTCCACAAGTCCGTCACTATACATCATGCATGGGCCTTCGTTTTGCCCTTTTGTTCATCATATGTATTTGTAATGTCGACGAAGAAGACACTCTATCCTCAATTATTTTATAATAGTATACTGTGACATATGTGTTTATGGTGTTGAATGAATTATATATATTTTATTTTAGTTTTTGGGTTTTAAAAACACACAAAGAGAAAGACTCACAATATCTCGTTATCAAGTATCAGAAAAATTATACATCTATACTTCATTGAAATAAGAGAACGAATCTTTTTTAAAAATATTACACGTAAAAATAGTTTCATCTATGAACTAATTTGTTAATTATTTTTACGAAATCTTGGAAATTTTCAAAGATTATATTATATACGTCACAGGAGTGAAATGAATTTAGTTTATATAAAAAGGTACATGTACGGAACTTTTTATTTTTATTTTTCAGTTACTACCGAAATATATTAGATATAGCTTGACAAATTTTGCTTAATTGTTGCAGCAAGCTTTAATTAATGCCCTAGTGTATACGGCGATGCTTATGCAAGGGCAAGAACAAAAAGACAAGCATGACAGTTGCTAGATGCATTTGTCCCAGTTTCTTCCTTTCTAGCACCAAACATTCATAGCCGCAATTTGAATGGATAAGTCTCTTTACACTCTTTAGGTAATCATATATCATATATGGAATAAAAATTATTGAATACAACAATAACAGCACTAACAATCAAATAGGCAAAACAATAATCTAGTGGGACTGTCGCAGTTGGAGCTTGGCTTCTTGTAATTTATTAAGTTTCGTCCGTAATCCATTAATCAAGTTGTTTCATCTTTGATGTATCTATGATTTATTCAAAATGAGCTTGTGAGAAAACCCAAGAATCAGATCGATACTACCACATACAAAACATCTAGTGTCAGTTCCAAAAAAAATGTAACAAGATAAATGTAGAAAGAGAATTATATATGACATATGGTGTTTTATCAAACATACAACAAATATAATACATTCCACTAAACATACTCAAAGAGAAAGGATGAAAAAATATTACAAGCCTGATTTTATGATTCATCAATCTGGATTCGGATGTTTCATATAGCACTTGTTCCTTCGTAAGGGCAATATGAGTCGAATAAGGAGGAAAGTTGATCGTTGTCAATGAAAGCGAATTGATGAGAAGCACTACTATTTTCACCATGATAGTAGTGATTTTGATGACGTTGATGATCATCAAACATCATCAGGTCTTGCCATACCAATGACATATCCCCTTCTGTCGAAGAACCCTCACAATGATCTTTATTCTGATCACCATTATTATTCTCCTCCTCCTTCACCATGCCTGCGCCTACGACGATCAGACGACTGATGTCGTTCTCTTGCTCTAGTATATTTGCATTGACATGGCCCTGATGAGCAATGGTTGAAGCCATTCTATTGTCCGAATCCATGATTATTTCGAGATCAAAAGGCTCGGTCTTTGCTTGTGTTTGGTCACTAGCACTACATGTATGGTGGCCGATGTATGTGATTTGGAACATTTCAGGGTCTTGCTCATGTCTCTGAACATGCTTCGTTGCTTTGCATCCTTGTGTTGGCTTGTGTGTGCATCTAAAGTAACTTCTGCAAAACATAAAAAAAAGCACAGTGATTTAGACCACTGCAGAATTCACATAGTAAGCTTAGGCTCTACGTATGTTTTGGTTAAGGATTCTCGTTACAAAAAGAAAATGATTTGGCCATGTATATATGCATTAATATATATATATATGTATTATATATGTAGACATATATGTGGAGCAAGGACCTTGGGAATTTGGTATTAAGAATCTCCTTTTGTCCATATTTCCTCCAAGCATATCTGTCTTCATCACTTCTTCTAGCTTCCACGGTCCAACTATGCGATCTTTTCCTGCAAATAATAAGTAATAAAATTATTAATGAATGGCTAAATCATTTTAGCTAAAATGGTATTGTAAATAGTATATGTCTCGTTCCTAATGGAATCATAACACTAATTGAAACTAACTAAAATTCGGTTCCATTGATTTTCCAATCCAATCAATCATATTCATACGATTTTCTATCACTATACCATGAACAGAAACAGCGATCGTACATTTAATATAATTGGCATACTATAGGTTATGAACAAATCCGATATTATATTCTTTAACTTTTATGATAAGTCATTTCAATATGGGGCACTACCAAAATATATGATGGAATATTGGAATCCATACACAAAACAATTAACAAATTGAAATGAAAAAAAAAAAATTGTAAAGAAAAATCCACAATCCACATAAAAAGGAGATTAAAATCATTAAAACACGAATGAAAATTATAAAACATAAATTTCTATTTGAATTAAACTTTTCTTCCACTTACTTTCTAGTGTAGCATCCTCTTTTACCCTTACCAACCCCTAACCTCTTCCTACTATCTCCGGAATCTCCACCGTTACAGCTCGCCGGAGCCACCGAGTCATCGCCGCATGAAGCATTCCGTGAACCCTCTACGGCCAGAGGGACGGAGACGTCGGCGACGGGGTCAAACGAATCAAGAACCGATATGGTTTTATGGAAAGATCCCAAGATCTTAACGATGAGCTCATCAACTGGATCCGGATCGCCGAAAACTGAACCCGACCCGGAAACAATCCGGGTCTGATCATTGATGTGGTGGTTAGAGGGTTGATGAGAGAGGAGAAGCTGAAGCTGAGTAGCGAATTCGTAGCCTTGGACGAGGTGGTCGACAACTTTTCTCTTTATGGATTTGGTATTGTTACTATTTAAATCCATTTTTTTTGTTACAACAATATAATGGATATGTGGGTTTTTTTTTACAAGTTTTCTTTTGGTATGATGATTTGAAGATGAGAGAAATGGTTGTAATATAGTAGAGAGAAGAAAGTTAGATTTTTTGTTTCTGGGGTTTCTCTCTGATCCAAGAGAGATAAAAGAGTCAGAGGAAGATGCTTAGGAAAGAGAGACGAGAGAGTTATGAGTTTTACATATAATGGTGTGGAGGGTATAATGGGTAAAGTGATAAAATTTAGCTTATGAATGTTAATGGATTCGAGGGTATAATGGGAAAGTGATAGCATTTTTACTCGCTTATTGGCTTACAAGATCTCTGCTGATGTCATGGCGTTGAGGTGGGATGACGTCACCCATCTCCGTAACACGTTTGAGGGTTTGATGGTTGGCTTCTTTTTTTTCCTTTTTTTTAATTCTCCATTCTTCCCGGATTTATTTATTTCCATGAAAACGATGTCAAACAACTTGGTTAGGTTTTATAATGCTTATTGGGAACAAAATGTTTTCTTTTATTTTTTGTTAAGTTATAAAGCTAATATTTTAATAATGTGACAATCAATTTGTTTTCATTGGCATGAAATCACAAGAAGAGAAAAGAAAAAAAAAGAGAAAGAGACATGTTGACAAGATATATCGGAGTACCAACCACAAAAATCTTTAATATAGAGTTATTGAGTAACATAGTCCTAAACCAAAATAACTTATGATGTTAAGCATTTCCATAAAACCAATTATTGATGTGTCATGTGTGTAGTGTCGTACTTGTACAAAAAAGTAGAAGGATTCATTAAAAAAAAAACTAACGAATATTCTCACCATGGTTTGAGCCTTCGAATTTTGTAATGGATAGAATAATTAGTAAAAATAAATGTTATAAAACAAATATATCAGTAGTGGTGAGACCGCTTTGTTCGGATCTTAATGTAGTAATCAAGATTAATCTCAGTATAATAAAGCAACCTTGTCTTAATCTTTGAAGAACTATCATTAAAAAAATGTTGTGGGTCATTTTGCTAAAACGAGAGCTTTAAAGGCATTACCATCACGAGTCACACCTTAGCTACGTCAGCCTACTGCTTGCTTGGCCCTGATGATTTTGGCAGTACTTAGGGAATTTACAATTAAAAAAAACTATATGAATTTTAGACTGAATAAAATGTCGGATTAATGTTATAAATTTCATGAAACTGTCGCTATGTGACAGATAACTATCGAAAATGTTTTTTTTTGTATGAATGTTGAAAAACTACTGAAATGTTCGTAGAAGACGTCCCTTTTAATACCAAAAGTAACATTCTACTAAATTAAAACCAATAAATATGATCATAATAAAGAATTTATTTTGATTTGTTCTATAGAAATATGCTCGTTTCAGTTTTTTAAACAGTAATATAAAAATGAGTTATTATGGGTTAGTTGAGTAATTTATTTTTCTTGACGTATACAAAATTTAAATAATTAAAGGTAAACGCAATTGTTTGAAAAATGATTTGGGATTGAGATATTGAGGGTACTGAGGAGCTAGGTGCCACTGAGTGTATGTAGTCCTCGGATCGAGTCACAATAAAATCAGTCTACAGTTGTGCATCCACTGGCAAATCACATTCCATAAGTCAAATCCATTTGGTTGCGTATTAATTCCCTAGAGTTATCACATTAACACACTTTGTCTGAAAAAAATAACACATATCTACTTATTCAATTATCACGAAAAAAAAACCAAACAAGCTCGGCTTTAGTTACTTACCAATCATAAAAGAATAGTTCTTTCACCTGTAAAATGAGGGAATACGCCAGAACGCAACATACTTACTGAGAGACTAAAGAGCATGTTTAATAGTATATACATTTCACTAGAAACACTTTCAAAACTTAAAAAAAACTTGCATAATGTTAAGTTATAAATTCGTTACTAAGATATATATTGGTTTAAGATAAAACTACATACAGTATATATGAGATTTACAACGACAATATATATCAGCTGAAAATAAACTTGAAGAGATTTATTCTTCTCCATTTCATATTAAACGACCCCACAATATGAAGTCACTTTTTAATCTTATATCATGTTCTAACAGAACTGATGAGCAGTTTCGAGTATGTATTCTGATATATGTGTTACTTCGCTGTTGAACCAGTAAATATGTTATATGTCCCAGCAACTTTAATTAGTTTACTTCTTTGTTTAAGCTCATCCAAATTCGCATCTCAACTTGATTAATCATGTAGATATTATCATATCTAGACACTAGTTATATTCAATTGTTTTGTTTTAACTATATTCAAATGTTTAAACTTTAAACATTAATATAAAACAGCTAAAGTATTTTTTTCTTTCAAGGGTGATGTGAGGAAGGTCAACGGTGAATAGGGAAGTGATCTTGACAAATGACAATTGGTTATAAGAATAATGATTTTAATTTATTATAAATATATCATTTTGCGCTTAATCTAATATAAACCTGAGTTGTATTAGAAATATTAATCAAGAGGCCTTGATTAAAGGACTGCTACTTATTGCTACTCTAGAATATGGATAATGATCTGTCACGAAGCTAAAAAATGTTTTAATGTAATTAATGTAAAACATATAGTTTTTAATGTGTAAGTTGAATCTTATTTCGTACTAATACCCAATTGGGGAATTCTTTATTTTAAGAATAATAAATTGCATCAAGTCAAAAGAAAAAAAATGATTGTAAGAGCCACTTCTGGCTTTGGACCATACAATTTTATATTTCTTAGATATTAAAATACAACTGCAATAAAAGTTATAAAAAGGTACAAACCCGTCAATAATTCAACTAGACCCAACTCATAGTTATATAGTCATATACATTATTTACTACGAATATATATGTTTTGTGTCTTAATTTGACCCACTGATCTTACGGCAGCCTCTTGAGTTTGAATTTTAATATACTATATTGTTTTGAACCAAATCCCCATTTAGCGGTCACTACTCAAATCTAAAACTATTTTGTTTGCATTAACCAAATTGTTTGTTTGCGAGCGATTTTGCCTTATCATTGATTGACTGTTTGTAAAGGTGCATTTGACTTCAGCTAGGTAAAATAAAAAAATACTTGATTGATTGTTTGTAATTGGATTGAGTTTGAATTTTAATCTACTATATTGTAATCGGAGTAGCGGTTTTCTTGACATAATCATTGATTGTAATCACTAGCAAGAAACTATGAAGTCTTGGAGAAAAAAGGAAGAAAACGTTTGGCCAAACATGTCGTCAAATTGTCAAAAATGTCTGCTAATTAAAACGAACCAGTCATAGTATGAATAACATAACTACACAAGTCCCATAGACCAATATCTATCTAATTAATATTCAGGTCTGGTCTTGGACAAAGCCAGTAAAACATTTGTCTAGACCCCTAATTTTTTATAAACCTTTATAAAAACAAAAAATTTATATATTCATATATACATATATAATATAAACAGGTTTTTTTTAATGAAATGATAAAGTTAGTATTTCAACTAAATGGATAAATAGCAAAATAAACAGTATAATTGCCCAAAATAGAATGTTCATTATTTGTAGCAATTATTAAAATTTCCCATGTATGGCAGTTGTCTGAGATCAACAAAACTGCATCAAGTGTGACAGATTAGTAGACCCAATCTACAAAGAAACCCAAACAAATGAGACATTACTAAGTTTAAAAATCAAACAAACGGATGATATACATTACATGCTTAATGCTTTGATATAATTTATGAATATGTAGAAATGCTAACGATGATGAGTGATAAAAAACAGGTTACTTAATAATTTAGTTGTAACTTTCACGAATATTAAAATTTCTAAAAGTAATTAGATATCCATAAGAAAAAGATAAAAAAATTTTATACTGAACCCATCTCTAACCTAAAATCCGTCGTCGCCCTGATCAAACTAAAGTCCGGCGTTGCTGGTTTTTTCTATTTTAGTTTATTTAAAGTCTTTTAGTGTCTTTTTAAGATTTTCTCTTTTGGACTTCCTCTCTAGGGATATCAATTTTTTTTGTACGGGCTGATGTATTCGACTATGTATCCAATACTGGTTTTGATCTGTCTAATCAATTCAAGTGTTCAAAAAAAAAAAACATATGAAAAAGATACATATATATCGCGCAAAACTAAAATCACACAGTGTTTATAACCACGTGAATCGGTCCACAGATTTTTTGGTTTAGTCCGGTTTGGTTTAGGTCCACAGAATTTGCTTTGATTTGGAACCCCAATGCTACGGTTTTGCCACTGGAGATTTCCGCCGTCCCTCGCCGCCGCTAGGATGCTCTCATCACCACCACCACCTCACTCACAGTCAACCTTCTCCGGTGGCGGCGTCAATTCGAGCTCAACCGTTGGAAACTCCAAACCCGAGTTACTATTACCTCTATCCCAACCCCAGAATCTCTCCTCCTCTCCTACTTCTTCTCTGAAATCCACGGTGGCTTGTACGAGCGCCGGAGCTATCCGGCAAAGCGTGGCTACGATTTCGAAATGCTTTCCGAGCAGACCAGAAGCTATCGATTCGGATATAGGCTCACTCGTGGTGGTTTCATTCTACAAATTCGCTGATTTTCCTGACCATGCTGATTTCAGGAAGCCCCTGAAGGATCTCTGCGAAGAATTGGTATGTAGCTTATTTCGATCAAATTGTGGATTATTTAGTGTCTTTCCGATTCGAAAGGTTAAGTCTTTTTTGTCAATCTTATTGACTTGAGAGTGAAAACTTGGTTTAGTTTTGAAGCAGTGATCGAATAGGCTTGTTTTGTTTCACCAGTGTGTTTCAGGTGGAATCATTCTTGCACGGGAAGGTATCAATGGAAGTATTTGTGGGTGTCGTGAATCAGTGGAGAGAGTGTTGACATTTATACAGAGGGATGTCCGTTTGAATGGTTTGAGGCAAGTGGAAACACCTGTGAGTCCTGAACAAGAAGCAATACACCATGGACATAGCAGTAGCTCTCCTCTTGCAGCCGGTGAAGATGCTCCGTTTAGATGGGACCACGTTAGGGTCAAACTCAAGAAAGAGGTACACTCTCGTCTTTGAAGTTTGTAGACTGGAATTTTGTAGATTGTCAAGAGTTGTTTTCTTTTTGTAATGTCTGTGCAGATTGTTACGCTCGGAATGCCGAGTGTCTCGCCAATTGAAAGAGTTGGGACATATGTGAGCCCCGAAGAATGGAACGAACTGATCAGTGATCCAGAAACTGTGAGATCTCTTTCCACAATCTTGTAGCAAAATTAGTGAAGAACAAAGTGAAATTTGAATAAGATTTGATAACTGTTTACACACTTTGGACGCAATCACTTTCCCGTATTTAGTTCTTTGTTTGTTTAGCTTGCTTTTAAGTTCTGATTCACTCTGCATTGAGAAAAACAGTGTTTATGCATCGAATTTTTTTGTTTTTTTTTGTCGATGTTTACTCTTGGTAAAATGTTATAAGATCTTTAAAAATTTTGGAAGTGCATTTGCGTTTCAGGTAGTGATCGATGTGCGCAATACCTATGAGACTAGAATTGGGAAGTTTAAAGGAGCTGTAGATCCATGTACCACAGCTTTCAGAAATTTCCCATCGTGGGTGGAGAATCAATTTGCATTAAAGCAAGAAATGCAAGCAAAAGTGGAGAAAGAAGAATTTTCTGAAATCACCGATAAAGAAGACAAGGCTGAAAAAGCAAAGACGCTGCCACGGATTGCAATGTACTGCACCGGAGGAATCAGGTGTGAGAAAGCTTCAAGCTTTCTTCTAAGCCAAGGTTTCGAAGAGGTAACCTAATGCAACATCTAACCATTGAGCTGTGAGTTTAAGAGCTACTTACAAAACATTTTCTTACCAGGTTTATCATCTAAAAGGCGGGATATTAAAGTACCTTGAAGAAGTCCCTAAAACAGAGAGTATGTGGGAAGGCGAATGCTTTGTGTTCGACAAACGTGTATCTGTGGAACATGGTTTAGCTCAAGGAACCCATAAACTCTGCTACGGATGCAAGCAGCCAATTAGTGATGAAGACATGGAAGCTCAAGAGTATGAGTATGGAGTTTCTTGTCCTTATTGTTACTCCAAGAAATCTGAAGAGGAGAAAGAAAGGGCAAGAGCAAGGCAGACGCAATTTGAGGAATGGGGTGTAATCGGTGGTCCGGACAAGGGTCGTCGACCTGCCACTAAACCAGATAGTCCAAGAAAGAGCAATCCGAAGCTTGGTTCTTCAATATAGAACGATGTTTTTGATTGTTGGTTGTTTCGGTATTGATAGCTGTTTTGTTGTTCTTCTTGAAACCAAATGCTGGTCTCTCTATATGATTTCTAAAATCACTGTTACATTTTTGAGAGGTTTAACGTTAATCATCAAGGAAATCGAATTGTTTTTAGCGTCTCTGATATTGATTGCTTTTGGGGTCAATTTGAAGAACAACAACAAAACAGTATAAACGGCAGGTTGTGCAAGTTTTTACACGTAGGACAGCATGAAGTGTCAAATAACGTTTGACTAGGTCTAAGAACTCCTTTTAATATTGATGACTGCGAAGGCAAAAAAATTCCCTCATTGATTATCATCATTTCGTTAAGGATCTTAGTGGGGTTAGATCGATTTGATAGCGAACGAGAGAGAGCGAGAGAGAGATCGAAGCAGTGATGGCAGGAGGTATGCTCAAGCTCATGAAGCCAAAGATCCAATCGGTGGATATCCAGGCCGCCGCAGGATGGGGTGTCGCCGCCGCAGCTGGCGCCATCTGGGTCGTCCAAGTAAGCCCGTCTGCCTCGTTCTTTGGATCTCCGGCCGTAGATGTTTAGCTATATCTGCCTTTGAATTGTGTTTCATGGATTCTGTTCCTGATCTCTGGGTTCTATCCCTAGCTTATGTTGTGTCTCTGGTGATATTGCTGGCTTGATTCGTGAACACTTTCAAAATTTGCACTTGCACCGATCTCGTTAGATGTTAATCCCTAAAGGCGGTAATTTTCTGGGCATCAATGTAAAACTGCATCGTTGCATTTCATGAGTGTTTGATTCGGTTTTGTGATATTCTCTTTTGTCGTAGATAGTAAATATCTGTAATCGAATTGGTGATCAAACTTCTTCATCTCTCTTTTTCCATGTGGAACTTTTGATTCTAATTTCATTCAGCTTAGTCTCCTGTTTTAATGCTTTGCATCTAGCTTCGCTTAGTCACATCTTTAGGAGGATAGAATTGCTCCCATTTCAAACTGAGACATGAATTAGTCTACTTGTTGGCTCGATCGATCTGTGAAAGTTTGGAATTAACGAATTATGTTTAGCATTACATCTCATTCATTACTATCAATGACAATGTGCTCAATATGTGATTTGGTGTTATGAAGAGATTAGTTCCTTAAAGCTCGTGCCTTTTTTCTCTTAATCTTCCCTTCATATCTCATTTTGTGTTGTACCTGATATATATATTTATCATCACAGCCATTTGATTGGATAAAGAAGACATTCATTGATAAACCAGCAGCTGAAGAAAAGTGAGACATCACCAAGATTCAAGACAAAGTGAGTTTTTTTTCCTGTTTCTAAGTTTGTTATCGCATCTTTGCGATGGAGCTGAATAAATTTTGGTTCTTTTCTTGGGCTTTGTTGTTTCATGTCTTCAATGTAGACTTTTGGTCTTCTCTAATGTTATAATATAAGAAAAAGCATACACTCCAAGTTATCAGCAATGAGGACCCATTTTGCTTCTTTTTATTAATCGTATGTTGTTAGTTCCATATGAATGTATATGATATAGATCGGGGATCATAAGGAGAGCTATGATGAAGATGATTGAGATTGTTGAGCTTTTAAGAGCTCGGAAAACCCTAACTCTCGTCGAATCTTTTGGCTGTTCTGTAGTAATCCGTGGGATCTTTGCCTTCACAACTATAATTGTTTCTTTCCAAAAGTTCACTGTCAGTAAAATAGTAAAAAAATACAATAACGCTAGAGAAATTCTAGTAGCCTGAAAGCACTACAGTCGAATATCAATTATATCGACTCGATGGCTATATATAATAAGATAAAGCTCCCCTAATACATCAATGTCTGTTGTAATAAGCTAGGGGAAAAAAACTCTTATTCCTTTCCTATGCCTATCTAAAAGTTTGAGAGGTTAGGTATCCATGATGGATGGAGACAACATAAAGATAATTTTTGGACTACTTCTCTCTTGACTATATTATGTACAGACAACAAGATGCTCCAACAACCAATTTGTCTGGAACCAAATCTCTCTGCAACCTTTTCCGTAATCATGATGTTGATGCATTACTTTCTTTCATTCTCCTCTCGGCTGCTATAGCTGCAGCGACTGAGGGCGGTAGATCTCTCAGATTCTTCTGTCTATCTCCCTGGTTTTCATCTGTCTCTGCTGCTGGTGAAGCAAATAGAGACTCGAGGTCTCTTAGTGTCAGAAACTGTTGATCTTGATTCTTTGAATTCCTGCTGCTAAATGAGCTCACGTTTATGTTCTTACTCCTGTTCAGCTTGTAGATGCTGTCTTCCACTGTACCCGTTACCTAGTTCCCACCAAAAAAGAGAGGTCAATATCAAAGTGAATCACCTACGGCAAGATCTTGAAGCTGTACAAGACCAAAGGGACAAATAAAGCAGATGCACGAACCATAAATCGATGAACTAGAGTAGGCTTCTCTTGCCCAATCCGGTGAACACGCCCTACAGCTTGCGCTTCTGCAGCCGGATTTAGAAGCGGCTCCACCAGAATAACATGCTGTGCTTCCAGAAGATTAAGACCATTGGCACCATGCTGCACCAAAAGCAGTAGGACTTGGATCGATTTTGCCTCTTTTTGATGGGAGTTTGTCTTTTGGATTTCTTTCTCGATCCCCTTGAATTTGCTAATGGCAGTCTGTGATTTCCTGCATTTCCATGGAATCAACGTTATATAACTCCCTTAAGTAACCTATGCAACAACACTTGTAATGAATTTCCCAGCCGAAATTGTCGCTACATTACCTTCCTCCTTTCATCCGGATGAAAGTGATGCCGTTGGCAGCGAAGGCATGTTCTAACACATCAAGAACATCATTCCAGCTGGAGAAAACAAGAACCTTCGCTTGTGGGTCACTTGACTTGATCAGTAAGATTCTTCTAGTAACAGCTTCGATCTAACTCAAAAGAATATATGAGATAACGAAGTACTACTTGTGGACGAATCTTAAAAGCACGGAGGCTAACCTTTGTTCCATATGAACCTTGAACAGCCAATGATGCTTCGTTTTCTTTGTGATCTTGACCTGACGAATAACCGTTTTGTCTGTCATCAGCATACGCAATATTTCTAACATCTGTATGCTGCCTGCATATTGGACACATCACCCACTTTTGCGCAGTTTCATGCATTGATCCGCGCTCGGTCATGGCAAAAAAACCTACGTGGACGAATACAAAAAAGAAGATAATGTTAACATTCTAAAGTGTGATTTAGGTGATCAGCGAGACAGAGAGAAAAAATCAGAGGCACGAAAACAGTGAGTACATATGTGTGTATGAAAGCCCAAATCCTTATGATCAAGCAAACAAAAGATCTCAAATACTTACAGTTACAGCAAGTGCTGTGGCCGCACTGGAAGACCATCTTCTGACTTCGTAAAATTTCATGACAAATCGGGCATGCTTCTTCTCGCTTCACAAGGTTTTCGCCTTCCTGTTCAACAGGATCTAAAGCCTTAACTGTTTCCTGTATTGGTGAGGAATGATCTGGACTCTTCGATTCTTGTTTCTGTTTGGATTGTATCAAACCCTGAAAAGGAAAAAACAGGTTTGTTTTATGTTGTACACAAAATCAAATAAAGAAGGGAGAAACAAGCAAGTTTTTTCAAGCGATCCAAACCTTCAAACCCACAACAAGAGACTTAATCATGACATTTATATAAATGAATAGGAGGCGCAATAACAACACTCTGGTAACAGATTTACCTTCAAATAACGAAGCTTCCCTTTTATACTAAGCAACGAGGACTGCGCCAAAAATTTATCATTTGTGTTCTGCACATTAGCAGCGTCTAACTCATCCAGGCTCAAAGCATAAATCGACATGTCATCTTCAGATTCTCTAAGCTGAAGTCTCATTGTGGCCATCTTAATCTCATCATAGGCACGTAGGAGGTGAGCTTGAGCTCTAGCCAAGACCCTTGCATGTGCATATTCCTTCCTCATCACCTTAACCAGATAAGCAATACTGCGAATGTCAGACCCGGTTGAAACTTGAAAATGAAGGATTAGTTTACTGCTTTCTCCATCTTACCTCCAGAGTTTGTAAATGTTTTGTGGCTGCCAATCTGCTTTCCCTGTCTAAATAAGTTTTGCAATGGTTTCTTATCACACCAAGAACTATTTCCGTCTCAGATGGAGATTTTGAAACCTATAATCAGAACAGAAAGGGCATTTGTATTAGACCCAATACGATCGCTGCAAAATCATGTTATTTCGAAAGATTTTTAACCTTTTACACAGGAAAGGAAGTAGATATAACCAAATCAATAATGTTACCAATAATTGTGGTTACACTTTTCTTCTCAGTTAATGAAATCGAAAACTTATTGGAATAAGACCAAATCGAAGATAGATCAAGTGACTTACAATAACCGTGTCACCAGCATTTCTTTTGGTGGGTTCCCCGTTATCACCATATGATGGACTTACATCCTTGTTTTTCGATGATAAACCAAAAAAGAAAAGATTACGAGCAGATTTCTTCTTCTGTAGATCAACTATCTCTTCAGCAGATGCATGTTCCATTACTCCCCTACGAGATTTGTTAAGAAGGAATAGTCTAGCCTCATATTCCTGAGAAGATTTGTCAAAACACGATGAAGTGACAGCTTATACTAATATCAATTAGACTTCATATAAGCGCACACAAGCAAAAGAAGCAGACCTGGAACAGTTCATCTAGCTCACAATGAATACACGTGGGGCCATCATCTTTCAACTGGCAATACTTGCAGTTACCAATACGCTCAATATCCTCCAATTTTGGTTTCTCCATTGTCTGGTCAATTTCTCGAAGCTTATCAATCACGGTCTTTCTAGAGCTTTCCAGCGTATCAATACAAGTCTGAAGATGAAGTTTCATGCCATGTATGGTTCTAAAGCTGGAATAAGGGAACTTAGAAAGTTAGTAGTTCGTAACGTACTCGAGTTATGTGCTCCGCAAAAATGTACGCTTACAAAGAAGGAAAAATACAATGATCTATTGCTATGAAATTCACCTCATATGATACTAAAAATTATATGATAATCAATCTAGTATTTTAATAAAGCTAACAAGTATCTCAGGTCATTTGTGTTCCAATAAATTTCCAGACTTATGTGAATTCATTCTCACATGTAGAAGTCATGAAACTTCAATCTTAATGCACTAACCGAGAAGTTGCTTTGGAGGAGCTTGAATTGGTTAAACTTCCATGGATGGCCTCTTCAATCTTCCTGGTCAACTCGCTGGAGAAGTCTTTATTCTGTTCAGCAAGTTGCAGGGCATCTAACCACCAAATCAAAGGTTGTTTCCCCATATTGCTCAACGACTCGGAAACCTTGGAAAGATTTTCAATTATTTAGCATTGCATCACAAGTGTGAGCTCCAGGAAAATAAGTGATGTCTCAATATCTAACGTGTCTGATCTTGAAATTATATATAATGGATTACGCTAACTCTTTGGCTAAGGGAACAAGTAGCGTTATGGAGAGAAAAGAGCATCAGGAACATTTTTGAAGCATTTTGTGGAAATTACCTGATTGTATGATTTTGTGAATTCCTGCTGCGCTGCAGAAAGCTTTGAGTTGAACGCGGATAAATATTTAAGTTTCAGTGTGTCACAAACTATATCCAGAGTTTTGCACTCATCATGATACTCTCCATCCTTTTCTAAACCACTATCCGGAGCATTGGATTCCCACTGCTGTGCATTTTTTGAAGAAACATGAGTTAAACTGTCGAGCTCATTGATCCTCTTCCTTTTCGCTGCACGATGATGATCCTCATCTTTTACATCTATTTTACTTTTAGGGCTTCCTGATGCAGAAATTTTTCCTCTGTAGCTTTCGACCAGTGGTATTATCTCAGCTAGATTGTGAAGAATATGAATATTCAACAACGGATCAAGACGGAAATCTTCGGCGTGCTCTTCAGTTATATTTAATGCTTCCTTGTATAATGATACTGCTTCAGAGAACTCTTTCTTAAGCATGGAAATAGCAGCTATCCCGTTTAAAGCAACAATTAACACTCTGAGAGCTTCTTCTCCCTCGCTTTGGGTCTTTTTCACAAGGACCTAAGAAAACTTCAATTAGCACAAATAATAAATAACCAAGATCGAAAAGCTAGATCTTGTAAACCCACCATTAGAATTTCTTCCATGGTCATTGGAGTCTGTTGCAATGAACGTAAACCAGAACTCCCTACTTGAGGGTGGCAGCAAGCTTGGCGCAGTTTCAAGAGCGAGGTCAACAGTTTTGCTGCCTCGGCATGAGTGATTAAAGGATTATCAGAAAAACTATGACCTGTAGATTACCATAAGTGGGATAGTAAGTTTAGCAGCCAGCACAGAAGGAAGCACCAAACTTATGAGAGAGAACTTTAAGAGGCAAGTAAAGACAAAGGTGGAAAGTGCAGAAGACACTATTCACCCCCATGGTACCTCTTTTGAGAATATCACGTTTCAAAGTTTCTATAACTTCACGGGCATAACTCACACAAGTTTCATGCTGTCTGCTATAGAAGTGTTCTTCAATTGCAGAAAATTTGAGCCATGAGACGCATTCCTCTTGAGGTGGAAGTTGCAACTCATCAGCCACATGGACTTTTGAAGAACGCCACATAACTTGTTTGAAAAAATTATGCGTAAAGTCCATGGCCTTTGCATCTCGTCTCTGAACAAAACAGGAAGGTTGTTAGACAGGAAAAATCATAAAAGGTAAGAAAATGAACTATTTGTTCTGCTCCGACCTCATATGGGTCTCTTATAACTTCAATCCACCATCTTGAAACATCGAAAGGATTTGCTTTAAGGAACCTTAATAGTCCAAATAAGTCATCAAGTTTCCGTTGTATAGGAGTTCCCGTAATACACCAACGGTGTTTAGTATATAATCTCATTGCCATCTCTGTTGCAGCAGCTGCATTGCTCTCCACCATCTGGGCCTCATCCAAGCAAATCCTCCACCAGAATATTCTGGTGAGTGGAGTAGGAATAACAGGATACCTATCACAATACAATATCTTTACCCAATCTTTACAAAAGCTTTTCAGTTGCATGAAACCCGGAGATGAAACAGCAATCTTATCAGATCAATTTTAGTGTTGCTCAAAATGACTCGTCTGAATACATTTTTTTGTTCAATATAGCAGGTATGACAAAAGTTTATCATGTAATGAAAAATAGGAGGGAAACGAGAATCCAAAATATCCCCAATCGCACCTTTTCTGGAATCTAAGACAGTGGCGGTCACCATCATGGCGGTCACAGTCATGTGTCAAGTCCTCTTTGAGGACATCATATGTAGTTAAAACAATGTCAGCATTGAGGAGTTCAGTGATGTCGATCATAGGTTCTTCAGAGAGTGAGGCGTTCCTCACACCCTCATAGATACATGTTACGAGAGAGCCCAAGCGAGTATGACTACAACAGGACAGATGAAAGAAGGAAAACAGGACCAAAATTACATGACGCGGAGATAAAATCAAAATTCCAACTTTTGAAAGTGATCTCGTTAAGTGTTCCTCTAGTAGAAGCATAACAGAAGAAAGAAAAAAGGTAGAGAAGAATCTGATACCGTGTAATCTCGGAATGCCATTGCGGTAATATAGGAGCTGGACAGACAATAAGAGTGGCACCTGTAGAGATTGGAGAGGCAGTGACTTGTAGAAGTTCAGAGCACATTTGGCAAATATATTCACCTTGTCTGACAACAATTTGCACTGCACCGCTTTTGCTCTTCTTTTGAGATGCTTTTTCATCACTATCTTGACTAGCCTTCTTACCTTTCCCTTTAGGTGAATAACCTACACAGTCGGCATGCTGCCAAGCATCACACATGTCACACTGTACCCAAACTCCATTGTATTTGCGACTTTCACTGACAGCTCCACATATGCACTCGATCCGTTCCCTTTTCAATCTTTTCAAGCCAGTTTTCCAATCACCAATTTCTAATGACCCATTAGACATAGATATTTCATCCTCGTCTGGTTTTGGATGAGAAAAGATACAAGCAAGTAGTTCAACCGTTTTTCCCAATCCCATTTCATCTGCAGCATTCGTACTTTACCACATTAAGAATGAAATACCACAAAACTTAACAAAAACTAATTGGCATGAGCAAAAATATGAGAGGTAGATAAAGCCAGATACACCATCTAGCATTTAAGTAGACTTAAAACATAAAGTTCGGAAATTATTCTTCTTTGAAGGGAAAGTCCAAAAAAAGTAAGCTAAAAGAAGCTGCAAACTGTTCTTACCAGCAAGGATACCACCCGGAATTCGGGGTGAAAAATACTCTGGTGCCAATGAGATATTCCCACTAAAAAACAACCAAAGCATGACAAATGGACCAGATCAAATGGAGTTCTTGAGTTAACAGTTGTCACTTTACTGAAAGGGACTTATGCTATTTTTTGTACATTTAGAGGAGCTAACAGTTGAAAACGGAAAATAAAAGGACTAGCTAGATTATGTTCTACGAACCTGAATGGGTTAAAGAACATTTTTGAAGCAGAGTCAAGGAATCCAACGGAGATAGACAAAGGTGATATGAATTGGTGGTCTTCCTTGTCTCCCAATTTTATTGGATCTCCTCTCTCACGCTGCACCATCCAATAAGCTGCACGTCGTTGGTACGGCCTGAGTTCTGGTAGCAAATCAGTTATGTCATCTTCAAGCATCGCATCCATCCTGGACCCACAATATGCTAATAAGTTGGAAAGATAAATTCAGCATTAAGACACGTAGAGAAAGAAAAAAAATTGTTCACTCACTTTGATGGCTTTATGGCTTCATAAAAAGCAGCAGCATCAAACTTAGATTGTTTACTAGAGTCCAAATTTTCATCTTCCGTCACCAGAGAACTCTTGTTTTCCTTCACGTTTAATAATTGTGTCCCATATCTAGCCTCTGATGTCATTACCTCTGGCCGCAACCAAGACATGACATGAATCATACTCTTTTTCCATATTTGCCTTGTATTCTCAAGAAGCGAATCACATGCATCAAAAGCCTGCTTAAGAATCTCAACCCTAACCCTAGGAGACAACAATCCCTGATTACCCGGCACAAGCCTTAAAGTCAAAAACTTTATACTTGCCAAATGAGCAAGACCCGAAACCCCATCACCCGGACCATCAAAACTTGCAGACCAAATCACTGACCCAGAAGCTTCATCATCGGGTACCTTTCTATCAACCAACTCCAAAGTTATATCACTCGAAGACAATACCGGCCAGTGACCAAGCTTAATCCGATCAACAAAATTAGTCACATTGCATAGACGAAACCGTAACGAGCAATCCAGACCATGATCAATCTCAATGGGTGTGAGTGAACCACTATCGCAGACACCTTCTCTTAAACTTAAGTTAGTAAGAACAACCTCAGCTATATCAAAGGGTTTCTGCTCCTCCGAAATTCGACTACTTAAGCATATGTTCACATAATATGGCTTATCGATATATTCAACATTCTTCTTTTCCCGAGAACCCTCTGCCTCGTCGCCGGAAAATTGCTTTTTACCGATTTCTGGACCAGTTTGGGTGATCAATCCCCCCGAACGCTGCGGCTTGGATTGCTTTCTCCTACCCATCACTACAAAGCTAAAATAGAAAACGCGGAATTAAATCCACGAACAAGATATAAAACCTATAAAAAAAGGGAAACTAAACACAAAAAGCTATGAGCTTTCTATAATTTCAAAACACTTCTTATATAACGAATCGTAAGTTACAACGATACATCATTCAGTTATATTCGAAAACTAGCTCAAGATTAAAAAAGAGAACATAATTACGAACCTGTGAAGTGAAAGAGGATTCGAACAAAATTAGGAACTACGATTCAGCTCGGACGGTGGAGGAGTGAAATTCAGGCGGCGGAGGAGAGTAACAGACCGCCGCACAGTGTCTGTTTACTGTTAAAAACGAATTCCCGGTTTATCTCCAAATCCGAGCGCTTCGGTTACACCGACGTAACTTGGTCAACGGAATGACATTTATACCCTCGACTCATAACAAAATGACAATATTACCTCCGCTTAAATATACAGAAAATCGTTTTTACTGTTTTTGATCCTCTGGGAACTGATGCGATTCCAATTAAACGGCACAACTGCAAAACCCTAATCTCCATATCCGTGGTTTTAGCCTTTCTTTTGTCCTAGTTTTGTTGTTAGAAGTTTGGAGATTTTTTTAGAATTTGAGTTGAAGAGTTAAAGAGATGAACAGGGGAAGAAGGAATCTGAAACAAGCAGCGTCAGAGCAGGATTTCACGCTTGAGGAATGTCAGAGCATCGCGCAGGTCGTCTCTCTCAGAGGTTCAAATCAAATTGAGGTGATAAAAAAGAATTTTAATATGGGTTTCATTCTTTTATTCGATCTCGCCAATTCATAGCGTTTTCTTCGGATGGGTTGGCTTAGTTTTGTGTGTATGTACCATTAAAGATTGAATTTTTATTTCCCTTTCGTGCTATAGTTTTAGGCCAGCTAGAGTTTCCAACTGATTTGTTTTTAACTGCTGTTTTATTTGTTTTTGTCTCTTTGAAGATAATGGATGCAAAGGGAGAGAACTCATTAGCATTGTTTCCAGCCAAGTTTCGTGAGAGCATGTGGATCAGACGAGGTACTTTTATTAAGCAAAGTTACTTGGTTCTTATCTAAGCCTTGTTCAAACGTAAAGAAAGTGATATCCAATCGTGCTTAGTAATTGCTAATTTTATGCGCTGTGTCTCAATCTTTGACATATTTTCATATGATCTGGATTTTGTTCTTTCTTGAATGGTTTTGGTGTGGATGGAGGAGTTTAAGATGGTATTTTGTTGTTTCTGCTCCACTGATTTGCAGGAAGCTTTGTAGTCATTGACCATACAGGAAAAGAGAAGGCGCAAGAGTCTGGCAGCAAAGTAACATCTATTGTCTGTAAAGTTCTATTCTTTGAGCAAGTCCGTCTCCTCCAAAAATCTCCAGAATGGTAAAGCTTCTTTCCTTCATTGTGGTATGATTGACATTTACTTTTGTATGTCAAAACTCATGTAAGTTTGGACATGGTGAATGCAGGCCAGAAATCTTCAGAGATGCTAAGCCAATTGCAGCTGACCAAAGCTTTCAAATACCCATAGCACAGCAAGACGGTGACGGTGACGATGAAATAGTTTCAAGTGATGATGGCATGCCCCCACTGGAAGCAAACACAAACAGATTGAGACCGTTTGGGGTGCAGTGTGATGCAGAAACAGATTCAGGATCAGATTCTGATTCATAGAAACATCCCGCAAGCCTCAGCTTATTTCTCAGGAGAGGGAACCTCTAGTTGCGAGATGTATTTTATTAACGAGTATGTAACCAACACAGAGCTGCTGAAAAAGCAGAGTTTTGATTTCAATAAATGATTCATAATCTATAGCTCATAGTAAATGGTTCAGAGAGTGCTTCTCATTCTCTTCTTTCGATTCTTGATAGTTCTTCATAATGAGTCAGAAGAGTAAGACAAATACAAATGTGTAAAGGGAAAAAAAATACTAAATCTGAAGATATTTCCTTGGGATGAAGAAATTTCAAATGTTATCTAAGGCCATGCCTAATATTGTTTGAGATAACACTACAAGAATGCATCAAAGTTAGCAACAAAAAATCTGTGTGATATTAACTTGATCTGCAACACCTCCTGGAACCGTTTCTTTTGCATAAACCGACCTTGAGACTATAATACAGTTAAGATTGTCTGAGGAGAAGCTCTGCAGCAGCTGCTGTTTTCTTCTGAAGTTCTGCTGCATCTCCACCTACAAGTTTATCCATTTGCCTCCCATCCTTGAGGAACACTACTGTTGGAGTTGCTTCCACATTCCATTCATTACTAAATTCCTGTGTTTGAACACACATTTTAACCTCTTCATGTCCCTCAAATCAAATCTCTCGAAATCATTCCAAGGAACAGAATGTTTTTTGGTTACTTACAGCGAGCTCTTCGACGTCTATAGTAACAAATATCATTGAGGTGTATGTGGAGGCAAGCTCCTGGTATATTGGGGCTATTTTTCTACAAGGTAAACACCACGACGCCTTGAAATTTACTACTAGCTGTTCCATGTTACAAAGAATCAGATCATATCGAGCTATTTGCAGAGGAACAACCGAAGAACGCACACAAACCAAAAACGGCAACTCATAGGAGGAAGAGCTTACAATCTTGCCATTACTTTTAGCTTCTGTGATCTTCTCCTCCCACTTCTCGATTCTAGTTACAGGATGAACCTTCCCTTTCGAAAAGTAGGACCCTTTTTGGCTTCGACTTTGAGCCTTGTTTCTGCTGCTGCAACAGCATATACACGACCACATCTGTTAAAGAACATAAGAGTTTCTGTAACTATTTTTCATCATCTGAAGCTGCACAAGGCTAATGAATATTGAATGGTTTTAACATAAATTTGCTAAACGATTTGACATCATTATCTCCATGTAAATCCTCTATTCTGAGGGCAAAGGTCTTACCTTTCTACATAGATTCCCCATTAACCCGTTAACACACTTGATCATTAGCTCCCTGAGTCGAAAGCACAAACCAAAACACTTTTTCTTAAATTATGTAACAACCGTAAAAAGCAAAGAAGAAGAGAAAATTACAGATGAATTTTGCAAGGAAATCAAATGTCCTAGCTAATGTTAAAATTTAAAAAAAAATTAAAGCAAGTTTCGTATTTAGGGTAAAGAAAACAAAAATAATTACCTCTAGATCCTGCCAGCTTCAGATTGTTGCATCATAATAATTAGTTTCAGCCTCAATGCAATGGAGAAAGAGGTAAAGCCAATATCAAAATTTTCTGTTGAAAAGATTCAGAAAAATCAACAAGAAAGATCCAGCCAACGTTCAATTTAAGCAACATTTTTTTCTTTTAAATGTTCTTCGAAGGGAAATTAGTTTGATTAACCATAACAGCTAATGGCTAATTTTGTAGAAAAAAAAAACTGGTCAAAAGACAACATAGGATATGATGACAAAGCTTTGGTCTCTTGGCTAAGTTGTGCATTTATTATGAATAAACCGTTGAAAACCAGAAAATATAAGTTCTAAACCAAAACGGTTTTCATAGGCTGTGGGAGCTGAAAAAACAGATCAGTGTAACATACTCAGATACAAGACAAGAGAAACTCTTTCGTGATGATCTACATCAAAGATAGGATGCAACAGCCAGCGCAACAATTTTATTTGTCGAAAGTTCGCGATGATTCTTATCAATCTCATCTTTGATGAGCTTCCATCGTTCCATATAGATGAGGAACACGATTCGTTACTGTCATGTCCAGTCTAGAAAGATAATCTGGCACGACCTTGTATGAATCAGTAATCACAGATCAGTGTAGCATACACTGATACAAGGCAAAAGACGAAGTCTTTGGCGATAATCTACATAAATTTATCAAAGATGTGTAACAATAGCCCGGGAAATTTATTTTTCGAAATGAGCAAAAAAATTAAACTGGGTTTATATAAGATTCAAGGTGTTATTTTTTTATTATATCCACTGATGAGATATTGAAGATGTGAAGAAACGTTTTCAAGTTTTCCAGGGAAGAAAAAACGAATTAAGAGCTCTCTTTTTCGAGCTTCTCGATCTCTTCACGGTGCTTTCTTTCTGCTTCTTGAAGTTCTCTTTCAGCGTCTTCTTCCTCTTCGATTCTGTCAAGATTATCGAACTCCTTAGTTGCTGCCATGGCTTTCACAACAGGGTCTCTTAACTCAGAGATTAAACCACCACCGACTTTGTAGCCTTCTTCATCGCCAATCAGATATAACCTTTGATCAGGACCAGAAGCCATTGGAATATCCACCGCCAAAAGCTTCATGTCATACTGAGGAAACAAACCAGAAGATTGATTAATGAGAGACTCACCACTCAGAACCTAATGCCCAACCAAACCTTAGAATATCTACCTCATAAACCCAGCCCTTGCTAACTGCTCTCTAATCAACTCACAGCCGCTAAACTTTTTTAAAGCCTCTCACCAGTCTTATTATTTCTTCTCATTCACCAACTGACGACAGCTCTAGTCTGCTACATTCAGTACTAGGCTAGACATACTAGACCCATAGCTAATACCCGAGCAGCTAAACTTCTACAGAGCTTATCACAATTTTAAATATTACAACGTGAACAAACACAGGAGAAGGTTGGTTTGTGGAGTTGAGAAAGTAAAACCTGGCCTTTCTTCTTCTTAACTTCAACGCTAACAAGTCCCTTTCTCTCAGAACCTTGAACAGGGAATAGGAGAAAGCAACGCTTGCTCCTAATTGTTGGCTTGAATTTCTTGAATGTTATGCCACCACCTGACATCACATAAGCTCGTAAATCTGATCCTGCCAGAGGAGCACCCATAACTTCAAGAATTTCAGCTGCTGTGTTGATCTTTCTCATGGTCATCCTGTAAACTTTATCGGGATTTATTGTGAACCTTGAGCGGAGGTATAGTCCCTATCATTAGAAAAGTAGCAGTGAAGGAGTGATTTCTTTATGGATAAGCGAAGGAGAATGTATCAGCAAACAAAACCATATCTTATAGCAGCTTTGCATCCTATAAACAATATCCTGCGATACTACTACTAGCTGTAAGATATAGAATTATCATCACGCAAGATCGCCCAAAAACCAACATCAGTTAACATGCAGAACGTACCTATAGCTTAACTCCTGGTGAAACTAAACCAACATCATTGAATATAACAGAAGTTCAAATCCAATCACTATCAACTTATAACCATAATTCGAACACTACAGCACCTCGATTCCTTTTCTTCAGGAAAACTTCATGGCATTGAGCAAACATTGTAAAGTCAATCACTGAAACAGCCTTAAGAAATAACATTGAAGCACAAATTATCAGCGAGAAGCACAGAAACAGCGAAACTTACAGAAAACGCTACGATGGCCGAGGAGAGTGCAAGAAACCCATACTTGGCCATGCCCTCTGAGAGCCCAACAAATGTGCTTGCAATTCCAAACATAATCCTCCAAAGGATGATACATACAAACACACCTCCAGCTCCAAACAAAATAAGACTATTCTTTTTCCAAAACGCATCAATGTGCAACCCTATTGCCTCACGGTATCTAGCAAAAGTAGAACTAACAGCTTTCACAGGCCCGTCAACAACCTTTCTCGCGAAATTCCCATCGACCTTTCGAAATCCAGAGCTCTTAGTGGATACCAATCTAAACGCCGATGAAAAACTCACATTCACACGAGGCAAACCCAAAGCCAGCAACTTAGGATTAAGCTTAGGAGAAGACAGAATCTGAGATAAGCCCACGTTAGTGGAAGTGGGTTTGGACGATAAGCTGTGAAAGCTGAACCTAGGCTGGAGCTGTGAAACACCATTCGAGGAGGGAATAGCCGGAGAAGAGAAAGCCGATGGGTTGGAGCGTCCGATGTTAGCCGGGTTGACCCGACTGTAATGCAACCGGATAAACCCTTGAACTGCTCTAAAATCCGATGGTTTGACCATCCTTATAGCCTTTTAGATCGATCGCACAAACTCGGACAAAGATCCGAACTTTGAGTATCCTCGTCTCGAAAAACGATCAAGCGAACCAATGAAAATGCGGAAAAAAAAAGAAAAAAAGTTCAAAAATTGGGATGGAGTCAAAGGGTCGCAATCAATTTCTCAAAGAAAGCCATTGTCTTCCCATTTCCGGAGCTTGCTGAGCCCGTAGCAGCGATATAGGATATTTTGACTATTCTGATTTCTGGCGTTGGTGATCGAATCGAAGCAATGTCTGGTCGGGCGGATCATCCGAGTAATGATACGGGTCGGGTCGGGTCAGTTGGAGTCCGTTTTGAGTTACCGGGTTTTTATCGGGTCTTCTTGAACGAAGAAAAACAAGCACCACACAAAGGACCCACAAATGTGTAAAAGTTCAAAAACTCCATGCCCACTTACTATATAATAAATCTGGTCGGTCCGCAGAGATGACAGGTTGTCAGGGCTAAAATCGTCTTTTTATAAAGTTTCTTGTGATATATTGTTTTTTTTCACTCAAGGAGACTGATTGTACTGCTCGGAGGCGAAGGACTACGTAATCTTTTCTATCTCAATTGGGATAATCTT
Source organism: Schrenkiella parvula (assembly GCA_000218505.1). Taxonomy (NCBI): domain Eukaryota; kingdom Viridiplantae; phylum Streptophyta; class Magnoliopsida; order Brassicales; family Brassicaceae; genus Schrenkiella; species Schrenkiella parvula. The sequence continues at coordinate 8,504,246 of CM001190.1, read as the reverse complement.
ATATGAATCGCACACCCACTTATATCCTTTTGGTTGAATGAGATATGAAACTTTTATGATAATTTCCCATTTATTTACCTCTATGTACATATGTGTGACTATCCAATTTTCACTTATTTTTCAGTAGAGTCTTATAAACAATACTGCATTGGTTAAGACATTTATATATCTAAAGAAAGAATCGTGTGATTGATATGTGACTTTATGAAATGTAGCCTAAAGTTTGTTTGTGAAGTATCATACCATCGACCAAATTTTACATTATTATCTTTGTTATGGCCTAGATTGTGAATAGCTTGATAAAAAAATTCACTAAAAAAGAGTATATGAGCTATTAGTAGGTTTAGATTAGATTAACCAACCATGAATATTTTGTAAATAGATCTATTACATGACTAAAAAACATGAACAACTAGTATAATAATGTTTGTAAATCATTTTTTTCGTTTCTGAAGTTCCATATGCAAGAAGTAAACGCAAGCTCTTTCACTTGAAGGAATTTGTGTTGACGAGCTTGCGAGATTCTTGAATGCATAAGGACAACGATAATATTATTTGTTGGGACCAATTATATAATCATCCTCTGTACAATAATATGATTTGTAGGCCTACTACAATTTAATCTCTGGTCCACTCGTTAATCTAAGCTTAAACAAACAATACAATAAATAAACAAAAAGACTAATTAGCTATCTAAAATAACATTATCTAAATTCTCAAGCTCTTCCACCGCTCATTAAATGTGATCCAAAAACTAAAGAACCTTAAAAAGCTGGCTGATGAACCTCTTAATAGCTCTCTCCCATCAAAAACCTGAAAATCAACACAAATTTGTTTACACAAGTCACCATCTCTCTTTCTCTCTCTCTATATGTATATATATATATGTATACATGTATGTAAGATATGGTGAGATACGAAGAAACAGTTAGCTTTCCCTGACTCCCATGAAGACAATGACCCAACATCACCACCATCATCATCATTCATCATTCATCATTATCATCACCATCTCTTTTTGTTTGTCCCTTCTTTAAACTACCACTTGCTAATACCTAGCTAGTTGCTAGTGGCTACATCCACCCACTTCTCCTTTACTATAAGTTACTGTTCGTCACTTATAGTTTGAGGACTACTAGGGTTGGGAAGATTTAAAAGAAGAGTTAGCTAGGGTTTTCAGACAGCTCCACAAATCTGAGCTGGTGAAATCTCAAGATCCATTGTAAGGGTTCTCTTATCATCACGTCTACTATTAGTTTTGACTTGCTCGAGATCTATTCTTTTTTTTTCAAATTTTCCGGGTTTAGGTTTTTCTTTTCCATGTCTTATGATCTTCTATTACCATCTATGACTTGCTTTAGATCTAATATTTCTTCCTTCTGCCCTCAAGAAAGAAAGAAAAAAATTTAGGCTCTTTCCATTTGCTGGTTTTAGGGTTTTTTTTCCTTCTCTAAATTATGATTTTGTTTTTGAAGGCATATGTTATGCTATTATGCACGATTGATGAAGAAACTAGTTTCTTATTTACCCCTTATTGAAAACCAGTATCTTCTCTTTGTTTTTGGAATCCAGTCTCTTGCACAAACCCTCCAGAAACTGAGGATCTCATGAGAAAAATTGAATATCTCTTGGTCCAAAGCTTGTATTCACCAAGTGGTCAAACAAAATTATGCTTGTTTAATTAGTATTTCTTTATATTTTCTTATTTTATGGTCTCATGATCTGCAATGACTATGGTGGAATCTTTTCTCACACATTTTGGACCTGTCTGCTTATGTATATATTTACTCAAATAGTTGTTATTAATGTTGTTATTCATATGGGGACTCTTCATATGCACAGGGCTTACATCACTCATAAACCTATTTCATTTTTTAAAAGAAAAACCATTAATAATTTTTTATGATTTCAATGTTTGATGAACAGTTCGTCCTTTGTCTCTCTCTTGGTAGCCTCTTCTTGACAAGACCCATCAGTGGTCTTCTTGTACAGTAAAGCTTGCTTCTAACACTCAGCATCCAAACCTTGTAAGTTAATTCATATATACATATATATAACACTCAACTAATGTAAGTATATAGTTACATTTGTTGACATTCGAATTCACTGCTGATGCAGTTATAAATACATGCAAATACCATTTCAAACTAAAATGTTCAAACATAAAGTACATAGGAAACTGTCTTGGTCGCATTTGTTTTGTTGTCAATGGCCCATTATAAGTAGTAAGTGCACGTGTTTGAATCTACATCTCATACCTGTGTATTCTTTGTAAAATCATCTGAAACCAAACTTGCTTATATATAAATGTGGCCCTTAAATGTTTAATGAATCGGGATTAAGAAAATAGATAGAAATAGAAGGAGATTCTTTCAGTCCAGTCATGGATAGAACAAGAAGAGGGTAGAAATATCTGCCGACTCATCCATCCAAACACTCGTGGTAAAAAGATAACAAGTTTTAAACCGCAGTGACTGTGTGAATGATGCGGGAGATGTTTTTCATCTCTCTTTATCTGTGTTTGGACTGAAGGGAGCTCCTTCTTTCTCTACATGTTTCCATTTTCTCATGATCTATATCAATATATGTGAACAGACTCGCATTTTAGACACGTTGATCATAAGTGCAAAGCTGACATTGAATTGAATACGGATTCACATTTTTTGCCTCTCTCTCTGATGAATCTAATTAATTAAGGAATATAACCGTATGATTAAGGTTTTGATGTCAAACAATTTAGCAAGTGTTGTATCAAAGAATCAAAGGTATAGTCATATTTACATATAAGCTTTCTTCCAATGATATATACACTCTAAGGTCTAGATACAATTACGATGGTCTTTTTCTATTTTTGTTAAACACGTGTACTCTTGTTTTTGGGAATTGAAATGAAATAATATGGGGAAAGGTTGTGTTCTTGCCGTATATTCGTATTTTGTAAAATAAGTAACTTTTATACTTGGTAACTTGTATGTTCCCGATGACTGGAGATGGAGCATGGATGGTTCACAACTTCACACCGTCCACTTTTTTTTTATTTATTGGGTTAAGACTTCACATCGTCCTTTGGTTAAACAACCGATATATTTTATATTTTCATACCAACAATTTTTTTATTTTTTAACATTTGATTGACTATTTCTCTGGTCATAAGAGTGAGATTTCAACCTTTTATTTTATTTTATACATTGTAGAAACTTGGATATTTTCCATTTGGTTCGTACATCTCTTGTGACAAAAGTAAGGCATTTCCAAGCTTAAACTCAAACCAGAGTTATAACAGTAAATATTAGTATTTTCTTAACCAGTTAAATTAACACTTGGACAAATTAGAGTACAACTTTAGTTTTAGATGAATATGTTGTCTGAAAAAAAAACCTAACGGTAAATCCAGCCAGTCTTGTCAAAGTTTGAACGTACCAATCAATTAAAATGTCTTTTTGGCTAATAATTAATTGGCTTACAAGACCTAGTCGGATTAAGCCTAAATCCTATAAATATGCATATTACGACCTACTTTTTATAGACCGGTTATGCCAAAAAAAAAAAACTGTAATGAGGAATCGAGTCGCAGCATCATGATCAATATCTAGTCGACAATAAAATATAAAATTTGAAACTATTTGGATGTATATATATATATCATTAAAAACTCGCATATAAAATAAAATATAAACCTCGTGCACGATCTCGAGTTGTTGTTGTCTTCAAAGGTGAATGTGTGGTTCATGTATCGTCTGCAATAAAACAGATATGGAAACGTATCAAGTGGATACATATGGATACTTCAGCCTCATGTGATCTCCAACTGACCAATATTTTTAAGAGAAAAGGCATCATAGCATCATCATTTGTTGGAAAGAATATGGAACAAATAACAATATTTATATGAATTAGGGTTTAGAAATTGTTTTGGTTGGGCTAGAGATGGTTACGGACAAAATGTTTCATCTTTTTACGTGTAGCCAAAAAATTATTTCAATTTCCCAAAACCCATCACGTTTAAAGCTTCATGTATATCGAGAGTTTTTTTGTGCATGTAATATTCCCCAAAATCTATTCTTTTTTTTCAGTATTCCCAAATACTTTGGTTTAAGAAAATTCTTTACCTAAAGTTTTTTTTTGGCGGTACAGAAGTTTTAGCTCTTAAAATGGTTAAAGACATTAAGTACTTATGCATGTAGCTTCTTTATTCATCTACTTAGCTTAATCTGTAAGTCTCATTTATATAATCGCCATTGAGATATGGGTAAGTACTTTTTGAAGATGCATAATTTGAGAGTTCCCTTGAAGATAAAAATTTCGTTTTTTCCTTTACGATATGTAGAACCATATGTAATAGACGTTGCCGGAAAATCTCGATCATGACATACAAGAAATATAAAACTCGACTTTTGTCAACAACTTGTTTTTTTTGTTTAACACCCCAAAAGAAAGAAGTATTATTATTACTATGAGATTAGTTTAATTAACTTTTAACTTAAACAGAATCAAGTGATAATTGGTCCATGTCTCCCTCTCTAGGAAACTGGGATTTGTTTTGTTTTCTTTTATTGTTGGTGTGCATTGAACAGAGTGAGTGTATTGGGGTTTTCACTCTCCAAAGCCAAAGTCATTTTTTTCCAAATATGGACTGTTTTGTCTCCAAAGTGATTTTCCATTTTTGGAACAGAGAGCCATTTTCGGAGCTAATGCAAATCGAAAGCTAATCATTTTAATTGTTCGAAAGTATAGCTTTTAGTGTAGAAATGAATTAAATGATACAATGCAACTCCGTAACTTTTCTTTATTCATTTGACAATAAATTAAGTGTTGTGGATATAAAAAATAAGACTTAAACACTGATTGTTAAAAATATAACATACTTGTATTATTAAACTGATTGATTACGTGAAAAATAGACAAAATTAATGATTTTGTAACACAAGACCTAAACAGCACGAGAAAAAACTTCAACATTGTATATTTTCTAAGAGTACACAATCGCAGCAAAACCAAAGAAGTGAGATATAGTGGTCTCTAGTACTCGGTTTTGCCCAAACAAATGTATGATTCTTAATGTGAGCAAAAAAATATTCAGGTCCGTTTTTGTTGTTATAACATTACTCTTTACTTTTTGGTATTGCTATGAGATTAATCAAAGTGGTCTGTCTCTACTTGGTTTTGCCTTAGTCCCAAACGGCACGGCGACTCTTTCCACCAAATATAAACGACAAGCGGTGCTTTCTCCAATTTAAGAAACGGCACACACGTGTAATCCAGCTTATGGTGGTTTAATAGCCAATAGCTCGCGGCCCAGTTAGGCCTAAAATTAGCCCATTTTTGGTTTTGTTTTGTTTTACCATCTAAAATCCGAAAAACAGAAACGAAAAAAGAACAAACCGGAGAATTCGGAGGAAGATAAAACTTATACAGGAAGGAGCCGGTAGAGAAGTCACTGCTTGCTAATGTTTGAATCGTGTACGAGTTTTTTTTTCCCGTCTACTTTCGAATTTTTCTGTTTATTGTTTGATCTGGATATTCACTAGTATGCTAAATCAGATAGTGTGTGTGAATTTTCTGTCTTTAGTGAATGGATTTTGAATTCGCTTATTTAGGAGTTACGCACTGGAAATAGATTTTTCCAAGTTAATGTGGTTCGATCATGTCGGATCATAGTATAGTTACTACATGAGCTGCTTTTTAAAGCTCTGATTATGAATATGTCTGATATAATGACTATGACGACTGAGAAAAGGACATGCTATCTGAAAAGAACTTTGTAAAACCTTCCTATATGACGTATTGATCTCACTCAAAAACTGCGGAAATGTTGTTTATCTGTTCTTGCTTTGCATTGTGGCTAGGTGCTTATGATGGTCCCATTAATTATATGCTCTATACGTATCCCTGAAGATTTTGTTGCTGCGTTGTCTTTGCTCTGGTTTTGGTTTGGATCTATGTATGTTCTGGCATGACTTAAACTTTGAAAATTTACTATCTTTTTCAGGTCTAGTGTTTCGGTTTTCTGGGTTGAGATCAGTTTAAGCTTTCCTGTTGGGTGTTTCTTATCATCTCAGGCCTCAGTTCTGCTTATTTTTTTCATGGTTATTGATTTTGACATGAAAGTGGTATAGCGTTTCAAACTGATCCAAATAATATGAGCTCAACTGTTTCAAGATCTCAAGGAATGCTGCAACCAGCTGCTTATGGTGGTAATGACTCCCGCAGTAACAGCACTTCTGGTTCTTTTGTGCGTCCAGAATTAGAATCCAGTGAAATCGACGAAGCAGAGTTGGTTTCTGTGTCTTGGAATCAGGATTCCAGTTGTTTTGCTGCTGGAACGAGTCATGGTTTTCGTATATATAACTGTGAACCTTTCAAAGAAACTTTCAGACGTGAGCTGAAGAACGGAGGTTTTAAAATTGTGGAGATGCTTTTCCGAAGCAATATCTTGGCGCTTGTTGGTGGTGGACCTGACTCTCAGTACCCTTCAAACAAAGTACTAATTTGGGATGATCATCAGAGCCGTTGCATCAGTGAATTTGCTTTTAGGTCTGAAATTCGTGCGGTGAAATTAAGAAGGGATCGGATTGTTGTAGTTCTTGAACATAAGATATATGTTTACAATTTCATGGACCTAAGACTTCTTCATCAGATTGAAACTCAAGCCAATCCAAGAGGATTATGTTGCCTTTCTCATCACTCAAATACATCTGTTCTGGCTTGCCCTGGTCTTCATCGTGGAGATATTCGTGTTGAACATTTTGGCCTGAACATGGTACAAACCGTAAATGCCCATGACGCTAGTATTGCGTGCATGACCTTAACACTGGATGGTTTGTTGCTTGCAACTGCCAGTACAAAAGGCACACTGATTAGAATCTTCAACACGATGGACGGAACTCGTTTGCAAGAGGTAGAGCAAATAGTTATTTCCTTCTGAATGATTTACCTTGCCCTATGAGTGAATGTGATCAATTCATCATTTGTTTCGTGGTCTCGTAGATCAAAATGACATTGTCATATCAAAAGTTGAACAAATGTATCTGTTTAGACTTAATGAGTTGTAACTGACACAAACTGCTTTAGGATTTCCTGTTAGTAAAAGTTCCTACAAGCGAGGCTCGTTTCCTTAGTTGAAAAGCCTTATGAAATTCGTTGATAGAAACTTGTTACGAAGGAGATGCCACTTTGATGCTCATTCGTAATGCGTACTAGATGCGATTTAATGCTGTTTCTTTACAGGTAAGAAGAGGAGTGGACAGAGCAGATATTTATAGCATTGCACTTTCACCAAACGTGCAATGGCTGGCAGTATCAAGCGACAAGGGGACCGTTCACCTTTTCTCTCTTAGAGTTAGGGTAGTTAGGGAGGATTCTCATTCCACTGAAAACGCAGCTCTCCTGACACAACAAACTTATTCTAATTCTCTGCAAGGCCTTGTTTCTCCAGCCACTGGTTCCAATCCCAGCTCATCATTGTCATTTATGAGAGGTAAGCAAAAATTTAATGCCCCATGAATATGATGCCTTAGTTCTTCGTAGAGTTGCTTATGGAACAAAAAAAGGGCTCCAAATCATTGTTCATTATGTTTTTTCATGAAACTGCCAAGAAAAGATTATTTGATTCCTAAAATGTAAAAACTAATTGGATGGGACGAATGGTGTGTGGAATGCTCTGTGAAACCTTGACAATTCATTGCCTCTTTCTTACCTAACATGTAGACTCTTGTTACAGGTGTTCTACCAAAGTATTTCAGCTCAGAATGGTCATTTGCACAGTTCCATGTACCAGAAGTCACACAATTCTTCGCAGCATTTGGCAGTCACAACACAGTTGCTATCATCGGCATGGATGGAAGGTATGATACACCCCGTTCTGATTTCTCTTACAATATTAGCTTTGCTGCCCCATCACACTACCAATAATCTTAAACATAGCAATTTCAGTAGTTGTCCATATTTAATGATCACCCTCAGATCTCTGCTCAGTGCTCACTCGTGTTTTCTTGGGCTCACAGTTTCTACAGATGCAGCTTTGATCCTGTGAGCGGAGGAGAGATGGGGCAGCTAGAATATATCCGCTTTCTCAAGACGGAAAACCGGCCGAGATAAATCATATTTATGCTCGGACCACTCTTCTAAGCCTCTGTACATAACCATGTCTATGTAAATAGATTTGGTGAGACTGCATAAGATTTAATTCATTGCAGATTTGCCACTTCGAGTGAAGGACCTGCATTATTGATTGGGACTATGTACATAGAACTCCATATCAAGATTCATCCTCACCAGATTGCTTCTAAACACTACGTTATGTAAATTTTCTAATAACATTAGAGAAAAAGTAATAACAATTTAAAGAAACAGTTCGATCCAATTTTCATGAAACCAAAGGTCTCCATTTTATTATATATGTTTATTGCATCTAGGACCTCTTACCATATCAAATACAGATAAGCTACAATGTTTCAGATAGTCTCTAAGCGCTGCAAATCGTATGGAGCTGTTGCTGCTTCAGTCAGGATTCAGGACTGTGATCAAAATGGAGGATCAATGGAAATGGAGACATTTGGGAGACTTGGAAGAGGTAAGCTTGTAGGTAAGTCGAATCCTCCTGACATATACTCGCTGCCATAAAAAGCTGCAGCAGCTCCAACTATTGCATCGGCTCCCATTCCAGCAGAAATCCCTGGTCCAGACCTTCCATATCCTCTTCCAGCTCCTCCAGATGATGATGATGATGAAATATTCACAGCATTCTCCGATCTCGGGGTGTATGAAGGCATGTAGCCTACGTTCGAAGGTGGTGGTGGTGGCTGCATTGGCGGAGGATAGTAAGGTTGTTGCATTTGTGGGTTGGGGTTGTTCGTTAGAGGATTAGGCATTGAGGAGTGGTGGTTATTTGGCGGAACTGAGAATGGGTTTGAATTGTTTGGCTGATTCAGTGGAGCAAATGGATGCTGTGATGAACCGGCCATGTAATTTTGCCCTGAAGCGTTATAACCGGAGTTGTTCGAGAGCATGACTCCTCCAAAATCTCCTGCGCAAGAGAAGAAGAAAACTGGTGAGTACTCTCTTTCAGACAAAACCCATCCCGAAACACTTCGAAAACCAAATTGCAGGTTCAAGAATTGAGTTACTGGAAACAAAAGCAGCACAAAAGTTGGTTTCTTTCTGCAGATTGAATCCATTTGACACAGACCCATTTACATTTAGTTCATTTTACACTCTACCTAGCTTCTCGGGACAAAGGTTTAAACTTTTAATATAAGCTTTAGGATCATGATCCAGATCAATGACAAATAAACAAAATGACAGTGTCATAATCCAGAGATATTACCAGTAAAACCGCCAAAATCCTCTCTCTGTGCAGATATACGGATTGACACATCGACAAAACCATTAGACTTGCTTGAGTTCGTCTTCCTAAGCTGATAGCTTCCGGTTTCTTCAATTACAGATTTCGAAGAACTCTGTTGCTTATACTTAGCTAGAAACTCTTTCAACGAAACAGTAGCAGAACCATGAGACTTTTTCCTTAAGAAGAGGGGTTCTCTGCTATAAACTTCGACGTGCAAAGCCGATTTCGAATCCTGAATCGCGGAATCATCATCGAATAAAGTAGCAAACTTTGTTTTCCAGAGTGGATTGTCTGATCTTGAAGCATCGATTGTGGTGCAGTACTTGTCTTCTGGATCAATCCACCCAACGGCGTACCATTGGTGTTTCAGTAGAGACGATCCGAATCCGTTTCTGACACGGAGCCCTCGAGCTGATATCAAACAGATTTCAATAAGGATTTTCCCCATTGGTTTGGATTCGAGCTCACGAGAAGGTTAAAGTCTGGATCTTTTTGTTTGAAACCTTGGGTCGAATTTTTGTTTCGACAATGGACTGAAAGAGTGAAAGAGAAAAAGGAAAACAGGAGAAAAACTTCGGACACAGCTTAACAACGATGACATAATAGGTCTTAAATGTTTACTTTTTTCATTTCCTTAAAATGTAAAATATGGGTATGCGACTGATTATCATAAGCTTTTTTTTTTGGTCAACTCAATATCATTAATTTTAAAGCCCAATGGGCAGTAATGAACAGTGAAAGGGACAAGCCCAAATACAGACCCAAGACGGGTATAATAAAACAAAGCATAGTAGTTACAATTTTGCATCCTCAGATGATGAAGTTAATATTAAAATATCTTGAGAAAAATTCTGTATAAATTTTGTCAATTTTATTACATTTATCGTGAATGAACGAAATTCTGTTCTGTTATTACATACAAACAAATATTTATTACAGTCTCGCACTAAAAAAAAACTAAACCACTCAATCAAACAAACAAACACCAATCAAAAAAATGCCGACCACCTCAAACTAGTGATCATGCCAAAAACACAAAATGTGCTTCCTGCCTAAAACTATGCAGCAAACACTTTATCAGAAGAGAATCCCAAGCTAAACTTGCCACCTTCTTCTTCTTCTTCTTCTTCTTCTTCTTGTTTTTCTTTTAACCACAGACGGCCATATAACAGTCCAAATAGCCAAGCTTATGAAAAAATTTCAGGAGATTTAATCGAAAAAAATTGTTACTCCTTTCATTATTAGCTCACTCGTCTGGCCCAACCAGAGTGACCTGCAGAATTCAAAAGTGGTTGCTCACAACAGAACTTTTCCATAGCGTGCTGTATCTTCAGAAAAGCAAGCAAGGCTTAACAAGAAGAGATAATATTGGATTTTTCTTTTCGGTTAGTTTTACTCACATTACAATCATATGCATATTTCCGGGAGAGAACAATAGCTGCATTACGTTCTTGCTCTGACTCGAAAGCTAGTAAGAAAGTTAGACCCTTTCTTGGTTGCCAGAACAATGCCTTTCCAGGAACATTAGCACTGCCTCTCACTCCACATAGCTGGAAAAATGTTACCAAACCATTTAAATTTGTAAAAAAAGAAACTTCAATAAAACCAAAGAAAGAGCCAGGGAGTGACTACAACAACAGTCACAGGCTCTCGATTACCTGCATGGAGTTTGAATATATTTCTCTGGCCTTTGTGATCCATCCTCGGGACAGCTTTATCCTCGTCTTTCCAACAGCAAAGACGTGTGATCGTGATGCATGATCTTGCCCATTCATTTGTGATATAACCACCTGAGAAGAAGTAAAATATGTCACGCTCTCAAGACTGCTTTTTATCCATGGGGTAAAAGGAAATTGTATCCATACGGTGAATTCACTGTTGGATTTGCGCAGGAGTGATTCAACACGCGATTGCAAGCCAGCAGCTGTACAAATTGTGATCAAATTAGCCAATTTGTTTTGATAATCTGTATGAAGACTTTGCACAAGGTACTCGAAAATATCCAACTAGTCCTTGTAACACGAACCAGTATTAATTGGACCGTCGGTTGTAACAGTGAATTTCTGGCTGTTAGAGAGAATGTCTGCTTGTATTACTCGCCCGACATCATATGGTTCCGGAGCGTATACAGATCGGTTGGCACCTGAGATGGAAAATATGAAACTGCTCAAGCTAAAGCTTATAATCTATAAACGCAGGCAGTTCAAATGTATCATAACTCTGAGAGCGTAATAAGATTTACCAGATATCTGAATGAAACTTCTACGTTCTCCTATGTATAAAACCAAATGATGGAAGGAAAGAGAGGATGCCAATACCAGATATAGCTTCTCTTCGACTAGACTCAGATGCTGCTCGGTACCACTGGATTGAACATTTGGAGATATGTGAAGCACTATCTGAGGAGGCACGTATTCTTAGGCACGAGCCAAGACTTTGTGCTCCATCCAGAACATACGGACATGACTTGGACCCTTCGGCTCTCTTGATTATTGCTATCTATGGAGTATCAATATTTTAAGATTTAAGAGAATACGTTTTTTGATAATGGAAGAACAAGAATTGAGCAAGACCAGATATAGCATCATTTTGAAAGATGCAAAGACATAAATGTATACCTCTCTTTGAAGCTTAACGGAATATGCAGATTTCTCTTGGATTTGGCTCTTTAAATCATGAAGCTCATGTTGCATACCCATCACCTAAATTATAAAGCATTCATTTCGGAACTTTAAATGTGACCATGAAAATCATTAAGTTATTTGAATATTTGGATTATATTGTCAAAAAGATGACAAATCAAAAAGATCGAAAGTCTCATGATAGACATAAATTTAGAGCACAGAAATGAAGTTGGACCTTGGTTGGTTGATGCATCCGTCTGATTCTTCTAGCCTCCTGAACTTCCTCAACCAATTTCTCCACATTCTGTCAAAATGTAACATAACTTTGATTCAAAATCCTAGTCCTGTAGTCTCATAACAAAACATATGAAAAGGAAGATTGATCTCAAATTAATACATACCGGTCCCTGAGCTCGTGAAGCTTTAGAACAAAGCTCTTGTTCTTCAAATGCCCCTCCAAGTCTCATCACAAGAGTCTGTGCACTCTCGATTTTGGCACAAGCAAACGACCGTTCCTGGTTTACTAACTTCTTCGCATCTTCTGAAGCCTGAGAACGCGATGAATCAGCCTTCGTTTGACTATTAAAAGAAGTAACCAAGCTAGAAGAGAACTAAGTCTACTACACATGTACAGCAAAATTTCTTATGTATTAGATATGAAAAGAAAAAAGGTCGGCGCAGTGGACATACCTGCTTGAGGAAGCTTGCCAGTTTCTTCACTTCAAACTTTTCTTGAATTAGTCCACCTTCATTCTGGGTTAACTTAACGGCTAGAGCCTCAACCTACAAGATGAAAAAAACAGACTGCATAATTTTGTTTACACCCTTCAGTTGATTCAAGTCACAGTAAAGGCGTAAAACCATATAGTTTCAGAATGATCGCGGAAAAGAAGAAATGGATACGGTAGCGTAACATTGTGAATTCTTCAAAAATGTAAGCAAGTGTTCTAAAAACATTCACAAGTGTTAACACGGTGCAAAAAAGACTATTGCGTTTACGAGTAAAGAGAGTACAAAAAGCTAACCATGGAGATAGCTTGTTCCACCGCTTCCTTGTTACGCCCATCCATACGGCCTCTCATGGCTTCTAAAGCATCCCTAAGTTTCTTTAGCATAACATGCCCTTCCAATGAAGTCACCTCATTTAACTTTGCCTACATATTCCAGCAAAAAAAAAAGATAATGTTAATTTGGTAATTCTTTGTAACTAGACCATTCATCTAAAAACACAAACACATAATAACAGCAAGAAAGAATTATTCTGGCGGGACCTCGTCAACTAATTTAGCAGCTGCAGCTAATTTCTTGTCGAATTTGCAAGCGAGGTCACGAACTGAAAGCCGCTTATGCTGATCTGACAAATCCCCGGTTTCTTTATCGACGACATCTTTCACAGAGGGACCTTTTTGATCTTCTTCAGGTTCATCAACAATCTGATCATCAGGTCCTAACTTGTATGATGGAAATTGATTAGAAGCAAAGCTCACATCTGCTGAAATTGGTTCAACCACTATTGCTTCACATTCTCTCTTTTCTTCCATTTCAGGACTTACTTTTGTCATTATCAGGATCTTATCTGCTTACCAAAGAAGAACACAGAAGCATTAAACTAACATGTCTTCATGTAATGATCAATCTGAAACCGAGCATTCGAGTGACTAGAGTCTATTTGATTATTATAACTTGAAATTTGTCAAATCCATACATCTTAAGAAATTTATAAAGATAATAGATTACAGAGGCAGAAATTTTCTAACTCATGCAGCCAGAAATCACCAATGAGACATGATACAACAAAGTTTGTGAGAATGCAAAAGAAGAACCGATTCAACAACTTCTTACAGTTTTTTTAAGCCAATCCCAGAAACAGAGATTTTCCAGGAAAAAGAAGAAGAAGAAGAAGAAGAAGAAGAAGAAGAAAGAAAAAGTTTTTACTCTTCGTTGTTAAAGAGTTTTTTTTCTTCTGCAAAAGCGTGGAGATAGAAGAAATATGGCTAAGAAAAGAGAAGAAAAAAGGAGACACCTTTAGTCTTCTGGTTCCTTAGTCTCTCCTCCCAAAAAACAGCTCGCTTGACTGATCATCATTTCTTTCTCTCTTTCTCTCACTTTCTCTTTCTTTCACGCCATCATCGTTAAAGAGTGCATAACAGAAGAAAACGTTTTTTCTTTTTTTTTGTTTAGAAAATAATAATTCGACACTCTCTGGTCCGCCAATTGTTTGTTGGAAAGCGACGACGCGCTGTCGTTTCTCTTTTGAAATCCACGCGCCGTCGGGTCTCTGTGTGCATCGCTGTTGTGGGTCCCACTCTCCTCCGCCTGGGCTAATTGGACCTCTTTTCCTTAATTTCTTTCTTTGATGGCTCTCTAAATCATTATGGCTCTTTAACGACTATTTATTAGTCTCTCTTTTTGTATATATATATTTTTTTCCTTCGATTATTTTATTTGAAAGCAAAGAATATTATTTTGTGTTTTATCTAATTATCTCAAGCTTTCATATGACATTTCAATTATATTATACTTTTAAAAATAATATTGAATTTTCTCTTGTGGGGATCATGTCCTTTTCTCTTTTTGATAATGAGAGTAAATCTTTAATCCCATCAACTTTGTGTCTTGAGATAATAGGTCTAGTTTAATAGCCACCATTTTAGATAGCCGTTAAAACAAAAGCCACCCATTTACACTTAAAAAAAAACTATATATGTAGTAATTATATCTCATATATTTTCAGTTATCCGTTCTTAATTCATTTCTTTACTTGTAAGGTTTCCTTAGTTTATCACTTCTATATTTCTTGCTGATATTTTTCGGTTAGTTTAAATGAAAATTATATATGACAAAAAAAATATTTATTGATGGCGAACTAGAAGATGAATATAAAGTCTCTAATTATAAATACTGATTCATTTTACCAAATGATTTACCGCGTTGGACGTTTTTTTTTCTATGTGACATTTGAGTATGGTTGGTAAACATAGACAAAAATGCTAAAGCTATGTGCTTGTTGCTTAGCGACTAAAGATGGTGTTATTATTTTCTTGGACTGAAAGAAGCACAATTATTGGTAAAGGTGTTGGATTTATACAACATGCATGTATTGATTCTATTTTTTCTTATCCATCGGATCTAACTTGGTAGGTTCAGAAAAAGAGACTTTAATTTTATTAAAATGGAAAAAAACCTTTATGTTGATTAAATAGATAGTTGCAACTTACCAAACTTTCTTTCAAATCTTTATAATAAACATCAATGTATTGTCCAAGCATGTTATAAAGATGAGGGGTCGAATAGTTGACTTGAACGGTTATATTTTGAAGATTCAGAATTACCAAGAAAGTTGAGTTGTTTACTTGTTTTTGACACCATAATTCAAATTTGAAGTGCTAACTCTTTTTTTGGTTCTTTACGTTCAATAGTTTTGTAGTGATTTGAGAGTGGAGTCATGATAAATTGATAATACATTTGGTGGAATCTTTGTCTTGAAAAGCTATCGGTTTAGTTGAAAGGTCAAAGCACAAACTGTTTACTATTTTCACCAACAAGAAGAAACTATCAATCAATGTGGTGAACGTGAAGACGACTTCTACTTCGCCACCTAAAGTCATTGTCCGATACAGTTTTACATTAACCGTTCTCGGTTATCATTACCTGTTTTTTGTTTTATTATATAGTTTTATATTCCATATAGGTTAAATATATATATATAACGTTTACGAATCAGTCCAATCCAGAAACAAACGGAACAACGTGACCTGTGTATTCTTTTTCCTTTTTCACTTATAGCCATTTTACGAATCCTAAAACATTGGCTCTTAAAATTCTTGTACCCCAATTAATACTCCCGTTTAAATACAAAATGCTTCTATCTTTTGTATATATATATATATATATTTTTTTTTTTGGTCATATAACTTTAAGAAGGTTTCAGCTATTATGGCTTATCACTTTTGGTTTTGAGGAGTTTAAAAGTCATTTTCTTTAACGGTGGAGAAAACATTTGGAATCCGAAATGTAATTCGATTATCTAAAAATCACGGACTTCGTTGGTTCATAGTATTTGACACATGTGCATGGTTGATAGGAGATTTCTTTTTATGTGCTCTTTTTTGCTTTATAGTAAAGAAAAATATATAACCACTTAGATCATATCGGGGAGATGAAAAAACATGTGTGTAACTTAGGACTGATGATCATAAGTAAAGAAAGAAAAATAAATTTATGGTCTAAATCAATATTTCTCTGTAAACAACGTTTTTCTTATGATTTTACGTTTAATAAAAAAACTAGCATGATAAAACAAAGTACAACAGACCAAAAGTAAGGAAACCAAAGCTTGTGAGACCAGAGCGGGTTCTGATATTCAGAAAACGGAAAATTACGAAAAAAATAGACTGTTTTACAAGTTTTTTTTTTAAATAATCGGTTTATTTGTATATAAATAAAAACTGTAAGCTCATATTTGCTTTATTTTAGCGTAGGGCCGATCTTGTGGGAAACCCAAATTGAATGGGAAGAGGAAAGGAACCAACTCTAAACTGGTATGTCGTTGCTTAATCCAAAATATATTTCCCGAAGACGAAAGCAGAAGAATATGATCTAACCTAATGTATAAAGAATGATTGTTGGGCTAATTTGTATGGGTCTCAAATCAATTACAATATGGCTTGTTTTCGCATTTATTAAAGTCATCTCGGTCCATCTATAGAGGCCCAGTTGACAACGCATGAAAAGAAAAATATATAAGTTGTACTAATAATCTCTCCTTCACATTTATTAACTTTCTTTTTTTAATACATAAAGGGTTTACATCCATATTTGTTATGGAGAGTTCGTTCATTCCCTCAAATTAATTCAGTTTTTTTTTTACAGCATTGTAGAAAAAAAATTACAGTCACAGTTATTTTAAGTATTTGGAGTTCTTAATTGTGTTATTAAGAAAAGAGTCAAAAGACTACTTTCTTCATAGAGTTGACAAAAAAAGAAACTCTTTATTAGTCGATAAGTAAACACGTGGCAGACTGCGAGTTCGCAGTGTTAATCACACTGTAACTAAATAGATTCCTCTAGAATCGTTTCTCGACGTTATCTCCCCTAAATCCTCTCGCTAGGGTTTCTTTCTCTTTTGTATTTGAGATTCTCTTTTTCCTCCTCCACCTTTCGATCCATAATTCTACATGACGAAGTATTCTTCTCATTGGGCTCGGCGTTTAACCAAAGTATCCATCTTTCGCATCTTAGATTTTGTTTTCCTAATTTTATTATTGTCTCGTTGTGTTTGGATCACTGGGATTGAAATTCCCCTGTTACGCCTCTTGATTTGCTTGCAATGATGCGTTATGCAGCTTCCGATTGTGTCTCTCGTATTTTGCTCTTCTTATTAGGTTGCCTATAATAGTTAATAAGCAAATTCTGACAAGGCTTAAGACTTTGTATATTAATTTGCAGCTACAATTTTTCATGATTTGAGTGATATACCTTCATAATTCTAAGTTTTTGGGCTATGATTCAAACCTGCAATGTCGTGTTGAGGCAAACACTACGATTTATTTTCTGGATTTTGGTCTTCTTGATCAGGTCGAACATATGTTCTAGTATGTTGATTCTCTATTAATCGAAGTATTATCAATAGTTGAATTTTGTAATGTGCACTAAGTTGAGGTAAATGGGAATGTGGGAATTTTTCTACGAGTCTTTGGCCTGCGTAAATATTGATTACCAACTTGTATCCGCTTTTGCAGGCTTATAACTGAGACCTGTCAAATAAGCTAAAGCTTCTTTTACGGGACTCAAGCTGAGGATTTGGTTGTTGTAGTCTTGTTCGAGTCCACAGAAGGAATCAACAGTGAGAAAGGTGAGGATGTCAAGCGGTCGAAATACCCACTGGTGTCACAGATGCCAGCGTGCTGTCTGGCTTCAAGGACAAGAGGCTGTATGTTCTTATTGTGGAGGAGGATTTGTTGAAGAACTTGATATGGCTCAGGCCAGCCCATTTGATATGTTTAGATCTCACAGGGATGTTGTAGAACGTGATCCAACTTCTGATCTCATGGATGCTTTCTCCACCCTTATGAGGAACCGCTTAACCGAAAGGAGCCGTGACCGAGTTGTCAGGGGAAGAGCCATCAATCCGGGTCCTGACAACTTCCCCGGTCTGGCTCCTTTATTGATCTTTGGTGGTCAGGTCCCTTACAGATTATCTGGAGACAATGGGGTCGAAGCCCTCTTCAATGGCGGCTCACCTGGTATTGGCATCACACGCGGTAATACTGGCGACTATTTCTTCGGCCCTGGTCTTGAAGAGTTATTCGAGCAGCTTTCAGTTGGCACTGCTCGCAGAGGCCCACCACCCGCTCCGAGATCATCAATAGATGCATTGCCAACCGTCAAGATCGCGCAGAGGCATCTTAGGTCGTCCGACTCAAACTGTCCTGTGTGCAAAGACGAATTCGAATTGGGAGCAGAAGCGAAACAGATGCCGTGTAACCACATCTACCATTCTGACTGCATCGTCCCGTGGCTGGTTCAGCACAACTCATGCCCGGTATGTCGCCAAGAACTACCATCAGCTAGAGGATCTTCAAGCAGTCAAAACACGACCACCACCAGAAACTATAGAAGTAGTAGTAGTAGTAGTAACAGCCGTGAGAGCAGCAATGAAAGAAGGAATCCTTTCTCTTCCTTCTGGCCGTTCCGTTCGTCCGGTTCAAGCTCAAACTCCACTCAAAACAGTGGGGGCACAAGAAACTCGGACACAACCGATGAGAACCATAACTACCATCATCAGCAACAGCAACAGTCACATATGGATTACAGTGGTTGGCCTTTTGATTACTAAATGTGGGCTAAAGTACAACATTGGTCTCGTTATGTTCTATGCTTGTGATTTTGCGTCTGTGCCTTGTGTTTCACTCTCTCCCTCCCTCCCTCTCTTATCAACATAAATAATGGAGAAGTGTAACTGTTACTTTAGATTTTCTACGTCTGTAAAATCGTTCATCATCTTCGATATGCTTTGTTAATTGCGTCGATGATCATTCAAGCTTTTCTTTAAAAAAGTTGATTAAAATGGCTGGACACGAATGCGGCTCTCGTGCGATCTATCTCGTGACCTTCTTGCCTCTCCGACACTATTAATAAAAAAACAAAAATAATAATAATAAAGTTAAGCAAACTCGTATTGAAAAATTAACGGTGCAGAGCGATTGAACGAAACTAAAATATCTTCTAGAAAAAGCCATTCTTGATTTTGTTTGAATGATGAATATACGAATTATTAGTTGTCATATATAGTAAACAATTATCGGCTTCACTCTCCAAGACGGCACTGACCACTCCACTCGTCTCTAGATTTACGGTTTAAACAAGCAAAGGTGATCATCGATTTCCAATTTCTTACTTCACTAATCTATCTTTCCTGACTTTTTCGATTTACTCCAATGGGTTGCGTGTTGGTGATTTATCCATTTTTTTACTTTTGATTCTATGCTTACGGATATGTAAGTAAAATCATATGATTGTGATCTGGGTTTTTGCCGGAGTTTTGAATTTTTGTTCGTGTTTCCGTTTAGAGAATGGTGAATCTGGGATCGCTTTCTCTGAGCACCACCAAGTCGAGTAAGCCAATGGTTAGCCTTAGCTTTTGGATACCGTATTTCACTCATTGGGGACAGAGCCTGCTGGTCTGTGGCTCGGCTCCTGGACTTGGTTCTGGGAACGTGAAAAAAGGTTTGCTGCTAAAGCCGTCTCAGCAAGAGGATCAGCTCATCTGGAGTGGTTCTGTTTCTGTCCCACCTGGGTTTAGCTGTGACTACTGTTACTATGTTGTGGATGACTTAAAGAATGTTCTAAGGTCCGACTTTGGGATGAAGCGGAAACTCGTGGTGTCTGAGACATTGACTGCTGGAGAGTCTGTACAGCTTCGTGATCTCTGGCAGGTTTGGGTTTTCATGTCTTTTAATCTGAGGTTGCAGTTTTGTGATTGCTACAGCATAAAAAAAATTCAATTTACACTCGTTTCTTATTTATCACTTAACAATGGCTAGCAACGAACCGCGATTATCTCTTGAGAAGTTCTGTTCTTTTATCGTTTCAGAGTGGGGATCAAGCTCTCCCATTTAGAAGCGCCTTTAAAGATGTCATCTTCCGCAACACTGGCGATGTGGAAATAGAAAAACCTCTAGGGGTATTTGAGAATAAGTCGGATCAAGATGGTAATCATTTTCTGTTTGAATCATTTTCTCCGGGATTCTCTGGTTTGTGGATTGGTCTCCTGGCTAACTTTCGTGGACACTATGACTTTACCACGTAAACAGATTCAGTTGTTGTCCAATTCAAAATCTGTTGTCCAGACGTTGGAGAGGGAACATCGGTAAGCCTTTCTCTATGATCTTTGGTTTTCATTATTCTAATGTTTGGGTCTGATGTGATTTGGTGTCCAAATTTTTTTTATCTTTGGGTATGACATGTACAGGTGTATGTTCTAGGCACCCCAGGGAAGTTGGGGAAATGGAAAGTTGAAAATGGACTTAGGCTCAACTATGTCGGTGATTCCACATGGGAAGCAGATTGCTTGATCCCTAAAGCAGACTTTCCTATTAAATATCCTTTCTTTGCTCTCTTCCATACTAATTTGTTGCAACTCTGATCTCACACTTTACTCCTAAAATGCTTTCTGCGTGCTGGGTTCTTGACTGTTATTTCACATATAGATACTGTAAAGTTCAGAAGGATGGTAACATAGGTTTCGAATCTGGTGGCAATCGGGAGGTTTTGCTTCACTCCACCGGTAGTAAACAGGAATACATTGTCATGTCAGATGGCCTGTTTCGAGTAAGTAACAGAGACAAGCTATGAACTAGCTCCTGATGTGACAGGATTACTGTGCCTTCAAATTAATTAATTTTTGCATGTAGGAAATGCCATGGAGGGGTGCTGGTGTTGCGGTTCCCATGTTCTCTGTTAGGTCAGAAGATGATGTTGGTGTGGGAGAGTTTCTCGATCTGAAATTGCTTGTTGACTGGTCTGTAGATTCCGGGTTGCATCTAGTACAACTTTTACCAGTAAATGATACATCCGTGCATAAGATGTGGTGGGACTCGTATCCCTACAGGTATGAGCACTATATGTATGTTAGATTTTCACGAGTTCAATAACAGGTTACGTCCACACACTTAATTAAGGGAAACAAATATTCCAGAAGTTTTCTTCTTATTTTCTCTTGACTACTGAATCCATGATAGTTCACTTTTTGCTTAAATTTGGTTTCCGGGAACTTACGTTCCATATACTTGGTAGATGATAGATGGCTGAGCTTGAGGCTGTGTTCTCTAATATGTCTATCTCGAACTCATCGACCTGTCTGATTCACCCTTACTGTTCCTTTCTTCTTTTGGATTTTTGCTTTTCTCGTGCAGCTCGCTATCTGTGTTTGCATTGCATCCATTATATCTTAGATTACAGGCTCTCTCTGAACATTTGCCAGAAGGTATCAAGGTAATTTGGTACACTTTTTGTGTGCTAGAAGAACCAGCCTCCTGAGAAACAAATTAGCTGACCTATTTCGTTTTCTTTCAGGAAGAAATTCAGAAGGCAAAGAAGGAACTGGACAATAAGGTAATCAGTCCTTTGTTCGACATTTCGTAGTTTTACTTACTTTTACAGCCTTATATTCATGAAAATAATAGGACCGGAGAAACAGGAAATGGGTTTTTTTTAATGGTTCTTGTCTGTGAAAGCTTACAAGTAAAGGTTCATGCATTAGTTTGTCACAGCCAGAGTTCAAGTGTAAATGAATCTCTTAAGCATCTTTATGCGTAGGATGTTGATTATGAGGCTACCATGGAAACTAAGCTTTCAATTGCCAAGAAGATCTTTGACCTAGAGAAAGACCAGACGTTGAGCTCAAGCTCTTTTCAGAAATTCTTCTCTGAGAACGAGGTATGCTTCAAATCTGATAATGTTTCCTTCATAAAGCTGTAGATACCATATGGCTCCAAAGGCTCACTTCAGCTTTCCATTTGGCTTACTAAGTTTTGTTTTCCTGGAAAGGGCTGGTTGAAACCATATGCAGCTTTCTGCTTTCTCCGTGACTTTTTTGAGACATCCGATCATAGTCAGTGGGGGACCTTTTCTGACTACACAGAAGACAAGGTACTATAGCGAAGTCCTTTCCACATGTTAGTCATTTGGATTGTTTCAATAACTTCTCACATCTCCAAATAACATATGCCCCAGCTTGAAAAATTGGCATCCAAGGACAGCTTGCACTATAACACTATATGCTTCCATTATTACATCCAGTACCATTTACATGTACAAGTGAGTATGTTCTAATTTTTGTTTCATCTAAACGATCTTCCATTCTTGTGAGTGAAGTTGGTTATTGGCTGTTTCATTTAAAAGTGTGTGCTGGTTCCATTTTCAAAAGTTGTCAGAAGCATCAGAATATGCAAGGAGGAGAGGAGTCGTGCTGAAAGGAGATCTACCTATTGGTGTTGACAGAAACAGTGTCGACACTTGGGTTAACAGGAATCTGTTTCGCATGAATACGTCAACTGGAGCGCCTCCAGACTATTTTGACAAAAATGGTCAGAACTGGGGATTTCCTACTTATAACTGGGAGGAAATGTCAAAAGACAACTATGCGTGGTGGCGTGCTCGCTTAACACAGGTTGGCATTAGTGTCCTTACTAACGACGGCGCTTGCAAGATCTGAGGGCTGACCACATTGCATACTTGCTTTGCAGATGGGAAAATATTTCACCGCGTATAGGATAGATCATATATTAGGATTCTTCCGAATCTGGGAGCTTCCAGCTCATGCTATGACTGGTTTAGTGGGGAAGTTCCGTCCCTCTATTCCGTTAAGTCAGGTATACAAGCTACATACTTAGAGTTCAAAAAAACCTTGGCTTTGAGAGTTACTTCTCAAAAGCATTATGGCTACAGATGAACTATATCTAAAGCTAAGGAGAAATGACCAAACTGCTTCTGATGCAGGAAGAGTTGGAAAAGGAGGGAATATGGGATTTTGACCGATTAAGCAAGCCCTATGTCCAGAAGAAGTTTCTTGAGGTTAGTTTTCCATCACACTTGTCACGATTAGCTCAGTAAGTTTGAATTTGTGAGTAGCAAAACCTATTACCTAATAAGATTATCCTTATCTTTTTGTTGATTTATGCCATTGTTCTGTTCCTTCAGGAGAAATTTGGAGATTTTTGGCCTTTTATTGCTTCAAACTTTCTTAATGAAACTCAGAAGGAGGTGTACGAGGTCAGTAAAATTATCAACATTCAGGGGTCGTTTTTTCCTTGGGGGAATCACACAATCAATTCTGTAACACCTCAGCATGGTGCTACCTCTAGGGATTATTTTCCTTAGTTTCTTGGCTTTAGAAGAGCTTCATAATGATGCAATAAGTCGTAGATTCTGAATCATTTCTTGCCAATTTTCTGTCAAGAATTCTGTGGCCTTTTTTTTTCTCAGTGGATATATTAACCTTATAGTAATTTATTTTCTTTAAATATTGAAGTTCAAGGAGGACTGCAACACAGAGAAAAAGATTGCAGCAAAGCTGAAGTCATTAGCTGAGAAGTCTTTGTTGGTAGAAAATGAGGACAAAGTTCGCCGTGATGTCTTCGACATATTACGGGTAAACTGTCATATGCATCACAAGTGCTTCAAATTTCTTCTCCTTGTAAACCACAAAATTACTCTCCACTTTATGTCTTTCTCGAGACTACTGTTCTCAATTGTTTATTTCTGTTGATTTTGTGTCCCTAGAATGTTGTTCTGATAAAAGATCCAGAGGATGCAAGAAAATTCTACCCTCGCTTTAACCTTGAGGATACTTCAAGTTTCCAGGACTTGGATGATCACAGGTACTTTCAGAACCTTTTCCTAATCAAGGTAGTATATTTCCTAAATCAAGAAGTCTGTTCTCGTTCCTTCGATTTTATTTCACACAGATCCTCGTATGCTTTTATATTTTGCTGTACATTAAATTTCGTCAATATGGGAAACCCTGATTAAGGTTTTCTGATACAGCAAAAATGTTCTGAAGAGACTATACTATGACTACTATTTCCAACGCCAAGAGGATTTGTGGAGGAAAAATGCTTTGAAAACCTTGCCTGCTCTGTTAAATTCGTCTAATATGCTGGCGTGCGGGGAGGATCTCGGTCTCATTCCATCTTGTGTACATCCTGTATGTGACCCTGTTTTCCTTACTCTTGATATATCCAGCTTCTCTTCGCAGCTTGTGTAGAGGCATACATATTATGTGTTGGGGGATGCTAAAATCTATAGTTACTCAGGTTATGCAAGAACTGGCTTTGGTTGGCCTTCGCATCCAGCGCATGCCCAGTGAGTCTGATGTGGAGTTTGGGATTCCGTCTAACTATGATTACATGACGGTTAGATTTCCATTCTCATAATTCTGTCTTTCTCTTTTATAACATCCTTCCATTCATTTCTTGAGGAACTTGTAAGTGATTCACCGCATTATTCAAACCACCGTCTTCATATTTCAGGTCTGTGCTCCTTCATGCCACGACTGCTCCACACTGCGAGCTTGGTGGGAAGAGGACGAAGAGAGAAGACAACAGTACTTCAAGGAAGTGATTGGTGTAGATGAAATCCCTCCAAGTCAATGTGTTCCAGAGATAACCAATTTCATTCTGAGGCAACATGTTGAAGCTCCATCAATGTGGGCTATTTTCCCACTTCAGGTCCATTCATCACCAGGATGCATCTGATTTCTCAGATTATTAGAACCTTTTATCAGGCTCAAGAACAATATCTGATGTTTGTTTTTTTCCTCTGGAAAAATTAGGATATGTTGGCTCTGAAAGAAGAGTACACTACTCGTCCTGCAAAAGAAGAGACAATCAATGACCCGACAAACCCTAAACATTACTGGAGATACCGTAAGTAGTAACACTCAAACGTAGAACAATTACAGTTTTTAACTTAATTGTGATGCGAACTGTGTTTTGTGCACACAGGCGTACACGTGACGCTGGACTCGCTTATGAAGGACACAGACCTGAAATCAAGTATCAAGAACCTCGTTTCGAGCAGCGGAAGATCTGTTCCTGCTTCTGCTGGTGAAGACAGTAACAAGAAGAAACAAGGAGTTATAGCCAATGGTTCAACAAAGCCAAATCCATGAAACATAAGACTTCTGATGTCCTATCTGGTTACCGAATCTTGCTTCCACAAATGTTTCTCATTTGTTATAATCAGTCAAAAAGAGTACAAGCTCTCAACTTTATTGTCCATAAAGACCATAAGGCGTAAAACTCTGTATTTGTTGTCAACTGTGTCCAAAATAAAATCTTTGGTTTTAGGCTTAACCAAGAACGTAGCGTTTTGGCTATTGCAACGTTAAGGGAATAAAACTCTGTAATTTTGTATTCCCTTGTTAGTGTCCAAAATAAAATCCTTAGTTCTCGGTTTAAAGCCAGAACTTAAGATAAACAACGTACCTTTTTCACCTTAAACTCTCGTTTTTTTTTCCTGTTTATTTTTAGCAAAACTCTTGTTTTTAATTTTTTCCCTCAGAAAAACGCGGGAAATCCTGAAACGTAAATAAAGAAGAGAAGACATATACAGCATAAACAAATAGATTTAGAGATGCAAAGGGTTGAAGAAAGAGAAAAATTAAAAAAAGGAAAAAAAAGAAAAGGAGAAAGAAGTATCGTTCGAAAGAGGGGAGTCTCAGGAAAAAGAAGGAAAGATTTTTTTTTTCCGGTGACAGTGTCGGTTTCTCTGACGCTCCCCCCTGTTTTTCAATCTTTCTCCGTCTCTCCCTGAATGCCTTCATCCCGTATTCAGGGTTTGTTCCTTCTCATTTTCTACGATAGATTCTTCTTCAAGCAACCTTCTCTTCTTGTTGATTCTCTTCTTCATTTTTTTGTGCAGAAAACTGCGGCGATTCATGGTTGGAGGAGCGAATACTTAAAGGGCACAATGGATTCAAGCGAAGCAAAGGACACACCATCTTGTGACTGTATATAGATCCGAGTTTTTATAGTTGTGTAAATATAAAACTTACGGAGTGCCAAAGTTTTGGCATGAATTGCTTGGCTACGACCATAATCATAACCTGCAAGCCAACATTGATCTCGGATATGGCCGTGGCTATTGATCCATTAAGTGACCAGTTCCCTTACTTCAAACGATCCTCACAAAGATGCAGACTCCAATCGCTGACAAACCTTGACTTCAACTTCCTTGAATCTAACCTCGCACAATCCTTTAACCCGACGGCTGAAGATGACAACATCCATCGAAGCGTCTCCTCTCCTTGCTTCTCCATAGCTGCCTCTGCTAATATGGAGGAAGATTTGAAAGCAACCTCGGCTCCACGGATTGAGATTCTTGGTGGACAGAGAGTGCCCACCGTTCGTGCTCTTGTGGCTGAGGTGACCATGGCTATTGTCTCTGGAGCTCAGCCTCTGCTTTTACCAAGTGGCTTGGGAGGTGCTTATCTCCTGCAAACTGGAAAGGGTCATAACATTGCTGTGGCTAAACCAGTTGATGAGGAACCTTTAGCCTTTAACAATCCTAAAAAGTCTGGAAGTTTGATGCTCGGGCAACCAGGAATGAAGCATTCTATTCCCGTTGGTGAAACCGGTATCCGAGAGTTGGCTGCTTACCTTCTGGATTACCAAGGGTTCTCCGGTGTTCCACCAACAGCTTTGGTTAGTATCTCGCATGTCCAATTTCACGTCAGCAACGCCTTCTCGTTCTCCTCCATGCCTTATAAGGTGGCTTCCTTGCAGCGATTTGTGTGTCATGATTTTGATGCGGGAGAATTAGGTCCAGGAAGCTTTACTGTTACCTCGGTTCATAGGATTGGAATACTAGATGTGAGAGTCCTGAACCTTGACAGACACGCAGGGAATATGCTAGTGAAGAGGTGTGGCCAAGACAAGGGTTATAATCGAGTTGGGACCGCTGAGCTTGTGCCTATAGATCATGGTCTCTGCCTCCCTGAATGCCTAGATGATCCTTACTTTGAATGGCTAAACTGGCCTCAAGCTTTGGTTCCATTCAGCGATACTGGGCTGCAGTATATATCCAATCTGGACCCTTTTAAAGACGCAGAACTTCTGAGAAATGAACTACACTCTTTGCCGGAATCAGCCATACGGGTCCTCATCGTCTGCACGGTTTTCTTAAAACAAGCTGCAGCTGCAGGGCTCTGTCTCGCGGAGATAGGGGAGAAGATGACTCGGGATTTCTCTAGAGGTGAAGATAGTTTCAGTCTGTTGGAGAACCTCTGCACCAAAGCGAAAGCAACTGTAGCTGGCAAAACTTGCATAGGCGGTGACTATAGTTACGAAGGAAATGAAGTGAGCACAGAGACAGTGTGTGGAATGTTCAAGTTTGACGGTGGAGATACCCCATGTGAAGTGGAGATTTCAGAGGTCTTTCATGTATCTAAACCACCCTTGGCTCCAAAAGGGCCACGTGCAAACTCCATACCTGTCAATGTATCTGTTTCGTTGTTGTCCTCACAAAACCAGCGGATTACTCATCATGAGAAACCTACCGTGAATGCAAAAGAAAAGAAGAGAGGAGGCACCATGAGGAGCAGGAGCCCACCAATGTGTGTGAACCATGCTGAATCAGAAGGTGTTTTTTTCGGGGACATGACAATAGTTGAATGGGATATGTTTCTGCAGAGCTTCCAGACACTTTTGCAAGACGCACTGAGCAAAGGGTCAACACGCCATGATTAGGTAAACAATAAAAAAGAATACAGGAAAAAGATAACCAAAGAGATGAAATCTCAGAAGGTTAAACTTTCAGGTGTTTATATAGAGGTACAAGTGTGCATTACTGCCAAGATGACCATAGTGCAGGCTGTAGACTAACTAATTAATACCTTAGAAAGCATATGGAATATGAGACGAGCAGACTAAGCCGTCCACTCCTATATACTTCTTATTTTTCTTCTTTCTCATCCCCTATTGTACCACGTTATTCTGAAACATTAATAACCTTAAATTGCTATATAAGAAAAAAACAAAATCGATTGTAATGTAACTGATGTAATCAGAATATATGCACTCAAGTGAAGTTTCCCGGTAACCTGTTCTTATATTCCTCTCAGGAAAGAATTACACTTTGTACTGGTTGTTCTCAAGTGCCAGGCTCACTTGTTCACAAGATACCAACAACTGACTCCTCCCTCGTAACACAGCCCTCCCTTTCTATATCCCTCTATCTCTACTTACACTCTTATTCTTGTGTAACTTCGTTTGCAGCTGCTGCTACCTTCTCTCTTTATGATCTCTGTGTACATAGGCTCTAAGAGGTCTATCAATAATACTGTGGGACAATAAACCAAGCTTCAACACTGAATGTCAACTTTTTCGAAAACTCAGTGGAAATAATTTATATGTAAAGAAGTTGCATCTTGAATAATACTGCGTAAGAGTTGGCTACTAGTAGATCCTTTCAGCTGTAGAAACTGGCCGCAGGAACACTACTATGACTGTGATGTTATCGCCACTACCACGCTCTGCAGCCTCGGTTACTAATCTCTTGGAACACATTGAAGGTTCTTTTACAGTATCCCTGATTATACCAATAACTTCCTCATCTTTTACAACATCCCAGAGTCCGTCGCTCGCCATTACCTAGTCAAGTCCACCTTTTACATCTCTGAATTGGTGAATAAACAAAATTTCATGATATAGAACTTACTAGGAACTCATCGTCAGGTGATAGAATGGTCTCACTGATTTCTGGTTCTGCGGTTACAGCTGGCTTCAGGTCATCATCTCCTATCGACCGGGTAACCTGTTACAAAAAAAAGGATAAACTGAATTGCCAATTTCATGTTCCTATAATATCTGCTATCGTTTTGAGCAAGTCTGTCAAATACATAATGGGCGAACCTGAAGACCAGCAGGAGCAACTCTCCATGTGTCAACCAGCCATTCAATACGCCCACCTTCTCCAATCACACGGTTTCTTTCTTCAATACAGATTGCAAGATGTGCCTGTTTCATATGCTAGAGCTGAGTTAACGGGAAATGGCGTGCGGGCATCAACATAATAATAAATTACCGTACTTCAGTAATGATAGTCCCATCTCACCTTACTTAGAGCAAAAGGGTAGCCAGCACGGCATAAAATTGCCCTAGAGTCACCAACATTCGCAACGAAAATCTTATTGTCCACTAGGAGAGAGGCTAAAGCAGTACAACCAGGATGCCAGTCTTTCTGACTCACCCTTTTTGATTGACGATGGGAGTCAAGTTCATTTCTGAAAGCTAAATCAGTCCTAACAAATGCTTGTGACAGTGCCTCTTTAGCGCTGAAATGAAACATAGGAATGAGTTTTCGAACAAACCAAGCTGAAGGGTAAGTAGGAAAAGCTTGAGCTGAGCATTGACCTTGTGGAAGATAAGCTATGAATTAATCCTGGTAAAACTTGAGCAGAAAATTCAGCAGCTGCCGCACCTGCATGTCATTCATGATGCTATTATATACCCTATTTCGTGAGTAACGATATAATTTTGAATACAAAGAGGGAGGGCGTGTAAATTTCTGGATTTTGATGCTGGATGAGTTTAAAATGGTTGTTGGCATACCTCTGTGACCATCAAAGATACCAAATAAGTGGATGTTTTCCTCATTACACATGTGGGGCATGAGGAAGTGTGTATCTTCCATGGATTCTCTTCTTCCACATGTTGCAAAAGACCCACAAGAAACTGTAGGGACATATCTTGAAGAGTCATCTGTGGAACTAGACCACAATTTCAGATTAGGGCCAGTGGAAAGAGACGATTTCTTAGATAAACACTCCCCCTGACTGGACCAATTAATGTTGCCCCTGTAATCTCCTGTATTTTTAATGGCATACCCATCTTTATCACTCCTGGAAATAGAAGTTGTCTCAAGGAAATGACCTTGCTGTTTTTCTCTCTCTAGTTCCCAAAGTGATTCTAGTTCCAAAACCACATCGTCCAAAGAAGGCCGCATAGAAGGATCAGCTCCCCAGCAGTTTTGTATCAGAGACAGCAAACTCTTCGGAACGTGCAGTCCAGTTTCCGCAAGAGCAGGTCGCAGACCAGAAGACACAATGGCAGCTGTAAGTTGCTGCTCTGTGTAATTCATCTCTAAAACAGTGTGAGCCTGCCATCCAGATATATACAGGGTACACTATGTGTCACGAATGAAAAAAAGCAGGAATGCGTTTATATGTACTTGAGATACACGTTAGTAATATATCTGAATAGTCAGATATAGGCAGTTCAGGAGCTCAATTTACAAAGGTAAATCTATTATATCGAAAATAAAGGCTGTGGGGAAGAATATTTGAACCTGAGCTTCTGCACGAAGATCAGTATATGGAACAACTCCAGTCAAAAGCTCACTGCAATGTAAGAAAAGGAACAATACTTTATAAGCAAAGATCTTTTAGGAAGAAAGCTAAACAAACCGTAAACAAAGTTAGATACCTGAAGGAAAAATCAATGCAAGAAAATACGAGGAAGAAACTTTTCAATTTCTACTCAAAGAAAATTCTTACTTGATCAAAATCCCAAAGCTATAGATATCTGATTTCTCAGTATACATCTCTTTCCTTAGTATTTCAGGTGCCATGTAAATAAGTGTTCCCACCATATTCTTTTTGTGGAAACCACCAGTTGGCTTTCCAGACGATCTCCAATTGTGTAAATTAACTTCTCGCAAATCCTTTTTGTATTCTGCTAAACCAAAGTCAGCCAGATATGGGGAAAGCTTCTCGTCAAGCTGCATCAACAAAAGCTCACTTAAGCTGAGCCTAGATCTTTCCTTGAGAAAACAGAAGAAGTAGGTATTCCCTATGAAAGAAGCATATTAGAAGATAGAGAATCTAGATTATGGAAGAAGAGCATTACAAGAACATTTGCTGGTTTCACATCCCTATGAACAATTCCGTTGTTGTGGAGATATCGCAATGCCTTTGCTGAGACATGAAACAGAGAAAATTAGAAATCCAATTTACCATCCAATCATAATCCATCACAAGATATCGTCAGAGTCAGACACAATGACAAAAAGGTCGTTCCTTGAGACAAGGAGATAAGTCACACCTAACTGAAGCGTGATCGTTAGCACTTGATCAGTACTGGGAGACCACTCCTCGACGTGTAACTTCTCAGCCAAGGTCCCAGACTCGTAGAACTCAAAGAAAAACATGTAATTTGGGGGTTTCGCGTGTGCTGCCAGTAGCTTAGCCAAACCCGGATAATCGAGATTGCTTCACCAATCGAAAAAAAACAAAAGTAAGAAAATCAACATTGTGCAAAATGTGATAAAGTAAGAGTTTTTTTTAAATTGGAACGAGAGAGATAGATACCATAAGAGCTGCAAATGCCTGTGGAACTTGTCGAGGTCGTCGGAAGTAGACAAGATAGGCTTCTTCGCCGCGACTCTTCGGCCATCCAGAATAGCTTCGTAAACCACACTCTCTGATCCTGAAAAAAAAATGCCCACAAAAATCGAATTCAAAACCGAACGCAGACGGAGAGATAAGAGAGGGGGGAGAGAAGACGCAGTACCTCTAGCGATTGGAGAGAGAAGAGTGAACGAAGAAGACGACAGATGAAGAGGAATCGATTGACTGGTGCAACATCCTCTAATGCAGGTGTTTGGCTCCACAATTTCCATCACCATTTTGTCAAAGCCTGAAGGACGAAGCACGATGAGCGTCACCGATCCAGTGATGGTGATGACGACAACGAATTCCTCAATTTCGCAGCTCAAGCGGAGTCAGAGAATGCATACCGTTTTCATGCGTTTGAAACGCTCTAAAATAAATTTAGACGATACACACTTCTTGCCGTTTTTTTTGGTTTTCTTATCTCTTCGACTTTTTCATAAAGAAGGTATGTGCTTACCCGTTCAGGTGACGACACGTTTGTTGACTTGTCACTTTCCTTGTTTAATCGTCAAGCAACGTAAAGAGACCGACGGGCCATAACTTATGAATCTGAAAATGGTAAGAAGCATAAGTCTTTATTGAAGATGGAATCAAAAGCCTTCGGTTCTGTTACATTCTTGATTATCACCTTTCTTCTCTGTGGAACATTTCGATTGGGGATTTGCAGATCAGAAGAGAAAAGCACGGAGAATACGATAATGCCAGGAGGCCTTCAAGATCTCCCCGGAAACCAGAATAGTGGAGAGATCGAGAGTCTTGCTCGGTTTGCCATTCAGGAGCATAACAGCCGAGAGGTCTTTGATTCCTCTGTTTTCTGGTTATGTATCCTGTTTTGGTGATAAGATTCTTTGTCTAATTAGTTTTGTTTATTTTTTCGGTTAAGTGCAGAACAAGGTTATTGAGTTCAAGAAGATTGTAAAAGCAAGAGAGCAGGTAGTTGCAGGAACCATGTACCACTTAACTCTGGAAGCAAACGAAGGTGGCCAGACAAAGAATTTCGAAGCCAAAGTATGGGTGAAGCCATGGATGAAGTTCAAGCAGTTGCAGGAGTTTAAGGAATCATCCACTTAAAATTTACCTGTTTAAAGGTAATCCAAATGTTTCTGTTTAATTTGATGAGAATAATGAGTCTGAGATAGTTTGGTCTCAGACCGGTCTGTGTAATGTATAGACGAAAGTTAACGTTATCAAGGAGCTTGTTCTGTTTTCCTGAAATTTTCTTATGTATATTGGCTTTCTGTTGATTCAAAGATCGTTAAACTCCATGACAAAGAAGCTGATTTCTTTGCTTATCCTTGAAACAAATGACACAATCAAAAGTTTTCGATGATAAACTGCAAAAGAAACATGTATACAAAAAAACAGCAAGATGATCAGCATCAGTACGCAGAACCAGAATGTAGATCAGAGAGACAATTACATATCGAAAGGCACGCGTTTATACAGATCAGAAGGCAATCGAGGCGTTGCAACGGCTTGAACAGGAATACGCATGTATGTAACGAGTCCAGGGTTTTCAGACATGTCAATCTCCTCTGGGTTAGTCCCTTCAGGTGGTGTCCAAACGAAATGGTGAAGCAAATGACTCATCATCGAAGTCACCAAATTGATACCAAGTTGTGCCCCGGGACAAACCCGTCTTCCTGCTCCAAACGGAAGCAGCCTAAAATCATGACCTTTCATGTCAACATCTTCTTCCAAGAATCTCTCTGGTCTAAACTCTAATGGGTTTTTCCATACGGCCGGGTCTCTAGCCACCGCCCAAACATTCACATGGACGTTTGATCCTTTTGGAATGTCGTAGCCTCCGATCTTCACGTCTGCGTTGGACCGGTGTGGAAGCATTAGAGGCGTCGGAGGGTGCAGTCTGAATGATTCTTTAACCACGCATTGCAAGTACGGTAAGCGTGAGAAATCTGGCTCGGTTAAGACCCGGTCAAGTCCAACAACTCTGTCAAATTCTTCTTGCACCTTTTGTTGCACCCTCGGATTCCTGATCATTTCCGCCATCGCCCATTCCGCTGTTATCGCTGTCGTGTCCATCCCTGCCGTGATCATATCCTGCACACATACACCATTCACCCCGAACATGAGCAACAAGAAATCCTAATCAAAGGGTCTAAATGGTTGTTCTGTTTCTGATGCGGTCAACAATCTGTGTTTAACTGGTCCGAACCGCTTAAAAAAATGATTCAAGACCAAAAAACGATCTAATCAGCAAACGGATTGATGTGCACTGTCTTAGCAAACGTTCAAGCCTAAAGATTTGAAATGTATCTCAGTTGATTTCATTTAAGCACTAAAACGCACCCATAGAAGACCAATGATGGTGTCCTCGCTAAGATCATACTGATCCTTCAACGTTAGCAACGCATCAACGAAATGCTGCTTCGCTCCACTAGACTTTTGACGGGCCAGAGTGTGCTCCTCCATGATAGCTCGAGTGAGGAGGTCGCGACGAGCACCGTGCTTTGCAAAGGCCTTCTCATCGGCCGGAAACATCCACCGGAGCCAGGGGATGTGTTCAGCTATCGACAGTGAAGCACCTAGCTTCAAACCATTGGATACAATGGCCTTGAACTCAAGCCCTTGCTCGTCCATCACACCTTCCGCGTTCACAAAACGCTTCCCAAACGCAAGCCGCGTTATGTTATTGAACGCAACCGCTCCTAAGTACTTCCTCAGTTGTAATCCTTTCGTTCTGTTTTCTGAGGACGGATATGTAATCAATTCAGTACAGAATAGAGAAATAGCATAATTTACATTATTTATTGATATTAATCAGATTCATAAATAAAAGTCAACACAAATTATTTAGAAGTTGAAAACATAAATCATTTTGATCCTTTCCGACGCTACAGAATAAAGGCAACGCGTGGCTTACTTTGCTTTGTATGAAAAAGACAAATCTAGCATAAATCTCGTTCTTTCCAAAGAGCAAAGCTTACGATTTTGAGTAATACAAATTTCTTACTGCTTTTGTATAAATCGAATTTTCCTTAGTCAAAGCATTTCCACACAAATCGTATCTCAAATTCTCTTTTATTCTTTTCCTCTTTTGAAGAGTTTTTTTAAATTACTAAAAAAAATCTTTTTTTTCATTTCGAAAAAATTGATCTAAAGGGAAGACGTACCAGGAAGGTTACAGTCTCTGAAGACGGACTCGACCATGGCAGTGACCTCATCTTCACGGATAGGTCTGAGAGACTCGAGCCGTTTAGGTGTGAAGAGCTCAAGCGTGCAAACTTTTCTCACCTTCACGTAGTGGGGCCCATAATCAGCCCATATAAGATCCTGACCGTTGCGGCTGAATGCTTCCGTCGATCTGTTCCGGTGCCGGTCGGCGAGTTTCTGGTCGTGCTCTTTGAGGACTTCTTTAGCTAGCTCGGCGCTTGATACCACGACATTTAGAATCGAACCGATCCAGACCGAAATGATTGGTCCATAGGATTGAGCCCACTCGTAGTAGCATCTGAACCGGACCGGTTTTATGTCGTAGAGGTTACCGACGATCGGCTTGGGGCTTGGCCCCGGTGGGAGCTTGAATCTCAGCCGTTGGATCAGCTTGTAAGAGACGACGGCGGCGATTGTCGCCGCCGCTATGAGAAACCACGACATGGAGCTTTTTTTATTGTGTTCTTTATTTTTCGGATCAGTGATAAAAAAAAAGGAAAAAAAATGTAAAATGGAATTCACTTTTAGAATTCTAGATAGATGTGGCCGAGACTTTGATTTATATTAGGGAGGGGGTTGGTGAACCAATTTATTTTGTTTGTTTTAAAATAATTATTTGTGAAATATTTATTGTTCTTTTTAGCAAGCAATTATCTTTTATATGTAAAATAGGAAATATGGAATTATATCGCAAAGTTCACGGCACAAATAAAAAGTGGATAATGGGTAGTCTCTTACGTTTATTTTGACTTGTTATACTACTGAGGATTTTTTTTTAAAGGGATTCATTACTTTCGATTTCACTAGTAATGAATTAAATAGTTTATCAGAGAAGTTGGTTCGTTTTATTCAAATGTGTACTATGTAAAATGTTATAGACTAGTTTTATTGTCAAAAAATGTATTTAGTTTTGAAATTATAAGCATTAATTATTACTGCATTAGTGTTCAAACACATGCATGTTAGCTAGGTGTTAGTTAATAAAGAAACGCACGTGAACAACAAAAATCAGGGAATTAACCTCTCTCTACGAAACGGAAACATAGTATTTTTTATGAAAATAGAATAATAATCTATATTACATATCTTCTTCGAAAGAAGAAAATGCTAATCCACAGTAATTAAATAGTATTACTTCGTCTGCTGCTATCATTAGTATTTCTTAAAACTCGCAAATCATGTTTTCTATTACAAAGTTGTAAAACATTCGTTTAGTTAGTGGGTCCAAAACGGTAATAAATGTTTTATTCATAAGATAAGACCGTGGTCACAAGCGTTATGATAGCGAGTGGGAAAGCGTAAGAAGGTTTAGTTTGGGGTTGGTGTGAGGGACACGTCATTTTTTATTGGCTATCACATGAAGTAGAGAGGGTTGGTGCGATCCGACCAGACATAGCTGCGTGCTATAAGATGGATTCAGTAGACTCACTCATTACAAACCTTTTTTTTTTTTTTACTTTGCCCAATATAATATTTTCAACAACAAGAAAACAAATTAGTGACTTTTCACGTATGAGATAATAATCTAATCAAGAATCAATCAGTTGTTAAGATAAAATTATAGTATTTCTTCTGTTTTATTTTTGAAGTTTTAGTTTTAGTATTGCTTTTGTTATAATAACCAAAAAAAGGTGTGGGAGAGTCGGTGTTGTATGTTTAGTGGGTCCAGACGAGTAGGTGGGTGTGTTTGGTGAGACGTAAAATTTAATTATTTTTGTCGATTTTTTTCTTTACGAGTCTTGTGAATTTTTATTTGTCTTTTGTGAAATTTTTTGTTATTATATTCATTATAGGTGAGCAATGATTCAAAATTTGGCTTCCGTAAGACGTATGTGTTATTTATAGACCCTATTTTTCTTTTGGGTTAAATGTAAAGGCCTCGCCAAACTTCTCCTAATTTAATGATTTTCAACCAAATATTTTTGATTTCGTCTGGTTCAGTTTATCTATTTTCATATTTGGGCTTTTATATGGGCTTTAGTTCAAAACACTATTAATACTTTGGGCTTATGTAAACTTTGCTCTCTTTGTTACCTTTTTAAAAAAGTGGGCTCAAAATTGGTTTTGCTTTAAGCAGAAAATCATCTTGGACAGAGGGCCTCAATATATTCGGAGGATGAAGATTTATTTATTCGAAATCATCAAACCCACAGTCAAAATTTGGTGTCAAATCAAAAGAGATTATGGTTAAAAAATAAAAAATCAACTTAGTAACCATCAAACAAGAAATTAAAGTCCAAAAAGCTTTTGAAACATGTTCCGTTGTACATGAAACTTATATGCCATTCTATGTAAAACATGTTGTAGTTTATGTGTTCTATATAGAATTTTTTAAAACTCTATGAATAAATTTAAAATGGTATATTTTCTTAATTTCGGTTGCTTGTATGGCTATTGATCATAATTCTCCTAAAAACATCATAAAATTAAAAATTAATACATTTCTAGTTATATGTAAAAGCTTGTAAACCAACACTTGTATGAATTAGATAAAAAGAGAGGAAATGCAATTTTTCGTTATGTATCGTCACTTAATTCACAATATTTAATGCTATGTAGCAGTTGCGTATTAATAACAAATGCAGTGATTTACATAGGCTTAAAGCTAGTTAAAGATCAAAATGGATGGTACATCGAACCCTTAGTTACTCTAAGAAGTCAAAAATATAAATAAAACTTTTGAAGCTGGGGAAGTAAGGAATTCAAACTTACATGTATCAAAAAGAAGTAACTCTTCCCCTAAACAAAAAAACAAAAACAAAATACTATGTAATTAGCATCGTGGAACGTTCTCCACATTCTCACTGCAAAAAACCACAACCACCACCGATGGTTCCTTCTCCGCCGCCGCCTTAACTTTCCCGGTTTCAACATCATCATGATCAGCTTCGTCGATTCTCGGCATTATCGAGAGACCATTATTGCCACTACAACACTTTACGGCTTCTAAAATGTTGTTCTCTTCACGGAGTATCTCTTCGCCGTCATCGTCTACGTGCTTGCCCCATAACACGGCGTAGACTCCCACCGTCAAAACAACCACTCCGATAACCCTGAAAATTTCATATATAGATTCCGGTTTATATTAGTTAACACGAGAGAGCCAAGCCTTAACCAGGTGTATCTCATAATGAACCGGTTGTTGTTAACGTACACTGCAAGGTAGATTCCTTGGCCGAGAAGGAAGAAGCTCATTATGGAGACAATGACGACGACAAGAGGGTTAAAAGCAGTGACGAAGACAGGCCCCTTTCGCTGCATCATAAGTCCTTGAACGTAGTAAGCTATGGTCGACGACATTATTCCCTGTAATCGGATCAATCCACAATATATAAGTATGAGTTTCATCCATCATTTGTAATTAAATTGATCTTTGTGTTATATATAAAAGTGGCTTAGAATTGTGTTTTTTAAAGGACGAACCGCGTAGGCAGAAGCGAGAAGATTCATGTCAAAACCGATGTTTAAAGCAGAAGGATTGTGTTCCATTACGAAGGTCAGGGCTAAGGATTGTAACGTTCCGATGAAACACACCATGGTCGATAACGAGAGATGGGCCGAGTATTTCTTCAAAGTCGATGCCTAACAAAAATAAAATAAAAACATATGACGCCGTAATTAGTTAGATCCATATATATTTCTATATCCTGTAGCAAAATGTATTATAAAAAAATCATGAGAATTTTTTAAAAATATTTTAATCCAATCATGTTTTTTGTCTTTATTTTATAATTTCTATTTCTATTGCACTTAATCATTTTGAGTTGATTAATGTTATAAATAAAAAGAGCTAATTCTGTAATATATACTTAAGATCTCAAAATTTATATATAAATAAAATTATATATGTAGAATAACAAATTTTAGCTATTCGTTGACCAATCTAAGTGGTTTATTGATATGTTTTTTTTTCTTTTTCCTCCACATAATCTAAGAGTCTAAACCAAAATCACACGAACCTAAAACACCAACTACTTTTTTAGATTAGATCATGATTAATACCTGAAGAACGAAGAACGAAGCCCATGAGAGGGAGGCAAGGAGGAGGAAGACGGCGGCTTTAAGATAATCACCGGCCAGCGGCGAAGAGGCAGTGGTGGTGGTGAGGTGAGATCGGAAGAAGTTGATGAAAGGGCCTTTGTATAATATCATCAATATGGATCCAACCAATGTCACTAATGTCCCCACCACTTTTACTTGGCATCTTACTTTTCTCATCTCCACTTTCTCCATCCTTTTTTTATATTCAAATATTTACATAAAAACACATCAATTTCATAATTTATGATCTCGTCACATATTAATTGTATCATACTTGTACATATCTACGTATGAATTGGTGCATATCCACGTATCACAATATACATTTATTTATGTATCTACCTGAAAAGAGCGGCGAGGATAAAGGTAATTGCGGGCACGATGTTGCTGACGGCGGAGGCAAACGTCGGAGATGTGAGTTTCAGACCGATGTAATATAGGTTCTGATCAATCACAGGCCTGTTTAGATAACATCATATTCGTTAGCCTTATAATTGTAACAGTTTACATATACTCAACAAGACAAAAACGTTTTGGAGATGGTTTAGGAAGACTAACCCGAGAAGAGCAAGAACAAATATGTGCATGAATATTGGAAACGTCATCTTCGACCTCACTTTCCTACAAAATCCCCCAACACATAACTGTTACAAAAGGCACTTACGAAAAATTAACTGTTTGCCTCTCAAATATGAGATTTTTATTTTGTACCTTTCGGAGAGAAATGCGAAAGGTGCGATCGCGGCTGTGGCAAAAGCGTTGCGGTATGCAACAAGAACGTAATGGCTCATACCGCGGTCAAGGACGGTTTTAGTGACCAGGTTCATACCGGCGTAACCGAACTGAAGACAAACCATTGCAAAGTAAGGTTTAGCTGATTCTGACATCCTTAATCCCATCTCAATTAGCTTTTAATGTTTTTTTCTGTAGGTTTTAAGACAAGAAAATTAAACAAAATTTTGGGGTTGTTTTATGATCCTTGAGGATAAAAAAAAATGTCAAATTAGTGTTTGTAAATAAGAGAAATGAGTTAGGAATAGAGAGGAGAGAAACACTTGGAGAATGTGCTTTTTCCTAAGAACCAAGTGATGAGAGGTTCTTTGTATTTATATCATAATATTCGGAAATTTGTTCAGTGTTCTCTGCTTTCTTCTTTTCGTTTTTCTTTTCTACATTTTTATTAAATTTTTATTTCTTTTAATGACGTCGGCGTTAATTATTCCCGGTTGATTCGGTGTAACAATTGGGTGTCATGAATTCATTATCTCTAAAGTATGTGGATAAAACATTCTACATATAAATATTCGGTTTATATGACTTCATGAAACCAATCATATTAGGTAAATAAAACTTGTGGCTACTAAAAGTCGAGATCAATAGTGTGATTGATGTGGAACAAATGAGTTGTCTAGTTTAATACGGTAGCTAGATACAATTAAATAATGTTTCTAAATACTTTCTCGTGTTATGTTTTTAATTGCAGAATATATTCGAGATGATCCTATTGTTAGTAGTCCATGCAACTGCAAATTCAAAACAAAAAATTACATTTGATCAATCTTGAGAGCCTATTGAATGATTATTTGACGAATATAAGTCAAACGTGGTTTGCGATTTACATTGTCTTTCTTATCATCATAAGCCATTTACTTTGTCTTTCATTCATTGAAGTAACTTTATAGTATAATTTTTTGTTGGTTAACGTATAATAAATTTGACAAATCGACCAACCAAAACCACTATATTATGGTTTATATACGTATATGGAGTGTGACGTATGTGGAAACCTCTATCCTAATTCATACACTCATGGTCACAAATGATCGATCTTAAGAGGTTCAATCAATGAAGAAAACACAAGTGACAAAGTGAATTCTACGTGGCAGCAACAATCAATTGGGCTCAATCTTACGTACGTTAGGGACCCATCTCTCAAAACTACGATTTCTATCTGAAAATGCGTTCTTCTGTTGAAAAAATTAAGGTGGACAAAATATTTGTTGGATGTCTTGTCTGTTATTGATTTCAATCTCTTCGCAACAAAAAAAGCAGATATTTTTAGATCTACCTGCCCAAATAAATACTAAAAACTTATACTTTACATCGTTAAAGTGAATTAGAGCATGTATAATATGTTTATTAGAACTATAAAATCTTTTTTAACAAAAACCAACTAGAAATATCTTGAATACTTGTTTTAATTATTTTTTGAACTTTTTGAATACTTGGTCTGTTTCGGACAATGCCTATACAAAATATAAGAATAAAATACAGAAAAAAAGTTTACTATATATAACTAATCTCTATTATACAAAATATAATGTGTTCTGTTTAGAAAATAGAATATCAAATTTCATATCATATACAAATACTTTATTGGAAAAAAAACAAAATTTTTTTTGTTATTATAAACTACCCATCGTCTCAAAACTCCACCACCTCAAGTGGTTGTCACGATTCCATATCTTCTTTTTCTCCGTTTGAAGTCGGCTAGCTCTTTTATACATATACAACTAGTTATAATCAGAAGAAGACGTGTGTAAAATATATTACGTATATGTTATTTATAGTTTCTAGCAATTATTACAATGAGAGCGTGAAAGCAATAATAACAATCAAATCACATATTTACAACTTACGTGGTTTGTCTCATCTTTAGTATATGACATGACCAGTATTACCAAATTTTACGCATTTGAATGTTTAGAAATTTAAGTATCAGCCTGTAACAACAACATACAGAAGATCAACTTGGACTCTACGTTTTGTAAAACTTGATATAAAATCAATTAAAAACTGACTATATTTGGTGGATTCCTTTTCGTATACGATAGAAGAATTTGTGTATATGCGAGTGCATATGCTTATATATATGTGAGTGCTTCTTTATACATGTATCATATTGCACCTGTTGATATCAATCTGCATAAAATTGCCTATCCGAAATGTGAACCACATAATACTAAATCAGTGCGGACAGAAAAAGCTAACCACGTCTCAGTAACTTATTGGATTCTTTTTTTAGTACATTATTATATCCCTAGATATTGCATCTTTTATCAGTTTATGTCTCAAACCCTTCACTTATACTTTTTATTCTATAGTTGAGCATCCATTATCTTTTATAGAATATGCATTATAGTGGCTACTTTACTTAGTTGAGGAAGGTTTATGTGGAATTCGTGTCTTAAGTTCAATTCTGATTAATTAGATAGATTCAATTGTATTATACTATGTCCCATTAATTTATAGATATCTATGGTGAGAAGTAAGAACATAATTTTTATTTTGAAAATTCTTTTCAAACTAATCAGAAAAAAGTTTAATGATTCGATCCTTAATTAAGACATCTCGATTTACATGGTTTCTACTGGAGGTTCTTTTTATTTTATTTTAAGTAAAAATTCAATACAAATATCCAAAAACGTGACTCACGCTTAATTACTTGTTTATATTAGTTTAGAAAATTGGATTTTAAAGTACTTTCATATCGGTATATCCTATGATGGATTCAAATTTTACATAAATATCAACTTTTAAAAAAATAATTAAGAGCCCAAATGTATGATGAACTAATCATAGTACAATAGTAGGATCTATAATCCAAGCTCCTTATTTTAGTTTTATCGTTTATGTTGATGAAATTGATGAACCGTACGTGTATGTAGAAGATGAGAATAATAAAGTAATTTTCATAATAATTCCGCTAGTTTAGTTATGACCAATTAGATAATGATCCCTTAATACTATGTGGCTATAAAAATTAGCAGCCCTTGCGTATAAAAGTTTATAAGAAAGTAAATTGAAAATGTAAAAGACAGATGACTTTGTGTAATGTGAAAGTAGATGTGTGGATTCCACGTAAATTCGAGTCTGGTATCAAAAAATACGTGTCGAGGCCTCATGATTTAGTTACCGAATCGAATATTTTACGTCTCTGCGATTGGGGAATTATATGCTTTTACACAAAAATCCTTCTGGCAAATGTATCAGACTTTCTTTTCTTTTACGTAGCAAATCATTCGTAAATCTAATTAAATTATTTTTTCAGCTTTCAATATGATTCACATATTTCTACCAAATTTGATCTTAACCATGCATATGTATAATGTCCGGTGTCTATCACCACATCATTTTCTATCTTTTTATTTGTTTTTTATATCATAATTCTTCTATAATCATTAATTTTTAAAACCGTAGCGATTACTAACTTATAGTTATTTAATTTTACCTCTTGGTGGAAGCAAAACTTGATGTTAATTCATATTGAAAATAAAGATTATAGGACTTCTTAGCCACTTATAGACTTAAAGACAGAGGAATTGAAAATTCGAGAGTTTCAGTACAAGAGAGATCAAAATGTTTCAGACTATAACTACATAGAAACTTGTGTGTCTATATATGTATAGACACAAATATTATACTCAAGATAATAAATGTTTTCGGGGTGGGTTTATAATTTAAATAAAACAAAAACAAGACTCATGATTTGATTAGAAAATCGAGAAAGAAAAATAAAGAAAGTGGGTCAAAAGTGTGGGTGCGTTTTTGGTTAGTAAAGAGAAACGGGGAAAAAAAGAGGGCAACAAATCCAAATGGTCATCTAATCATCTTCCAGCAACTTCATTTCCACACAAACTTTTGGGCCTACACAAACTTCTCTTGTCTTTTGTCTATCGTTTGAAAAATGGCATTTGAGCAATTTGGCAATCTCGTTGGATTTGGAGTCTCTTATAAATATAGTGACGTGTGTATATATATCACGAGTTGTAGTCTAAGTCTTGTTTTTTTAAATCTTAGGGCAACTTTCTTTGGTCATGCAACTCCAACATTTTGT
This sequence comes from Schrenkiella parvula, assembly GCA_000218505.1. NCBI lineage: Eukaryota > Viridiplantae > Streptophyta > Magnoliopsida > Brassicales > Brassicaceae > Schrenkiella > Schrenkiella parvula. The sequence continues at coordinate 8,460,768 of CM001190.1, read as the reverse complement.
TTAGCATGAGTTCACTTTTTGCTGTGTGATTAAGCGATAAGAGTATATACGTAACGTACGTATTATAGATGTTTGGCTTGTTAATTAGACTCATAGTGTTTTTACATCGTGATTGATATACTCTTACATCACTCATTTCAGTATAAGATTTTTTGGGTTTTTTGTCTTCTGAGTCAATTTATTTTATGGTTAGGATTGATCATATGCATTGCTGTTTCCTCAAAAAAAAACAATTATTATACCGTTTAATTTGGTCCATATTTTTTTACTCCTTCCACCATTTAACAAAAAATCATCTAGACTAAAATCGGTACTACAAATATATTTTTCTCCAGTGTGATATGTATTTTTTTTCTCTAATCACAATCTAAAACAAATATTTAGCAGAAATTACATAAGACTATATAAGATCTGATAAAAAAAACAACTAAAATTAATTAGAAAAGAAAACTTTTATGTTGAACAATAAAGAAAAGGAAAAATAAAAGATAAAGCACTAGAAATGATAGAAAACACAACACATCAATACTATAAACCATAAAGGATTTATTGATTTTTTAAAATCAGATTATTTTTTGATTCTTAATAATTTGAACTACTTAAAGTAACAGTTCTAACCAAATAGCAACTTAAAAGTAAAAGTCCTAAGTAATCATCATCCTTTTTAGTTTGGTTTAATGGGCTTTGGGCCGAGAAAATATTTAAGCTGAAAGCTTCATCTTAAAACCGTGTCAATGTTCAATTATTATGCTGCTGCTGTGTGGCTCAAGCACAAGGCCAAACTCTCAATCTGTTGATGAATTGAGTGAAGTCAATAATACTTTACTTGTATGTAACAGAGGAACTCAGAAGCAGAGAAAATGAATAAAACAGAGTAAAACTCAAGCAAGACATAGAGGAGCTTTATTGGCTTCCGGCTTGCATTAACCATATCCAAACTAACATTTCATCGGTTTGTTTACTCTTCTGACTCTTTTTGAAGCCTTTTGTCAGAGAATAATAAGAAGAAAGTGAACATTTATTGCATATAAAATAGTAAAATCTGCTTATTCATCGAGTAATGACAAAACCTCCTCCAACAATGTCACAACTTGAGTCATTGTAGGCCGTTCTTTACTCGACTCTTTTATACAAAGACTAGCAATCTTAAAAAACTCTTCCACGCCCGTTTCACCAACAAAGCTTGGCTCAACCATTTCGTTATACCGATTTTGCCCCTCGAGCATCACTGCCCATTGAGCCAGTCCAACCTCCTTCCCATCCACAACCATCAGCCAATTCGGCCTCCTCCGCGTCGCCATCTCCAGCATCAAAACGCCGAAACTATAGACGTCCGTTTTTACCGTCGCCGCCGTGTTCCCTTCCCAGTACTCCGGAGGCATATATCCCATCGTCCCCGCCACTTGCGTCGACACGTGCGATCTCCACGCCTCGATCCTACGCGCAAATCCGAAATCCGCTATGTGCGCCGCAAACTGGGAGTCTAGCAGAACGTTGCTGGATTTGATATCTCTGTGGATGATTGGTTTCGTAAGGCCGTGAAGGTAAGCTAACCCTTTGGCTACACCGTGCGCGATGCTCACGCGTGTTGACCACGACAGAGAAGAAGAAGAAGCCTCGGCTGTGTTCTCGTGTAGCCAATAGTCTAGGCTTCCTTTCTCTAGAAACTCGTAGATTAATATCCGATCTCGACCTGAGATGCAGTACCCGAGGATACGGACGATGTTTGGGTGACGGAGTCGACCTAGTGTTTCCATCTCGGCGCTGAACTCGCGGACTCCTTGTAAAGCGTCGTGATCGAGCTTTTTCACGGCCACTACGACTCCATTTGAGAGCTCTGCGCGGTAAACTTGACCGAAACTTCCGTCGCCGACTATTAGATCTGAGGAGAAGCCGTTCGTCGCTGCGGAGAGCTCGGACATGGATATCTCGCAGATGGAAGGATCGAAGCTGGCGCTTTCGCTCGCGGAGCTAAGATTGGGAACAGACGACGGGTCATCCCAGTTCGGAGCTGTTTGGTGGTTTTGGTCACGGCGAGGATGGTTTTGGATGGCGTGCCGGCGTCGGCAGACGAGCACAAGGAAGAGAAGGAATAGCAAGATGAAGAGAGAGCTCGTGGAGGCAGCTACGATCGCTGGGAGGTTGTAATCCATAGAGAGGAAGCTTGAAAGAGATACTGTGCTGTGCTTGAGTATGAATAAGGAGAGAGAAAGGGATGATCCGCCATTGATAGCGAGGGAGAAGACAAGTTTGGGACGACTGATTTTTCTTTGGTCAATGGGGACGACTCATTGAAGAATATTATTTTTTTTACTTTTTTCAAAGAATATTTGTTCTCACTATCAAAGAGTTCTTGTAACCACAAATCGGATGATCAGTGGCAACATAAGTAATAATTTATAATTAAAAAAAAATGATTCTGATGCAGTTTCAAGATCATTTTGAAATGGATAGATTGTTGTTTACGTAACTGATAATTTCTTTTTATAAATATTAATCATGGGGATGATTTATAACTGAAATTATGGATACTAATTAACAACATCCTTAAATTATATGTTCTCAATGTTACTATTTGACAAACTTTTTTGTTTTGTGTGGATTAATTTATGTTTCCACTTGCATCAGACTTTCTCCGGTAGAAGAGCACATAAGCAGCACCTGACTTCAAATCATCCTCATTTATATGTGATATATGACTGTCATCGAAATTATACCACCTATTGTCGTCCAAAAGCTGCAGAAAGAAAACCAATATATTAAAAAAAGTATAGTTAAGAAACTCACAAGTAGAGAAAGCAACAACAATTGGACTGACCTTGATATGTGCAGTGTAGTGTCCGCTGCCCATGCCACCGTAATGGTTGGTCAAAGCATAGAGCTCATAGAGTTGTGGTTGAGAGAGATTTTTGTTGGCTACATACTTTGTCAAATCTAAGTCATGAATTGGAAAGTTTACAAATGTTTCCAATTTGTGCTTCATGGATCTGCTGTATGAGAATCTCTTTAGATGTATGACTAACACTTCAGGAAGCCTCCACAAGTCAAGCTTTTTGCTTGCCTGCCTTCTTTCATTGCATTGTGGACAGAACCTTCACACACACAAAAAAATAAACATGACGAACATACAACCATTTGATTGACTTAGCAACGAAGTAGAAGATAGAAGAACACTGTCTACTGGAATACAGTAGCAATTTCTGGAATCATGCATCCTCTTGCTTAGTTCAACTTTTACCATAAACCAGCCAAAATGTATATACCACGGGAGGTGTAAGGAGAAAACACTACTTACCACATTTCGTCAGGCACCAAAGGCTCTTCACGTAGAAAGGCTTCCAAACATGCGTATAAAGAAAGAGGTTCTGAACGAGCCTTCTTGGTAGCAGGTCCGTATTTGAGTACTTCAGGCAAACCCTCCAGGCAAGTTATATCATATATACCAGAAAGCTCTAGTGTCCAATCCAAATATACGGTTACCATTGCAGATGATGGTAATTTAATAGCTTCAGCTTCATCGTCAGGCAGATTGACTATTTTATTATTTTCATCAATGAGTTGCAGGGATAATTTGGATGCAACCACTTCGGAAGAACTGCTTTTCTTGGCTTTTTTCAGTGCACCATTTTTATCTTCTTCTTCAGAATTATTAAACCGGGCTGACCTTCTCTCAGGGATGCTCGAATCAGAGTTACCTCTTTTGCCCATAGATTCTTCCCTCCGAAAAGGTAATAGCATATTTTGGACAATGCACTGGATTTTTCCTTTGGTGAGCGCATTTTCACGTGAAGCTAATGAGAGAAGAGGTGTTCCATAGGGTTTCAATTGTACTGTACTTTCACGTTCCCCAGCTTTCCTGAAACATGGTAGTCAGGTTAATAACGGTTCAGTGTAGTAACATTTTTCAGCCACAATGAGATGACAGAGAAGAACGCATATAGATAATAAAACATAATAATTGCTCAGTCAAATTTCCTCATGAGTTTCATAAAAAAGCTAGAGATCAAAGACTGGAGAAGTTAGGCCACAGAGAATCGAGAGTCTTGAAGTTGTTCAAAAGGAGATCCACAGAAATTGAGTGCCAAAGAGGAACTTTGTTATCGCAAACTAATCCCTAGAATTAGTTCACAAAAAGTAGACTTACTGATCTCTGCGGCGGAGTACTAGTTTAAGCAAAGATGTATTCTCTGAAGACTTTGAAAGTTTGTATGCAGCAAGGTGATCATCGTCTTTGATAGTGGACAATGGAATTAGAGGGTCTTCAAACAATCTATGGATCAAATTATTCCGAATCTGCGATAAACATTAAAGTTAGTTTAAGGAAAAGCCAAACGACTGACAATCTTACTTAAAAGAGCACTTGAAGCACAGACCTCTGCAAGCTTCAGCTCTTCACTTTGCTTCAAGGAACAAGCACTTGTTAATGCCTGCATCAAATCTCTGCAACGTCCCTGCTTTGAAATATTGACGGTGATTGTCGAAGGTAAGGCAGTTTTGTCACAGGAAAAAACTGTGACTGTTATTGCTCGTGTTGTGTTGAACTGAAGCGGCAAAGATAGGTACATGAAGGGATCAAATGTTACGGAAACCTTATTGCAGATTGGACATACTAATGTTGACTTATATTGCCCCTGTCAAATGAGAACCAAAGTAGAAGAATGAGAATCCCACATGACTAAAAAATCGAAACCAATGAAAAATAACAATATACACTGACTCTGAATCACAAGCTGAATACCATTTAAAAAACAGAGTGAATGCCTAATAGAGACGCAGAGATATGATGGGTGATATTAGCATTCATGCAACCGAGATTAGCATAAAGTCTCCAGGCTTAATTCAATAAGCACAGTGATGTACCCATTTTAAATACCACATCTCAATGAAAATTTGCAAAAAAATTTCAAGTAAACCAACTCTCTAGGTATATTTTACTTCCTACAGAGCCAAAAAAGTGTTGGAATTTCTAAAAAATGTACATCTTACCTGACAAACATCAACGATTATTGAGTCATTGCGAGCAATATGATTAGCCCAAAACTCATCGGCAACTTCTTCATCAGGGCGACCATCTGCATCTCGAGAATTTATATATGGTTTGTGTTTAACACGATTTAAGTCTTCGTGAAGACCATCCAACAAAAATGCTAAAAGCTCCTGCAATGTAAGAACCCCCTAAATCCTTGAGTTACAATGCCAATACAGCTTAAAGAAGGATTCTGGTTAGACTGGGAAATCATGTCAATTCTGGTTATTAAACTCTGTCAAACCTGCGAATCATGTTGATTGTATCCACTGAATTGAGGAGCAAAGCGAGCAAGTTTTGCTTTGAATGGACGAGGTGCAATTGGTGTGCGCCCAGGAGCCCATAACTTCCTAAGCAAGTCACCAAATGCAAGAGCTAATTCTCCCTGTGCATAGTGATTTATAAGCAGTCAAGTAATGATCTGGAATTAAAGATTTGCAATTTCAGAGAGAAACAATGCTGGTGATCAACACGAGAAATTGTCACTGTTAGCTAGCAAGGAAACACTACGTAACCAATTTGTGATGAAATATATTATAGTGACATAATCTACAACTTCTGGTGATATTAGATATTTTAGATTTTCAAAAGCCCATGTGTATTCCGCATGTCTGCAGGATTAAACCTGTCAAAATTTCTTGGTTTGACTTCTTCTAGAAGAATAAAGCACATCCCTAAGCATGCAGAACTGCAAAAGATTGTTTACATGCAACAGGGAACACAAGTGAACGAATGATATCTATGCATACCTATGCACACACTTATGTATGCATCAAATTTATGAGTGACAAGGAACTTAGAGAGGAACTTACAACCATGCCAAGCGGGTTTTGCCAATTTATCTCTTGATGATAATCATCTTGGAAGTAACTAGCAAACTCAGGTGTATGAACTAGGCACTGTATTGCACTGTTCATGAAACAGGTATTCCCGAGATTCAGCAGCCCTGTCAAGCCAGCAGTGGATCCCCTTGTGGTGACACCCGTGCTACTGAATGTGCTATCAAAAGATTGTGAAACTTCTACACTACCACTTTTGAATGCATTCCTGTTTGAAGAGAAACCTCCTGCAACTGACAAGCTCGATTTAGAAGGATCAATGAGAATAGAAGTAGAGTCTTCGTCCACCAATCCGTTCTCATGAACAGATTGAATGTGAGCACTTGATGCTGTACCATTGATATCAAGCATCTCCACCAATATCTGTTTTTTAAACAACACGCATCAGTAAGAATACAAAAAAAAAAGCAGATTGCATAAAAAAACCATAAACTTAGACTAACCAAACAATGAGACCAAGGTATAGCGTTTTACTTTCAAATTTTCCCTCGTCAAAATTTGCAAATGCCAAATACTAATAACAGTTTACTCGAGCTAACTAGGTATTGGCGAAAGAGAAATCCAATGCCTTTTCCATTCAAGTAGCATATTTCTCGTGCCCAGCTAACACACTTAAAGCAAAAAAAAAGAAGAAGAAATGAACTCACATCCTGATCCATTTGTAGGTTAGCATCGTCCAGTGTCTTATCTAAGTCATTCATCAAAGAATATTTTTGGTGGCCATAATAATCCCAAATGCGTACCTGCTTGATGGAACATGCTCATGTCAGAAAAAGAAAGGAAGATAAAAAGTATCATTGAAATGGGATGCTTGATAACATAGGGATATCAGATCTTACATGCTCTGAGTTAAGGTCAAAAATTTCACAGGCCCTTCGATGAAGCTCTCTGATAGTTTCCTACACAGCATAGTTTAATAGTACAATGAGGTAGCAGAATTTAGTGAGTTCAGATCTTAAAAGTAATGGACCCAAATTAAAAGAACTGAAAAGAGGATTAAGTATTTACCTTTTTACTTATTCTTATGGCACTGTGGTCACTTTTCGGCATCAAAAGTAGCTGAAGACGTAAAGGGTATACCTCCACCGCCAACTCTGTTTGAGAGAGACCTGAGCTGATGACTCTCCGCGCCAGAGTTGGACCACCTCCGTACCTTATAAAACAGAAGCAATAAAAGATGAGAGCGAATTTGAAAACTAGATAACATCATATGCATGTAGAGTGGGCTTGGTAGAGCTACACATCTGTCTTTAACTTCTTCGTATCCATTCCAGGCATATGAGATAAACATGACCCAACATACCAAAGGTAAGCAAGAAAAATCAAAGGTACTTGAAAAGGTGTAGCCAACAGAAGACGAAGTGATGTACAGTTTCAAATCTATTCGACTATTTTACCCTTAAACTCACCATGAACGCAATTGGTTCCACACTTCTTGAGGGAGTAAAACATAGTCGCGGCCTTCCTGAAGTGTATCAATAATCTCACTGGTATTACTCGGGTCCTCCAATGCAGAATCATAGATCAAATCAGAGTTATCAATCTTAGAAGGCTTCTTTAGAGTGCTTGAGCCAGCAGAGTCGCAATGCTCTGACAGTGAAGACCCATCATTTGTGTTGCATGGTTGGTCTTGATTAACATATTCAATCCATTCTTGCCACCATCTGGACAGAACGAGTAAAGACAGAAAATCTTCTCAGAGATGGCACTCAGCAGAAGTCCCATAAGAGAAAATTAATCCCCTTTAACTTTCTTACAATGTTTGCAATCTCATACAAAACCCATAAATATGAGCCGATAGTAGCAGTAAGTACCATCTAATTATCTAAACCCATTGCTTTATCTAATCATAGAAGACAGTTCGATGGAAAACGTTCTGATACGCTCAAACAGCACTCAGGAAAAATCAGAACTAGTAGATATGTTTCAAACTCTGATAAAGACAACCAAAACCCTAACCCTAACCACATTCGTAACCAAGCCAAGCAAAGACAAAATGACAAAGAATATAGACATAGCTATCTGGAATTTGATTCACTCATAAACAACAACGCTACAGGTGCCAATAGCGAGCCAAACCAAGCCTTAAATACCTCTGAGTGATGAGATAAAACGTATCGCCTTCTTTGCTGTTAGCCTCAGCAGCAATAGCAATGTCTCTTATGAATACTCGCTCCTCCTCGGGAGACAGATCCATGCTGCTACTGCTGCTTCCCATCGATACCTCCGCCATGTATAGACCCTCGCAAAATTTGGAGGATTTCGATTCAGCTAAGTAGATATCAGGAATTCTGGGTATGCGGGGACGAATCTAGCTGACGCAACGCCGGTGATGATTGGTCGAATCAACCGTGCTTCACCGTACGCCTCCGGCGAGAGCAAGGCGGTTGCTTGATATAAACCCTAACGGCTTTGTTTAGGAGAAAGCAGAGTGAGCCGCTTAACCAAGCGTCGAAGCTCTTTCTCTCAAACAGATCCTTGCTGGCTTTGGCTCCTTGATAGTTTTTCGAAAATTGTTCCACAAAAATCCACCAATATTTCTAAATAAATTTTTTTTTCGTTTACTCTTATAAATTAATTATTTCTCTGGGGAAAACGGAATAATTATCTGGGTTTTAGATTTGGTTTAGCTTACAAAAAGGAGTTTTTTCCCACTAAATGAAAGAAAGTTAATGACAAAATATTAGATTAGTATTCTATTTTTTATAATTAGAGACAAATACGAACAAATAGCATAAAGTTCAGAACTTCAGATGTATTAAAAGTTTTTTTTTTTTTTTGCCGGCTGATGTATAAAAGTTTTTTCTATTATCTCGTAAACTAATTCTGTAATTTCAAATTTTTAACACATACAATTTTGTGAAAAAAAATCTTATATAATTTACATAAGTTATGGTTGTTTAAAAAAAAAGTTCTTCGTTTACTTTTCTCTAATACAATTTTGAGCTAAAAAATGAGTGAGAAATAAAAGTATGGTTTTTTCCTCCTCCGAATCTCCTCGAGCAAGCGACCACATTCGATTCTCGTTCCTGGTGTCTGCCTCTCAAACCATAGACCATCGTTCACTTCCCGCCTGTTAGTATAGCTTTCTCTTCTTCTTTTTTTCCGATGACTGAAGCTCATTTCCGTTCACCACCCAATGGGCTGACGATCTCACAAGCTTCCTTCTTCTATATAGGAAGGCTTCGTTGTTCGTTCCATTCGTTGAAATTTGATATTGTGAATGTTGATTTCTCATTAAGGGCCGTCGAATTCATCAACATTGTCTTTGTGGATTGGTTAGATAGTGGATCCTGTTTCTTTATCCTTTATGACTTTGAGTTTTAGGGTTGCCAATTTTAGACAAGTGTTTGCATTCCACCCTATTTTTGATTTTCTCTGTGTTATTCTGCCCAAAGTTTCTGTCTTTGATGTTTTTTACATTCCTCTTATGGCTTTTGAAAATCTTTGAACAGAAAAATATACTATGAGTTCTCTATTCTGCAAAATCATTTTGTTCAGATTTGGCTCACGGGTCCGCTTCATATCTGGTTGTTATGCTTGCTGATGAATCTCACTAAAATTTGGTTCTCAGAGATGGGGTTAGCAAACGCTACTTCTTTGACAAAAGTTAATGGAGTGGTATTGATTGGTTTTATCAATGTAATATGTATCTCTATGTGTTCCTAGATGAAGACATTAAAACTCCTAACTTTCTGCTACAGTGATGTATATTAACTCTTGAAGTCTTGGCTTCCAAAATGTATACTAGCTCATTTGTATGAATTGGCGCTTTGTTGTCTAGACTTAATAATTTCAATCCGGTGTGATTATTACCTTAGATTTCTGTTGTGTAGTTGCTATATGGACTAGAGTCTGGTTTATTTTGATGTTATTTTGTCAGACTGATGGAGGCCAAACCAAAAAGGAGGACTGTCACAGAGAATGGAGATACAGGAGAAGATTTAGTTCTTGCGACATTGATCGGAAACGGAGATGACGTAGGTCCTCTTGTTAGGCATGCTTTTGAGATGGGACGGCCTGAACCACTTGTTCACCAACTCAAAAATGTTGTCAGGAAGAAAGAAGCTGAGATTGAGGACTTATGCAAGACTCACTATGAAGAATTCATTGTCGCAGTTGACGAGCTCCGTGGTGTGCTAGTTGATGCTGAAGAGCTAAAAAGTGACCTTGCAAGTGATAATTTCAGATTGCAAGAGGTTGGTACTGCCTTATTGGTAAAGCTGGAAGGGCTTCTCGAATCTTATGCAATCAAGAAGAATGTGACTGAAGCGATAAAAATGTCAAAGATCTGCGTTCAAGTACTGGATCTGTGCCTTAAATGTAATAATTACGTATCTGACGGTGAGTTTTACCCCGCCTTGAAAACCATGGATCTGATTGAGAAGAACTACTTGGAGCTTATCCCTGTTAAGGTTCTGAAGCTGATTATAGAGAGGAGGATCCCGGTGATCAAGTCACATGTTGAAAAAAAAGTGTGCAGCCAATTTAATGAATGGCTAGTTCACATTAGGAGTTCTGCTAAAGCTATTGGACAGACTGCTATTGGCTTCACTGCTTCAGTTCGCCAGAAGGAAGAAGAAACGCTGGAACGCCAGAGGAAAGCAGAGGAACAAAACGTTGGTGGGTTGGGAGAATTGGCTTATACCTTAGATGTTGAAGATCTTGAACAAGATTCTGTTTTGAGATTTGATCTGACACCTCTGTATCGAGCATATCATATCCACACTATTCTTGGAGTCCCCGAGCGATTCCGTGACTATTACTATAGTAACCGGACACTGCAGCTCAAGTCAGATCTGCAAATCTCTTCAACTCAGCCATTTGTTGAATCATACCAAACGTTTCTAGCTCAGATTGCAGGGTATTTTATCGTGGAAGATCGAGTAGTTAGAACGGCTGGAGGGTTCTTGTCAGCTGATCAAGTTGACACAATGTGGGAAACAGCCATTGCCAACATTGTATCTGTGTTGGAAAACCAGTTTTGCACCATGGACTCTCCTACTCATCTGCTTTTGGTGAAAGATTATGTAACTCTCTTCGGTACAACTCTTAGACAGTATGGCTATGAAGTGGGTCCAGTTATTGATGCCCTTGACAAAAGCCGAGACAGATACCACGAGCTTCTTCTTGAAGAGTGTCGGCAGCAAATTGTTACTGCTATTTCGAACGACAGTTATCAGCAGATGGTAATAAAAAAAGAATCTGACTACGAAAGCAATGTCTTGTCCTTTAATCTTCAAACATCAGACATAATGCCGGCTTTCACATACATCGCACCGTTCTCCTCCATGGTTCCAGATGTTTGCCGGATCATCAGATCATATATAAAAGGTTCTGTTGATTACTTGACATATGGGGTGAACACAAACTTCTTCAATGTTGTGAAGAAGTACCTTGACAAGATCTTGATCGATGTCTTGAATGAAGTTATCCTCAACACAATTAGCAACAACGGGATCGGAGTTTCCCAAGCTATGCAGATTGCAGCAAATATATCTTTCCTTGAAAAAGCCTGCGATTATTTTCTCCGGCATGCAGCTCAACTCTGCGGTATCCCAAGCCGATCAGTTGAAAGGCCTCAGGCAAGTTTATCTGCCAAGGTGGTTCTCAAAACATCGAGAGATGAAGCTTATCTTGCTTTGTTGAATGTTGTGAACACAAAGCTCGATGAGTTCATGAACCTCACAGAAAATGTGAACTGGACTACAGAAGAAACGCCCCAAGGCGTGCATGACTTCATAAACGAGGTTGTTATTTACCTTGAGACTGTCATGTCAACTGCGCAGCAAATCCTCCCAATGGATGCTTTATACAAAGTTGGTGTTGGAGCTGTAGAGCATATCGCAAACTCAATCGTCTCTGCATTTCTCAACGAGAGCATCAAGAGATTCAATGCAAACGCAGTCTCGGCAATCAACAATGACCTGAGAGTTATAGAAACCTTTGCTGATAAGAGGTATGAGTTAACCGGACTGAACGAGATCTCCAAGGAAGGAAGCTTCAGAAGCTATTTGGTAGAAGCGAGGCAGCTGATAAACCTGTTATCAAGCAGCCAACCGGAGAACTTCATGAATCCCGTGATCAGAGAGAGGAACTACAACACGTTGGATTATAAGAAAGTTGCAACGATTTGTGAGAAGTTCAAGGATTCTGCTGATGGGATATTCGGAAGCCTTGCAAGCAGAAACACGAAGCAGACTGCTAAGAAGAAATCAATGGACATGCTTAAGAAGAGACTCAAGGATTTCAACTGATTCTGGAATAACAACTATAGTAGGTCTGACTCTGACCCATTACTACTCATCTCATCATCTAGCTTTATTTCTTTGTTTGCTTCTTTTTTCTTCTTTTCATTGTTTCTGTTTTATGAAGTTTTGTCCTAAATTGACGAATTTCTTTATGTAGATAGAGGTCTTTGTAGATCATTTCCTTTTACGTTACATTTGTCTTCCAAATGTTTCATGTAGAATCCGATTTAATTCTTGAAACCAAATAATGTATGATTTTTGCTAAATATGTTCAAATAGTATCCGAAAACATTGAAACAAAAGAATTTAGATGAATGTTGTTAAGTATTTTAGTTGTAGATTTATATTTTAATTTCACCACAGAAAAAAAGAAACATTTAATTATTAGAAAAATGTTTTTCAAATGTTTTAAAATTAGAAGAACATTAACTTTCATTTTACATTGCTTAGAAGAAAATGAAAATTCGAACATAGAATTTGGGTGAAGTTTAATAACTTAAAAGTACAGAGATTTTAAAATTTTGAATAGATTTAACAATGTTGTGGATTCTTGTCAACTATTTTATATATTATTTGTTGATTGTTATTGATTTGTATTTTTTTTCTAAAATTTCTTAATGAGGCAATATATATGTATGTTCTTGAAAATATTTTAATATTCTCTTTTGATATGAAAATTACGAATTTATGTTTTAAGAATAACTAGAAATATGATTTGCATTTTTTTGTATATTTATCCAGTTCATGTTTTATATCTTATAAAATATGAGTTAAAATATGGTTTGCATAATGATAGTTATTATTCATGATTTTTATAGAAAAAAAAGTCAAACATTATTGTTTTGTTTGTTGGGTTTTTATTCGTATATATATGTTTTTTTGCTATATAAATTGTAAGAATTTAATTGACATAAATTATGTATAAATATGGTATTTTAAAAGTTGAGTCCTATTAGTAAAAATGTTAAAAAATCTTATCCCAATAATATCAGATTTTAAGAATCTATAAACCAATACCCTTTTAGAAATGTATTTTTCTTTTATCAGTTAACCAATTTATCTGAAATGCACGTGGAAACTCAGCTCTCTTCTTCTGAAAAAAATAAATAAAAATAAGCTCTACTGGTTCGCGAATCTGAGTTGATGCTAATCCAATCTCTCCGTCGAGCTAAGGTAAGACTTCTTCTCACCTATATCTGGTTTTTCGAGGGTTATCTTAGTGGCTTCTTCAGTTTTCACTGATTCACCTCTTTTTCGTTTCTCCGATCCTCTTCTGTCTGCTTCTTGCTCTAATCATTACTCTTATGTACTCCCTAATCGTACCTTTTCGATTTAGCTGCTGCAATATTTGTAAGGTCTTTCGTGAAATCGGATTGAGTGAGTTTCGGAACTAGGATGACAGAAAAGGGACATTACGTGCCGCCGCGTTACATTCCATTAAGAGAGACAGGGGATGCTGATGCAGAAGTAACTACCACTCCAAATCTACAAGTTGCTGATTCTGGAGGCACAAGAGATGGTCCGACACAGTGGTCGTCTGGTATATGCGCTTGCTTCGACGATATGCAGAGCTGTATGCTACTCTCTGTCCTCCAAACCTTGATTTTACTACAAGAACCAAATTTGTTAAAGGTGCCTCTTTGAATTGACCTGTGAACTATGTCTGTGTGCTCAGTGTTAAGAGGCTATTGGTACTATAGAAGCATAACCAAGTTGATATCTTGAATAGGTTAGGGGAAGAAACTTGAGTTAGGTGTAGAAGCTTTGGTGCAAAAAAATTTGCTGCTTTGCTTGCTTGTTTATGTTTTGAGCTTCCTTTATGCTACTTTTCTTGGACATATGTTATGTTTGAAATCACTTAGAGAATGGTTTGAGAAGAACATGGGAACTTACTGTAGTTTTGTTTCGGATGCACAGGTTCTATAGGTTTGTTCTGTCCATGTTATATCTTTGGCAAAAACGCAGAGTTGTTGGGGTCTGGAACATTTGCAGGACCCTGCTTAACCCATTGCATTTCATGGGCGTTAGTCAACACCATTTGCTGCTTTGCAACTAATGGCGTGTTGCTCGGTCTGCCTGGATGTTTTATGTCATGTTATGCTTACGGATACCGGAGATCGTTAAGAGCCAAGTACAACTTACAGGTACAAAAGTGGGTCAGATAGATAACATGTGTGGATATCATATTGTTGCTTCTAACCGGTGAGTTTATGTAACATTCTTTGATGCAGGAGGCTCCATGTGGGGACTTTGTAACACACTTCTTCTGTCACTTGTGTGCCATTTGCCAAGAATACAGAGAGATTCGTGAACGTAGCAGCGGCTCAAATCCTGCCGACGTGAAGATGGCTATTACCGACGCCCCCTTAGCTCAAACCATGGAATCAGCTAATTGATCGCGTTGTCTCTTTGAGTTTTCAGTTTCTTTTGTAGCAGACATTTTTCTTGTCGTCTGCCTTTTGCTATGTATTTTGAGAAGTTTGACGAGTAAAGTAATTTTCTGTGGTTATAAATTTATCAAAGATATGTAAAAAAAAGTTACAGCATTTTGGATTCTGTATCTGGAAACAAAAACCGGACAACGGTAACAGCTAGGGATACTACTTGGTTCCGAAGAGTAGGCAGCTGTTTATTCTTTTACATACAGAGCTGAAGGATAGAAGACCGCTGAAACATGTTCCAACCCTAAAAAGTCTTCTAGGTGGTCACAAGATGAGGAGCTCCTGCTCGAGGTAGGACACAAGAGTATGTTACATACTTTGCACTGTCCAGAAGCACGACAACAAAAACTCGGGACAGTGATTTTGGTCCCCCAATTATCCCGTCGATATCTCCATCACCACCTTCTCTGGGATCAACAAGCACAGACACAACCATTGATGAGGCGGGCTTGATTTCTTTGCTAGAGCTGTTTCTTTGGTGTTCTTTGGTGAAGTTAAAATCTGATCCTGGGAGTGGAATGGGCAGACCACGAAGGGTTCTTCTGTTCTTTCGCCTGTGTGTGTCTGTGGCGTTCTTACTGTTTTCAGCAGAGACGTTGGTTGCTGAAGATGCAGGAATAATGGCTCCAGAGGTTGAGGAGACATCGAACTGAAACACTTCAGTGCACATCCCGGAGCTAAACATTGGCCCTACAATGGAGTCATATAACGGAAACAGGTTACTTTATACTGAGCACAAAAATCCAAAAGACAACCCCAAAAGCTACTATGCCTCTAGCTTCTGCAAGAGAAAGACGAAAGTCACTTGATCTACTCTTTTCAATCTCTATGAGTATCTATTTCACATGTTACTCATCAGTGCTTACTGTTTAGCATCTATCCAGACTATGTTTCTACTCTTAACCAGAGTTTAACAGAAGGTAAGTTCACTGACATAGTTGTTCAAGTGTGAAGAACAAACATATGATGAGGACTAGTATACCTACTATGTCTTCTTGCATAATCAAGTCAAGGGAACCGAAAGTAGCATCAGAAAACCATCATTACCTGCAACACCTTCGCGAAACCATTGCTGCATTTCACCATTGGCTGCTTTTGTTTTGATTTGGTCTTTCAGAGTATCAGCAGAGCCAGAGGATAAAGCTTTCTGTTTTTCAGCCTTAGATCTATAGAGATGCTTAGCCATATCCTCGATCTTTCCCACGTCAGGTAGAGGCAGTGCAGGGGAATAATCTTTAGGAACCACCTGGTCAGCTTTCCTCTCATTTGATTCAGAAGCCTTTCGTGAAGCCACGGCTTTCTCACTCGCCAATATAGAATTAATAATCAAATTCCCATCAATCTTCACAAGCTTGTCATTCCTCGGAACAAAGAGTGACGCAACTAGAGGCTCACTGCCATTTCCAGGAGGTACAGAGCTCTCTGTTGCAGATATGTTTTTCCCTGGTCCTCGATCAGAATCTCTCCCGGAACGCATGCCATTACTATTAGAAACCCCAGACCCAGCACCACTACGAGATGTATCCATAACTCTATTCCTATGCTGGTTATAAATCTGGTCAGTAACATAATTAGACCTATAGTTCCCATAAAAGGCACCACTAATTCCTCCATAGTTAACGTTCACAATTGGAGCCAACGCACCAAACAAAAATAGACAAAACAGAAGACCCAGAAAACTAATACTGGCGACCTTCTTTGTTTTCGTTTCACTCTTCTTACTCTCCGACTTCTTTGCCTTGGATGATCCGAGGGGATTCTGTGGTTTCAACCTAGGAATGGGAATCAAAGGCACTTGAGACCCTTGTTGCTTCACCATGTATGGCGGACAAGGCATCCATGGATAAGGCATTGGTGCCATTGGCGGATACATTCCCATCGGAGGCGGTGGATGATGCGGAGGGCACATTCCATTTCCGCCCAACTGCTGCCTTAAAGTCGCATTCTCAGCCATGAAATACGATATCTTACCGTTCAAATCCGTTATAGTAGAATGCATATTCCTAACCTTCTCCTCAAGCTCCTCCACGTAATGTTTCTTCCTCTGCCTCGAGAGCTGCGCACTTTCACGGTTTCTCATCAGTCTCGCTTTCTTTTTCTCATCTTCTTCACCGGTGACCGCACTTGCGTCTGCATCCTCTCCCGATCTCCTGTACTTGCTGCTCCTCGATTCATCACTCATATCCTCTTCGATTTCCTTTTTCCTCTTGGTAATAGATGTAGTAGCAGCCTCTTCCACCTTAACCTTCTGGTCGACCACAACGTTTCCTGATTTAGGCGAGGACTCATTTGTAGCTTCCGAGACATCAGAACCGCAATTACCCGACCCCTGAGACGACAATGGAGTGGGTAGAACCAACATACGCTCAGCACCGGAGCATCGATCGTCAGAATCCCTGGGAGATTCCCGGTTGCAACAGCCCGAAGTGGACGGCAAGCGATGAATACTCTTTTCGGCGTCTTTGGGAACACAATCGCCGGAAACTCCAGAGCCTTCAGACTCCGGCGTAAAATCACCAAACTGCTCTTGGTTGGATACCTTAACAGAAGGGATGAGGAACGTCTCGTTCTCAGAGGGTAAGTAGAGATCCTCCATACCGTCGAAAGTGAGCTCGAAATCGCCGTCAATAGGAAACCCCAGATCGGACATCAGTTCACCAATCGGAGTCTGGTCAGAGCCGGAATGGTAAAATTGGTCAAACGGAGGGATCGAGATGGAATCGAAGCCGGAAGGAGGGAGGGTGGAACTAGGGTCAGGTGCAGGTGGAGGCTCCTCCGTGATTGGCTCAGCCATGTTGGTGAAGTTGTTTAGGGTTAGGGTTTCCGAATTGGGGACGAAGAAGGAGACGAGATTCAAAAAAAGGGGTTATGGATTTATGCGGTAGAATGCACGGGAAGAAGACGGGGGTTTAAAGACAAAGAGGAAGCTGCCTTCTTCTCTTCCGTCTTCGGCGCGTGGCTCACGCACCGGAGATCGCACTCGCTAGCTTACTACTAGTGATGATGAAACAAAAATCCAGGTTACATTTTTTTTCCAAATATAAAATAGGTGAGATTACTTTTTAAATAATACTTTTGACTTTTGTGTGGTTTTCTAATTTAGTATTTGTTTTTGTTAAATTTAATTAATGTTTGATTAATAAATAACAGTAATTTTAATCTAAAAATAATAAAATATGATGCTATACATTTTCAAGTGATTGAATTTACTTGATTTAGATAACAAATGGCAGATTTAATTTATTGATTTTTTATAGTGTGATTAATGCAAATACATAATATATGGAAAATAATTTACGTGATTACACTATAGCAAACTTTTCGTGAATTTTTTGTTTGCTTGATTTCTTGTTATTTCTTCTTTTTTTTGTAAACAATAATTATCTCTTCTACTTGAAAGCATTTTAGAATACATATCCAAAGTCAAATGTGAATAGTTTTGAGACGACAAAAGAGCTAAAGTTCTTCACCATAAATTATCTCTACAAATGTCTTTGTACCAAACAACTTGTTTCGCACGTGCATGCATGAAGGATCTAGATGAGTAGAGCAGAGCATATGCATTAGTATGACGTTCTTCTTAAAACTAGTTCATCAGTTTGGTAGCGAGTACTTGTGGTATTGACTTCGGGTAAAACAGAACACCACCAAATGAATAGCGTTACATATTTTGAGTGTTTAGGTCTTCGATAGAACAGAAAAAAAAACATAATTTAGCCCTTGGACCAAACTTAAATTTGATCGCCATATAATTATTTACAAAAAGAAAGTCAAATTACTATAGTTCTTTGTATCGTCGCAAAAGAAAACCGCGAGTGTAAAGCAAGCGATAGAGGAAGAGCGTGTGGAAGTAGGTGACGACTGTCCACATGATAAAACACGTTTGACTGCATTTTGTTGGAGTGAAGGAAAGGTTTTTGTTTTTTGCCTCTCTCGAAACTTCTCTCTTTAATTAAGATTGATCCAAAAACTTTTTTTTTTTTAAATGCTATCTTATCGCTTAACTTTCCGAATTTCAAATGGTGTGCATCTCGTTTTTGAGTCTCTTTTCCGTCACGTATGTCTCTTCTCCTTCGCATCGTGAATCATTGCTTTCTCTAATCTCTCTTGTCAGCTCACACTATTACAGATCATTAGAGTTTTTGCAAGGGATAAAAAACCTTGTTTCTTTTTTGTTGTTGTCATTGTTGGTTTTAGGAGGTTCTATATATATCATAATATCGTTGTAAAGAGCTATCATGAATTTTCCATGTTTGTTTTAACATATAAAATTGGAAACACATGTCATATTTTATTAGGGTGGACAACATATTTGGAATCCTAAATCGCATATCCACTTTTTTAACCCATAATATTTGACTTTTGTGCATGGTCGATAAAATGAATGTCTCGTGAATCATCGGTAAAAGTAGTATTCTACTATTTCTTTTGCTTTTTTAGTGAACAAATTCATTTAGCTTATTAGATCATTTACATATATGAAATTTGGCCAGTATCATGAATAACACGTCTGTGTCTATGATCATAGCTAATGAACGAAAAATAAGTTTCTTTTTTGTAAGTGGAAGTTTTTTTTTAAGAGGTTGAAAGTGTTCTTACACTTTAAAGACACAATGATTGAACATTTAACAGACAGAATCCGTCGGACCAAACGAAGGAAAACAGAATTTGAGAGAAACACATCGAAATGGAAGAGGAAAGGGAAAATTCGCTATTAGCTTTAAATTTAGTGGAAAGGGACCAGATTTCAAAGTGGTAGTTACAAAAGGCAAAACACAATGCCCGAATAGTTTATTCAATTAAGAAACTCAAAAAGAACAAAAACAAAAAGAAAAAAATGGTATCAAAAGTAAAACAATGATTCTTAGAGTAATTTGTACGGTTTAAGATCAATGATATGATTAGTTTTCGCATTTTTAAAGTTGTCTCATTGTCAACGATTATAACAACCCAATTGATAAACTATACAAATACGATACACGAATATTTCACTCACGTTACTTGATTATATATCCTCTAAGAAACTTTTAGACAAATCAGTGAAGGTTACATACGTCGAGATGGTTGAATGCCACCAAGATAGATATTGTTCTATACCATAGTTCGCTAGGGTTCGTTAATAATGGATCCGGTGAATGCTTGGTAAAAAAAGCATGAAAGATATAATAGATATAACAAATTGTTTGAAAATATAGGATAAATCATCATCAGGGACTCTAAACAGTATATAGGAGGAGCTCCAAAAGAATCCAATTTTATAATGATAAGCCCTTAACCATAGTTGGCAAAAATGTATTGACTTAAGTTTCACTAAAGACATTATGGTAGATAGAGTAGTTGTATTTTTGAATAGATTATATTGATATTGAAAATTGCACATCAAAAATTGTATTTCATTGCTTACTTACAATTACATTTCAGTGAAAAAATCGCATAAATCATGATTCTAACTGTTAAGTATAAATCAAAATGTTAAAAGAAGAAAAAATTATCAGGAAGACGCCAAGAGGAGGATATAAAAAGATAGTTATATTGCATATCGCACATCTCCTCTTTATTTGAGGGAGAGACAGAGAGATAAGATTTGCCTCTAAACACAGCGTTCCTCTTCCTCCCTCGTCCTCCCCAAATGCTCCGATTTCAGTTATCCTCTTCCTCTTGATTCTCTTTTTCTGCTAGAGAAAAAGAATCAAATGGAAAGAGGAAGCAAGGACCCAGAAGTTTCTAGAGACATCCATCCATCTCTCATGGACACAGCCTTATCTACAGAAGCAGGTTGTGCGGTTACCGTCGAGAAGGGATTCACGGTGGATCCTTTTTTGGTTGAGGCGCTTCAGAACACTCGACATCGTCTCACGAGTAAGCATCAATTTTAGCCCCCTTTTTGCTTTTGTTCTCCGATTCGGGTCGTGTATTCTAGTTTCCTGAAGTTGAAAGTTGATTATCTGCGTACAATTGAACTTTTTGTTGACCTGCTTATCTCAATTGAGCTGGATTTTTGGGGGAACGACTCGTACAAGGATTATTTATTCTCTGGATAGAGCCCCCAGGTTGATTTCTAGGAAACTTATCTGCCTGTTTCATTTTAGAAATGCGATTGTTGAAGATCCTTTCTCTCTCTCTCTCTTTCTCCCTGTGTGTAATGTAAAATCTTGACTAGTGTTATTGAAGTTGGAAGCTTACTTAACAGAGGATCCCTGCCGACCCATAACTAGGAAAGTGTTTTTCTTCAAACTGGGTTTTAGAGTAACAATGTTTCTAACCTGACGTTCTGATTTTAGATGTGAGATTTTTGAATTACTGCTCCTTGATGGATTCATCAAGGCTGGTGGCTATCTCGTTGATTTTTCTGTCCTTAATCGCTGTCTCAGCCATTTTTTCTTTTCTTGTTATGACAGTTTTGCGGATGGAATTTGATATTCAGAGGTTCTTGCAGAACCCTGATCAGCAGCAATTCGAGTTCCAGCATTTCCCGACATCATATCTGCGCCTTGCGGCCCATCGTGTTGCTAACCACTATGGACTGATTACATCCGTTCAAGACAGCGGTGCAGATGGTAACGGGAGCAGAATTCTCGTGACTAAATCAACTGAGAGCAGATTTCCTGCTGTTAGACTATCTGAAATCCCTGCTAAACAATCAGAAGTTGGCAAGTTCGAGCACATGAAAATTGCTATAAAGCCTCGACCTTCTAAAGCAATGGAAGCTGGTGAACGGGAAAAGAAGGGTGCTTCTATGAGAAGTGTTGAAGAGAGGAAAGAAGATTACGACAGGGCTCGAGCACGCATCTTTAACGGTCTTGAGAACCTTAGTTGTAACGATTCTTCATCTGAAGCTAATCCTTGGAGGATGAATCGTAGTCCTAGCAGAGATGAAAATCAAGTTTTGAAGAATGGCAACATTGAGACAGACGAGAACCATATCCCCAGGGAGAGCATTGCAGCATCTCGGGTTGCAATACTCAGGGACAGAGAGAAAGATCGGTATGACCCTGACTATGATCGCAGCTATGAACGGTATGTAAAACATCCATGACCCATTAAAATTGCTTGTGGATAAGGAGGCATGATTAAAGCTTTCTTTTGTGTATTTAAATGAAATCTTGTGGATTTACAGGTACATTCGGAACCTCCCGGTTGATCAAAATATATGCATGGCACAATTCAACATTCAAAAAATGGGGACACCATTCTATGATATGGGATTTAGTGGATATTGTCAAAACCCAAGTGCTCCTCCTCCTCTGAACTTGGGACCACATTCTGTTATGAGTCCCTACTTCACCACGGGCCATGCTGCGATGTACATGCAATGGCCAAATGCAGCAGCTGTGATGTATACTCATTCATATGACCACTTCAGAAATGCTCCTCTTCAGGTAAACAATTTTTTGCCTTTTTGTTTTTGTTTTTTTATTTTGTTTTCTATTAAAAGTGAAACACTTGAGAGGGAATGTGGATTTTGCCACATCTCAATTGATGCGTAGTGTAATTATTAAGTGTTTAATAGTGGGTTTTGTTTCTGCAGGCGCAGTTCTGTCCACAACCCCTGAGCTTCGAGTACATGCAGAACCGGTAATTGATTTTCTTCTTCATGGCTTAAGGATGTGTGTAATCTAAATTTTGAGACAGTTTTGATGTCGGAAACAGAACAAAAAGACCCTTTTGTTTATCTTTTTTTTTACTAGTGTCACTTGCCTTATCTTTTACTATATGTTAATTCTTATGCTTCTGCATTGGAATATTACTTAATTTTACCAGTTTATTGCAAATCAGGGGGAAACAAGCGACATTTTATGAAATTTGGACTCGTGCAGAAAAATTAATTAATTTTTGGACGAAGATAATAGTAAAACATTCGATTCTAGTGAAGACAAATGATAACATCCATTACAAACAAGAGTTGAATCGTTTGTGTAAAAAAATATACACTAACAACCATCTTAACAATACATTATTAAAAAAACCTGACGAGAAATGCAAATTACACAGATAGAGAATTAAGTTAAAAGAATTCAAACTTCATTAATTTCCCGCAGGGAAGAGCTTAAGAATCTTCATGCCACCATTTCCATTACCATACTCAGACTCTTCATACCTCAGATTACGAACCACTTGGTTTTGCTGTGTAACCGCATGTTTCCCCATATACGGATTCATCAACGGCGGCATCAAGTACTCCGTATTCACCCGGACCGGGCTCAGAAAATGCGCCGGAACGGGCGAGCTCGCGAAGAGCCGCTCGGTGGCCGAATCGGAGACGACGACGTGTCCTCCGGCGATCCCGTTTCCTCCCTGCATTCTCCTAAGGTAGAGACGGTATTTCTGGAGATGGCTCGCTACGTTCTCTCTCGTCAATCCTTCCACGCTCATCAGCTGCATTATCGTCTTCGGAACTGCGTTTTTGATCCCTAGATGTCCTACCGCGTCCACGAATCGCTTGTGGAGCTGCGGCGTCCAGACTAAACGCGGTCGTTTCAGAGTCCTCGCTGGCTCGTCCCCTATCCCTCCTCCTCCGATCGATCCCGAGCCGTGATCAGTCGAATCCCCACCGAAATCAGAATTCATCATGGTCGGCGGAGGAGTTGGCGTCGGAGTCGGAGTTGGAGTGGCGGCGGATTGAAGTTTCTGGTGGTAAAACGCGGCGGTTTTCTTGGATCCGAGACTGTTGGGGCTTCCGATTTGGAAAGCGAGAGCTAGATGAGGAGTTATTAGTGTTTGAGAGATAGGTATGAGCTCATCCGGCGACGGAAGCTCCTCCTCCCATCTGACGAACCAATTTGGATTATCCTCTCTCATCGGAACGGTGTGCTTGAGACGGTGACAGTTGCTGAATATGACGGCGGAGAAAGGCGGAGGAGAGAAAGAGAGAGAGGTTCGAGGAGGATCTTTGAGGAAGAAGAGAACAAAGTACTATTATATATATACGGAGGAAGCAGAGTGATTGGCTGATTCCTTTTCTCTCGAATAATGTGTTAATGGAGTTATGGAACAGAATAAATTGATTATTCTTTTTTATAAAATAAAAATAAGAAACAGAAAAGTTGAAATATCATATCAGAAGTAGTAAAAAAAATATAAATCTTCGTAAGCATATCTGTCATTGTCATATATAGTTCGGTTCATGGCGTCCAAATTGCCAGATTTGTGTTCCATGCGAAATGTTTTCCCTCAAGTTCTTTTTTATTTATTTCTTTTATTTGTCACCAATTGTGATTATTCTTATTTGAAAGAAATAGTAATAGATAAAGTGTGGAGTATTAAATTTATGTGATCTCTTCATTTTTTTAATAAAGAATGCGCTAATAGTTGAGCCGACATCATTTTTAATAAAAAATATTGTAAAAGTTTTATTTATTAGATAAAACGAGAGCATAGAAGCTCACGATAGAAAAAAAATTAAATATGTATTCAAATAACAATATGCCCTTGATAACTACAACTTCGAATCTTTCGCTAAATTTTGAGAAGAATAGATAATTATCTAAATTCTAATGAAAGATATCGAGGAAGAACGCATAAATATTAATTTCCTTAAATGTGATATAGAAGAGAAAAACAAAAAAACAACAAAAAGAGGAAGACGACAAAAACAGTTAAAGTTGATAATTGAAAAGATTTGTTTTACTTTTTGTTTTGTTCGGATCTGTCACTGTCTTTATGTGTTTCGGAGTTATGGTCCTAAAGCCTCAGAAAGATTCTTGGCTTTCCACGTGACGCGTGTCCTATTTACGCGCTCGCTATGCGCGTGGGGTTTAAAGAAACAGCACAGTGTCGTACAATTGGTCTGTCGTACGCATGAGATTCCACACGCAGACATGGATTAGGTTAGGGTAACATTTTAAATGATTATTAAATCAATTTTCATTTAGTGGGTTTTAACTCTCCCTAAACCATGCGTATCCTATAAGTCATTTCTTTTTGTTTTCTTACTCTGACATGTTTTACAAATTTGTATATATGCAAAGTTAACTACTTGTTTTTTTGAAAGTCTATATGATATTATATCATAACTTTAAAAATTATAAATATCGGTACTAATAGATTAGCATTCACAACTAATAGTAGAAATAGGGATACAAGAAAAGTTAATATATTTATCTTAACATGTCTTAGAGCAAACAAAAAAAGTTTGTTTATATTGTAATCATGTTATTCTACAGATAAACTATTAGATACAGTGTGTAAACAAAAAGGTATGGGTTGATAGTGGGAGTTGTGCTGCAATCTGCATCTGCATTAACAAAATAAATCAAATAACATTTTAGGTATAAGCTATGCATTAGAGTAGTGTAAATGATTAATATTCCAATTATAGGTTCGGCGTGTAATGTGAAAATAAGGATGCTAATTCTGATACCTCGAATTTCTATTATTTAATCTTAATCAAAAAAGCGAAGTGTAGTTCCATTTTTATTTTAAAAGTTTTATTCTATATCTAATTTTTAATCTTTTTGCTTGAGCCTAACTGTAAGATTTTTTTTTTAAAATGGATATTTGTATCAAGAAAAGTCACAGACATTTTATTAAAAATGAGTTTGAGTCGAAACTAAAAGTATATCAAATCTACTCGATCATTTGAGATATTCTTTTTTTTGGTCAAAAATAAACATTGAAATACATGAAAGCTTCCAATACAAAATGATTTGGATTATATCAACTATGTCGTCTGTGGAAAACATTACCCCAATGGCCTAAACCAAATTAAATTAGAACCTCTAAATTAAAACTTTCTTCCAAAACAAAAATGTTTTTTTTTCAAAAGTCTAAAACGCCATATTGAAAGTTGATATCTAGATCCCAAAATCCACCACTAGGTGGATAAGATCGGTTATTTATGTATAATCTAAAACATTTAACTATACGAAGAAACAGATGAAGTATTTTCAGCCGCCGTTGTTAATTGTATTAAAGCTGATCAAGTGGCCAAACCATTCAGCACCATCGTGTTGTATATTTTAGAAAATGAGACAATAAAGTATCTCTTCTGAAGTAACCAAGACAAGAAGTGAAACGAGACAAAAGTTGTCTCCTTGATTTCATTTGCACCAAAATTATTTTTGTCTTTTAAAAGCCATACTTAAGAAGCCAGGGAAGCACAAGAGAGATTGTTCTGTGCAATATCCTTTACTGAACAATAATTGTAACTTAGCAACTTACAACGTTTTAAATTCTTAAAAGCCTTGAGAAAAGGAGAATGATTTAAAGCGGAGAATCTTTTTGTTTTTTGGTTCTTTCTTTATTGAGTGAAAGAACAAGTTAATTCATGAACCATGTGATGCCCATGTTTTATTATAAACCGCCCATATAAAAATAGCTAATGTATCCTTTAGTTTGATTGATACCTACCAACCATTCAATCACATATGATCAAAACACTTTTTTATTAGACAATCTTTTAAATTTTACATCAATAACAAAAATGACTCAGACGGTAACAAATGTGCTTACTAGAGAAGCAACACCGAAAAAAAGCTCGGCGATATACCTATGGTCATATAATTTATATTTATTTACGTTTAGTAAATAATTATGTTAATTAATAGGTGAGTTGACTTTAGTATAAAACGTTCGGTTTGATAAAAAACAAATCTAACGAATTGTGTTTAGAACTAGAGACGTATGTATGTGTCTACAACTGTCACCAGACTCACCAATTATTAGCTCAACTTAACTTCTTTAATAAATGCATTTGAAATCCCAAGTTTATATAAATAATTTTCTGATGAATGTAATTTTAACAACAACTGTATCTAACATATAACATTTTTTGTTTAAATTGAGAATCCTAACCTTGTATTAATTTTTTTGGGGTCTGGTCATACGTCTTATAAAGCGTTTGAATTTCAGCTGTATGCAATCAATTTATTCAGACGATTCGATTCCAATGATTTACTCGGGGGGGGGGACAAATATTGTAAGAAACACATGCTCATTCCTAGAATAAGTCAGATGAATCTATTGCTTTTTATTCCTTTTATCAACCGTTCAGATTTTGTTCTGGATCAAAATATAACTAAGTAGATTGTATAGTCTTCTTAACATACTTAATAATTATATTAGTTTCGTAATGGCTTCTTTTTGCCTTTTAGTCAAATATTAATGGATAGAAAGTATTCGTAAGAAAAATTGCTTCAAAACAAATTAAAAGTGGTTAGTTGCATGATAATTTTTTTTTTGGGTCTAAATGCATGATCATATATCTCGTCCCGATAAATGAATTTTTCACTCAGACACTTTGGTTATCAAAAATATCTAGAGATTTTGATCAAGTATAAATGTCTGATGTGGGACAAGTAAAGAAGAAGCTGTACAATTGATTCAGAAGTGGACCTAAGTGGGCCGACATTGGGTCAAATCTGGGCTCATAGTCTAAGAATATTGTCTAAAACTCAACAACTTCTCAAACAATTTAATTCTGGCAGTTATTATTATTCGCCATTTGTTTTATTTCAATATTAATTTTTTTGTTCATACGTTTATAATGCCGACTATATTTTGGTATTAATGTTTTCTTACAAAGGAAATCTAGCAGTATTTATAGACGTTTGTGTGTATATACTTTCGAAGAATCTGTCTAACGCTTTATATATTTTAGATCTTTTTTATATATAGTAATATATTTTATAGAAAATATGATTGGGGAAATGGGAAAGAATAAAAGATGATTGGATTAGAGACTTTCGTTCCATTTCTTCGATTAATCGCCGCCGTTTCATATTCTGCTTGTAGCTGAAAACGATTTAATTGCCTTTATTAATGCTAATATCTTTATAAGAGTACTAATATTTTTTTACAATAAAGTTGGAGAATATATTTTGAATATACAGTAAGACCGCAGTCTTTCTACGGCCCCTACTAATTTGATTAATTTATTGGTTTTAATAATTGTTAGTGTTTCGTACTTTTGACCTGTCTTGTAATTAAAAAAAACAAATTAATATATACCAAATAAACTACCCAAAGAATTTTAGGAATTTAAAAATAATAAAGAAACATAAGAACACAGGTCAGCGACTTGGACTCAGGCTTAAGGAGAGAATCGTAAAAGAAAACACAAATACGAAGAAATTGGTGTCTACAGAGAGCAGAGACTCGAAGAAGAAGAAGACGAAGCTGAAGATTGAGATTTTCATTTTCTTTAATGGAAGGTTTGCGCTTTGTTCATTAGCTCTTCTCAGATTTCTTTTTGTCCCCCGCCTGAGAAAACCCTAGATTTTCCGAATTCTCTCTCGCTTTGACTTGAATCTGCTTCACGAGAACTGGATTTCACACTGTTTTAATAATCTTTACTCGTGGCTCGTCTTCGAACCAGCATTATCGTCTCGAGCCCTAAATCTGATTTCGATGGCATTAGCTTAGTGATAGACTTAAGAGAGACCTGAACAAGTTAAGGTCAATTTATTGAATGATTTTAATTTATATGAATTGAATTTACTTCGCCATACTGCCATTAACTTCAATTTGAAAGCTTGATTGTTCATTCTCAATATCTGCTTTAGATTTTTCTCTTCATCCGATCTGAGACTGAAGTACTCTTCTCTAGAATAGAAACAATTATGCAAAGACACTGGCGGATTCTTCAATGATTGATTAAGTTGCGAAATTATTTTTCTCTTACAGGTAAATCCCCAGACCTGGAATCCACCGGGTCTGGTACAACTACGAAGCGATCAAGCGTTTCATCAGGAAGTCGATCTCGTACCCGTCGAGAATTCCTTAGCAGGTTTACAGACAGCGAACATTTCATTGAGAGGCTTGAAGATTGGTTTGCTTCAGTATTGGAAAAGACGGAGAGCAATGGACCGGTCTTTGAGGTTCCTTTTGAGTTGGTTGAGCTACAAAAGTTTGACTATGCGTTGGAAGGGATTTCTTTCCAGCAGCTAACCCGAATGCCAAATGCTGTTTATGCTTCAACATCTACTGCTGTGGAGGCAAATGCATATCTAGCAATAGAGGATTTTCTACACGCGACGGTCAAGAGCTTGTGGGAGGCATTTTGGAGTCAGGACGAGCCAGTTCCTTTCTCTGTCGGTTGTCTATACAATCAAAACTTAAAGTTTTATCAGGCAGAGAAAGCTTTAGCTATTGGGAAGCTCGAAGGTCTTTCTGCAACAGGTATTCTTCTGAAAAATCCTCGACATCCACACGGGAAATGGGATCATATTCTTGAACTTGCTCTTCTAAGGCCTGACATTGGAAGCTTTGCACTGGAGAGTGATCATCCGCCTTTCTTACCCGTCTTAGGCGAGGCTCTTTTCTATGCCCTCCGCATACTCATCTCAAGAAGTGTGAGCCGTTTAGATTTTTCTCAAAGCTCAAACTGTGTCTTCATTCTTCTCGTTGATTCGCAATATGGAGGCGTTGTGAAAGTCGAAGGGGACATAAGTAAATTGGATTTCGACATGAACAACATTTATGACTGCGCGGCAGACTGGATAAAGAAGCATTCCAAGATAGCAGTGTCGCCAATTGACAGGATATGGAACAAGCTGGGAAATGCCAACTGGGGAGACATTGGCACTTTGCAAGTAGTCTTTGCCACTTACCACAGTATAATGCAGTATTTTGGGCCACCCAGGCACTCCATTGAAGACTTAGCTGCAGACCATAGTTCTCGCCTTCACTCAAGACGACAAGAGAGGCAGTTAGGTGATACTAGTCTGAACGAAAATGGTATGTTTAGGTTCCAGCAAAGAACCATGTCTCCTGAAATTGTCGAAGTTCAAGAAGAATCAACCAAAATTGAGCCTGAACCTTCGATGAAACTGGAGGTTGGATCGGTTTTGTGGTTGGAGGATTCAAACTATCAAAAAGGCTATCAGATTAACGAAGTATTGACTAATGGTACACTTCCCTATCATATCGCATCACCAGTGGATGACGCAGGAAAGTCTGTGTTTCTGTATGTTGGCTCTCCTCCTTCACAGCTTGAGCCAGCTTGGGAAGACATGAACTTGTGGTATCAGGTACAAAGACAAACAAAAATATTAAGTATTATGAAACAGAGAGGACTTTCTAGCAAATACTTGCCACAGCTCCATGGGTCTGGTCGGATCATTCACCCAGGCCAATGTCAAAAACCAAGTTCGGGGGGACGATGCGATCATCCTTGGTGCGGAACTCCCATTCTGGTGACCACTCCTGTTGGCGAGACAGTAGCTGATTTGGTAAACGAGGGCCGGTTTGGTCCAGAAGAGGCTATTCGATGTTGCCATGATTGCTTATCTGCACTTTCGTCCTCCTCCTCAGCTGGAATTCGACACGGTGATATCCGCCCAGAAAATGTAGTTTATGTCACTGCTGGTGTAAGACATCCTTACTTTGTACTAATTGGTTGGGGTCACGCAGTGCTTGAGGATAGAGATCGACCGGCTATGAATCTTCACTTCTCCTCGACTTACGCACTCCAGGAAGGGAAACTTTGTGCTGCCTCAGATGCAGAGAGCTTGATTTACTTGCTTTACTTTTGTTCTGGAGATTTCCCGGATTTGGATTCAGTGGAAGGAGCTCTTCAATGGAGAGAGACCTCTTGGTCCAAAAGATTGATTCAGCAGAAGCTTGGTGATGTCTCGACCGTTTTAAAAGCGTTTTCTGACTACGTAGACAGTCTATGTGGAACACCATATCCTTTGGATTACGATATTTGGCTGAGGAGATTGAAGAGGAACCTTTCAGAAGATCACGGAAAAGAAATTGAAACTTCAGGCTAAGGCTCTGATTCAAGAAAATATGGGATTTTGTTAATCAATCTAGGCACCAAGTATTGAAGGTCCCTCATATAAACAATTCGATTCCTTTTGAACATTCTTTCAGGTGCTCTCTGCTTAACCCGTCTGAGACTGGAAAGCTTCACGATGAGACGTATCCTCCGGTTTTGCCAAGTCTGAAAAGTTTGGGACCTTGTTCTCTTCTTGTACAGGATCTTTGGAATGGATTAGATTCTGTGGTTTCCCTTCGCTGTTAATGTTATGTTCCTTATCTTCATTATTATTATTATTATTATCTCGAGAGTGATTCTCTATTATTTTATTGTAATGAGTATTGTAAAGGTGAGAGCTTTTGTTCCCATTTTGACTTGTGTTTTTAAGTTTACGGGTTTTTCATTTTCTGTGTTTTCTTAACCTAAATCGAACATTGATTCTTGTTTCGCTCCTTTGTATTATTTTCACGTATTCAGATTTGGAGAGTTTTTCGGTTTTTTTTCTTCCCCAAAATGATATAATAAACTTGTATTCCTTGCTGTATGGATTATTTGTTCCTTTTATCATATCGGTAACGAACGTTTATGTCAGTAGTCTGCACAATAGCTTTAACGTCAACGGATCGTCATAGGATTCTAGAGTTAACTAAATTGGTAGTTTTATAATATAGTGTGTCTTATGTATGAAGGACAATCAAGAAACTATTTTGAAGAACCCTGTAACGCAAGAAACGACCATGCAGTGACTACATAGTCTACATTTGATTCTTCTCCTACCCTTTTCTCTGATCCGAAAAATTTACTCGTTGAAGAGAAAAGTGTATGACTTTAGAATTAAGAGAGTAGTTTACACAAGTGATCAAGCATTTTTTACAGGCGCAAAGATTTATGCAACAAAACTCTGTTCTGATCCATGGGGGTTTTTTGCTCTCCTATCTCGATCTCACATCAATGCTCAAGTTTCTTGTTATTTTCCCAGGTTCTTGAATCCCCGGGATGCAAAACGTTGTGGTGGTCTCTGCAGTTCCTTCACCTAAACTTTTCTTCTTGACAGTTTCTTCGATGTTGTTGTTCTTGTTGTCATAATCCAATGTCTGGAGATGCAAACCACCCTTACTGTTTTTGCAACCGCCGATTTCCATTTCCATATCATATTTATCTCCTCGCGGTCCAAAGGCTCGGTCTAGCTCAGATGCAATGGATCCAACCTCTACATCCGGTTCCTCTGGAGTCCAGTCTCTGAAATTGATCATGGGAGGTGGAATTCTGGCAAAGAAGAGCTCAAACAAGTTCTTGAAGAGACCCTTTCCGTAAGGGTTTACTTTCTTGTCATATCGGTACCGGAAATTCTCATAAGTTGTCTGCACAAAACATATATTCAAAACCAAAAGAATCAGTACATACAGTGATCCAAACAAACGAATTAGCAAGTAAAATGCAAAAATAGACATAACACCAAACAGAGCAGCAATAAACAGATGAGAGTTTTTAAGGATCTTGCCTGATTGGTGCAGATGAGATAGAGGTGAAAAACAGTGAGTCCACCGACAAACCAGACGACGACGAAGCAGTAGAGGATGAGAACAACAAATATCGAGTCGTCCATGATGACCATTAACAACATCTTGCGGTGTACCTCAAGCATGCTGACCCATGAGAAAACAAAGACGTACAAGCAGAGGAGCGTTGAAGTTGATATGAAACAGATGAAGTGTGGATAGTTTCGCTGCAAATACCGCCGTTTGCATAACAACATGTTAGATCACAGACCATACTCGCACTTTTTGTTTCAAGAAGTAAATAAAAAAATATGTTTTTGAAAGACTTACTAATGCGATGCATTGGCCTACCCATGGACAGTGGTGATCAAATCTTTGGACACAGTTGTTACAGATTGAGCAGTGAGAGGCGCGAGGAGGACGGTAAAGCAAACAAGTATCACAGAATTTAACTTTGACAGTATAGCCATTCACCAATACATCCTTGGTTCGAGGTAACTTTATGTTACCGAGCTTGTTGTTTACCCACTCTGAGGATTGAGTAATCATATCAAGACCTTCTGCTTCAGGTGATTCTTTGTTCCTTGGGATGATCCCGGGGTCTCTCGATGACGTTAAGAAGAGAAATGTGAAATCCTGCGAAGGTAGATGGCCACAAAGAGAGAAAGTAAGAGATGCAGGAATTTGTAGAAAGGGCAACATAGCACACAATGAAAGAAACAGTTATGGTTTTTACCAAGACAGTGAGCAAAAGTGCACCCATCAAAACAAGAGAGTGGAACAAAGGATAGCGTTTCCCGATCATAAAAGACATTCGAATGCAGAAAGTGAGAGCAGGACCTCCAATCATAGCTGTGGTGAGAAGAAGCGAAGATGCATCTGGACCAAACACTAATCTCCCTCCGCAATAGAATTTCTAAAACATGAAACAAGAGACAGGACAAGTCAAGCTACAATTTAGACATTGACGAAGACAAGCATTAAGCACCTTATTATGTCATGCGAGTGAAGCGGTAGCTAGATAGAACTCATTACTAATATTCTTAAGCTAAAGAGCAAACCATATTATACACATAATGCCATAAACAGATCAGAATTTAGAAACATATCGATTCCAAAAACTTTTTAGTTTTGTTTGTCAAGTTCAGAAACAACAGAAAATTCTCAATAGCGTGGGACGAAAGGCATACATTGTTGCCGGGCCAGAGTTGGTATATCCTCTTGGGTTTAGAATCTTGAGAATACATGGTGTCGTCTTCGGAAGGAGCACTATGGACATGGCCGCTTTTCTTATTCCCCATCACAATCTTCTTCTTCTTCTTCTTTTCTCTCAAGCCTCGGAGTCAACGACGAGACGCCCAAAATGTAATCACCATTTTCTTCAACGCGTGTCGTCGTTGTCGCGGCCAGCGAATGAAACCGGAGATTTCAAGTCGCTGCCGCCGGGCGTTTGGCTTGTTTCCTCCTCTTTGCGCAAAGTCTTGTCTTTCTCTCTCTCCCCTATCGCCTCCACCACTCTCTTCCTTCTTTCTAATTAAGGTTTGTTTCTCTCTCTTCCTTGTACAGCTTTTTCCTCCGCCATTGGAAGCTCGTCAACACCAACATCCATTCTCTGGAACATCCCTAACATAGCAATCTCTCGATCACAGCATTTTCAAATCTTTTCCCCTCAATTCTCGCAACCTTCCTAAACCCTATTTTCGTCCTACTTATATAATTTGTATTCCTTCTCAGCTCATACGCGCCATTTTATGTTTCAACCGTTTTTTTTTCACTTTGTATTGAGTTGTGTTGAAACTTTGTCAGAACTAAATATATATATATATAAATATTCGTTTTTATACTTTCTTAATTATAGAACTTGTAAAAACTGAACAGGGGACGTAAAAATAATCATTTAGCATGTGTTTTATGCACAGTATCTTAAATAGTCCAAAATCAAACAAAAATAAAGAGGTAAAATTTTCCAAAATCAAACAAAAATTAAAATTAAAATCTGAGCAAAACTTAAACCCCGAAAATGTAAGAATTATCACGATAACTTCTCCTTTTAAATTTCGTGAAATTTCACATTTCGTAAAACACATAGTTAATTTCATAAATATATACTATTGAGCCATTGGGCCTCGGCCCGGTAGAATTTTCTTCATGCGGATTCCTTAAAACATTAACATTTTTTTCTCTGTCAAAAATAATAATTTTGGGGGTGTTGTGTTCTGTCTCGAGGAAGCGGCCATTGAAGCGCCACGAAGTCTCTCTCCTCTTCTTTCTCTGAAAACAGAGAGATCCTTTATTATCCCATTTTTCCTTTTTCGATGTTACCAACACGAGCACAGATTTATCGTATACACCAATTTCTCTACATCTCTATGTAATAACACGAGTAAGCAATCGGTCATATCAATTTCAGGTGTTTACGATTCTGTGATTTAGGTTTGATCGGTTAAAATTTTTTTCAGACGATCCCTACTCGATTCGCCATGGTGGATCATTATCAAGTTTTAGGCGTGTCGAGAAACGCGACGAAGCAAGAGGTCAAAGATGCGTTTCGGAGATTGGCTGTGAAGTACCATCCGGACAAGCACGCACAGTCTCCGGACCACGTTCGGCTAAACGCCACTGTGCGGTTTAAGCTTGTCTCGGAGGCGTACGAGGTATTGAACGACGATCTGAAACGCGCGTCCTATAACGCAGTTAGCGATTCCGATTGCTTTCGCCGTACGGGCGGCTCATATAGCAATCCGTACGGTGGCAGAGCGTATGGTTCTTCTGGAAATGGTTACGGTTACGGTTACTCTGCAAGGAATCGTCAGCGTTCCTGTTTCAGCAGTGGATTTGAGTCGACGTTTCGTTACTTGACAACGCGTGCGTTTCTCCTGAATCTAGCGTTAGCTGGGTATGTGAGCAAACTTTTGGCTTCATCTTCATATCTAATTGAAGAAACTGGTTTGCTGTTGACTGGAGATTCATCTCTAGAGGATAAGTTTTTTTGGCAAACTTAGTTCTCTTAGCTAAGTATCTGACTGAATCCTAGCTATGATCTTCTTTGACTGGCTTTTATCTGTTTAGTGTTGTATACTGACGTAAGTGGTCTCTTATCTTTGCTCTCCAGTGGTCTGTGCTTTGCATTTGCTGCAATTGATACAAGTGGAGAAACACTATGGAAAATGCGTAACTCAGGGGTGAGTACCATACTATTATACATCCTTGAGCTAATTAGCGTTATGCTATTGACTGTTGTTGGATGCATCTTAATGTATGAATTCCCAAATGAGGACACAGCCTCATCTCTGCATATCCAGTCTTGTGGCCAGATAGGTGTAATTAGGCTGAAACCATCAATGAATTGTATCAGTTAAGCCCCGAGGTAGTTCCTGAGCTAGGGCTTCTGATGGTGACCATAAACTAGCTATCCTACATAGGAGGATGAATAAGGAGAGCTTGTTCGAACTACTTACTGCTTTATAAGATTGGTGTTGTAGTGTTGCGTAGTAGTATAAACAGTAGCTATGGGAACATATTGTCTTGTTAGAAAACCTCGCGAGTGACAAATGCTTTGCATATTTTCAGAAATCATTCGAAGAAACGATGGAGTCAATCGAGAAAACAAAGGCACATAAGGATGAAGGGTGAAAGAAAGATTCAGAGGTACTTACTAACACCTTGACTTTGACAATGGTAGGTTTATGGGTCTATTAGTTTGCCTTGTAGCTAATGATACTCGTGTGTATTTTAGAAATTTATAAATGAACCTTGAGAAGTTGATAACTCTTCTTTTTATCACTTTTTACCAAACGAATTGAACAACTTTTTTTTTTTATTAATTGGATGAAAGGTAATTGAAAGTGTAATAGCTAAAAAAGCACTTTTATTTTCTTGTAACAAATATTTCTCTGTCCAGAGATCAAATCGATTATGAGAGTTCTTACATACTTGACGCAATTGCATTTGAATGCATAATGGCAAGCAAAGATGGGATATTCGAGTAAAACAAATAAAACTTTTGGCTTTGTGTCAGTAATGGAGGCATTATTGGAGTGGTGGTAACGTATTTGATTGTCTTATATAAGATGTTGACAAGATATATACCCTGCTCCAATGAAATATCTTATGTTTATTATATAGTTTTTTTTTCAACGGTGAGAAGACTCATACACTCTTAATCAATAGATGAATCACTTTTGGTTTTGCTTCACTTTACTTGCTATATATCAACCAACCCCAACTTAAGATTTTTGTTTTATTTCATTCATATTTAAACCACACTATCGCTCGAGCTCGGTTAAAGATCTAAATGAACAATAAAATATATGACTTATCCGCTAAATAAGTTTTAAAGTCAATCGAAAATAGATTTATTCCATTACATCGATTACGTACCAAAAATCTATGAACAAGATAATTCATAAAGGAATGCATAGAGAAACAAAAATTTTTTTAAAAAGAGTTAAAAATTACATCTAAATCAACACGAATCACATAACTTTCCACGATTCAAGCGTCGGAAAAGTTGGGTACGTCGTATCAAACTCCGCGGTGGAACCACTCGCGTTAACGGTTGCATTAACTTTCGCCGACGGTAATCCTACGGCGGCGCCGGAAAAGGTATTTCCCACCACGAGATACTCCTGGTGATGATTAGACAAAAATGCCGATGTATCGAGCGTCGGAACTGCCGTTGATTTCTCCGAGGTTACACCAGAAAGTCTGTTAACAAGCCTGTGCGGCTCCGGCTTGACGATCGGAGCGAAGAGCACGGAGGAAGAATCGTTGATGTACTTGGCGCCGGTCACTTGCTGAACCATCTGGCGGAAATTGGACGGATCCGCCGTTATAAAAGTGGTTTGAGATTTCTTGGAAGCGCGAGTGCGGCGCTTGGTGGCTTTACCTTCGGAACCGGAACCGGTAAGGATACAGTTACGCTTCCTTTTAGCTCCTCCGCCGCCGACGATTTCTGGATCGGATCCACCGGAGACGTTAGAGGAAAGGGTGTGAGTTGAGGAAGGGTGAGAGACGGTGGCGGAATCGAAGAAAACAGAGGAGGGAGAGAGAGTATGAGGCGGTGGTGGTGCTGAGACGGTGTTATGAAGAGCTCTGGCGAGCAAATCACTGTCGTGAGAGAAAGTATCAGGAAGCAACCATGAATCTACGTTGAATCCTTGCCGATACAACCAAGGATCGACGCTTGCTAAACCCTCGGAAGAAACCATAACCGAAGACGACTAAAGAGAAGAAGAAGAGGAAGAAGAAGATAGTCGCAGAGAGAGTGCAGAGAGTTTCTTCTAGAAGGAGAAGAAAGGAGAGAGAGAGAGAGGTAAGAAATGAAAATGGGGCCGAAGGAAGATATTTAAATAAGGACGGCGTTTAGAGAGAGGGAAGCGATGAAACCGCGTTGAGCGGAGATAGATAGAAAATGACACGTGTCACCTCACTCGTACCCAACTTTTGTTTAGCTCGTTTTTTTTTTTTAAACGCTCCAAGTGACTGTGTGGCTTTGATTATTCAAAAGCTTATGACAAAAGGGACTGGATAAATTATGGATTAAATGTGTATAGTGTGTGTGTATAACAAACGAAAAGGTTAGAAGAAAAAGACTAGTAATTAATAAAAGTATGATAAATATGTGTATAGCTTCCTAATTATTTGTTTCTTCTATAAAACCATAAACATATTTTGTGTGAGATAGTTTTTGGTAGAAATTTTAAAAATAGCTGGAATTTATATTCCAGGACCGGACCTTACGCGGTGAGACATGCAAATAAGCCAAAAGAAAGAAAATCAATAGAGAAGAAGTAAGGTCAATTTCCAACGGCTGATTCATAATTAAATGCTTTGTTGCTCAGTGGCACAAAAGCAACGACTAGAGACTATCCTTCTCAGCTTCGGTCTTTCTTTTGATATCACCACCAATCTTAAATTAGAATGGTCGCAAAATTATTGCAAACCCCTAAAAGCTACAAAATTACTTTAAATATGGGAGACCTTAACTTCATTTGTTTACTTCATTTTCCTTATATATATATATATTCTAGTAGCACAAGATTTCAAATCCTTCTGTAAACTATATATATGCATGTTGATATAAAAAAGAAGAATATATCCAAAGTAGGCGAGTGAACATTCAGTCAGTTATCCAAAAATGGTTGACTTTATTCTGCATGAAATATAAAAGGCTTTAATTTCAATTAAATGTAAGGTGGAATCTTGTTGGATCATTGACCTCTTAATCATATGCAACTTGTTGAATGGGATCGTTCCCTCCCGTTGATCACGTAAATTTGTTACTCAAACATGAGTTACTACAATGAGTAGAATCGTTAATAAACTACGTTTGATGTTCAATGAAACTGAAAATCAAATATCATTTTCAACACTAAAAGAAAAAAAATATATATAACCACCCTCCCTCTTCTTCTTTCTACTGTATGTATGTTGCATGGTAATAACAATCACTAGGTCACCATGGTAATACCACATCGTCGCTTTTAAAACGCGTTTTTCACTGCTCACCATGTTTGTTTTTCTGATCAGATCAATCTCTTTCAATGTCATGTCCCCTGTCCCATCTTTTTCATTTATATTTTTCTTTTTTCTCCATAATCGGCTTTTTTTTTGTCTTTTCAATATTCCGACGACTTGCTCACTTTGAAGTTTGAATTATTGAATACCTTACATAAACGTATTGACTTGGGTCAGTGTGGGGACAGTATGGCTTTAAAATATCAATCGACTCGATTCTTTCTTTGCATTGCCATTACCAGGTAAACTCAAATCAGATTAAGCCACTAACGAATAGTAATAAAGCTATATACAATTTATGTTCTGTTTTCCTTTTTTTTGGGTTTCCGTAAACCGTATATAGCATATTTAGGATAATTGAATTTGCGGTTCAAATATTACTGCATCGTTAAATTTCACCTAGCTAGAATGTAACCAGTGACCTGTGACATGATCCATTGAAGAGGATTGGGGTAGCAAATGACCCATTGTATGTAAATAATAAACATTAAAACACAAAATGTGAAGATTTGGCTTGTTGACACCACTACTGCACATGGATTCATATATACCACTCAGCACACAATAATATCTAAAAATAGTCAACTATTATATTGACTCATTATATATATATCGATTACAGTAATCTACTTGTCCGAGTTGTCGTTTACAAAACTGAGAGAAAGCATCAAAGCACCAATTTTAATAATATCCAATACTTGACGACGATAACACCAAAATTAGTGTAATGGACCATTGACAATTGGGGTTTCACAATCTCAAAATTCATGATGAGACGACCCTAACGAGCTTTAATTAGTCGTTCATTGGTTACATATTTATTTGGTATAATATGAAGCGAATGCTATTAATATTTTGTTGAAAGTTTTCTGCAATTTACTATTATAAATGACTCGCTGATTATTCAAAACTAACAAAAGAAGTAAAAAAAATAAAACACATCACAAAAACTAGTAAATAGACGCCAGCGGTGACATCAGCAAAAATTAGAGGATGTAATGATGAGGGAATGATGACGAGAGACAGCGAAGCACATCTGAGGAAGCAAGCGGTCGTGTCCTTCCTTCTTTTCACTCGTCATTATTATTTTTAAATTTATTCACAAAAACACACTCACTCTCGTGTCATGTCTCCCTTTATTCCTCCTAACTCGGCTCGGCTTCATTAAGATCACAGCTTGAGTTTTTCAGTAATCGTTTTTTTTTTCATTGACTAGAATTCTCTTATTATCTAGTCACCAGTTTGATAATTGCTTATATACTACTACCTTTTATAGTAAAATAAAATAACATATTGATTTAAGATTTGGATTGTGTTCAACTACCACATGCTATCAACTATCTTCTCGTGTCTATATGTGATTTTTTGTACAAATTTTGATGATTTTATGCAAAAAAAAACTTGATACTTTCCATTAGAACAAACGGTATTCATTCTTCTTAAAGAAAGAAATCAGAGTTTAACTGTTTCTTCAGTAATATTCGTAAAAGGTTAAATATTTTTGTCTTGATACAATTTTAAAATACTCCAAATATTTCGGCAAAGGCTTTTTTTGCTTCTTTTGTTTTCTTTCTTTGGTTTCTGTTGTCTCAACCATTTAAATAAATATGGGCCTTTTAATTTTAAAATGGGCCTTAGGTTTTGGGCCTAATTGGTTATCGCGGGATTTAAAGCTAGGCTCGGATTCTCTCTACGACTCGCAATTTTTTTTTCTGGTATTGGTTCGATGAATTTGATCGGTAATCATCGGAAGTGAAATACGTTGTAGCTCAGTCTAAGCCGGAAATCGAATCTGATTCTGGGTTTCTCTAAGGATTTGGAGGTTGAAGGTTGAACTAAATAATGGGAGAAGAGCTGCAAAAGCACAACACTTCTTCTCTTTATAACCAAGCACCTAGCTATGGCTATGGAAGCTCGCTTGCCTACGATCAATCTGGGGACATTGAATCTGCTGCAAGGAATGCTCTTCTTCGCGAACAAGTACGTTAAATTTTGTTTTCTTCTATTAATTTCAATTTTTTGTTTTTCCCGAGCGATGCGGTGTCGCTTTCTTCCGTAGCGTTTTACCAAGTGGATTTGGTGTCGTGAAATTTTCAGGAAATTGAAACGCAGAAGGTCATACAAGGTCAAAGGTTCTGTCTTTCTCTTGGTTTGTCTTTGTATCCATCTGTTTTGTTTTTGAACATATTGCTGCTCTTATTCATGTGCAATTTGAGCATCTCGTGTCTAATGTGATTTTATCTGTAACATTCTTGCGTTTTAATTGGAAACTTTCCCCTGTTTCAGAGAAGCGGGGACTTCAGTAGATGGAGACAATAACACTGATATTCTTCGGCATCGTGCTGACCCTAATGCTCTAAAGGTTTTTTGATTCAGTATTCTTTTTTATCCTCAAGCGGCTAGTCTGTTACTAAATGAATAGCGAGCATGAAGTTTTCAATGGAAATAGAACCTACGTTATATACTTATACGTTTCTTCACAGGAACATTTGCTAAACTTCACTGCACATCATCGGGCAGAAACAGCGTCAAAGCGTGGGAGTGTGAGTACGTGTGGTGAAGGTTAGTGATCATCGATCATGAGCTCAAGCATTTTGGAATATTCACTAAACCAACCCAGTTACTAATTTTTTTTTCCACACCAGGTAATGTGGATGTTGGAAATGGTTATGGTATACCAGGTGGAGTTGCTTACGCTGGCCACTCCGAGCTCAGCCGGAAGCCTGAACCTACGGGTTCTTCAAATAGTTTGCCTGAATATCTCAAACTAAAATTAAAGGCCAGGGGAATTCTCAGAGATGGTTCAGGGACTATTACATCCAACACACAAGATGTAATCATCTATCTATCACACTAACATTGTAATCCTTTGTGACATATGTCTTCTATGGCTTAACCATGTTTCAACCCTTTTGCTTCAATCTAACTTATTATTGTTATTAACTTTTTG
This sequence comes from Schrenkiella parvula, assembly GCA_000218505.1. NCBI lineage: Eukaryota > Viridiplantae > Streptophyta > Magnoliopsida > Brassicales > Brassicaceae > Schrenkiella > Schrenkiella parvula. Next base: position 8,419,540 of record CM001190.1, on the reverse strand, counting down.
AGGCTTTGTTTGCTTGTAATTCTTCTCTTTTCCAGGCATCAGCGGGTAGTTGGAATAGACAGACAACTATACCTTTTCCGACAAATGCAAGCACCTTACCATTTGGATGGGTATGAATGAGATACGATTAACGTCTTTTGTTCTTCGGTTTTGTCTTTGCTACTCTATCGAGTGAAGCAATTTTTTTTGCTGTGAAACTGCATTGATTGTTATGCTTGTGGTCATACACCAATAATCGTTATATCTTAATGCCTATGGATGGCCACTTGTGGTTCTGATAATGTGTTTATTTGCTGTTAAGCCACTTAAACTTGTTCTGTTTCATTCAGGTAGATGCGAAAGATCCTGCTAGTGGTGCTACATATTACTATAACCAGCATACCGGAACATGCCAGTGGGAAAGGCCTCTCGAGCTATCTTCCACCACTTCATGTCCGCCACCTGTGCCTCCTAAAGAGGAGTGGATTGAAACACTTGATGAAACATCTGGTATGTAATTCACTCATTTATTATCATTATGACTAACTCTTTGCTCCATAATCCATATGCATATCGATAAATAAATTTCGCCTTTTGTGGTTGTGGTTGAAAGAGGAAATCCTCAAGTTTTCTGCTGGAATTTTGCGCTCCCCTAATTGACTAGCGTCTCTAGTTTCTGATACACTATACATGCAATGCTTGCTTAAACTTGGATCCGTTTTGGTTACATTCCTGGGCTTTTCACCTTTTGATTTCTAATGCACAGGTCATAGGTATTACTACAATACAAAGACACATGTATCGCAATGGGAACCTCCAGGTTCTTTACAGAAGCCCGCTACCACAAACTCTAATAGCGCCGTCACCCAAAATACTGCTAATGGGAAGAGGGAGCATCCGCTCTCTCAGCTGCCAAGATGCAGTGGATGTGGTGGCTGGGGAGTGAGCCTTGTCCAGAGCTGGGGTTATTGTGCCCACTGTACCAGGTATGTCGCATTGTCTTGCTATACTTCTTGAGTTGTATTGCTGCATAGAGACTGCTTTGACTTAAGAATGTCAGAAAAGTGTTCCACACTTACTGAGTCTTGCTTTCCTTCCTGTTTGAGTTTTTTGTTATTAGAAAACATATAATAGTGTGCATCAAGACCTTAAACAGACTTTGTTCACTTGCATATTTTGAGGCTTACCTCTCTGCCTTTGGTTAAATGGACTCATACTGTATATGGAATGCAGAGTTTTCAATCTCCCAGAACAGCAGTACTTGGCAGTAAGTTTAAACTACGTCACAAATGCAGGAATTTCTGGCCAAAACGATCCGAATCAGAGGTAAGCATATCTCAGAATTTTCATACTAGAATGATCCATCTTTCTTGAAAACTGAGTGGTTTATAAGACAGCTAGTGTGGGACTCTGGTCTTCTTACTAAATATCTGTCAGCAAATATTTAGACAACCCATTTGGATATAAATTTTCTCCCAGCCCCTCTTTTCTTCGAGAGGACAGGATCTCTGTTAAAAGAATGAACCAATTATCAACATGAAACTACATGTAGTAGTGAACCAGGGGGTTCCCATGTACGAGGTTTACGTTTCACTTACTCCTGTGGAGTACACCTTACTGATGACGCAAGAATGGCAATGATTGAAACAGGTCAAGTTCAAAACCTCCGGTGAAGAAGGGAGTAGGCAAAAAACGTGCTCACGCCGAGGATGATGAGTTGGACCCAATGGACCCAAGCTCTTACTCAGATGCTCCACGGGGTGGCTGGTAATGTGCATAACACATGTTTTAACCACTTCATGAATCAGCATAAGCTATATACTGTTCTCTATATCTATCCTCTGCTACCTCATCTGAATTGAGGAGAATTACGTGCCAAATGTCAAACCAAGCTTATTACGATCCTAGGAGTCATAAGATGGGTGCTGATCTGGTTTCTTCTCATCTTGTAGGGTTGTTGGGCTGAAAGGAGTACAACCGCGAGCCGCTGATACAACTGCCACAGTAATGTCACTTGCCTTTTGAGACTCTAACTCTTCTTTAAGTCCAAATAACCAGACATATGTATCCCTTGATGAATAGTTGCAGCTTCTCACAAAATCCTAGTTCTTAACTTGATGAGATTGAAATCGTGTTTCAGGGTCCTCTGTTTCAACAGCGACCGTATCCATCACCTGGAGCTGTTCTGAGGAGAAACGCTGAGACGGCATCATCCCAGAAGAAGAAACCAGGCTCTCAATTCACAGAAATCACAAAGAGAGGCGATGGAAAAGATGGTCTTGGGGATGCAGATTGAGAGAGCTCCATTCATTCTTATAAGAGGGAGAGCCCGTCTCCTTGTGTTTTCCTCCATATATATAAATGATGTTGAGGAGAGTAGTTTGTTTACTGGTTAGTGAACACGAACATACCTTAAATGTGAATTTTAGCACCACGTTTCATTCAGTGTAATCAGTAAAAAGTTCTCAGGATATTTTCTGTCTTCCATAGCCACCAAAACCAGGCTTTATGATCAATGCTTTTGCAATCCATGTTCAAAACAGTTTTCTCAGAGAGCAGCAAACATGTTTATATATTGATTTGGCACTATAATATGTATATACTTAAAAAAAACATTTACGACCTAAGGCATATATTAGTTTGACCAGAATAAAAAGATAAACATGTTGTGACTTGTTAGTAAAGAAGCCATTCGATCCTGTGGACCCAGTTTAACCAGGCAATTTGCTGAAATGAAAAAATTGCGAATAAAGAGAATTTGAATGATGAAAACGAGAAGTGTGCGTGCATCATTTCGCCTTAAAAACATTAATAAAAAAAAAATCGTTTAACATAACCAAAATTCGGACACACATTTATTGCTCTTCAGATTTTGTTACAGGAAACGCAAAAGAAGAAGCTGTATAAATTGGGCCACAAGATCTCTCTGCTCGTTGACTCTTTAAGCTTCACGTCTCTACTCTAATGGCGATGGCCGCACTAACAGCTTCTTCTGCTATAGCTCCTAACCGCTCTTCCTTCTTCTCCTCTAATTCACACTCTTGTCTTCTCCGATCCTCTGCTTCTGTTTCTCTTCGTCCCTGTTTTCCATCTGGCTCCATACGCGCCGTTGCTCTCGAATCGGTGCGCTCCTTCTCTTTCTTTCTCTTTATTTGTTTTGCTTTAGCGTCAATTTCTTGTAACATTTTGTGATTAGAACTCGAAGGAGAGCTCTCAATAACATTGTTCCAATGGTCATTTCAGGAATTAAATAAAGCTCCAAGTTCTGATCCAAAAGCAAATGAAACACCAAGTATTGTTGAAATCGAGGAAGCTCAAGTTTTCGCTTGTCCTGTCTGCTACGAACCACTTATGAGGAAAGGACCTTCGGGAATTAACCAGTAAGTTCGCACCTTCATCAGATGATAAAGTTCGGTTCTTTTCAATTTGCTTTTTGACTTCTCTAAAAAAACCTTTCATAAATCTGCAGACAAGCAATCTACAGGTCAGGGTTCAAGTGTGGACAGTGTAACAAGACATACTCTAGCAAAGATGAATACTTGGATCTAACTGTCACTGCTGATTTGAATAATTACAATGAAGTCAACCCCATTACAACCGAGCTCTTTCGGTATATACTTATCTAATTTAGATCATCTGACTGTGTTTTTCTTGGCTAAGTCATAATCATCAGAGGCTTTGTTTGTTTAGGAGTCCATTAGTATCATTTCTGTATGAAAGAGGTTGGCGACAAAACTTTAAGCGTAGCGGTTTCCCTGGTCCAGACGAAGAGGTACATCGATCCACCTTTTGTTCTTCCATGTTTTATAAGAACTCCTTCTTTCTGAGGTATACTATATAATTCAAAAATGCAGTTTAGAATGGCTCAGGAATACTTCAAAGGAGCAGAAGGTGGGGTTCTTGTGGATGTTAGTTGCGGAAGTGGTTTATTCTCAAGGAAATTTGCAAAGTCTGGCAAATACTCTGGTGTCATTGCTCTCGACTATTCTGAAAACATGCTTCGTCAGTGTAATGAATTCATCAAAAAGGACACTACTTTCGACAGCTCAACTAACATAGCGGTTGTGAGAGCAGACGTCTCTCGGCTCCCTTTCCCTTCCGGTTCTGTTGATGCAGTTCATGCTGGTGCTGCCTTGCACTGTTGGCCTTCTCCTACGAATGCTGTAAGCGTTTTCTTAATTTTGATGAGCTTCTTCACAAGTGTTTGAAATATTGCAGATTTGACTTTGTTAAATTTGTGTTTGTTCTTGTTGTCCCAAGATTGCTGAGATATGTCGTGTTCTAAGAAGTGGAGGTGTTTTTGTTGGGACAACGTTTCTAAGAGACAGTCCTTCGACACCATGGATTATCCGGCCTTTTCAATCGGTAAAGAGAATTATAAGTATCAAAAATGGCGATTTCTATGCATAGATTTTCTGATCTTTTATATAATTTTGCATTTTGCAGAGAATTCTGCAGAGCTACAATTTCTTGATGCAGGATGAGATCAGGGATGTGTGCGCATCATGTGGTCTCACTGATTATGTAGATATTGTTGAGGATTCTTTCATCATGTTTACTGCTCGGAAGCCATAGAGAGACCCTCTTCGCTACAATTTTATTCATGTAACTAATATATCAATACCAACATAACTTCTTGGTATTAATTGGAACGCTGTTTGCAAAACGAATCGTTACATTTTGACGTTAGAGACTGTTACATAATGGTTACATATTATAAACGAGAAAATAAAAACAAGGTTCTTGGTTTCATCATGTTGCTTTGCTATAAGAAAAAGGTGAAGAAACAGTGAATTTGGTCAATTTTAATTATTCACAAAAGCAATTCTCTTTCAAGACGCAAGTTTGTTTTATACTATGGTTTACGAATTATACGAATATCAAGATTTAAGATAAAACAAATTTTGCTAAAATTATTTCGGTTATTTGTTCTCGGATAGGGAAATCAGTCAATTCATACCTGCATTCGTCCCAACGGCCCCGATCCGGACATATATGTACACTTTGTGCAAAAATATACATCATCAAGATTAAATTTTAAATTACATACCTGTAAAATTTAAAATCGGCTAAAACATACATTTCCGTTAACTCCGTCATTACACCGTTAAACATCGCTGATCTGGCGTTGACGTGGCTTAATTAATGAAAACGACGTCATTTCAATCCTATTTTTTTCTCGGAAATATTATATCAAAACGCTGTCGTTTTGAGTTTAAAAAATTTCGAAAAAAAATAGTCAAAACGACACCCTATTGACAATCATTTTTTCTAATTTCTAAACCACAAGTCAACCAGGGACTGGTTATTTTCGAATTGATACAAACTTCTTCTTCTTCGTCAAATAGTCTGGTATGGAACTAGCTTCACCAAGTAGGAGATCGAGAAAAAAATCAAAGAGACCAGAAAAAAAAGTAAACGACGTCGTTGACAGAAAATCCAAACGAGACGAATTTTTTTCGTACTCTTCTTCTTGCTACCAACACTGTTCTTCCTCATCTGTCTCCAGAACGGGAACTGTCCCGGAGAAAGACTCAGAACTCCGGCGACCGGAGGGGAGAAGCTTTTGAGGTTTTTCTCGTCGGCGCATGAGAATGTGAAGCGGCGGAAGGAGACTTTGGAGAGGAATTTGCCGCTGTCTGTTGTGGAGATGGTGGCTGTGTCTTCAACGACACGGTCGATGGTGTCGACGGGGTTTTTGCCGAGAGGGTTTGGTTGCCTGTAAAGACAAGATTTTCCGTAGCAGCCATTGCCGGGGATAGATTTGCAGGTGGAGCTTTGACAAGTGACAAGGCGGAGTGATGATAAAGATTTGATTTTGCGGCAGTTGAGCCACGTGAGATTGGTTCCGAGATCGAGGAGGTTAACGGGAGATTTGGTGGCGGATCCGATGTGGAGAGTGGTGTAGAATTGATTGGTGGGTTCGTGTTTGGTGATCGGAAGAATGTATTGGGCTTTTGATTTCAGAGTTATGGCGGCAAAAATGGAGAAGACGACGATGAGGCGCGTCAGGCCACCCATCTTTGTTTTCTATATTTTTTTTTTCTGTAAATGAAGTGAATGTGATTGTTTGTTTGTGATGAAGATGAACTATAAATGTTCTGTATTTATTGTATGTGAAAAACACATTTTGGATCTCAGAAAAATTGAAGTATTCTTTTCTTTTTTTTGTCGCCAATTAATTGTACTGTTTAATGTTCGAAATTCACATTGGCTATTAATGTTCGTTTGATTTTGGGTAATTTTACTGACGGGCTTAAGTCGTTTTAATCAGTATCAATGACTATTTTTGTTTCGAAATTTTTTAAACGTAAAACGACAGCGTTTTGTTACAATATTTCTGAGATCAGCGATGTTTAACGGTGTAATGACAGAGTTAACATAAATGTATGTTTAAGCCGATTTTACAGATATGTAATTTAAAATTTAATCTTGATGATGTATATTTTTACACAAAATGTACATATATGTCCGGATCGAGACCGTTGGGACGAATGTAGGTATGAATTGGCTGATTTCCCTTCTGGGATTCAAATACATTGAAACTATAGGCAGAAATGCAAATTTCTTTCCTTTTTAAAGAATGACAATAAAAAAAATCAAAAATCATATCTAGCTAGTTGACTAGTTTAATAATGAAAATAGTAACATGTAACATTTCCCACATGTTAATTGGTTAGAGATATATGTCTTACTGTTGTTGGATTTAAAGTCACATGTGATGTTAAATCTTCCTTTTGCACTATTTCCAAATAAATGGAAATTTCCTTCCTTTATAGTTTTAAGCCAATTCAAAGAGTTTCCAGTTGATTTGTTCTTATCTGCTGTTTTTTTTATGTCTTTTAAGATAACGGATGCAAAAGGACACAACTCATAAGTATTGTTTAGACCGAAGAAAAGAAGATCAAAGCGCTCTTGTAATTTGCTGATTATGGCTCTTTTTTTGGTCTAGCTCTCACACAACAAGAGAGAAGAAGAAGAATAAGAAGAAGAAGAACAACAAGAAGAAGAAGAACAATAGGAAGAGATATGTCCGAGATTCCTCTGGATCTCTTGATCGAGATTCTTATCAGATTGCCAGCAAAGTACTTGGCGATGTTCAAGTGTGTCTCAAAGCAGTGGTCATCACTCATCTCTTCTAGATATTTTTGCGACCGTCTATTTACGGTCACACGACCAAAACAACAACAACCACGTCTATACATGTGTTACGTGGATGATGGCGGGCAACGTGCACTTCTGTCAATGTCATCAACATCTCCAGACAACACTTGTTTTGTTGTCGACCAAGATTTGAGCATTTCAGGGATGGGAGGCTTCTTCTTGAATGGCCTCCACGGCTTGATGTGTTTCTCAGAGAGGAAAAAGGCTTGTATATACAACCCAGCACCGGACAACACTTGGCCTTACCCAAGATAAAACCCGACATCAGAGCCGAACAAGGTCAGTGGACGCATAATAACCGGTACTATATCGGACACGACCCTGTTAATGATCAACACAAAATATTCTGCACAATTGCTATATCCTCGGACTATTTGGTTAATGTGAAGTCAGAGAATTGGGTGTTCGTGCTAAAAGCTGGGGGTTCATGGAAAAAGGTTGTTCCGCATGAGAACTATCATCCTCATGCCCCTTTCTCACTAGGACGTTCTATCAATGGATCAATAGTATATTACCTGGCGTGGCATGATATGTACACTTTCGCGATTGTGAGTTTTGACATTAGGTCTGAAGAGTTTACTACCATCCCAATACCAAATGAGTTCAGGCCACTACATGTGTATCCGTCTGAAGAAACAGACGAGGGCAGATCTTATAGAGTATGGTAGTAAAATAGCTATCTTCGAACATAGCTACCTTAGAATAGGAGGTATGGCGGAATTATGGGTATTGGAAGACGATGAGAAACAGGAATGGTCGGCTAGGAGTCTGGTTTTGCAGCCTTGTCAAAGGCATTTAGTGCTTGACATTGAATTGATTGTAAGAGGCACAACTCAAGACGGCAAGGTTATCTTGGCACCGGTGGAGATGTATTCCCAATTCTACATTCTGTGTTACGATTTGCAAAGAAATGACCTTAGAAAGGTTGAAATCAAAGGAGTACCACACCTTTGGTTTGATAAAGACTGCTATTTTGACTTGAGGTTGATGGATGAGAGTGAGAGTTTCATCTATTTGGAAACTTGAGCACTTACTTTTTTTTTACTTTGTCTTTTCTAACCGAGTTAGAATATGGTTGAGTAGCTTAAATTAAAGAAATGTATCTCAAAATGAGCTATTTCTCTTCGTGCAGACTAGTTTGTTATTTAAATATATTTAAATATGTTGTATAATAGATTCAAAAGAATCAAAACCATGAACACTTCTATTATTAAACAACTCAGAACCCAATTGTAGTTTAATCAGCACAAAATTTGAAACTGTAATCCCGTGACAGAAAAGAAGAAATAAATAGAATGAGATGAATCTTGCTGGTCAGATCAGATCAAAAACTTGTATCTGTTCTAGGCTACTCCTTGTTGGAATAGCCAAGCCTTTAGACAGCTTCTGCGGTTTCATGCTTCTTCTTGTCAGAATATTTGTCTTTGCGACAGCGGAAGTGGAAAAACTGAAGCAGAATCTGAAACGAAGAATTAAAGGAAGTTAGAGCTCAGTGAAAAAGAAAGAAATCAAAGATCATGAAGGTGATGAGAGAGAGAGATTGTATACAAGAAAATCAAGCACAACACATCCTCCTGCATCAACAAGCCATGGTAGATTCGGTGCAATTTTTAACCATTCGACACTGCTCACAAGTATGCTGCAACCAAAACAAGAAGCTCAAAAAGGGTTTTAGAGGTTCCAAGAGATTCTTTAGACTCGAAGCAAGTAAAGATTGTCGATCTTTACCTTCCTACATAAGTCATATTGCCAACTAATGCAAAGAAGAACATCAGTGGATTCAATCCCTCAACATGTCCTCTCCTCATATTGAGACATATTTGGGGAAGCCTTCCACCCATGTAAATGACTGCCATTGCCCAACCCAACAACATTCCAATTTTGCTGTTTTCTCCACCGTTATGTTCTGCTAAGTTGCCACTAGTGACCTGAAATAGAAGACCTCACACTTTACATTTACATTTTGTTGTTTTATAGATCGAGAAACGGTAAGCAGAGTTTCCTATGACATAAAAGAGTGTGACTGATAAGTTTTACAAACGACAGTAGACTCGAACTGCACAAACTAATGTGCCAGTTTTGAGTACCTGCAAAAGCTTTCTTGCTGCTCGAACCACAAATACTCGGTCACTCTCTCCCAAATCCATAGTTCTTGGTTCACTCAGCAAACTGGGGAGGTTGAACGTTCCAAGAAACAGGAAAAGCGAGACCTATAAGAGAACAATTGAGTACAAAGAAAAATTTCAATAATAAAAACCTCTTAGAATGGAGAAATCAAAACCAAGCATTGTGAACAAGGCTAACCACGCATAGCAGTGATTTGGTGGAAGGAGGCATGACATCCTCAGGTAGCAAGGGCTCTTCAAGAGTTGGTTCACTTTGACCACGAGCCATTCTCTGAGCTAAGACAGATCCAGCTGGTGGTGTATGACTACTCGACAATGATCTTGCCGACCTGACATAATCAAAACACAAAAAAGCCTAAAACTTCAAAAGTTCTTGCTTAAAGATATAAGTTTCACCATGCTGGTGAATCAAAATGGCATCATTACGTGTAAAATAGTTCTCTTCCGGTAAAACTACTCCGATGACTCCCAGGAATCATAGTGATAGGTGTGGTTTGACCGCCACAAGGAGTAGTATCAGAGCAGCTATTCCTCCATCTGCTTGGAATTCTCGCATCACTGCTTATGTTTGATATACGTTCTGCCTCAACCTACACCAAATATACAATACTCGGGCTGGTTTAGTATCTAATATAATTAACAGCCTTGAAAACAAGAAAGAATACTCATCAAATAGTATACCATCTGATTTCTTCTGTTTTGCAACCGAGGGTAGATATGGCCGTAATATATAGATTGAACATAGAGAACAGATGTCGTCACTGTATACAACTGCAAACAAATCGAAGATATCAAACAAATAATCAAACAAACATTGTAACGATTCAGCTGCTTCAACTCTTTTGTAATTTACCAATGCCATGTAGAATTGTGTTGGGAGCTGCAAAAAGAATTTGGAAACTCAGAGTTAAGCTACTCTCAAGGTAAAACAACAAGATCAAAGAAACTCGGGTTCTGAAGATTCACTTACAGTAGCTGGTTCCATCAAGCAGCCAAGAAGATTGAAGATATCTCTACACAACCAACCAATTAAAAAAATTTCAAATCATTAGCGGAACATGTAAAAAGGAAAAACAAACTTTGACATCTTTCGATCATCTTACCCAATTATCCATGTTGTTAAAAAGGCAATAGAGAGACCTTCAGTGGATTTCTCACTGTAATTAGTCATAATCTGCGGTATCTCGGCGACACCCCAACTAATAACACTGATGACACCAAGAGATAATGACAATTCATCTCTCACGCTGCTATGTAGGAACATTGTCTTCACAGCCAAAAACCTGTTAAAACCCAAAAGCAAACAAGTGTCTGAATGTGCAAAGATTTTTCATATTTAATTGTGAGAAGTAGAAACAAGAGTTAGAAGATCAATAGGAAAGGTTTTCAAATAGAAGAAAGCGAATCAGAGACCAGAAAAAGTTTTCTAATTCTGTCAGTGATGTAATTAATACAGAAAGACCCCACAAACTGAATATTCAGCCAAAAACCCAAATCATCCCATGATTCAGATTCGATGAAATTAATTTTCTTCCATTTAAAGCCAACAAAATCGAGAGACGTTACACACAGTCTCGTTACATATCCACCATTGTTATACGTATATCTTTTCGTAACCTGAAATTTCTATTTCATCAAAAAATAAGAGAAATCGATTCATTGATAGTTTGATACAATACATTGCGAGACATAAAGTTGAATTATTTTACAGCATCAAACCCACATCAACGAAAGAAAGTCCTTACCTTTTCCAGCGAAAAGACGAAACCGTGATTTTTTAAAAGGAGAGGCCTTTAAGCGTTTAGAGGTAGCTTTGCTGCTTCGTTTGTCTTTTTGTTTTGACGCTATTCATGTTCTTCTGGAAAACACAAATCCACACCCCCAGAGTTTTTTCTTCGTTTTCAAAATTGTAAAAAGATACCAAAATTATTTATTTTCTCGTGCTTTCTTTTTGTGGGTTGGCCATAAAGTGAAGGACAAAAAATAAAGTACCATTATCAGCAAATTTAGTAGAATTACCTTACATAAGTATCTACATCTATCATAAATAATATAGTGGGTTTTAACAACTCTATTTTCACAATATAGTATTTCTCTACTCTTGGTGATATGTGACATTTTCTTTTCTATTTGTCGTTGCTTTTCTTTTTTTTTTAAAAAAAAAAATTGGACGGCTGAGTTTACTTTGTCTAAAAAAATTTCAATCGCCAATACAATTTACCTTAGTGGAACATAATTATGTACAAAAATAAACCAATAATTTAAAGAAAGATAAAAACTTTGGCGAAAATGTTCTCCAAGCCCATTTAATCCAGACATCAAATAAAAATATCTAAGTTCATAAACTTGAAAATATTATAACAATTTAATACAGTTTTAGTGGATACTTTTGTAAAAAATATAAAGTTGAGACAACCAAACAAATGTGCCTGTCGGGCGGCTCCAAAAATTACCCAATTGGCAATTTCCCACCCAGTAAGCCACTAATCCGTTTCAGAATTTTAAAACCCGGCTAAGTTAAATCGGTCCGGTTCATTCATTTCCAAGTAATAGAATCATAGACCCACTCGTTCGTTTGGAGAAAATTAATCGATTTCAAATGAACCAAAAGTCAATGCACATTCTATATGGGCCTCTTAAGTCCAATTAATGTGAAATGATGATATAAGGCCCAATATTCTCCAATGGAGCGGTGTCTATTTTTATTTTTTATCTCATAAGACAAGAACGATAAATGCGTTAACTAGACACTTTCCCCAATCCGTGAGCTTCATTTCAAAACGCTTTTTTTTTTCCAGACAAAGAAGAGAAATCGATTTTTTTAAGAAGAAGCAGGAATTTCAAAGCCGTAGACTCCGTACGACTCTCTGCAATCAACCATAAAAACCGCCGATTTCGCCATGGCGGAAAGGAAGAGAAAGCTCGAAACTCAATCCAGTGAGACGGCAGAGCCGCCGCAGAAGCAGCTGCAATTTGAAAACGTAGATTCGGGAACCAGAACTGTTTCTAATCAAGGTAACGGCGATGAAGGAATTGAATATGACGGAGCAAAGGAGGTCCACGAAGAGGAAAACGATGATGGAGATGAGAATAATACGGCGGGTGATCATACGGAGGCGGCTACGTCGTCAGGATCTGGGAATCAAGGGGATGAGGATGACGAAGAGCCAATTGAAGATCTCTTGGAACCATTTTCGAAGGATCAACTGTTGATTCTTCTCAAGGAAGCGGCGGAGAGGCATCGCGATGTGTCCGATCGAATCCGGATGATGGCGGATGAGGATCCTGTTCATCGTAAGATCTTCGTGCACGGGTTAGGATGGGACACTAAAGCCGACGCACTTATCAAAGCTTTTAAGCAGTATGGAGAGATCGAAGACTGCAAATGCGTGGTTGATAAGGTCACTGGGCAATCCAAAGGATACGGTTTTATCCTCTTCAAGTCACGTTCCGGTGCTCGCAACGCGCTCAAGCAGCCTCAGAAGAAGATCGGAACCCGTATGACAGCTTGCCAGCTAGCTTCCACAGGACCTGTCCAGGGAAACCCTGTGGTGGCGCCTTCTCAGCATTTCAACCCCGAGCACGTCCAGAGGAAGATCTATGTGAGCAACGTTAGCGCAGACCTCGATCCGCAGAAATTGCTGGAGTTTTTCTCTAGATTCGGCGAGGTAGAAGAAGGTCCATTGGGGCTTGATAAAGCTACTGGGAGACCCAAAGGTTTCACTCTGTTTGTCTACAAATCCCCTGAAAGCGCTAAGAAGGCACTGGAGGAGCCGCACAAGACCTTCGAAGGCCACGTCTTGCATTGCCACAAAGCAAACGACGGGCCAAAACCGATTAAGCAGCATCAACATCAACATCACCATAACTCTCACAATCAAAATTCACGCTACCAAAGGAACGACAACACTGGTTATGGTGCACCCACAGGCCATGGAAATTTCATAGCTGGTAACCAAGCTACACAGGCGTTCAACCCGGCCGTTGGCCAGGCCATCACAGCTTTGCTGGCATCTCAAGGTGCTGGATTGGGTATGAACCAAGCATTTGGACAGGCATTGTTGGGGACATTGGGGACAGCTAGCCCAGGAGCTGCAGCTGGAATGCCAACTGGCTATGGTACTCAAGCAAATATCACACCAGGGGTCTTTCCTGGTTACGGTTTCCAAACCGGTTTTCAGGGCGGTTATCAGACTCAGCAATCTGGTCAGGGTGGTGCTGGAAGAGGGCAGCATGGTTTAGGGTATGGTGGTCCTTACATGGGGCAATAGATGTAACCATTCAGGTATACATCTGCAGCTTCTTTTCATGTTATATTGATGTTCTATGTCTGACTTGACCTGGAGCTCTATGGGAATATGATTACGGTTATGACCCTTGTATACGTAAAGACATGGACTTGCTGTCTTTAGACCCTTTTATGGTTAAGTTTATTTTGTTAAAAGAATTTGCATTGCAAGATCATCGTTTGTATAAGTTAACTTTCAGCTAATGTTTTTCGATTAAGCTTTTGCAATTTTGGTGTCACAGACACAGACTTTGTTCTTTTCTGAAGAGTATTCGGTTTTGCACCAGTTTATATCGTGAAAGTCTTCTCTTATTTTCTCAATTCATTGTGCAGATATTCCCAAACAGTATTTTTTATATTGGCCTGGTGAATCTTCTCAAGTTATTAAGGAGCTGATGCAAATGGAGTTCTTTAGTTTTCGGATGAAATGTTACTCTTTCGTTTCTTCAAAGGCCATGACTCTTCAAACCTTTTCCCCTACTTATTTTCCCAACTCTTTTATAATATTCCAGATCCAAATAACTCTGGTTTTACTATTATCGTCTCTGCTTTATTTTTATTTTTTGTGAACGATTTCGTTTGTAAAATTTAAACAGTGTTTCTCATTGGTGCTTTTGCTCGGTTTAGATTCGTATTTTCGTTTAATCCGATTCTAGTTTTTATTGGTTCTCTCTCTGTTTTGCAGTTTTGTGGTCTTTTCTCTCTGTTTTTAGTTGTTCTTAGTATTTTGGGCATACTCTGTTACTCTGCAATGATGTAAATTGCAGATCACCTTGATTTCCACATGTTATATTTGCTTGATCCATATTCCGCAGGTAATTTTGACTGCAGGCTGAACAGTTCGTCACTTAACGCACAACAAAATCTTACAGGTTAAATCTTTACCAATCCCAATTCACTGACCAAAATATTGAATGCTGCTACTTTTACTGACAAAAAGAAAAGCGGTGAAGCTATGAATTATTTAAAAATTTAAGCTAAAGTTGTTTTCTTGTTTAGGTTCATTAGGTATCTGCCTGAACCAAAAAAAAATCAACTTACTTTGGCTCTCTGCAAAAGTTTAAACAGATCTTGCTTTGCATCTTTCAAAATTTGGGCTTGTTTTTAATCAGCGTTTATTTGGGTGTCCGTAGAGTTCTCTTTTCTCGAAAAGCATACATTTTGAATCAGAGAAAAAAGTTGAATATGTTTCTGTTGCATCATGGGAGCTCAGGAATGTCTTTCCAATTTGAAAGTAAGTATAGCCGTTGTTGGGTAGTGAAGATTTGCATTCAATGTAGAATCATTGTGTGACTGTGAAATTGCATTCAGAATGTGTCTTTCTTTACACACAAATGCTTCCAGGCGTTGAACTGCTGCGTTGCGTATTTGTCTAAGGAATCAAGTGCTATCGAATGCTAGTTCACTACTGTCAAGTTGAGATCTGTGTAGTTCTCCTTTAGGCCACTTGGTTAAATTTGCATTTAACTAGTGAAAGCTTATTCAACACCTGATTGTTAAGAGACCTGTGTAGCTACTGCGAAGATAGATTTTGTGTGTTGTTTGTTATTCTCTCTGTGACAGGATCAAAGGGCCACACAGGATTTACTGGTCATCAGGTTCACAAAAAGGAGTAGACTCTTTATTCTCCCAATCTTTGTTACACTTTAATGTGTAATGTATAGTTTGATAAGAATATATATTTGGATCTATAGAGGAGTCATAACTAAAGAAAGGAGAAGAGGAGGAGGGTTATAAGAAAAGCAGAAACACGTGGGAGAACATCCCAAAGAGGAAGCACACGCGGATCTTCATGCAAACCCGATTCTCTTCACCCATGTGGTCCCTTCCTCCCTTTGTCCCCCTCTGTTCTCCTTTTACTCTTTTTACCATACAAACGAATCTTTCTTTTTATCAAATAAAAAGTTGATTTTAATTATCTTGATTTATATCTCAACACCTAGCCTCACTTATTTATATTTATATATACTCTAGAAAAGAAGTTCATTTTGGGAAACCTATGTTCGAGAAAGACAAAAGTCTTTAAAGAGAGTGATTTCTTCTAGAAAGAAAAAAAGAAGATTAAGTAAAGCGTCTTGAACACTTGTTAGATACGAACGTACAAGGCTTATACGTAGGGAATAAACTTGATATCACATTTCACTTCCAAAGTATTCATTCATAATCATAACTCATAAGTACGGAGACTATTGCTTCTTTTTCTTTTTTCTTTTTTTTGTATAATCTGAAAAGTGGCTTTTAATTAAAAATTCTTTAAGGCACAGTTCCAAGTTCGAGTGTAACAGTTTCTTTCTTTTGCAAAAAGGCTCTTCTTTTCTTTCTCTCTCTATTATTTCTCTCCCGTGGGTAAATCAAAGAGAGAGAGAGAAGAGAATGTATGTTTGGTTTTGTAATCTCTCTTCTGCACTTACCAAAGGTTCTACCACTTCTATACACAGATACCCCAAGTTCCTTTCTTTCTTCTCTCCATCTGCTCCTTAATCTCCAAACTTTTTAAAATTTAAAGCCTTTTCAACACCATTCTTAATTTTTGTTCCTTTCTTCACAATCTCCTGCCTTCTCTTCCTTTCTCTGCTTTTAAGCCTTCGTATGTTGCTGCATGCAGTTCCTCCTGATTCACCCAGACTGTTCTACTCGCCAGTGATGCCTTTGATTGTTAGAAATTCTCGATTTTAGTTGTCTAGATCGACTAGTGTTTCTGATTTGCATATCAGACAGGCATTGCTTTTGTTTCACTTTTAAAGGTGCTATATGGGTTCTCTTAGAGGAAACTTTGAGGAGCCTATCTCTCAGTCATTACCTAGACAAAATTCTCTCTATAGCTTAAAGCTCCATGAGGTTCAGAACCATTTAGGAAGTTCCGCAAAACCATTGGGAAGCATGAACCTTGATGAGCTTCTCAAGAGTGTCTGGTCTGCTGAAGCTAACCAGCCACCGGAAGCAACAGGGGAAGGGGTTTCTCGTCAAGGAAGCTTGTCTCTGCCTCGAGATCTCAGTAAAAAGACAGTTGATGAGGTTTGGAGAGACATTCAACAGGACAAGAACGGAAGCAGTACTAATCCTCATGGTGAGAGGATAGATAATAATAATAAGCAGCCTACACTAGGTGAAATCACACTTGAGGACTTGTTGTTGAAAGCTGGTGTAGTCACTGAGACAATAGTCCCTCAAAACGTTGTCAACGTAGCTTCAAATGGGCAATGGGTTCAGTATCATCAGCCTCAGCATCACCATCAAGGGTTTATGCCATATCCGGTTTGTGAGATGCAAGAAATGGTGTCTCCAACATCTTTGATGATGGGTGGATTATCTGATACACCACAAGCGCATGGGAGGAAAAGAGTGGCTTCGTCAGGAGGAGAGGTTGTGGAGAAGACTGTAGAGAGGAGGCAGAAGAGGATGATCAAGAACAGAGAATCTGCAGCACGTT
The DNA here is from genome assembly GCA_000218505.1 of Schrenkiella parvula. Classification (NCBI taxonomy): domain Eukaryota; kingdom Viridiplantae; phylum Streptophyta; class Magnoliopsida; order Brassicales; family Brassicaceae; genus Schrenkiella; species Schrenkiella parvula. The sequence goes on along the minus strand of CM001190.1, from coordinate 8,402,553 downwards.
CAAGAGCTAGGAAACAGGTTTAGAACCAAGAAGAAGAAACCATGAACGAACTTGATATTTGTTGGTTTGTTTGTTAGCTGGTCTAATAATATTGAAATTTTTTTGTGATGACCAGGCTTATACTCACGAATTAGAGATAAAGGTTTCAAGCTTAGAAGAAGAAAACGAAAAGCTCAGGAGGCTGAAGGTAAAAATCCCATATCTTCTTGTTTCTATGTTGTAATTTCGTTTAATGGTAACCATTTGATTTAGTGGCTTCTATATATTTTGGATATTTAATTTAATGGCAGGAGGTGGAGAAGATCCTGCCAAGTGAACCACCACCGGATCCTAAGTGGAAGCTCAGGCGAACAAGCTCTGCTTCTTTCTGATCTTAAAAGACTCTTTTTCTTTCTTTCTTCTTTGTTTTGGTTCATTGTAGAGAGAGACAGCTTTGTTCTTTGTATATTCTGTAAACTTTATTGACTCAGAACAACGTCTTAAGTTACATTTCGTTTTGCAGCTGGTCCAAATTTTCAGTATAAACACACTAGTTCACTCTGTTTTTCATTTTGGGCTATTTCTCCAAGTAATATTTGGGCTTTTGTTAACGGCCCAATAACATCCTAAGAGAAACTTTTTTTAAATCCAATTTAGTTTCGACCCAAAATTCAAGAGAAAGCTCTCGCTCCTTTTTCATTTTCTTTTTCCGGTGGAATCCCCGGCCTAAGAACAGTGAAACCGTTTGACTATTTTCAGGTTTTATTTTCTGATGCTTCACCAAGTATCCTCCGTTGTTCGTCCACTATCATCAGATTCTGCAATCGCCATAGCCAGTTTATGCTCAAAGGGGAACCTCCGAGAAGCTTTCCAGAGATTTGGACTCAACATTTTCACAAACACTTCTCTCTTCATCCCTTTCATTAAATCATGCGCCAGCAGAAAATCTCTTCCCTCTGGGAAGCAGCTCCATTGCCTCGTCGTCGTCTCCGGATTCTCCTCCGACAAATTCGTATGCAACCACCTCATGAGCCTGTACTCCAAGCTTGGAGATTTTCCTTCCGCTGTCGCATTGTATGGGCGTATGCCCAAGAAGCATTTCATGTCATCAAACATACTCATCAACGGGTATGTGCGCGACGGTGATCTGGTACGTGCCCGGAAGGTGTTCGATGAAATGCCTGATAGAAAGCTCACAACTTGGAATGCAATGATCGCCGGATTGATCCAGTTTGAGCATAACGAAGAGGGTTTGCGTTTGTTTATAGAAATGCATGGATTGGGATTCTCGCCCGATGAGTACACACTTGGTAGTGTTTTTAGCGGTTCTGCTGGGTTGCGGTCGGTGTCCATAGGGCAGCAGATTCATGGCTACACTATCAAATATGGGCTAGAGTTGGATTCAGTAGTTAACAGTTCGGTGGCTCATATGTATATGAGAAATGGGAAATTGCAAGATGGCCAAAATGTCATTAGATCAATGCGTGTTCGTAGTTTGGTTGCATGGAATACACTCATCTCGGGGTACGCTCAAAACGGATGTCCTGAAACCGTGCTTTATCAGTATAAGAAGATGAAAATCTCTGGTTATAGGCCGGACCAGATAACTTTAGTAACTGTGCTCAGTTCTTGTTCTGATTTAGCGATTAGAGGTCAAGGTCAGCAGATTCATGCAGAAGCTATTAAGATCGGGGCTAGCTCTGTAGTAGCCGTTGTTAGTTCATTGATCAGCATGTATTCAAAATGTGGGTGTCTTGAAGATGCAGCTAAAGCTTTCTCAGAACGTGAAGATGAAGATGAAGTGATGTGGAGCTCGATGATATCTGCCTATGGGTTTCATGGACAAGGCGATGAGGCAATCAAGCTGTTTGATACTATGGTAGAGAAAACAGAAATGGAGATAAACGAGGTTGCATTTCTAAATTTGCTTTACGCGTGTAGCCATTCTGGTTTAAAAGACAAAGGGCTTGAGTTGTTTGACATGATGGTGGAAAAGTACGGGTTCAAGCCTGGTTTAAAGCATTACACTTGTGTGGTAGACTTGCTCGGACGGGCAGGTAGTTTGGATCAAGCTGAGGCAAAAATAAGGTCTATGCCAATAAGACCAGACACCGTTATATGGAAAACATTATTATCTGCGTGTAACATACACAAAAACGCAGAAATGGCACAGAGAGTCTTTGAAGAAATTCTTCAGATTGACCCTAATGACTCTACTAGTTACGTCCTGCTTGCAAACGTTCACGCCTCAGCTAAGAGATGGCGTGATGTCTCAGAGGTGAGAAAATCAATGAGAGATAAGAATGTGAAGAAAGAACCGGGTATCAGCTGGTTTGAACACAAAGGTGAAGTGCATCGGTTTAAGATGGGAGATCGTTCTCAATCTCAATCAAAAGAGATATATTCATACCTGAAAGAGCTGACTCTGGAGATGAAGTTGAAGGGTTACAAACCTGATACAGCTTCAGTGTTGCATGATATGGATGACGAGGAGAAAGAATCCGACTTGGTGCAGCACAGCGAAAAGCTAGCGGTTGCATATGCGCTCATGGTATTACCTGAAGGTGTACCCATTAGAATAATCAAAAACCTGCGGGTTTGCAGCGATTGCCATGTTGCTTTCAAGTATATATCGGTGATCAAGAACCGAGAGATCACGTTAAGAGATGGTAGTAGATTCCATCATTTCATTGACGGAAAGTGTTCCTGCGGCGATTATTGGTAAATGGGGGGTAGCATTACGACAAGATTGTGAAGGTGTTATAAGTCTCAGCGGATTATCTTTGTGGTAATGTACCTTGAGATCGTGACAGGCTGTGTTGTTCTTGAGCTGGGTAGAGGAACTGGTTTGCTGTCAACTTCATTTGCTCGAGCCGCGTCTCCAACCAATCAGCTATGTGTCGAGCAAACAGAGTGCGCTTGCGAATCTCTCAGCTCAGAGTTCATAGGTAAAGTTAGCTTCTATAACACCACTTTACTGTTCTAATCGTTTCTTTAAAGTGCATTATTTTCGTTTAGTAAGGAGTTAAGAGATTCGTTTGATCTCTCAATGTTTTTTGTTTTGTGATTTGTTGAGTTTTGTAGAGAGATAAGGACGTTGGAGGTACTTCTCAGAACATAGGAAGTGAAAAGAAGTGAATATCGATTGTTCAATTTTTCGTAGGAGTCACGACGATGACGATGGAGAATTGAGACCTTACAAGCGAAGATGCTAATGGTCATCTTATACATACTCATTGTATTGTTTTTGAAACAAATGTTGCTACTAGAGGTCATCTTATATAACAGAACTTAGAAAAAAAAAAAACTAGAATTAGTACAAGCATAATCTTCTAAATTTCAGACAGGTGTGCGTTTGCTCCACTTGTACACGACATCGAAAGAATAGTTCATAATTTTGATAGCTCTCTATTCCACTATCAATAAAAATAAAATTCTTTGAAACCAAAATAAAATGAAAAACAGTCTCTAGCATTTAATAATAATCTGAGAAAAAAGTATTAACGAATTGAACAAACCACCACCAACCAACAAAAATCAAACAAGACGACCCACTGTAAACGCTGACATGGCAGTCAACGCTCCGCGTAGAGACCGCGTGAACGTGTGATCCACATCTTTCTCTATCTCCTCAATCTGGCGGTTAATTTATAACTCAAATTGATGGCATTCGACGTAATTAAAGGCCCAAAGTGAGGGTGTAACCGAGACTTCCTAAAATAATTCCGGTAAATAAAACGCCTCTAATTCCGAAAAGAACGGTTTATCACTCTCTCGTTTCTCACAAACTCTTTCTTTGTTCTTTCATTTTTTTGCTCTCTCATCTCCTTCCTCCTCCATTAGAGAGGACCCCCCAAAAGAAAACTAAATCAGAAAAACTATGGCGGATCAGCTCACCGATGATCAGATCTCCGAGTTCAAGGAAGCCTTCAGCTTATTCGATAAGGATGGTGATGGTATGTATGTTCATCCCTCCCTTTCCTCTATATCCTTTTCTGTAATCGTAGTAGGTGATACTGTTCAATGTTGATATCGTGTTAGAGTCTTTGATCGGACACTTCTGGATTCGGTTCGGTGGCTTTTGATCTTGTAGCGATTTGGCTATTCGTTTATCCAAATTAATTAGACAAAAAAAGGCGTTTGCAGATGTAAAGATCCATGTGGTTCGTCATTAACAGCAATTACTCGATTACTTTTACAGGTTGCATTACCACAAAGGAGCTTGGCACAGTGATGCGTTCCCTCGGTCAAAACCCGACAGAAGCTGAGCTTCAGGACATGATCAACGAAGTGGATGCAGATGGTAACGGCACCATCGATTTCCCTGAGTTCTTGAACCTCATGGCTAGGAAAATGAAGGACACGGACTCTGAGGAAGAGCTCAAGGAAGCATTCAGAGTCTTTGACAAGGACCAAAACGGTTTCATCTCCGCTGCTGAGTTGAGACACGTCATGACAAACCTCGGCGAGAAGCTAACTGATGAAGAAGTAGATGAGATGATTAAGGAAGCTGATGTTGATGGTGATGGTCAGATCAACTACGAAGAGTTCGTCAAGGTTATGATGGCCAAGTGAGGCTCAACAACTTGTGGCTTTCCCCTTTCAATACCTATTTTGTAATTCCAAAAAGAAGAAAGTAAAAAAATAAAAAAAGTTGTTCCTTGCTTGTTCTAAATTTCATTCATGGCTGGTTTTTTGGTGGTTATAAGACAGGAATGTTATATCGCTTTTGTGTTTTGACTTCTTTGTTTTTGTCTGAACGACTCATTTACTCACTCCATCGTTAGAAACCTTCTCCTTTATATGACCCTTGAATTGTCGATTTACAATCAAGAACGTACTAAACCTTAAGAAAGATCCAAAATTATCTTGGAGATCCCTTGTAACTCTGGAAATCAGAGTTGATGTAGTGTCTAACTCTGGTATCAAGTATCACTCTGCATCATGTTTTTGTGGAATGCAAATCGGATCCTATTGATCATTTGTTTCAGAAAGTCTCATCGCCCGTAAATGCAAGAAGGTGCTTATCGGTTGCGGATAGCATTGGGAGCTTAACCCGTGATGGCTCAGAGGAGGAACTTGAAGGAGAGAAGAGTATAACACTTGTTTCAGACATTCCATTGTTGAAATCAACCACAGTCTCTAAGCTGTATATACTCTCTCCAGCTGCATAACCACCCAACAGTTGATATGATCTGTCCGATTGATCCATGGTCAAACACATATCTTCTGAACCTATACATCATCAATCAATCATATTTTTTATTTCTTGAGTGCCAATAATTAGGTATAAAAACGATCTCCTAAACTCATAACTTACAAGCAGCGAGTTCGAGCTGAGTCTGATAAACGAATTCAAGAACGGCAGAGACATCTCGCTCGAATTCTTGAAACGGTCCGTCTTCGAAATTCATCTTCCTTAGCTTACATACTCCTTCTCCTAACTCCATCATCGCTCCTTTATGGTTCTACAATCGCACATCCAATTAGCAATCAAATTTGGACGAAAGAGAGAGACTTTTATAGAAATAGAGCTTTACGTTGTTGAAGAGATGGTGGAATCCGACGGCACATTGAAGGATTCCATGGATTAGTGTTCGAGCTGGCTCCTCAGCTCGGATCCAAAGAGCCTCGAGTGCGTCGTGACTTCTGTAATAATCTCTCTGGTTGAAGAGAGCGACTGCTTCCATAAAGCTCCAATCCTCCTCCTTCTCGTCTTCTTCATCTTCTCCGGCGTGATCGTTGTACCTGACGATTGACCGTCGACTGAGACGGACGCGTACGCAACCGAACTTCCTGGAGGCTCGAATCGTTGCGGTAGTAACAGAGAGCGGAGAAGAAGGAATCGATGAGCTGAAGGAAGAAGATGGAGGAAGCGTACAAGCAGGAGGAAGCTGGAATCGTTTAGGAGAAACAGCCATGATCTCAAAGTCAAAGGTCAAGGCTCTAGCTGGTAGCTACTGCATGGTTCTGGTTTTTTCTCTCCCTTTCGTCTTGCTTGCGCCATTTTGTGGTCACCGTTGTTTATCAATACTTTAAACGTTGGGCTACATTTGGGCCTTTATATGTAATATAATTAGGCCCATTATTTATGGCGTAGCTTATTTTTGGTGATTACATACCCTACCTTTCTTCTCTGTTTTATCTATCACTTATCAGTTATCATCACTTTGAAAGACGTACGCAAGTATTTAGAATTTTTTTTGCAAAAAATAGAATTTCACCATTATTGTATGTTATCATCAGATATTGGTAATAAAACTCATATATATATATATAGGGCGAGAGAAAGAGAAAGAATATATATAGATTAATAGAATTGAAGATACATTAATATATATCAGCCAAAATTCATGACGTGGTGGTAAAATTAACTATAAATAACATTTTTTTTTGCATGCGTTTAAAAACTTTTTACATGTGTTTTAAAGCCATAGCATGTTATGATTTGATGGTACACTATTTTGTATATATATAATATCACAACTTTTTTACAGTACACTTGTGCAAAAATAACACCCACTTATGTATGAATTTTGCCATCATATCAATTTTACAGATATTTGACAAAAGAAAAATCAATTATACGAATAAGAGGATAAATTAGCCTTCGAGAGAAAACAAACTAGTGGTAAAAACATCATTAACAAATACTACGAATACAACACCTTATAGATGATCATAGGACTATTTAGAATGATGATGGTGCCAGAACGATGACCTAATTAATTAATGACCCTTCCCCAAAAATTCCTAACTCTATAACATCTTTTCCCCCACTAATATGTAATTTTTTCAAAGAAGAAACACTATTAATTTTCTTTTTCCGTTAAAAACACTTTTTGTAATCTAACAATATTAAATATTATTTTACACTATCTACTCTTTCATTTTACGTGTATATATATAATCCATCTTTTAGGACAGAACCCACCGAAAGCTCCACAAACCCCATTAAAAACAAAAGAAGGCGGCGCAAAGGAAGAAAAAAAAATGCAACCAGAGAGCTCAGATCAGATGTTGTATTCGTTCCTCGCCGGAAATGAAATCTCCGGCGGAGGATTCTGCGTTTCCGGGGACTACATGTCAGCTATGCAGAGCTTATGTGGGTCGTCTTCGTCGACGTCATCTTATTACCCACTAGCGATCTCCGGCATAGGAGAAACGATTGCTCAAGACAGAGCTATTGCCGCTTTGAGGAATCACAAAGAAGCTGAGCGAAGAAGAAGAGAGAGAATCAATTCTCATCTCAACAAGCTCCGTAACGTACTCTCTTGTAATTCCAAGGTACTATAAATTTTGAATACATATACTAATATTCTTTCATATGGCGCATATTATATAGGTATATGTATCTCACCGTACATATCTATATACATATACACGTGCGTATATCTTATCAATTTTAAGAGAAGATTTTGACATGCGTATTAGGGTTTTGCATCTTCTCCAACACTAAGTTTTTTTCATCTTTTATGATTTTTCTTATGTTCCATTCGATTTGGTGTTACCTAACGAATACTAGAAAATTTTCATGATATCTTGTTATAATCTTTTAGTTTCAACTGATTCATTTTTGGGTCTAGTTATTCTTGCTAACACACATGTCTATCAAAGATGATTCATAATTTTAAATGTTTAATTATAAGTCTACCAAGATCGATGTTCATTGATTTTTGAATATATGTATAGTGTTTATGAATATTCAAAACTCGCAAGTAGTGAGAAAATCTAGAAGATGAAGAAGAAAAAAACTCTTCATGGCCTTTCTGTGAACCTCATTGGGATAGTGAACCACTTTTTGGGAAAGTTCTCAAGCTTTTTTCCAGCTGATTTGATATGATATGAACATAAATTTTCAACTCCTTGATCCAAAACTCAAAAAGGATTTTTAAAAAATCCAAACTTTCCATTTTTTATTTGATAAAAGTTTCCATTTGTTATTATTTCATGTTTCCATTTCAGACCGATAAAGCCACACTGCTCGCCAAAGTGGTTCAACGAGTCAAAGAACTTAAACAACAAACCCGAGAGATCTCTGACTCCGACCAAACCCTTCTACCCTCAGAGACCGACGAGATTACCGTTCTACATTATGGAGACTATTCAAACGACGGTCATATAATCTTCAAAGCATCTTTATGTTGTGACGACAGATCAGATCTCTTGCCTGACATCATGGAGATTCTTAAGTCTCTTCAGATGAAGACTCTTCGAGCTGAGATGGTAACTCTTGGTGGTCGGACAAGAAGTCTTCTTGTTGTAGCTGCCGACAAAGAGATGCACGGCGTCGAATCTGTGCATTTCTTACAGAACGCTCTCAAGTCGCTGCTCGAGCGGTCAAGCAAGTCGTTGATGGAACGTAGTTCTGGTGGTGGAGGAGAACGGTCAAAACGTCGTCGTGCGCTGGATCACATCATAATGGTGTGATATGATGAGAGTACACTAAAAAGCCTTTAATTGATTTACATATAGGGTATGATCATAATTAACTTGGTTATAATTACCAAAACCCTTTTTTATCATTCCTACTTTAAAATGTTTTGTGGTTTTAGTTATATGTCGTGAGAGTGTAAGCAAATGTTGTAAGTAGGTTTGGTGTGTTCTCTTTCTTTTCTTTTTCAAGAAAAAGAAAAATATTATATATATATATATAGAATATTTTCCGTGCTATTTTTCTTTATTTATTATTGTCTGAGTTGTTGGTGTGAGGACTACTAGGGTTTTTGAGATTGTGGGAATATTTGTTGACGTAGAAGAATCTAAGTAACAGATGTGATTGGTGAAGTCGAAAAGAAACTAGACTTCCATATATTACATTATATATGTGAATGTATATAAGTATATGGTGAATAGAGGTCTATGTTTGTATGCTGTGAGTTTCAATTGACCCTTATGTCACCTTTGTCCCCAATGAATCCAATCTCACCTCCCTCTTTCTTTGTTCATGTCTTTCTAAATGTGTACATTTGACCACATTTTCCAAACCGAAGAATATAAGCAGGCTCTGATTTTCTTTCGTATTTATATTTAATAATTTATTTATGAGTCCACTTAGCTCAATTCTTTGTTTTTTTGCTTGAGAAACGAACTATATTGGCACAAGAATTCGTCTCTACTCCTCTAGAAAAGATTAGAATGTAAGCTACACCAAAAAAAATGTTATGTGTTCGAATCGAAAGCCTTCCCAATAGCATTCTCTAATTAAGTACGTATCTATAGAAAAATATGTATAAATACGTGGGATTATATATATATTATCTCCCATAACGTGAGCATTTTTTGTTTACATGACATGAACATTTGTGTTCCTCCCACTAGATGTTTATCTAATATACGAGTGAACATTTGTTTAGTTAGTTGTGGATAAACAACGTAAATGGTACATTCACACACGGATACTATGTATATATATAGTGGTCTAGTGGTTGAACAATTTGAGTGATGTATACACACGGATTAAGAAATTATAAGTTTCATTTTTTCAAAAATACTAGGATATATATATGAATCAATTAGTGGAAACCAAGTCATAGTGATCTAATGGTTATATGATTCGATCATTATATATTCTGATGGGTTTGAACCATGGTTGGTTACTGTTTGTGTTTGGAGATTAGTTTGGTTTGGGATCTTTTAATAGTAACTATCGAAAACAAATTTAGGGAAGTGGAATAAGAAGAAGAAGGATGAGAATGTGGGATTAAAGGAAGAGGAAGCGTGAGAAAAGGGGACTGACAAAAGGAAGTAAAATTGATGGGCCATTGGCTCTATGAGACAAAAAGGACCGACTCTTCTCATCACTCTTCCTTTTTCCCTTTCTCTCTTTTGTTTTCATTTATAATTGTTTCTCTATTTTTTTGGAGAATATAATAAAAAAACAATATTGAAGAAAACTAAGAGAAGAAGAAGAGAAATAAAATAAAAAAGGTGGAGAAAGTTTGTCCATGGAGCGTGATGGTTTTGGGGCAGCCAGTGTCCCCTCTATACTCAACCTCTCGACCAAAAAGTATATTTTATACAAGTCTTTATAGCTTTTCCACTATTTTTTTATTATTAAAGTTATATTTTTATTTCAACTCAATACATGTAGAAAAAAAAACATCAAGTTTTTTAAAATTCCTTTCGAAGTTTATGGGTACTGTGACAAATGCAATCATTAACCTCACACGTTACTGTCTCATCGTGTGAACATGTGAGTCCCCCTTTCTTATCTTACCACACAATTTTGACCATCCTATTTCCTTTTTGAATATTTCTATTTTTTCTTTCTTTTGTGTTTTACTTTATTTTTATTTACATTTTCACAAAGAAGGCAAATTTGAGTTATCATATTATATGTCAAATATGTTTTTTGTTCTCATGTGTTCTTGTTGTCTTTCTTGGTCAAGTTTTCTTGTTTATCGACCCAGAAAAATGTGGGAACCTTTTCACTTACTTCTGGGTTTTACCAGAAATTTAGAAAACCTATAATACTGAAGCAGCAACCTCGGCATGATATTGTATTCGTTTTAATATATAAAATGGTTTCTTTTGGCAGACAAATTTTTAAGCAGCTTCTACATATTTAAACTATAAACTACTGATTCCGAATATTCTTACACAAAATGTGTTGTTCTATTTGTGACTATATCAAGCTTAGGTTTTGCGTTTTGAATTATGTAAATTTTAGTATCCCAGATCTTTTTTTGGGTAGTTATTGTAAGCGATAACATATAAGATAATGCATGTTAACACTTGTTTATAATTGATGATTGATCTAAATTAGTAGTTTGAATTAGCTGGTATCTACTATATTTAAATTAATTTGAATTTAGCAGTCACAATCTATACAAACTATGAACATATATATAACCTTTTCAATATTGTGTAATTATTATTAAAACCGATAGATATTGAGAAAACAATCGTTTTTTAATTTATTAACACTTTTGAAAGATCACCATATGAAAATATATATATATATTGCACCTGCATATATAAAACTCATTTTACCTATGCCTGACTACTTTATCTTTAAAACAAAAAATTTAATGTTTGTCCAAAACTTTTGATTACTTAGTTAAAAATATAGTATATATGCAATTCCTTTTTTAATGTCGTTTTAGAGTTTAATGCGAAAGATACGACTAAAAAACTTAACTCTTTAGACCATCACTCTAACAACACTTTTTCTCGGTTTTTTGTGGTTTAGGTCACTCTTTAAGTGTTTTTTCATAACGCACGTATAATGATCAAATTGTTTCTTTTCGATATCAAACTCTTCACCGGATTGATAAAAGAGATAAAACATATATAAAACATATAAATAAAAAGGATCCAAGCCCATCTAAAGAGGCAGAAGAGGGGTCCAACTAGAGATTGGAACCAAATCAGTTTAGGTTTTCAGGAAAGGCCCAAATTAGGTTTGAGTAGAGCAGTCCATAGTGATAGTGACTCCGATATGACAACTCTACAACACTTCAGTTACAAGACCACGTCTCTACTCTAAGCCTATGCCGTACGTCAAAGGCACCAACTCTCTTATCACATATTCTTTATACTTAAAATCATATCATAACATTTCATACAAAACTCCAAATAATGCATGGGGACATGAGATGAATTGGACTGGACCAAAACTGAATCGAAAATAAGGCATTTTAAAGAAAATTCAAATTAAACTTTATATACAGATGCAACAGAAGCATCATACATGAAATACGTACATGTGATTATTGCTACCAATATAAAACACGACCAAATTGTTCGATATGCAATGCAATGCATGGAAGGTTTGAGAATGACTCTAAAGGTTTGATCAAGTTTTGGAGAATTCTCAAAAGAATGGTCGCGACTACACAAGTTTACAAAGGATCCTTGGAGCCCAACGGAGGTGGGTTCAATCATCGTTCACCTTTAGATGTAGATAAGATAATATATGTGCCGATGTAATCAGAAAAACGCCATTTTTGTTTACTATATATCAAGCTGTTTTGAATAATAGTTCTTCCATGAAGTTGAAGCTGATTGTACACATGGAAAACACACAACATTTGTACTCGTTGATACTTTCTATAAATAGTATGATTGAGTAAAAAAAAAGTAATAATAATTAATAACACAAAACCATAAAAGCCCACCACGATGGTTGTCAGGCTTTCTTTGGGCTATATCACCTCAACTATTGTTTTTAATTTATTATTCAGTTTCAAAACCTATTTTTATTATTCAGTTACAAAATCATATCTATGTGTGTTTATAATCGAATGGCCATCTTGGTATTGTACATGTCTACTGAATAATTGACTTGACTCTTCTACATGGTTTCAATAAAAAAATAAAAATAAAGAACTGATAACGAAATCCAAACAACTAAAATATGTTATTCGAATTCCATGTTGCCAACAATGAAGGCAATGTATTATTATTTTCCTACATATAATCTTTTCGTTTGAACAATTTTTTTGCATAAATGTTTTATATGAAGAAAACTGACTTGAGGCACTCACTTCCTTTGGAAAGAAAGAATCAATCAAATCATTTGCCTTCCAACTACAGAGATTGAGTTTATAACTCATTGAGACACGTGAGATAGTCACTGTCTCACGCATTACCACAAAAGATATGTATTTGTGAAATAAACAAGTTATTGAGATTGATTGCATAGGAAGATGTATAGGTCTAATAAATAATTAATAACATCCATTGGTAGTTCCATTGTAAAGAAAAAATAATTAATTAATATACGAATAGTCTAGCGATGCTCTATAGATTTTTTTAAAAAATTATGTTTTCTTGATGTTAGACGAAAACATTATTCAAAACGTTATCGAGGTGGGATTTGTCCATACATGATTTATCTATTACTGCGATATAAACATCAATATTTAAAAGCATTGTGAAATAGTATAGTTTTTAATTATGCCAACGACGAAAAATTGTTTTTCACGATAAGATAGTCATCACTTTTTTCATATCATATGTGTCTAACACCGAGCCCAAATTATTATTTATTCACCTCTTCGTTTGGGCTTTGACGTGCAAGTAAATTCATAGATGTTGTTTTCGAAGTTAGAGTACGTTCTTTATTAAAAAATCAAAATAAAAATAGAGTAGGCAAACAGAAATTCGAAATGAGATATGGCAGAAAAGGAGAACAAAATCCTCGAGAAAAATAAATTATGTCTCATTTTTTTAGTCATATTTTAAACTGTAAAAAATGGAAAGAAATTTCCATTTAGAATAACAAAATGTAATTCTAGTATCATATAATATGTAATATTAAATATAAATACAGAAACATATGTAAAATTAGATATGTGGACAGTGAAATTCACCCATTTTGGATGCAAACTTCATATAACAATTTGGCAAACTTATTATAAATGCAACTAATTAGGCATTTCTTTAGGTAGCTTTTCTTTTATCAAGTGCCAACTTCGAGGTAAATATGCTCTTTTTTATATTGATTTTTGGCATGGTTCAAGGACTCTTTTGGATCCTTTGTTTGATATTTTTAGCATTGCAAATTGAGGCAGTGCAAAGATAAGGTTTTGCTGTGAGTCTTTGATAGGATTTGGCAATATTTTTCTCAATTTTGTTTGTTGTTGTATAGTCTTGTCTATTCTCCCAACTGTATCTAAAATTTTATCTCTCTATAATGGGATGATACCAATGCAATATTTCTAAAAACATTGCATAAAACTCTATCTATATAGCCATGATGTAAACAACATAATTTAAGAAATATCAATTAATCATTTATAATCTGGTTGCAGATAGCAGCTACTAACAGCACAAGACTCTTTCTTGGCAACCAGACATCACATTTATCCCATTTTACAAAAGACATTGCAAGATAACTAAAAAAGCAACAAAAAGAAGAAGATGATCAAAATTAAATTAAATATTACAAAAGAAATCAATCAAGCTTTTGCTTTCTTTTTTATTCTCTCCTCTTTTATACCACTTTTTTTTTTATTGTTGCTACTGTGAAAGCATCTTCTTCCCTTTTTTTTTTCATTCTTCACTTTGCTTTTGCTTCGTGTAGTGTCTTTACTTAACTTTTCCTTCTGATTGGAATGAAACTCGCTTCTCTCCTTCTTCTTCTTCTTCCTCTTTGCGTGTGGTTTATCTTCTTCTAATATAGCATCAATCAACTTTCAATTCCCATCAATTTTTTTAGAAAATAATTGAACTTGCTTATCCTTCTTCTCTGATTTCTGGGTTTAGAGCATCCATTATTTTTCCCGGGAAAATTATACCTCATGATATTGCTCTTCCTCATCTGGGCTCACTAACTGATTCCTCAAAGTTTTTTTTTCGTGTGGTGTGAATCGAACAATTCTTCAGTCGTCTTCGCCTTCTCTGTAGCTTCTCAAATCACAATTCATGGGGATCTGTCACGGAAAACCCATCGAACACCAATCGAAGCAGAGCATCCCAGTTTCAGGCGAAACCGATGAAGCTCCGACGAATTCACAGCCGCCGGTGAAATCCTCCGGGTTCCCGTTTTACAGCCCAAGCCCTTTACCTAGCTTATTTAAATCCTCACCGGCCATATCGACAAGCGCGAGCTCCACGCCTCTTCGCATCTTCAAGAGACCTTTCCCTCCTCCTTCACCTGCGAAGCACATACGCGCTTTCCTCGCGCGTCGCAACGGCTCCACCAAGCCCAACGAGGTCTCGATTCCTGAAGGTAAGGAGTTCGAGATCGGTCTCGACAAGAGTTTCGGGTTCTCGAAACATTTCGCTTCACACTACGAGATTGATGGCGAGGTGGGTCGTGGACATTTTGGGTATACTTGCTCTGCAAAGGGGAAAAAAGGCAGCTTGAAGGGTCAAGAAGTAGCTGTTAAAGTTATTCCTAAATCCAAGGTTTGTTCTTTAACTTTCTTACTTTAAAACCGATCAGTTTCTGTTAAAAAAAATGTTTGTATTCGTTGTTGATTCGTCTGTTGTTCTTAAGTATATGACCGTAATTCGAAGTCTAGTTTCATAGCCATGTGCATTTTTTTAATATATTTGGGCCAAAATATTGTCAGAGATGCATCATTTAGAGCTCTGTTCTGGTTTCTTTATGTTAAACTACGTGGAATTGCTTTAAATGTTGGCGAATGATGTTTTCCTTTTTTCTCCAGGCTTCCGGCTGGTAAACAAATCATGCTTATGATTGAACGAAAATTGATTCTTTTTTAGATTTACGCTAGCTAAGCTGAATCTGAGTGGGAAGAAAAACAGAGTTTATCAGTCTGTGTTAAAATGCTACGTGTTCTGACTGTGGGGGAAATGGACATTTGATATTGTTTCTAGATTGGGTCTGAGCGTGAATAAAAACAGAGTTTTTTCAGATGATATTGACAAGCTTGCTATCTCCTTGAAATCGTTGCTCGTTCGATTCATTGCTTAGTTTTATATTGTTGACTGCAGATGACAACTGCTATTGCGATTGAGGATGTTAGCAGAGAAGTGAAGATATTGCGGGCTTTGACTGGTCACAACAACTTAGTCCAGTTCTATGATGCGTTTGAGGATGATGAAAATGTTTATATCGTTATGGAGTAAGTATACATCAATTTGTTAATCGCATTTGATCATTTTCCAATTCCAGGATTCCTATGAATAAATCTCATTCTTTGTTTATCAGGTTGTGTAAAGGTGGTGAACTCTTGGATAAAATACTTCAAAGGTAATTTGCTGTTGCATCACATGTGGCTATCTACGTCTTTTGAATGCTCCTTGTCTCTACTGAATTGTGCCTTGACGTATTGACATTGTTGAGCTTGATCTCATTAGGGGTGGCAAATACTCAGAAGATGATGCTAAAAAAGTTATGGTTCAGATACTTAGCGTAGTAGCTTACTGTCATCTACAAGGTGTGGTTCACCGTGATCTTAAACCCGAGGTACTTTATAATCCATGATGATGTTTAATTTCTTGATTGTTCTCTAATTGTTTTCTTGTAAATCATTTGGATTTAAGTGACACTTCACTTTCTAGGTCCCATCACATTATCAGCAGTCTTTGTACGCATAGAATGAATTCCACTAACTTAAGCAAAGTGATAATGACGGTTATGTTTCTTTCTATTTGTTTGTTTTCCTCCCGCAGAACTTTCTGTTCAGTACTAAGGACGAGACTTCTCCTCTAAAGGCAATTGATTTTGGACTCTCTGATTATGTCAAGCCAGGTCAGAGATGTGATTATTGACTCGAAATTTCTCTGATTGTAACCCATCTCGTTATTAAATGGAAAACTTGACAGTATTTTGCAATTCTGCAGACGAAAGGTTGAATGATATTGTAGGAAGTGCTTATTACGTAGCCCCGGAAGTTTTGCACCGTACATACGGAACAGAAGCTGACATGTGGAGTATTGGAGTGATTGCTTATATTCTTCTCTGTGGCAGTAGACCCTTTTGGGCCCGTACTGAATCCGGAATCTTTCGAGCTGTTCTTAAGGCAGAACCCAATTTTGAAGAAGCTCCTTGGCCGTCTCTATCACCTGATGCTGTAGATTTTGTGAAAAGATTGCTAAACAAAGATTATCGTAAAAGACTAACTGCGGCCCAGGCTTTGTGTAAGTCTAACACCAGATCACTATCATACTTTCTTTTCTCCTTTTTATTCTCTGGTTAGGCGCTTCTTACATTATGAACATGTGAAGAACTGATTGTCTTTTTCCCTCAGGTCATCCGTGGCTGGTTGGCTCGCATGAACTAAAAATACCATCTGATATGATCATATACAAGCTTGTAAAAGTGTACATAATGTCAACTTCATTGAGAAAATCAGCTTTAGCGGTGAGTTAGATCCTCCTCAGAAGCTGACATATTCTACTTGGAAAATTCGACTGTTGAGCTTCATGGATGAATACTGTATGATAAATGAGTTTTATTATTTCATGGTTCCAGGCTCTTGCCAAGACATTAACTATACCGCAGTTAGCTTATCTGCGGGAGCAATTTACATTGTTGGGGCCAAGCAAAAATGGATATATCTCGATGCAGAATTACAAAACAGTGAGTTCTATTTTCCGTGATTCCATCTACCTCTTCTCTTTTCATTTGGGATTTTGTGTGATTCTTGATACTTTTTCATACAAATCTCAGGCAATCCTAAAGAGCTCAACAGATGCTACGAAGGATTCACGCGTCTTTGATTTTGTTCACATGGTAAGAAACAAGACGAATCATATGGACTAAGCTATATCATTAGTTTTGGTGGTTTAAGCTTGCTAAGAAATCTCTTTTCGTATGCAGATAAGCTGTCTTCAATACAAGAAACTAGACTTTGAAGAGTTCTGTGCTTCAGCATTAAGCGTTCATCAGCTCGAAGCAATGGAAACATGGGAGCAACATGCACGGCGTGCTTACGAGTTGTTTGAGAAAGACGGGAACAGACCCATCATGATTGAAGAACTTGCATCGGTAATATAATTTTTTATGCTTTGTTTCAGCTAGAGGCTAGAATAGTGTGACTAGAGAAGTCTGATGAAGAGCGAAACTTGGTCATGCTTGATCTTGAACATGTGTTTAACTGCAGGAGCTCGGACTCGGGCCATCGGTTCCAGTGCACGTTGTACTTCAGGATTGGATAAGACATTCGGATGGAAAGCTTAGTTTCTTGGGTTTTGTCAGACTACTACACGGCGTGTCTTCTCGGACATTACAGAAAGCTTAGGAGCAACGACATTGTTTTAGATGAGAAAAGATGCAATTAAGTGTAGCTCTGGTTTCTTCTTTTCACCATTTCTTGATAGTATCTATTATTCACGGGTAAAGATTTTCAGTCGAAGATTCGATAATTATGTCAGTGTGTGTATGTGTAATGTGTGTGGTCGGTGAAGAAGGGTTTCAAATGAAGAGGAATGTACAGAATCAGACATATTCCATAACTTCTTTGTTTTCTAATCCATTTTAAATTCGGAACAAGATTTTCTGCATGAACGTGTAATTACAGTTAAGCAGAGACTCTAATAATACGCAATGTATCTTATGAACACATCTGAATGATATATAACGAAATCTGTGAATCTCCCCCGACAGTAGACGAACTAAAAGTGAATGTGTGCTACACTTTACGTGTCGAGCACTCTTTTAATGGCCGCCGGAAAAACAATCTTTTTTTTTCCGGTGAAGACATCTTTGGACCATGAGCAATGATACGCCACGTGATTGTGTCTCACATTTGCCGGGGACACCCACGTGACCTTCCTTCAGATCTCTGATCTTCTACTGCTAATCTCTACCTAACAGTCTCAAAGTGGCTTATTCGTCGAATTTCAGCGAGATCTTGGATCCTATAATCGAGAACAATTATCAGTTATTCATGGTGGAGAGACTGATAATGATGGGTGCAAAGACATTCTTCAAAACATTCAGAGAATACGATACGGATCTTACTTTAACAGATGATCCAAAAAAGAACAAGAATTGGGAAATACCAGTTTACACCATGGATGAAGGCAAAGAAGCAAGTTGACTGTCAATAATCTAGCTAGCAAAGGCTACACGTTGGTTTCGGACAAGAGTTATTTTCACTTACTCCGAGCTGGAGGCCTAATCTTGTCTAAAGATTTAATTGTCGGTACTCGGCCAAATCTGTGTAATGTATTGTAAAACCAGAGGCAAAGAGTTACTTGCGCATTTTTCTTGCTTCCTGGCTGTTTTTTTTTTGTGTAAATCAATTTTACTTGATTATAGTTTCGCGGGACTTTAGATCTCTATCAAGTCTTCAGCTAACTCAACTCCTAATACGTTACAAATGTAACTTTGATAAAAAAAACTTCTCTAACGAGAATTGGTTTTGTGAAAGGTCAGTAAATTATAAGCCATGAAGATTTAAATCAGAAACGCCTCTCCATATTTCTTTCAAATCTGAAAAAAGACTGGCGAAAATGCACTACATAGACACATACCTACGCACTTTGTCCTAAACTACAAAGCAAAAAAAAGAGGCAAAGAGAGCACCTAAAAGAAAGAAAAAGAGGATGCAAATGAGATCATTCGCTGGACATACTATCGTCAAGGCAATGCCATTTCCGCTGTTAGATCGCAGCAGTCGAATACCTAGCTTGTCTGCATCTCGAATCAACAATGTTTCTGAAAACTTCCTATTAAAGGTTTACTGAGAGTGTGCTTCAAGAAGGATGTTGGTGGCTGCATTGACATCATTTCTGGCATGTACAAGGGCCTGTCTCGCTGCATTCTGGTCAAATCCCATAGATACCAGAGTAGCTATGGCTTCCTCCGATGGCTCTATACTTGATGACGGCATTGGAGCACGATATGATCTCTATAAAAACTCAAACATCACATATTAGCACATGAACCTGGGTTATTTTAGATTGTAATAGTAGATTAGCTAAAGAGGCAAAACAGGTGTTGCAGAAAAAAAGAAAAGGTAAAGACTTGCCACTGCTTGGCGAGCTAAGTTGGGTGATGTCCTTGGTGCTTGAGAATGGCTGCTCAAAGATGGCAAAGAAAGTCGGGAAAAGAATGAAGCCATGAACTCGGGTAACTGTGATGTGTTTTAGACATAAACTAGTTAGTAAAGTGACAAACACACCCAATTTGAGGAGATAAATGGTGTTAGCAACGGTTAGAAAGGTATAACCTTTGCCTTGCGGATACCAAAGATGTTCAACCGATACAAGGAACCAGCAATGATACCGCAAATTCCAGGAAAGATGGATCTTTTCCAAGATGACAATAAAAGCTACAAAATTGGAAACCGAGTAACTTTTCTATCTAAGCAAAAGGTTCTACTGTACAAGAAGAATTGTACAAATAAACATATGGTACTGTTTACCTGGACACCAGCAAGATATATAAATGATTTATCAGAGAAGTGTACACCAAATACCCCAAACCTCTTCGAAACTGGAATGTCCAAGTAGAAGGGTATAAAGGAAGCAAATATGAGGGCGTATGGTCCAGATGTCAGTAGGTTTGCTGTAGGATCTACATAAATAAACAACGGATATTTATATGCCCACAGTTTGTATATGTAAATTGATGGCGTTACAGAATGTATAAAAGTCACATCCCGCGTGCTTATTAAGAAAACCTAGAAAAACAGCTCTTGAGAGTATAACTCATGGACCAGGGGATGTCTTTGTAAAACATCTTCAACAGTAAGAGAGTGAAGGAAAAAGCAACACAACATTTGAAACTAACAAAAGATCATCACCGATCTTAATCCTCCCCACGAACCCTGATGATTGGTGAGACTGGTAACCAGGATAATTTAGGCTTAATAACCATAGTCCCTTATAATTATCTGCTTTATGGTAAAGTGTAGATTTTGAAGAGACTATCTGAAAATTGGAAATGCGTACCTTTAAACAGTGATAACAAAATGGTCTGTAGTATTAGTGATACAAACCCAGAGAACAAGATGAAAACCTGCAGAATGAGTACTAATAAATCTCTTGTAAGCATAATAATAGGATTTCAATATTGAAGAAATTATCAGCAGTCATCTTTCTAGTCACCAGGATAAGGGACAGAAATGTCATGACAAAATAATTCCAACATGAAGATAGAATTGAGGTGAGATAGTTTACCGAGTACTTATTTGAACCAGTCTGTCTCTCAAAGACTCGGAAGTAGTACAGCAGATACAAGCCAAATAACAATTCTGGGGTGGAGGAGAACGCAAAACTCGATATGATTAACTTCCATATCCGAAACTTCTCAAATATATCCTGCAATGAGATTGCCAGAAGTTTATAAAGACAATCGGCTGTATTATCTAATTTTTCATAGCAATTACCAGCCCTTCACAAAAGGAACAGAATTTAATAATAGTAACTCGCCAGAGACACTAAAAAAAGAAGCTTTTAAACAAACAAACATCTTCCAGGTCCAAGGCCACTGGCGTACACAATCAGATGAGCAGAGGCAAGTTATCGGACTATCTAACACATGATGGTCAAACATGTGGAGCCTAAATCAGCTAAACTAGTCCATCTATTGTCGAAATGTCCAAAATCAAGCTTAAGATTTGGAGCCTAAATCTGCACAACAATTGGTAATAAAAGCCTAAAACTTTAGAATATCGAAGGAGAACAAATCTGAGCTAGAATCCGATCCTAATTCTTCTGTAAACCCATAAGATTGGGCTTAAAAACCGAACGAAAGTAAGAGATCATATTTGAAATGAAAAATCACCTGGTAAGATAAGCCGAGCTTGGAAGAACCTCCTCGGATCCCGAAGAACACAGTGAATAGGGCGCTCGTGATGACGAAGGCTCTGGTGACCGGAGCATTATCTGCAAGTTCGAATAATTCAGCATTAATCGAAAACCCATGATGGAAAAAATCCCGAGAAGCTGATCGAACGAAGGAGGAATGGGTCATTTTCCGGTACGTACTGAAACCGGAAGGACCTCCGTTCATCGTATCGGATGAACAGAAGCAAAAGGGGCAAAATTCAACAATCGTGGAGCTAGTTCGTAGCGAAATCAATCTGGAATTGGAGATGGATCGAGCGCTTTAGTTTCTTCTCAAGTCGTCTCCGATGTATTTTTCTACGAAGGATCTTTCCTGGAATTTCAGTAACCTTTCGAATTCAAACATCACTCAGATAATTAATTAATTATACATTATTGTTAAGTTAGCCGGATAAAAAAACAAAAAGCAGCAGAAAGAGAACAATCGAGAATCTTTCGTATTGTTTTGCTAATAATTATAAGCATATGCTACTAAACTAACGAAAAATAAAATGAAATATTATTTCAAATAAGACCTTCACTTTTCTTTTCCTTGTAATTCAAACCCTTTAGTTTTAATTCTTGATATACACACCTTTGTAAAAGAAAATTAGCTATTTTACACAAATAAGTCTGTTTTCTTTTAGATTCATGTTTTTGTTCACTGTTTACAATCAAGTAGAAATTCCCCAAAATTAATCAATGACATTGCTTTTTCGAAGCAAATTTCTCACCGAAAAAAAATAAATAAATAAAACTATTCTAAAACTTGCGTAGGCCACAATCGCTTCCACGTAGAAATCTCTTCCTGTGTATCCAGTTTCTTTACTCCGCCGTAAAAACCGCTGTCTTCGTTTCCCGTCTCACGGTGTTCCTTCCGGTTTAACACCGTCGTTCTCCACGGCGACTCCGGTCTGAATTGTCTGAACTCCATCACCACATTCTCTGCCCAAAAGAGAAAAAAAAACAAAACAGATAAATTTCTTTTTTTACTTCCTTAGCTAACGAATCGAATGTTTCTGAATAAAATGTTACCGTCAGAGAGGCAACGACAATTCTCTTCTCCGTCGCATATTTGCAGGTGACCCACGATTCCGAACCACCAACCTACCCCGGAGAATCAAAAACAAAACAAATCAGATGAATCAAACGTAAAGTGGTCGACTTTAATTTGATTTTCAGGTAGAATCATTTTATTGATCAAATTGACAATTTCTTAAGAATTTTATTGGGAGGGAGAGAGAGAGACCATAAGGGAACTCTTTGGTTCTTCTCCACTGGATCTCGAAATGCTCGCCGGGTTTGAGTCCCTGCAAACAGTCGGACACGTGTAGACCACGTGACTCTGTGTCGATTAGAGACGGTCTTAATCTCTGCCACGTCACGTTTTGCTCCGCCGCACGCCGGCCATGCGCCGAGTATCTGACAAGGAGAAACATCGAAAACTCTGAAAAATTTCGCATTTTTCGCGAATGTCAGAGTCGATGAGAGTATATTATTTTTCTGGGTTTCTTTACCTTGCTTGAAATGTATCAGTCTTGCAATCGTATCTGATTTTAGCATCGTAGCAAGACATCATGAATCCAACATGTCCGTTCTGCATCAAACCAAACAAAAATCAATACCAACAATCGATCTTCGAGTTTTCAGAAATCAAAACAGCAAATTTTGTCACATGAGTCTTCGTGAAATATCCTTAAAACCCCGAAAGGTGAAGTCTTTGTTCATGATTCGATCATTACCTCGCGATTGTAGACCTGAGCTGGAAACCAAAACTTGCCATTCTCAAGATTCGAGTACCAATACATCACAGAATTAATAGCTTCGGGAGATGATGATAATGATGAACCTCTATTGTGGCAACCATGATTTGTTCTTAACCATGAAAAAGGTTTAAGATTCGCAACAAGCCTCGACCTCCATTGCGAGTTACTTCTACTACTGCTTCCATTCGAATTTCTGAGACATCCCATTAACGTGGCGACATGAGATTTCCACTCTTTAGTGGCTGCATTATTCATTAATCTCCTCCATTTCTTCTCCATGTGCTTCTCCCAGAGATGATCGCTCACACATTTATCCCTTAGCTCAGAGCATACACAAGTCATAGCACATAGCTCAGATGCAGAGAGCTTCTCTAAGATGCAGTCTAAGGTTAAGTCAGGCAAATCCAGCAGAGACATTTTGTTTTTATCATCTGGATTCTTCTTCTTCTTTGTTTCCCTTCTCCGTGCTAATGTTCTTCTTAATCCATTCGTAAGGATAATGCGCCTTGCAAGCCAAGAAACTATGAGTAACCCACAAATCGTGTTGGAGAAACAAAACGAAAGGAAATTGATGTACTTGTTCTCCATTGAAAACAAGAGATGAGGGAGAAGCAAAGAGACAGAGAGAGAACAGAGTGACATAACATTAGTAGAGAGAAAGAATTTTTTTTACGGCTCAACAAAAAGTTTGCCTTTTGGGTTATACGCACACGCAATTCAAGCGGGCTGTCTCATGTGGCTCACGCTTTGCGTATGTGTTTGTGTATAAACTGTTTATTTTACAAGTATGAAGCAATAAGCAAGGATGCTTGAAGCCATTATTATTTATAAAGAATACACTCAAGAGACATCGAATTGTATAACAATACAGTAGTGGGGTTTAGAGTTTGTAAAATATTCGTCGTGAGGCTATTTAATTTGAAACATTGAATTGGGTGAGCAATAAATACTGTTAAGAGTTAGGTGGGGCAGAGGAGGAACCAATGCCACTGGTTTCGTCATTAAGACTTCAGAAGCATTACCATGAGAGAAAGTGACCATTAGAGTTTCTGTCGTGTGTGACAGCTGGCGCTCGCTGCACCAAACTTTAGCTCGACCCATTTCAAAATCTTAAAACTACTGATTCTATCAACAAAAACGAATTTCAAAATGTATTGGATTCGTAAACGCCTTCTCAACTACTTAACTTTATTTTATTTTGTTTGTAGACTGATTCTACCAAACTTCCAACTACTTTGTGCATATCCTTTAAAGATCATGGAACAAAAAGTGAGTTTATTGATCCATCCACACAATCTTAAAAGTCATAACCCACATTCTCACGAAATCAATACCGACTTGGTCAACTCCTTTTGGGGTGGTAATTCAACTAAAAGTGAAGTGGACTATACGACAAATGTAGTTGATTAGGTATGAGAAAAAACATTAGTCTTTTTTATTTCCCTATTAGAGAATCAAACACACTTGAGTAATAAAAAACCTAAGGATGAATTCTCCTAAGCCTGACATGGCCTCAAACCAATTCTCTAAGCATTCAAATGCCTCTGAGAGCTCAGAATCTCTATACTCAGTTACTCAATAGCTGATGAACTCCTATTATCAGCAGTACCAGGAGAAAAACAGAGTCACAGGATTTTCTGATGCATTAGTGTATTTAAACGAATAAATGAATAAGTGTATTTTATATTTTTACAGGATTTTCTGTAAAACAGCAACTATTATTCTCTAAACTAAAAAGAATGCAAATTTATATTTTGGAGTTTGGTCCAATGGGTTTCTCTTATTTGGATTTGGAGAATCGTGAATGAATAAGGTTCTGCATTTTGAATGCGGTCCAATGGGCTTATCTCATATTCCGTGAGAAGAAATTCAATCGACAAAACATAAACATACTAAAACATTTACTAGTTTGTAAAATAATTGTTTTGGTTGTAATGTTTTTAGATTCATAATTAGTTAGTTTATTTTTATGATAAAAATTTATATACATAAACATTTAAAACTAAGATAGATAAATATATGATCAGCTCCTTAAATGAATTTAGCGTAGTCGCTATTTTATGCGAGAAATAATAACAAAGAAGAAAATTAAATGGTTTATGGACATCTTCGTGGACAAATAACTCCAGAGAACGTATCAACTTCATAGATTCTTTCAGACAGAAGTAGTTTGGATCGATCCGTTTACTTCAGAGTCAACACACGTGATGTCCTTCCTTACGATGCAACCACGAAAGCGTTTTTACTATTTAGTTCTCAAAATTTTTAATTCAACAATTTATTCGGTTATGGTATTATTGCGAATTGATTAGGCCAGAATTAATACTTTCATCGCCATCTACATAGTCGGTCATTAGCTAGAGATGAGCAAGCTTTCGAGTTTGAAGAAAAATTACTAAAAAAAAGTTACACATTGAAACCTCGTAACTTTTTTGAAGAAAGTGTACTGTACTATAGTTAAAGGAGTAATTAAGAGTAATGGGAGAGGAGATTAGAGGGCCCGCAATAATATAGACCGATTTTAAGAGACCTTTTTAATTAATTAGGGCTGACCACACACTACACACCTCCCACTTGTCCACGTGGACCCCCTTTGCCTTCATTTATTATCAATTATTTCTCAATTTACAAGTTTTTTCTTTGTAATAATTTTTTTTGAGTTTTCTAATCACACACTACTACTATTCCAGATTAGCATTTGACAACTTGTTGCCAAAAAATAATGTTTTGAAATTTTATGCATATACACTTCTAATTTTTTAAATATTAATATGTAAAAAAAATCTAGCAAATAATTTTTTTAGTTATAGTCGACCAAAAGCAAAATCGCTAAAAATTTTAACTAAAAATCAATTGTAGCTGATTTGGACTTTATAATAACTCTTCGAAAAAATTAACTAAAGTATATTAATATATAGCCAGGCATGTGTATAGAATATGAACCATTTTCACAAATATCTTATAATCCCATTATTTTCCAACTACTGACATTACACCATCTCGTTTGGATGGTATAATCATTCTTTCTTGTCCGAAGATTAGTATGAATTATTATGTTACAGATACTCATCAATTTTCGAGCATAATTGAGCATATCAAACAATTAATACATAACAGACGAAACGAACGTAAACAAATATGTAATATAGAACGTGCAGAACATACTGAACTTATACACTGAAACGAGAACTAGAAGCGTACAACACGACAAGCATCTACGATCCGAACTTGTCGGTTAAGTCCTTTTGGCTTGGGATCAATTTTGGGTTAATCCATGATGGCTAGACTTAAAGCATCAAACATAATGGAGTCTTTCAAGGGTTCCCGCGGAGGTTGTTAAATTTGTATTTTCGTTTTTTTGTTTTTCTTCCATATTTGTGTGAATTGTCCTCAGTTTCAGTTATAATTAAGTTGGTGACATCACTATCGTCGGGTCAAGTGACATCATGGCGTCTATGTGTCTAAATCAGCAATATAGACGTGGCGCTTCTGTGGATTCCGTGGTCGCTTAATTAGCCGACGGCGGCTTCAACTTTACCTTTATTTCACCTTTTTTTTTTCCTGTCAAGCGATTGTTTTGGCGCGTACACAACACGTTGAAGACAATTAAGAAACAAAAGTCTGAAAAATGTTTTTAATTAAATTATCTTCCTCTTGAAATTGGTACTTGTATATGTTCTTGGGATGTAAAACATTTCAGTGTTAAACTATTTTCTATGTAATAATTAAATTGATTTATGTGAAAACCTACATGTAAGAAAATAATCATTCAACTGAGACTACTATTTCGTTGTTATTTTAATTTAATTAATAAATATAATGTTCAATAAACAGTTTAATGTACTGGTACTTATTTTTTCTTTGTAATATTTTAACTAAAATTATAAGTACATGACTTATTTTTTCGGCGTCTACTTACAGCTTGCCTTACTAATTAATATGCCCCTTTGCTATATCCATTAAGCGATTTGAATCACCATTAAAATATATCAATGGTGTCGACTTTTGAAACATTAGTTATTTTGGTTGATATACCATAACAAGTATGATAAATTTGATTATCAAAATGGTTTGTCTTATACATTTAAAAAAATTTGTCAAGTCAACAAAATATGTAAGTATTATATTAAATAGTACAATATTATACTATATATTATATATCATAAATTAAAACATTGATGTAGTAGTCCACACCAGGCTCCCGACAAGATATTTTTGTTTTTTGTTTTTCCTTCGGGTCCAACTACATTATATATTTGATATAAAGATATAGTAATAAATCACACTTGTTAAAAGTAGGGATAGTAAAAACACATGGAGAATCAACGGTGAAGAAAAAGGAGCAAGTGTAGATATACTGGCGCGTAGATTGAACGCGCCGTCGGCTAACAGCAGCCGAGGACTCGATGGGACTTTGTCATTAAATTTTTGTTTGCTTCCCTTCTCATTAATTTCTACTCTCCTTCCAAAAAGAAGCTTATAGTGTTTTTATATATATGTTTAAAAATTTGGGCTTAAACAAGAGGAGAGCTCACACCTGCATATTTTTCTTTCTTTTTTCTTTTTGGGTTCTTTGCGAAGAATCAAGAAAATGGAGTCATCGTCGACGTTTCTCACAAGCTTAAACCAGAGAAAGCCATCATCGTCTCCGACGAGGAAACTACAGAAGCAGAAGAGGAAGATAACGACGTCGACGAACAATAACAAACCTATCAAAGTCCGTTACATATCGAACCCGATGAGAGTGGAGACTTGCGCTTCTAAGTTCAGAGAGCTCGTTCAAGAACTCACCGGACAAAACGCCGCCGATCTCTCTCCGGAGCCCACCACTTTCGCCGCCGCAGATCCCTGCCAGGAGGAGATAAATCCCCAGCCGTTGGATGAAGAAGGGATCCGTGAGTATTATTCACCGTTGGATGAGGAAGTGTTTAATGCTCCTCAAATGTCGGCAGGTCTGTCTGCATTTTTCTCGTCTGGGTTTTACAATGTGAATGCCGTAGGAAGCATTGGTTCTCTCTGAAAATCTTTTATATATTTTTTTTTCTTTTTTTCAAATGTAACACCGATCAGAAGGAGAAATCATCTTATAGTTTTAGGGTTTCGTCGATACCTCTATATCGGTATATTACATATGTAGTTCTGTTTTTTTTTTGCCTTTTGGTGGAGAATTATTTGCGTTTGTGAGTAAATAAATCGTGTTTCAATTTGGTGGTAATAATTCTACAGTCAGTTCGATGACTCTTGTATAAAATGTTGATCAGAAATGAAAAGAAAAGAGAAAAACGTATAAAGCTTTTATGTTTTTATGGACTTTAGTAGAACACTTGGATAGTATGATGTATCCCTTTTTTGGATTTTGGAAGAATTTTTTTTCCGATGACCCCATGTCTAGATAATAGAACTCGATTGTAATAATAATTTTTTATTTTAATTTCATAGAATAATATATAATTTAATATAGTAGAACAATTGGATTGATCATCTACCATAGTTGGCTTAATCTCATTTTTGGTTCTAGATGTTAAAATAACCTCTGTTCGGCTATGTCTTCTTCTGGTTTGATTGAGGTTGATCCTTCCCTGTAGCTCTGTTTTTTCATCACTCCATAATTAATATCAATCAGTGTTAAAGAAAAAAGATCATCTACCATAGATATGTATGTCTTATGCAGTATGTGTAACTATTTTTATGATTAAAACCCAAAAAAAAGTGATACAAACACGAAGAATGTTTCTTTTCTCGATCAATCACTAAATAAGATGTAATATTGAATTTTTAGACACTATCTTCTTCGTAAGAGGAACCAAATTCGAGAGTCTTGTTCTCTATGTTCATCTTCTGAATACAGTGAGATCATCATAACCGAACATCAAGGTGAACTACTATAATTCGAACATTTGAGAAAATTAGATTGTAGAAGTATATAGAAATTGGTGGCGAAAAATATATGTCAGTGTAGACGATGTGAGATATGAATTCGTTATTTAATATGATTATTAACAAACAAAAAGAAAAGGATGTATGGAGATAGATAGCCAATTTACATTTCGAAACAAAACATGTAGCAATCCACTTGGAACGGTCTTATCTTTTGACAACAAAGATGATTAGTGTCTTGACGCTTGTTTCGCACGGCCAATAAATCAACTTTCTTGTTAGTATTTGTCAACAAGAACTGACTCATCAATATATAATTTTATTATATATATATATATAGTTCTATCTATTAACTTGTCACCATCCATCCATCATATTACTGATTAAGAAATCTAATTTTGTAGTCTAATTAAATGTACCTTATAGTTAATAAAGGTCAATGGACCAACCAAGTCCATATAGACACAGCACCCACCTGTATATTAGAACTTTTTTTTTGGGACTTAACATCAACTTCATATTACTCCAATCGTGAATACAACAATGTTAATGTTTGCAAATGAAAAATCGACCGTGTTGAAATTGTTTGACAAAAAAGTGGACCAAAAACAGAAAATTGTCCATTTTTTTGTATACTTTTGACTTCAAAAATGGACAAAAGTATATTTTTTTGTCAAAAGTATATATTTTCTAAAGCATATAATTAAGTTGATTTATATACTTTTTGTCAAAAGAAAGGACAGTATATATTTTTATACTTTCTAATGGATTCTGGTAACAACTCTTTTTCTGCCAAAAATGTATAAATCAAATAATCAGTTCACTGATGACTGCATTATAGGTGTGCGCATTGTACCCAAAAATCTAAAAACAGGGGAAAGATACTCAGAAAATTGAAGAAAATACACAAAATTACAAAAGCAAGCATGAGAACTTTGACCATTCATTAATTTTATTACTTTTAAAGTCAGATATTAATCTTAATCAAGATTTTATTAGCATCAACAAAAACATTAAACTCAAAGAAAAGAGAGAGATTATGGGGGCATTGTCATTGAGCTTCTTCATTAATAGTTCCTAATGATCTTTACAACCGAAGAGTATGTCCCCAAGGTCCCACTTACCACCCCAATCGCCACAATTATCGAACTCATAATCATCTGTATCACATAACACAAAACAACACTCGTCAGTGTTAATCTAAGAATCCAGATACAGAAACTCCATCATCCATAAATTACTTTCAAGAAATTGTGACGAGGAGACAGAAAAAGAAAAGCTCAGTTTATATATACCTGTGTTCTTGTAGCTTTGTTACCCATTATCCTTATGAAGCATAGAGCTGGCATTACTATTGCCTGAACCACACATACAAACAATTTATGTAAAAATATTTTTGAGTTTTGATCCAAAGAATATTTGTGCTGCTTCTTTGATAAAAATAATGTTCTTAGGATGTTAAGGAAATAAGGAGAGGAGAGATGATGAATACTAACCACGAGTATACTGAGAAGAGAGCCTATCAGAGCCATCACAAGACCTAACAGCCAATTTGCAACAAAACAATAATGAGTCTTGAGACCAAGACCATTAAGCAGCAAACCGATAAAAAGGAAATGCGAGTTCTAGACCTCCATAAGCTTAACGTTCTTACCAAAAAATGGGATAAGGAAAGCAGAACAAACAGAAGAAGCGACGAGTGCTGTTCTTAGAAGAAGAAAGCACCATATGTTCTCTGAGATTCTTTCGGGTAGTAGTTCTTCTATACCCCTTGCAAGTGGATTCATCAGGAGAGCGTATTTCGTAAACGGATTCACTACCTGAAGAAAAGAGATGAAACAGAACCAAAATGTAGTTTAAGTGTAAAATTGGAACTTCCAAAGATGATGCAGAGGTAAAAAAACAGGTTTCTTTTCTAACCGTTGTCCATTGCGCCACTTTTGAAAAAAATAGGTTCTTTGGCATGTTTAGTGTAATCTGAGACAAGGTGGCTTCACCAAACATGAGATAACCCATGACTGCAACTCCTCCATATATCAAAACACATAAAATGAAACTGCAATAGCCACACACACAAAAAAGCTCGTTGATTTATGAACTGGATCAACACATCAAAAGCTTATATAAGGGTGAACTTATTTGTTTTACCATGTGATCACTGCCTTATTGAATTTGGTTTTATCAGCCATGGATTGGTATATGTTTGGGAACACAGAATGGCCTGAGTAGCAAAATCCGTAGATACCAATAGCAAACGGTATTCCGTTCCATTTCACAGCATGACCGGTGTGATGAAACCCGATTCCACCTGTTGTCCCGAGGAAAAATGTGCTCACTGCTATCAAAACAGTTGCAATAACTCCACCAGCTGTGGAATCAAAGAAACTGATTCAAGATTCTTGACTAAAGAAATCAATAATGTATATGTACATGTAAAAAAAAGAAGTTGATTGTACCTGAGAGGTAGGAAATGATGCGAAGATCCTTCAACCAAACAGTTGGAAGAACGATAAGAGCAGTTAAGATTCCAAATATATGTTTAGAGTCGAGACTGATCCCGAGCCAATCCACGGATGTACCAGGGAAAAGCCCGGTAAGGTTATCTCCTTCCAGAATGATGAATTCCACACAATATGACTACAAAAAGTGGACAAAGATTCTAGTAAGTTCAATTGTGCAGGCAGAAACAAGCTTTAGGGTCGATCCAAAATTGAGGGAGCCAAAACAAATTCACTTACATATAGTTCCGTGTACAATAGCACCTGCGGAAAAAGATACAAAACATTGCACAAACCATTAGAAATTTTGACTCTGTAGACGCAAAGCTACAGAACAACTGAAATCTATGGAACCATTTTCGATGAAAGTGACTTACACAGATAAGAATACGACCATATTTCCCAAAAGCTGCTTCTCCAATATCAGGATAAGTAATAATGCCGGATTTGTTCTCGAAACAATCTTTCATCAAAGTCGCAGTGTAACAACAAATAACCGCGAATAAGAGAAGAATCACCATACTTGCCCAACCAGCTTCTTTCACTGTATAAGGTGTTGAGAGAAGTCCAACTCCAGCCATTACATTAATCGCTGTAACAAAGTATAAAGTTTTGAAAATGTTACACATGTTTATCGCTTAGGCTATCATAGTCACAATCCATAATTTTTTTTCTTTTAGTTACCATTGAAAATGGTTTGAGTGAAGCTGCATCCATAGCCTCCAATGGCCAACTCTTCAGCAAATGATCCTTTATGAGACCAAACTGATTGTGTAGCTGAGGCTTTGTCTGATTCTTCATTCCTCTCAGGGAGCAAAGGAGCTTTTGACTCAACATCTAGATTACTTCTGCTCTGTCTGTAGAAACTTGGATTACTTCTGAGAGACCCGAAGATTGGTGATGCAGCGATCGTGTAGGAATCAGTCGTTTCCCTGATTGAGAAAACAAAGAAGAAGAAGAACCAATCAAATTACAGAATCCTCAAATCTCGGAAATGCAACAGAGAAATGTAATAAATTTCAAAAATCAGAGATTTGTTATTATTAATTGGGTATTGATTCTATCGTACGAAAGATTCGAACTTTACAAAGAAAAAAAACGTTACAGTTACCTAAAGCTCTGAGGCCATTGAACCTGGGAAATGAAAGTATCATCGTTGTCGTCGTCACGATCAGCATCCCCAGGAAGATCTCCGAGATCGCTTTGATCAGTGTCACTGTCGTTCTCATACTTACTGCTATCTTCTAGATCTTCATCATCTTCGAACGTAAACTCGGGTTTTCTCTCTTTATCCTTGTTCTTCTCCTCCATTTTTTGTTTTTAGAACACTAATAATCGATCTAGCGAGTATATCAAAGAAAGAAAAAGAATAAAATCCCAAACGAAAAGGAAACAAAATCAATCTCCTTGATTGATTTGTTTTGTTCTGTTTTGTTATCACACAGAGTGGGTTCGAGAAGTTTGGAGAGAGAAGAGAGATGGCGAGAGATGAATAGGAATATACTGAATTTTCTGATATTTTTTTCTATCTTTTTAGTTTTCCTTTCGAGGCTTTTGTGATTTGATTGCTCTCTCTCTCTCTCGTCTCTCTCTCTCTCTCTCTCTCTCTCTCTCTCTCTCTCTCTCTCTCTGTTTTGCGAGTTGTTTGCCTAGTTATAAGGCGGGAAATGGTGACGTGGCGGCGACGATGGAGATTTAGAGAAAGAGATCAGAGTTAAGAAGCAATGATTATTAAGACAAGTTGTGATCGATCGATGACAAGTGTTTGAGTTGGGATGGTTTGGTCTCTCTGATATATTTCCATATAAAATTTCCGATACATTAAGCTAAATAACATATGTGTAAAGTATTCTTATACTTTTTTGTTTATTTTTATCGTGTAATAAATAACCTTTTAATTTATGCCAAAAAATACATAGTAGAGAGATTTCATTTTTTTTTTCACGTCAATCCGGTTTTCTATAATATTGTTGAAAAACAAAATCAGAATAGTATAACTGATGGTTGATACAATCATCATTATTAGTGGATCATCATGAATGTTAGTGGATTAGTACTTACTTAAAACTCTATTTTTTGTCCTGAATCTTAACGTCTCAAAAGAGTCCAAATTAAGAAAAACAAAAAGAAGATTTGAGTGACGCGAAGTCGACGAGGGAATAAGGTGTAATTGAAATCGTTGTCAGAGAAAAATAGAAATACGTTATCTTTTATGTGGTGGCATGTGATTTTCTCCAAGTGTCAAAACTTCATATGTTCATTTCATTTTTAATATTTTATCCTTTTTTGACACAATTGTATGTTATTTTAGTTAAATATCTACAGTGTACTTTCAAACAGAGACTAATTAAAGAAAGATCTGCATTGCCTCTTCTACCTTTAATATTTTGCAAAACAAGAGATCCTCTTCCTTATATGTCAATTTTATATGTCAATTTTGTATGTCAATTTTAACCTTTAACATTTTGTATGTCAATTTTAGAAATTCTTTTATGGGTTAAAAATTTATTATGATATTAACAATTGGATCCTCAAATTTCTATTACTCTACTACAATTTGGCTTTTCAAAAAATCATATAAAAAATACAGTTGATATCCCTAACTAATATTGAAATGTGAACAAAAAAAGAAAATTCTTATTTTTATTATATAAAAAACGAAATTAACTCTCAGTTTTTCTCCCGATCCTTGTGTTCATCTGTCACGCTTCCGGTACGTGGCTTATCGATCAGGAAATGCCAAGATACTGAGCCCACCTCACAAGTCACAAGTCACGTCTCCAACATTCGTTTCTCAATATTATCCTTCAAAATTTGTTACAATATGAAAAAAGAAAGAAAGAAGAAGTTATCACGTTTGTCTCTTCCATTTCCAGAGGATATAGATCCCAAACCAAAGCAATTTTCTACAACAAAGAAGAAGTTATTAGTTATTACAATATGGGTCAAGCCCTCAATACCGGTTCGTCCTTTCTCTTTATACCTCCATGTCACGAGTCTTATTAATGTTCGGTTCATAAATTAAATATATACCATATTTTATCTTTATGTTATGTTTTTTGTTTGTTGGTGTTACTTAATAATGGAGAGAAGCAAAAGGGAATGGAGAGGTAAATGGTAAAGACTTGGAAGCTATGGCAGAAAATTGCTACCGCAAACGCTTTGAAGAACAAAATGACGATCAAGAATGGTCTTTTGGCGATTTCTACCGCATTGTGGCTGAAGCTGTCGAGTAATTCTTTTTTACCTTCTTACTTTTTTTTTGCCACAATTATCACAATGAATCGTGCCAAATACAAGTCAGCATCAAGATATATTATGACTATGCTATGAATCGTTTGAGATGTTACATGTGATGTGATTTTTATACATATTTATTTATTTGGTGTTGACAGAGAAATTAATAAAAGACTCGGTGGTACCCAACTTAAGGTGCCAAGTGTTAATAAGTTACAAGAAGCTTATGAGGTAAAAAATGTTTTCCAATTTCTATTTCGTTAATTAGTTTTATTAACTTTAAAAAATGGTAGCTCGGGTTCATATTTCAAATTTTGAAGCAAGAACATGATGGGTTGGTTACTAAACTGATAGGAGTGCTAAAACATTAGATTTGCAAATATTCACATGAGTTTATCATTCATATTATCTCTAATAAATTAGATAACTTTCATTTTGTAAATATATATATGTCATATATTTAGTAGTATACATATTTACATTAGCAATATTTCAAAGAGAGTGTAATATATTAAAAAAAACTTTGTTGAAACAAGAATTAATGATTAATGAATTTAGTGATATAAAACATAAATATAAAAATTTATTTATATATATGTACTATCGTTACAGTATCTGACTTTTTTTGGTCCTTAATATCTTAAATCCTGAAAATGAATGTAAAACGCTGAGAAAATACCAAAAAAAAAGAGTTATAAAAATTATCACACATATGCAAAATGTATATTTTGGCTCTAGTAGATGCATTATGAAACTTGAAGTTTTTCCCAATTAAAAATGTTATAATCTTCGTCTCGTAATACTTGAATCACGCCAGAGACACAATCTCGGTGAAGGGAAGAAGCTATCGAAAGATGAGTTTCAAAAGCTTCTTCAAGAGGTTTTAATAGGAGCTGGGTTCACTGGCGTCGGAGGAGTAAAAGAGTTTCTACTCTTCATCTTCGGAGTTCCTGCCTTCGCCGTATTCCTCAAGAACCGTATAGCTCCGACGTCCATTGCCAACGACCTCTTCATCCCCGCCGTCACTTCCGCCACCGTCTTCCTCCTCGCCAAACTCAACAAGATATGACTTTATTTGTTTGATATTTTCTAGCTTTGCTTTATTTTCTAAATTTGCATTGGGTCATGATTGTGTTTGTCTTTGAAATATTTGGAAACAAGGATGAATGGGAGCCGAAAGTTTCAATTTTTTTTTGATTCGTTTGCTATATTCATGAAATGTAAACAAAATGAGCGTAAGTTGTTCGACAAAATTGGTTAATGACTTTGACTGTTTTAACTCTGTTTCTGTCTGCTTAACGAATTCAATTTGCAAAACTTATTCGTCTAAATTTTTCCACTTGTAATATTTTCTTCATTTAAAATTATGAAAAATATGTCTTTGTATGAGAGGGAAGCATGGAGATGCTAAATATAGAGAATTTGAGGGTCTTGCTTGTTTCTCTAAATTTCAAGGCTTTCATTGGTTTGAGGATACGAACGAGTCCTTCTTTGATTAATGGCAAAATTAGTTTGAAAAACTGATAAGAAAAGATGAAATCTCGGAGACATTTTTTTCCCTTTTAACTCTTTTTTGGCCATTAGTTTTCCTCTTTCTTTGTTTGGTTTGGAACATGGTCCAGAGCAATATTCAATCCAATAATTCTGCAATCTGAGAGAAAAAGTACGCAAGCTCTTTGCCTCCGACTCAATTACATTGAGATCACAGAGGCAAAAAAGAAATGACCAATGACACATACGTTTGTTGATTTCTTGGGTATGTGTACATGTTTAGGATTGTTATCTAAACAAGTATTATGAGGACATGCTCTAGGTGCTAATAACATATAGTTTCTTAGATAGAAAATCTCTTAGTTTTGACACAATGAGCAAGGAAAGCTATGTTCTAAAAGCATGGGAGGTGACCGTGCGAAAGACCCAACAAGCAAAGAAGCGAGCAAATAGCGTTTTTGGGACAGTATCGGTAGCTCCACATACAGATAATGATATTGCAACTGATGAAAATGATGATGAAACTACCACAAACAGGAGCAGCTTAGAAGAATTTTACCATGCTGAGAGAGTACTTCCGAATGGGGACTACTACACAGGGCAATGGTATGACAACTTTCCTCACGGCCATGGAAAATATCTCTGGACGGACGGCTGCATGTATATTGGTGAGTGGTACAATGGAAAAACCATGGGAAATGGAAAGTTCGGGTGGCCGTCTGGTGCTACATATGAAGGAGAGTTTAAAAGTGGTTACATGGATGGTATTGGCACATACACGGGTCCGAGTGGAGATGCTTATAAAGGTCAGTGGGTGATGAACCTAAAGCATGGACATGGCGTCAAGAGTTTCGCAAACGGAGATGCCTATGATGGTGAATGGAGGAGAGGTTTGCAAGAAGGTCAAGGGAAGTATCAATGGAGCGATGGGTGCCATTACACTGGCGAATGGAAAAATGGTACGATCTATGGCAAAGGGAGCTTCGTATGGACAAATGGAAATAGGTACGATGGGTCTTGGGATGAAGGGTTCCCCAGAGGGAATGGGACGTATAAATGGGATGATGGGAGTTTCTATGTTGGTAATTGGTCTAAGGATCCAGAGGAAATGAATGGTACGTATTATCCATCAGGAAACGAAGGAAATCTTGAATGGGATCCTAAAGATTTGTTCAATAATCTGAGTGAGTACAAGATATGCAGCGGAGAGAGAGTTCCTATGTTACCTTCACAGAAGAAACTATCTGTTTGGAACTCTTCCAAGCGTATAGAGAAGCCGAGGAGGATGTCAGTTGATGGGAGGGTAAGTGTAGGTGTGGATAGAGCGTTTGAGAAGATGAATATGTGGGGGAACGAAATCGGAGAAGGAGGCGCTGATGCGAGGAAGGAGTTGGATGCGGAGTTAATGAGATTGGATGCTGAAGGTATTCAGAGCCTGAAGTCGAGTCCTGTGCCTATGAAACTACCAAAGGCAGGGAGGAAGCAAGGGGAGACTATATCTAAAGGCCATCGCAATTATGAGCTTA
Organism: Schrenkiella parvula; assembly: GCA_000218505.1. Taxonomy (NCBI): domain Eukaryota; kingdom Viridiplantae; phylum Streptophyta; class Magnoliopsida; order Brassicales; family Brassicaceae; genus Schrenkiella; species Schrenkiella parvula. The sequence goes on along the minus strand of CM001190.1, from coordinate 8,364,981 downwards.
TGCTTAATCTACAGCTAGGAATCAGGTAATTACGAGAGAGACTATGCGTTCTCTGTTATACAGTATGATCTTTGTTGGTATATATGCACATGGAGCAGTTCTTGTGTTTTTGGTGTCATGTTTAGTGATTTTGTTTCCGCAGGCATTCTGTCGGAAGACAAGCTCCAGTGGCATCTCTTGATCTGAAGCCTTCAGCTTTTGATCCAAAAGATAAGATATGGAGGAGGTTTCCGCGTGAAGGAACTAAGTACACACCTCCACATCAATCTACTGAATTCAAATGGAAAGATTATTGCCCACTAGTTTTCAGGTTAGACCCAAAAAGCTCTCGTCGTTTTTCACATTGCTACTAATGCTGTCTTTCTTACGCTTCACTTTTTTGTTGCTTATGATTTAATTTTTTCAGGAGTTTGAGGAAGCTATTCAAAGTAGACCCAGCTGATTATATGTTATCCATCTGTGGGAATGATGCCCTTCGAGAACTATCATCCCCTGGTAAAAGTGGGAGCTTTTTTTACTTAACAAATGATGATCGTTACATGATAAAAACAATGAAGAAGTCGGAAACAAAAGTGAGTTTTTTTCAAGTTAGGGGTGGAAAGTGTTTGCTTGTTATTACTGAGTATTCAGATTGCAGTTACTGAAATGTTTCTTTTTGGTCTTTTTTTATTTATTTAGGTGCTTCTGAGGATGCTTGCAGCATATTACAACCATGTTAGAGCATTTGAGAACTCTTTGGTAATCAGATTCTTTGGTTTACACTGTGTGAAATTGAATGGACCAACCCAAAAGAAGGTAGAAACAAAACATTAACTCTTAATGTGGTATGGCTTTAGAAAGGGTTGGTTTGATCTCATATCTCTCCTGGTCTGCAAATAATGCAGGTGCGGTTCGTCATAATGGGTAATCTGTTTTGTTCTAAGTACTCTGTTCACAGACGCTTTGATCTGAAAGGATCTTCTCTTGGCCGTACAACCGATAAACCTGAATCAGAAATCGATTCAAATACGATCTTAAAAGACCTCGACTTGAATTTCATTTTCAGATTGCAGAAAGCATGGTACCAAGAATTCATCAGGTCAAAACCATTATACTCTACTCTTCCATAGTTAGTTTATACTTTATACTTGTCCCATTTCTCATGGCTCATTGTTCACATAGCAGGCAAATCGATAAAGATTGCGAGTTTTTAGAACAGGAGAGAATCATGGATTACAGTCTTCTAGTTGGCATTCACTTCAGAGAAGCTTCAGTAGCTGGAGAGCTGATTCCTTCTGGAGCTCGAACACCTATTGGTTCGTTTCTATTAAATCAAATAACTTTTTCCCCCCATCATGAAAAAATGAATTACTCACAAAAGCAAAAAAGATAACTTCTTTCTTATATACAGGTGAATCCGAAGAAGAAACAGGCCATTGTCTTTCTAGAGCAGAGGTTGATGAGCTTCTTTCAGATCCTTCAAGGTAACACAAGACACGAGAACAATACCAACACCGTTCAAACTCAAACGAGAAACTCACAAACATGGATTTGGTTATGGTTGTGCTGTTGCAGGTGGGCTAGTATCAGACTGGGAACCAACATGCCAGCGCGTGCAGAGAGAACGATGAGGAAAAGCGACTGTGAGCTTCAGCTTGTGGGAGAGCCTACAGGAGAGTTTTACGAAGTGGTGATGATCTTTGGCATTATTGACATTCTTCAGGATTACGATATCAGCAAAAAGCTTGAGCACGCTTACAAGAGTATACAGTATGATCCTTCCTCTATATCTGCAGTTGATCCAAGACAATACTCGAGGCGTTTCCGTGACTTTATCTTCAAGGTCTTCACAGATGACAATTGAGAGAGGGTTTTTATTGTCTTAATGCTTTTTAGGTTTCTTGTATCCGAAGAAAGAGGGGTACGTATAATTTACATACATTATATAATTCGGCAATGGCTCAGCAACTTGCAAGTATAACTCCCATTTTGTTTGTTTATTTTATTTTATAGATCTTTCTGATTTTGTATTAAACTTTGTAATCAGTTGAAAACAATAGCAATGAATATTCTTTTTCTTTCTTTTTCTAGTAGAATATTGTGTAACCCTTCCATTATATTTAAAGTTTGATTTTTTTTTGTTGCTTGAAAGTTCTTGTATAGAGATTGGTTTAAGCAAAGATGTTGGTTGAAATATTTGATATTGGCCAATGAGATGTAGCTCTAGTAAAATAAGTTGCATAATTTCAAGTTTTCAACTAATATTTTTTTTGTTGTTGTTAAAAAACTAATATGTTTTGAACAGTTTAAAATAATCAATTGTTTTTAATATAAATCATATACAATTTTGTTAACAAAACAGGAGGTGGTGTACATTTAGAATTCCATTTGTGACTAATTCTATCAATATAAAGGAAATGGTAACAAAGTATCTTTGATGCACCAATCAAAATATTCAATTTAAAACTAAAATATAAACCTGAGTTGTCATCTTTTTGGCTAAGAAAAAAAGAAGATTCTGAAAAGAAATTTAAACTTTCCTGAAAATTGAAAGTTTCTTTGTCTGGTAAGAGGATGCTGATGCAAGACAGCGAGCAAATTGTATAAAAATAAACAACTTTGGGAAATATAGTACGTAGGTGATGATGCTATTTTTTGTTTTACCCAATAATGAAATAGAGTAAAGATTCCAATAATTGTTCAGAGTTATAAACACTTGCTGTTGTTGTCGTTTTCTGTGGAGGTCTTGAGAAAGAAAGGATCTCTTGTTTACTTCTGAGATTGCCACCCACAGAGGCAGTATGATATTAATAAATCTACTGACTCTTCAAGCTAGTTAATTACATCAATAATCTATAGTTTTATAAGATATGATTACGTATTCATGAATTGAAAACCAAGCACCACCATTAATTAAATACTCTAAACTTATTCAATTGTCTCTTATCTTCTACCCATAAACAAAGCAAACACATCGTTACCCAAACGCACCGCTCGACCTTGAAAGACGCAATCGCGTCTGGAAACATTTTAGCTTTACATCGATCACCTTTACAAAAGTTTAATAACAACCAAAAAAAAAAGCGACAGCAACAGCGACGGGCGATTCGAGTCCTGCGTTGTCGTGCTCACTGATCACATACCATTTTTCTCTTTAAGCTCGTGCCCATGAGCTGAAAAACATCAGCGGCTAGATTTTCTCTGCGTTTCCGGTGCACCGTACACTTCATCGCAGGAAAATAATCTCTGCTTCTATTTTGACTTTTTGAAAATAACGGCAACAGTCACTCAGAGAGAGAGAGAGTCAGTTGGAAATCCGATCGATCGCTTTCTCGCTCGGCGTTTTCAGTCGAAGTCTCTACGATTACCCTTTGCATTCGTTCTTAAGAGCTTCGTTCCATGGCCCTACAATCTCCCGGCGCCGCCGGAGCTTCATCCTCTGTCTCTCGGCTTCTCTCCTCCGGGAAAGTAAGTTCTACGAAGACTCTCTTCTCTGTTGACTTCGTCGGATCCTACTGTCTTTCGAAGGGAACCAAACGGCGTAACGAACTCGCCGGGTTTCGCGGCTACAGTCCACTGCTTAAGTCCTCGCTAAGGTCTCCGTTGTCGGCAAAAGCGATCCTGAATTTTGACCGGCCCGCCGGTGATGCATCGGCTTCCTTTTCTGATCTGAAACCTAAGGTAATCGGTGGTTCTATGCGATCCTTGCTAAGTTGGAAGTTATGCATATTTTAATCCACTGTTGATCTAGGTTTTGGCTTTAAGTTTTGCACTTTGAGTTGTTGTATACGAGGTATACAGGAGTTTTTGTTTGACTTCGACTTTTGCAGCTCATTTCATTTTCCAGGGGTTAAATTTTTGGCCTTTCATCTTCGCAGGTGGCCTACTTGGAAGACATAGTTTCAGAAAGGGGAGCATGTGGAGTTGGGTTCATCGCACACTTGGAGAACAAAGCTACACATAAAATTGTAAATGATGCTCTGATAGCACTTGGTTGTATGGAACACAGGGGCGGTTGTGGTGCTGATAATGCTTCTGGTGATGGTTCTGGTTTGATGACTTCCATTCCTTGGGATCTATTTAACGATTGGGCTGAGAAGCAAGGAATGGCTTCGTTTGATAAGCTGCATACTGGTGTTGGAATGCTGTTCCTGCCGAGAGACGAAAACATTAGGAAAGAAGCCAAGAAAGGTGAAACTAGAATCGTTTTATGCATATTGATTGTGGGTTGCAGCTTTGCTATCCACTCCACGTTACTATTTTTTTCCCTATTTATAACATGTTATATCGTCCTCGCTAAATCATGTTTGAATTATCTTTTCAGTGGTTACAAGTGTTTTCGAGAAAGAGGGCCTGGAGGTGCTTGGATGGAGGGAAGTTCCTGTAGAGCCGTCCATTGTCGGTCCTTATGCCAAAAAGACAATGCCAAACACGCAACAGGTCTTTGTTAGAATTGTCAAAGAAGATAAAGTAGACGACGTTGAACGAGAGCTTTACATTTGCAGGAAGCTGATAGAAAGAGCAGTTGCTTCTGAAAGTTGGGCCTCTGAGCTCTACTTCAGCTCCTTGTCCAACCAGACCATTGTTTACAAGGGAATGCTTCGTTCAGAAGTTCTTGGGTTATTTTACTCCGACCTTCAAAATGATCTTTATAAATCTGCGTTTGCCATCTATCATCGAAGATTTAGCACAAATACTAGTCCCAGATGGCCTCTAGCTCAACCAATGAGGTTTCTTGGACACAATGGGGAGATCAATACCATACAGGTTATGCTTCTTTCATCGTCGATATGTTTGTTGGATCAAGACTAGGCTAGGACCGTTCACTGAAACCGAACAACTTTTGCAGGGGAACCTAAACTGGATGACATCTCGAGAAGCATCTCTAAAATCACCTGTCTGGCATGGACGTGAAGATGATATTCGCCCAATTAGCAATCCAAAGGCTTCGGACTCCTCTAACCTTGATAGTGCAGCGGAAGTAAGAGTCATATAACTACCTAACGTCTGTTTTCCCGTTGTGATTCTCTTCGTGTTATCTATTTTTGGAGATAGAAGAAAAGAGACATGGAAGAGTATCTTGCTTTTGGAACTAAAACCTTAAGGCAATAGTGGTGTTCTGCTTATATATAACTTCTCTGACTCTTAACCAAAACTTGGTTATGGACTTGTTTTTACTGCTGCAAGAGTTCATTGTATTTATATTATTGAGTTTATGCAGCTTTTGATAAGAAGTGGCCGGACTCCAGAAGAATCTCTAATGATTCTTGTCCCAGAGGCATATAAAAATCACCCGACCTTAATGATTAAATACCCTGAGGTATTGCTTCGTGTTTGCCTTTTTGATATTTATGGATATTTGCAAGTGCTTCTCTCATCTACTTTCCAACTGTAGGCTGTAGACTTTTATGATTATTACAAGGGCCAGATGGAGCCCTGGGATGGACCTGCATTGGTATTGTTCAGGTAATTTGCTTGACGATTCCTGCCCATGGTAATTTAGTTATGTGAGTAAGATTGAGTTTTCAGTTATCCTTATTCTTCCAAAATTTATTTAACGAAGAATACTCATAACTGTTCTCAGAGGCTTGTAAGTCTTGATCACTCAGATTTTTAAAAATGTCCACAATTGTGGACAACTGGCGGGCAAAATGACCCTGATGATAATTTGTCTGTCAATTTGGTAGGTAATTTAGCTAGCAAGTCCGTCGCATTTCTGTCTTCTGCTTTCACATTTCAAACTTCGTCACCTTGAGTTGTTTGGTTCAGTGATGGAAAGACTGTTGGAGCTTGCCTCGACCGCAATGGACTTCGGCCTGCAAGATATTGGCGGACAAGTGATAATGTTGTCTATGTAGCCTCTGAGGTGCGTTTTGTCTTCTACTCTATGTACTTGTTCTTTATCTAAGCATGGTGGTAATGATTGCCAGCAGATGATTGGGCTTATGCTTGAATCTAAAGCTTTGGTCCTGACAGGTCAGAAAACCAATTCATTTAATCACTATGGATGTTTCTTCATTTTTCTTTCTTGACAACTGGTTTTAAGATAGATGATCAGTATAAAATAGTTTCTTGGTCATCGTTTTGTGTGGAATATTATAAATCCACTCAAGGAAATGAAGTGGTTTCTTTAGAAACCGAGTTAAAGCTTTGCAAATCAAGATAGATAAGTGGTTAGAATATACAGGGGCTATGGTATCAAATTGTGTTTATATGTTGGCGTCAGAAAGTTGCTTAGTCATGCCTTTATACAGGTCGGAGTTCTTCCAATGGATGAATCGAAAGTCACCATGAAGGGTCGTCTAGGACCTGGCATGATGATATCTGTTGACTTAGAAAGTGGACAGGTTGGTGCACCAGATCATGGTCGATTTTTCTCTTAATTTTTAGACACTCTGATATATAATTTTTGTTTCTGTTGTCTCCCATTGTTAATATATAAAATTTCAGGTATATGAGAACACAGAAGTGAAGAAGCGGGTTGCATCTAATAACCCATATGGAAAGTGGGTAAGTGAAAACCTGCGAACCCTGAAGCCTTCTAATTTTCTTTCGTCAGCAATCATGGAGACTGAAGAGACTTTAAGACGCCAACAGTAAGCCTTCTTGTTTCTCCTATTCTATGCTTCCATCATGTGCTAATATCCGCATCATATGGTGGTTTATCTGAAGTCAAAGTACTTAACTTTTCATAACTGTTATTATCTTCTTGTATACGTGGCATATGTCTGTTGTGTGTGTGAAAAGTTTATTTTTTGTTCAAATTACAAACTCCATCAATAGATTTCACCAGCAGGATGCTGGATTCTATGGTTTTGCATTTTGTAACTACTTATTGCTTTTTTTTTCCTGATCAAGACACTAATTTGGCTATTCTGACTTTGAGGGACTAGGGCGTTTGGCTACTCGAGCGAAGATGTTCAGATGGTAATTGAGTCAATGGCTGCACAGGGAAAGGAGCCGACTTTTTGCATGGGAGATGATACTCCAGTGGCAGTATTGTCTCAGAAGCCACATATGCTTTATGATTATTTCAAGCAGCGGTTTGCTCAGGTTTGTTCTTCTTATTGGAAGGGCACATTTTGAACTGTTTGTTTCTTCTGATCAAGTGTAATTGAATACGTGCTTTGTTGTATCAAATCATTGAACTGTCCTTGAAAAGGTTCCCTTTGTTGTTTTTCACATGGCCTGCTCACAGGTTACGAATCCAGCTATTGACCCTCTTCGAGAAGGATTGGTCATGTCACTTGAAGTTAATATTGGAAAGCGTGGGAATATATTGGAGGTTGGGCCTCAGAATGTTTCACAGGTAAGAGTGCTTAAATTCTGGATTTTTTGCTGGCTTAGAAACATTTGCCATTTACGATTTCATATTCATTCAGACTTGTGATTTCATGAGTAGGTTGTTTTGTCTGGTCCTTTACTAAATGAACGGGAGCTTGAAGGTTTGCTCAGCGATCCACATTTGAAATCTCAAGTCTTGCCCACATTTTTTGACATACATAGAGGAATTGATGGATCTTTGAAGAAGGCTCTTCTTAAACTCTGCGAAGCTGCAGATGAAGCTGTTCGTAATGGTTCCCAAGTGCTTGTTCTCTCAGACAGATCTGATAATCCGGTACATACAGATTTCCAAGTGTATCCTGTCTCTTGTGATTTTAGATATATGTATATGAATGTATAGTTATCACCGTTGACGATCTTTTCGTCACTAACAGCTATGCTCTAGGCTCTCTTTCTGGAGTAGCGACATTATTGTCTTTGCTCTTGCGAAATTTGGAACTTTTAGCGAAACAAAGTCAAGTTTGCAATTTATTTTACTTGTTTGTTAAATTAAAATGTGAACGTAACAGTTCCATTCTTTCTAAAAAGAGGTCTATCAGGGCCGAACTTGGGTGCTGTTATATTTTCTAGCTATATCTATATATTTTGTAACTTCACTTTTAAGATTTGGTCCTAATCCAGCAGCCTGTCTTTTTTTCAGGAACCAACTCGACCAGCAATTCCAATGTTGTTGGCGGTAGGTGCTGTTCACCAACATCTGATCGAGAACGGTCTTCGGATGTCAGCTTCAATAATTGCAGATACAGCTCAGTGCTTTAGTACACATCACTTTGCCTGTTTGATTGGATATGGAGCAAGGTTTCTACTTTTCCTTTTCATTGAATCTTTCATCCATCCTATCAGGCTGTTTCTTTTCATACGAAAGCAAGTCATGTGGAATTCTTATGTCTTTATTCTCTCTCTCTGTCCTTTATGCCGAATGCTAGCATTCTCTATAATGGGCTCATGTTTATTCGTACATAGTTTATCTCTAGTTGTAATATGCTCTTATTCTAAATTTTGAGTTTAGTAATTGTTTGAGATGCTTTCCTCAAAGTGTTAGATGTCACATCTATTAAAATGATACTGGCTCTATGTCTATAACTATATTTCAGTGCTATATGCCCGCACCTGGCACTGGAGACATGCAGACAGTGGCGTCTGAGCAACAAGACCGTGAACATGATGAGAAATGGAAAAATGCCTACTGTAACTATAGAACAAGCTCAAAAGAATTATCGCAAGGTCAGACATGTTAATGTTTCTAAACTTCTAATCATTGACAAATTTTGATAAGCCAGTCGATCTCTTGCTTGCATGTGTGTTTTTCCCTGTCGTAACACTGCCCCCACTGTCTTTATAAGTAATGGAAGAAAGGCACTCTAAGATTCTTTTGCTACCGCAGGCTGTTAACACTGGTCTTCTTAAGGTTCTCTCTAAGATGGGCATTTCGTTATTCTCTAGGTTCAATATCTCAACTATCTATTTTGTTTTTCGATCTGATCAGTGTATCTGATTATTCCCAGTTTTAATGCCTGAGCTCTCTGTTTTCAGTTATTGTGGAGCACAAATATTTGAGATTTATGGATTGGGGAAGGAGGTGGTTGAATTTTCGTTCCGTGGTAGTGCATCTCGAATTGGTGGATTAACTTTGGATGAGGTCAGAATACTCCCAAACCTTTTGGAATACTAAGATTCGATGAGTTGCCGGGTCTGAGTAAATATTTTGTTGGAGCAATTTTTCGCACATAATAAATATTTTAATTTTATTTATGCTCCCAAACCTTAAGGAGCGTATACTAATATTTATACACATTCTCAAAACATGTCTGTGCTTTTGGGTTCTGTAATAGGCTTCTATGTTTAAAATTGCTTTTCTCTTCTCTGGGTGGTTGATTTAATTTGCTTCAGTGACAAATTTTAGTAGATGAATAGCTCAAGTGTTATTGATAAGTATAATTGTCGGAGCTAGAGTGGAAATAAATACTGATTAATGGGAAACTCTTATGGCAGTAGCTGTATATTTCTCCCTAAATTGTCTGTGAAAATCTTCTGAAGTGCTGAGGTTAGAATTGTCGAAAGTTCTGATAATAGCCTGAAATCTCGTCTATTGCTGAATGCTTCTCATGTTTCCTTATCTTTCAGTGTAAGATAATTTCTATTTCAAAGAGATTTCAGGGCTACTCATGCTTAATTCTTTCTATATCCTGCAGCTGGCTAGGGAGACGTTAACTTTTTGGGTGAGGGCATTTTCTGAGGATACAGCCAAACGGCTAGAAAACTTTGGTTTCATTCAATTTAGGCCTGGAGGTACTTTTCTAGACTGAAACCGTATTTGGTGATAAGCTTTCATGCCTATGCACAAACAGATATATACCACTCGTCTGTTTATACATACAACTTTGCCGAGTTAGTTAGAGCTTTTGAATTGCATATTTTCTTACATAATAAGGTTGTATATGCACAGAGCCACCTTTCCCTACACTATTTTACTTTCCCTTTAGCAGATTAGTTGTTGCCCTTCTTTATGCACATGGTTTGTTTTGTTCAAAACGTTGGTTTACAAGCTTTGTAGTATTATCCTTGATTTAGTCTTTTTTCTTTTTTTTTTGGTATTTGAAAGGCGAATATCATGGAAACAATCCAGAGATGTCTAAATTACTTCATAAAGCCGTCCGCGAAAAGAGTGAGACAGCCTATGCAGTCTATCAGCAGCATTTAGCCAACCGTCCTATTACGGTGAGTGCTACATTTTCATCTTCATATCTGATCCTGTTTCTGGAACAAGTGAATATTATCTTTTATATATTCTTTTGCTGTAGGTTTTTCGTGATCTTCTTGAATTCAAAAGCGACCGTAAGCCTATTCCTGTTGGAAAGGTTGAGCCTGCCTCTTCTATCGTGGAGCGGTTTTGTACTGGTGGAATGTCTCTCGGAGCAATCTCGAGAGAAACTCATGAGACAATTGCTATAGCGATGAACAGATTAGGGGGAAAGTCCAATTCAGGGGAAGGAGGCGAGGTAGTTCTTCATTATCTATTTAAGTTTTTTTTTAACGCAGAATCACAGTAGTTGCTAAAAGTTAACTGCGTATCTTCTAGGATCCAATCCGCTGGAAGCCGCTAACAGATGTTGTTGATGGGTACTCTTCCACACTGCCACATCTTAAAGGTCTTCGAAATGGAGATACCGCTACAAGTGCTATAAAGCAGGTATTTGAAGTCATCTTGAATAGTGGTCATTATTCATGTGTACAGTGTGGCAACTCTCAGGAAGTTATTTGGGAACTCTTTTATTCCCTACACTCAGATTGTTAATGATTTTCAAAGACCAAAATGACCTTGTGTCTTCTCATAGGTTGCTTCAGGGCGTTTTGGTGTTACTCCAACGTTTTTGGTTAATGCAGACCAGTTGGAAATCAAAGTTGCTCAAGGAGCGAAGCCAGGTGAAGGTGGCCAACTTCCTGGGAAAAAAGTTAGCGCATATATTGCTAGACTTAGATATTCTAAACCAGGAGTTCCGCTTATCTCTCCACCTCCACATCATGATATTTATTCCATAGAGGATCTGGCGCAGTTGATCTTTGATCTTCATCAGGTACCTTTCTTCGACTGTAAATATTGAAGGAAATTGGAGAATCAGGGTCCCTCTTAACAAAAATTAATAATCAGGTGAACCCCAAGGCGAAAGTATCAGTCAAACTTGTATCAGAAGCTGGAATAGGAACAGTTGCCTCAGGAGTAGCGAAGGCTAATGCTGATATCATACAGGTACGCACTTCTTTCAGAGTTTGTGAGAGATCTGAAATTAGAGAACTATTTTTATTTATTCAGATTGTGCATTTCGTTAATCTACATCTTAGCCAAGAAAAATATGTAATTAGGCCATCAGTTTGCTTTTAATATGTACCCTCAGTGGCCATGCTAAGGCAAGATAATCAGTAAAAACTTGGCTTCAAGGACCAGTTGTATCATGCCTCTTCTAGTTTTCTTAGTGACGATCTTTGTTCCTTTTTTCAAATTATATGTATATGTTCAACTGTGTCTTTGACTTGCAGAAACATAGTTATGCAATTTTGGATTTTTGAAACTTATGATGCTTCTTTGTTTACAGATATCAGGGTATGATGGTGGAACTGGAGCCAGCCCTATAAGTTCCATAAAGCATGCTGGTGGCCCATGGGAACTTGGACTAGCTGAAACTCAGCAGGTATGGTCTCGCCGTGGGAAATTGTTTTTCATTTTAGTTTGCACTGGTAGCCTTTATCAGCTTCAATTTTCCATCTTGTCTCTTATTAATTCTTTCATGTCTATTGAAAGCTAAGATTCAATCTTTTGCAGACTCTCATTGGAAATGGACTCAGGGAAAGAGTAATAATCAGGGTTGATGGAGGATTCAAGAGTGGTGTTGATGTGTTGATTGCTGCAGCTATGGGCGCCGATGAGTATGGGTTTGGTACTCTGGCAATGATTGCCACAGGATGTATTATGGCTCGTATTTGCCACACTAATAACTGCCCTGTTGGTGTTGCCAGTCAGGTAAACTGGAACTCTCTTCTTGCCTATTCATGTTTCTTTTTCAAATTCATAATTAATTTCCGCTAATATTTCCCTAAATTTGGTTACAGAGAGAGGAGCTGCGTGCACGTTTCCCTGGTCTGCCTGGTGATCTTGTCAATTTCTTCTTGTATATTGCAGAGGAGGTAATCGCCAAGAAAATTTCACTGATACAAAACTATAAAAAATATTATTGTCTAATATTTTATCTTAATTTCGTAGGTGAGGGGCATATTAGCTCAGTTGGGATATGAAAAATTGGACGACATAATTGGGCGGAGAGATTTGCTTAAGCCTAGGGATATCTCGCTCGTGAAAACTCATCTTGACCTCAGTTATCTTTTATCTGTAAGTATCCGGAATTATGTCTATTGCTTTTTGTCCCTACACACAAGTTATATCGGTGTGTAGCTCATTTCTTCTTCACATTTTCAGTCCGTTGGGCTGCCAAAACGTAGCAGTACTTCCATTAGGAAGCAGGAGGTGCACTCAAATGGTCCTGTCCTTGATGATACTCTGCTTCAGGATCCGGAGGTAACTAGTAGTGTCTTACTTATTAACTCTTTAATTGAACGTTTCACAATGTAGCTTATCATGTTTAGTTGTTTATGAGTGGCAAAACCCATTTACTTTAGAGAGCCTGGACTTAAAAAGAAAGAAGTTTTTTGTATTTATGGCAACGGAGAGAAGACAATGTTTGCAAGAAGACTTAATACTTACTTTTGGTTGTTTCCCAGATAATGGATGCAATTGAGAATGAAAAAACGGTTCACAAAACCATGAATATATACAATGTGGACCGTGCTGTTTGCGGTAGGATTGCAGGGGTAATTGCGAAGAAATACGGAGACACTGGTTTTGCTGGACAACTAAACCTAACGTAAGCCAATGCCACAATTCAGTAAACACGAAACAAACTTTGAGCACATGTGATGGGAACTACATGTTTTAAACTTACATGATCCGCTATGTACCCCATAGGTTCAATGGAAGTGCTGGCCAATCTTTTGCATGTTTTCTAAGTCCTGGAATGAATATACGTCTTGTGGGTGAAGCCAACGACTATGTGGGAAAGGTGCGTCTCAAAATCAGTGTTTTATTTCTGAAATATTTTGGATTAATGGTCTCTTCTAATATACTCTTTTACCTCAAGGGAATGGCCGGAGGTGAAGTTGTGATATTACCAGTGGAATCGACTGGGTTTCTTCCTGAAGATGCAACTATTGTAGGAAACACTTGTCTGTATGGTGCAACTGGTGGTTTACTATTTGTCAGAGGCAAAGCAGGAGAGAGATTTGCAGTTAGGAACTCTCTAGCTCAAGCTGTCGTTGAAGGCACTGGAGATCACTGCTGCGAATATATGACTGGTGGTTGTGTAGTTGTACTTGGGAAGTAAGTAAAACCTCTTTTCTTTCAACCTCGACCCCAAAACCAAAACCTAGAACTTAAGAGTGTCTTTACCGCGAAATGTTTCTCTCTGAAATTGCAGAGTCGGTAGAAATGTAGCTGCCGGGATGACAGGTGGTTTGGCGTATATTCTTGATGAGGACAACACTCTCCTCCCTAAGGTTTAACATCACAAATTCTGAATTATCTCGAAAAGATTTCTTAAACGTTTGTGCATTGATATGAAACGCTTTGAACAGGTGAACAAAGAGATAGTAAAGATCCAAAGAGTGACTTCACCAGTGGGACAAACACAGCTTAAGAGCCTGATTCAAGCTCATGTGGTAACAAACTCTCTCTCTTTACTTTCTCTTCATACGGACCCTAATCAGATGATTAGGGTTTCGATCTTCCAACGGTTTCCATGTAAAATCATCTCAAGACTCGTTCTATATTCTGTCTTCACGTTAAAAAAAAAAGGAGAAAACAGGAAGCAGTAAAGGAGCAACAATTGTGGAGGAATGGGACAAGTATCTTGCAATGTTCTGGCAACTTGTACCGCCGAGTGAAGAAGACACGCCGGAAGCTAACTCCGACCACCACCTGAAAATGACGACCACCGGAGAAGAAGAGCAAGTATCAAACACGTTTGCAGTGTAGTTGCACAATGAGAAGAAGTAAACGCTTCAGAAGTGATGGTAGTTTCTTCTTTGTACAGTCAAAGTCTCTGGTCGAGATAAGTCTCTCAGTTTCCGAGTTATTACATTACAACCAAGTTCTCCATTTGGTTTTTTCTTTTCTAATTCTGTCTGGATTCGGTTATTGTTCAGTTTACTTCGTCCGGTCGTTAATAATAAAAGGAAATCCACCATGTTTCTACTTTATATACCATGGGGGAATATAGTAGTAAAAAAACCCGATTTTTAGTATAATATAGCGTTTTCGATTCTTCTCCACTTTTATTTTTTTACTGAAAACACTCTAATTGATTTTATTTTCCTTTTTGAGTTAATCGGTGTAAATAGATCTGACAAAAGAAAAATTATAAAAGATAGATTTCCTGACAAAAAAAGGGTCTTGAAATTTTCTCTAGTAATGCATATGTATACGTTGAACGTTTAAAATTTAATACTACAAGAAATTAAAACAGATTATTTTTGTTTGTCCTCATTAGAGGTTAAATGGGTCACGAGAAAGGTACGTGTGTGTTCGTTGACAAAAACTCAATTCAGTTGAAGTTTATTCCCTTGTTGTTTCAGCTCTCACGTGGTTAACGAAACAGAGATATAGCTGAGACGTGTGAGCGTGCGTGTCTTAACGACATATTTTATCGTGTCCCATAAAATTTTCCAATTTTTGAAATATACAAAGTTCTTAAAACACCAAAATTGGAAAGTTCTTTTAAGCACCAAAAAAAATGAAATTGACACGTTCATTGCATCCTCACCGAAAGCAGTAGATGTCAGATTACGAATTTTTACCAAAAACTGAATAAAAAAGATTAAAGAGAGTGTAAGTTCAGTGTATTTGCGAGGGAAATCGTTACGTCCTCTTCTTTCTTCTCTTCTCCTTAACGGTACATTGTATTTTTCCTTTCCCTTTTAATTTTTTTTTTGGTTTATCACTTTTTCTCGTGAAATCTCTGCCGTTAATTTTGACTGTTTGTTTCTAGACGAATTAAACTCGGTGTTTGGAGACACAAATTAAAAGATTCTCAAGAAAATAAGAAGCTACTCTGTTTTTTTTTCACAACCACACATTTTTATCAAAATATAACTTCTTCATTGGTGATTCAGGTACGTTTTACGAACGTAACATGATCAAAGTTTGGTCGACGAGTATGGACATGGCCGGCCTCTGAGTCAAACTGGGACAAAACCCTAGCGTGTGGGTGTGGCTTTTATTTTTTATATTCAAACATTAGCTTTTTAAAATTTATAATATTAATTGGTAATTCAATAGTTCCTTTAGAAAATATCAAGTTCCAAATTTCAAAATATCTTTCTTTTTTTCCTTATTCGTTTTTTTCAACGAAACATCTAAACACAAAAAAAAACATGTAAATCAGCCAATATAATTTCATTGCTTGCGGTTTTATAAGAACACCGTCTCTGAATATGGACTACATAGTTTGTTCTAAATCAAAAGAACGTAAAAAAAAAATTTTGAACAGAAAAAAAAAACTTGGAGAAAATCAAATTTGTCAACAAGCTTTTCGATATTCGGTCGGCATTCAGCAATTAATGAATAATGATACTAAAAAGGTTAGTAAATTTGAAGTTCATTTCATAGGACCCACTAAACTTGCCAATATAGAGCATCGTTACGTATAAAATGTCTCAAATAAAGACAAAAGTGAAACAAAATTACTACTAAAGACCATACGGAGAAAACAGAAGAAAACTAATTAAAGACTGTTTCCGTGAAATATCGAAATTGATTCCACAACCTCTGCTTTGAGAAATGCACCATATCTTTATATTAATTCTCTTTTTTATACTTTTATTTTAACTAACATCAAAGTTTTAAATATTTTTAATTATTTAGACTTTCCTATGAATAGGTCTTCCAGGTCGATATATATATAAAGAGTCAGAATTTTTTTTTGGGTTTAATGTTTGGCATTCGTCGTTATATAGAATTATACTCGTACGTCGGAGTATTCAATCGTAGTTTTTTTTTCTATCGAGAGTGAGTCTTGCGAGAAATGATTCCTTGATTAACGAGTAACGAGTAACACGTTACAGAAGTATATTTAATGTAAAGAAAAAAATGAATTGGAATTTATGATATTGCATGTATACTTTTTTTTGTATAGTACGATAACGTACTTTTAAAATCCATGTTCGAGTAAAATTTGGAAATCCAAATCTATGATCATTTGAATACTAATCGAGATTTGTCCGATTGATAAGATTAGAAATTACACTTCAAAATTTACAATGACCCGTACCAAAAAATAGAAAATAACGTAAAAAACAAGAAAATAACTAAATCAGAATCAAATGAAACTGCATGGATTCACAATTTTCGTAAAATGAAACAAGAAACCAAAATCCAATAAACGACGACGCATTTTGCATATGTGCGTATGTCATCAGGATCAAGTCGATACATTGTCTCACAGTCACATTACATGACTAGACGTAGTGCCAAAGGAAGAAGATGAAGAAGAAGAAGAAGAAGAAGAAGAGGAGGAGAGGAGAGGAGGATAATAGATGGCTAAGTAGATAAGCATTAGCATCAGCACCACCGGAATTCCCATCACAATCATCGGCGGCGGTGGAAGCGGCGGAAGAACGGCCGGAAGCACCGCCAAAAGCACCATCACAACTCCGATCACAAACATTCCGATGATGCTCTTTTTTATATAGTTATGTGAAGTCTCCTTTTCTTCCTCCAAATTTTGGCTTTCAATGTTCTTGCACATATATGTTTCTGTGTCTGTGTATATATATATGTATAAAGTTATATAGATTTTTTGTTTAGTTTAAATGTTTATTTGTCCGTTTTGCTTTTTATGTGTGTGAGAGAGAAAGACGTTACGGCTTACAGGTGAAGCTCATGCACTGAGGAGCAACATTTGCCATTTCAGGATTCACCCAATGACAATACCACCCTTTCCCTTTTTAAATTTTTTTTATTTTTTATCAAAAGTCCAACCAACTCGATTTTATTTTAGATATATATGTCATTTTAATTACATTTTAAGGAAAACTTTACTCTCTATTTTAAAGAATAATTAATCAATTTCATTTTGTTAATAGATTATTTTTTAGTAAATTTGGCCTTTTGATAAGGTTATTACATTCAAAGTATACATATTTTGTAGAACTCGGAAAATTAATTTGTAAACAAAATTTAATTTGAGTAAGAAGTATTTCATACTTTATCCATATCGTATTTTCTTATAATACAGTATTATGTGTTAATTTTTGGTAGTTTACATAATATTTACTAGAAATTGTATTTCTCTTGTTAATATTTGAGAAAATATGTAAAGCCTCCGATGATATGGAAAACTTGAGAAAAAAAAGTGTTAAGAAAATTATTAAAATTTGGACTTAAAATTAAAAGATTTCAGTGACACCATCATGAATTAAAGCTGTCGACTTTGGAAATTTCATATTTTCAACAACAAAATGCATATGTATGTACTTTGTCAATCTTAAAAAATAAAGTGATATGCAACTATTAAATTATTTCCTTTTATGTTATTCAACTATTTCCTATTTACCTAATATGGTAATTATATATCAGTATTTATCTTTTATTTTGGTGATTAACATATCAGTTTTTTCGAGATCTAAGATGCATTGTACAAACCTAGTTATTGGGATGTAATGTGAAAAATCAAAGTAATTAACAAAAAAATGTGAAACTGAAACACAGTTTGTAACTTTGTATGTTGAGAATTAACAAAAGACAGCAATACCCAATTGGTAAATACCAACTAAGAAAATGTATGGCACAAACAAAAAAGAATAGGTTATTGGAAAAAACGAAATTACGAAACTAAAACGTAGACTGACGTTTGACATGAGTAGCTACTAGCTAGTTATTAGCGTGGCGACTTAAATTATTTGCCATTTATGTGCGTTTAGATGACTGAAACCGTAAGGAGGGTTGGTGAATTTAGAGGAGAGAGTGTGCTTCATACTCTGAATCTGAATCAACTTGTACTAACTCTATTTATTTCTTCTTATTCCATATTCATTTAACCCAATTTATTGCGATTGTCCGTTTTCATTTTCTTAACGGCTAATTATAATAGTATTACTTTATTTCATGTTTCTTCTCTAAATTAATATTTTTTTAAATTATCTTTCTCTAAAACCTTTTTTTGCATAGACCATTTTTTGTGCATTTGTTAGGATATTGGTGATTTGTGTATAATTAATCAAGTCTATAGATGATCTACACAAATGCAACGGAAGAAGTATTGTCGATGGAGACGAGATAAAAGGGCAGTGATGGAGTATGTCATGGATGAACAATTGGTGTTAAATGACACTTAAGATCACAATCTAAAACAATAGTTTAGGAGAATGTTTTATAACTTCGGATGTTTTTTTGTTATATCGTTTTTTAATATTAACGATTATGTTTATGTATATGTATCGATTATAACATCGTTAGCTTGTCCTTTTATATTTGGTTTTCTATCGTTCTTCTCATAGGTTCGTCCTTTTTCACCAACACTTAATGTTTTTGATTCTCGTTCCAAAAACTCTATATATTTTTAGTCATATCTCTTCAAAATATTTTCAAAAACATCATTATATGCTACACTTCGGAACCCATGATTAAGAGTTCTAAACATTTGACTTTCACTTGGAACATTTGAGTTTGTTATCAAAACGAGCACATTCAGTCGAATCACGTAATCATTACTTAACGTCGTTTCACAATTTATCCGAACTATTTTTTTTCCTTTTTTCCAAATGTCTCTATATGGTTACGATTTTGTCATTAAATAATTTCGAGACAAAAGAAAAGGCCAGAACTTCATGACGTATGCATTATCATTTGTAAGTATAGGTGCAGTGGATCTGATTTTTGTGGACAAATTAAATTCCTTCTCGTATGCTTTTTGTTTTGTCGAAAGATAGAGACTCGATAAAGCGAAGACCAATTATCTTTAATTATTTATAATTACAATTACTTTTCTTCTTCTTCTCCCTTGAATTTGGTCAAATCTCCTTTTGTTACATTTTGTCTCAAATCTCATACACAATCTATCCTTCTATTGAAATTAACATATATTTATTTTTATGTAAGAAATCGGAATTAGCATATATATATAGCTCTTTGTCTTATATCATTAGACCGACGATAGTGCTCATCTCCAACCTATTTTTATACTAATAATTCATAAATATTGTTTTAATTAAACAATCATGAGTGTATGACTCTTTCACTTGCAGCCGCCGTGCCTACGAGTCAAATACAGTATAAATTTTCTATGCATTTTGTTCCGCAAACTATGGCATAAAAATAAAATGATCAGAATTGTGTATGTTTTGATTTTTTTTGGTCCGGCTATGTATATATATCGAAAGGATAAACACTTACCAATTGTTTTGAATTAATTAGGAAGTGATCCAAAATCACCCAACATATGTCGTTTAGAGACTTTATTAGATGACCACCTTGCTAACCAGTATCAAGACAATTATATACAAGATGATTCGGGTTATATACATATGTATCTATGTAACGTATTCTTCATCTTTATATTTAAAATTAGATTTTCATAAAAAAAAAGTTTAGTGTTCTAACCAGAAAAAAATACTCTGTCGTTTTTCTAAGAGTTTCATACAAATTTGTAGCCTTACGCTCCCAATTTGTTTTTCTAACTATTCTTAAACATTTAATATGTCATAAGTATGTATATATATATATATATTTAGAATAGTACTTGGTTTTTAGGTATTGTATTATAAATTTGTATACAAATTAATTAAATAAGATATTACAATTTATTGGATGTCCTTCTCTAACACATGCAGTTAAAGGTGTCTTCGACGAAAGATTTTATTATCTCAAATTAATAAGGTAAACTAGCAGAGCTAGATTTTAAATTTGGTTTAAATATTGCATTGAAAGTATAACATATTAAATGTAGAAAATTAAAAGAAAAACAAAACGACACTTAACTATGTAAAAAAATTAAAACAACAATCAACTAAAATAAACCAAATTGTTAAAACAAGAACATGAAAAAGAACGAAAGATAATCAAAATCACTTTTGACCATATTAAAAGAATCTAATTGTGTGTCGAGAGCTAATGAACAGATGGCACATCCATTTTAGTCTGTCTCCCGGAGATCAAAGGACGATTCCCATCTTCCCAATGTGATTAACATATGTGGGATCCACACTAAACCCCCTTAACAAAAATAACAATGATACTTTTACAAACAAAAATTAGTAGATAAATGTTTTAATAATAAACAAGTAGTTATGTCTTTGATTCCAAATTGTGATATTGAAGTGTGATCACACAGTAACTTAAAATTTTAACCTGTAAATCATATATTGGTTCAGGTCGAATATCAAGTCTAGCATATAACTCCTCTCTTCCGCATCTTTTGGTTCTTTTTTTTAATAATTATAATGTTTTAGTTTAACGACCATGTCTTGACCAATTTTCGTTTAATTAATTTACGATTAAAGAAAGATATTGTGTAATTTTGAACCCGAATTGAAATTAATCTAAACACCGAATTACATTCATCACTTTGTAGTTTAAAACTGTCAATATTTAATTTCCCAAGAAGTGTTTTTGATAACAAAAATGGGAATAGAGGTTGGTTGAGTTAAGAAAAAGAAGGAAACAGTGATGAAATAAACATGTACATGCACATACACATATATAACAAGAAGGCTTCTATGTAATTTCAAAAATATTCTTCTACAATTCATATTGTAGAGCTGGTAAACGAGATTCTTCTACAAAATAAGAAAAAACAAAAAAAATGAATTAAAAAAAAAAAATTACAGGGAAAGGTAATTAAAAACTGAATTCATACGAAACCATTCTAAAAGAAAACTGGGAGATCTATCACATGAGATGATCTTACTTGCACGAAACTAAAAGCCCTTAATTTGCTCCTTACATACACATGTATAGACACACTTATACATATTTGTGTAATGCATATATATATATATATATGTACGGACGGTGCGCAAGTCCACAACATCATGGGTCGAGAGTGCTAGGCTCATTAGATGGAGAAAAGGCCAAGAAAATGAGGAGAACCATGAGGAGGAGAGGAAGGAGGAGGAGCGTCGCCGGAGGTGGTGGAAGCGGCGGAAGGAACGGTGGCAGAATCAGAAGAAACAGAGAGAGAAAGAGAAGAACTGCGACGGATCTTGCCGTGATCAAAGAACTTCCGGTCAAACCCATTGGCTTGGGTGTGACATCAAATCTCAGCTGTTGATCGTGTACCCTCATTTTCCATTTAGTATTTAGTTTATCAAAGATACAAACACAAATTAAAAACTTTTTTTTTGTTTAATGAAAGACTTAGATCCTTTGGCCTTTGTCTCTGGCTCTACTTATAGTGGGCTATTGGGAAAGTTGGAATATCTATGTCTATATATATATATGTAAACTGTATGTATCTCTTGTATATCTTTTACACCCAAAAATGTACTTTTTCATAAATACTACCAACACAATATATAATTATTTACCAAAATA
Source organism: Schrenkiella parvula (assembly GCA_000218505.1). Classification (NCBI taxonomy): domain Eukaryota; kingdom Viridiplantae; phylum Streptophyta; class Magnoliopsida; order Brassicales; family Brassicaceae; genus Schrenkiella; species Schrenkiella parvula. The sequence goes on along the minus strand of CM001190.1, from coordinate 8,343,524 downwards.
TTGTAATTCATTTACGAAAATTTATTGAATGGTTTTCGTATTCATCGAAGTTTTCCAAAAAAAAAATTTATGAAAATTTACTACTACTTTTCTAGGTTTGACGTGTAGTAATCTTACTTTTTCTCTTACCTTTAATTATGCTTGTATAGTTTACATACCCTAGAAAGAGCCAATTTTAAAAAAAGTTAGTAATAAATTGACCCTGTCCAAGTAAAATTAAAAGCCGTTTCCGATGACCAAGTTACAATAAATTAATATAACCCACCCGAAAAAAAAGTTAGAACAATGAATTAGGAAATTTGTAATTTTGCATTAGAGGGATATAAATACATTGTGCAAAAAAAGAGTAATTCCAAAGTGCCGGTTTCAAGTCACACACAGCTGTTATATGTCTTGGTTCAAATAATCAACTAATTTCACTCTCCTGCCTTGTTTTTTTTACTCTCTTTCGTGTTTTGTTGCCTCAACCATAATTGTTACTCCTTCTGTTTCTAATCAATAGGTGTTGTTTAAATTTAATTTATTTTTTTACATTTTTGTATAAATGTTCAGTGGAAAATTATCAACAAAAAATTCACTTGTAGCCTTACAAAATATAAAAGGTTAATTAAAGAATTAGTTGAGTAATGTTTCAAAAGTTGTGGTGTGTAAATAAATGGTAAGCTATACAACATTTTCAGCTGTATGTTAAATTGTGATAATCAGTTTATAGCAGGTTAACAAATAATTTATATTTGACAAAAAGACAATTCATTGAATTTTTTTACTTGAGTTTAATCCAATGACTTGGTTTTAGTTGCATTTTTTATTTCTTTTGCATCGAAATTTCTAGAAGATAAAAGCTAAACAGAAATTTGACTGCAAGCAAGGAGAAAAGGTAGATGCATGAACATCCCAAGCTTAAGATAGATGTTATAGGTAAGTTGACGGTGACCGGAGGCTGATGTACTTTTCTGTACATTGTTTTTGTAGTTCCCAAGGCAAGCAGGTCCTTTTTGTCTAAATCTTCTTCAAACAATCACAACTTACATAAAAACAATACAAAATTATACTGTATTAAATCAATACAATATATACTATATTACATGATGTCAATAAAAAAATATTAACTTTACAATTCTCATTTTCTCCAATTACAATAATTGAATTATGTAATAAAATAGAAGAAATACTCAGATTAGGTAGCGGGAACAATTGATGGGAAATAAATGAACAGACGGAATAAATAGTACCAATTATATTATTTTCTTGATGAAAAATGTAAATCTTGTTGATAACAGGTTTTTTTTACGACAAAAAAATTGTTATTTTTCTTAACATGATAACTTTTTTGTGGGACATTTGGAGTAGTAAAAAATATATACAATTTATTTATTTATGTCTGTCATTACATACATAAACAGTCTAGTACATACATAGTAACATCATATATATATATATATATAACATCGTATATTATATATTCCATATATACTTGCAAACAAAAATATGTATCGCTTGTGTTTTTTTTGTTTTGAACTTTATCGCTTGTGTTTTATCACATAAAAACACAAACATGACAACAGCTGATGGTCTAGTGGTGACATATCTTTTATGTAATTCTCAGCTCGATTGGATTTGAATTCATAAATGAAACAAAAAAAGAGACATGACACATTTAACTTTTGTAAGTACGGAAATTTTGAATATGAAGAGTAAAGGCTTGCGCAAAACGTCATGAGAACTAAACAATGATGTGTTTTTTCTTTTCCCAACAATGTTATGTTGAAACACGGGTAAACGTATTTCACTAACACCCATATTCAATACAAAATGAAGTTATTAATGAAAAGATAAAGCATTAATTTTCGAATTTAAAGCAAGTTGGGTCATACCTGTAAAAGATTGAAAAATTTTCATTCCTCATACATTTTGAATTTGGAGAATGCATTGCACCTGACTGCACTATATTATATGCTTTCCTTTGGATTTGGCATTACTTTGGTATTATTATTTGACCATTTGGTTATTTTCGACGTTTTATACTTCAAGTAGTTCCATTTTTTTATTTGGTCATCTTCTTCTCAACTTGGTAGGCTTTACAGCTTTGTTGATCCACTCGACCCAGAAAAGTTATATTCCCTCTTGCAGTTTCTTGTTACAAAAGGAAAAAATAAAACAATGAGTCAATCGTAATATAGAAATAAAGGCATAATCGTTAATCATTTCGACAATCTTTTTGTTTTTTTAACAACAGATTGTCCATTAGACATTAGTTACAAAACTACGTAATATATTCGATCATGCTCTAATTTTAAAAGATGGTACAGATAATTTAGAAACAATATATATATAAATCATTTGCAGTCATGTCTCATATAAAAGAATGTAGATGCTATTTTTATTTGATATAAGCTTGTGCATAACCTCTTTGCTACCACCATACAACAACTTCGTCTTATCACCTTTATTATTTACCAAACAAATTGGGCCCAAATTTTGCTTTCAATCAAGGCCCAAAAGTAGATCATTCACCAAATTTTGCTTTCAAACAGTGTAAGAACTAGAAAGACCTTTATTTTGAAAAAAAAACATTATTATACATAAATAAAAACAAGACCTTCTTGCTTACGCAGAAGTATCATACTATTTCTAACCTCGAGTTTTAAAGAGAGATACTGTATAGAAGAAAAGACCAAACCACATCAACAAATATTGAATCCTGTAGACGAGTTTCCAGTTTTCTCGTACAAGTACAACAACCTACCACTTAACTCTTCGGAATTCAGATTGCAATTATCAATCTGAAGATGCAAAGTGTAAAAGCGTCTCTCTTGAGACCTCGAAGATGAAGCATCCACAAGAACCAACCCATCTTCTTCTACTCCACTTAATACATTCCCAAACGAACACGTTTCAGTCTGTAACGATGAAATTTGGACCATTACTTCTGTCTCACCGAGCCTAGTCGCAGATACCGTTGATGCATAACCGGTGGCCCCTTTCTCTGGCTTACCCTCTTGGTCACTATAAAGGAGCTCTTTTTCACCCGATACTTGAATCGACAGCTCATCTTTCTTCTTTATGAGCTTGTTGACTTCATCTTGCAGCTCTGGTATGTATTTCAATGCCTGTGAAACTGTTGCGGAAACACTTAACTTTTTCTGCAAGAAATACACAAAAGAACAGATCTTTCATTTGTCTTTTATAACTATGGGACAATTGTTCTGTCTTTTCGTTTGCCTCAAAAAACACGCTCACGCACAACAGCACACTGTTTTAGTCAATATCAAAATTGCAAAAGCAAATGGATAAGAAGTTGCAGGAACACATTTGATAAAAAAACCTTATAATGTTGTGTTTTTTCTTGAATGTTCAACATGTAACTTTCAATGCAAATTTACGGATTTTTGTTTTTTATTTTTATTTATATGTAAAAAAGCAAAAGAATTTGAATTAACGTTTACCGATTGATCGGTTGGAAGACAAGAACGGAGAGATGAGAACATTGCGTTGATCTTCTTGCGACGATAACGCTCGCTCTCGTTGTGATTAAGCTTCTTCATCACGACGGGAATCTGAGACTCTAAACTCGTCTGTCTCTCCGACCACAGATTCTGATGAGCCACCTCCAAGTCCGACAACGGAAAATCAAGAAACGTGTTGGTTACGTCGTCGTTTTCGTAGAAGCTCCGGTCTCCACAAGACCAGTCGAAATCGGGAAATAATGGAGAGACAAGTGCACACATTTTTAGTTTAGACACTTAAAGAATCTACTTTTTTTTATTTCTCTAGGATCTGTTTCGGCTGGGATTATGCTTGTGAGTTGGTTGGATTATTTATGTCTCACTCATTTATATTTATATCTATGCACACGGATACAAAAATAAAAATAAATACATAATTTTCTGTTTCAAAAGTATAAAAAAGTATATCTATGAAGTATGAGATTAAACTAAATACTATCGGGCGAAATGTAAGGGTCACGAAGTAGACATGCGTTGACACGTGGTTAAGCATTTTCTCCCCAAGCAGGAGCATGTTCCATGGATCACCTATTGACCTACAAATACATGCATTGTTATACAATTCTTTATCATCATGACTCATAATGATAGTATATAAGTTTTGTATGGTGATTTAATGCTAATTTTTTTATATGTTATTACACTACTTTGAATTTGGTAATTCGAAACTATAAATTATAAACAAACAAATGCAACACTTTAATGTGGTCGAATATAAAACTTTGAATAAAAAATACTATATAAAGAATATTTATATTTTTAAATCCACAAATATATCGTATTGTTTGGTTTTTAAGAGTAGAAAATGATGAAAATAATAACTTTATTTAACAAAAATAACAGTTTAAGGAATATTCTTTTTATAAAAAGATACAGAATTTTGCATTTAAGAATTACATAGTAAGTTAGAAAAGATAAGTGAAGTGCAATTAGATACGAAAATGAATTTATAATGCAGCTCGGAAGAAAAGAGACAACAAACTGCATACACGGGTTTGGTAGACGTGGGATGTTGAGAGGCACGTGCAAATCACGTGGAATATTTAAAGGCTTATCTCCTGATTACAAAGCATGTACATAAGCATTTCGTGTTTATTATATTAACAAATGAAGATTCCCTATTTTAAAATCCACTAACTATATTTTTGATAGTGTAGTAGTGGCTAATGTTTATATAAATATACTTTAAACCATTAAAGGTCAACTCCGATCACCTCGGTCTGGCCCAAAATGCCTTGATCTAATGGGCTGATTTAAATTTGATGGGCCCTAAGATAATTGTTTTTAAACTGTGTAAGTTGTGAAGAAAAGTGATAAGCGAGGATTTGTTAACATATTTCAGGATATCCACCGAGTGCAACACTACAAATTTCTAGAATATGCAAGGATTAAATGATTCACTCCTAATAATTTACAAGCTTTCAAAAGATGTTCGGGTTTGGTTTCTTGGCGTCAACCTGCGAAACAATTAACAAGAAACCTTCAATACACACTCACTCCCAAAACGTTCCAGATCATCAATTAAAGGACATAATGGAAAAGAGATTATGTTACTCCTCATATAACAGCCATACCATCACATTAGTGGGCGTACATACATCTAATCATATTGTCAAATATATTTTTTACTGTTACCTTTTCTATTTTTAGTTTTTTTTGTTGTATAGAAACAATAGAAATAATAATGTTCTTGAGAACAATAATAACATTTTTCCTTCTCTTAATCTCCAAATTTATTTAGTCTTCTTGATCACCAATGATCTTAAAAATTTCCATTCTTTTAAAGAAACTTAATTTTCTTTACAAAGAGCTCAATTTTCCCATTTTTTATGGAGGTTAATGAGTAAGCCCGTAGTTATAAAACTTGTAATCACATTTTTTCCATCATCTTCTCATAAACATCTAAGTTTTTTTAGTTTTTTTCAAAAGATGGTTCGTTTTTTTTTCTTAGCAAACTTATTGAACAAAACATAATACAACTATATATATATATTTGTTGTAGTTGTTTTTTATTCAATGAATTTACTAAAGCTTTAGTTTTATTTCATTGCTTGTAGTCGACGATAATTGTTTTTAAGTATCAAGGTTTTAGCGAAGAAACCAGGCGGAAAGCACTTCGATGTCTGTCTCGTTGTACAGGTAGACCAACACATCCCACTAAACAGCCATTACACCATCATTATTTGGATACTTGGAATAAACTAGCGTAATTGAACCAAACTAAACCATTTGTTGTTATATAGAACGTAGATCATTTTAGTTAGGCTTTCAAATTTTTAACAATGGTGTTTTTTTACGTCTTTGTTAGGATTTGAGAATGCAGATTTTAATTTAGACCTAGATGTACTAACGGTGACGGGACAAAACATTGATCGACGTAAAATGCTGAAGAAACTGAAGAAGATTTTTTACTTTGTCGATATCCTTCAGACGTTGTGTGTTCCTCCTGGCCCCTAATTATTAATGGTTCTTAATGCTTATTCTAATTATACTTTATTCTCTTATTCTATATAGTACTAATGGTGTGATATACTTTATTCTCTTCGAGCTATATTCGACTTACGTGGAGGAAATTTCAATTCGACTTTCAAGCTTCTCATGACTTAACTCACAAAGGTTAATTTGGAACCCTATTTTTTTGCAATTAAAATTTGTACTTACCTTGTTTTTGACCTTTCGTGTTTAACCAATTAAAGTTCAGGATTTTAAATCTAAAATAATTTTGGAAGGTCTAATAAAAATCTGAACTTGAGGGGCTTTTCATCGAAATCCCTTAAAAGAAAATAGTAAAAAGAAATTCGAGAGAAAAAGAATAGTATTCAACCTGAGATACTCTGTACATATACTATCCATAATCCATAATCCAAAAGACGTACATTTTATAACAAAAACAAAATTAATCGCTCAATGTCAGCTTCATTTTCTTCATATGTCAACAAATTGCAAAACCTTTTGTATAGAAATAAAGTGATGTTGGCGACGTTTGGTATTAATTGTTCATACTTCATACAATGTCAAGGTTCATATGTTTGTAACGTTTATAAGCAAATGTCAAAAAAAGTACAAAACATCTGTTCGGATCCAAAACGATCATGAAGCTTTATTAATCTTTTATTTTATATTTATTTCTGGTTTCTTACATAAGCGGCAACATATATTACACAAATTATTATACAAACGAGAAACCCAAATGTACAAAACAGCTCACAAAAAAAAGAGCTAAAACTGAAGCCTGAACATGTCTGAACCATTTCTCTCATATGCTTTGCTTCAGACCTTCACTCCTATCCGTTGAGCAACCTGCAGAACAAAAAAACATTCATCTTAAGTTACCAATGATTTTAAATTCTTGAGAGGTTTGAGGAAAACAGAGAGATTCGTTTACCTGTTTAAATGAAGTAACTTCACTTCCCCACAGCCAAGCGTCACAGCCTGCGTCTCGGGCGCCCCATACATCATTCCTACGGTCATCGCCTACATGAACCGCATCCTCAGGATTCACTCCTAATAATTCACAAGCTTTCCAGAAGATGGTCGGGTTTGGTTTCTCCGCTTCAACCTGCGAAACAATCAACCAAAATCATTTAACACACACCCACTCCCAAAACGTTTTAGATCATCAACCAAAAGATAATAAAAGAGAAGAGGTTATGTTACTTCTGCTGAAACAGCAACAGCATCAAACCAGTCTTCACATCTCAGTGCCCGTAGGAGAGGTCTTAATCGAGTGTCAAAGTTGGACACAATGGCAACTTTTACACCCGCTTCTTTAATAGCCTTGAAAACATTCTCTGCCTCCGGATCACATAGCTTCCACGCCTGGTAAAGCAAATGAATAAATTTCAAAGAAATAACTTTTATAGTGTTCCTCACGCGTATGCAAAAATAGTAGCGAGATATCAAACCTGTTCTGTAGTAAAATAGCTGTAAAGCTCTTCAAAGTACTGAGAATTCGAACAGCCTGTTGATGCACTCACTATATATTGCCAGAAAGGTCTAGCGTCGCTTACATATCTGCAAACAAATGAAGTGTAAATCAAGAAGATCACACAGTTTTAAACCTGAATCGGTACAGAGGTAGTCTTAATCATGGTCCATGATGCATTAATACTAAACATAATTCAATCTACGTAAAATCTGGAATTCAAATAAATTAAAAACCACAGAGGAATATTTTGCCTAGTGGAAGAGGAAGACGATGATACCTGAGATGAGACTCGCCCCATGGTTTCTGATAAGCTCTTCTGTATCTAGTAAGTATCTCAGCCTCCGAGTACGCAACTCCGTACTTCTCTCCAATGTTCTTGTATATCTAAACAATCAGAATCACTACCAAAGCTCAGAATTTGCAGATTGAAAATCTTCCATATGAGACACGCAGAGATCGTAATACAGCGATTAAGCATCTCGCATTCCCAACATAACAAAATGCAAACAGTAACCATCGATCGCTATTCAATCGATTCAGGATTAAACTTCAAATAAAAAAAAATTTCATAGACTTTCTGAGAAATTCCAAGTCGTAAAGAAGAGCTCGAGAAACATTTGAAGCATTTTCTCAATCGTTGAATCGGAAGAAATTAAGAGAATCCACAGACCTGTGCCGTGGGTTGTGCGGGAACAAGCAGAGTACCAACAGCATCGACGAGCAACGCCTTGTGCGTGAACTCACCGTATAGAGATCTCCGGTAATCATCGTACTCCTTCAATACACCTCCCAATCCGTAAATCCCACCAGATTCATCCTCCGTCACAACAGCCGCAGATGAAGAAGCAGAGGAAATCCAGCGGCTGAGCAATGCCCCGATCCTCGCGATCCGATCCGAGCCGTGAGGTATCCCACCGGAGTTGCAGACCCGAGAGCTGCCGGAAAAAGAGAAGAAATGTGTCGCTAACCTTCTGCTTCGTAACGCCATAGCTCTCTCTCTCTCTCTGATTGTTTTGTTCCGTTTTCTTCGCCTTCTCGGTATAAATGCGATTAAAAGGAGACAAGGAGATGCTGTGCTGAGAATCTTTAAATAATTGACCCATAAAGAGGTGTGATATTACGGTCATGCCCTCTTCTACATTATCCGTTTCTAGTTTGTAACCCTATCCATTATTGCCTAACCAGAGGAACTGATAATGTGACATTTTATTATTAGTGTCACTGTTACACTCTTAGAAAATTTGAATTCGAAACCCAATGTTAGGATTAAAAGGCTAGTATGGTTCTTTTAAAAAATAAAGTAAAATAGCTGTATGCTTCTTCGGTACAGTTTGTTATCTATCCTCTTCATGGTTGTTCGTTTGTTTGGTAAAAAAAAACGTTTCTTGTATGTATTCCATGTTATTTAATATATCACATCGAGAAAAAATATTGTAATTTACAAGAGATCCTTTTAAGTGGGAAAAATCGTTAAGCTTGATATGAACAAAGTTAATCATTGATTGATTAAAAAAAAAAGTGGGAAAATTGGGCCCTGACCAATCATGTGCCATGCAAAGTAAGAATACAAGGGTACAAATGGAGAAACGGTCAATTTTAGAGGGACCTCTTTGGAATACGTGGCTTAGAAACTTCACAAAGGGACCCACATGTTGACAAATATGGGCCACACGATTAAGAGTATAGTTTTGGCCCATTTATGGATAATTTGATCAAGTATTAACATCAGGCCGATTCCGTTCTCCACCAACAGGGAAATGTTCAAATCCACAAAATTTGTAGAACGATTTTCCAAATCTCTATTCCTGATTTTGGTTTATTTTATGAATTTTTTGGCTAAGGGAGCTTTAGACTATTAGACGTATGCTTTTAATTGTTAATAAAAACTGATTAGAGCATACATTAAAGATGGGAAATACTCGGGATTAAACAAATGTAAAGAGTTTGATATTGTTATTAAATACATGTAAGTTCGTATTTAACAAATTTTGTTTGCTGATGATTAAAAATAATAATGTTTTCAATACATTTTATTTAATCATTTTTACTAAGAGGAAAACGAGGTTTCAGTCTTTCAGATGTTTTTATCTAAAAAGGCAGTTTTAAATAACAAAAATGACAGAATGTTTTTGTATATACGATATAAGACATCATTATGATTCATGATATGGGTTGATAAAGTCTGATGATATAAGGTAACAGAAGTCTAGAATTGGACCCATATTGGAGACTTTGAGTGCCATTGCCACTAACGTTCAAAAACGACGTTACGTTTCCGAACTTTTGCTTTTTATATATCAATGAAATCGAATGCTTTATGGAGTTAGTAGTTACTATTTACCTATTAACCAAGAAGTTATGCTATTTTCGGAGGTTTTTTCATAAAATTATCCCAATATTTTTAATTATATTATTTGTTTTGTCAAATCATTTATATATAAATTAAATACAAAATAGTTTTAGAAAAAGGATCCAGTATTTTTAGATTATTTGTAACATGTTTAGTTAGTGTATAATTTTGAATCATGTTTAGTTGATATAATGACTAAATGTTAACTTCAAATAATAATTATGTTTTGAATAGTATAGATATCCACTGAGTATAATATATCTTACCCCAATCAAAACTTAAGTAACCTCATTGAGTTTAAAACCTCATTACAGTATAATATGTTACCATGATATCTTGACTCTTATCTTTCGGTGGTGCCCGGTGCCAACATGTTATACTGTAATGTGGACGGTATGGATTTTATAGTTTTAAAATAAAATAAAAAATGTTAAGACTCTTACCATCGAATGTTATAGAGTCAACATGTTTTATTGTAATGTGGAGGGTAATGTTTGAGAAACTGTTCCTAAAATAGTTCACTAGATATTTTTCATCCTGCATTATTTTTCTAACATTTAAATAGTGTCGTTGTTATTTTATGTGTCAAATAGGATAACATGCTATCATGCTATCTTTTTAGGCCCGAAAGCCAATTACTATGTAACGGCCCGAAATGTGGGTTTTAAATACGATCCAAGGCCCAAATATGTTGAGTTCAACTTATTTTGTTTATCTTACGCTGGATCACTGAGCTTGAGTATCTAAATGTAGTAGTTTAGTAACGCTTTTAATGGAATATGGTTTGTCTCGTTATTAGACAACGGTTTGGTTTGGTTTGACATTATCTAAGTAGTTGAATTGCACTTTGCTCACACGAGATCCTCTTTTTTTTTGGTTTTTGAAAGGCTTCCAAGTTCAAACTAAATTACGAGTCAAAGCTCTTCATACCACTAAAACAATTATAATAGCTAACTATGATTGAGATCAGAGTGTAAATATGTGAATCCTAATTTTAAACTTCAAATATGAGTGATTTAATTACACAACACCATAAACCGAATCATATTATTCCCTTTCCAACTTTATATTTTTCATTAATAGCAAATTTTAATGATTTTACTAAAAGAAGAGGAGTTTGAATTTGGATTCTATGATTGCTTTTGGAATGTATAAAGATGGACATTATCCTTTCGAAGAGTGGGTTTTCAAGTCTAAGAGTTTGACTTTGTGACAACTATTTCGACACGTGTAAACACCACAGGTCATGTATAGAGCATGGCATTTACACATGGAACCACATAGAAGAGTTTAGCTGTCGAAACCTTTCGATGAATGTAATGGCTTTCAACTTTCAACTCCTATCATGGGTTTTTTGGCCAGAAGCAAGATGCGGGTTTTTGATAAATGTGTTAGTTTTATAATGTCCTTTTAATTCGATTCTGGTCCGTTAGTTTTTACTTAGATCTTTTCGAATCTATTGGATTAACCATAGTTTAAAGGATAAACACACGACCTATGATTACATTTTACAAAACAACAACTATTGTTTATTGTTAGTTAGAGCTACGGTGTTTTGTTCACAAAATCACAAGTTGATGGAAGAAACTATGAATTGAGTGTAGAATATGCATCAAAGCTAGCTCTTGTAATATTTCTTAACTTATTTCTGCCATTCTTCTCGATCATATCTCTAATCATCATAGATAATCTTTTAATATGATGATTACGTCTGCCGAGACCAAATGCTACTCGAGGGGAATCAATCAGAACGACTGTGCTTATTGATTAATTTGTTCACATTTTCTATAAAGCGTAAAAATTGTTTTTCCCCATAAAATATGTCATATCTTCCCTCACTCGACACAATTGACCCGTCTCTTGTCGCCATGTTTTGCCGCCCAACTATAAATAGATGCAATATGGTCATACACACTTCACTACCAAAAAACATCTTCCCTCACAACAAACCGGACAGGCTAAACTAAAAAAATCAAAACATGGGAAGCCTCAAGTCTCTCGCTCTTTTAGCTTTGCTCTTTTCCCTCTCTCTCGCTGTTTTTGCCGACACATCCAACGACGCCGCTACACATGGTATACAACTATATACTTTAACATAATTGATGATCGAGTGCCTGACGAGATAACATATAAATTATACGTGCAGCTAAAGATGAAGTGAAGCCAAGTGAAGCAACCGATGCCATAGAACCACAACAACGTGGCCGTGGCGGTTGTAGGTACGGATGTTGCGGAGCCTTCGCTTTTGGACGGTGCAGCGCTTGCTGCAGCCAACCTCAGGCCGTGGAGGCCGTGGATACCGAGGCTGCTGAGGCCAACGTTGTTGAGCCTCAGCAGCGAGGGCGTGGTGGTTGTAGGTACGGATGTTGTGGTAGCTACGCTTTTGGACGGTGCAGTGCTTGTTGCAGCCTTAGTCAGGCCCAAGCAGAGGCAGAAGCCGTGGAAGCTGTTGAGGCTCCCCAGAAGTTCGGTGGTGGTTGTAGGTACGGATGCTGCGGATACCGGCGTTTTGGACGGTGCACCTACTGTTGCAGAAGTCCTCAAGCCGAGGCTGAAGTTGTTGAGCCCCAGCAAGTTCGTAGATGTAGGTACGGTTGCTGCGGAAGCTACGCTTTTGGGCAGTGCAGTGCTTGTTGTTCCAAGAAGATGGCTACTGAGGAAGAGAAGGAGAAGGAGGAAGCTAGGCCATGAATTGGCGTCTAACACAAACTCTATGTTTGTGTGCATGGAATGCATGGTTTTTTACTATTACGCACGTATCTTAAAATAAGAGAAAACTGTTGCCCAAGGTCTCTAGCTCAATAAAAAAAATCCTAGGTTCATATAATATGTATCTTGTTATCTTTGTGTTATTTTCTTGAAGATTATAATAATAACAACTGTTTTTATCAAATCGTACGTGAATTACAATATCTAACTTAAAATAATGAAAAAGCATATGTAGCTAGGTGAATGACAACAACCATAGGTTAATTGTATACCATACGGTATCATGTAGATTTATTATCCTAAACCTTTTCACTATGAATCCTGACAACTGTTTACTATTACATCGCGACTGCTGTCAAAAAAAAAAAATTTGAATCTCGAGCTAGGTTGCATGGAAACTCTGTTCGACGTTCGTCCCCTGTTTCGGAAATGAAGAAACGCGTTAAAACCGCTCCAGAAACGCGTTTTGAAACGTTTTCAGAACGTCTTTTCATGTTTCCAACACGTTTGTTTTCAAAACGGAGAACGAACCTCAAACATTTCGTTTCCAAAACGTTTCTATATTTACAATTTTTTTTAAAAGGACTTTTCAAAACATTTCGTCTGTTTTCATGCTATCTAGAACTGCGAGTTTGTAATATTAATTTATCTTTAATTATGTATGGATGATAATGATGGAAACGCCATATTTGCTTGTTTATATTTTATACATGCCAGCGAAAGGAGTATTCACGGATCCAACCCATAGAACTCCGTCTCTCTCCTCCACCTCACTGATAGACATCCACTTATTTCCATTTTTACCCTCAAAGACCTCTGTTATTACGCCACTACCCTCGCCCAACCTCACGGCCATCCCGTTCCCTTTGTACTTGGCCCAATACGAATGGACCTTCATCCAGTCCACCGGCAGGCCCAAAGCGGCGCGTCCTAGCCACGCGTTCGACATGGCGAACTTTGTCAGCTTTGAGTGTTTCGTGTTCACGCCTACCCAGAATCCGCCACGTGGACTCCTCTTTATGTTGTCGGGAAACCCAGGGAGCCGCTCAGCGAAAATCTCGTAGTTCTCGCGATATTTAGAAGCCGACGTGTCGTTGAGCCAGTAACGTAGGATACGACACGTGGCAGTCTCGGCCACCAGAAGGTAATCACCGTTTTGGCTCAAGACGACGCCGTTTGCGAACGCAAGGTTGCTTATAAGAGTTGTCACTTGCTTCGTATTTGGGTCGTACTTCATCAGTCTACCGGTTCTGTCCCCACTCATCATCGCACCTATATAATTCCTGAAAAAAAATATAATAATTTGATTTATCAACTTAAGCTCTTACATTATATATGTTTGAATAATTACTTTAATTATAAATTATGATGGTTAAAATTTTGCAGAATTTATTACCTCCGTTGATAAACCGAACTACTATCGGTAAAGTAGATAGCTCCGGTCCGTGGATCGATGTCCAATCCGTTGGTAAACCTTAGGGGCTCGTCCAGCTGACGTGTTAAGATCTGATTGGCTAAACCACCTTCTCGGCCCACTTTAAGAAGGCCCATATAAGCATCGGCTATATAAAGATCACCAGTGGATTTTTCAAAGGCCAAACCCAATGGTCGACCGCACACGTGTTCCGTTCGTTGGTGCTCGTGCGGGCCCTCACAACCTTCTCTGCATTTAGTTAGAAAACATAAATATCCAAATGACTAATTTTTTTTCGCAACTAATTGTTTTGGTATCAAGGCTAACAGCAAAGCTGAGTTTAATGAGCAGTTTCTAATTTGTGTTACGTAATTGTTACATCATACGTCTAAGTAGTTGTATATTCAAATAAAATCAAAGAAGCAATGAAGTTGCATAGTCAAATATGCATATAGAATGCACATGCAATTGAGTTATAGAATCCTCCCTCGAAATGGGAACTTCACATGCATGCATGCCCAAATAACAAATTGTGATTCAGAATGTTGAACTTCGCAATTTAAAAACAAGAAGTTGACCAAGTGAAAGTTAAAGACATATGCAGAAACAAAATAAGTATCTTTCATTCGTCAGGGATTTCATAACTAATTGTTCAAACAAAGACTTTAATAAAGTTAACCAATTAAGAGTTCCCAAGGAGGTTAATTCTGATAACTAGATCGATAATTTCGATGGGACAAAAGGAGTTTAAACCCACAAAAAAAAAGATGGAAACAAAACAAATCTCAATAAAGGTTTAAAAAAAAGAGAGATAATTTGCGTACCTTGTTGGTGTGGTGACGGCGAAATCGATCCAACGGTTCTCATTAGCTATCCACTTAACAATTCGACCATCAGATAAACCGGTGTAAGGACCTTCGCCGGAAAAATCGAAGACAAAACTCTCCGGTCCTGAAGCTCCGGTGGTCGGTATCAGACGGAATTCAGGAAAATGAACACTTAACATTGATTCTCCATGTTTTGGACTCTCGCCGGAAAAATCGAAGAGGCTTAATAGAAGAGCAACAGATATCGCCACCACCAAGAAGAGTTTCATCATTTTAAGATTTTTGTTTTTTACCTAGTTTTGTGTCTTTCTTGTGGTTATCTTATACTATATAACCAAGGTGTCAGAAATAATAAATAACTTTCTTATACTGTCGAATTCGTGTCAAAAACTCAAAACTAAATATTTTAGCTAAAAGTTATTGTATTCTTGGGATGTGTGGATCAGGAATTACGTTTGTTAATTTTCTTTTGTCTTCATGCATTTGTTATATATTATAGTTCATATGTTTATTTCTGTCTGTTCAAACATTTCTTTCTTAATAGCTTTATTATGAAAGATACGTTTCCTTCTTACTAACCATACAGTCACGATACCACCAATTCATGTACCTAAGCTTGACAAGATACAGAAGTTTTTGCCGTTTATGGAATGAGATAATAATGAAATTAAATACAACATTTCTTTTAGTCTGCCTCAATTTCTGTATATATAAATATATGACAATATCAAGTTTTCATGATTTCTATTTAATACAATTATTCATTTTCAATAAGTTTTTAAACAATAAAAACTATATGATAACTAAATTCAGATTAGAATTTTTTTTTTTTGAGTTGTGATTTGTGAGCTATTTATTATACATGTAGATAGTATGATTGCTTAAAAACGCCGGAAATTGAGGGGTCACATTTATTTCATTTTGTATTAAAAAACAAAAGAAAAAAGCTAGGGCTATTTTCTGTATCCTCTATTTTTCTTTCCCATCCAAATCAGTTTTGTTGTTTATCTACAGTTAGGATCAATTTTACAAGTTTGAGTAAAGTGTAAATGTTATTCAACAAAAAATCTTTATAATATAAAAAAACAGAAAATCAAACTTTGAATGAGAAAGACGTAAGAATTTAAAACATTTAAAACCAAAAAATCATATAAAGAACAAAACGAGACCAACACCTTACTAGCCACATTTTAATGTGTAACAAACAATAAATGTTTTTGTTTGATTTTATATGTAAAAATGAAACATAAATTTTAATAATTTTAAAGTACAAAGGAAGGTTATAGGAAGTGAATTGACAGGAGAAGAGGGCAGAAGAAGCAACGGCATGAGCCCCACTTAGCAACCTATTCGTTGTGTTGCCTTCTGAGTTCTGACCATTTTTAATTTTCTAATTTTATCTGTCCTCATCAAACCCATCCAAACAAAACAATTCCACCAAATACATCAGAGCCAATTAAAGTAAAATAAGAATCTGACCTCCTCGTGTTTACAAGTTTTTTAAAATAAAAGAGACTGTGACCTCCTCATGTATACGAATATCCCACTTGTATCCTGTCTATTATGGTTAGTGGACTGCACAAGCCCGGTCATTAGCCTCGCAATTTTTTAAAAAATTTCTTATGAACTTTAAAAAAATGAAAATAAGTATTATAAATATAAAAAGGAGCTTTTTGGCCCACCATAATATATTCTCATATAAAGTAATATCAAACGTAAATAAAAAATTGAATCAAGACTAAATTTTGTTCCAATTCGGTTCTTACAACCTTTAAACATAAAAAATTCGATTCTTCGTTTCAGTCAGGCTCAATGTCTTTGAGCTATATATATCTCTTTGAGCTTGTAGGTGAGACTTTAAACAATTTATTTTTCAGTTGAATTTATTAACATTTGAACCCCAAAATATTCGAAAAATAGAATCAAATTAAAAGAAACCAAAATGGATCGTCGAAGTGAAAGAAACGTAAACCATTAAGAAAACAAGATTTGCTTTAACAAAAGAGAAAAAAAGCCAACATTTCAGTAAGGATCAGATTCTTGAAAAACTTAGTTTAAATTATTATCAAATCCACACACATGAGAAAATGACAATGTAGAAGCAAAAGAAAGATCCTTTAATCACAGTACTGATTAAAACACCGTAATCGTATAGATCACTGACGATCGAGAACCCAAACAGAAGGCAGAAACACAGACCCAAACCAGAGCTTACCATCTCTCTCTTGAACCTCACTTATGAACTTCATATTCTTCCCTTCACTATCCTCAAGAACCTCCACAACCTCACCGGTCTCGACGCAGAGTTTCACGGCCACCGCATGAGGCTTTCCTCCTTCAAAGAGAAAAACCAACAGCTCCATCTTCAACGTTTTTATGAAAAATTTCCCAATCCACGGATGCATCAACGAAAACCTTGAAAATGGAGTTTTCTTGGAATGCAAGGCAACCCAGAAATCCCCTGTCTCTGTCCTCCTGATGTTATCGGCGTAGCCTGGGAGCTTTGCGAATATGTCTCGCGTCCCGGATTTAGGTCCTTTGACCCAATATCGATGCACAAGTTGCGTTGGGACCTCACAGGAAAGCACGAATGAACCATCTTTGCTTAAGGCAAGACCATTTGGGAAATGGAGACGGTCCATTATAACTTTGGCCTCTTTTGTCTTCTTGTCGTATCGAATCGCTCTTCCCGTCTTTTCGCCACACAGAAATGCGAAGAATACGTCCCTGATCCAGAACGTAACAATTTTAGCATATTCCAACAGTAAATCAGTAATAGGATTTCAATCGTTTCAAAGCAATTTATACGTTTTAGTAATAAATTGGTAAAAAAAAGAGGAAATTTTTTGATTATTTCTTTGGGATTAAATGTTATAATGTGCTTTTCTCCAAATGAAATAACAACTCTAGTACTTAAATATGTTCGTTTTTCAGTTATGACATGTATCCTAATATGTTATACTAGTGTCATCACTGGATCACAAAGCATCTTTGTATATTCAAACAAACATAATGCAGATTAATAAAAGCATCGACAAGTATTTTTTTAACAAAAAAAATTGCAAACACCAGACGTTAAACGCAAAAAAATGGAAAGAGATCTTTAAGTTGCCGTTTTGCGTCATGCAACAAAAAAAAAACGAAAGTCATAAAAACATAAAATGCTTTAATTTTGGTTTTATCTTTGTCATATAAACGCAAAAGCAACATTTACCATTTAAAAAAATTGCAACATAAAACTCTATAACTCATGGGTTGATCTAAGAAAAGCATATTACTATAACACATAAAGGCAATCATGAACAAACAATCCATATCTTGATTCCCAATTAAAAAGAAAACTAAAGAAAGTAATATAGAGGTGAAATTATAATACCCGAAGTGGTACGTGTCGCTGCTATCGTTGAAGTAGATCGCATCCTCTTCTTCGTCTATATCCATTTGATTCGCAAACATAATTTTCTGACCTTCGACCTCGTCCACGACCTTCTCGGCCAATCCTCCTTTAGGCCCGACCTTCATTACCCCAAAGTAACCGTCACAAAAGTACAAATCTCCCGATTTCTTTTCGAAGCTCAGTCCCAAAGGCCTTCCACACGCAGGTTCCACCTTATGGCTCGAACAGTTTCCTCTTCATATATACACCAAATTAAAAAATAGAAATTTATCATGTCTATGTCTATCCTATAATCATTTCTCTATGACCACATTTATTAAGCAAATGCAAAATGCAAACCGCAATTTTTTTTTGAGTCATATATAAATTAGACAAACCTGTGAGGAGATGTGTAGGCGAATTCGACCCAGCCAAGATCCGCACCACGCCATTTGAGTATGCGACCGTCGGTGACACCGACGTATGGGCCTTCCCCTCGTGGGTCCCAGTCTAGGCTCTCCGGTCCATCAACGGGAAGGGGTATCATCCTCGCCGTGGTTAAGACGTTTTTCGAGCCCACTATACTCTCCGGTCCGATGAAGGATGGCCCGACGAAGACGACCATGAAGGCTATAACCGCCGTCACGACGGCCCACGTCTGAATTCTCCGGCTGATTGGCATTGATTCAGTAGCTGCTAGCTAGCTGTACCTTACTCTTCCGAGAAATAAAATGTGTTTAAGTGTAAGTTAGGAATGGCTAATTACTGAATTATATGCATGCATACTAATACTAATGATGTGGATGTTTCATGTTTGAGAATACGTGAAAGACAAGGAATAAATAAAGAAAAGCATAAGCGATTAAGAGAAGCGATCCCATGTTGCTACTTTTGATAACTTTTTCTTTTTATTTCTGTATTTTCAGAGTCGTACTTTTCTAATTAGTTGGTTTTTTGTTTGTTACGGTTTACATGCGGGAAAGTGGACTTAGATTTAAATAAAGATTTTGACAAAAAAAAGAGAGATTAAAATAAAGATTCGGAAACAGTGACACTATTTTTCAAGTCGAATGTTCTAGTTGATAAAATCTTTTGAAATGTATGGATTTGTATAGTTTTACTTTTGTATATTGATAAACAAAAGTTCTAACATGCAGCATCTATATATAAAATTATGAGAATCTCACTTTGCGAAGAAAAGAAAGAAAATTATACTTAGAGACCTTCGGGGGAAATTTAAAGCTAAATTTTTTTAAGCTAATGTTTTGCTTCTTTTACTTCTAAATTATAACTTCATTTTATAATTTATATATATGAAAAAAATCGTTTTAAATAGTTTTATATTATTATCTGAATTAATCTATGATTTTGAATATACAAAATGTGGATTGATTTTGTTATTTATTATTAAATATAATAATTCTTTAAAATTGAAACCATAATTTATTTTTGGTTTTAATTAGGCTACATACTAGTAATGTGCCGTTATTTAAACTATTTAGTAAACATCTCGCGGATTATTGCATGTCCAACTTAGTCCTAAGTCCTAACTAAGTAACCATTGTTAAAAAACCTTGTTAATATCCATTGTAATATAAATTTATTTATCAAACAAAAAAAACTACAAAAATTGTAATCTCATAATTGTTTATTTTCCGTAACACGTGCGTCATGAAAGTTGGATAGTTTGGCAAGAAAGAATTTATATTCCTACGAACTACTCCTTCACCAGATTTGGTATACTACACTTTGATATAATAACATTATTCTAAACCGACAAAATTAAAGATATAATATAATTAACTGTAGCGTCAGAACGGAGTTTAATGTGAGCTTTATAACCAAACGGAGATTATACCAACATAATAATATAATCTTTACCTTTTGTAGTATATGATCCGTAATATAAAATATAAAGATTTGGTGTGTAATATTATTGCCTTTTCCTTGGCCTTCTGTTCTATCGGAGGGACACTAGCCATATATCTAATATTGTGTCCTAAGTTCACTTGTAAGGGCATTTCAAATTTCGGTTTAGTATTTTATATTTTATGGATTAAAGACTAATGATAAAACCATTTAAGGGAGAAGAAACAAGGACCATCGACATATCAAGTTAATTAAATTTCACATGAAATGAACTCTATTATCCCATACTTGCACAAAAAAGAGTTACCATATATTATTCAACCCCAAGGTTAACATTTGAACTATACTTTTAATCTAAATATAAAAATGTTCATTACTGTTGTAAAATGTACAAAACAAATCTGTTAAGTGATTGCAAAGAGAAATAAAGGTTTTGTCGTTTGCATAATATTGTTTTCTTTAGATCAAAACAAAAATTATAAATCGCTCAATTATTCATGCTAGTTTGATCGTGCGTCTCACTGCAGGATATATTAGAGATTTGCACGATGGAACATGCTTTTAACCGGTTAAAACGTTTGACAAAAAAGAAACCGGTTAAAAGATAATGATCTGCACATTTTTTCTAAACGTTTTAGATTGCTAGCATATGTATGTATATAGATCTATATATATTGTTTTTTTGGGACGAAATGATATAATTTTATTTGCAAAAGGTGAATGTTGATTTCACTCGTGTTATTGTTTTACACAAATAGCATGTTATCTCAATTGATGACATATTATTTTGCATGGTATCACGTTGTTTCATAAAAACCCAAGCTAAATCAACATCCATTTACTTAGGATTTTGCAACCACATCATTTTTTCAACAAACCGTTTTTGTTTTTTAACAGATTTTTTTTCTATAGGTCTCTGCTTTAATAGATTTTGTTTTTCCTAGCAAAAAAACTAGTGTTGTTTTTCTATAGGTCTCTGTTATATTGAATTTTCGCGAGAACGCATCTATATGTATCCAATCTTCTTCGTTTTGGGTTTGATATGAATATAATATCACTGTAATGGGTTTTCCAAAAATCAACTATCTAAAGTTGTGTTATTGAAAAAAATGTATTGAGAATCCAATGTGCTTTTATTTAACTTTTATGTTCAATTGTTCATATTAATCGATGTTTATTATCCGTTCGTGTGAGTTTTCTAACACACGACACCAAAAACTCGCTAGTTTGATCATAGAAGCGGTCAGGTTTTTCACAAATATTAAATGACTAAAAGCTAAGAACGTTTCAGTTTCAGGATCTACTCAATTTAATATTACATGATACTTCACACTTTCATCTCTAAAATATAACTATTTTCTGTTAAAAAATCAGAGGGAATGGATCACAGGCAATCGAAGTTATTGGAATATGCAAAAGTTATATAACTCGAGTTGTTTCTTATTTTATTTTTGTCGACAAGTCGAGCTGTTAATATTCTCAAAATAGATCTCAACGCACGGTCGTATCTTTTTAAAATAATGGCTGAGGTTGGTTCACCGTATTAAGACCATATATAAGCTCATTTTCTTTTATAAATTCAGGTTATTATTAATAGTATCACCGTGAGCTAACGTGATTCGATACTAATTTATACACACCGAAACAAATAACTGCATAAACTAATAATAATGTGAGCTTAGTGGTGCATATCATTTTAAAATATTTCGTCAATTATAAGACCGATTGGGTACAACCACTCGTATATATACGCACCATTGTATTCATTTTCTTATTAACTGCGTGATTTTAAGGAAGATAATTTCTATAACGTTAACATCATACAAAACTAGCATGTATTTATGATTTAACTCATAAGAAAAAGAACAAAAAAACAAGAATGTCAATCTATGATGATCAAGTTGTTAAAAGAGTCGAGTCTTCTCTTTAAATATGTTTTGTATCACTAGAGGTTTATAGATGGCAAAATATCTCATGTTCCACATATTTTAAAAATTAGTTTGAATTTTGGCCTCTCATGTTCCACATACTTTAAAAATTATTTTGAATTTTGGCCTGAGATTTCTGATTATAAATGCAGAAAATAGAAATATTAAGTTTATGTCATAGCACTTCAAAGCGCCATGACATAACAATTCATTCACAAGCCAACCCTACTTTTTATATTGTGGTTTAACTGTATTTGTTCAGTGAACTTGTGAAAAGGTTTAAATTACTGTTTTAAATAGTCAAAATCTGCTATTTTAAAGATTATTATTTTATATATATCATTATCGTTTTGTGTTTAGTTTTAATAGTTTAACAAATAACCATGTACCATAAAACCAAAAATCAAACAAGATTATTGCAAATATAATTATGATTTCTTGATAATAATTTGTAATTTGACTTAAAACGGTTAAACAACTAAATAGTTACATAATTTTTTAAAGAAAAAATTACATAATCATATATTTTTCCTTTTTTGAAATAATTTTTTTCTGTGTGTTAGTGACTTTTTAGAATGAAAATATTTTTTATTTTATTAAATTAAATTATTATTTTATGTCTGTTTTCATTAAATTAGATAGGATATTCTTTTTTTGTATGAGATATGTAGACTGTTATTTATAGAGTTTTACTTTTGTAAAGAGTGGATACCAGATCGTTTAATAATAATAATAATAATAATATTATTATTATTATTAATATTATGATAAATTATACAAAAATAAATATATGTTAAAAATAAAATTAAACAGATCAAAGATGGAGGCCACCACATACAATCCACCGTATCTTCTCCAATGTCACATGCCAACGTCTCTCTCTGCATTAATAATATTCGTGACATTGACTTTGCATTTATACCAATGTTAAATCTTATACATGGATATAGTTATGAATTAAATATAAAATAATATCAAAGTTTACAAGTCAATTACTAAATATCCGCCGAATATGATTTGAAAATTACACATTAGTTTTCTTTCAACCAGTCAAATCACAAAATTGCAAACTTTCAAATTAAAGATCGTATGTTCTTATTATATGTGTAGAACAAGTCAAATATTTACGTTTGTTTGGTTATATTACATGAATTCTACATTTGTGATGATAAAAAATCTTGATAATCGTCAATTAATGAGCTCAGAGTAAGACTCATGACAATTTGATAAAGACACAAAGATTCCACCAACCGGTTAATATTTTTTCTTAACATAAATAATCAAATCTATTTTCTAAAGAAAAAGCCCGAAGATAGGTGTTTTTTTTATATAGTTTTAATCTTTGCACAAACTTAGACTAACAAGAATCATGGATAAGGCTTATTTAGCTGACTAAACATATTCGTTCTTAAAATCTTTTTTTTTATACTGTAAATGTATGTATCGTCCATTTATATTCACTTACTCTTTCTTTTTTGGTCCAAAGGGTTAATTTACTTGATCTTTTTACTCAGCCCACTAATTCGTGATCTTTTTTCTTTAAAATTGTAGGGTCAAAAGTTGTGATGATGAAGTTATGAATGTGTTGAAGAAGAGGAGGGGTCCTCTATCATCAAATAGACATGGACGGTTGTGCTGAAGTTTAACGAGACAAGATCTCGATAGAAGATCTATTCGACTAAATATTTTTAGAGTTTAAAAGATTCAAAGCATGTCTTCCCGACACATCGTGCATTACTATTTCATGATCATTCCATTTATTAAACGGCTTGTTTTAGTCAACACCACCATCCTTTGACTCTTGCTTATGATCAATCTCTTTGATAGTTTCAACTTAATTTTGTTTGTGTCTGGTTAATATTCGAGGGGAAAATATGACATTAACGACTAGACATCGAGTGGCGAATTTCTTTTTTTTATTATTTGGGTTAAATTCGAGTTGCGAATTTTGAGTATTGAAGAGTTTTTTTTATGATAAGTTAATGACTTGTATGAAGATTAAATTTTTTTTTCCAACAGAATTTAAATATTAATGTAAATACATATAAGTTTCAATCTGAGAGTTATCAGTTATTAAAAGTAAACAACATCCACTTACGTTGTCAATATGGTTGTGGGATAAAAAAAATGGGTATATAACTAATGTTCAATTAGTTACAAAATGGATTGTTTTGCCCGTGCATTTCATATTTCAAACATGTCACTGTGTTATGGAAAATAAGTTGTCTCAATCCCTTGCAAATACTAAAATCATTCAAATAATTTTTTGTCTGAATCCGTTGCAAATATTAAAATCATTCAAATAAAACTGTAGACCACAAAAACCAAAATGATTCCATTCATTCAAGTGAATTTGAAAATTGTTGATATCGACATTCGATTCAGACACTCTTTATAAAAATTGTTCGTATAGTAAATCTTTATCACATACTAATCTTAGGTCATCAAAACGACATGCTTTATATATATCTAGTTGTATGAGTAAAACGTGCAATATTAGTTAAGAAAATGAAATTAGTATGAGGCGACCAACAAAATAAATTTGATATAAGTAGGAATCTTATGTCATAGCCAATAGTAAGTTAACAAACAGAACAAAAAGCCATAGTCTTACACTGTCATCTTGTTGCGGATAACACACAAAAAAAGTTGAAACTATCAACAACAAAGTGATAATACAATGGGAAAATTAGAAAGGAAAAAACAAATATTGAAATGAGGACAATATGGAACCCACTAGAGCAATAAGAGGGAATGGTAATTTGATGGATGGACTTTTCATGTGTGTCTACCATACTTTGGAAACGTGTCGTCCAGATAAAGATGATGCTATGATGATAATGGTGATGATGGGCATGACCATGGGAGGCAAATCTTTTGCAGAGAATCAAGTGAACATTGCCATGTCTTTGCCACTACCGCATACACCAACTGCTAATAGTTTCCTATTCTTTTACCAACGAATCTTACTGCTAAGTATTCAGTAAGCACCATCGCTAATTCACATTTAGGTTATTATTTTTCTAATGAAGTAATCATTTTTAATAGGAATTTAAGAACATAATACTTAATAATATAAAAGCTCGTTTTTTTACTATCATATAATATGATTTTTTGGCTTTTAGTGCGATATAATATAGTATTTTTTATAGAATAATTACAATATGGATAGTTGATTAAATTTTGACGAGAGAATGTGTTTTATGTTACCAATAAGACCTTTTCATTTGTATGCGACTATATGATGCAGATAATGTGAACTTAAACAAGTAATATAAAAATTACATCCAATAACGATATGAAACGCAACATGACACGTCACATCTAGTTGCATGAATCCACAAAGTCCACAACATAAAATGCAAAATACAAATAGGGACGATGAATCTTCTAATCTGTGTGGTCCAACGAAAATATTTTTTACACAAAATCACTCTTTCAATCAGGAAGACCATCTCAATTATTTAAAAATTTTAATAGATAACATTTTAGTGCTTTAATAAACATATTAACATATCAAATTCGACGCAAGCAAAAACATTCAAAAACTTATGTTAAAAATATTTATAAATTATGAGAATTTGCAGTACATTTGCTTTTTAATTATGAATCATTATTGATATCTTAAATAGTAAAACGATGAAGGTCAATTATCCAAAATAATTTTTTTAAATAATCGAACTCTCTTATATGTCCGGAACCAGTTTATAACTCTATAATTCGATTTCAGAAAAACTTACACTATTTGCCTTCTCAAACAATCGTTCATGCGTCGAATACCCATTTCACTGAAGCCAGAAACCGTAATGATAATCAAAACCATGTTTTTAAAAGTAATAAACCTTTTTTTAAACAATGATGTAATTGGTGACATCTCGATACTAAATCAAGAATCAACTATTGTCATAAACAAAACAAATTTTGTATAGATGATAGAAATAACTATACAACCATTTTTATTAGAAAAAATGATAGATTAATTAGCTAAACTATATCTACGCATGTTTCGTTCTCTCGGGTACATTTTGGGTTCAAACATTAAATTAATAATGGAAAAGCAATTTGTTAATAGTCTCAAATCTCAAACTATTAGACTTTTTGTTTAAGTAATAGGTTCTAAAACGTTGACAAACAAAAATGTTTTAAAAATTTGGGACGTCGTTTCAATTTTAATTTATAATCTAATAAATTTCAGTTTAGAATACCATCGTGGAGTTATAATCCGATTTAGATTTAAAATTGTATGTATATAAATTATAGACAACAAGAGAAACCTCCAATACATCTTTTTAAAATTTTGGCCAGCCTTCCAAAACGAACTATCTATGGGCGTTAGATTAACAATGCATGTGGTTGTGGTAGTATATATATTAATCAAATCCTTCATCTTCTTATCTTAATCTTAGAAAGTCTTTGATAGATAAAACAATTCCTTTAAAATCTTCATATAGATTTCTTTTATTAGTTTATCCATTACCAAAGTTTCTTTATTTTTCTCTCTCGTTGTCTTCTTAAAATTTTTACTATAATCCCTCAAAACTTGGTTAATCCCTAACTCAAAGCTAGATCCAGTCTTAGTTTTATTTTCCTTGTCGTCTCTCTCTCTCTCCCTCTCTCTCTCCCTCTCTCTCTCCGAGAGTTAAGGTGAAAAATACAACCCCTTTTATTTCCCCTCCATTTCTAAACATTGAGAATTCTCAACATTTCCAGAAGAAGAAAAAAAAAACGGGCACGGAGTCTTATAGGAGAAGGAATCAAAACAATAAAAGTTGGAAACTTTGCATCTGGGTTTGTTGATTTTAGACTCAGATCTCGAAAGTTTTCAACAATGGGTATGGTAACAGAGTCACAGTTCCATGTTTTGGCTGTTGATGATAGTCTCTTTGATCGAAAAATGATTGAGAGATTGCTGCAAAAGTCTTCGTGTCAAGGTAAACTGAGCCAAAAAACTTTCAGCTGTGTATTGGAGAGAGCGAGAGAGAGAGAGAGAGATGATTCTAAAAAAGCTTTCTTTTGTTCGTATATTTGCAGTAACAACAGTTGATTCAGGCTCTAAAGCTCTCGAATTTCTGGGTTTGAGAGAAAGCGATGAGATCGACGACCCAAATGCGCCTTCTTCATCACCCGAAACCCATCAGGTTCAGTTATTTTTTGTCATGCTTCATTTGGGTTTGTTTAAAAATTTACAATTCGTTTTTTTTTGCTGAAAGTTGTGTGTTTGTGGATATGGGCAGGAAGTTGAAATCAATCTCATAATCACAGATTACTGTATGCCTGGCATGACTGGTTATGATTTGCTCAAGAAAGTTAAGGTATTTCTTCGATTTTTAGCTAATTTTCTCGGCATTTTCTCAATTGGTTTGCTGTCTTTTCCTTCTCTGCTAAATTCGTTTTCCAGAAGAAGAAATAAGTTTTTCTCTTTTCTCTCTTTGAGAATGTCAATGGGGAAAAATCTCTTTGGAATATTTTCCCACTCGTTTAAGCTTTCTTTCTTTATGCCATTGTGTAACAACAACAATATGTTTTCCTGAGAAATTTACAGAAATATTATATTATTGTGTAGGAATCAGCTGCATTTAAAAGCATACCAGTAGTAATAATGTCATCGGAGAACGTTCCTGCTAGAATCTCCAGGTAAGCCTC
Organism: Schrenkiella parvula; assembly: GCA_000218505.1. NCBI lineage: Eukaryota > Viridiplantae > Streptophyta > Magnoliopsida > Brassicales > Brassicaceae > Schrenkiella > Schrenkiella parvula. The sequence goes on along the minus strand of CM001190.1, from coordinate 8,315,974 downwards.
TGTTTCTTTAAAATTAATTCTGAGTCTTATTGATTTGTGAATTGGAATTAGTATGATTTGATTCTTAGGCCTTTGGACCGAAAGAACCATGAACTATGTAGATTTCTTGCAGTGGATCGAGGACTTTTGAGTACTGACTGGTATAATGTCCTGAAAATTGAACAACAGATGTCTGGAAGAAGGAGCTGAAGAGTTTTTCTTGAAACCAGTAAAACTGGCTGATCTTACCAAGTTGAAACCTCATATGATGAAAACCAAATTGAAGAAAGAAAGTGAGAAACCAGTAGAAGAAGAGAATGCAGCTTTGAAACCAAAGATAGAAGAAGAATCACAGGTAAATGAAACCTTGCCTCTTCATCAAGAACTTGTATCCGAACAAGATGAACCAATTTTGAGTAATAATAAAAGGAAAGCAATGGAAGAAGTGATATCTACTGATCGGTCACGTCCTAAATACAACGATATCACAACGCCGGTGTGACCCGTTCTTTCTTTCGTTGTTCTGCAAGAGGTTTTTTTTCAAAACTTTGTTTCAGAGTTTTTTTTTATAGGTTCTTTGTAGGAATGCTTCTTCTGGTAAATACAGGGTTGCTATAGAATGAAGAGGGGAGATATATGTAGATGATGATAATGGCTGCTCGTTTTGTTTATTATTCATTAAATGAAGACTCTATAAATTCCCGGTTTTGTTTATGTTTCTTATTTTTTGGGTATCAAACCAATTTGAGAAGTAAATAAAATCAAATGACTTCTTCCTTCTTCTTTTTTTCCAGTTTTGTATGAGTTCTTGATTTGTTTTCAAACAAAACAAAACAGAACATGAGTAAGCTCTATGAATATTTCGTGGGACCCATTATACCTGACACCGTTTATTAGTTTGTCACTCAAGTAGCTAAAGAGAGTTTAGCATCGACTAGTTTGAAAGCACAAATCGTTTCACGAACTTTCCTTGAGAAAGTTGAGTTTATTTTCTTGGAAAATCACCTTTCAACTTCACCAGCTTGACTCAAGTCGACAAAAGGAGGAAACGTTGGAACTGATTTCGCCTGAAGAACAGAGGATAAAGATGACGATTTGCGAAAGCCAAATAGCGTGAAGAAAGTGACTTTTTACTCATCGAAGATTCTAAAGCCTCGCAACGAAAGATGATGAAGAATTACTGAAAACTACGTCAGAATAACGAAGACGAAAACTTTTCTTGCTCTCTGTTTCTCTACTCTCTGCAAACAACGAGGTTTAGATATTTTTCGCTATTTCTATTATATATTCATGAATCATGAACCACATGAAAGAATCTTTTATCATATGAAAAGGAAAAATAAAAAAGAATCCTGATTAATCATTCTTGTTGAAAGAGATCCATTTTTGTGAGGTTTCCTGCAACGTTATGTCAACACAAAGCTATCTGCAGCTGCCGTAATGGTTCAGAGGTCAAAGACTATGTAATGATAACGGGCCATTGCCTTCCGAGCCCACTATGGCCCAGTAAGCCGGTTCAAATTGGACCATCACTTTTTTTAACTTTCTTTTTTAACTACACAAGTTGCACATTCGGGTTGATATAAAAGTTCGGGTCAGGCACACTCCTTGGGTCGGGTTGATATAATACTTCGGGCCGGGCCTTCTCTTTGAAGCTCCAATTTATTAACGGGTCACCTAACGCTGGCCAGAAAGAGACGCGGCTGGTGAAGAGTACCAACACTTGGCGACGTATCATTGGTTTAAAGATCCCCCGCGTGTGACACGTGTGGGAATATAATTTTCTATATTTTTTTCTTTTCCTTTACTGTAAAGCTTTCACCACTTGATCTTTTAGCAATTTCCAATGGTGGTTTCTCTTAAGACAAAGCAATCGAGCTCACGAAATTAAGGAGAGAGAGAAACACTTGAAGCGTTTTAGAAATGGCTATGCCTTTGGAAATGGCGATGCATCTGACGAAAACGGTTTGGTTTGTTCTGAGCGGTTGGATTTTCACATGTTTGTCTATCGCCAACGAAATCGCGGCTTCTCTCAGAAACCGAGAAATCGCTTCTTTCCACGTCGGATGATCGATTCAAATATTTTCTACATTTTTTCCGAGATTTTAGAGAATTATTTATTTTTCATGTTTTTTTATTGCGATTTGAAATCGTTTCGAAATTACTCAAACCCCTGAAAATTAAAAGGTTTTGGTTTATAGAGGATATATATATAAAGATCATTGTTTGCTTGATGTAAAGTGGAATTGATATATAATACGTTCTCAAATTGTGTGTGTGTGTTTCTGATATATAATATCGACTTTGTTCATCACTTTTGAGTTGCATTCGAGTGAGCTTAAAGCTGGTTTTGGACCTTTGGTAGAGATTTATTCAGATGGTCAAAGAATTAAAAGACTAAATCTACTTGTAGATCATCTCTGGTCATGATTTAGACAAGAATAGGTTCCAATGTAACAAGGATGATTAAGCAAATAGAGCAACCAAGTTCACTTTTTTTGGTATAAAGCTAAAAAGTTAAAACTCCGAAATATTCTAAACAAATTTAGCGCGTTGGATCTTTCGTTACGGATAAGGTACTAAGCATTCCTGCTTTTTATTAAGAAAGAAATTATTAAATTTTCTTCTTTTCCACATCTTGCTTTTTCTCTTTATTTTATTTTTACTTCTTTTTTTATAAAGGCAAAGGCAAAGTACCAAAAGGAATCGTCAATGAGTGTGCCTTGTGCAATTCAGTTTCATGTTTATTCTCATATAACATAAAGTATCAGTGCAGAGCTCAATTTCTCTTAGACAATAGTAATCTTAATTCCAACTTTTACGTCGTGTGTGCTGGAATTTTAATACTGCGGTTGATTTTTCTTTGTTTACATCTACTGGTGTTTGATAATAAATTTTTTTTATGGGACAACCAAATACTTTCCGTATTTACATCTCATAATCTTTCGGATTGGAGACTAAAACATGTTAAAATTAGTCTTCTTTCCATAGTCAGTGTTCAACGTTTTGAATTTTGAATATTTGCTATATTTTCGTTAAGCTTGATCCAAATTATAAATAACTATCAAATTATCAAGTCAATCAAACAGGTTTTTGTAAGTAAATATTTCGCAAACTTTTTATTGTATATTTTGTCAACAATTCTTTATTTATTTTTGTAAGTGCTTATACAAAGTTTCTTCTGTAGGTTATATATATTACGTTGTCCAGTTTTCTCTAAAACATATATTAGTTATGCAATTTTTGAGGATCTTGACATTTTACTTTTAAACACAGTTTACTTTCTTTTGATTTCTGAATTTAAGCTCTGAAAATAGGATCAAATAAATACTTTCCTTAATTGTCTCCACTGAAAATCAAATTTGATCACCATCGTCTTCTTTAGTGTTTCACCATCTTCCACCTTCAACTTACCTAGACAGCTCCTTTCCACCTGTTTTCTCTCTATCCTTTTTCTTTTATATTCTCCCACAAAAGGAAAAGCACAAGAAAACCAGACAAGAGTGTTGAAACTAAAAAAAAACATTGACGCCATTTGTTCTTCTCTGCTGCTTCCAAATCATGGGTTCTTCTGCTTCTAAAACCGCTTCTTCTTCTTCTTCTACTTCGTCTTGCTCGGCGTCAAAGTCACCTCCGGAGACGAAACTCAACTCCCAGTTCCCGTCGTCGTCGTCTACGACGGTTACGAAAGCTTTCTCATTTCCGATGCCGTCGATTCATCATCCACCGGCTAAAAAAGGCGACACGCACCACCTCGTTTCCCTCACATCCACCACTTACGGCTCTCTTCTCCTCGTCGATGTCGACAGAGTCTCTGACGGACAAACGTTGCCTCATATCTCCGTTTCCGGGAAGGATAATAAGAAGACTGCTGAACCAGATGAGTCACGCGACTCGTCCTTGTCTCCTGACTCAGTGATTAACACATGGGAGCTCATGAACGGTCTTGACGACGAATCCGATTCGGCGAATTGCGTTGATGGTAAGCAAAACTCTGCCGTAAAGTTGGAAACTTTCTCTAAACCCACCACGAACCGTGACGTGATTGTTAATGGGTCTGCTTTCAAATCGGACGAGTCTTACGAATTCGTTAGAATCGAAGAAGATGAGGAAGATTGGATTCCACTACCTTCTAAACCTAAGCAACCTCTGTGGAAACATTTGGCTGAAGAATCGTTTCTCTCTGATTTAGATCCTAATATCATCTCATCTTACAAGAAAGCATTGTCTTCTAAACAACTAGGCAAAAACACGAAATCTCTCTCTTGCAGCAACTCAAATCAATCGGTTGTAATCAGTTTAACTGAATCTGTATCTTCGAGTCCAGTGAGTTCTCAGACTTTGGAAGAGCAAGAGAAACCAAGATTGCCTGAAACAGAGGACAACAAGAACATGATAGTATTGTACTTCACTAGCCTCAGAGGAATTCGAAAGACTTATGAGGATTGTTGCTGCGTAAGAACAGTACTGAGAGGGTTTCAGGTAGCAGTAGAGGAACGCGACATCTCAATGGACTCTAATTACAGAAAAGAGCTTCAGATTGCACTCGGCGAAGAAAAACCTTTTTGTTTGCCTCAGGTGTTTATAAGAGGCATCCACATTGGTGGAACTGAAGAGATCAAGAAACTCAACGATGGAGGTGAATTGGGAGAGATGTTAAAAGGGTTTCCTGTTTGTGAATCCATTGGAGCTTGCGAAAGCTGCGGGGATGCAAGGTTTGTGCCGTGTACTAATTGTGGTGGAAGCACCAAAGTGTTTGAGGAACAGGAAGATGGGTTTAAGAGATGCAATGGATGCAATGAGAATGGATTGGTACGTTGTAACAAATGTTGTCTCTAGTGATTAGAGTCGTTTGATTGTTGTTGATGTGAAGATAAGAAAAACATTGGTTAGGGATATACTTGTGACTTGAGATATGTTTGGTTGGTTGTGTTGTTTGACTGAATTGGTTATGTTTTTGTACATTCATATAGGAAATGGCTTAAGGCTCAAAATTATTATCTTTTTAGGCCTTAATTGCTTTTATTTTTATTTTTTTTCACATTGTTTGTATTTTACATGGTTTAAAATCTTTCTTTCTTTTTTCTTCCAAACAAAAAAACATGATTTTTTTAGCATTTTCTACTTGTTAATGTAATTGTAAACAAAAACGGGAATGAATATATTCCACAAATAAACTAAAAGATATTTTAATTTCGAGAAATAAAAGCTTAAATTTGTTTTCAGATTGATATGCGAACAAACAAAATTAACTTTTGTTGTTTTCGCATTTTTGGTCTTAAACTAGTCTTGAGCCAAAATTTGTATCGAGTATCTCAAAACAAAATGATAATCAAAAGCTTTAAAGTTACAGCTTAATCACATTTGCCTACGTCACCTGCTTGGTCATTGGTTACAGTTAAGAGTCTGTTGCAAACTTCATTCGCTGTCACCGTAAAGCCGTCACCAATAAAGTATCATGCCGTCTGCAAAATCTTCACCTCTACTCAAAGCTTGCATGCTTTCTTCTCCCCTGAGAGAGACGATGGAGGGGAAAGGGAAAGAGTTAGCGGTTGTAGCTGGTCTGAGCAAGTCCGTTGATGAATCAAGTGTGGACAGTCACAGCTATTACCTGGCGCGTCGAACCACCATGGAGATGCTCCGGGACAGAGGATACGATGTCTCCGACGACGACATTAACCTTACTTTACAGGAATTCCGACAGCTCTACGGCGAACGTCCCAACGTAGATCGGCTCCGTATCTCTGTCCAACATTGCTCTGCTTCTTCCAAAAAGGTATTTGAATTTCATGCAGAATGTGATTTCGATTTTATGGTGGTTTCTTTCTCTGCATGTTGATTTTGCCATGGTGATGAGTCATTCAAAGTTTTTTACATTGATTTGATTCAATAAATTGGTATGACAAAAGCATTTCTACTTTTCAAGAATATTGTCTCTGAATTTTTTTCTAGTTCGCCTATGTTTTGAAACAGCAAGGTTGTTTCTTTTTTCCTGGCAAACGGATCATAAAATGTGGAAATGTGATTATAGTTCTCTGACAAAACTGCTGTTTCTTTGAAAGGCTTTTTTTTTACTACTATTCTTGTTGTTACTCAAATGAGATAAACAGAGCAATTTCTCTGAATTGAATTTCAGATCGCCGTTGTGTTTTGCGGAAGTGGTATAGTTAAAGTCAATGCGATTCGCGATATCGCAGCAAATGTACTTAGCAGAGAAAGTGTAACCGGACTGATATTGGTTCTGCAAAGTCATATAACAAATCAAGCTCTAAAAGCCGTTGAAATTTTCTCCTTCAAGGTCGAGTTATTCCAGGTATATATCTTTATCTGGAAAATCTTGTTAGATTATGATCAGTTGCTTCCACTTAATTCTCAGTAGATTTGTATCATCTTGGTTAGTGCTTTTTTCTGTTGTTAGTTAACCGATTTGCTTGTCAACATAACCAAACATGTCTTGAGGCCAAAACATCGTGTTCTGAATGATCAAGAGAAAGAATCACTCCTCAAGAAGTTCAGTATCGAGGAGAAACAAGTAAGCAAGTTTTTGTACTTGGATCATTGGGCTAAGAACTCTGAGCCAGCCAGCTATCACTTAGTTAATTTGTTTTTAATATAATTATGTTGCCCTTTTGTTAGCTTCCTCGGTTAACAAAGAAAGACCCGACTGTGCGGTACTACGGACTAGAGGAAGGGCAAGTCGTAGAGGTCACATACAGAGGTGACCTCACTGAGTCGCCTATTACATATCGATGCGTCTGGTAATCTTGTTTTGTTTGTATTTTGTTGCTCTTTTTGCGTGTAGCAATCTGTTTAATGTTTTGATGTCAAAACCTGTAAAACTTTGTGTTTTCTTGTGGTTCTAAACCAAACATGACTGATATATATTAGTTTGTGGTTCATATAGACATACACACTATACATGAGCCTTTTTGACAGTTTACAAGAATATAAGAAGGCTTGGTCAAAGCAATGGTCAGCTATGGACGATGGTCGAATCTGGCTGATTCTTGTTTGACCCATGTGTTGACTTTCTCGGCTTCACGGCCAAGTCTTTGCTCCTCTAATCTCGCTGCCTTAAGCTGATGATTTTGCTCCTTCACGGAGAAGGTGCTTGTATCCGATAGATATCTGTCATCGCCAGTTGGCCACCTCCGGTCACCGGTGTTGCCCATGGCACTTTTGGTAGTATGTGGACCGCGAGAGCAGCACAAGCTTGAGCCCATGTGAATCAAACTAAAATCTTTGATGGAAAGAACAAACCAGATAGGAAGAAAAAAAGAAAAAACTCTTGTTGAAGATTGAAATTCAAGAACAAATGAGAGAGAGAGGGGTTGGTTTAGTGTTGGACCAGAATGTGTTATTTGCTGAATATTAGTGGTTTGAAAAAAGAAAAAAAAATTGCTTCATTTTTATATAAATGCTTATTGGAGTATGACATCAATAATAAAACAAACCAATTAACTCTTGTAATTATTAATAAGATATTTTGTAATTGACTATTCTTAAGACTTGAAAATTAGACGAAGAGAAAAGGACGAATCAATTACCAAATGGTTGCACTATATGGAACGAACGAGCCGAGAGTAAGAAATATGATTGAACAGAAGTAATTTAATTTCAAAACCATATTAAAATTCACCAAAAGTAATTTTTGAAAATTTTACTGTTAAAATTCAAACTCCGCCAGTAACATTTGAGAAAACATCTGAAAGGCCACTTTTGAAAAACATTTAATCTCTTATATCCCTTTATAATCTGTATACCCTTGTACAGTTTAATGAAACATTGAAAGACGAAATTGTCCTTTCTATTTTCTTAAAAAAAAATAAATCAAAACGCCTCAAACGCTTCAAAATGGGAATCTAAAAAAAACGTTTCTGATTATCTCTTTTTCTCCTCCCCGCGAGCTCTCTCTCCTCACGCGAACTGGATCGAGGTTCGAGCTTGAGCTTAAGACCTCTATGCGAGGTTCCTATTTCTCTCTCTCCTGACACGAAATTTCCACCGCCGGCGAGTTGTGAATCGGTATTATTTATTCGATTTGGAGGAGCTGCAGCAAGCTTCAAATCTAGGTGAGGGATTGAATTCGAATCGAAGAAACTGGGTTCAGCGATAGTATAACTGGTAAAACTAGTATTATCACTATAACTAGTATAACTGACAAATGTAGTACAACTAGTAAAACTGATATAACTGCATAATTGTGTTAATCCGTAACTGTGTTCACTAATTTTTGATTATGTTTTTACTTTGTTTTGGCAATATATAATGAATAACAATGTGAACATACATTTTAAATGCGAAGGTTGCATGTATAATATGATGTTGAAGTCAAGGGTGGAGTTGTGGGCATTGACATATTACAAGACAATTTATTTAGTGCCAGATAGGTCTTGAAATGTCTCATGTTACGTCAAAGAACTTGAGATCATGCTTCCGGATCGCACCAAAAAGAACGGGAGAAAGAACTTGAGATTATTGTGCACCATTTGTTTTGTTGAACCATGTTTTGTTAAAAAAAACCAAAAAATTATACTTTGACAAATGAACATAATTTTACTAGTAATACCAGTATTACAAACTGAACAGAGAAAAACTTCAACATATATCATTCTTTGTTTTCGAACAAGAGCTCGTAGAAAGAGTCGCGAGCTCGAAGAGGAAGAGTGGAGAAGAAGTCGCGAAGGAGCTCGTCGCGAAGGAGCTCGTCGCGAAGAGGAATGAGAAGGAGAAAGAGTTTTCGAAGGAGAAGGTACTCTCGAAGGAGAAGGTACACTCGAAGGAGAAGATAGAGTTTGAGAAAATTAGAAAAAAAATCAATTTTGAGAGAGAGTGTTTCACAAAGTTAATTTTGAATTCAGAAATCGGATTTTACCCAATTAAATTGGGTGGGTGGATAAAGCTCAGATATACTTAGTAATTAGATATATTTAATTGGATAAAAAAGTAAAATGCTTGGTTTTCGAATTAAAAGAAAATCAACAAAAATATTTAATTTTAGAATGTCCTTTTCGGAATTTTAATTTGAGAAAGAGGGATATATGAGACGATGGCTCGTAACATTTCTCCAGCACGAATAATCAACCTCTCTTTCCCCAAATTGGAAAATCTAGGGTTTTAACAAATTGGTAACTGATTTCTTCCTGCTTGAATCACTCGATTTCAATTGTTTTCTTCTTCGTTTGATCCGAAACGATACGATGCAAGCCACCATTTTCCCCATTTATAACTGAATCTACGAGATCCAGGTGTGTTAATTTGTCCCCCATTTGGAAGAGAGACAATGAGCGACGTGACCGGTGATTCGGCGGCTGTGAGCGAAGCCAAGGGAGGTTCTGACGCCGCCCGGATCTCGGAGGTGAAAGCGTGGCTCACCTCTCAGTTCGAAGCCGCCGGCAGAGAAGTTCCCAATTTCGACTACACTCATCGAAGCATCGCACATCTGTATAATCTCGCCACCGCTTCTCAAGCCAAGTCTCAGGCTGCAGGCGTTGTCGCCAATGATTTTCGTCAAAAGGCTTCGGAATACCGTGCTCAAGGTACTTGCTTGTCATCTCTAGTTTGCAGCATTGGCTCCAAATTTGATTCATTGGCTGCTTCAATTATCATTCTTTTTTTTTGCGCATCATGGGTTCCTGATATGTTACCATGGTAATGTTGTTGTGGGTTACGCCGTCTTTATGATTTGAAACAAAATTGGCCTCAGTTTCTCGCTTTCGTTTATATCTGCTCATTGGCTGTATCTCTTCTAAGATCTCTGATGAAAAAATTGTAGCGGCTCGGATTAGAGAGATATTAGAGAGTGCGGGAATGGCACAAGAGAGCTTACCGTCGAATGTGGTCTCTTCGGCTCAAGTTCTTGCAAATGTGGCGAATTTGTTGAACATAAGGGACACTGAACTGAGCAGGTGAGTTTACTATCTCTTATTAGGTGTATTGCTATCTCGAAATGTGAAATTGATGCAGAAGAAATGTGTGTAGTTTCCTTGTTGCAATGGGAGACATTTCTCTGAGGAAGACTGGAGTGGAGGAGAAAAGGGCTAAAGCACAGAAGGAGTCCAATGTTCTTCTTGATTATACAAGGAAAGCAATACAGAGGCTGACGTATCTGAAGAAGTAAGATTCGTGATATTAGAAACAAATAAATTGAATATGATCTCACTGTTGATCGTATATTATCTGTGTTGAGCTTTCACAGAATCCTTGCGCAGCTAGAAGACGATGTAGTCCCTTGTGAATCACAGATGGAGAACTGGAGAACAAATTTGGAAGTAATGGCAGCAAAGGAGGAACAGTACATCCAGCAGTACAAGAAGTATGAGGTAGACGCCTTCTTCTCCTTTCAGTTTTTAAATACTCCGTTGGTAATAGGTAAATTGAGAATCAGATAACTTTCTGCAATTATCTCTTTGGGGGGTATTTGAGAATGAGATACCTTCATGTAAAAACTAGAACAAACTCTTAGCGAGCTGAATGAAACAGGAAAGATTAGTTCAGTGATGGTCAAACTATTTTCTTGCTAGTGATTCAAGGATATGATTCCAAGGCTAAAGTTATTTTTGAGTTGTGTTATATCATAAACGTACATTCTGATACAGATGCAGACTATATAAGAACTACAGTGATGATGTTGGCTAGCAAAGTGTTATTACCGTCCCTTTTTTTCTTACATATATTCTGGGGAGCAGATGTTGCTCAACCGTGTTGGCTACACTACTAAGATTAGCCATAGAGAGCTGGTGGAAATGGCAGAGCATAGGAAGGAATTAGAGAAGATGACAAAACCCGTCCTTGATACTCTAAGAAGCTACCAGGACTTGCCTCCGGTACTCTTCTTATTTCCTTTTCATTGAATCCAATAAAAAAGACTGATCCATCTCTTGTTCTTCCAAATCTTGATTAAACTCTAATTGGTCTACATCATCAGTCTCCTCTTTGTTATTGGTCGTTGCTAGTCTCGGTTCATAGTAGATTGCTTGCTCATTTCTTTGAACAGGACAAAGCTCTGGCTGCACTAGCAATTGAAGACAAGAAGAGACAGTTTGCAGCCGCAGAAAAGTATCTAGAAGAAGTATTACAATCTGCCCTTGAGACAAGCGATGAGTGATAGGTATAAAACCGGAAGGGAAAATGAGCAAATGATCAAATGCATATCTGTGTATTATGTTTGCTTCAAGTCCAAATTGCCAAAGGGGAAATCGCAGAAGAAGAAAAGGAAAAGCGAGTTCGTTTCTCTTGCCAAAGGAACGTGATAATACTGGCAGAGTTATATGATATCTATCTATGTTGTCTTCTTTGCTTCGATATATATGAATATTTGTGCTAGAATTCTTGGCTTCTCTACAAATACGCGTATGACAAGGTAACGAGAACAACCAATTAAAACGTCAAGCTATAATTCTTATATGATAGAAGAAAGTTCGTGATTGGGAAGCAAAAGCTATGTCTCGGAGATAAGTCTCTTTTTTTTTTTATCATCAATCTCTATTTGTGTTTTCTTTTTATTTTTATTCATAACCGTAATAGTTTTCGAAAATATTTTGGAAGGTTACTATATCACTTATACTTCTTTTTTTCACATTGTAACTATTTTTAATAATCATACAAAATATTTTTAAAATATATAATATATTTTAACTATTTTTTTAAATTTAAAAACTTGAAATATACGGTTTTTAAGCCCCATTTGAATATTTGTTTAAAACTGAATCCAACTATGTTCGGATTCAAATTTTGGATTCGATTTTTTTGACTACGCCTACTTTATATGACTGTTGTCTTGGCTTTTAAATATTCAAACACTGCATGGCCAAAAAAAATTAACGACATTAAAAAAATTAATTTACTGCATGTTGTCAAACAAAAAATAATATACAGTTAATTTTACACATAACACAAAAGACAATCTCCCACAAAAGTTAAAAAATTACTCTTGAAGCATATTTTAAATGGTTTTATTTATATGTACCTTCGACATTTATGGTTATTATTTTTTGAGTTCTTACATCCCATGGTCTATTATCTGGCTAAGTTTAGTCCGACAAAAAAATATTGATTTTTGATTAAAAAACAAAAGTTGGGGGGAAAATAAAATAGCCAAGAAAAATGTTTAATTTGCCATGAAAGCGAAGTATAAAACAAACACTGACCGAAGACACTAGATCGGATTGATTGGGCTCTACATTGTAGAGATGACATAGACACTCCCATAAATATTGGCTTTTCTACTTTTTATTTGTTTCTCTCTTTTTTTCCTTCATAATTATACATATGCGTGTGTGTCTATATGTGTTTTTTATATGATCAAAGGTGTTTCGTCATGTAATGTCCCAATCTCGTCGTGTTAATCTTTACACGACAATAGATTTGATATTTCAAATTTTAAGTTAGAGATGAAATACTGATTGCTTCCATTCTAAGTTTCCCAATCAATTCACATCCTCACTATTAAAGTTTTTAATTCTCCCTTTTTGTGAAGAAGTGCTTACAAATATGTTGGATGTTTCCTTGTAATCTTCCCTAATTAAACTTTCAATATTCTTGTTTATAAAGTGGCAGAAATAGAAGAAAAAAAATATGTTTAAACAAAAAAGTAGACTGATGTTTTAGTTGGACTAATTGTTTGGATTATCACTGGTTTGATCTCATGTATAAATGGATAAAGCATGATGAAATCTTTTAGTTTATAATTTTATGAAAATATTATTAGATGAAAATTTCAGGATAGCTTTATCAACAACAATTTTTCTAATAGTACAAATTATTTTATTTTATGATAAACACGTCCGAACTAATAAAGAAGTGATAATATTACGCGATATTCCATGTGGAATTGCAGAACGTCTCATACGGCGATGGATAATCAGCCACACAACAAATAATTAGAAACATCGAAACTTTTCAAAGGGAAGAAAAAAACTAAAAAAAATGATATATTTGTGTTGTGTATATATATAATATGGTTATATTTATATACCAAATAAGACATTGCTGATGCAAATACGTACAAAAACTTCAATTAAAAGACAGTTCTCGAATCAAAGATAAAACAAAATAATGTGAAATAATTATCGTGATAGGATTACATTTCTGACAATTTTTGGACAGATCATCTTCTTGTAGTAGTAATTACGTTAATTGTTAAATAATTTTGAAACTGCCTCCAATATAATTTCGTGATACCCATACACACAAAAGCTGGAATTAGGGTGAGATTAGGGTAAAAAGATAAGGAACTAATTGATGGCAAAATTAATCAAATGAGTAATCAATACAATTCTAGTAGAGGACTAGATTAAATGAACCTAAGTCTTTTAAATATATTATAACGCATGATTTTAAATTCCTCCATGCCACTCTTCTTCGTCTACTTTCATTTCCATACCCAAAAATACATATAGAAGATATATGAACTAATTAATAAATATATTTGAGTCTTAATCGTCAAGATATAGAGACCAATAGAGAACTAGAAGTGATGTTGATGATGGTGATGATACATAGTAGATGGGTCATGATGATGATGATGCCGACTTATACCTTCCCTCTGACTGTTATGGTCGTCTCCATGATCCCGACCCGGACCCATCTGACCCGTACCCGCTCCAAGATTGAGATACACCAATCTTGAATCCAAATTGTTGTTACTTCCTCCACTACTTCCACTATTGTGCTCCTCATTCATCTGAGGGTAAATCGGGTTATTGTGATCATTATTGTTATTGTTGCTGTTGTTTCCTTCTTCTCGAGATATCACCATTGCAGCGGATTGAACAAGCTCAAGGCAAAGCCTAAGCTTGTTCGGTTCAATGTGAGTCAATCCAGGAACTGCCCCCTTGAACAAGAAATCTGAAGTTAAAGTCCTAAGGATATCCAGAGGAGTGATTCCGCCGACCGTCCGTACATTCGGATCGGCATGGTGGTCTAACAGAACAGCCACCATGTCCGGAGAGACCATTTCAGCCGCGATGTGCAAGGGTGTTTTCCCCGCTGGACCTGCCGGGTAATTCACATCGGCTGCTCCAAGTTCAAGCAAAGCCTTCACAACTTCTCTACTACAGCTTTCAACAGCGTAATGCAATGCTAATGACTCATCAAGATTGAGTCCTTCTCCCATAACCATTAGCTTCACTAGTTCCACGTCTGATGAATCCAAAGCTCGTCTCATCCTCCTGATCTTTTGATCTTCGAGGTCTTGAGCGACGGTGAGATCATGGTGGTGGTGATGTGGCATTAGAGAACGGCGAGCTATGGAAGATTTGAGACGAAGCTCTTCGATTTTGGCGACTACATCTATAGTGAGATGTTTGGCTAGAATCTCCGGTGGGAGACCTGATTTGGCGACTAAGTGAGAGCAAGTGGTCCATAATTGATGCATGTCTTGCTTCCTTGATGCTATTAACACTTTCATCACATCTTCGATTGAAGCTTTCTCCACCATGCTTGCTAATTGTTTCTGCCAATAATACAAATAGTTTATTGGTTAGTGTTAAATTCCAAATAACCGACATTTTTTCAGTAAGTGGGTATAATTTCCCTTTTTAGGTTATTGTTTTTTTTTTTTTTTGTCATTTTCTTGTCATCTCAGATGGATGTTTTGATGGTGGAGTAGGTTTCATTCATTATCTATGGATTATTATCGAAACCCCAAATTAGGAAATTTGAGGGTTTTGGATAAGAAATTAAGAGTAAAGATGTGAATAGATTCAACTACATAATATAACTCTTCAAAGTTTCTACTTTTGGGAAAATGCTCCTCCGTGCAACAAAACCAACGGTTTCTAATTTCGGAAAATTTCCCGACGAAGATGGTTCCTTTGCAAGAAAGAAAAAAACTCATGTACACATGGAATCAAGACAGTAGTAACAATAATTTTTTTAAACATATATGCATACACATATAACCGAAAAGGGTTTTGAAAATTTATCAAATTTAAGCCAAACACATGAAAGAACACAACCCAAAAGGAACAGAACAACAAAAAGGTGGAAACTTGTTCGTCCCTTAGAATGTGCATGGAGAAGTAAATTGAGTGAAGGCAGAGAGAGGAACCTGAGTGAGCAATGCGAGCTGCTCGACGCCGAAGTAACGAGAGGCGGCGAGAGTATCGAGAGCAAGATCAACGGCGGCTGAGCAATGCGTGTGCCAACATCCTCTCTCGCCACAATTCGGTCTCGGCTCGTGTTTCTGCGGCACGATCGAGACTTGTCCGCTATAAAGAAACTGAAGCAGCAACAGAAACACCTCGTAACCGACTGAGTTCACTGGTATGACTCCAGCCGCGGCCGGGGAGCCTCTTGTTGGGCTAGCGGGTACTGATCCATGTCGGGACGGGTCTATCCCTGTGCCGGATTGTGGTGGGTCACTCCCACAGAAGAATTTGCGGAAGAAGAGGCTCCGAGCGGCGAGGATGCAACGGTGAGCGTGGACTAGACGACCTTCAACGCTGAAAGTTACGTCGGAGAAAGCTTGACCGTTGATTAGAAGGTTTAGGAAATCTAACGACAGAGATCTCAGGGACTCCTCAAGGCTGCTCATTTTTTTGTTTTCTTGATTTTTCAAGTCTCTTTAGGAAAACAATTAGGGTTTAGCAAGGAGTCTTTGGCAAAACAAAAATAAGTGCCTCCTTTGATTGGTTTTGTTGGCTAACGAGAGGATGAAGTTATGGATTGTTTTTATTTTGAAAAAGGAGAATAAAATTTTTCCGGGGAAGCTTGATCTTTTGAAGCTTCTTGGTAGAGAAAGAGAGAGAGAAGGATTCTTTATTGCTTTGTGGTGTTAGATATTTTTTGGCTTGATAAGAGAGAGAGAAAGAAAAACAAAAACAAAAAAGAGATTTCAATGGATGAACCGGGCGGCTCAGATATTTAAACTAATATGGTAAAAAAATATTAACTGTGTTTAGTGATTTGGTTACCAGAAGAGGAAAATAATTATTGAGAAGAAAAGAAAATAGGGTGGGCCAAATCTACTAATGGAAATGAACAGAATTGAAACGAAAAAACTATAATATAGAATAATAGACATCATTAGCATCTGACTAATCAAAATACTATTAGAATCTCATCAAACATTAAATTTCCAAAACAAGATGTATTTAGAGAGTAGGATAATGTAATAAAACCAAAATCCTCGGCAATTGTCTTTTTGGCTTGATACAGAACATGTGAAAGCCTGAACAACACCAAGGATACAAGCATATATGTATCATGTATGTGAATATATGTGCATGGAGATGAAATAAAATGGTAAAAAACGAGAGGAAGGTGATGGATAAGAACATAGGCCTAATTAAGTTAAAAGACAGAAGGAGTGAAATAAATTTCCTAACTGTAGTGAATTCTGATTTGATGGTTTTCTGTTTGACCGTTGGACCAATCCTCTCTTTCCCCTCTCTACTTTTTATTTTTCTTATTTAAATATTTTTTTGGCTAAGTATTGAATTATCATGAGAGTATCCCAAACCAAAATTAGACTTATCTATCCATATTCTCTGGATAATCCAATTTTAATTCAACAATTTACCGAATTTTGAGTGATAAAACCATGATTAAAATCTATTAAAATGTTACCAATCTATCAAATGAATTTATTTCACCTTATATATGTGTGTGATCTATTATTTTTTGGTTTTATATCTTTCGTGTTAAATATTAAATGTTTCCCCACAAATAGTATATTTATATACTTCAAAATATTAATAAATATATTTTGAAAATGTACAATTAATATAAGCACGTGCTAAATTTCATCATTAATTTGTTCTGGTACCTTTTGTCATATCCTCATAGCAACTTAGAATATTTGAAAAAACAAAAACTTAGCAAAATTGTTTGATTATAAGTTATAAATATAGTTGTATACGCACGCATGCACGTTACTCTAATGAAGATACTACTAGTTGTAATCATAAAAGTAAACCAAGGCTATTTATTATTCGTGTAAAATACCAAAAGAATCAAATCAATCAGATAGAGAACGAAATTAATATGAAACATCCAACCACAGAAGTCAAGACGTGGCTCTGATAATGGCGCAGTCGTGGTCCGAACCCATATATTCACTAGTTGAGAAACCTGTATTTTACAAGTTGGACCAATCAAAATTAAATTCATTCATCTTTCACAAACAAAAATATATTTTTCTTTTCCAAAAAAAATACAAATGGATAGGAGAGAGTGGGAAGGACATGGAGAAGCGTGTCGGCCGGATCGATAGGGTCCGTCTCTTGGGCTTTTCTTCTTCTATTATTATTACACCAACATAATTTTCATTTAACCAAACCGGTACAGAACTCAACTGAAATATATGCTAAATCTGATTTATGCACTTTATCTTAGGAAATTTATTAGTTTATTGCTAAAAATGCATGATCATTTAGAAAACTAAAACTTATTTTTGTTAGGTTTATGTGTTTTTTATAATAATTTTTGAAGAGATGATTGGATGAATTTTTCTACAATTATATTTATCTTGTACGAACTAAGGTATATCCACCTCGTGTGCTCAGGGGCGCACGAGCGAGATGATATTTATATTTTTTCTCAGTTATTTTTATTTTGAAACAAAATATTTGAATATAGCTATTTCTCTCTTTGTTCGGTAATTTTAGGGGTAAAAGAAAATATTAAGAGAAAAAAGAATGACAACACAGAAGGGCACTGACAGTCGTATGATAAGGAAGTGGTTCGATTTGACGTTTGACTTGTCTTTTCATTCTCTCTCTCTTCTTTTCAATTTTTACATTTGCCCTTTTTTTTTTCTTAAACCCACTTCACATCAAATTGAAGGTTTTTTTTGTCAACATATGGAAATGTTTTTCTTTTCTCATTTTTAACACAATGAAAATGATTCTTGTGCACATCGAAATGTTCTATTTCTCGGGTTTTTTTAGTTTTTATATTTTCGGACATTTCTTTTTCTTAAGGCCATATACATAGGCAAACATTTAAAACACATCATCGTCGTGATTGGCCTAGTTTGCATAAGTCTTGCCTAAGTCGTAAGTCTTAGGTGAATCATGGAAATCATTCAATGGTCTATTACTAGCTATGCGTACTGATCTATAAAAGACATAAGATGGTTGTCATATATATTTGCTTTTATCTTTAAACAGAATATCATTAAATGTTAGAGGGTGTGGATACTAGCTAGTTTTCTCAAAACCTAATGCTAATTGATATATTATTCATATGTTTTTCAATTAGCCCTAATGCTACTTTCCTTAAAACCCTAGCACTACTGTCGCATCTTAGTTTTGTAAAGAAAAAAAAAGTTTTTCGAGGTTGTCGAAAGTCTAATAAGATTTCATATTTTCTGTAAAGAATTGAGAGTGTGATCAGTAAACCAAAAATAAAGCTTAAAATTGTACCAAAAAATGAAAGTAAATCTAAATCTTACGGAGACGTAGTCTTACCAATGAGTAAATGAGAAAGCGGGTCCTGGTTTGACGGGATTCTAAGGTTTTTGCTACATAAATTTGTATTTACATTCATTTTAACATTTTCATAGTTCTAATAATACATATATTTTTGTAAGTACATGTTCTATGAAGCATGTTGATGTATGCATGTTTTGTGGTTTAAACATTACACACGCCTTACCAAAAAAAAACCAGTTAAATATTAAAAATAAAAATAAATAGCAAGTAACTAATTTAAAATTTCACAGGAAAAATACAATGGTAGGAAGTTCTCTGATCAATTAATAATAAAATAGGAATTAGAGACAAATGATGACTCTGAAGAGTAAGCCTAATTAGTATTATTAGTCTTTAATCTGTGTTAAAAGCCCTTTTTGGGTAAATCCATCTTTCCACCTTTCTTTTAGTTATTTGAGTTTCTCCTACATCTTTAATAAGTATATGAAATTGTATTATTTTTTAGGTGTACTCACTAATTCTATAAATTAAATTATCTTCAATATGTTGATTCATATGGATGCGGGTGACTACACAAAACATGTATATGATCGGTGTGCATGGTTATTGTTCACAACAATAATTAATCCAAACATTTTTTTAATCAACAACGGAATGGTACCCACATTTTCCATTTTATATACCTTATATGCCACTTTCTGAAAACTTTGAAAAAACTATTTTTATTTATTCCCCACTTCCTTTTCTTCACCTTTCTCTTTTCTTATCTTAAGAAATTATTTGTTTTTCTGTCATTTGCTTGCTTTTTGTTTTTCATTTCCCGACAGCACTAATTTTTATATTATATTTACAAGATTAAGGGAAAAGTTAAAAAGATGCCACCAAAACACTTAAATATAAAATAATTAAGATTGATACGTGGAGAAATATCGATCACTACATTTCTAAACCACTTAATTATATCATCCATGCCTACACTCGTTTTTTTTCTTTTATTTCTCTTATTGGAAACACTAAAAAGTTTCTATTCTTCGATTTTCTTTCACAAACTCAAATATATATATATATATATATGATTTAAGAAGGGACCAGAGCACATAGAAATATGTGTGGATTACGTGTATGAATAGTTAGATAAAATCATACTAATGAGATATAAATTATAAGAACTCAAAGAAACAAGTGAGACTATTCACATGACTAATTAATCCTGTACTAATTTGGCAATTTCCACTGTTCTTTAACAGTGAACAACTAACGAAGGGCTATGAACTATATAGTTATACACTTTTTAATGCATTACCAACTTTGAGTTTTTGACACGCCAAACAGAAATAGATATATTAATTTATTGATAATATATGTGAGGCCAATGATATGCAAAGATTATGTATGTAGAATCCCACGTACAATATATATTTATAGTATTAATTTAGCGTCCTGATTTGAATCTTAGACTAATATCGATGTTTGCAAGAGCCAGTAGAAAATTTGCAATAGTCAAAATGGACAACCAATAAGAAAGAACAAA
The DNA here is from genome assembly GCA_000218505.1 of Schrenkiella parvula. Classification (NCBI taxonomy): domain Eukaryota; kingdom Viridiplantae; phylum Streptophyta; class Magnoliopsida; order Brassicales; family Brassicaceae; genus Schrenkiella; species Schrenkiella parvula. The sequence continues at coordinate 8,296,084 of CM001190.1, read as the reverse complement.
TATAAAGTCACATTTTCTTATCATCATGACATACTCTACAGGTCTAGGAAGTTAAAGAAGTATGATAGTTTGAACAAGATTTGAATTAGCTAACTTAGATTTTGTTGGAAAATATAGGCATATGTACACATACGAGTAGTTGAGTCTATATCTCATCTCTATATAGATATATGTATATGTATTTTGTGTTAAAACTTTTCCCAAAAAGATGACGACAGCATTGAATGCAGCCGAAAATAACATGAACCCCAAGAAGTTCCACTCGTCAAAGTCGTCTTCAAGTGAAACTCCTGAAGTTGAAACATCAAATTAAGAAACTTATACAGATACCAAATAATTCATATATAGGTGTCCACCAATAACCCATGTCTCTATGCTTTAAGTGCAAGACCATTGGCTGCGTCGATCTAACTTTTTGACTTGTAGCCTACAAGTTGTAGGGTTCTTGTGTATATATGGGCTACAATGGATTCATATATTCCAATACATACACATATAGAAAGAGTGAGAAGGAGTTTTTTAAGTGGAACCAGCTGAATGTTGTGAGCTGGTGATTCAAATGTTGACGATCCATAGGAATTGAGAAGTTGATAAGAATAAAAAAATTAGGTTCTTCCCAGTTGGGTCAATACACAACTTAAATTCTCTTTAAGTGGTTGTGGTGGAAACTATATATCATTGTGATGATATTGTCTCTCTTAATGTTTGTGTTGGGGAAAGTCACCAAATATGCCCTCCATCTCTACCATCCATTCGACTACTCCAAAGATCAAAACCTAATGGTAGCTGAAAAAACCATAAAATTGAACTCATAAACTAAAAAAAAGATAACGCTAATATATCTAATAAATATTTTATAATAAAAAATTACTGATGATATATGGTTCCAGTATTTGTAATTAACATTGGATATCTTAGATTCTCATGACATTCTATAGTCTTAATATAAATGCCCGTACTTCTAGATTAAGAAAATAAAATAAATATGGGTCTCTTTTCATAATCCAATTACTATAAAATTAAGCCAATTTTACGGATTCAAAATAAAATGAGCAATGGATATATATGTACGTCTTCTCGCAACTCTTTGTCAATTCAATCCTATAAAAGGATGGCAAAAATTGACTTCCTATTTTGGTGATAAGATATTCGATTTCTCTAGGGAACTTTTAGAGTTGACAAATGTCACTTTGAAACATTTGACCAAAATGATATATATAACTGTGATTTTTTTGTAGTTTGTAGAAAGTCCAATATGCTTCAGTTGTAGTAATGCACTCACATAGTCTTTGCCCTAAATCATTGGCATTTGATAATAAGTAATTTCCATTTCTCAATTTGTCTCTTTTTGTCTTCACAGCTATCACATCGATCGGTCTATATATTCTGTGCCCCCTCCTCCACATATAAGAATTGGTTATATAAACATTTGTTTTTCCTAATGCGATCTGGAAGGATTATATATACGCCTTCGTTGGATGAAAATAGTTGACCTAATAATCTCCAAGACACTTCGAATCGAGTCTCTTGAAATCAACTCGTCTAGTAGTCATACGAACCGACAAAAGTGTGTATACGTAGAGTTGATTCCAGTATAGAATATGCTTGCAAATTTCTCATAATACTAGACATTAGATAGGAAAAAAAACTCAAAAACGGATAATAAAAATATATCAAACACATTTCTCCGCATTAAATTGTTCAAGATATTAAACAATTTTTCAAAAAGTTCTTTAGAAAAGGGTATTTGTTTTGTTTTTTAGATTTTCTAAGGCTTAATTTTTTTGTTCTGAACATTGCATCCTAACGAAAAAATTACACGTAGTAATTAATAGTTGTGTACATTTATTGATTCCATAAGCAATTTCGACCTTTTCTGCCAAAATCTTGAGTCTTATTTTTTTTCCAAAATATTTGCGTTAATCAGTTAAAAATAAACCAAGCAATTATATCAAAGATATTATATGCATTATGCACTAACTTCATGATGTGCATACGACAAAGTAGATATACATATGTATTATGGGGCACAAGAAGAGGCCCTCGCTCTTAATGTCATCCAGATGGAAGATACGGACAAATTAATCACATCTTTTACTTTTTTTTATCAAACGAGATTTTATAAATCACTTACTATTCGTAGAAACAGTATATTAAAAAATAACAACATAATCAATATTACTAAGAAAACCGACTACTGTATTAGCTAAACAAAATAAATAAATAAAGGAAACATATGGAATCAAGTATAACACTTGAGCAAATGTAGAAGAGTTCTTTCGATGCCATTAGTGTTAAAAAGTGAAACAATGCCTTAAAGTTAAAGAATACATTATGTGATCTAAAGTTGGAGGGTAAAAAATTAACTAGTATATATAAACTTAACAATTACAATTTTGAATAAAAAAATAAGACGACGATGTAGAGAAACGATTGCATTTTTACATCTCTTTAAAGTTTTAATTTTACTGCAATCTCATATTCAAAATATGTATTTCAAAAGTAGTTTTATTTGGACTAAATAAGTAAAAAGGAAAACGAAACTATTTTAATTTTTTGTAGATCTAAATGGGGCAAAAAAATAATTATATAAAAAGCCTTGAAAAATAGGAGATTAGGCGTATCTTTCTTATAATGGGAAAGGGACTTGACAGGAGAAAGCAAAGGAAAATTAAAGTAGAGCACACACTTCACACTTGATGAAAAGAAGAAAGTTTCAATTTTGGAAAGAATTAAACCTTTAATTATTCAAACTATATATTAGTATTAGGGTCAAGTGGAGATTCTTTTGTGTTAATTTGATAATATGGGTCCCATTCGCCACAAAAAAAGTTAAATATATTAAAGAAAGTTGGAATTGAGAATTAAGAGCTTTTTCTATCAATATTTGGTTCACCATCAATAAAATTGTATTTCATGGAACCCACATTATATTTTTCCCTCAAATCATCCAAAAGGAAAATCTTTGGCGAACTAATTTAGAGAATCAGATGCAAATAACAGAGATACAGAAGATCTGCAAATAACCATTATACCATTACACACCTATGTATGAATGAACATATCTTTATATAACTCTATATATCATACATATGAAGGATTTGGGGCCAGAAAAAGAGTAGATGATTAAAAAAGAAGGGTGCTTAAGTTATCATATGGCAGGCTTTTAGGAGACCAGTAATCCATTTGTATAAATTAACACAAAATGTTAAAAGTGCTTATTATTACTTTCTTAACTACAATGATTACTAACAATATGCAATCTTCATTAACAAATAGCAATTATCAAATATTCATTCGGTTTCATAATTTCCACACAAATAATAATATACTAAAAGTTGCATTATATTTCTGCAATAACAAGTTAATTCTTGGAATCATGTTCTTTTAATCCTTTTATTAATTTTAAGTTGATGTTAATTTAAGGATTTTATGCTAGAAATTACATTGAAACCCCATAATATTGAACGAGGAAAAGATGATTAACGACATTTATTTTGTTTGCAAGTTCACATATATATTGTATGTTGGTCGCATGTTTGTATGTAAAAGTAATCAAGAAAAGCTGGAATTGACGAGGTATTCTTAAGTCGTTGTGGCATGCGACAGAAGGAGTGTTTGTTAAGGATTGCAGGTGATTTAAAGTACGCAAAGAAAAATAAATTTGTGGAAGAGGTAAAATTTAAAACAAAAGCCTATGTAAACGTGAGTTGTTTTCATCCAATTCAAATGAACCGAATCAAAATCTTACATTCGAAAACAAAATTGAGTTTAAAAATGAATAGAATGGTAAAGCTTTTTTTTGTTATCCAAAAGACTGAAATATTCTAAAACGAAAAAACAGACAAACTCAAACTAAATAAAGAAGCATCCAATTAAACATGAATCGGATCCAAACCGAAAACGTTACCAAACCTATACATGCTATACGGATTATTACCAATAGGTAAACTATATCTCTAAAATCGAAAATCAGAAAAACTATATAATTCAAACTAAAATTTGGATTGAACACTACTGTTATGAACTTGGTTATTCAAATATAGGTGTCGAGTTTTTAAAATTAATATTAATTTAAATTTCTAAGATAACATTACATAACAAAAACAATCAAAGACGAATGCAAAATGCGAACAAAATATTTTTCTATTTGCATTTCAGTTTTCACATTTGTGTCTATATCTTTTCTAGATGATGTTTGATACAAAAGCACTAGTTACCTTCTTGAGTTTGTTTAACGTTTGAATTGTGAATTCTATTAAAATTTTAACATGTAGATCGTGAGAAACAAAACATTTTGACTTGTAAATTAACTTGAAGGGAAAAAATACCAAAAAGTACCGCTTTCTAAAGACATATTGTTAAGCTCTCTGTATGTATATTTTAATATTTACATCTAAAAGCTGACAATTTTTTTTGGGTCTTCTAAAAGCTTATAAGTTACAACTATGTTTTTTTACAAATTGCATGCAAAGTATATCGACGGATGATCAAGAAAAAAACTTACAAAATAACAACGAATTCGTGGAATTTGATATATGAAAATCCACAAGTTTCTTTTTTTTGTGTGTTGGAACATCCACACGTTTCTCATTGTTCTACAACATCGTTGCAGAGGATAAATTCCATTGTCTACAAATATTTAGCCATATAGAATTCATGGAAAGATCAGGTGTATATAAAATAATCCTTCTAAGGTTTCAATTTAGATTTTTGATTTTTTTTTGAAAAAAATATAAATCTATATTATAAAATTTAAAATTTAAACTGAATTGCACAGCTGAACCGAAATGAAAAGTATGAAATTATTGACGTAAAATTACCGAACGTAAAATGAATTAATTAAACTTTAATGCTATAAAATTGATAAATTTTCCATTTATTTATCGAGTTGTTAATTTATAATATATTTACAACAACCATCGGGTTTTAAGACATGGATTACATACCTAATCAAAACGGCGTCAAATGTGTTTAAGTCTTGCGTTGAAAGATGAAGGTACCCACATGAAATTTCAAGACCATAAATAAAATAAATTTAAAATAAGAGCAAGAAAATGAAAACATCTATGAATAGATAGATTATTTAAGTATATGTTTTAAATTTTGTTGGGATGCAAAAATGATATATGACAAGACAAGACAATGGTGTGTGTGGGTGTGTTATTGCATGTGAAGAGATGTGATGTTGACTTCAATGACTTGACCTCTCAGTCTCTTCCTCTCTCTGTCTCCCTCTGCTCCTCCTCTCTTATTTTTCTTTTCTTACATGTTCTTATAATTTTCATTTATTATAAAATTGTAAATGAAGGTTGACAAAAAAATAAAATTATAAATGAAGCTTGTAAAAAGTCATTTTATTTTATATAAGACATTCATATTTTTCAAAACTTTTTGTCGACATTGTACACGTATATATGGAGATTTTGAATACGATTGACTTAATTCTTTGAATCAACAGAAACTGAATAATTAGTCGCCATTTATTTTGTTGCTAATTAATTTTTTGTTTTGTTTTGTTTCGTAGGTAATAATTACATGAACTTTTAATCTATCGCATGAGAGGTCTCTCCCTAGTTATACGGTTATGCGAAAATAGCGGCTTTCAGCATAACGGTACGATCGCAGCGTTACTTTAAACGGACTCCGTCTACTTCAGTTCTGTATCAACGTTCGACACGTGTCATGAGTTCACTATCACCTGACTAGCTTCTGCTGCCACACATCCCTATTAAATAAAATAACAAATCCAATTTTTTTAAAAAAAGATGAAATCCAAGAAATCAATAGTTTTCTCTTACTAAATAATATTTTAAAAATAAATATACTTGACCTGTCTTTGCTGTCAAAAAAAAAAACAAAAGACCTGTCTTTATGTTTTCATTTTTTGAAAAACATTAGTCACTTAAATCTCTTTTTTTAAGAAACAAAAATTGTATAATAGTTAGACAAAATCTCATTTAATGTTCATAAACATTATGTTTGTCCATGTAGACAAAAAAATATCATTGTAGGTTAGGTTATCTCATGATAAAAGTATTTAATTAATCTAAAGGTCTCTCCATCTACATCATATTTTCTTTGCAATGGCATAAGAAACGAAGTTGATCGTCAAGTCGTGTTTTTGAAAGCTCTCTTAACCGAGTTTAACTAACAGTAGATTTCTCCATTATAATATGATTCGGTTGGAATGTGATGAATAATTACGTTGTAGGAGCACTGACTTCCACAAGCCATGATTGTGGTGTAGAGCTTAAGTCTCAGTCTCCTTTTCATGCGTCTCTCTCACTCAATGTAAATGTTGCAGTTGTATTAAATGCATAATGATGCGTGCCTTTGCATAAAACCAGAGAGAGTGAGAGACCTCTGGGTTGAAACAAAAGCTCTCACAAAATTCCTTTTGTTTCAGGCTATAGGGAGTGAGATTAGAAGACAGCAATGTTGAAACTTGGAAGTTGGAGTTAAGAGATACCTGAAACTTTCTGTTTCTCTGATGACTGTGACCATTGGGCTTTGCTGTTCTCTATCATCTTTCTTCCAAGGGGCTTTCTTGACTTTTCTTCATCTTAATTATACTGTGCATTGCATAAAACATGATTTGGATTCGACTAAAAATCTACGGTAAAACTAATATGTATAGTTTTATATATATGTTTTGTCAACTTATTTTTGTTCGTTTTCTTATTGGATTTCTTTTTCTTTCGTATCTTCGGCTTCTTTGTTTGACAAGACACATACTTGTCTGATTAGATATCATAACAAGAAACACGTACTTGTATGATTGATTTCTTCGTAACAGTTTTTTTCGATCTTCATATCACCATATGCAAAGACATTCTTGTAGCTTACTGTATATGTTTTCTGTATGAAACAATGGTCTAATTACAAAAATAACTAGACAATTGCCAAAGAATATTCAAAGAGAAATTAGATTGTTAGAATTGTTATATGTCAAAACGAAGAAAGTTTAGTATTTTAAAGTTGGGGACATTATTCAATCAGCAAATATTTAGTGGGTATATTATCTAACTGAATAAGTCATTTACCCAAAAAAATAGAAATTTAAAAGGGGAAAGCATATTTCCACTGCAAACTGGTATAATTAATTTGCTAAACATTTGAAAAGAATTAAAATGCTGGAGAACAAAGAATTGAATAACATGTATTATTATTTTTATTAATTCATATATTACTATTTATAACCATTTTTTGAGATTTTGCCAGTGAATTGCAGTACGCCCAAAATAATATGTTTACGTGTTACAAATATGTTTTTGATTAAAGCTATGCTGTCGATCAATTTAGAATCCAATGTAAAAAAAAAATTCGTAAGTTTAATAAAAAAATCAATCATAAGCATTCTTCTTTAATAATAAAGGCTATGGTTATGTTTAATTTCGTGGACAAGACTAGAAAATAATTTTCGATAGGTAAAATAAAATAATGAGTCAATGGTGAAACAAGTTGGCGATAATTAAACCTTTTTTTAATCGAGGGGCCAACGAAAGGTAAAATAATAATGGCCCGACAAATGAAATTCGACATGATTTAATAAGGATTTTACCATTAAATTTGGTTGTCACTTTCATAGACTTTTTCACCAATTTCCACATCTCTCACTTTCTCCATTTCAAGGAATTTATTTATTTTAAAGTTAACATTTTTTTTTGGTTACGAAAGTTATACTCTGTTAAACTAATTACTAATAGCCGTTTTTCAACTATTTACCACCTACCTACTGATATTATTTTTTAATAGTTAAAATTATGTGCAAGAAAAAGTACTTTAATCACAGATGCTAAAGTAAGCTCCTATATTCCGAAACAAAAAAAAACCAGTCTCCAATATGTTTTCATTCGCTGAGCAATGGGCTATATTAATTCATTATATTGGGCTAAATAGAGTCCAAAAAGCCCAATTTAGCTACTGTATAACCCTAGTGGATATTAACAGTAAGAACATATGTCAAAAAGATGAAAGAAAAGAAATCGATTCAATCTGATTTTTCTTCACATTTTTTAATCTCAAGTCTCATGTGTTCAAATAATAAAATACAAATTTTGTTTTTTATGATATAATATATGATGACCCTTTCATAAAAATTGGCGATTTTCCTCTCTCAATTAGCATATTTGTCAGGCTCGGTTTCAATCGTATTTTTCGGTTATATAAGGTAAGTAACCAAAATAAAATCAAACCGATTCAAAAAACTACAAAACAGATTATGCATTGCATGGATAAGAACCGAATAAACAATCAAGCTCCAAATTATAACCATATGGGCTTACTTTATAAAAGCCCAATAAATACTATATGGGCTAATGTCATAGTCAGTAAGTCCAATACATATATATATCAACAGTGGGAGTCTTTTCACTATTTGTGTCTTGTGATGATAATAAATACTACAAGTTTGACCCGTTTCTTTCCAATCCTTGTAATACATAATAGGTCATCGGATTCTTCAAAAGGCAACTTAAAAGATTTAAGCTTTTTGTGTGTTACAAGCAACAAAACAAAAAAGTTGAAAAGAGTCATGGCGAAGTTATTCATAAATCAAGCGGAGCAATACTCGAAAGCCCGACCCGATTACCCGATCAAACTCTTCGAATTCATCGCATCGAAAACACCGTCCCACGACCTTGCCTGGGACGTTGGTACCGGAAGCGGCCAGGCCTCACGCTCGGTAACAATCTTCACTTACTTTTCTTGATATTCGAAAATTATGCAATTCTTCGGTTTGACTTTAGTTAATTTTCAGTTAGCCGGAATCTATAAGAATGTGATTGCTACCGACACAAGCTCCAACCAACTTGAGTTTGCTGCAAAGCTTCCCAACGTCCGTTACGAGCTCACTCCACCGACGATGTCTTCGTCGGAGATCGAACAGAGAGTGGCGCCGGAATCATCAGTCGATTTAGTCACCGTTGCTCAAGCCCTTCACTGGTTCGAACTCACGAACTTTTACAGCAACGTGAAACACGTGCTCAAGAAACCAGACGGAGTAATCGCCGCCTGGTGCTACACCAATCCGGAGATCAACCCCTCCGTCGACAAGGTTTTCCGGCGGTTTTACGAGGATAGACTTGGCCCGTATTGGGACAAAGCGAGGAGGCTTGTGGAGGACGGGTACAGAGGAATTGAGTTTCCGTTCGAGAAGATCATGGATGAGTCAACGGAAAGTCAAAGTTTTCCGGTTAGGTTCGTGACGGAGAGAGAAATGGGGATTGAAGATTATCTGACGTATCTGAGGTCATCGTCGGCGTATCAGACGGCTAAGGAGAAGGGTTTGGAGCTTCTGACGGCGGAGATGGAAGGAGAGTTTGATGATTCGTGGAAAGAAGATGGGAAAGAGAAGAAGTTTGTTAAGTTTCCAATCTATTTGTTGATCGGTAGAGTCGGAGATCGTGAGTGAACATTTGTCCTCTCGCTTTCTATTGAGAAACAAGAGTCTGAACTTCCAAACAATTGGAAAGCTTTTGATTTATCTCACTTAGGCATTTCGTCGAACATCTTGTGATCACAGTCGAACCACTTATTTTTAAAAAACATATAAACATAAGAAAATGGGACCATGTTTTTGAGGATGACAAAGTTAACAGACGTTACGAGAGAAACCATGTTTTGTAGTTCCAGCGTCCTCGGGGATCAAATCTTTCGCTGAAGCCACACATTATATTTTGTCCTCTTTCTCTCTTACCGCACGCGTGACTACACAACACAACATATCTATGGTTACAAATTTACAAGATGTTGTACTCACTAGTTTATGAACGTTACTTGTGGAGTAATAAAACTCCATTAATATGGAAAGTTTTATAAAATTAACAACAAAATTAGAAATGGCCGAAGTTCTTTGGCTCATTAACTTTGTGCCTAGTTAATAATCTGAGTTATGATATCATATATCAATACGGTAGATATAAATCTTTATCAAAGGTCAGAATTATTGTAAATCAAACTTGTTAGCACAACTATCATAAACAGATTCATTTTCACTAAAATGTATTCTTGTTATGGTTGGGTTGTAGATCAGAATCCAAGCTAGCCAGAGTTTATTGATTCTCACAATTGCATTTGATTTATATGATGCAGTGGGTAAGAAAATAAAGAAAAAAAATCATTGTGGATCTGTAGCATTGACACAACGTCGTTTCGGACCCTAACTTTGACTAACCAACCATTATTTATTTTATAACCTGGTAAATTAATCACACTAAACTATAGACTATTACATCTTTGCTTTTACTATAAAATGGCACAAAGATTTTGTTAGAGTTGGTATGATTTTGGAGTTTTAGTTAGGATTTCTACATATATGATATATCGGGCCCGTTTCGTTTAGATGTACATGTGTCTCTATGTCGGTGTTGAACAACAACGATGATATTGGGTTTGTGTTCGACAATGCTAGTCCATCTACAAAATTCTAGCGATCGATGATATTGCTTTAAATTTTTTTCGTTATTCTCGGTTTTGCGTTTCTAACTTATATCATTCACTGTCTACATCTTTGACACCAATCACGATGCACCAAACAAATATATCATCATTTTGATGATGTTTCGAGTGATGTCTTTTTCTATCCAACAAAATGCCAAAGCGTTTTGGCCACACATACAAATGTATGTAGTATATAATTGCGTGTGAAGACGAACAAAGATCCCAAGAACTTTCAAACTTATAGTCATATGAAATGTCCTACCCAATGTCGACTTATCGATTTGTCCAAGACATCACTATAGTCGAGAAGTGCAAAAAACAATATAGAATACGATATCTTGTTTGAGACTTTACAATTTGAATTTTAATTTATTCAAAACTGAAATCTTTTTATTACTTTAACAGAAAAAACATTGAAAAAGTTTAAGATGATTTTAGATAAAAGCTCAGACTCTATTATATAAGGCTCAACTCAAGTCTATACTAAACTTCAAATTGTATAAACGCAATATAGAATACAGAATGGCCAAATAAAAACATTTCAATGTGAATGAATCTTTTTTTTAGTGCTATTGTGGAAATGAAAATGGATCATTAACATCGACCAATAATAAAATGATTACCAAGTTATCAGCATTTTAATTTGTTTATGCATTTCTCTATGGTCTACACTTCCCTTCTCTCCATATTCTTAGCAAAAGGACTTTTCTGTCTTAAAAGACAAACAAGTTCATATGTTTTTTTCAAGCATTATTCGAATTCAAGAATCTTTAACTCGAGAATGATAATCTCATTTGCCATGTGAAGTACCATTCGCTGACTAAATCATTTAGAGTATATTTTAATCAATAGAATCTCAGAAAATAACTTTATAATAGAAATTAAGCTAGCTACGTTTAAATGATTGATGTCGTCCATAACATGAGTATAACCTTACCTAGAAAGCAATTATACTTCGGGCAAGGTTTTGATTCTTGAGCACAATCATTCTTCTACGCGTTGCTTATAATAAAATTTAATGCATTAATAAAGTCCATTTACTAACCAACTAACTTAAAAAAAAACTTGTGCTAGTCCGAATATTCCACGCCTCTATGTGTGGTTAGGACTTGAGAAGCGGCGCGAATGCCTTTATTTATCTGAGACTCGGCTTTTGTTGTGGACCTTGTGGTGCATGTATCTTTCGTTTACTTCCAATTTAGAGTTCGGTGGAATCTAATATATATAGAGTAAAACTAAAAAGTCGTAAATGTAAATAGATTCACATTTTATAAAAGTAAATGGACATAAGGAGGGTCCATGTTCCATAGGCCACGAGTAGATCGAGTGGAGAACAGTTGGTCGACGCACTTACTTGTGGACATAGTTCCTCGAATTTGTTCATTCTTTTCTTTTCTTGTTTCCTTTTAATCTGAAGCATATGTCATTTTTTCGGTGGTTGAATACAAAAGAAACTTTCATGTAATTAGAACATTGACCAACATGTATTATACTAGTTTAACCAACACAACGCATAAAACGGAGGTGCCATTTGTCATCCAAATACGAAAGAATCGCAAAAGAAGTGAAACTCCATTCAGTTTGAAACTCTTCATCCCTTTCACGATTTATAATTTGGTCAAAAACAAAAAGATAACGCATGCTTAATAATCGGAGATTAAGAGCTAATCGATAGGTTTTGAGTGGTACAAGATATTTCATATGGATTTAGAGGAAACCGAGTCTTTAGCTCTTTTTTTAACCATCGTAAATGCGCTAGATTAATAGAAAGTCCGTTTTATCTTTACATAATACACACAAATATAGTTTTGGCTGGATATAAAAAAAACACAAGTTAACTCCAACGGTTTTTTACAACCACTTATAATTGAATTGAACTAATGTTCATATTCTTAAGACGTTGTTTTTCGTTGTTCAACTAAGATGTTCATTTTTAATCAATATGCTTACACAAGGTCTTTCTCAAATTAATATATGAATAGAATTTTGAACCAACGGGACAGTGAAACTATAAAAACATGAGACATCTGATTTTTAAACCGACGGTGAACAGTTTAAGTGTTTGCCGTCACGAAATTAATAATACTCACCGCAAAATAGAAATTACAAATAATATGTAAAACAAAAAAAAGAGCATAAGACGAATGTCATTATCATTAATCATAAACATGAATCAATGATGATCACTCATCGCTGGTGCCTGAAGCTCCATCATGCGGCAGAAGTCATCGAAGCAAACAAAACCGTCGCCGTTCCTATCAACCGTCGCTATCATACGCCGACATTCTTCCATCGTGCACCTCTCGTCTCCGATGACTCCGAAAACTCTGTGTAACTCCTCCGTCGAGATCCTTCCGTCGCGATCCGCGTCGAAAAACTCGAACACCTCTCTCATCTCCTCCGTCTCGACAGATCTTTCACCAGAGGTTCCTGCGACGCGGCTAGCAAGCTCTTCGAGGCTGATACAACCATCGTCTCCTCCTTCTCCTCCGCCATCGACTTCTCTGAGCATCAGACTCACCTCTTCTTGACTCGGCGGTTCAGGACTCAGCCTGCTAAGCAGCGCCGCTAGATCTCCTCTGGAAACGACACCGTCATCGTCACGATCGATCAGTTTAAACGCCTGAATCAACTCAGAGTAAAAGTCACGTTCTCCGGAAACGTTAGACCAGTCGCCAGAGTTCTCGGGGAGAACACTGATCGGAGTGGAGGCGGGACCTTGCTTGAGGTTGCCATAGGATCCATCGGAGGAAGAGGAAGAAGCACCGGAGCTGAAGGAAGAAGGTTCGGATCTGGAGACGGACGCTTTTGATTTGGAACGGAAGATACGTTTAGGGCTGAGGCGGAGGAATTTGGAGCTGAGGCTTGCGGCGAGCTTCATAGCTACGAAGTCGGAGAAGATAAAAGAGAGAGAGAGAAAGAGATTTGAGATTGTAGTTAGAATCTTGTTGGTTTGAGAGGAAAGAGCGACGAAGGAAGCTATTAAATGGGAGGAGAAAGAGAGAAGCCATGGCAGCTTCCGCGAAGCTTCGTGGAGAGAGTGGTTTTGATACTTATATATACCTACACTATCATATTCATTCATTCCTCATATTTTTTTCCCTTTCTTTTTTAATTTTCGTGGAATCTCTTATTTTTATATTAAAATTACATTTATTACTACGACTATCGAATTCAAAAATTATTTCCTCTTTCCTTTTTTTAAAGATTTTTTTTAAAGATATATCTCCATTTTCGTCGACATACATATGCAACGTATCTACTGTTTTTTATTTTTTGGTTTTGAAGTTGATTTAGAGTTTGAGTAAAGAAACAAACATTGTAATTTTCTGATCTTAGGATTATGTTTGTGTTTGGATTCGATTCATAATTATGGTTCTGACATCGTCACAGACACATGCAGGTGCAGTGGTCGTCTAGTCATGAGTCATCTAACCTAATTTTTTTCTTTTCATTAATTGGTGGTGAGTTACGAGAATGTTTTTAGAGACTCATTATTTATTTATTAATTAATTATTATTACTATGAGTTTATATTCTTAAGGCAGTTAGTGTAAAGATTTGTTCAGACTCTTTTCCATGACACACGAAAAAAAAATCAGTAATTAAAAAAAAGGTTATCGTTGATTTTTTTGTTTTTGTCAATTTGAAATCAATACTTTAATAGTGTTTCCAAAAAGCATATGCTGTGTAATTTCTCAACATTTGTATGGGAGAGACTTTAAGAGAATTAACAATAATATATGATGAGTATATTAATATAGTATATAACTTTTTTTAGTGCTAAACTTCGGGCGTGGCCAAACATGTTGTGTGTGTTTTTTGTTAAAGGATTTATTTACCAAAAAGTTATAATTAGCAAAGATATATTCAATAGTTTCGGCTACATAAAGAAATTGAGAAATCTATAGAGAACGTAAGACCCACTACTTGGTACGGCCGACTCTGGTCTTCAAAAAAATAATTTGTGTGTAGAACTGATAATAAAAATTGATATAACCGAACAGTTCAACTTTCTAACATATTGCTTCAAGGATGTTCCAGTTTTGATTTCACCCTCCATCATGGAGAATCGTGTCGAGCTTTAAAAGATCAAAAACATCATCTTTGGTGATTCGGGATTCATTAGCATCAGAAGAGTAAGTCACAACAACATCAAACCTAATCTTAAGCTCTGTTACTTGTAAACTAAGGAACCCGTACACTTGCAATAACACCACTTCAACACGTTCTCACAAGAAGGGTGCGAAGTGACCTGGGCCCGCTAGTTAATGAAATTAGGAGTAGTCTTATCCTCGTTGCCAAACAGATGCAATCACAATGACAAATCCCCAAAAGGCCAAAACACTAAAACAGAGCACATCATTAGGATGGTTATCTTCATCAACAACCTCAACGTCATTCTCAGATCTCAATATTCAAGGAATCATCAACTTAGCACCATCTTAAACCCTGGAATCAGTAACAGGCCCAAATGAGCACACATTGTATGGGCTTTAAATGGGCTACCGTTAAACTATAATGGGCTTATAATATATTTGTGTCATAGCCCATATGGATTCTGATCCCTGTGTTCTGGAAATTATGATGTAATGAACGAACATTGCCAGTTGTCATGGTAATTTTAGAAGCAAAGCCTAAATCGAAAATTTGAATATAGAGATTATAGAATCACATAAAAATTAAAAGAAAAACTAACATAATATAGTTTTGGTATTTAAAACATGGATGCGACTGAATTGAGATGAGCCATAAATTAAATAAATAATTTGGAAATCATTGTCCTTTATGATTCTAGTTACTTCTAGACGAATTGTAAAGTCAAAGTGTCAAAGGCAGATCAAAGACTTTTCAGACCCTAACCAATATAGACTTGTTGGTCAAGTAAAAACTTGTAGAGCCCACAGAAACTCCAATTTTCCAAAACCCGTCTGAACCATTTGTCCATAATTTCTATATATAAAGCAATAAAAGAAACGCAAACACACGAGAAATATTTCTATTCACAAAAGTGGTTTTTGAGTTTTTGATTTGATTGCAAAAAACCAATGTCGGGTCTTCTTCAGTTCAATTTTTTCCCAACGGATTTCTACTATCCGAAGCCAAGTGGAGTAGAAATGGTCGACAAGGCCGCCAAACCTTGTGTTCAATCAGTGTCGAGATATGGATTTGAGAAAGAGATGGCGATTGTTATTAGAGAAAAAAACAAAGTGGTTTGGTTCGTTATGTCAATGGCGAAACAAAACGGCGTGGGTCGTCTGATGCTTCTACGTTTCTTGAGTCTTCTCCTAATCATTGCGACTTCAACAATTAGGGCTTTTTTTATTAGTTCTGACTTTTTGGATGATATGTTGTTTGGAATTTTTTTGCTAATTTTATTTTTATATTTATAGTGGAATGAGACAGAGGCGTGATCACACGCTATTTTGGTCCTTTTTTATTGTTCAGACTGTGACTTTGTTATTAATTGATTTTGTAGAGTTTACCAACTTATAATCTTAACCCATGTGGCCATGTCGATAGGTTTGAAGACGACAGGTTCTGTAGAAATTCCACGCGAAACGAATCTATTTCTTTCAATGATATATGTTAAATTAACCTAAAGAGTCGATAAAATCAATGAGATATGATCACATGAATTAGGAACACATAGAGCAGGCAATAAACTTTTCGCATAGAATAGTGTCTCCCCACCAATTTACATTCCCATAATCAAATCCAAACCAGAGTCAGAACATATGGAAATACAGTAGTTTCCAAGGAAGATAAAACATAAACGAAAGAGAATAAACAAGAGATTATCAGCAGTTCATTTTTAATGCCCATAAATCAATTAAGGTTCTTGGTGATGCAAGACCACACCCTCCTCTATCGCAACTAAATCAGCAGCTTCGAGCAGATACTCCAATCAGAAGCAAGCATCCAAGAGACAGCAACAGCACAGAGCAGCAAGACTGCAAGAGCAAAACATTATGCACACTTGTCAATCAGTTTTAGCCGATACAAAGTGAACCAAAACTAGTATCAAAGTACTCATAATACTCCCAAGCAAATAACAACAGTAGTAACACCATCAAAATCCAACAGCTTTAGACATGCAATGTAACCAGTAGTTCAATGTTTCGATTCACTAGTTTCAGACATGTTCATCCTAAAAGATGCAATGTGGAGGCAAATTCACACTCTTTAGTAAGGCCATTACAATAAAATGCGTATCATCGACAAAAAGAGAGAGAGAGAGAGCAGAGACAGTCACTCATAAACCCACACAAAAGTCAAGCTCTACAGAGGAATATTCTAGCTGTTACCACATGACTTTTTTCTAAGAATCTCTACTTGAATATTCAAATACGGAAAATAGTATAAAACAATTCAGTATACACAGATCCATACAAAACTCACACTAAGATTACAAAAAAAATATTAGTAAAAACGAATTTGATTAGATCCGAGTCTTTTGAGCTTACCATCCTTCCAGAAACCCAGGACTGCTCTGTTGTTGCTGATGCTGCGGTGGCGGAGGATATTGCGGCGCATACGGAGGAGGATAACCTTGCTGAGGATATCCCTGCGGTGGGTAGCCTTGCGGCGGATATCCCTGAGGAGGATATCCCTGCGGTGGATAAGCATCTTTTGGATATCCTTCCGGCGGATAACCTGATTCATATCATAATAAACACGCAAAGTTTTCAGATCCATCGCACATAACAAGATCAAATAAGTTTAACGAAAACCAAAAGATAATCAGATCTAAGAAACAAGGATCGAGAATCGGAAACAAAGTAGATTCAGGGAGAAGAAGGAATTGGCGAGAAAACCTTGAGGAGGAGGAACACCGACGGGAGGTTGATTGTATTGGGCCATTGTTGTTTTTTTCTAGTTTTTTGATCTCCTGGGAAACGTATACTTCGAGAGACGACGTAGACGAAAGGAGAAGACGCAGAGTGCAAAACCTAGATCCAGAAAACAGAGAGAAGTTATAGCGATAGAGATTGGTGTGGGTAGAGAAAGACGAGGAGAAGCAAAAGATGAGAATGTTTTAAGTAAAACGCGTTTTTGCAGTTACTATTATTTATGTACTTACTATCTTTTTTAGTTTTTATCCAAAACACTCATCGTTCAATACGATGAAGACAACCACTAATTTTTATTTATTTATTTAAAGTATATGTTAGAAAAAGATTCACGCGGTTTCTGCCCTTTGCAGATATATTTCTGTTTTTTTCAATTATATCAAATTAAAAAGTAATATAAGTTTTTATTGGTTGTTTATCATGTTCTAGTGTTCTATATAAAGAACTAATACACCTTATTAACTTGTTGACATAAAAGAAAACACTACTAAAAGATTAGTCTACATATATATATATATATATATATATATATATATATATATACTATATATATATATATATATATATATATATATATATATATATACTCACGTCATTTCCATAATATAGTATGATATTTGAAGTGTTATATTTTTCCGTCTAGTATATCTAAGTTTGAAGTGTTTTTTTTTTTTGACGACAAAAAAAAGACAACATGTTATCTATTATTCAAGGTACTGTATTCTTGATATTCACACTTTAATAAAAAGAAATACTCCTACCTTTAATAAAATAAGATTCAAGTTGAAAGATTAGAAATATGTGATTTCCACTAAGTTACAAACACTCACACTCGCAAAACATGGCAGACCCCACACTAATTAGATCAAGTTACAGCCAAAGTTAACATAATTATTGTATGGTTACTAGTGATCCTCAGAGGTCAGACCCCACTTACACATATACTGTTCTCTTATCTAATCTTCTCTTTGGATATTTTTCTTTTGGGGATGTATGATCTATCTATCACAAGACTAGCTTGTAAATTTAGTTGGTGATTGTATTAAGCAGGGAGGTTCACACTTGTGCCTGGAGATAAATTAGAATGACAAATGTGAACAGATTGCTGGAAGCCTGGAACCATGGGCTGTTTAGGCCCATTAGGTCGTTAATGGGCCAATATTGGATTAGTTTCCTACCTTATCCTCTTCGACCGAATTTAAGATATTTTATTTTCTAGAAAGAGAGAATAATAATTTACTTTTGTACGAGTCGCCAACGGATTGGAACGAAACAAAGTCAAATAAAGCCAACAGTAACGCGTCAACACGTGGACGGCGGATTACTCAAAACCATGTTAGGTGCGGGTCCAGACCTACCCACTTGTCTCTCACATATAATTCTGCCTCGGAACTACGAACCTGAGATTCGGCTCCGAGCCTTGCTTTATATATAATAACCACTCTTTTCCTCATCTTCTCGCATCGTGTTTTGATCCTAATCCGTTTCGCTTTTGTCAAAAGTAAGAAGAAGAAAAAAAAAGATATCAACTTGAGCTCGAGTTGCAGATATTTTCTCCGGCCAAGGTAAAAGATCTGCTGCTATCTTGTCTTCTTGTGGTCGATCATGGCGATTTCTATGAGTTTTTATCTTCCTAGTTCCGTGGATTTTGATGGTTTTGCTTGGTTTTCCGGGAAAGTTTTTGAAAGTACGAAGAAAATGAAGTGATCGAACTATCTTCTAGTTTGCGATCTGTGTGGTGATCGTCGATCTAGCTAATAGTTGTTCACTTCTTTGGACCGATAAATCTTCAGATCTCACGATATTCAAACTATGCTTACTCAACTTCAGGTTATCTATATTGACGACCGATCGGAAATTTGTAGTTGCTAAATAACTACGATCGGGTAGTATTGAGCGGTTGGATTGAGATTGCTTCGTATTCTGATCTGAAATACACATAGATCTATTCGCTTTACTGTATGCGTGCAGCAAGGATTATTAAGCTGTACTTGTGATTGTGGAGTCAAATCTAATATCGTCAAATCATTGACATCCATTCTTTTGTTGTTGTTGTGTGTGCACAGATCTAAGATCCGAAGTTAAAAAGAAATGGCGATGGTGTCAGGAAGACGTTCTACTCTAAACCCCGACGCACCTCTCTTTATTCCGGCAGCTGTTCGACAAGTGGAAGATTTCTCTCCGGAATGGTGGCAATTGGTGACAACTTCGACTTGGTACCATGACTACTGGATCAGCCAGCACCAAGGACCAGACGGTTTCTATGACAACGGAGAGAATGAGAATCGTGGTGGCGAGGTTGATGTAGCTGATCTTCTTCCGGAATCATTTGATTTCGATGACATGGAAGATTTCTTCGAAGCTGATGCTGCTGAGTTTGGTCAAGGATACGGTGGACAAATCTACCACGCACCTTCCGACTGTGGTAAGCTAATTACAATCAGCTCTCTATCAACAATCAACAGATTTGGATTCTGAGTTTGCTGTATGATCAGGTTTAGGGAAGAACGGTGAGATTGTTAGGAAATCAATTGGAAACAGGAGCCCTAAGTCGATTGTAGAACCAGCAAAGTATGCAGAAAAGCCAGCCAAATGGGGAAACCAGAGGGTTGCTCCACGAAACATCCACCAGCCTCGTTGAAGAAGAGAAGGGAGGGAGTTGTTGTGTTAACTAGTCAGAGTCCTTGGATCTTTAGCCACTGTACCTTTGTAATTTTTAGTATTTGCTTTCCACAAGAGAACCTGTACCTTCTTTGTACCTTTATAATGTTCATTCTCAACTTCTTATCACAAAAATGTAAAAACATAAAAAAACAAAAATTGTAAAATTTTAAGAGAAATGAGATATAGAGTGCATGTCCTCCATTAACGTTTCACAAGTCTATTTCTAGACAAGAACGGTTGATTTATCTACAATATGTGATGGCTACAAGAAGCAGTTGCATCAATATATTGCTTTGGCTTTAAGACAAAGAGAGAGCCAAACTAAAATGTAGTTGATTTTCACGTCTTAGCTACTTTTTAGTTTCTCTGATCATATGTTCTGTCCAGTGTTCTCAACAGACTCTGGTTGGTGGGTAAGAAAAGGATGTCGAATACATCAAGAGTTTTCAAGGCCCTTGATGAATATTATTCTCAAACCCAAGTCGACAACAAACATTCTTCAAAGAACCACGAAAAAACGAAGCGCGTAAACCCGAAATTGTCTTTAAGAAGAGCACTCAATTGTAATTACGTCAAATGCCTTTCAATAAACGTATATAAATAGTCTCGACGTTTCACTTCGTTTTAATTTTTTATTTTTCTGCAAAGTTCTGATTTTTTTGTTGAACTCCCGTTCTTAAATTAACATGGCGCCAAAGAGAGCTCCGCCGCCGATGCAATCTTCTCTCTACACTATCGGTAGGAATTCGGAAATCCTCGATTTTATTCCGGCAATGAATCTTCGGTGGTCCTGATTGAGTTTATGCAGGTGATTACGAAGTCTCTGTGGATGGTAAGAAGTTTACCTGTGAATCCGGACCCAAAGGCATTCAAATCAACTTTTCCGGAAACAACAGAGTGAAAATCTCAGGTTTGTATCAATTGGGTTCCTTTCGAGATTTTATTGCCTCTCGGTATTTTATTTGACTGGTACGAATTTTATTTTCATCTGCTGCTACTAGTGTTATTATGCCCACTTACCAAATGTTGTGGCAGACGGTACTGTTCTCTCTCCATTATCTCTTATTTGGTTCTCTATTTTCTTGTGCAGAGAAGGATAAAGTCGTTTCTGTGTATCCGAAACAACACATGTTTCTTCTTCTCAATCCTCGGGATGAAGATGAGTTCACCAAATCTCATCTCCAGGTTTAGTGGACTTTGACCAAAGCATTTGAAAAGTTGATTCCTTTTGGTGTGTTGCAATGCAGTTTTTATCATTTTGTTTTAAGGGTCTTATCGCGCTCAGAAGCACTAGCTCGTGATTTTATCAATTCAGGAAGTGCTCAAGTTATATAGTAAAGAGCTACCTGACATGAAATACGCTTCAAACACTGGGAAGCAATCTGCATTCCTTGAGAGATGCGTCTCTAATGGGTATATATTATCCACTTTATACTCTCGTTAATCATAGCAACTCTTTTATCAGTTCCATTACAAAGACTTCTCTTTGGCTATTTTTTTTTCTCACTGAAAACATTAAGAATGGACCTATTTTTAATGCTTTATTTGAAATATTTTGCTATCTTGCAGCAAGTATTGTTCATTGGTTTTGAAGTCCACACTTAGCGGAGTCTCAGATGAGGTACATTAGCTTTAGTTATATGTACGCAAAGGCTATTTTCTTTTCACAATTTGATTGACATTTATATGTGCTCAAGAATTTGCTCTTTGGTTCCATTAGAAGAGCAGAATCGATCTAGCTAATCTGCCAAAGAACATTAGATGATGCTTTTGGTTTATCTCCTTTACTTCAACTGTAGAATTGATTATTTGGTGTGGGCTTTTTGTAGATCTTGGCTGCAATCACCTATCAAATAGTCCCTGCTGATACACAGTATGCTGAGATACCTCTTGCTGCTGTAACATACACACACCAGAAAAAGGTTCGTTTTGCTCTCACTCATTGACAGTTACTGTTGTAGTTCGTCATTGAAACTCCTGGATTCCCTGTTCTAACATTTCAAGAAATAGTAACTGCTGTTATTGTCCAATGCTTTACCAAATATCTATAAGTTCCATGTATAGATATTGCATACTTGGCTTCAAGTGTTTAGTAGAATTGTAAAGTTTTGTTCTTTTTTGGCCACTGGTTTTACTAAAAAAGCTTGCACTAAAGATAGCTTGCTACGAACCTCATAAAAAACTAAATAGATTGGGCTTTTATTAATACATCTTCAGGGTTTTGGTAAACTCCTCTATGAAGAACTAATGAAGAGGCTTCATAATGTTGGCATTCGGACTATATACTGTTGGGCAGACAAAGAATCTAAGGGATTCTGGCTTAAACAGGTGATCATTATCACTATGTTTACTGTTCTTGAGAGTTTTTTCTTTATAATTTATTAGATTCAAACTAAAGGATCTTTTGATTAATTTGGGCTGATCGGTTACTTATAACCTTTTACGAATTCTCCAGGGATTTACATGCTTAGCAGAGGTAGACCAGAAAGGAAAAGCAAGGAGGTTACACATTAAGTCTAACATTCGAAAAGCCTTGTGTTTTCCAGGCGGTTCAACTCTCATGCTTTCTCATCTGAAAAAAGAATCTTCTCTTAATCCGGCAAACCTCGAGATTTCCTCATCATGGAAATATCAGTGTGAGGGATCTCCACTCTCAGCAAAAAGTAATTGTGCAGGTCCTGTGGCTGGAGATTCAGTTAAACTTGGAGAGAGCTTTGGTGAAAGCGTATATGTTGACTGTAAGTTCTTTAAATTTTCTCATTTTAAGATACTTATTTTTTTCCAGTTGTTTTCATCAAGTACTCAACGAGAATTTGGCTATAAGTAGATGAAGTAACTTGCGTGGGCTCCTTTTGTGTAATGCCACATCAGAAAGCATTTCTCACTTGTTGAGAGGACTCTTACATTTCTGTTACGATGTTATATACACAGGTCTCTCTACTATCAGAAGTCCAATGGACTCGGCCACCATTGGGAAGGAACACAGTAAAGTGATCTCTGATCAAGCTATCACAGCTGACAGTGATTCCACACCGGGCTTGAAGAGATCTTGGGAAGCTTCACTGTCTTCCTTACAATCCAAAAGGATTAGGGCAAGCCGCAATAATGACTCTGAGATAGCTAAAGAGGATTTGGGTATCAGCTCTGCAAGAGAGCAGAAGCGATCGGAAGATGGTTCTTCCTCCCAAGCGGATTTAACCAAGAATCCTCTCCCCAAAATTTGCAAAAGAAACAATGGTGAACAATGCAGAACGGTGATTGGGATATCTGACTCTCTGATCGACATGGAAGCTCCTCCAATTAGACACAACTACAGAATCTTGTTGATGGACATTGGGGATGAAAACAAGAGAGCCTGGTTAACAGAGGTACATATATTTCTATGTCATTTGTCTCATAGATTTGTTCTCTCTTCACCTTATGTTGTATTCTGATTTCTATTGCAGGTAATAAGAAAACTAGGTGGTGAAGTGACCTTGGATGGCAAAATGAGCACACATATTGTCACCGGAAAAGTCAGGAAAACGCTTAATTTCTGCACTGCTCTTTGCTCTGGGTTTGTCTCAAATTCACTGGCATCATGTTGACTGTTGTGACATTATGTGTTTATCGTAAGAATAACGCGATTTAATGGTGCATCAAAACTTGCTTGCAGGGCTTGGATCGTATCACCAAGTTGGTTAAAAGAAAGTTTTCGACAAGGCAGATTTGCTAGTAAGATAAAGAAAAACATCTCATGGTAATTATTACTTGCAAGTTGTCTTAATTCTTTTGCTGACACTATTTTGCCTTTTGAACCGAATTAATAGATGAAGCTTCGTACATATTGCACGATGAAGACTACGAGTTGAAATATGCAACTGATCTAAAAAGCACAGTTCTTAGAGCAAAAGCTAGACCTAACTCGTTGCTTAAAGGATATGACATATGCATTGGACCGCACGTTCAGTTGTCTATTGAAACTTCATTAGCTATTATCAAATGTGCTGGTGGAAATGTAAGTATGAGTTACAGGTTCTTTCACCACAAGCTTCCAAATTCGAATACAGAGCATGTAACTTTTTCTGTGGAATTTTTAGGTGATTAGAGGAGTGTATAAGGTAAAGGAGGCATCAAAAGCGATATACATAGGGTGCGAAGAAGACACAGTGGAGGCTTTATGTGCAGCAAAGAAAAGGGTTTGGACATTCAGCAGTGAATGGTTAATGAACTGTGTCATGAAGCAACAACTTGAGCTTCAAGTTTCTCAGTTTATTGAGTCATTGTGATTCGAACTCGAGACCTCTCTCTTTGGCCTAGGAAATTTCACTATCTTTAGCTTGTTTTGTCTTTGGGTTTCATGGAAATGTATCGAACCTGAGTGGCTAGTCTACGAAGGTCAAGTCGCCAATCTATGTAAATATTTAAAAATAAAATTCGTTGTTAGTACGTTTTATGCTTCTACCATTCTCCTAACTTTGGTCTTAAAACATATTATTGAGAATTGGCATAAAATTAATATAATCTTCGACCGCTTGAAGAAACTAGCTCAATATCATCATCACTAGACAATTATGGCAAATATTAATAGAAATTTGGATAATTATATAGAAAAAGAAAAAAATTTCTTAATGATCTGCTTTTCTTAGAGGGAAACCATTTCCAAATTTACTTTTAGTTTGGTAACTTCCTCAAGTAACCACATGGCTTTTATTGATTAGCCTAAGGATGATAAGTTTAGCCTTAAATCTCATACTTACATTAGAAAATGTAAAAAGAAAAACAGTAGAAAAACCTTATAATCAGCGTTACCAAAAGGAGTAAAGGACTGATTACTTCTTCAGTTTTGGACTCAAAACTTTAATGCCATTTTTCCTCATTACTCTTTGTGGCAATGTATTAAAAAACTAGCATAACGAGTTATTCAAGGTCAAAATTCCGAAATTAGTTTTTTTACCAAAATATTATCACTTCTCATTTAAGTATTTTGTAAAAAAACGTAAATCTTACGTTTTCTATGTCCGTCCACTGCAACACATTCTTTTTTTTTTGTTCAAAGATGGTATATAATTATATTTATTTTGTCTTAAAATCCAAAAATTAATTTTGGCTAATTTAATTAATGAGCCTGAAGATTGAAGAAATTACAAGAACATCCAACTGACAAAACGGCTCCTTCTTTTAGTTCAAAACTCGTTTCAGTTTCAACTTTCAAGTATCGTCTCTCTCTCACAACATCACACCTATACATACAATTTCCTCTACGCATCTCTGGCGTTTTTTCTGCTGTATCCTTCACATGGCGGGTCTTTTCTCCTCAAAACCAACTCTGTCTTCTTCTTCTTCTTCCTCCTCGTGGCTTTTCTTGCTAGTGACCCTTCTTCCTCTCTCCTTAGCCTGCTTCGCCTTCCTCCTCCAATGGCGAGGAGGAACCAACGGTTCGGTTACGCAATGGATCACTGATAACCACCAATTCCCCGGAGTTGCCCCAGTCTCGGTGAAACGGTCTCATCGTTCTGATTCAGGCTGCGTTTCTCTTCTGGGTCAGAGCCGTGCTCCATCGTTTCCTTATATCCGTGACTTAAAGCTTGATTACAACACGGATCTGAAACCTAGAGTTAGACTTCTTTGATCCAAGTTTGGAGGGTTTTAAGATTTGCTGATGATCAAGAGAAAAAATTGGATTTTTTTTTTTTTTGTTGAGTGGTAGATATGTATTACGACGAGTACTTCTGCTGGACTGGAGCAGACATTGCCATGGATTTTCTATCACAAGGTCGTTGGAGTTTCAAACTTTTATCTATTCGTTGAAGGAACAGCTGCTTCTCCGAACGTGTCTCGGGTTTTGGAGACCATCCCTGTGAGTTTCTTCGA
The DNA here is from genome assembly GCA_000218505.1 of Schrenkiella parvula. Lineage (NCBI taxonomy): Eukaryota > Viridiplantae > Streptophyta > Magnoliopsida > Brassicales > Brassicaceae > Schrenkiella > Schrenkiella parvula. The sequence continues at coordinate 8,270,271 of CM001190.1, read as the reverse complement.
GTTTGTTTTGTTATGATTGACTGCTCCTGAATCCTGATTTGTCTTTTTTTCTTTTATTCTTTTTGTGTTTATGTTCATTCTTTTTCACAATGACAATTTTTGATTTCTAGGGTGTAAAGGTTATATACAGGACAAGAGAATTAGAAGAAGAGCAGGCTAAAAGGTAATTCTTGTGTGTTATGTTTGTCATTAAGTTATGGATTTAGAGCCATTATTAGGTTATTGATTGCTGTGTTCTTGTGTTTTCCTTCTTTGTGTTCTTGATCTATCAAAACTGGTCACCTCTAAAATGGTTGTTGTGGAGGTGTTATTTCAGATCAACTTTTTTTTTGGTTCACAGTCGGATTTGGAATGAGACTTGGTTGGGGAAGTTCTTCTATAAACCGTGTAATTACGAATTATTCGTCAAACAAAGCTTGAATATGGAAATGGCTATCACCATGGCAAGGGTACTTGTTACATTCCCCTGAAGTTTTGACTCATACATTTGGTCATAGTCAACTATAAATAAAAAAATGGATAGATTTGCATACATTTTTTCACATTCTCTCCTTGTGCCTCGGTGTATATTAGGATGCTGGTATGGAGTGGATACTACATCTTGACACTGATGAGCTTGTACATCCTTCTGGAACCCGTGAATATTCGTTAAGAAATCTGTTCAGAGATGTTCCTGCAGATGTGGACGCAGTTATCTTTGCAAATTACGTGAGTTAATCGATTTCTTTGAAGGCATTTGAATTGTTTTGTTTTCTTCTCGTTCTTTGGTTTGTTGATGTGGATAACTCGCACAAATGTTCTTGTTTCAGGAGAGCAGCGTTGAGCGAGATGATATCAAGGAACCTTTCAGTGAGGTACATAACATTTATCATCATCTAGAGCTGCCTATTTTGCGATGTAGGCTCCATTGAGTTTTATCTTTAACAGATCTAAAGTTGTTTAATACGTTTAGGTATCAATGTTCAAGAAGAATTTTGAACACATTCCAAGAGATGTTTACTTTGGAAGCTATAATGAGGCAGCTCGTGGCAATCCGAACTATTTTCTTACATATGGAAATGGCAAGTCTGCTGCACGGATTCAAGACCATCTTCGGCCTAATGGTGCTCATCGATGGTATAACTACGAGAAGACCCCAAAGTATGTTATTGTCCTCACTTATTGGCTTAGACATATATTGACATCCCATTCTGTTGCTTTTGTTAGCTGACATTGATCTCTATCTTTGTTGTGACAGTGTCATCAAACTAGAAGAAGCTGTGATTCTGCACTACACTTACCCGAGATTTTCAGATCTTACTTCAAGGCGTGATCGATGCGGCTGCAAACCAACTAGAGAGGACGTCAAGAGATGTTTCATGCTGGAATTTGACAGAGATGTGAGTTTGAATCTGAATTAATTTGTTTTTTTTTTGTTACTTGTTCATCACAGTTTGGTTCTTTGTGTAGGCATTCATCATTGCTTCAACTTCAACTTCAGAGGAAATGCTTCAATGGTACAAAGAACGAATTGTATGGACTGACGAAAAACTGAAACAGAAACTTCTTAGGAAGGGAATTCTGACTCGCATTTATGCACCAATGGTCAGCTATTTTTACTACCAAACCGAAATGTTTTTACATTCTTTGAGTGCTTTGATTCAACAACAAAGATATCATCTTTCTCAGGTTATAGTCCAAGAGCTAAGAGAAGCAGGTGTTTTCAGCTCAGTGGTAACCTCAGCTCACTTGTCCTTCTCGAAGCATAGAATCATCTCTTCAATCTCAAGCATTACTAGAGAATCATCTCAAGCAACTGTTAGGAAAGTGTTGGACTTTGACATTGATGATCTTGATGGTGAATCTAAAGCAGAATCAGTGTTACCACCCCAATCACCTCCAAGCTTGTAATCAGCCCCAAATGTTTAAATTTTGAATTTTTCTTCTTGAGGATGATTCTAAAGTTTTTCAGAGAGATGAAACTGAGTCTGATGTACATTTTTAGTTTGGTTTTTTGATACAAGAGGAACATTAGAGCAGGCTTTGTGGATCTCCTTGGTCCATTTATGTAAACTCTATGTAAAATGCTTCTGTACTTTAACATCCCAATCCCTTGATCCACTTTTATGAACCAACAGTTTTCATCATTTTTTTGTTTATGTTTTTGGTCTTGATATGAAAATGAACAAAAGACAAACGGCGCGTTGCATATACGCGCAGATGTGAGCGAGCGAAACTGGAAATCGCGTTGTACAAAGAAGCTCTTTTTTTGGCGGTTCTTTCTTCCCCTTCGTCTCGCTTAATGTGTGCCCTTTATCGATGAACAAGGTTCTTCAGATAGGTCTCCAGAGCTCCGTCAAGTACGTTTCTGTCTAATTCTGTTATAAACTGCTTCGACTTGTCTGATATTATCGCCTCTTTGTTCTTCTTCTTCTTCAAATTTTAGGGCTTTCTTACTGTGTGGTTATCTTCTGATTCGTTTCTTACATTGGGACAAATCAAACCCGTCACCTCGTTGATTTCGGTTTGCTTCTGGGTTCTGTTTAAATTGCAAAGCTGTGACCTTTCTCAACTTTTTTATGTTTTCCAAAATTCTACTGTGTGAAATTTCATAACTGTTGATGATTCTAGGTTTTTGGTGGCGCCTCTTAGGAGCTTAAGATTTGGTTCATCAATTGTTGGTGTTAGAGTAGGAACAAAAAGTTTTAACAAGAGACTTATGTCAAATGCTACGGGTAAGTCTGTATCTTTCTCTATCAACAACAGCAAGGGAAAGGAAATGAAGGTAGTAGCAGCAGCTACTGATCAGAATTGTCATCAGATGGTTGGTGCTAAAATTGTGATTCTTCAGATTTCACTTGTACTGATTGCTAAGTTTTTTTTTATTATTATCTTGTTTAATAGTTGGTTTTGAACTATAGGGAAGTGATAGTGATAGCGATGAAATGGAAGTTGTTCAGGATGATCAAAAGGAAATCGAGGCGATGACCGTTCAAGAACTTAGAGCCACACTGAGGCAAGCTTATGCGCCTTTGTTTGTTTGTTTTTGCTTGCAGCTTTGTTATTGTTTCTGTGGACATCCAAATTCTTGTTCTGTTTGAACGTGTGGAACAGTTGTGTAAACATGTTACAATGCTTTTTGAACTATAGGAAACTTGGACTACCTGTGAAGGGACTCAAACAAGAACTTATCTCTGCTTTACGACTTCATATGGACAGCAATTTACCAGGTATGTCACTGCACACCAAGAACACACACTTTATCTGGAATGGAATAAGGAATGTGGACTTGTTTGCATTTGGTAGTTGTCTACGCTTGTTCCATTTGAAGTGGAATGAAAACTCTCATAATTGCTATGGCTTCTAGTTATATGGTGAAGGCAGTAAAGAATTTTGGTCCGGAGCTGTGTCTATCCTACATTTTTCTCTGTAGTAAGTCCTTTCCTGTTTATCTGTTGCAGATGAAAGTTCTGGTGCAGAAAAAAAGGTAACTACTTCTTCCACCCGTTCAGAATGTGTCACTACCAAAAGAAAAATCAGAAACCGGGAAGAGTCTAATGAAGATGACTGCATTAGCTCTGAAGCTTATGGCAATGACCATGGAAGAAGAGTAAAACAGTCTACTGAGAAAAACTTGAAAGCTAAAGTTTCTTCAAAAGCTATCGCAAATGAACAGAAGTCATTAACAAAAACAGGTTTGTCACGTGTTAAAAAAAGCGAATACTGTGTTTTAAATACCAGCATCTACATAGAGTATTATGAAACATTGTGTTTGCTTAACCCTCCTAGGTAAGCAGAAATCTCGGTTAAAAGAGGAAGAAGCATCATTGGCCATTTCTAGCGAAGTCCTTAAAACAGATGAAATCATCTCATCCCCGAACCAAAGTGAACCATGGACTGTACTTGCCCATAAGAAGCCTGAGAAAGACTGGAAAGCTTATAACCCAAAAACAATGAGACCTCCCCCTCTACCAGAGGGTACCAAATCTGTGAAGATTATGACTTGGAATGTTAATGGATTGAGAGCATTGTTGAAGTTAGAGAGCTTCTCTGCTCTACAGCTTGCGCAAAGAGAAAATTTTGATGTGTTGTGCTTGCAGGAGACTAAAATCCAGGTCGTTACCTAACATTAGCCCGTCTTGAGTAGTTTCTGCTCAATAAAACCAGCCCTTTAATTCTTGTACTAAATACATCTATTACACTTACGGCAGGTGAAGGATGTTGAGGAAATTAAGAAAGCTCTTATTGATGGCTATGATCATAGCTTCTGGTCCTGCAGCGTCTCAAAACTTGGTTACTCAGGAACTGCGATTATTTCACGGGTAAGACGAGAATGTGCTTGTTTATTATTCCATATCCATTTGGTCTTATATGTTAAATTGAAATGTAAATGTTCTAATCAAGTTGGACTTTGACAGGTAAAACCGCTCTCGGTTAGATATGGTATTGGTCTATCTGGATCAGATCATGACATGGAAGGACGCATTGTGACTGCTGAATTTGACTCATTCTACTTGATAAGCGCCTATGTCCCTAATTCCGGAGATGGCTTAAAAAGACTGGTACTCTTCAAATTTAAGGCATTCAGTTTGCAACAGTTGACATATTCTAGTTTCCATTAATTTTAACAAATGTCTGGTGTTTTCAAGTCATACAGGATTGAAGAATGGGATCGAGCCCTCAGCAACTACATCAAAGTATGAAACTTTTATTCTTGTGTTTCTTTATTTACTGTATCTGTTCTTCTTACACAGACCTAAATGGCTCTGTTGCATCTGCAGGAGCTGGAGAAGTCTAAACCTGTAGTCTTGACTGGTGATCTAAATTGTGCTCATGAAGAAATCGACATCTACAATCCCGCGGTAACTAGCTCAGATTCTCCTTTTCATGTCATTGAAACAATCGTGTGCTTTTTTTTTTCCAACCAAATGTTTTGATTAGGGGAACAAAAGAAGCGCTGGTTTTACGATAGAAGAAAGGCAATCCTTTGGAGAAAAATTCTTAGACAAGGGCTTTGTAGATACATTTAGAAAGCAACATCCTGGTGTTGTAGGTTACACTTATTGGGGTTATCGCCATGGTACCCGCAAAACCAACAAAGGTAATCAAATCTGCATAGAAAAACTGTTGGTAGTTGTTTGATCCATATTTAGATTCATATTTGGATTGTTAAGACTGGTGAATTGGTGTGTGAAACAGGATGGAGACTGGACTACTTCTTGGTATCTAAATCGATTGCAGCCAATGTTCATGATTCTTACATTCTCCCTGATATCAACGGCAGTGATCATTGCCCTATTGGCCTTATTCTCAAGCTCTGATATATTCAAAGCTTCACAGTTCCAGCTTTTTTGGGTGTTTTGGCTAAAGTTCTAAATGGCTTTCAACGAGAGATTCACAATGTAATACTTTTTTCGATACTCTTATTAATGTAATATGAAAAAGACTAGGCCGCTACACAATGCAAGAGATAAAAATCAAGGCATTATTGAACATACAACATGTTTTTTTCACAAATACACAAATTGCTTTCCTTCTGTTTCCGCCATAAAAAACTAGCAATTCCATACATAAATCAACTCATTTTTTTTCTTAATTACATTTTACACAGCTGCAACGGAGGCAACGATGGGTTGAGAAGACTTGGTATTATTGCCAATGCCGTTGCAGACGGTAAAGCCATACCAAACGGAGTTAGGCAAGAAGACGTTATAGTAGAAAGTGACTGATCTGATTGATGAGCCGTAGATCTTGACGTTCTCTGGTTTCCAGCCGTCGGATCCTTGCCTGAGTAAGTAGAGATAACAGACGTTACGCATGCACGGTCCCGATATCTTGTATGTGTCTGAAGAACACTTTTCAAATGCCTTCGAGTGTGGATCGTCTAGTCTCTTCACGTATACCTGATCGTACCAAAAAAACTTTTTTTGTATTTATTTTCCTTTAAAAAGGTAAATATATTTTAACTATATATATGTGATGAAATTTCTAACTTAAGACCTTTTGAATTTTTTGTTTTTAACATGGATCATCGTATATAACTACTAGAATCCAAGTATTTAGGTTGATATTTAGGTTGAAATATTCAAATATTTTAAAGAAAAAAGAATAAAAAAATGCTTAATCCCCACAAACCTGAAGCCACAGCAGAAAATATAATAAAAAAACCAGTTGACAAAATAAAATCGAATTTTTAGATCTTAATTTTCTCAAATTTGTTCTTTTATCTTGATTACATATCAAACCGGATCCACTTGATTTAATATACAGAGTTAATTAAAAAAATAAAAATCGACTGACTAATCATCTAGGATTGGTCAAACCTAAGCCACATTGTTAATTTAGATCTTAATATTCCAGAAACTTTTGTTTGGATGTCAAGGTCGGATTCATTTTCCATTGAAGCAAATCGGAAACGCAGGAAAACAAAAAAGAAGAGCTCACCTCGTTGCCGTACACATCGCCAAACGCAATACTGATCTTATCTCTGGTGTAAGACACAGAGGAACAGCTTGTCTTAATGATCACCGTGTAAGAACACACACCAGCATTCTGAAATTTGCCATCCCAAGAATGAATTAAAAAAGAAATCTAACATGGATCAGAGAATTTATGACATTACCTCTAGCTTGGGTTTAGGGAGAAACGAGTCAATCGCCCGAGGTTTTGTAGTGATGAAAGATCTCGCAGAGGAAGACGATGCGAAAGAGCATAACGCAAAGAGAAACAAACTAATCGCAAATCTGAGCATCTTTCAGGTAATCTGTCGTTGAAAATGGTATGGGAGAAAAAAAGGTCAGTTAGATATTTTTTGTGGTTTGGACTTTGGACCAAGCAATTATCCTAACACGAGGATCACGTTCCTTTTATTCATTATTGGCAGAATTTTATACTATTTTATGTTTGTTTGTCGGAATTACATTGGTTCTTGCTTGGCCAATGAGAATTTAACTGTCTTTTCTTAATGAGTTGTCTTTATGCATATAAACAGAAATTTTATCATTGATAAAAGGGAATTTGGTAAATTAATCTTGTATATAAATTAACAAAGGGAAACAAAGTTCCTTTTGGATTTTGTTCCAAAAAAAAAAAATTTTCCTTTTGGATTCTAAATTTTGGGTTTTCATCTTGATGGGTTTCAAATTGAGTTCTAATTTTGGTGTGTTTATCTTGTCTACTAAGCCACTGGGCCTTGGGCTCTTTTAAAACATTTCTTTCTCATGCAAATTAAATAGCAAATCTTTAATCCATTTTTCCTTTTTTTCTTCCCAAACAAACATTTATTATTTATATTTTTACCAATTATGTCATCAAAATTCAATGTCTTCATCACAATGTAGTATCTTGAAAAGGAATGGAAAAACTTCTATTGTTATTTCCCTCAAATTTTTTTTTTGTTAACAATTCGATAATACGCATTAAATTGAATTCGAATTCAAACGATCATACTAGATGACACTAACACCCTATAAATTTTAGTCACTTTATGACTCAATAAATTTTTTTATTGATGTTTGACTATAAAATAATTACTTCTGCAATAACCGTCGTCATTATTTTATTGAGAAAAAAACTCATAAACATTTCAAAACTATAAAAAAACCTTTGTCATCACTTTTTGTACAAGACATAACATTTAGATAAACAAAAAGTAACAAATGATAAAAAAAAGAGTTATAAAACATTCAAAAATCTAAAATCTAAAGCAAGCGAAATATTTTTATTAATTTTTTTAATAACAAGAAATTTTCAGATCTTTGATCATAATTTCTTTGGTCTCAGATGAGCTGTTGAAAATACATATGTGAGGCGTACTTTATCGTCGCTCCCCAACAAGGCTCGAACTTGTCGACATATACACACAAATGACTCCTTAATGACGACAAGATCAAACTACCTACATTGAGTATTAATCATAATTTTTATGATTTACTCAAGCTAGTTAATTAACTTTAGAACAAACTTTCCTAACCTCACCATTAACGTCTGTCTTTACATCAATGGAACTCATCTTAACCATAGCTTTCCCAAACTCATTATCAAACCTAAACCCTAACAAACCTCTGATAGTACTCGCATACTTCTTAACCACGTCATTTGTCTCGGAGTCCGACCAAAGCCGTTGGTCCGACTCCAAAATGCCGTTACCGTCTCGTAGGTTCTTGAAGAAGCTTACATCGAATTTTGATGGACTGCCAGTGTCAAGAGCAACACGTTTCGAACCGTCTCCATTGGGAGGACAAAGGTTCTTGAGCTGCGTAAGAGATGATGGGCTTATGGTTGGGTCGGAGTTTCCGGTCACAGTGAAGTTGTATAGACGGTAACGGAAGAATTGACAGTCCGTTTGTCCTATTGTATGTGCACCTGCATGACCTCATAAACTGTGTTATCAATTTGGAGAGAAAATATAAAATAGCACATGTTCATCAGAAGCAAGTGTAATTAATTAATATTTTAAGATGGTCTAATATCATAGCATGGATGTTTCAACTTTTTTTTTGTGAACGTTTAATAAGATGAGGCTATATTAAAATACAAAAGAGTATGATTTTTCTGTTCCTTAACAAAATATCAGTGGACACAATTTTTATTATAATATATATAACACTTTTATTTAAAAAAATTTTATATAAAAATGTTACATTTTAAGAACATCAATTTTCTATCCCAGCGCTTTTGAAGTAAAAAAAACTCTCTATCTATGTTTCTTTTAAACACATGTATAGAGTATTAACATACATAACAGCTACGAAGTAATCAAGAAGCAGAATTTTTCAATGTAATGGTTCAACTAATGGTTCAAATAAAGAAAAGGATAGAGAGAGGAACAAACATACCGAGTAGGGTAACGAGATCATGAGTATTCAACCCTTTAGCTTGGAACTTTTGCTTTTGAACAGCAACAGAGTCAAGTGGAGATGGCAGATTCGTTGCTTCCGATGCTAACGAGATTCTCCCGTCTTTACGACCCGTTGGAACTCGCCATCTTGGCCCAGAACTCTGTTTCCGTACGTAATCAAGAAAAAAACTTACAAAGGAATGAATTAAACCCTAACAATTAGGTTTAGTAAAACTTGCGTACCAAGTCAACAGCGTCACGAGCAGCAAGTGCAAGTATATCTGCACATGATACAACTCCTGGACACTCCGACTCGAGCGCCGCTTTTGCATCATCTATCACTTCGAACCCTCTAAGACCACCATTCGCTAGAGCGGCTTGCTCAGCAGATTTCCCCTTGGTTAAAACCGATCCATCACAACCCTAGCAATTGGTCGAAATTCAACTATCAATTAAACACGTATAAATTATCGATCAAAAGAGATTGAGGTTAAAGAAAAATGAACTAGAACCTGAACAAAACAGTCATGGAAATGAAGTCTAAGCAAGCCAGGAGAAATGGAGGGATCAGAACCAAAGTGAGATTCAACCGTGGATCTTACTATCGACTCAGCTTTTGGACACGAGGTTGAATAATAACCATTTTTTAACGACTGACTTCTCACTTCTTTTCCCAACACCGACACTATTATCATTACATAACAATAGTTGCCTAAGTACATTCCCATTTTTTGTTCCTAACTCTTCTAATTTCTGTGATCGATCAACATACAATGATGTTCAAGCACCAACATAAATTAGTATATATATACACAAACACACACACACACACACACACACACACTCACACACAAATTCATATGCCAGCCTTTGTCTCAATGGAACCGTGTGGGGACGCATAAACATAGTGTCCTTTTTTTTCCTTTTGTTTATTTGTTATTTATTTATTTCTGTTGGTATACACACTTGGTTGCCACTATGATGAATTAATGGGATTTGATTTATATTATTTTCATATAATTCTATTCACTCTACGAATTTCGTGCTAATGTCGTTTTCAAAATCACTTCAGAAAAAAAAGTGTCCTTCCAAAATAATTATGATTCGTTTGCTTTACTTAAAAGTGTCTTCGATCTCTCCTCAAACTTTAGCAATCCATGAAATAAAACGTGTTCACAACTTAAGTCTGGTATAAGCCGTCACCATTTTTCTCCCGTTCACATCAGCTTCTCTTGTAGTTTCAACTCTCAATCCTAATATCTCTTTTATTTACTACCAAAAAAATCGAATAATCGAGATTGAATTAATATAGAAGAAAAGCGAAATACTAGATAACGTAAATGAAAAGGATAAAAGCTCATCATAACTAATTTCTATCCAAATTCCAATTCCTTATTCAGCTCCTCGTGTTTAGTACTATTACACACATACACCTTCATGATGTGAACATCATTTAGAAAAAACTTAAAAAGAATCCAACTTGGATGACACGGTGTCGTATTGCAGCCAAGTGGCAGAGCTTTAGTGGTCTCCGTGACGCCTCAACGGAGTTTGCTCTGAGAATACTTTGAATTTTCAGGGAACGGGTTTTGGAAGCAAATACAGAGGCGGGGAAACGAATTCGAGCGAACGGAATCCGCCATGGCAGCTCGTAGGAGAACTTCTTCAGTGTCAATTCCAGATAAACCGGATCTGATGGAGCCCAAATCAGCACCATCGGAGCAGAAGATGACCCGGAAGACCGTCGCTTCCGGTGAAGATTTCCGTCTCGCGCCGCCGAAACTGGGAGTGATCTTTGTGATCTCTACTCTTCTGTGCTCGCTCTATCTTTACCTTCTCTGTTTCCACTACAAGGTTGATAGCGAGCTTAAGCGCTCGATCCTTATTAACGCTGGGGTTAGCTTGGTGGGGTTCTTCGTCACACTCAAGATGATTCCTGTCGCTGCCAGATACGTTCTCAGGCGTAACATGTTTGGTTTTGATATCAACAAAAGGGGAACGCCTCAAGGAGAAATCAAAGTGTAAGTTTTGATCCATCTGTGCGTTGATCAGCTTACAAAATGTGATCAAAATTTGCTTCATTTCCTCTTTTTTTTTCAGGCCTGAGTCATTGGGTATTGTTGTTGGTCTTGTCTTTTTGATCGTGGCGATAATATTTCAGTATTTTAATTTCACTGAAGATTCGAATGTAAGTATGAATTGTTCTCAGCCTGATCATCCCATTAACACTTGCGCTGAAGGATCCTCAATTTGGCTAATGATTCTTGTGCAGTGGCTTGTGGAGTATAATGCAGCACTAGCATCTATTTGCTTCATGATTTTGCTTGGATTTGTAGATGATGTCCTTGATGTGCCTTGGAGAGTGTAAGTTCAAATTTCATATAGTTTGTTTTTGATGAAATTCACGCGCGTCAAATTTTGATTCACATGTTCTCTCTTGTCAACCTAAAAAACAGAAAACTTGTGTTGCCATCTTTCGCTACCCTTCCACTGTTGATGGCTTATGCTGGACATACAACCATTGTTATACCCAAACCTCTTGTTGCTTATATTGGCTTGGAAGTGCTTGATCTAGGTACTTGTACATGTTACCATGTTACACTCATCTGTACACGTTTACTCCCATGATTGTATCGTTGGAGGAGTTAAATGATTATGATTAGCTTAATAGATGTTTGATTGTTTGCAGGACGGATATATAAGTTATATATGGGATTACTTGCCGTCTTTTGCACAAACTCTATTAACATTCACGCTGGTTTGAATGGCCTTGAAATTGGTCAAACTGTTGTTACTGCCGCTGCTGTAAGTCCTATGGGTCATATATAATGTCTTACACTTCTTCTCTATCTGTTCCTTTTTGGGTTGAGATATGATGTATCCCAGTTACTTGTAGATCCTGATACACAACGTAATGCAAATCGGATCATCTACTGATCCTGAGTATCATCAAGCTCACGCCTTTTCAATATTTCTTACTCAACCGCTGATGGCAACATCCTTGGCATTGCTTGCTTACAATTGGTAAAATCATTCAGAAGATTTTCTCTTTTAAACTTGATATTTATTTAGTTGAAGTAATGCTTTCTCTGACCAGTTCTTGCCATCTTCTGTTTGTTAGGTATCCTTCTTCAGTTTTTGTTGGAGACACTTACACAGTCTTTGCCGGAATGACTATGGCAGTTGTTGGCATTTTGGGTCACTTCAGGTATACTTCCAAAACCTACTTAATTTTTATGATGCACGTCACTATTACTTGAAAACTATAAACTCTAGCCTTCTTATAAACATGTCATAGCAAATTATTCTCATGCTATCTTTCTGTTCTGAAATTTTGCTTTTGCAGTGAAACCCTCCTCATCTTCTTTCTTCCTCAAGTTCTGAACTTTCTATTGTCGCTTCCTCAGGTTCATATCTAATTACACTCTTCTCCCGCATACTTATAGTCTTGTGAAATCATGTTTAAAAACATACTATGTATAACTCTTCAGCTTGCTGGCATTGTGAAATGTCCGCGCCATCGTCTCCCGAGGTAACCATCTTTGTGTTCTTACCTTTTGTAGATTGATAAAGCACAGACATATCACTCAACTTGTCTTTTGGAATATCCAGGTTTGATACTGCAACCGGATTACTGACCGGAACAAAAGATGGGACACTCGTCAATGTTTACTTGAGGTTATTTGGTCCTAAATCAGAAAAGTCTCTTTGCATCCATCTTCTCGTTTTCCAGGTAGTTCTCAAATACATGTTCATCACCACCATTTTTATGAAAATAGTCTCTATTGGTTTTCTGATACTCTGCTTTGTTTCTACTACAGGCTCTAGCCTGCGCCTTCTGTTTCGCACTCCGACACTTTCTTGCTGGTTGGTACAAATAAATCTGCAACCTGAAGAGGTTTTAGAAGATCCCGTCTCTCTCTGTTATTGAGACAGGTCATACATACAGAACATAACTTCAGTTACTTGTACAATCTAATGTAGCAACGTTATTTTTTTTGTTAATACGGTGTCAAGTAGTACCTCAGGAAGACAAAGTTCAGTCATTCGCTTTTGTTGAACGTAATGGCAAAATTTTCAAAGACAATGTATCATCATCATCAAGAGTTTGGATAATCCCCGACAAGATTATAAATCAATACCGTAAAGATTCTCTCTAAAAAGCTAATCTCTTCTCAATTCCAAGTTGTTTTTTTTTTCTCACGCAAATATGACAGAAGCTAGAGATCTATGTCCATGGTTTCTCCGCCTTGGTCTTCTTCGTTGGTACTGCTTGTCCAAAGTTTGATGGTACGGTCATGCGATACAGTTGCGATACACGAGCTATCTGCAGTGATATCTAGAGAGGCGACTTTTGACTCGTGTCCTGCTAAGCTTTTGACAAGCGAGAAATCTTTGCCTGACCAAATCTGGTATAGACGAATTGTAAAAATGTGCAATCAAACAATACGCAAGTGAAACAGAAAATTGATTAAAAGGAATACTTAGGCAAGGGACTACAGAAGGATTTACATTGACTTTCATGTCGTATGAGGCAGTGGCCAGGAAGTAGCCTTCTTGTGGCTCATACTTAACTTGAGACACGAGGTTAGAATGAGCTGGTATAATGTACAATGATTTTCTCATTCTTAAATCCCAAATACGGCATTGATTGTCCTCACCACCAGATGCTAAGTGATAGCCATTCGGAGAGAAATTCACTGAGAGAACCTGTCGAAGCATAGAGAACAGAGGAGATTTTAAAAAGGTCAGTAAATGATCTCACTTTTGCCTGAAAAAGAGGACCAAAGAATTAAAAAGTTGGTCTTACCGGTTTAATGTGTCCTTGGAAGACGAGAATAGTCCTACCCGTGCGGAGATCCCAAACCCGTGCAAGTGAATCAAGCCCGGATGAAGCTGCCAATGCTCCATCTTGTTGAAATGCAATTCCGTAGACACTGCGACTGTGACCTTCTTGCAAAAGCAGCTCCGCTCCTGTGTTTATATCCCACAATCTCCATGTTTTGTCAAAGCTTGTTGTCCCGAGGTACTTCCCGGATGGGTGGAAGGCAACACGTGCAAGACGATCCAAATGACCTTCAAAAGTTTGTAGGAGTGTTCCATCAGTTTTCCACAACTTTGCAGTTCGATCAGCAGAAGCAGTTGCTAGGCAATCATCCACAGGCGAGAACACAACATCAGTTGCACGTTCTTTGTGATCCTTCAAGACAGCAATCTTGTTTGTAACTTGAGGCATCTCCCATAATTTAGTAACTCCACTCAGGGAACTAGCCAAAGAAAAACCACGAATTACTAAACAGAAGAGGAAATATGTGGATTACAAGTCAACCTAGAGAATATTTGATGCAGATATAAGGGACAAATGCATTTACTTTAGACATGAGATATGCTATCGATAAGATAAAAGGCATAGCTAACTTCATGGTCCACTAAAAAATGGAAGGAAGAAACTGAGGAAAACCAGTGGATAAAGTGTTTACAGATAGAATAATTAGGATAACCCTCTACTGATATATCAATGAAATTCAATATGCAGGTAGAATGTAATACAGACCAGGTATAATCAAACGGAGACTAGCAAAATAAGCTCCAAGCCTAAGAAACATGATGAAAAAGATAACAGAGAGACAAACCATGTGGCAAGTATTTTTCTATCTCGAGAGAAGGAGCAGCCAGTTAGAGGACGATCATCCCCAAAATTACTGCAATCAAGGACCATGCCTTTGGCCTGCTTTAAAGCCCACTTAGTCTCTGCATCGATGTCTTCATCTGGATCATCCCTCCGCCGCTTTGCACGCTGAATCCTTACAGCGGCTCTCTTGATAGAAAACTTGGCGATTTCTATTCTAGCCTCTCTAAGCTCCTTTGGACCCTCCGTAAAAAAGGGGTATTCAAGTTCTTCATCGTCCAATTCTTCTTTTGGAGCCGCATCTTCTTCATGAGCTTGAAGCAGTTTATCCAATTGGCCGCCAATATCAAGCCTAGCCATCAGCTGAGCCAGCCTAGCTCTTCTCTCCATTTCCTGTTCCCCAAATAGAGTAATGGGCTCACCAAGTCGTCTAAGACGGTCTCTAACAGATTTGTCATTTGTTGGAACTGCGATAGCAGCGGCACGGCGCTTTATCAACAACTCTTGCATTGCCTTTTCTTGTCTTTCTCTGACCTGCCTACTTTCTTCAGATATCTCAAAATGTTCATCCTCTGATTCTGAATCTGAGTCACTGGCTTTCGCTCCACCGTTTTGTGAAACAGGTGGCCTAAAAGTAGGTGGGCGGGCAACTGGAGGATGTGGAACCATTGGTATTGGAGCCATTGGTGGGAGAAAAGAAAGAGGAACCACAGGTGGTATGGCAGAGACGCCTGCAGTTATAGTAAAGGTGAAAAAAAAACAAGAGTTAGGAACTTAAGAGCAACGTAATCTATAATCTTAAGCTGGAACTGGAGCTGCTGTGGAAAAGGAGTTATAACATCAATTACTCGAATACTAAATAAATCACCTGGAACTGGAGCTGCTGTGATTTGAGTTATAGGAACTGAAGCTGAAGCTATTGGTGCGAATGAAACGTTATCTTCTTTGTTGGGTTCCATGTCTCCTAGACAAAACACTGAAACAAACAAACAACACACAGAAGAAGAATTCCAGATCAGTTCTCATGGGCATTGTACATACGACGCATCCTAAAAAGCAAAGGTCAGTGGTAACTAATACTCTCTTGGGAATTTAAACAAACAGTTAACAGTCATTGCATCAAGCTTCATTGTCACTTCCTATGCCACATCCGTATAAAATCTAGAAATTCTAACAGCTATCGAAGAACGGATCGAAGTTTACCAGGAATCTCCAATCACGTTACTCTCTTCGAGACCCAATCACGAAATAGGCTTCGCAGCTGATCGAGCTTCGTAGTTCCTGAGAAAAAGCCCATAAACTAATCAACAACCCAATGGTTAGGAATCTGAGTTCCTGAGAAACAAAAAGAAGCTAAAGCAGAGACTTTTATCGTAACAAAGCTCTTCTTACCTCTCCAGAGGCAAGTAGCAAAACAGAATTGAAGCGAAGAAGACGAATTGAATAATTTTGGGAGACAAACTTGAAGACCAACTTCTCTGAAACCGGTAGATCCGCATTAGACCCGAATTTCCACTTAATTGGGCCTTTTTATTATGGGCTTCATATTATTTTGTCAATAGATGTGCTTCATATTTTTTGTCAGCAGATGGGCTTCATTTTTGTCAATAGATGGGCTTCGTATACACATATAGTAGAAACCCCATAATAATTAAAAAAGAATACAAAACATTAAAAAAAATACACTTGTAAGCCCTCGAAATCACTAGCAGCGACGATCCACTTCTGTTTTGTTAAGACTATGAACGCTCGCTATAAAAGAGTATATATATTATGTACATACACTTACAATCTCATCTAACGTCTAACTTCACGATTCATGTGTAGTGTAGCTTTAAAATTTATGTGTCTTTTGTCTTTCTTTATCAATCAACCACAAGTCGCGGATCTCTTCTATATGTCAAATAAAAATGGGAATCAGTATTTTGATACCAATGCAAAACAAGACTGATTTTGCTTGTCCTTGACCTCATTATGTTGTGCATATATTAATTTTCATAAACCTTCACAGTTTCGATTTTTCGAAAATGGACTTGTGATTCTTTTACAACCATATGAGTTAAACAAGACATTTTTAGCCTCTCTACCATGTTTCAATAGAGTATCCAATTCGGGCAATATTCTGAAACGTGACATACAAAAAGTCACAATTTCAGGCTTTAGAAATCTTGACCCCTTACTGCTCCTCCTCTTTTACTTTCAGTCAGACTTTTTATTTTTTCTTTGTACAGTGTTAGTTTCTTCTGATGTCTAAAAAGTTGGCCAACCCCACAATCTTTTTCTCAAACATTATACTTAGTTTTTGGTGAGTGGTATCTATCAGTCAAATGAGTCAGTCTAAGATTCAAGATATTGATCCTACCATATCATATTAGTATCCACGTGGCGCAAGCCGAGACATGGCTTAGAGGAGGGACCGGTCCCTTTTACTGCCTATGGCTCGTGACTTTGTTTTCTCCTAAAGTGGTTCCACTTTGTTTTAGACTTTCAAGCTCAGCCATTAAGATAGACTTGATGGTTCCTCTTCTTCTTCTTCTGGTTCCTGGACTTTTGTCTGCTCAATTTCCAAGTCTTTTAGATGTCTTTTCGCGTTATCTCAAGTCCTTTTCTTACTCATGTTAGTTACTTACTTTCTATCTAGTGCAGTGGGTGAGGAATTGGCTCCACTTACCACGTGAAGATAGCTTGATAGGATAATCTCTTTTCTATGCTCTATAACCTTCAATAGACAATAACTCACTTGTCGCTATCGTTTGAAATACTTGGGACTTGATGCTTGATCAGTCATTGTTTTTAAAGATTTACCTTCACTCTAGTATAAGATTTCAAAGACTTACTAGTTCATTGAACTTAATAGCACAAAGGCTCTATACTTTGAATCTTGTTAATTTATCAAATTTGCCTTATTTATTTCTCTTTAGTTTCAGAAAATCACTCAAAACATATCTTCTTAAGTGTCCCTACTCCTTCAGATATTGTTCTACGAGGTAATTATTATTCCCTTTATATTATTTCCTCATTTTTACTGTTATAGTTTGTGCCCACTAACACACAAGCTTAGCTTTAAATTAATTATTCCTTCACAAATGATCATTTTTTCATTCTATGTTTTTAGTCTAATCTTATAGTTTTTCTTCACCTTAATTATAGACAAAACTTGTTATATGGGGTGTAACATTATGCCTTTGAAATGATTGTGTTACAACTTTTCGAAAATGCTTATCTTTCTCCACATTGTTCAATGGGTCCAAAGAAGACTGATTTGTCGCAAACTAATTTACTCTCCAAAACATTGAAAACAGTTCCTGAGTTGTTGAAGGAGACTCTCTTATGGTGTTTCTCTGTAGAGATGTAGTTTTCTTAGTGATGTAAGAGTTTCTCAAATTTTGAAGTTGCGCGTGAAGAAGATGGTCATTGTCATGAACCTAAGGGATCACCTTAGGCTTCATTTCCCTTTCAAACCTTTTTTCCCATTATATCAAAAATTCAAACTTCTGAAAGGGAAAGTGTCTGCCACATGCATATGTAAGAAATAAACTCAATTGTTATTTTCATAAACCATTTCATGACTAGTTGCTGCATATAAATGTCAAAGCTCTTCGTTTATCTAAAAAATAATCGAAGATTATGGGTTAAAATCTTAAGTAATCTCAAAATTTTATTACTTCAACTATATAGTATAAAAACAAGGTGTTTCTATTGAGTTTGACAAGTGTGGTTAAACTTAAACCAATGGATTAGAACCATTTGGCTGCGGTAAGTCTTTTAGTATATAATGGATAGATTTTTATAGGAAAAACAAATCAAGTAAAGAAAAGAAATCTTCTACTAAATAAAATATGTAGCGTTGATAGTTGCTATCTAGTTTAATTACTAATAATTATTTTGTTTTTAGAATTAATTTTTCTTATTCGATGTATATATATATATATATATTTGAAGCTTATGTCCCTTGTGGTTAGACACTTATACATGATTTTCATGCTAGCGTTACGATTTTTTCTGTATTTTTTAATCTACAGGTTGTATCATGAGTTTCTAGCTAGCTAATTAATTACGAGTGGAGTTAAGTCATGATACTGTAATTTCTATGATTATGTTTTTTGGTACATAAATATTTGTAATACAAATCACTAATAGGTTTTTAACGTATATTTATACTTATAATAACATAACCCGATTAACCATTGTTTTAATTTGCAACCAAATACATCCTGTAAACGTTAAATCGTGAACTTCATGTTGAACGTGCCATGAAAGTTTCAAAATCATGTATTTCATGTGGATAAACTCTTGAAAATTGAATTAATAGCCCTGATATGTTGATATGAAGACAGATTTGTTTTTTTAATATTAACATAATGCAAGAGGTAATCATCCACATGACAAGAGGAAAAGGTGATTAGATGTATAATATGGTGTTTTACACAAAAACCACATAATTTATAATGAAAATATAAAATATTTCATTTGTTCACTGAATTGGTTTTGTTTTGGTTTCCTGATCCTCCAACAAAACCATCAAATGCTATAGTTTGTTTTGCCTTGAATATTTTATTAGAAAGACAAAGGACAAGTGCTACGTTTTTATAATGATTTAAATAAATGATCGTTAGCAAATCTTAATGAATGGTTCTCGCTCTCAGAAAAAGGTTATTTACAGTATAGTGTTGATTACTCCTATGGGGCTAAGGTTCTATAGTGCTAATAGCACAAAAAATGAAATCATACCTATCACCTATGTTTAAATACACACCTACTCTAACTCACAAATTGTGTATCAATAAAGTTGGTTTGCTTGGTTGAAAGAATTTTCATGATAATACGACTAATAAAAAAATAGAGGTTCAATTATTTCAATACAAATATTTGTGTTTACGATTATAAATAATGTTTTTAGTTCGCGTTTTGCAGTTATAGTTATATGTCTATAAAATCATTAGAATATTTTTTAATTGGTCAATATAATAACTTTGTGTCTTAATGTAACATCAAATACAAAGACACACACACACACAAATGTTAGAGCGTAGATTGTAAACGTAAGTATGATTTCAAACTTTGTGTAGTCCAAGTTGTGAGATTAAGAATACGATTGTTCGTTTGTATTTACGTTTACATTTTAGTGTGTATTTTTTTTAATGAAGCCACAACTTGTAGAATCTTTAGCAACTTTCGTCTTGTTCTTTATTCTTTTCACACTCGTTTGTAAATAAACCCTCGTATTATCTTCAATAAATTTTACGTTACAAAAAAATAACGTTTAGAACAAATGAACAATCAAAGCCTAGAACAACAAAACATAAACTTATAAATATGTCGTAGGGTTAATGTAAGGTTTGGCCAATGAGACTCATCCCTTAAGAAAAATATTTGATATTCCAAAAAGGTGTTTTCTTGTAAATGAATCATGTCCAACATTTGGATGTACTATACAATTTGAAAAAGAAAGTTGAAAAGAAAAGTTATATCTAGTGAATGTTATGAACATTTTGAGCTAAATTCTCATAGGCTAAAACACATTCATTAATAGACAAACTAAGTTGTTTTCTTCCCCTAAATAGACACCTAATTTGTTTTCTTACCCTAAATAGTAAATAGACAACTTTATACAAGTACAAAGCATATGTTGAAGATTGCTTGGTGGATCTCTTTGCATTAATCAACCAAAAATAAAATACTATAATATTTCGTTGGTGATAATGGAGGTCATAGGTCTACAAATTACAATACGACCTGTAGAGGCAATTGGTAAAAAGATTCACATCCCAAAAATAAAACTTTAAAATGAAAATTGGAGGAGAAAGAAGACATATAGTTTTCTGAAACAAAAGAAAGAAAAGAACCCATCACTGCACAAAAAAGGTATCTCTATAATAATTGAAGACAAGAGAAACCTAATGTCAACGAACTAGCCAATGAGCCCAACTCCAAAATCACCACCTCAACATTCTATCTTGGGACCATTTCTCTCTCTCTCTCTCTCTCTCTGTCTGTCAAATATAAATAGCTTGAAATTGTAATATCTAATTGTAATGCTAATGGATCCTAGGTGGTAATTTGGCATTTTGACTTAATATCCGGTTTATGCTATAATGTTTCCTTTTTAAATTGACTATAAAAAATCGAGATGGATATAGAGATTCATGTATCACATAGAGTAATGATTAATTACGTTTGTGGAGTCTAACCTTATGTATATTTGTTTATTTTTGCGGCAATGGTGGTGGTTTAATATCATATTGTGCGCATCATGATGCCATTTAAACAGTCTGAATACCCAACTATCTTCTTATTGCAATCTTCACGGCGATTTACTTTTGAAAATTATTAGAAAAGAAAGAAAATATAAAATGAAAACTTTTGAGTGGAAAGTGACACTACATTGAGACCTGCAAAAACTCGACAAGGCCTAAATAAACAACTAAAAAGAATTCACCCACAGAACAATGAACCTTTACAAAGACAAAACCAACAACAACTTAGTGCCACTAAATTGATAGAATGCCAATAATGTTGCTGTACGGAAAGAGACTCACTTGGGGTCTACTGAAACTTATGCTCTTCTTGATAATGCATTGATCCTTCAGAACAAGAAATAGTAGATATATACAACATTCATACTAGACAGAACAAGCTCGACTTGTTCACGATACCGACCGGTTAAGTGTAGCATGAAGAGAGATAGTTCCGTGCCATTCGACTTCAATGCTCTGTTATGCTTATGTCTAAATAGAGAAGAATAACCTCTTACAGGCGCAAGAAAAGGTGTCTTCTGTGAGCTACAATTAACAAAGGTGAATTAGCCAATGCCCCCAATAATTGGGACAATGTAATCATGAAAATAAATAAAAAAGTAATAAAGCAAATAGAAAATAGAATGTAACACTTCATTAAAAAAGAGAAGCAAAAAAAAAAAAGAGTAATAATGCTTAGACCACTGGTTTTCATTGCACACAAAGTCACAGAAGACAGATACACGACGAAGGGTAGTTATTCACTGCAAATCTGTTGACATAATTGGTCACTGTAAACTTTTTGCTTCATAGACTCGTTGAGTCATTATATCCTACGACTATATTTGTTGGATGCCACTTGATATTACTAAAAAGAAAGTAAAAAAGGAAAAACATGAACCTATCAGTGTACAACACTCCTGTTCAAATGACCAAAATCAATAGGTACCTTTGATATATATATTTATATTTATTCGCGGTGCCTCCTTTGTTCAAACTGTCACTCGACTGCCCACATTACAATCTTCTTCAGCCTTTGCTTCCGACTGTGTTTGCAAGGCCCCCTTCATCTTTCAATCACACAACAAAAAGAACATTACGTATACAACACATACCCACACGTCAACACTATACATACACATATCTTTATTGCACCTACCACACTCGTATTGCACTTTCAATTATTTCTCTTATAAATGATAATACCGTGCAAAGAGCACATATCACCTCCAACTAAGATCTAATTACTCGTGAAGAAAAATCATGATAAGGACTTACTTGGTACCTCAGGACCACCAATAGGAACAGAAGCCTACAAGTCTTTTATATGCTCACTTCAATATGTCATGCTGAAAGTTGAGACTCTTTACTGAGCAACACAAAGCGCTTCCACATACAGATGTTGGATTTTTCCTTTCTTAGGCAACTTATGGGCAAGAGAAGATACACATGATGAATAGCAATGATCACGTAAAGATGAAAAATTTATATGCAACAATATTATTATTTCTCCTAAGAATTTGGAACAAGGGATTCTTGGTTACGTCATGTGTGTTCAGAAAGCTCTGCATCCATCCTGCAAGGAGTAGTAGCCAATATTGGTCCTAAGGGGTAACTTAGTTCCAAGCTTAATAATCAAACTCAAATGCTGCAAGAACTGGCAGGATTCACTGATGCAAAAATGGTCCAATAAGCATGATCCAATGAGGTCACCAGACTCGGTGTAGAGGGTGGTGGGCAAGATTCTCTTCCCTCAAACTGAGCTCAAGTACCATGAGACCCAAGTAGGGGCCCTACTGTACATGCTCTGGCAGTAAGTGTAGCCAAGAGACAAAATAATAAGAAGAAAAAACTATGCAGTAAAACAAAAGTTTTTACCTTTTATGCAGGAAATCTTGGCAGGGAGAGAATGCAAGTACCCGGGATATGAATTATTAACATAACATTAAAAAAAAATTAGGAAATATTTTTTAGTAACTTTCATCCCTTAAAATATGCAACACAAAATAAAATGTCACAAAGATATCTTAATTTACAGAAAGAGACAAAAAGTAAAGGCAATCCAGCTATATAATGAACACAAGTATATGACTGTACCGCCCAAAACCTTTCCTTTAAATTCCCTTCTCTACCTCCTTTTTCTTGAGAGTGCTCTAAACCTTAGGTTTACCTCTACTTTTTTTCCCATATCATCCCCCCTCTCAGTCTTTATAATTTCTCTCAAGAGAGTAAAAAATGGGATTGACCTCATCCTTACGGTTCCTTAGACAAAACAGCAAGACTTTCCTCAGAATCTTCATGATCTTGGTTCTGAGCTGTATACCAGGTAGAACCAATCTTTGTTCCAATCATTCTGTTAGTAGCCCAATAGATTTCCCTCCTTCGAATCCTTCAGATATTCGTTCCTCATTAGATTCGCTTGATTTGGAGGGTTACATAAGCTTCGATGATGTCCACAATGCGTCCAAGGACTTTGGCAACAGATACCAGTTACCACCTTTGGCAATTCTGCATCCGAGGTCAGTTTCTGATATTTCAACAATGATGAGGCATATAGTACATCTGGGCTCCACCTCAAATCTTACAGTAGCAGCCAGAGGCCATGGTCACTCGCTTCAAGGACAAGCTCTAGCTCATCAAGGTGTTGTCGTTAACATGGAGTCACTTCGAAGTCCTGATATCATGATTTACAAGGGGCAACAACCGTATGTCGATGTCTCAGGTGGTGAATTATGGATCAACATTCTACGGGAGACTCTAAAATATGGTCTTTCACCAAAGTCCTGGACAGACTACCTTCATCTGACTGTTGGAGGTACTCTATCCAACGCTGGAATCAGTGGTCAAGCGTTCAAGCATGGACCCCAAATCAACAACGTCTACCAGCTAGAAATTGTCACAGGTACTTCATTCATGCCTCTATGGTAGACTCAAAAAGTATATGCATCTCTTCAGGAGCGAAAACACTGACGACTAAAACAAATTTTAAGACTTAAATAAGAGCGTGTAGTCGCCAATGTGTAAACACGCAACACACATTTGTAACTTGGAGCAAGGAAAGATTATATAAACAAAACAATAGATAAACTATATATTTCACATATTGAATCAGGGAAAGGAGAAATAGTGACCTGTTCTGAGAAGCGGAATTCTGAACTTTTCCACAGTGTTCTTGGGGGACTTGGACAGTTTGGCATAATCACCCGGGCACGGATCTCTCTTGGACCAGCACCACATATGGTAAAGTTCCATCTTGAGCATGGCTATTGGAATATGTGAATAGTCAGAATATTTATGGTATAACCAGTATCCTGACACAGTGAAATGATTTTTAAATAGGTTAAATGGATCAGGGTACTCTATTCAAACTTCTCTGAATTTTCAAGGGACCAAGAACATTTGATTTCGAAGAAAAATACTTTCGACTACGTGGAAGGATTTGTGATAATCAATCGAACAGACCTCCTCAATAGTTGGAGGTCATCATTCAGTCCCAATGATTCCACAGAGGCAAGCCAATTCAAGTCAGATGGGAAAACTTTGTATTGTCTAGAAGTTGTGAAATATTTCAACCCAGAAGAAGCTAACTCTATGAATCAGGTGAGATGAAAGCAATATATTTTCAGACTTAAACTTCTAAAGAGACAATCACTATACTCTCTAGATCAAATCGTTGGTTTCTAACATAGCAGGAATGGTTGCTCTGCAGGAAACCGAGAACTTACTTTCACAGTTGAATTATATTCCATCCACTCTGTTTACATCTGAAGTGCCATATATCGAGTTTCTGGATCGCGTGCATATTGCGGAGATAAAACTGAGAGCTAAGGGTTTATGGGAGGTTCCACATCCCTGGCTAAATCTCCTGATTCCCAAGAGCCGCATATTTGACTTTGCTACAGAAGTTTTCAACAACATTCTTAAGAGCAACAACAACGGACCTATCCTTATTTATCCAGTCAATCAATCTAAGTAAGTGAACAAAAAATGCCAAAAGGAAATTCTTCCCGTCAGTCTGAAAAAAAAAATTACTAACCATATTCCACCACTTTTTATGTTGTTGCAGATGGAACAAACATACATCCTTGATCACTCCAAATGAAGATATCTTCTATCTGGTTGCCTTTCTCCCCTCCGCAGTGCCAAATCCCTCAGGGGCAAATGATTTGGAGTACCTTTTGCAACAAAATCAAAGAGTTCTTAACTTCTGTGCAGAAGCAAACATCAAGGTGAAGCAGTATTTGCCCCATTATGAAACTCAGAAAGAGTGGAAATTACACTTTGGAAACAGATGGGAAACATTCGCAAAGAGGAAATATGCGTACGACCCTCTGGCAATTCTAGCCCCTGGTCAGAGAATTTTCCAAAAGGCAACACAATTATCTCCTATTCAACTTCTCTAAGTCAAAGGCAACAACATAGAGTCTATCATGCTGCCAAAAACCTAGAACTGTAAATTGC
Organism: Schrenkiella parvula; assembly: GCA_000218505.1. Taxonomy (NCBI): domain Eukaryota; kingdom Viridiplantae; phylum Streptophyta; class Magnoliopsida; order Brassicales; family Brassicaceae; genus Schrenkiella; species Schrenkiella parvula. The sequence goes on along the minus strand of CM001190.1, from coordinate 8,245,127 downwards.
AAACGTAAACATTTCCAGTTGTTCCTTGTAACGGCTCAGCTAGGCAACACGAGGGTGAAAAGTTCATTTTTTTGTTGGGTTTCTTTTGGGAAACAACAAATTTTTGCAGTGAAACAGGTTGAGACACTGTATAGGATCCATGAAAGCCTACAAAAACTGTCACTACATTTGTCATCATAGCAGGAAATAGATGGTCCAAAAAACTCAAAAACATTCATCAGAATCTGTTTCTAGTTTCTCAACAAGTAAAAAGCTCATTTTTGCTATAACATATGATATCTGAATCTCTATGTCTAGTCTAAGCAAACAATAGATAAAGCTTCGAAGAAAAAAATCTCGAAATCAAAACTCACAAACTCTCGGTGTAAAGAGACTTACCTTGGAGAGACCTAAATCCAATCAAAATTCCAAAGGGAAATCGACCTCCGATTCTCAATTGAGTTCACGAGCTACAATTGTTCTTTCTCCCATCTCGTTTATTGAACAAAGCTACAATTTTCCGATCATTTTTTTCGAAAGCAGCCATACCCATCTTGTGATTAGCCTTATCTCTCGAGAAATCCCAGAAATTTGGCGCCTTTTCGCCATGAATGAATAGCCCGAACATAAAAGCTTTGTTTTTTTGTCTCTTCAAATTTGTGATTTCAAATTTCACTTCGTTTGTCACGAGTGAAGTAACACACACGTGTGTGTATATATATATTTGTTTTGTTTTATTTTCTTTTATTTTCCCAGGGTGGTGAGCCGAAGCAGACGCTCCTGTTAATGGCGAAGCAAGTTTGGTAATATAAGCAATCCCAAAAACCCTAACAGTTAGAGTCACTCTATACATTGACCTGCTTCACCTCAGCACGCAAGGAGATTCGTTTCCCGATAGATTTCTTTCTAAGCCCCTAAACTTTCGATTTTTGATTTTAGAAGAATCGAATATTTGGGATGTCTCCGCCGGCAGTAGAGATTGGGTCTCCTGTTGAAACTATCTCTTCTTTCCTTAACCCTACCGAGAATCTCTCTGCCTTTTTTCCGGAGAGTGTTCACTCTCTCGATCAACGAAGCATGGACCCTTCGTCCTCCTTCTCTACAGGACCCGGTATCGGGAATGGAATCCACTTCGGGTTTGGAGCTGGTTCAGGGCAAAAGACGAAGAGTCGACAAAAGCCGAGGCTAGTCAAACTGAGGAAGAACGGTAGAAAGGTGAAAGGAACCTCTTTTTCCGGTGAGATCCTATCGGGTTTCAATCCCTTTGCGCCGCCGCCAAGTAAAGGTAATTTTGTTTTTACATTTCTGCCGTATTCGATTTCCTTACAGATTCAGCTTCTGATACTTTGTTTGAGCTGATTGTTTGTTTTTAGTTTCTGTAGGTAGTCTCCATACGAACAGTGTGAATGATAGAAATGATGGCGAGGCACCTGGGGATAAATGTTTTGTTTTTGGGGCTGATGGAAACAGTTCTGGTGCGAAAGCTACTTATCCAAGTAATGCCTCAGTAACTCCATTATCTGATGAGGAGGAATTTAGCACACCTTTAGGTAACTTTGTCTTTGGTTCGGAATTCACAAAAGAGCATTCAGATGATGTTTTACCAAAGGTAGATAATGATATTCCAGAAACCATCAGAATGTGTAATGAAAGCACATCTTGTGATGCGGAAGGTGGACTTGGGTTTGATAGTGGTGAAAATGGAAATGAATCTTGTTCTGATACTTATAGAAAGCCTGACAGTGTGCAAAAGGCTGCTGATAAAACTGTAGATGGTTCTGAAGTGAACCTTCCTGCTGAGATGAAAAAGCTTAATATCACTGATACCAGGGTTCATGGTAGCAACAGCTATGGGGAAGCAAGAGAATCCAATAACGCTCCTGCATTTATCTTTGGTAGCTCTGGAAAAGCTGATGCTGAATATAAAGGTGCGGCAACATCAGGACCATGCTCTTTCAGTTCCAATGGTTTCTGCCAAAGTGATATGGCAGCGGATAAACGACCCACTTTTCATTCCGGTACTACCAACCTAAACCACTTAACAAGCACTACCTTTGGTACAAGAACATCCTTTGACGATTTCAAAGTACCCCTATGTGATCCTTCTTTGCTTAAGAACAGTCTATTTCCAGAAATGAGCAGAATTCCAGTACATATGAGAAGAAAACGTCTATCCAAGGACCAGAGATCAAAGAAATTCAAGGAGAAAGCAAAACAGCATGAGCCGAATAGATGCAACGATCAGGCTTCTGAGGGAACTGAGTCTCAAGAAAAACTTAGTTCCCCTGGATATTCCTCACCCATGGATTTTTCTCCTTATGAAGGTGAGAAATCCAGCAATCAATTTCCAACAGAAACTCCTCTGACATCAATTGATCCTTCACATTCAAAGGAACATATAAATTCCCGTTCGACCAATGACTTTAAGGTTGCCTCAGCCAGGGATCCATCTGTATTCACGGCAGAGGATCGTGGAAGTAGTCGCGTGCCGGAATTTTCTTTCTCAGCGTCCACCTCTCAGGGGGAAATATCAAATAGAAAGCTTCAAGCTGTAAAGAAATATAGGAGGAAAGTTAATAATGGTTTTCCAAAGAAAAATCTTAGCACTACCATGCGAAACAATCAAGAGAATCAACCTGTGAATACAGGTCAAGTCAAACAGGAGTCAAGCTCCTCATCTGTGATGCCTGATGTATGTGAGGTTTGGCGACTAAGGTATTATATTCTAACTTAAGAGCTTCAACATTGGCGCTTTTTGAATGCACCGAGAATTTAGAGAAGTAATGTTTTGTATCAGGGGAAATCAAGCCTACAAAAATGGTGATATGTGTAAAGCTGAGGAATGTTACACACATGGTATTAATTCCTCCTCTTCAAGTGATAGATCAGAGTATTCTGTGAAGCCTCTTGCGCTTTGCTATGGCAACCGTGCAGCAGCAAGGATTTCTCTTGGAAGATTGAGGGAGGCTATATGCGACTGTGAGATTGCTGCTTCACTTGATCCAAGCTACATTAAAGCGTATATGAGAGCTGCAAAGTAAGTTTACGGCGTACTTTTCCAGATGGTTGTTTTGTTGTTATTCGTATGAATCATATCCGTCGGATAAAGGAACTTAGATCATGTACAGAAATTAGTGTATCACCTTGAGTCAGTTCGTCTTCTTTGCTTAAGCTTTATTATAGCTTCAGTGTGAAGGAAGGTATTCATTCTTGTTTTACAAGTGTCTTCATCTCCTTTTTCCTGACACCAGCTAAGGTCTTAGATCAATTTTTTTTCCGAATTTGCTAAGAAAGTGTATATCCTAGTGAAAATTGCACTCCATATCTAGTAAAATTAATGATATGTTATATAATGGAATTTGATGTATTCATAATTTCTTTTATGTTTGCTTTAGTTGTCATCTTGTGCTGGGGGAACTTGGATCAGCAGTGCAGTATTTTAAGAAATGCATGGAATCCACCTCTAGTGTCTGCTTGGATCGACGAACTACTATAGAATCAGCTGAAGGTTTACAACAGGCTCAAGTATGCATTCTCTCCTCAGCTAGATCACTGTTCTACAATGGTCCAATCAATATAATTTTACAATTTATCAGTTCGTATATGGTAGAATTCTTTGAATGTTTATTCGTCCAAAAATGTGCTGAATTACCACAGAGTTCTGTTAATTTCTAATTGAACACATTTTTTTTTTACTTACCGGCAGAGGGTAGCTGACTATACCAACTGTGCATCCTTATTTTTGGAGAAGAGGACACCTGAAGGCGCATCTGACTCATTGGTTCCAATTGCCAATGCCTTGTCAATTAGTTCGTGCTCAGAGAAACTGCTTCAAATGAAGGCGGAGGCGCTGTTTATTGTAAGTCATCTTTCCTTTTTATTTCTCAAAAATTGAATTTTACTTTCACTGAGCATGAGCTTCCATGTCCATTTTTCAGACCCGACATTATAAAGAGGTGATCGAGCTTTGTGAGAATACCCTTCAGATGGCTGAGAGGAATTCTGCAGCAGGGCTTGATGGCATGGAAAATGTTGGTGGATTAGGGTTTAAGCAGCACTCACTAATAGTTTGGAGATGGAACATGATTTCCAAGTCGCACTTCTACTTGGGAAATCTTGAGATGGCACTTGATATATTAGAAAAGTTAAAGCAAGTGGGATCTAGCAGCAATGAGTAATTACTTTGTCTATGTTGTGCAATAATGAACTTATTGGTATACGTGTCTAAACTTTATTTGTGATCCTGGCTGATAATCTATGTTTTACTCGGTAGGAATCAGGAAGAGTGTAGTGACTCACCAGCTTCTTATGTGGCTACCATCTCTGAACTTTTACGTTACAAGGTATGCTCTATAATGGAACTAAGGGGTTCTTCATATTTCTGTTTGGTATAATGTTGTTTTTAACATCAACGGTTCTGATATAATCCTCTATCATGCTTCCGTGCTGACTACTTTTTTTCTCTTTGCGTTGGTGACATTTACCAGAGATTTTTTTTCTGTTGGTTGCAGAACGCTGGTAATGAAGCTGTTCGAGCAGGAAAGTACACGGAAGCAGTAGAGCAGTATACTGCTGCACTATCAAAAAAATGTTGACTCACGTCCTTTTGCTGCAATTTGTTTTTGCAATCGTGCGGCTGCTAATCAGGCCTTGGTCCAGATTGCCGATGCAATTGCCGACTGTAGTCTTGCCATGGCTCTTGATGAAAACTACACAAAGGTATAATTGTACTATTTTGCTTTTAACTCCTGAGCATGCACACATGAACCTTTCTCTGAGCTAAAGCAGAATTCTTATGACCTTTTGTATTGGAATTACTGTAGGTTAGTGCAGTAAGATTCGTTTGTGGGAATACCCATCTTCCTAAAAAATTATGTCTTCAAACTCATGAACAAACAAATTTGTGTATATCTTTCAAGTTCTCATACAAGAACACTCCCAGTTAGCTAGATAGAGCTTCTTCCAAGATTTTTTTTTTCACATCTGAGATGGATGGTAATATAATTTATACAAGGATCATGCATAATTTATTTCTTAAAATGTGGTAAGGTACTGAAACAGCATGTGACCATCAGTTTCTTGGAATGAGATTTTATTCAAAAGAACAAACCCTACTTGTCTTTCCATTTTCAGGCAGTTTCCAGGAGAGCCACACTACACGAGATGATTAGAGATTATGATCAGGCAGCTAGTGATCTCCAGAGGCTTATCAGCATTCTCGTAAAGCAAAAATGGTGAGAAAAAAACGTCAGAGACATCTGCTGATCGTTCAAGCAGCAGGAAAGAACTAAAGCAGGCCCGTCAACGGTTGTCTGTGATGGAAGAAAAATCTAAAGAGGGCATTGCTCTGGATTTTTTCCTCATCATGTATGCTCACTTTTCGCAGTCAATTATACAATTCATGTTTTTGGAGACCAAGCTAGAATTTATTTATTTTATTCCAATATAATTGTATGCTATTCATGCTGTCTCTATTCTCGTTTTGTTAATTTGCAGGGGAGTGAAGGCATCTGACACTGCTGCTGACATCAAAAAGGCATACCGGAAAGCAGCTCTTAGACATCACCCAGATAAGGTAATCTATGTTTTGCTTGATGACAATGTTGCAAATCAGTATTTTACATGTGCTGATATTTCCTCTTTGACATATATTCAGGCTGCACAGATTCTTGTCAGAAGCGAAAGCGAAGGACCGTGGTTGAAGGAGATATTAGAAGAGGTTCACAAGGGTGCAGATAGGCTCTTCAAAATGATTGGAGAGGCATATTCAGTTCTTTCTGACCCAACTAAGGTTTGCTTTCTCTCAGCAAGCAAATTTGGCCTTTTCTGCTGACAAACCTTTAAAGCGATTCCTGTTTCTCCTCTATAAACACTTACTAGGAACAGAACATCCTATGACTTTCTGTGTATGAAATATTACTGATCAGGTTTTTGGTTTGACAGAGGTCGGACTATGAACTTGAGGAAGAAATTAGGAAAGCGAGGGCATCGAGAGAAAGCTATAGAAGCAGAAAGGCTGCAGAAGCAAGTACCCCTCCATTTCAGACAAGTCCAAGCAGGCGATACTGGAGGGACAGCGGGAGGACATACCGAAACACGCCTTCTTGGTGGTAGAGAGCTAAAAATTCTTTGTGGCATAGACCATAGGTATCCACTGGGTTCCTCCTAGGTGAGATATTCCAGAGCTAGTGAAGTGTAAAGATGTGCTACAAATCAATACAGCAGCTGATACCAGCTTGCATACAGAGAGAGAGTTGTTTGTTTCAATTTTGAAAAGGGAAAGTGATGTAACTGAACTAATGTTTGTTTGCTTTTGCGGATTGTACCTTTTGTAACACATCCAAAATATCAAAGAAATGAAAAACCTAATTTTGTGCAACACATCCAAAAGATTAAAGGTGTCTGAAGCGCCCAGAATGCTTGGCTTAAACTTAAGTTTGGTTCATTGGTGACTTATATAATAGCTCAGTGAAACCTATTTCGTCACAACACAAGGCATGGTTTTTAGGAGCTCAAGCAAAAATTTTGATACTTGAAAATCTCCAGTTCAATAGATAAACAGGTGAAGATAGACAAGAAGAATAATCTGAAACTACAGTCAATTCAGAGCAAAAATAAACATCATGACACTCAAAATTAATATGGTAGCTCGAACAGCAAAAATGATCATCGAGCAGCCTGCGCCTGGGTATGTTCTAAGACCTGACTAACTAACTTGTAAGTACGTCCAGACAATGCTTTGGTGTGGTTTATCAATTGCTCATGCCTGCATCATAAGAGTTAGAATGCTTAAGTTCTTTTTTACTATTCATGCAAGTATCAATGAGAATTAAAATATGCTCTTTTCATACACGTTGGGTTGACTTGGCTCCATGATAACAGTTCCAAACTCGGAATCAATCTTGGCATCGAGCTTTGAGGTTCGAATAAAGTTCACAATCCATCTCTCAGCTTCCTCATAGTTCAGATTTAGTTTCTCGGCTAGAAACCTGCCAAAGCCATAAGATCCTCATTATGTGCAAAAATATACTCCCAAAATAATTTTTCTCCTATGAATTAGAAGCAGTTGTCAGACAAAAAAAACTGCACATGCTCACTTACACCACGTCAATTCGCTGATGGATTCTGCAGTAGGTTTGAAAGATAAATAGACGGGCATTCTCAAGAAACTCATCCCTCAGTGGTACCGCAGAAAAGTTCCCATCCTCAATTCGTTTGCCAAGGAAGGGATCATTCACAATGACCTATATCGTTTCAACATGTAAGAGTTTCAATATACGGCTCTGCAATCACATTCAAGCAAAAAATACAGGTTAAGGCTGCTTTACCTCTTCACACTCTTTCATCTTCTTCTGAGCCCCATCAAAGTCATAATGGACAAAGACACAGGCCAAGAACTTAATTATGGGATCCTTGTAAGAGTAGTGCTCTTGCTGAATGACTTTAATGAATTCTTTTAATTGGGGCCTTCTCCTTTTGTTGACTATAAAAGCAGTTGCCAAGTAACGCAGCAGGTGAGGAGCACTTGTTTGTATGACATTTAGATACCTATAATTAAAAAAAAATCAAATGAGTATCTAGAGAGCTGAAGAAAAGCAAAGCGAATCAACTTCAGCAAAACTCTAATACGACAACTACAATCCTAATAAAATGTAGAAAAAGGAAAGAGCCAATTATCTAACCAGTAAGCTGCTACTTACCTAATGATAGGAAACATTCTGTCACACACAAACACAGCCTTACTCAGATCCTGCTGCTAGAAACTAATCAGAGATGCACGTAAAAAGTATGATTACATGCCTAGTTTACCTAAGAATCATTTAGATGCAGACCTATATGAAGAAATGTAGAAGCGCAGATGGGTTCATTTAGTAAGTAGCCAGGGTAGAGAGTAAGATAGACCTACGAATTATGATGTTACTTTCACATTGTAGAAAGGGAGCGAGAGGGATGCAAGTCAGAAAGAAATGGTGCAGAGAAACAAAGGTAATACTCACTTGTCTTGGTTGAAAAGGTCAATGATTTGTGTCCTCCCGTTATCATGCTTAAAGAAGATATAGAGACCCCAGTGCATCAACCATATCCGGCTCTGCACCTGATTTAGTGGAGATGCAAAAATCTGAAAAAAAACGATGTCTTAGCACACACTTGCATCTATGAAGGGCTCAGAGACGCAAGCAAGGAAAATCTAGAAAAAAAACTTTGAAAAAAGAGACCTTTGAGTCAATAATATCTTTCAGACGGTTGAGCTCTTCAAGTGCAATGTCCCAGTTCTGCATCAATATTTCAGATGCGAGCTTTCCCCACAAAGCATTCAGACTTCTTTCACTGTTGGAGCAAAGGGTTCGATACTGGTAAAGATAATCAGCAGCTCCAGAATAGTTCCCACATTCAAACTGGAACTTGGCATACTGATACAAAGCTTCAATCTGGTCTGGACCAATCTGTTAAGACAAATGTCCGATACGTTAGCTCAATACACTCTTGAGCCACGATTTCGCATCGAGAACTACGATTAATGATCATGGGTGTGAACGAGATAGCAAAATCAAGCAAGACAAAAGCAAACCTGGTATTGTTCTTTCAGCATCTGGAGATTGTACTGCTTGTCAGACCTCAGTTCCTTCACCGCATTGGCGTTCAGAAGGAAAGACACGAGTGGCGCAGCTGCTTCCTCCAGAGATTTGAGCCTAGCCACCACTTCCGCTCTCCTCTCCATCATATCTAGCAAAACAAAACCACATTCGTCAGTTGAGCAATCAAGCGAGACATGGATGGTTACAGAGGGGAAGTAGGCACCTTCGGGAGCATCTTCAGTGTGGTATAGGCTTTTGTGAATATCCATGGCGTAGTCGACCATGTTTGTCTTGTTCAAAAGCTCGATCTTGAACTTGAGGATCTGCTCATCAGGATAACGCTTACGCTCCTGAAGGAACTCAAGCATAGGAAACACGAGGTGTCTATCCAGATTTGGCGCGATGAGAGGGGTCAGATCATAGTTCTCTTTGCTTTGCGTCATCCTTGCAATCTCTCACACCACGAAGCTATTCAGTGATAAAGAAAAAGAAAAAAAGACCGTTCTTTTAATCACTAAAAACGGCAGAGACGAAGTTTGAAAGACGGCGATGAAAGTGGCAACATTCGAATTAGGGCTATTTTGCGGCAGCTTGGAATAGAATGTTTTTTATTTATACACGTAACCAAGTATTTCACTAAAATTTGATTTTTACCTCAAGATTTTATACATTTAAGTTTTAACAAAACGGTCAGAAGCTGTTTAACGTATCTATCTGTGTTCTTGTGTCTTGTTCAATGAGGTAGGTATGATGCTCAAACCCTTCCAAGCCTCAGATCTACTTCATGCAAGTCGCTCAAATACCATGGAAATGGAGATGCAATTTTATTATTATATCGTAGACAAACACACCACACAGAACAGTTATTGAACACAAGACATTACAAGTCCACTTGCTTTATTGATACTAATATTTGGACAAAGGCAAAGCTGGATGATGCCGAGCAACTGGACTGAGCTACAACGTAAGGGCTTGCACATGGTGACTGATGTGGTCTTCGATGAAGGTGGCAATAAAATAGTAGGAGTGGTCGTATCCTGGTTGCAGACGCAGTAAGAGCGGCGCATTCACTTTCTTGCACGCTTCTTCAAACTTGTTGGGTAATAACTGCTCAGGGTAGAACTGGTCGTTTTCTCCCTGCATTGGATGGAGTTTAAGGAATTTAGCATAATTTAACAAAGCAGTGTTTTGGTTCACATGGGGATGCAGACCACACTCCCTCTGTGTTCATAAGATACAAGATTGTCCGACAAAGTGAGGACGAAGAAGACCATGCTGTAAAAGGGTTTTACCTGATCAATTAGAATTGTGGCAGACAGATTGTTGAACTTTGAAATAAGACAAGTGGCATCGTATTCCTGAGATTCAGAAAAACGCAGAGAATAAAATCACTATACCGTGGCAGCTATATGCATACTGAATCAATCTTGTAAGGTACTTTTACCTCCCAAGCAGCCTTGTTGTCACCTAGATAATTGGTGAATGCCTTCTGTCCCCACGGGCAATTTATGGGATTGGCAATTGGAGCAAATGCTGACACAGACTGAAAATGCCAGATGTACGTAAAGATTCTTTTAATTAAATGATCAAAGAGTATAAAGTCCTAAGTTGAAACATATTATCTACACCCGATTCCAAGTTCCAAGCATTGTACTCAACATTGAAGTGTCACAAGAAAGATCACATAGATCTTGAAGCACAGAAAAACAACAAATTCTGAAAATTAATACCTTATACTTATCGAGGTTCTTCAGGTAAATAGTAAGAGCTCCATGTCCACCCATGGAGTGTCCAGAGATAGATGCCCTTGTTGTGTCAAGCTGAGAAAAGTTTTCACTCAGGAGTTTCGGCAGCTCTGAGACAATGTAATCATACATACGCCAGTTCTTCCACTTTTCCTGAGTAGCATTGAGGTAGAATCCAGCTCCTAGTTAAAATCGAACAGGAAAGAAAGCAAAAATTATCACCTTCGTTGCAAGAATGACCTGAATACTTTAGGACCAAACCAATAAGTCCAAAGCTACAATTGTAACGCAGAGGAAGATAACGTTGTATACCTACACCTAAGTCGTAACTGTCTACTTCCCCTTCAATATTTAGTCCTCCTACAATATCAAAACCATCAGAGAGTGTTAAAATACAAATCAGGTAAAAACGTTACGACATTATAAATATTTGGTTTGTTTAAACATCAAGGGAAGATGATATGCCAGAATTAAAACCAGGGCAAAAGAAACAAATAAAAAGACTCTGGCTCACTTGGAGAAGTATCTGGAGCAACAAGAGCAATGCCGTGAGTAGAAGCAGCACGTTGAGCCCCGGACTTGATGATGAAGTTCTCGTCTGTGCAGGTGAGCCCAGAAAGCCAGTAAAGCACCTATCAATCAACAAGATATTTTGGCATCACAACGATAGATTCCAAGAAACAAACATGCAAAACTAAACTCTTAAGCTAAGAGACATGAAATCCAACAAACGTCCAATAAGAATAGTGAAGAATAGAGCTAACACGATAAAAAAATAAAAATAAAAAAAGCATCGAGATGGAGCTGAAAGCAGGTGGATAATGATAGACCTTTACTTACTGTAGAAAAATCAAATCTTTACACGGGAATATGAATCCACAAAAAAAAACAAAAAATCGAGATCAAAGTAGTGAAGATGAAGGAAGATCCCATACAGGAAATCTATGGGAAGACGAGGCAGAAGGAGGGAAGTAGACGGAGAAAGTCATGGAACATCCAAGTGTCGCACTGTAGTGTTTGTATCTTTTGTTGTAGCCATCGAACATCTTCGTGCTTCCGATCTCGCTAAGCCCAGTCTCCATTTCTCACTCACTCTTTCTCACAGTCTGCAATTCCGGAAAAAGGAAAAAAATGAGCAGATGCAGCGAGGAAGAAGAAGAAGACACGATCGAAGGAGAGAAGTCTATCACTTTCTACAGTGGATCAGAACCCACTAAGATATTTCCAATCTAACCACTCAGCATATGTTAAAAATTTCGGCCCATCAGAGCGGGTCTTCCAAGGCCCACCTTCCAAGGCCCACTCGAGTAATTAAGTCCTCGTTTAGTCAAGAGCCTCTCTATTAACCAGAGGATTTGATTTCATTAATTGAAAAAGCTGTAACATTTACATACATGTGTGTGTGTGTGTCAATGTAGCTGACCTTTTATGTATTCGGAGGAGGAGAAGGTGCTTCCCAACTGTTTTCAAAACAAAGATTTAATGATGTTTTTTGTTTTCTTTGTAAAGAAAAAATGAAATATACTGTGGGAAATCAATTTGATTGTAAAGTGTGTTATTAGTTTGTTAGGTGATCAAATCATTTATACATATAACATATCATATGATAGAGAATGGGTTTTTTTTTGCGACGGACCCATTTATTTATAACTATTAACTTGTATATAAAATATATATGTTTGTGATTCGGTGTAAAATAATAAATGCTGGTATAAGTATATCTAAAAGCTCACCAAAAAGTTGCTCAGATTGAGAGAAGAGAAAACGAAGAGGACTAGTTCCAAAAAAAAAAAATTTGGAGAAGTAGTTTTCTCTTGTGCCATTAATGACTGTGTCCGAAGTTAGGCATCTTCCCTTAAATAAAATACCCATAACCAACTGAAAAATTCAATAATTTTTTTTAAAAAGTCTCTCCCTTTCCTCAACTGTATCCATCAATGCTTATGTCCATTCCTCTCCCTTGCACAAAAGCTTGCTCTGTAGTATTAATTTAAACTCATCATTTTTCATTTTTCTGCATGCAAGTTTTATGATTTTTGTGAGTAGATAAATAAATACTCAAAATCTTCTCATGCGTTTTCTCTTTCTTGATTTGGCAATTCTCATGAGCTGATTTGGATTTGTTTGATATCTTTCTTTATGGTTGCCGACACGAAAGGTTTGTTCTTGACTTGTGTTTTGTTTACGAACTTTCTTATTTGGTAGATGAACAACTCAAGACGGAGCTAACAAAGTTGTATTGTATTTTATTTTATTCCATATCTTTCTCTCGATTTTTTCTTCGCATTTTCGTCAGGTTGCAGCATTACTATTTAAAGCTTTTTCGGTATCTATTGCATTAATGTCTGGTTTTTGATTTCCCATTTTTGTTATATGGCAGAAGAGGCTAGAACACACAAAAAAAAAACTCAAATTCTGTTTGGTGAGAAAATCTGAGTTACCGAACCAAGAAAGTCTTATTCTTTTAGAGCACGAAGCTGACTGGTAATGCCCAAGTTGGTCTTCTTCTTCTTTTTATTCAAATCCCACTTTATATCTTTGGTCTGTATGATACAAACCCATATATAAATCTGTAGTAATTTACTCGAACTCCACAAAATCATTTCTAGAATACATTGTTCATTGCCTTTGGCTTGAGTTGAATCTCTTGGTGTGGACTAAAGGAAAATGGTAGGAAGCATTGAGGCCAAGAGCCTGCAATCAAACGGTTCTGTTCAATATAATGGTCTTAATTTGGAGGAGAAACTTAATGAGTTTCGTCGTCTTCTTGGGAAATCGGACAAAGATCCGTTAAGGATTGTGAGTGTTGGAGCCGGTGCTTGGGGAAGTGTTTTTGCAGCTCTTCTCCAAGAAAGCTACGGAAGTTTCAGGGATAAGTTTCAGATCAGGATATGGAGAAGAGCTGGTAGAGCTGTTGATAGAGCAACAGCGGAACATTTGTTTGAAGTGATCAATTCGCGGGAAGATATCTTGAGGAGACTGATAAGACGCTGCGCATATCTAAAATACGTCGAGGCAAGGCTCGGTGATAGGACGCTCTATGCGGATGAGATATTGAAAGACGGGTTTTGTCTTAACATGGTTGACACGCCACTTTGTCCTCTCAAGGTTGTGACAAATCTGCAAGAAGCTGTGTGGGATGCTGATATTGTTGTTAATGGATTGCCTTCGACTGAGACACGCGAAGTGTTTGAAGAGATTAGCAAGTATTGGAAAGAGAGAATTACGGATCCGATTATTATCTCTCTGTCAAAGGGTATTGAAACTGCTCTTGCACCAGTTCCACATATCATTACTCCAACAAAGATGATTCATCAAGCAAGTAAGCTTCCTCTTCTTCTTGTTGATTTATCACCTTTGTATTGAGTCTATTGACACATCTTACTTAGTTTTCTGAAATGTTAACTCTTTGTGGAATTGGTTCTCATTTTTGGTGTTTGTGGGTAGCTGGTGTACCGATTGAAAATGTACTGTATCTTGGAGGACCCAACATTGCTGCTGAAATTTACAATAAGGAATATGCTAATGCTAGAATCTGCGGAGCTGAGAAATGGAGGAAACCACTTGCAAAGTTTTTAAGGCAGCCTCATTTCATTGTTTGGGACAATAGCGATCTTGTGACACATGAAGTCATGGGAGGTCTCAAGAATGTGTACGCCATTGGAGCTGGTAAGTTACTGCTTGTACACAAGGATTCAAGTGATTACCTCGGCTCTGATCCTTCTCGTCTGTGTTTTCAGGAATGGTGGCAGCGCTTACTAACGAGAGCGCTACAAGCAAATCAGTGTATTTTGCTCATTGTACATCTGAGATGATATTCATAACTCATTTACTAGCAGAAGAACCTGAGAAACTTGCAGGGCCTTTGCTAGCTGACACTTATGTGACCTTGTTAAAAGGGCGTAACGCATGGTATGGTCAGATGCTCGCCAAAGGGGAAATAAATAGAGATATGGGTGATAGTATAAGCGGGAAGGGAATGATTCAGGTACTTAGTCGTGAGAACAAATCCTTGAAAGAAGTTTGAAACTTTTGGTGTCTATCAATGCTTATTGTGTGAATGTTGATTCTTGTTGAATAGGGTGTTTCTGCAGTGGGAGCATTTTATCAATTGCTTAGTCAGTCTAGCCTAAGCATATTGCATTCTGAAGAAAAGAAACCTGTAGCCCCCGTCGAATCATGTCCTATTTTGAAGACACTCTACAAGATACTCATCACAAGGTAAATATGAAACCTTAAGAAAGTTTGTTTACAAAAATTTGATAGAAAACAAAGGTATTAACCTTTTACCAAGGATTTGCTGTGACATGATGGAAAATCAGATTTCTAGTTTTCATGAATGTCTTGGGACTTCGTGAGAGATCGAATCTCTTTAGGCACTTGCTTCTTCGATTCTCTAATCAATTCTGTTGTTCAATATTGTGTCTGTATTTTGCAGAGAACAATCAACACAAGCGATTCTGCAAGCGTTAAGGGACGAAACATTGAACGACCCCAGAGACCGGATTGAGATTGCACAAAGCCATGCATTCTACAGACCTTCCCTTCTAGATCAGCCTTGATTAGTCAGTCATGGCTTCATGTAATCCAAACTTGTTGGATTTGATTACGAAGAGACATAACATAAATTACTTGTGCAAACTGCAGATTTTGCTGCATTAAAACATCATGTCTTAATATGGATTCTTGTTCAGTCTCTGAGTCAATATAATCCTTGTAACTGTATCCTTCTCTTTATGATCAATGAGGCCATATTTGCTCAAATAATTTACTAAATGAAAAAAAAGGTTTTCACTATTTGATCAATGAGGCTATATTTGATCAATAACCCATTTTTTACTAAGCAAATATCAACTTCAATGTCCCAAAAGCACTCTACTTTAGACTATTCTGAAACGTATTCTGAAAGCCAAGCAAGCTCCCTGTGATTATACAAGCTAATGGTTGTACCATCGAGTCCAAGAAATAAAGAGAAAGGTTGTTCTGTAAGGTCTAATGTTAACTATACCAGTGAGATCGGTTATGACTCCATCATCTGCTTTGTACAATCGGTTAGCTGCAATTTAAGCTGCCTGATGCAGTGTTGAAGCAGATCTTCTTTCTTGAGCTTATAGTAATGTGTTATTTTCAGCTCCTTTGCTATGCTTCTTAATTCCTTGCCTGTCTTGTCCTTCAACTCGCTTATTAAGATCAATGGGTCACCCATGGTCTTCCCACCTCTTTGTCTAATTCGGTCTATCAAATCCAATGTTGAATCTGAAAGCTGTGCAGGAACACTTGAACCCTTGATGATCTTGGGTGTTGACTGGGTTGGTTTTTTAACTGGATCAATATAAATCTCGCCACCTTCACATCCTACTTTCTGCTTAGTGTTTTTGATCAAACTTGTGTTCATGCCTTTATTATTGCTGCTGTTAGAATTTCTCTTTCTCGTCTTGATTAGGACTGACCCAGGATGCAACAATGCTTTACCCTCTGTCTTTATCCTTGCCTCGGTAAGCATGTTTGTGATCAGCTCGTCTTTAACAATAGTCGTCACAGCTTCAGGCTTTGATAGTTTGCTTTTCTCATCACATGGGGTTTCTCCGCCTTTCTCCGGTTCTTCGCACATTTCTAAGAGAGACTCTGTGGTAAAAGGTTCAGAAGCATTTTCGATGTCTTGCAAGCTATCTCTTTGCTGATGATCCTTCAATATTTCTCCATCTTCGTTTGTAGCATTTGCGTTTTCTCTCACCTTCTCTCTGGTCTCTAAAATCAATGGCCTCAAAGTTGAACTTCCATTATTCTCTTGGCTTATAGCAGATGGAGATTTGTTCTCGGGGGCTTGTTTTATATGATCAAACACTTGGTCAGTAACCAAGGATGAACAAGAATGTTCCTCAGCTTCCTCAATCTTGCTTGCCAACACAGGACTAGAAGAGGTATCCCCAACTTCTGCAGCCTGCTCATCATTGAAGAACACACAGCATTTTCACTACAAACATCCCTGGATGCAAGTCAAAGGATTCAGAAAAGAAGAAATCTTTACAGACCTCAACTGTTATTGGGTCATTTGCTGCTGTCTCCTGAGGCTTTAACCTTGTTTCTGGGTCAATTCCTTCAGTATCGTTAGTGGAATCTTTGGTCTCTATAGTTTGAGCATCGCTGATACTAGATGTGTTTTCATCTTCGTCAAGAGACGAGTGTGCAGAACTTGTGTCAGCATTCGGAAGAGTAGCACTAAGTGTTTTGTCCTGTAGAACACATAACAAAAGCACAACCCGGAATCAATCTGGGAATATAAATGAGACAAGTAAGTTCGGTTTCAGTCAAATCAAATTAGTCTCTAACCGAATCAGAAGCGCCTATATCACGCGAGTCACTGGTCCCAGAGGAAGCCATATCATTTTGAAGCAAACCCAAATCCTTGTCAAGCTCATCGATTGCAGCGTCTTGGTTCTTCTCGTTCAGTATCCGCCACACTAGCTCACAATATCTCTCCTTCTGGAAATTTTCTTCGAGCACATCTAAAGAAACCCAAAAGCAACAACAACCGATTTTTGTCCTCAAAAGAGAAATCACATCGATAATACAGAATCAAAACAAATTAACAAACCATGAAACACACAATTCTCGGTCGAACCTGTTCTGCAATCAAACCAAAATTCACAACCACGTAGAGGCTTGCGAAGTGTATCGTCTTGCACAACTAAAAAAAAACAACACACACACACAACAAAACAAAGAAACAAAAAAGGTCACAAGACAACAAGTAGTATAAAACCACATATGAGCACGATTGATACAAAAAAAAGTACCAAATGGCGGACCCCAGAAATCATCATCATCATCCATGGTAGCGACAACGGAAAGCCGCAAAATTCATCCTGTAAACCAACATTTTCCTCCCCACATTTTAAAATTTCGAGAGCAATTCTCACTAAAGAAGCAAAACATAGTAATCTATCACCAACCTCCAAAACAAAATGCGAGAAAAATTACTAAAATTTACACGAGGAGGAGAAAACGAGAGAGTGAAAAAATCTCTAAACGATACCGGAAACAAAAAATCCCGTTGAGAATTCGGAAAGGAGTACGCCGATGGATCTTCCAAAGTTTTCCTAGGGTTCGGAGAAGAAGTTCGGCGAGAGAATTTAGTGAGAGAGATGAGAGAGGAGAAGAGAGAGAAAAGGCTGGCAGTGAAAGCGACGAACACTCTCTGCAATATAGAGTAGAGTGTAGAGTGTAGAGATAGAGAGAGAGACGTCTAAAACGGTGAACGGGGAGGCTACAAATGGAAAACCAACGGAGGCGCGTGGAGGGAAAAAGTATTCCCCGTTTTGCCGTTTTAGAATCTCATGGGGACCACGTCAAACCGAAAATATCAACCGTCAGATCAATTGACTTTTATGATCGAACGGCTAGGAAATCATGACAACCTCGGATGGCGAAAGCGTAATTATATGGAAGACCAAGGGGTCCCGCGAAACTTCATGATCTTTTATTTTTAATTATTATTGAAAACTGACATCTGAGAACGACGTCCGTACATTTGTTGCTTTTTCCAAAGATTTTTTTCGTCCGCGTGACAAAGATCACATTAAAACTTGAATTAATACTAATACTATTTTTACTTCCGAAAATAGAAACTATGGCTTCTATGCAAGGCCAATAAAAAGTTTTATTCTATGGAATATAAGCACTTTTCAAAAAAGTATTATTCAAAAATTATGACTTTTGGAAAGGTATTAGTATTATCTTTCCACCCTTTCTGGACGTTTTTGTCTTACATATAAAATAACATACAATTAATTATTTCCATCGATTCTCATATTCAGCCATTTCCTTCAATCCACATCAGAACATCTAAATTCGAAAAACTGATTACAGTTGAATGTTTCAAGTTGTATTAAAAAGTAGGTCAAATTTGTATTTTTTTTTTTGCTCCTGTTCTCAAATAGAACTTTACACCCGCTTTTCATTTGTTTTTTTTTCATATTGTTTTTGGTCGTTGAGGTGTGACAATGTACTTATTTTTATTACTTCATATTGATTAAGTTTTCCCCAACTAACTCCTTACTACACTTACCTTGGAGCTGAAGTGATCTAAGATCGCAATGAAACTCAATTGTTGCGTAAGAAGAGAGAGAATCACATTAGAACCACAAGTTCAAGTAGAGGAACAAAGTTCGATTCGTGGATTAAACAAGAATTTGCAGAATCAACAAAATATAAACAAGATAGCAAACTTACATATTTGGAATCACTGTCCTAATAACAAGCCAATAAAAAATCAACATAGAAATGGTATTAGGCGGAATTGGAAGGAGGACCAGAAGGAAGCA
Source organism: Schrenkiella parvula (assembly GCA_000218505.1). Classification (NCBI taxonomy): domain Eukaryota; kingdom Viridiplantae; phylum Streptophyta; class Magnoliopsida; order Brassicales; family Brassicaceae; genus Schrenkiella; species Schrenkiella parvula. Next base: position 8,226,503 of record CM001190.1, on the reverse strand, counting down.
GCTCATAGCCATCGTGATGGTGAGAAGACTCGACGGGTATGCATTTGAGGATAACGGCTACAATCATGCTCAATGATCCTATCAAGATTGATAGTAACCAATGTTGCCAGCTCAATGGAACGGTGCTAGCAAATGCTCCAAGAAACTCCACTATGATCACTTGAAAAACTACCGTCACAGTCATTACGCCTGTGAACACCCAGCTATTGAACATTCCTGTGAACACATTTATCTTCTCCATTTCGCGGCTATTGATCTCATTGAATACCTGTGTTTACATGAAACCATTTTGATTCTCATGTTACTTATCTTTTATGTAAAGGGCTTAGGTTAGCTTTTGTTTTTGGAGTTGTACCTGGCAAAAAACGAAGGAGTTGAAGATGACTGTGTTAAGAACGGCTGTTGAATCCGGACCATTGAGATCAAGAAGAGATTTGCCTGCGAAATTGAGAATTCCTAAGACGATCAACTGGTAAACGCTTTGACCTGCAATGTTTCTCCACATGGTTTTGGTGATGAAGCTTGCGGTTCTAGCGATTGGTGGACGTTTCATTAAACCTTCATTGGGAGGCTCTGTTGCTAAAGCCAATGCACCGAGTGTGTCCATGATCATGTTGACCCAAAGCAGTTGCACAGCTGTCAGTGGAGCAGACCCTGGAAAAGAAACCGAGAGAAAAACGGTTATAGCATGAGTCTATGACGAAACATTGGAAGGACGATGATGTTTGAATGTTGTTTGATGTGTTTGTGATAGATACCTGTGATGCAAGCAGAGACAAAGTTGATGATCAGAGCTACGACATTAACAGTTAGCTGGAACTGAACAAACTTCTGAATGTTTATGTACACCGCACGTCCCCATCTAGCCACATTTACTATCGTCTTGAAGTTATCGTCCATTATGATCACATCAGCATTCTCTTTCGCAACCTGCATATCGGGAATGGACACAAAAAGGAAACGTTATCGAGTTTTCTGATTAACAAAACCAGTAACAGAGAATATTCAGGGTTTACCTCTGTGCCAGCTATTCCCATTGCAAGTCCAATGTCTGCCCCATGCAATGCAGGGGCATCGTTTGTCCCATCACCTGTCACTGCAACTACCTCTCCAATTTTCTTCAAGTTGCTGACTAAAGTATGCTTGTCCAATGGCAGAGACCGAGCCATCACCTGAAGGCAGAAATAAGTTTCACATTTTATAGAGACAAGTGAACAAATAACAATTTATTTCTATCTACCAAATCCATGTCAAAGAACCTGAATTTTGGGTATAATGGCCCTCATTTCATGAGAAGGCAAATCCCGGAATTGTGAACCTTCAATAGCTAAACCTCCTTCAGTATATATGCCACATTCCTTTGCAATTGCTTTCGCTGTACTTATGTTATCTCCAGTGACCATACGGACGGTGATTCCAGCAGCTTGACAAATCTGAACGGCTTCCCTAACACCCGGGCGTACTGGATCCTTGATTCCAACAACTGCTACCATTGTATAGCCTCCATCAGGAAGATCTCCACTGGAAGCTTTATCTAGATCTCTGTAGACCAAGCAGAGAGTCCTCAGAGCCTCCGAGGCAAAACCCTCTATGACATCAGAGATATTCGTAATCCGTTCTTCAGTTAGTGGAACGGATTCTCCATTCGAATCCACAACATTCTCACACATTTTCAACACTATTTCGGATGCACCTTTGCAGAAAGCCCGTGCACCACCTCCAGGAAGAGCTATAAGAACAGACATTTTCTTCTTGTCTGAATTGAATGGCTCGATCTTGAGAATCTTATGCTCTTTACGCTGCGCGGCAAAGTCACCACCTAAAAGCAAACCAAATTCAAGTATTGCTCTTTCTGTTGGGGATCCTAGGATCTGAGTGTTTCCATCTTTATCCTTAACAACTTCAGAATCAGTGTTCTGAAATATGCCCTGGAAAAGAATACTCTGAACTTCTTCTGGTAGTTCCAACTGAAAGCTTTCTTTACTTCCCTCTTGCCTCTCCTGAACCTTATCACAGATCCATACTTTGTTGACCACCATGTGGTTAGTAGTTAAAGTCCCTGTCTTATCAGTGCAGATACAAGTAGAAGAACCCATAGTCTCACATGCAGCCAGATGCCTCACAAGTGCCCTGTCACTCATCAGCTTCTTCATAGCAAACGCCAAACTCAAGGTCACCGCCAATGGCAAACCTTCGGGTACAGCAACGACAATGATAGTTACAGAAATTGCAAAGTAGTCCAGTAGCGTCAATGCATCTTCAGATGACCAGTTGGTGACGCTACCAGCCGTTGCTTTCTCCAAGATAAACCTTATGCACAATACCACAAATGTAAGCACAGCAAAGGTTAAACCAATCTTGCCAATAATTGTTGCAACCCCATTTAGCTTCACCTGCAAAGGAGTCTCATCTTCTCCACCATCAATTAGCGTCTCCATCAATTTTCCCCACTCAGTTCTCATACCAACTGTTGTCACCAACATTTTTGCAGAACCGTTTTGAACTTTGGTTCCTGAAAGTAGAAAAGGCTTCTCTCTGTTCACATGTGATGGTTCACTCTCGCCTGATAAGCTTGACTCGTCTATCTCCAAGTTGTATCCAGATATAAAAATCCCATCAGCTGGAACTTGATCCCCAATAGATAGATGAACCACATCCCCAACGACCAAGTCATGAATAGAGATTTCTTGTCTGTTCCCATCTCTGGTAACCTGGACAATAATCTTCTTCTTCTCTCGATCCAAGTCAATAAACTGCAAAGATTGCTTGTAGTCACTAATTGCAGTAACCATGACCACCAAGAGTATACTCAGCAAGATCCCCGTCCCATCATACATTCCCTTTGGGAATCCTTCTGTGGCAATACCCACGCCTATTGATACTACAGCGCAGACCATAAGGATGATAAGGGTTATGTCTTGGAGCGCTTCCCAGACAAACATTAAGAACGACCTCGCTGGTTTCTCAGCGTAGCGATTTTCTCCAAAGATCTTTTCCCTGATGGGCAGTTCACTCGAGCTAACGCCTTCAATGAGAGAAACAGATACTTTCTTAGCAAGTTCTTGAACTCCACCAGTATTTGCTAGACTCTTAGTGTCATGATTGCGAACCATAGATGCAAGTTCATCTGCTTCAATAGAAAATCCAGCTTCCTTAACGTCGTCAGTGAGCTTGTATTCCTTCCGAGGAGCAGCTACAGAAAAATACAATAAGAACAAAGAGTTTTACATAACCATATAAAAAGAATCGCCCTCAATATGGTAAATATGCATCTCTCTTAGAATTCAGCACTGAATATCTTACCTTCAATGAATTGAAGAGCTGCCTTTTTTACGTAGAAAGCAACTCGGATCTTTTCCTGGTTATGAGAAAAAAAAAAGTGAGGTAACACATAATAACACACCACAACATGGGAACACTTTCTATAGTGCAATCAACATACCCCGGATAATTAACAGCAAACATACATTGGTTACTGATTTTCATTTTGCTTTATATGAAAGAGTGAAGCTCTCTGCATGACCAGCTAATTATTTTGCTTTATATGAAAGAGTGATACTTGTTTCAGAACCTTATGAGTACACCTGGCGAAGATAACTTTCTAACGCTAAATAATTGCACACAAGAAGTCAAAGAGACTGTCGTAGTCGTGCCATAAGTCAAAAACTATCAAAATAAAAAGATTGACTAAAAGAAAATAAAAAATGCGAATGTCATATCATAAATCAGATGTGTTGAAACTAGAATTCGTCCTTTCGTGTTTGGATTCAGTCGCTAAGATGGCCAAGAATGGTAAAGAGTATAAAGGGTCAAGCTGGTGCTGGCCTCTCAGAATTGGCTCATCGTCTTAGTAGCGACAAGAATTATCCATTTGTATACATGGACACTAAAGCATGACACAAATTGATGTCATCATCATCATGTGTTGGCAGTTGTGTTTTATTTTATTTATTTTTTGACTTCCGCAATTGATATATTACACACAAAGATAACGCCGAAAGAAATAATACATCGTTTGGATATTTTATGATTATCCTTAATTCCATTTTATTTTTCTTCCGTCACCATTATCCCTAATTCCTATTTCCCTAAGTCGTGTTCAAAGTCTCTATTTCTCGGTCGTCAAGTATAAAATTAGCATTATATATTACGACTAATTTTCAAGGAGCGGAATATAATGTATTGATTACATAAAGAATCTAAGAGATATTTTCATGAATATCATTAGAGAAAAGTAAAACACCCATTTTCTTTCTATAAATATGTTTTCTTTTTAGCTAATAAAGGAAAAGAACAAAAAAAAGGCAAAATAGTTTGGGACATGAAAGTGTTGAAAGATCAAAGTAAAGAAGATGACTAGAGTTAGAAAAATAACAAGTATAAGTCTTTCCATTTATAGTCGTTGCCTATACAATGGTGTTTGTGGTTTGTGGAGTTTTATTAGTTCTTTCTTCAAAAGGAATTGATTTTTAAGTGTCACGACGACGAGTAGATTAATTTAAAACATTTGACCATTCCCCAAATATTTTCCGCCATTTTCTCGGAGAAAAACCAATCAACATCCTCGAGAAACAAACCGTATGGAGACATTAAAAAAAACCAAACATCAACCAAATATTCCATCTCCATCGCTGCTTATGAACAAACGACATCATGAAACTAGAATCCCCAAAGAAACGAAAAAAAAATTGGGATAGAAACAAATTCAAACCTGGATCTGCTCCCTCTTAGTCTTGTTCTCGGCGACCTTGTCGAGATCGAGAATGTTACGGAAACGACGAGCACGGTTCTTCACGATGGAGACTGACGACCTCCATCTCCGCCTCGCTTCCAGCGACGGATTCTTAGCGTCGACCTCAAAATCCTTAAGCAAACTCGACATTTCTCACTCTCACTCTCTGTTTTCCACTTTCTCGGAAACGGAGAAAGCCGTTGCTGTACAGAGGAAACAGAACTTCGCCGGCGCGAAGGCAGCTGCTGAGCGAGAGAGAGAGAGAGAAAGGAGTGACCCTTTCTTCTTTACACTTGTTCTCTAGCAATGGGTTGTGTTGTGAGAGTTGATTTTTATGGATGACCCAAACCCGACCCGCAAAAATCGGATCATATACTCTGATATAAATGGTTTCAGCTTCACTCGAATCTCATATTCGTCGAATTCGTTTTATTCGGATAATAAAGGGCGGGGATCCAAATCAAATGATATGACCCGGACGAATATTAGGTTTAATTTTCATCCACAAAATATTCGTTGATATTAGTATTATTTTTGGGCGTCCCTACATTGAATCCTCAAGATCTATGCATTTCGTCACTATTATCTATGATGTTATGTCACGTGTGTAAACTACTCACGATAACAGTTTTATGTTTCCAAGAGTCATTAAACAAATACAATTAGTAAACAACAATTATACGTCCACTAACACAAGTTTATTTAGTGTTTTGTGATTCATGCAACATTATCAAAACAAATACAAATTGAATTGCTCTGCTCGTGAGGAAAAGAGAAGAGAACATATTCCTCTAAAATTCATTTTCTTTTCCTCTTGTTTTTTCTTCTGATTCTACTTGTTACTCTAGAATACTTTAATACAAACTAGTCGTTGGAAAAATATAAGATATTTTTCAACTTTCTACTTAACAGTCGTCAAAGATTCGGCAGTTTTAAACTAATCACATTTATTTTTAAAGTAATAACAATTGATTGCAAAAAGAAGAAAAAAACCTGTTCTTTAGTTATGTTTAGTAAATATTGTGGATTATAAATAAATAAATAAAAACCTAAAACAGGAGATGCCGCCCCAACTTGGACCGTGGAGGAATCAGAGCACTTGGCGCTGCCGTGGTCGGATTTATTTTCGTATTTTTTTTTCATTTTTTCTTTTTGTTAATAATTCAATAATACATGTTAAATTGAGCTTAAAACAACACTAAATAACACTAACACAAACCATTAGATCACAAATCTTAATCACATTTTTTCACTTATAAATTTCAAATCTTTCCGGCTATAAAAAAAAAATCAAAGACATTTTCGGTGCATAAATGTCACCAAATCCTTTAGTCAGGACATTATATTTCTTGTTTGTGAAAAGGAAAAAGCGAAAAAAGTTGTGAATTTTTTTAGAGGCTTTAGAGCAAACATAGTTCTTATAAGAATTCAGATTTTTTTCTCTGAGATTATAAATGCCTATGACTTATTATTTCAGAAAACAAATTATTTGGGAAAAGACCAAAAACCTCAGACCAAGCTTGCTTAGCGATTTCAAAAGCATACGATTTGGGGTCCCATTTGTTTGGAATACATATATACATTGTCAATAAAATTCCTAAAAAGATCAATGGTAAAGATGATTGTGCTACTCTCAAGGCCATTACCATTGCAAGAAAACTCCAAGAAGAATAAGATGAAAGGTAAAAAAAAACAAATGAGCAAATGTAGTGAAACAACTCACGGCTTCAGAGAGTGTGACACTGTTGATTCAAGCTTGCGTAACCAGTTAACGTACTGATCCTGCTCCTTCTTGTTCAGGTGACACAAGATGAAATTGGTTAGGCTTTCACTAATTCCCTTAGATGTTAGGTATTGCTTCAGTGCATCCTGTAGTTTGGGATCTAATGTCCTACAGAGCCAAAAGAAAACAAAATGGATACTGGTCATATAAATCAGAGAAAATGCAGAACAAGAACCTTCAGATGCCTTTTTACGATTTGGTAAACAAAAATATAAAAACAATTACGGATCCCGTAAAGAAAATATCATCTACATATATTCAATGACAATACTCTTCAAATTCAATATAATTGTCTGCTTCCTTGTTGATGATATACAGAACGAGTATTCCAAAACGCAAGCTTGTACCAAATGCTTTGAGGTTGGATAATCAAATTAAGAAAACATAAGGATTCTAACATTCATAAGAATCAAAATGCCACTTCATGAAATTTGGTAAGTTTGCAATACTAGTTGCCATTAAAAGAGGAACATGTGATTCAAGTAAGTTAAAAACACTAAAGAGCAGTAACCAAAATTTCAGAGATTGATATGAGCTCTGATCTACATCAAGAAATTTTTTTTACCTGAACAAGTCCTCTCCATAAGTGGAAGAAGAACGCGCAGATACCAAAGAGCGGATAAAATAGGCTCTCTCGATGTCGAAATCAGAACTGCTGGATCCAGTTTCAGAAACCCGGCAATCAAACTGCATGATAGAGCTGAGTCCAGGCTTACTGATACATACTTTGGCCAAAGCTCTCCTGGGAAACGTTGTATCAGCAGCATCTTCAATGGGTTCCTGCTGCAATAAAGCTGAGAGCGCAACCTCCTCTCCGGAATCAAATCGTCTCCTCAGAACAATATCTTTGGATCCCGGGGAATCCCAATCCAGTTTGAAACCTCCTAGATTACCGGTCTCAACGCCCTGGGTTTCAAAATCATACAGACGTTTATCAAAGTCCAGGTGGAAGAAAGGTTGAGCACCATTGATCGAGAAATCAGTAGAGAGAATACACAAAGAAAGAAGAGGAAGACGAAGATAGGATTACCAGGAAACGAGTGTTGGAGATCTCGTGGCGAATTTCAGATTGGAGGACCTTAAGTAAAACGCCATCCTCAACAATTTTGAGCCCTCGTTTCAGAACCGAATTTACCTTATTCCTCATCTCTCTCTCACTCTCGACTTGAGACTTCAGAGAATTTTTTCTTCCTCATAAAAGAAAACCCGAAGATATTGGCCAAATCGTTCGAATCCGGTCCGGTTCGGTTTAAAATTAGTCGGGAATAAGTTTTGGTTTTACATTCTCCAATTCCCAGCTGCAAATTAATGGTTTAAGTATCCCCAATGTTGTAGAGTTGCTCTGCCCCTGTGCTCTCTCGTCTTCTTCCTTATGAAGGAAGCATGCATCTTCTCTTTGAGAATGTAAGTGACTTTCTCTTAATCAACATTATCCCAACATTAAAGATAATCCTTCTCCTTCCTCTCCCAAAACGCACGATTGCTCTTTAATATCATAAGGGAGGACATGAGAGTTAACTCGATCTGAATCGCTCATCTTTTTATTTTTGTAGATCTAAAAAAAGGAATGAAACATAGTAATAAAGGCGCATACTAAATTTTCACAGTGAAACATACATAATAAATAGACTCAACCAAAACATGTTTTCAACTGAATGAAACATACTAAACGCACATACGCTGTCAACCAAAAATATATTAAAAGGCAAATAGTTAATTTTCAGTTGATGAAACATACTAATAAAGGCTCCTTTTTTGTTTCTATTGTCTTAGTTAGCAACAACTACAGAGTCGACAACTTGGAAGATGAGCCCAAAAATGTTCAAAAGCTTCGAGCCACCTTCTCGTACAAGTCACGAGGCCAGTTCCGGTGCGTGTTGCTTGCAAGAAACCCAGCAATCTGCCCAATGCAATCAGAGACTCAAGTTTCATTACCTTTGTATTGTAAAAGACTCAACCCGAAAAAATGATATGTTAGTTATTTTATGTACCTTGGATCTCATGGCACGGATCGATCCATCAGTATCAGGTACACTGTCCAGACAAGTTAGCGCAACTTTGAGCAGGTCCGGGACACAAGTCTGGAAATAAGGAGATGCACTTTGGAATACATCAGCGGTTACATCTGGCACTCTTGGATCAAGATGAAGGAGTGGAAGCTTTGCAATTTCCCTCAGAGCATCCAGATGATTGCCTTGTCTACCCAACTTGTGGATCGATAGTATTGCCTCGAGCTCTCTTAGTATGGTTTCTTGTTCCATCACTCGCTCTCTTTCCTGGGGACTGTGAGTAGAAAACGAAAACAAGCCAATTGAGCACATTTTCAATCTGAAGCAAAGTTAGATAAATGATTTCTGGCCTACAACAATATACCTGACTTCCGGGTAATATTTGTAAGTCTGAAGAATATCATTTCCCCCGAGAATAAGCCCTGATGTTCGGCTTTCACCATCCAACCTTCCACGAGCCAGAGAACAAATGGCTTCAGATAGACACTTGTTTATAGTCTGCAAGGCAGCTGAAAATGCACCCACTCTCTTCTGTATTTCTATGGACTGAAAAGACGGAAAACATGGTGAAAGCTCTATTAAAAAGACTTAAGCTCCAAATATTGTTAGATGAGAAGTTACTTACTTTGTCATACAATCCAGCTTCCTGACACTGATGTGCAGCTTCAATCAAGAACTGCTGTCTCAATCTAGAATCAGGGAAGAACCTTCCAAGCTGACCGTCTTCACCAGAACCTCTTCCCCCAAGCAAAAAATAGATACCACCCTCTCGCAGTAGAATCTCAGTCAGTAGCTGCTTTAGCATTAAGTTTCTCTGCCTCTGTTGATCCGTATTACTTCTTCCAGACCAAGCTAGTTGTCCCCCACCTACAGTAACAGCAGCTTGTGCATAATACTCTACTGTCATTTCGAGATCTCCATGATGAAGAAACATTGACCCATATTGCCTAATCATGCTAGATGCCTCAGCATTAGCATCCATCACACTTAGTTTGTGTCCAGTCCCAGAGCCTTCAGACAAAACAGAATGGTCCACTAGAGAAATAGCTATATGAACAGCATCAATATTATACCCTCCGTCTCCTGCTTCTTTGGACAAGTGCATAATAGCAGGAAGCAACTGAATGCTGAGAAGCAAAACATATGGATACACCAAGGGGTCTTTTCCATTCTTTGTGTAGTATGAAGGCTCGAATTTATTGAGATAAGCCTGAAGATCATCTAAACTGTACGGCGCGAGGCCATCATTCAAGACCACAGATGAAGATCCATCAGCAACGTCTCTTATGCATGATAATTTGAACCATAAGAAATCTTCAATTGTGTTGAAGAGTGTAGACAGATCCCTCAGTATGCGCTCAATTTGCCTGCGGGAACCAGAGATGATGGTGTAGAGTAAGAGTTTCTTCTTGTCGTACGCGGTTCTACCCAATCGATCACCCATTCTTAGCATTTTCTCACATTCTTCTGATGCAATAGCTGCAGTCTCTGCAGCCACCATACCATCTGTTGTGATCCACTCTGTAAGCTGCACAAAGGAAAGGTAAAAAAAATGCTGATTCCAAAACTCTTGATTAAGATCTAAAGAACACCTACCAGTGGTGCAAATTGTTGAGATGACCGAGTTGACCGAGCAATTTCCCTAGCCTCCTCATAATACCCACTTCGTAAGCAAAAATATATCTGAGATTCAAGAGATAGATATCAGTCATTCCATATACAAAGGCCTGCAGGTCAGCAATGTAAATCTCTATATCTCAATTAAATGTTGAGGACGAAGTTTAAAATTCAAAATGCAAGGAAAATTATCCAAAACCTGTTGCCAAGTCGTATCAACAGGAGGCTGCCTACGGGCATCAAGTGAATCAAAATCTAAAGTTCCATATTCTCTCAAACGAATCTGCACAGTAGAAAAAATCAGAAATAAAAAGCTAGGCACCTGTTTGAACAAATGATGCTTATTAGGTCTATATAAGTCTGTGAAACTAACCCGAAGGAAAGCACGGATTCGTTGCAAATTTCCAACAGATCCACCAAGAGCAGCCTGGAATAGGATTAGAAAAGCAAGACACGTGTCAGCATAATTAAAACACTCTTGAAATAGGACTGAAAGATCAAGAAACCTTTTCGGACAGCCCCCGACCATTTGAATTAGAGGGTAATCTAAAGACGCATCATTGACAAACATGTAGCAGCTGTTATTATCAAGTACCAAAGAAAAAACGAGACAGAAATGAGTACTTGTGTAGGGTGACTTTGAATTGTGTCCATTATATGTTTCTCATGCCCACGTTGTAAATGACGTCTTGCACCTATCGCGAGGGACATCCTCTTCGAAACACCCTGTCGAACTGCTGAGTCTTCACCTGTTATTGCCTGGAAAAAGTTTGTCAACAATCAGAAATAATTTTGCATGAAACAGGAAGGCAAAAAGATAAGAACAATCCTTAGAGGGTGTTCTGACTGGATGAATTAGTCTCCATTTAAAAGATTAACCTGAACAAGCTGCCATATTTTCTGCATGTTGACTGATTTTCCATGAGCTCCCTCAGCACCAAGAGATTCATAAGCGTCCTTAAAACACATTGCAGGCTATACAAAAGTATGAACTGGGATCAGTAGAAAGCACATCCGGACAAGAAACAGGAGGATAGCCAGTTTTAATGGACGCTGCATCAAAGGAAATCATCATCGAAAGGTAGAGTGCATACAAAATGAAAAATTATAAGAATTCTAGCTTGACTTCTAAAAGTAGTTAAGAAAAATGAGTATCATTCAGCTGTACTTATCAAACAGGATCTTAAGCAAAGTGAAACAGTACTAAATTTCTTAACAGGGTATAAAAATCCGTACTCTAAATGGCAAGCCCCGCTCTCTTGATATGTTAAGTTTCTTCACAACCTCTCCATAGACATACGCTTTTTTCTCATGAATGGGTATATTAGCCAGAGCCACAAGTTCTTTGCCTGGTGTTGACGATACTCGAGAACTCGAAGCCACCGGCACTAGTTGACCAGCATTAGCCTCTCTGCTTGCATCAATCATATTCGTTTTAGGTAACATTGATATCCTGCTAAGGCTCTGTAGGAAGTCACGTTTTTCTTTTCTCCAATCCTCCTGTCATTTCAGATTCACATCCAATATTTGGAAAATTAGTATGCACAGCCTTCTAATATATCAATAAGCAAACAATCCAGCCAACAAAAGCCTCCTTCAAAAGCTAGTTGCATAGTGCAATTCGTATAGACAACTATTATGTAGGAAAGAACAAAATATCCGCCACTATTTCAGACAATTACTGACTTATTAATCTTTATATGCAACAGAATACTGAGAAGAAACAAAAGGCTAGGAGAAAAAAGAAGGGAAGCATCGAATCAGACATGGATATATGGAAAAATACAAACCTCCAACACTTTCATCATGTAATCATTAAAGCTTCGAACATTATCCTTTTGAGCTTCCTGTATAGCTGATATCATAGCCATTTCGTGAACCTAAAAAGACAAAAAAAAAAATCAACGCACATCATAACAGTCAGTCATCGCCAAGAGAATCAATCAATCTTTCGTAAACAGTTAAACAACTAGAAGTACCTGTTGCAGGTATTCTTCAACGCTAGTAGCCTCAGCGGGGAACACATCCTCGAATGTTGTCTTTGAAGAGTATCAAAGAAAGAAAACATCACGTAATGACAAAACGAATAATCACATTTGAAAAGCAGGCGTCAAGCTGAGAGATGTGTAAAGCATACTACGACTACATCACCTTAAAATACCAATAAACGAAATTAAGAACACGAGTAGGCTAAGACTGATTATAGAATAAGAAAATCTTCACCTTCAACTCAAAAGATTTTAGATCACGAGCTAGTTGCTCTGCGTTGATTCCTTCCCGTGCGAGTAGTCTGCAAACTCCAAAAAAAATAGAGACAAAAGAATCACCGCTTGATCTTGGGAACTAGCTACTTTCTTTTGAAATTTCAACAATGGAAGAGAACAAATTTTACGGAAAAGCTAACTCGAGACATTGCTACTGTTTCTAGCACTCGGACTTGCGGAAAACGTCATTTGCCACCCGTAGTTAACACATACAACAACAAAAAAGCGAAGGAGGGAGAAAACGTTTGTGGATTCAGAAAAATGGGAGTACCTTGTAGCAGCAATAGACTGAGAAGGAGCTTCGTTCCTTAGGGTTTTAGCCTTGAGCTTCTGCGATAACGCTTCCAACTGGTCTAGATTTCTCTGATAGCGACACAGACACAAATCAATCGTATTAATCCAAAAGATGAAACATCAACTTTCGAGCCCAAACAACAAAGAAGATAAAAAAAATCGGGAGAAAGCAGAAGAACCTGAAGAGGAGGAAACTGAGACGAAGGAGCAGCTTGCTCCAGAAGCTTCGACGAAGAATGGAGAAGATCAGTCCAACCACTCATCTCTTGGTCGTTCGCCATTGATCCTGGACTCGAGGTATCCAATCGGAGAAACAAAGAGAGGGTTTTGGGGATTTAACTTTTTATCATTTTATTTTATGTTTTTTACTCTTTCATAATGATATAACGAGCTTGGTTGCCTCTGTAATAATAATAGCGCACAGGTGAATTTGCTACCATATGGAGTTTTCTTACCACAATTTTAGTTTTTATTTACTTTCTTATATTAAAATAATAATTACCATCATCCCATATCAAAAACTATATCTTTATAGTTTTTTTTGTTGGGAATCATTTATTTATAATTCTACCGTAAACAAAAAAAATATTTAAAATAAAATATTTATGCTGCATCCGAGGTTGATTTTTAAATTTACTCCAATGATAGTTGTCGACTAAATTTGAGTGTCTTTCGGAAACTAAACTTATGTGATAAAAGAAATGTAATGACTTCAGAAATCATCATTCAAACTCTCTATTAGCAATGAAAGTTTATATTTGACATGTAAAGTAGAAACTATATATTACATTACATGTGTCGTCATATCATAATAACCCGGATTAAAACTCAAAAATATATTGCCGAAAATAGGCGATGTGTGTTGACAATAGAAAAAAAAAGATAGGGATTTCTTCTCTACAGACACTTGTTGGACTTCAAAAAGCTAGGGATTTCTTCTCTACACACATGTGAAAGATATTGTTTGAATTTTTGTATATATTTATTTTAGTCACCAATTATGAGATTAGCTGTCTGTCCTTTTTGGATTTAATCACTTCTGAGCTTGGTCTTGTTTTTGGGTTTAGTCATTTATAAATGTAAAAAAAATGTTGAATTAGACAAATCTATTTGGTTATGGTCAACCCAATTGACAAGTAAGAATGAATTATTGGGGAAAACAAAAATTTCTTTCTTACAATGAAATTTTAATTTTCTTTTTCAAGTTTTTTAAAACGCATTACAAGAATCTTAACAAAAGGACTCCAAAAAAGAATATGAAAAAACCAAAAGCCTCTCTACTCGAGAGAACACTTTGCTTTGTATCCTCCTCGACAGAGATATATTATAAGATAGGTCTCTATTGCAAAGAAGGTATAAATAAAGAAATTCAAGGACTTGAGAGGTTCTTAAGATCCTCTTCCTTAGCATACCAACTTGGTGCTATCTTTGGAAGATGAGGATACAAGTCTTTGTATGAATTTCTTATTGTCCCTTCTGCTACTCCTGTTGCTACCGCTATATCTGCACCCCAGTATATTAATCAGCCTGAGATTCGTGTTTAACTCTTTGCTCGAATAAATGTGACCGAAACCCAAAAAAAAACCAAACCTTTAAGAGGCTTCTTGTCATCAGAAAGCTGGGTTATGATATAGATAACCACTGCTGCTATTGATATAGGACTCCTCCTGCAAGATGCCAGATAAAACATCTGTAAAGGTTCTGCTGTGCCTATCTAGGTACTGGATCTTCAAGTAAAATGAAATGTACCTAATATCAAATTCCTCAGATTTTTTCACAGCTTCCTGAGCAGCTCTAACCGCTTGATGAGACATCCCAAGGTTAGAGCAGAACCTTTTCTGCAATATCCAGCAATAAGACCGCAATGTCAATACAAGCCAACAAAAAAACTAACAGTACACTAATATCAAGTTGAAGGTACCAGCAACAAACTTGTGAGGACTTAAGTCCAAAACTCACCATGAAATCACCAGCATGTATAGTGCCCAATTCCACAGACTGACCAGTCTCCAGCCCCAATGTCTTAACTATGTAGTCTTTTGCTCGTCCGATTTCCTTCTTTGTCGCTCCATTGGCAACAGAGCAGATTTCTATTCACAAGGTTCAGGAATTTGATTGACTTATGGCAAAGCTTTAATATCAAGAGGGGGAACCAGACTCTCTCAAATGAGAAATCTTTCAACTGTACCCTTAATAGTTCTTGGCTTGTCCTCTTGCCTACAGGAAATGTACAAGCAGGCTGCCAAAAGTGCATCCTGATTTCTTCCCCTGGTTGACTTTTGATCCTCCAGCCTCTTAAATATCTCATTAGCCCGATCCTAAATATCATCAACAAAACCCACCAAATCAGTAAATGATAGGCTCCAATAGCACACACTGATCATTTAACTTGCAGTAACATATCCGCAGGCTATTAAGTTGCCACACAAGATTAACAGAGACAGTCGAACAAGGTTACCTTGATAGTTCCAACAAGTCCCAACCTGGAAAAAAAGTCGATCGACAAGTAAGTACTCTCAAACGAATCACACAATGTATACACATAGCAAAACATGAATCTGGAAATATAAACAAACACACTACACCAACAGCAGCAACATCACCAAGGATAAAACTCTCAATAGACATCAAAAAGGAACCTCCTTTTGTGATTTCGCAAACGAGTAATACTTCCAAAGAGGCATCAAGAATGGAAAAATCAAAACACATAGTTAACCGAAAATAACGAAATGATTAAAATTATGCAAGAGGTGGATCCGAAACCTCGAAATATGCGTGATAAAACCAAAGCAAGGCCAAAAAAAACAATCTTGAAGCATAAAACCAGGAAACACCAACAAATTTTTGTTAGTCCTCAAAGGGACTTAAAGATCCGATCCAATCTCAGAGCCAATATCGAAAATCTGCGGGGATGGGAATCCAAAAGGGGAGGAATCAATCAATCAAATCGAGCTACCTCTCGGACATGGTAGCAATGGTTTTAAACGCTTGGATCAGGCCACGATCGGGATTGCCGTTACGATTCTGCCACCTTCCAAGAGAATTAGACAAGAAATCGCCGGAGGAACCGTTGGGCTTTGCGATGACAGTGGTGAGGGCACTATCGGCGAGAAGCGGGTTGGTCGGACCACCGACACGATTGGGATCGCTGTTGGAAGACTCGTTGGCGAAGGTACGCCACTCGGAGGTCTCATCAATGGAGTGAGATTCCAAAACCAAACCACACTCAGAGCAAAGGGTGTCTCCGGCGGAGTGATCGAACACCAACTCCGTCTCCCTCTTGCAATCCGTACAATACGCATCCGACATGATCACAGAAAACCCTAAATTACCCTCACACAAACAAAAAACCCTAATAGTAGATCTTAATCTGGTTACAGATTCCTCCGATTTCTTCCTCCTCTTGTCTTCTTCTCCGGAGAGACAAAATAGGAAAGAAAACTAAAAGACGATGGGCAGTAATATAACGTGGAGAAGGGAGAGAATCCGTAGGTTTGTTTCACCTTTTATAGACAAAGAGAGATAGAGGAACAATTGAGATGTATTGTGGTGCACCTGAACGAGAAGATCTTGATCGTAGGTTTTAGTGGGACCCATTAATAATCAATCGGACGGTCAGTTATTATCTCCAGCGATTGACGTTTGTTTTTTCCTTTTTGTAGCTTGCTTGTCCGTTTTAGGAGGACAGAGGAAAAGGAAATAAGTGACTTGTTAGGGAAGTCATACCGGTCGCATGTGTTGGATTTAGTTGGACAAGTGTTTGGATACAGGAACAGAAATAAACTCGTAGTGTGTTTGGATATAGGAACAGAAATAACGCTGTGTTATTGTTATCCACATTCGCGTCACTATATGGTCAAATTGAACTTGGCTCAAGATACATTCCTGAATAAGCCAAGCATTAGAACGTGAGACATATTGATATTTCGCTCTGAGGTTGACATATCACCTCTTTTTATACGTGTCTTCGCTAATTAATTTAGTGAAATATGACTGCCTTTATGTCCATCTAATGTGACTTCACAACTTTTTTGAAGAAAACAAAGATCTTAGTATATTAATTAGGATAAGATTTACATTTATGACTAGAATCTTTTATATTTAAGATATTACTTGATGAATCTTGTCAATGTATATTAGTTTTTTTTGTCGTTTAAACGTCAACATTGTATGTCTCAGATTCTGATTTTATTAGTTGTAAATCTGTGCAGTGCGTATTATTTAATGTAAAAAGTAAATCAATTCAAACATTGCATCAGTGACCAACCAAAACAATAAAATGGTTATATGTACTGTATTAGATATCGTTATTTTGATTTTCATGTACCAAAAAATGAAACATTCGGGCATGATCAACCAAAAAGCTAAGAATGTGGACTCTCTGATTAGATTGACTCATGTCTATCCAACAACTATGACCGCTTTGCAAAATACATACTTCTTATGGATTCAAAGTAGAGGACGTTTTGAATTCTTACCATTGCTTACTTTTTTCAGATTCTCTGATCTACGTAACCATTTTTAAAAGCTTATACATTTGTATTTGGTGTAAACGAGCTACTAAATTTGTATAACTCACATGTTTTTCAATTAATATAACATTTTACGACCAAATGAAGAAAAAAACATATGTAGAAGAAGAGATGAACGAAAGAAATTTAATGTTTAAGTTTATTATAAAGTTATAAACATATTGCGATGGCATTGTGTCGAGATCATTAAAAATTAACAGTAAAATTTAATCTTTAAGTTTATTATAAAGTTATAAACATAATATATTTTTATTTTAGTGTGGCCTAGATCATCTAGGCTAGATGTCAGCTAATATTCACGTAAAGCGGTTTAGACGTTAGGCATTAATCTAACCATCAAAACAGCTCATAACATATTTCTTATAACATTGGATACTTGTCTCTTCTCTATATAGCAACATAAAAAAACACTCATTTATCCCAAAAAATATTCAGACAATAAAGTTATAAAAAATGGATCAGAGGAAGATAACAAAAAAATATAAGAATCTAGCGTCTGAGTTTTCGGAAATCATTGGAACTTGGAAGGGATGAGATGTCGCGCGTTGTATTCTAATTAAAATACTCACCCTTTTCTTCATTTTTATAGTTAAATAATTGCTCTAATAATCAGCAAAGAGATACAACTCATTGCCTTTTGTAAAGTAGCTTATATAGATGCGAATGTAATTGTCAAAGCAGATGTTCCGCGTCATGCACATGCCACATGAATCATTAAACTTGACGCCGTTTTAGACCAAACACTGTGCCGTTTCTATTCGTCTGAATAAAACACCCTTCCTTACGTTACTTCGACTCCAAATCCCAACGAATAATCTCAGCCCACTAGCTTTCTTTTTCTTCCTTTTTTTTCACTTATAAGCAGTGGTTAGGGATAATCTAACCAAAAGAAATTCTCAGACGAATAAAACGAGTGGTAACAAAGAAAAAAAAACAAAGGCGTAGTATTTGACTTTGACAAAACACTTGACAGCCATTTTCTCTCTGTTGTTTCCGTGTTCTTACCCAAAACCAGAGGGAAGTCCACTAAACCCCAAATATTTTATAAATCCATATAAAAAATTATTAATTGGTTTCTTTAATAGTTTCACTCGTTAAAATTGTTGTATGTATATAAGCGTGTGTATCAAAAAAGTAAGTCCCTTTAAAACAGCAGAGACACACCTATCTTATCCTTCCTCTCGAAGAGAAAAAAAAGTTATAAACTTCCGGTGAATTTCTATTCTCTGTGATTGCCTGAAACGTCACCAGATTGATCAAACCCTTCCTCAAAATCAAAACTTGGGTTCTGGGTTTTTGCTTTTATCCTTTCCCCGTGTTTGTACTTTCCCAAGATGGTGCAGTATCAGAGATTAATCATCTACCATGGAAGAAAAGAAGAGAGGTTTAGAGTTTCATTAGAGGAAGTTGGTGGCTTGAAGAGAGCTAAACGAAAGTTTCTTTCTCTTCTCTTCCTCTCTATCCTTTCTTGCTGTTTCATCATGTCTCCTTATCTCTTCGGCTTCTCCACTCTCTCTCTCATAGGTACCGATTATATATTATCTCTCTCCCACACAATCTTATCTTTTTGTCTTTCGGAGTTTGTATTTCTGATTTGTCACTCATCTCTCTCTCTTTTTCTTCTTCTGCAGATTCGTTTAGTAGAGAAAGAGAAGGTCTTGAATCGTCTGAGCCATTCGTTGCCCCTCTCTGCTCTGAAATCTCCAATGGTTAGTATTCTAATCTCTTTCTTTTTTCAAATCGATTCCCAAATACTTTGAGAAAAAACAGAGTTTTGATCTCTTCGTCTTAAATTAGAAATCCATTTTGTGTTATCTTTTAAAAAAACTTACGGTTATCGATTCTTCAACTCTATGTAGGAACCATTTGTTGTGACAGAACCGGTTTGAGGTCCGATATCTGCGTAATGAAAGGCGATGTTCGTACGGACTCTGCTTCTTCATCACTCTTCCTCTTCACCTCCACCAAGAACGACACAAAACCTGAAAAGATCAAACCTTACACCAGAAAATGGGAGACCAGTGTGATGAACACTGTTCAAGAACTCAACCTCATCGCCAAAGATTCGAACAAATCTTCAGATCGTGTCTGCGATGTGTACCACGATGTCCCTGCGGTGTTCTTCTCCACGGGTGGATACACAGGAAACGTGTATCACGAGTTTAACGACGGGATTATCCCTTTGTTTATAACTTCACAGCATTTCAACAAAAAAGTTGTGTTTGTGATCGTCGAGTATCATGATTGGTGGGAAATGAAATACGGAGATATCGTTTCGCAGCTCTCGGTTTATCCACTGGTCGATTTCAATGGAGATTCAAGAACACATTGTTTCAAGGAAGCAGTTGTTGGACTGCGTATTCACGACGAGTTAACAGTGAATTCTACACTAATGATTAATGGGAATAAATCCATTGTCGACTTCAGAAACATTCTGGACCGAGCTTACTCGCCTCGTATCCAAAGCTTGGTTCAGGAGGAAACAGAGGCGAGTACACTTGACTTGAAGAAGCCGAAGCTGGTGATTCTATCAAGAAATGGATCGTCGAGAGCGATACTAAACGAGAATCTTCTTGTGAAGCTAGCAGAAGAAACCGGCTTCAGTGTCGAGGTTCTAAGTCCGGACAAAAGAACAGAGATGGCCAAGATTTATCGGTCGCTGAACACGAGCGATGTAATGATCGGTGTACATGGAGCTGCAATGACTCATTTCCTTTTCTTGAAACCGAAAACAGTCTTCATACAGATAGTTCCGTTAGGGACCGATTGGGCAGCAGAGACATACTATGGAGAACCAGCAAAGAAGCTAGGATTGAAGTACACTGGATACAAGATTATGCCGCAAGAGAGCTCTTTATACGATGAATATGGCAAAGATGATCCTATAATCCGAGATCCGGATAGCCTAAACGATAAAGGATGGGAATATACAAAGAAAATCTATCTACAAGGACAGAACGTGAAGCTTGACTTGAGAAGGTTCAGAGAGACGTTAACTCGTTCCTATGATTTCTCTATAAGAAAGAGATTTAGAGAGGAAGTTCCTCGCTTGCTTGTTTCATAGAGAAGAATAAGAAGAAAGTATAACATTCTTTTGTAAAGTTTTGAATGACATTAATTTTAATTCTTAAAAAAAGTATTTGGTGTATGACATAATTAATATTTTACTCAGTATTATATAGTCTAATTTCATCCTAACAATAAGTCAAAGTATGAAATAAATGCTATAAAGCCTATTAGGGTTTATCTTATATTTATTTGCAAAAACAGATAAACATGTTCCTGAATGGATCAAGGGAGTTTTGATGAGGACTCTGCTTCTAATTAGATTTTAGATAATATAATTGATTTTTCTCAGAAATTTCTTTTGTTTAATACCTTTCTTTTTGTGTTTTTTTATATAAAAAATTAGTATAAATATGGAATGTCCGATTCGCCATCGTTCACATTACATTCATTATCTGTGGATTTTATTTAGAGTTATACCTACTTAAAGGAAAAATAAACTTTCACCTACGAAATTATTTTCTAAAAAACATTAGATCCCCATTTTAAAAATAAGCAGTTGTTTTTAAGTCAAAATTGATTTAAGTGAAACAAATAAATAACTAAAACAAAACAAAGCCTTACGTAACTAGGATAAACAAGTCTTAATCATTATACAAAAGAAACAAAAGTAACATCCAATGAACAAAAAAAAAATTTCTATGTTAAATGACCTAGATACCATCGTCTCGGTTCAAAGTATACACACATTATATATTATATGTTATATCCACTACAATATTAATAATCTATTGTTATATATATTTTAGTTGAGAACATATTTGTATGTGCAATAGTTAATTTATTAGCATCTATTATCGATCATAGTCGTTGATATTAACAAGAGTTCTTGGAGGGTGTGGCTTTTGAATGTGTGTCCATGTTTAAAACCTTACAGTACGAATCTCTTTGGTTGCCTTTTAAGTTAAAATAAAATTTTCGAGGGAAAGGAAAATACATGGGCCACGAATTTATTCGGCTGGGCCAAATAATTAGGCCGGTTCGGATTGATTGTAGAGATTAAAGGGCTTTCTTTGGGTGCAACTGTGCAAGGGATCCACAGAGCACCAACATGTTGTATAGTCCGAGATGATAGATTGCTCGATCGAATGTCATAAACGATGATAGATATGGATATAAGTAAGATAGCCAAACTCCAAAAGTTTATGTCTTATACTTTACACTTTATGTTTTCTTCCATTTTCTCTCCCAACGCGAATGATTTAGGTTTTAAGTGGTTATAAAGAAAATGTGTGAAACCAGTCAACAAAGAAACCATGTGTCCGATGATTTGTGGTTTGTGATGTAGTTAGTTAGGTCACCAGTATATTACATCACGAACGAGGAACCATGTCTCGTGTTTGGAACCGCCCAAAAATGTAATTAATCTCCCTTTACAATTCTCTATTTTATATAATTGGATTCAACTATAATACTTTAATTTTAGGTTTTAGCTTATGACGATTATGGTGATAAATTTATTCACTGATTTTTATAATGAAAAGAAGGCTACGTGCGAATTTATGGGTACATTGTGGCCTCACACTTGTACATATATAATATAAACAGAGAAACATGCTTATATATATGCACTATATGTGTGTTTGTGTGACTAATATGTATTGTTACAAACATAAAATTCTAACAATTCTCTACTATCCTTCATTAATTTCCATCCACATATTAAAAACATAAACGATAATTATGTATAAAGGACACTTAAAAAACAAAATTTATACCATCTTAATTTATTATTAGCCACGTCACTACATACGACCGGGACAATATAGAAAAGGACATGAACGACACCGTTTAAAGCCAAACAAATGTTCAACGACTCCAATTGCGTGTCACTATCTGATATGAATGTCAACATACTAAAATTAAGAGAAAATAAAAGTGTCACCTTAGAGATAAAATTAAAATTAACAACTTATGTTAGCCCCCAGTCCATCGAGGACCCACCCTAATTGGCGGTTAGGATCAAGATTTTGATGATCGGTGAAATGAAATCTCAATATGTAAACTTGTAACAACGTACATAAATTATAAAGCAAATTAGCAAACTACAAAGTCGTAGTCGAATCAATCATACCCAAGGAAAACACTGTATAGTCGTGTATATATACAACCTCCACGAGTGTATATCAGTATATGTATACACACAAAAATAATTCATTCACATACGAGTATCGAAGCGTATAGCTAAAAAGAAGCAATAGACTTAAGGAGTAATAGTGTAATACTGATATTTGTTAAACTAGGTCTATGTTTTAACTATGAAAAACTAATAGTATATAGTTTAATTGGGGTCCTCTCAAATGATAGGCAATAAATAACATAATCACACATATATGCTTTTTAAAAATATTCATGTAAAATGTGTATAAATACACATACAAAACGGCCACACCTCTTCGAACACTCATAATCACTTTGGTCGGCCGCTTTCTTCCTTTCTCCTTCCTCAAATATACATACACTCAAATATATAAACATCTCTTTTCTCACAGAAAAAAAAATATATATCAACATCTATTAATTTCTGCGTAGATCGATATCGAGGCATATCATCAGAATGCTGCAGTACAAAGACCTCGCTCTTCAGAGAAGCTTCAGCTGCGACACAAGAAAGATCAATCCGGCGACCTCTCCGGCGCGTGGTTTCCACGCCCGTTCTCCTTCCTCCTCCGCTTTGATCCCAACCATCCCTGAGCACGAACTCTTCCTCGTACCTTGCCGGAGATGCTCCTCCAGGAGCTCCACCTCCCTTCGACCAGGCTCCTCCTACTCGTCTTCTTCTTCCTCTAGCAACATCGGAAAAGTCCACTTAAAGTTTTCTTCCTTCTTACGTTCTCTCATCAACGTCATTAACATCCCCGCTTGCAAATTCCTCACGCTTCCTTCTCCGCCATCTTCTTCCTCCGGCGTTTCCAACCAACTGATCTCACTCGTCACCGGTGGATCCTCTTCCCTCGGGAGAAGAGTCACCGGGACGTTATACGGACACAGAAGAGGCCACGTCACGTTTTCAGTCCAGTACGGTCCGAGATCCGACCCAGTGTTGCTCTTGGACCTAGCCATGTCAACGGCAACTCTAGTCAAAGAGATGTCGTCCGGGCTCGTCAGGATCGCGTTGGAGTGCGAGAAACGTCACCGATCGGGGACGAAGCTTTTCCACGAGCCCAAATGGACGATGTATTGCAACGGGAGGAAGTGCGGCTACGCGGTCTCACGTGGCGGCGCGTGTACCGAGTCGGATTGGCGCGTGTTGAACACGGTGTCTAGGGTTACAGTTGGAGCCGGAGTTATACCCACGGCGAAGAGTATCGATGACGTGTCCGGTGGTGGTTTTGGTGGTGGAACGGAGCTTGGGGAGTTGTTGTATATGAGAGGTAGATTTGAACGAGTCGTGGGGAGTCGTGACTCGGAAGCGTTTTACATGATGAACCCGGACAAAAACGGAGGTCCAGAACTCAGTATTTTTCTTCTTAGAATATAAATAAAAAAATGTTTTCATTAAAAGAGAATAATTAACTTCTTAAAAAATTTGAAAAGGTCTTTTGGTGACGTATTATTATATAGTGAATGAATGCAATGTTGTGTCATGAAATATTATGTAATCAATAGTGAGAGGGCCTAGGAGGTATGCTAGGTTTTTTCTTCTAATTGTTTATTTGATGTGTGGTAGTTTTGGTTTTTATTAAATAAGAAAAAAAGAAGGATGTGATAATTAGTTTGTGGTTGCTTATATGCAAGGCATGAAGATCCCCACATGGTCCGTCATGATTAATGCCAAATTAAGATTCTTGTTGTCTTTATTATAAACTCTAGTATTTAATTTGAGCAAGGCGAATTAGCTTTTACGTGTAAGTTTGTAACGAAGCAAACGATTTAATTTTTAAAACCAAACAAGTATATTATAGAAAGCACGCTTGCTTTTGAGCTGTAACGTGTAACAGTCGATTCATAACCAAACATCTTATATATTCTAATGCAAGTCATAACATATGATACCCATCAAATCAACGAGTTACACTTGTAGGTGTAAATAACATAACATATACATAGTGAAGTTTATCCTTTTCATGGATATGAATGATCTTTTTTTTTAAAATGACCCATAAAGGAATTAAATGTGTCAAAGTATAAAGTAGACATTTAATTCGTTTACGAAAACAAAAACTAAATATTCAAATAGTTTCCGAAATAAAAAATAAAAATTAAATAAGAATTTATAACTATTTATTATTTTTGCAGTATATGAGATTCCTAATGGTTGTGCTTTTTTTAGTGTAAACCAAATGGTTGTTTGTACACACATACTATATGTAAATGAACCAGTGGACGTAAAAAGGAAGATAAGAAGCCATAACTAATGAAAGAAAGATAGAAACCATAACTAATGAAATCATTATACAAAACTGGAGAGAAATATAAGGAAATGGAAAATGGAGGGGTGGATCGTAAAAAACAAAAACTGGGTGGGAAGAGCGTAAAACCCACAGGGTTTGGCTTTAGTGGACACAAAGTACAAAAAGTCTTAAAATCTCATCTCAACGAGCCAAAAGTCACCTTTTAGGGCTAATATTCCCTTCATTTGTCTAGTCTTGGTTATTATTTCTTACTCGCTGCTCTCTTATGGGTCTGTGAGTTTACTGACTGTGATTTGTTGGGGTCACCTTTTTTTGTGTGTACGATGTGGGTTACACAAGTCAAAAGTATTTGTAACTATTTTATCATTTCGCTAACCAAAAATTTCTGCTTTTTTGGCTACTAATCTTCTTATAAAACTAATATTTGATAATATTTGTTGTAGATCCACAAAGACAAACTATCTTTCTCTGCAAATAGATCCAGAATTTGAACTCAGATGTGGTAACATTGTTACAACATTTTTCTAACTGGTTTGAATCAACCACAATTAGATCGATGAATATATAAGAAAGTCCAAATTATTGATTTTTTTTTTGTCTACAGAAATGATCAGTTTAACCGGATGGATTTCTTATTAGTTTTAGATTTTTACATGGTGATTTGTTAAACAAAACATATATTATCATAATTTTTGAAATCAACTAAATTAATTACCGCCTAAATCTGAAGAACCTTTTATTATAAAAAAGTCGTTACTAACCAATTATTAGTGGGCTCCGTATTAATATACATATGAAGTATTAAAATGCATAGGTTATTAATCAGATTTACAGATACATATTGTCCTATGTACGCGTCATAGCTATAAGCATGTCACATAGCGACAGAAATGTAGAGGATACAGTAAGGATTTTCGCATTAGAAACAAGAGAAGCAAATTTCCAAAAAAAAAAAACTGTGAAGGAAATGCATGTGCAAGCTTCTCGAGTTAAGGATAAAGAAAAAATTAAACATCATCCAGAAGATGCATGTGTTAACAAAAAAATAATAATTCAATATTATCAAGAAAATGCATGCGCTAACTATTTTTGTATAGCTTTTTTCTTTAGATTGGAACATTAACCAGCCATGAAATTTTATTCGATATGTAATATATCTTATAATATATACCATCGTATTCAATTTTGGTAAATATATACCTTCCCACCTAATTAAATGATTGATAAAATATATGAAATTCATCCCTAACTCGTACTTAAATTTGGTAATGGGATCGCGTAAGATATGTGGCTAGCTATACAATTTTTGTTTATTTACTGATATAACTGATATATATATATCTATATCACACAAAAGTACATTATCAATACATATAATATATAAGTGGTTGTATTATATACTGAATAAAGCTTGCATTACCTGATTAATTACGGATACAACACATAATGAACATATGAACACATGCCTCGCCCTAGCAATTTTAATATTGACGCTTTTCGTCGGGCAAATCTAATCTGCATCGTGTACACTTCTGTCTCCGTATGATCCTCATCTATATCTATATTCTTACTGATAATGGATATCTTCCTCCACCTTTTTACAATATATAGCTTTATAATTTAGTATATATATTTTTGCTATTATAATTTTTGTCCCGTGAATTACATGTGAAAAAATACTAATTTTAATAATGATATTTGGAATTCAAGTCACAATTATTTTTGATATAATTAGCCGAATATCAAAAAAATTAACCAAATTAAAAGTCTATATATGAATGATGAGACAACAAGCAATTTTTGGACAATTTTATTCTCCATTAAGTTATTAATAGGACGTGTAATTTTCTTATTATTTTATTTGAAATATATAATTTATTAAATTAGAAGATTTCGATGATAAAAATATTTTTTTATTGGATAAAATAGATTGTCGCATAGATAAATATTATGGTATAGAGAAACTACGCATTTCACAATAGTTAAACGAAACAAAAAAAAAGTTAAGAATTTATATAAAAATTATGTTACAAAAGGAAATCACGAATCCCGTAATAATTGAATTATGACAAGGTTATCAAAGCTGTTTGTTGTCACGACACTATTATTTACCTAATTTATTTGGCCTAATAGTATATATTTATTAGGAAAACTATTCTTATAAAATATTTCTCGTTTCTATCTTATATCGTGAGGAGGAATATGCTGCTATGCAGTAAAACAAGTTGATATGAAACGTATGCATTATAATATTGTGGAGCAATGCGCTTTTTTGGTTGGCAAGTCTGAAGTCTCTTGTCACTGTATATGTATACATTGTTTATGATTAATCAGTTTCTCCACGTATATACTGACTACCGTAATACTAAATCCAAAAACAGACAGAAAAATTTTACATTACTTTATTGTGAATGTTAATTTCTTAACATGGATTACCTTTGGCTAAAAGAGCAAACAAACTGTAACGTGTTAACTAAAGCTCCGACGTAAAAAGAGAAATCGTTATACACGGACTAGCTAATTAGCTTAATTTTGGCAATGGTTAATCATGATTTCGTGTGATATATACATAGTTAATCTTCAATTCTTCTTATGGGTTTAATCAATGTTATTATCTCTTAAAACTGATCTAGCTTCCATTTTTCTTTTCTTTTTTGACTGCGATCTAGCTTCCATTTTAAAATGCTAAAATAAACATTAGATAAAAAGGATGGCCTCATGTGGTGTCTCAAGAGTCATGTCCAACCATGCATATACACATGGTGCCTCAAGAGTCGAGTCCAACTATGCAACATAAACTTTCTTCTTTTGGGTAATCGTTGAATTTTAGTGGTAACATGCATTTGGTCACATAGATCAATCATCACTCAACACCCCGGCCTATTCTATAAAGTTTATATCATTATCTAATAATTATAATGTTTATATCTCAATAAACTTTCTGATACACATTCATGTTTTTCGTAGCTTTAGAGATTATAATGAGTCTGGACATTTTTGCGCTAAAACATGTTGTGAGGATAAATTTTTTAAATCTTCTAACTTTTTTTTTGGAACTGATACCATCATTGATTGTGTTTTCATCCGAACACTAAACTATACTATATAATAGAAACGGTCTCATTTACAGAAAATTGCCCTACGTACGGTTGAGTTTCTCACGATTCATACATTGTTAGTTACTACTTACAAGTAGCTTGAGAGTTCCTTCAAGTCAACATTGTGTTTCATGAGTGCAATGCTATGTAGGGAGGAGCATTCATGAATGGAAAAATTACGAATTCTTTAGTTCAAAGGCTCATTACGAAGCGGGATTAAACATCTAATCGAAGTGGTCGACGTGGCTAAGAAATTTAATATATAAAAGCCGAGACTAAATAAAGTGCAAATCTTTCTCAAAAATAAAATAAAATAAATAAAGTGCAAATTAAACATTTATTAAATTCAGTGTATTATATCTCCGGCGGTCTTAAATATCTTTACAGGTTAGAAAAAATCAAACACCACAGATCTGAAATATCCTAACGTTACCGAACAAAATAATACTTTTCCATTACACAATTGATCCCTCTCTATCATTGGTGTTTTATAACTTTTATATAAGTATAAAAACACGTCCACGTATTTGTGCACAGCACTTTATAATTTTATAAGAAAAAAAACATTATCCCTAGGTTAGGTTCAGAGTCAAACAGAAAGAAAAGACAAATGTAAAAGATATTTCCATGCAATGATATATTTTCAGGAGATATTTTCATGCATGAGATATCCAGCTCGAGATATATATTTTTATTGTTGGATCTTTGACCGATAAAAGTAGTGATTTTTTTTACCTTAATAATGATTATACAATACTTGTTTAACAAATCATAACGCCCGTAACGAAAGTTATTGACATAAGAGATATTTGATCTTCGTTTCATCAACTATGCTATAAAAATAATCAGTGTGTTCCTAAAAGTACTCATCCAACCAAACTGCAGTTTGATGATAATTATGTTAATTCAAACACGTGTATTAACTGTTAAGCTGAACAACATAAATATCTTCTAAGCTGTAGTACATATATTTGATTACTTCCCAATTATGAACTAAGTATGGCAATATCACATATATGTATAGCTGCCATGTGATACTTACAGATTCTTACTTTTTCTTTGTGAGAAGTTATCGTGAATTTTTTTATGCTCTGGATTAAGATATTTTTTGGTATAACTAGGGTTGATCCGCGCTACGCGGGGGTTATATTATGTAAATAGTTTATGTTTTTTTTTATTATTTATAGTTATTTTGTAAATGCTTATTTCTATTTTTATTGTTTATATTTACAATTTTTTTGTTTTGTATTTGATGTAATTGTATAATATTTTCTGTAGAGTTGTCTTCATGTAAAATATGAAGACGATTATGAATTTTTTAAAAGGATAATATGTTGATTTGCATAAAAAGTAAACTACAACCCACTTATTGTAAAAATAAAAAATACATTTTTGTTCAATCTATATCGCTTACATTGGTTTTGTCCGGAAATAGTTTACATGAATCAATTTATGCTTCAAAAGTAGGTTCCTTTTTGTTTTCCAGAAGCTTCTAATAACAACACTGAATTTGTCAAAGAGAAATTTTGTTGTTGAAGTTGAAGCGAATAGTAATTTTCCTGCATCATTTTTAAAATATGTGTGAACATGTCATGGTTAATTGTAGAATCTGAATTTACTATGTATGTATCTTAAATGTTTTTTAGATTGATGTTTGTGACCAAGATGATTGAGTACTTTCGTTTTTTGATGTTCCAGAGTTGACGAAAGTTGGCCTCTTGTTCACCTCATATAGATGGCCTCTTGTTCACCTCATATAGATGGCCTCTTGTTCACTTCATATAGATCGCCGGACCATTATGCACCTGCAAGAAGCTGATATGTCAATTAGTTATTTTGACACACAATTTTAATGTAATTTTTTATTTTTGTGGTGTGTACCTGTTTATTAGCAATCACACGATAACTTCTGAGCCTGCTAAGGGATTTTGCATATCTACTCGCTTAATGATGCATATCTTGTCGGTGAAGTATATAATTTTTTAAAAAAATTTTGGGGAAAGTTTTTGCCTTATTATTTTTATACATATTATTGTAAATTTGGTTATTCGTTATGTATTAGTTTGTCTTATTTTGTTGAATTAAATGGCTAGGGGAGAAACATATAGATTTGTTTGAAATTTAAGTGAGAGAAATTGAAAATAACTTGATTGATGAAAAACTTGTAGTATGTTTATAAAATTTTTGACTACTAATTTGAAGATTGTGAAATAAAAACTGAAACGACATTGATGTAGCTTTTTTTTGTAGATGAGTTTTTTTTTAATCCCATTTGTGCTGTGAAAAATCTTTTCATTTCTTATTCGATACTTTTTTTTATTATCAGAATGGATTTGTCGAAGTAAAATCTGGTGCCTAGGGTCGAGTGAAGTAGTGATTTCTATGCATTATTCCAAAATATGCGATATCAACTTTCATTGCGTTACGTAATAAATTTACGAATTTTAGATTGATACGTATGTACCTTTTCTTTTTTTTCGGATTCACATTTGTCACGAAAACGGTTAAGAATTTGCGATTATTCATTCTCCAAATGTGATGAAAATATCCCGCTTGTTTACCTCATATAGTTAGCTGAATCATTGGAGATCTAATAATATTTAATATCTTGTATACATACACAATCGCACGTTGTTAATAAATCACAAGAAAATCTAGAGATATTATAGCGTAACTGAAAACTAAATATATAATGAATTAGCCAAAGGTTGAATACGTATCATGCTAAGTACGTGTATCTGAACCTATGTATATACAGATACATAGGCACAATTATTATGATTTTTTTAATCTTTGCTGCCCAAGAAAAGGTGAATGAAGAAGGTATTTTTAGCAAAGCCCGTTGCTAACCCAATTAACATAGTTTGTCATGGCAACACGTATGAGTATTTTTTTGCTGATGTGGTGGGTTTTGGAGTCTCAAATAGTAAATTTTATATAGTTATAATTTTTTTTTAAAACGTTCAACAATTAATTTATAGTGAATTGCATGTGAATGACGACGATCCATGGCCATGTATGGGTTGTATTAAATGTCTGTGACATTTTATTACCATAATTTGTAGGCATGATCATAATTTATGTAAGGATGTCAATTGAGCTTAGTTGCGGCTGAAGTGAATTAGTTTTCGTGTTAATGCATAACAATAATTAAATAATCCAAAATAAACCGTTTTAAAAAGCATATGTAAAAAGAAAATTTGTATATTAAAAGTATATCCAAATAAAAATAGTGGTTGAATGCTAAGTTAAATCCGGCATTTAACAATTATAAAATATTGAACTACATAGAGATGATGCAATGAATAAATGATGATTTTAATTATATGTCCCTCTCTGCGTGATCTCTTGTATCATCTGATGGGGATTAGCACTTTTAGACTTTAGAGGTGACAGTAAAAAGAAAAAGATTGTTTTAACGTAACCCATATAGAAAACGTATAAGCCCAAAAGTAAGTCAAATAAAGCCCATAATAGCCACACAGTTATTAGAAGATATGTAACGGCCCAAATTGTATAACCACTACAATTGCTTCGTTTTTTTCTTGTATAGGAGAAAACCCCTCTTTCACTGATTCTGTTGTCGCCGGAGACAATGGTGATGGGGTTGAAGAAGACAGTGAAGAAGGGGTTGATCGGTGGAATGAGCTTCGCCAAAGACGCCGGAGCAATTAATTGGTTTCCCGGTCATATGGCCGCCGCAACTCGTGCCATCCGCAACCGCCTCAAGCTCTCTGATCTCGTTATTGAAGTTCGAGATGCCCGTGTCCGTACACACACTCAGCACTATCTTTTCGTTCGATCCATATAACCTTGGGAGGTTTAATCTGATTTTCTCGTTGTCCATTTTGGTTACCTTGTAGATTCCTTTGTCATCGGCGAACGGGGACCTGCAGTCCCAATTGTCAGCGAAGAGGCGTATTATAGCTCTGAATAAGAAAGATTTAGCAAATCCGAATGTTCTCAATGTGAGTCCCTCGTGTTTTAGACTGTTTTTCTTCTTGTTAGTCTCTGTGCGGCCCGAATTTCTGAAATTTTCTGCAATTTTGATGGTGTTTATAGAAATGGACCCGTCATTTCGAATCCAAGCAGCAAGATTGTATTGCCATTAATGCGCATAGCAGAAGCTCTGTTAAGAAGGTTAGATGATCATCTTTGCATCTACGTTCATTTAGTAAAATCAGTAATAGTTCATCACACATTATTTATTGGTTGCTTCTGTTGGGCATAAAAAAAGTTACTTTTTTTTTATTGTTGTTGCATGATTTCATGTAGCTTCTTGATCTCGTCGAGTTGAAGCTGAAGGAAGTGATTGCTAGGGAGCCTACTTTACTTGTAATGGTGGTTGGTGTACCCAATGTTGGAAAATCTGCACTGATAAATTCTGTCCATCAAATCGCAGCAACTCGATTTCCTGGTAAGATGATTAGTGACTCGGCTTATCAGCAGTATTAGGTGTTCATTTCACTGATATTGTATGAACTCCAAATCAAGTTCATAGTTTAGAAAGTTAATTAGTTCATCGGAGAAATGATGAAGGGAATGTAATTTTGATATATGCATCATGTGCGTAGTGCAGGATAGATTAAAGAGAGCAACGGTTGGTCCATTGCCTGGCGTAACACAAGATATTGCTGGTTTCAAGGTCAACCTTTTTTTTTTCCTCTCTTTCCTCTGGCTTTTTGAGGGATTTACTGCTTGTGCTCTATGCTTCAGCGTGGCTTTGGAACACATACTGAGAAAGTCCTGTGTTAGCAGATTGCTCATCGACCTAGCATATATGTTCTAGACTCCCCTGGTGTGTTGGTCCCATGTATCCCCGATATCGAGACTGGTCTGAAGCTTGCACTTTCAGGTTCTTACCTATTATCTCCTTTCTGTTATTTCTTCTTGGTGCTTGATGGTGTAAACCTGTGCACGAGGTTTAGTTCATCAAAAGATGATACATTTTGGGTATTACAATCTCAGTTCTTAGTGTGTAGCTAGCTACTCCAGGAGCGTATTTTCATACAACATATGACCTTCCTAGCTGAGTGTTTTACGTTTCCTAACAACTTATCTATCTAAAATTCTGACATTGTAAGGGTCCGTCAAAGATTCAGTAGTGGGTGAAGAGCGGCTTGCGCAATACTTTCTGGCTATATTAAACACCCGAGGGACTCCTTTACACTGGAAGTACTTATTCGAGGGAAGAAACGAAGGGTCTCATCCAGACTCCATCGATAAACCAAGCTACAACTTAAAGGATATTCGACACCAGAGATCCAAACAACCAGATTCATCTGCTCTGCATTATGTTGGGGTTAGCATAATAACCTTATATCTATAGCTTGTTTTCCTTCTTAAATAAACTAAACCTATTGAGGTTCCCTGTCATCCGCAGGATATGATCTCAGAAGTGCAAAGATCGCTATACACAACTCTATCACAATTCGATGGGGACACAGAGGATGAAAATGATTTGGAATGTTTGATAGAGCAGCAGTTTGAAGTTCTACAAAAGGCATTGAAGGTTTCTACCAAAGCATCCGAAGCAAGGCTAATGGTGTCCAAGAAATTTCTTACTTTGTTTAGGACAGGTAGACTTGGTCCCTTTATCCTTGACGATGTCCCTGAAACTGACCTATCCAGTCCGAGACGGGTAGTAGCTTTGTAAAATCAAGAGCAAATTGTAACACATTATGCGTGCAGCTTAAGATTATTCTATTTGTTATCATTTGAGATTCAATGGCGTTGCTCCAGTAACTCCAAAGTATTGAATGAACAAAACTGAATCATGATAAATTTTGGCATCTGCCAGAAACAATCAAATCTATCTGCTGTCTTCATTTATTGGCTTCGATGAATTCTCGGTATTCTTTCTTCATCTTCACACCCGATATAGTCCTGCACAGACTCGTAATCTTTAGCCAAATCTGATCACAATACTCTATACAATCCTAAAAATGAAAGAACGCAGCCAACCTGAGCATTTCCTTGTTCTTGAAGAACTGCACACATGGCGTTCCCATGATTCCGGCTGCTTCAGCAATTTCTTGATCTTCCTCGATGTCAATCTCCACAAAGTGCACATCATTGTGATACTCATCGACGACCTGAAACAACATTAAGATGAAATGGACAGATGGTTAGAAAACCAGTCCTGCAAATCTCTCTTCCAATGAATTTCATTTCTGACTAATGTTCAGTCAGGAAGGATCACCTTGTTCAAAATAGGCTTCAAGGTCCTACAGGGGCCACATGTTGGTGAAGTGTATAATACACATATAACTCTTGGACTCTCATGGTATAATTTTCTAAGAGCATACTGAAAGCAGGGGAAAAAACACAAGGAGAAATATGTGAGGCTGAGAAAACAGATAATAAGTTAAAGGTTAATATGGGAACAGAAAGAAAGAAAAAATTACCTGTCCCCGATGCTTTGTAAGAGTGACGTCAAACTTTTCTTGGACATCCCGCTGTGTGAATTCTTTCTTGGCCTCTTCAGTTTGCGGCTGCCAAGTGGTAGAACATGAAAGAGTGTAAGCCTTGTGAGCGTGCATAAAATTTTAGATTTTTATGGAAGTAATTCCTACCTGGTGAAATTCCACAAGAAGATTGTTACTTGTGAGGTATCTCTCGGCAGACAAAGCAGCTATGCATCCTGATCCAGAAGCAGTTACAGCTTGTCTCCATTCATGGTCCTAGAGTGACAAGTGGGATAGTAGCTCACACAATTATCGAACCAATATGAATTCAAAGAGTTTATACCAATATCAAAAGATAGCTAAAAGTTCCAAAGCATAACCTGCACATCTCCTGCGGCAAATACACCTTCAACTGATGTATTCGATGTTCCTTCCTGAACCAACACATACCCCGAGCTGTCAAGTTCGACTTGGCCTTCCAATAACTGACTGTTTGGCGAATGCCCTATTCCATAAAACAATCCTTTTGCCTCCAGCTCAGTTTCTTCACCCGTATCAAGTCTTCTGAGTAGAATGCCAGACATCTGTCCCTTGGTGTTGCTCAACACGTCCACAGTTTCCGTGTTGTAATGCACTGTGATGTTTGGATTGTTGATCACTCTGAAACATTCGCCATAACCAACCTGTTAAAAAAACACTCAGGGTGTTGAAAAGACTCAACTTACAGTGTGCTCATTAGTCCAAAAGTCAACAAAGGAGATAGAACTATACTGGTTAGTTATGGATTTACTTGGAATAGAACTCATAGCCAAAGGCGTTCCCAGAAACATCCAAATGTAAAGATTTGCATGGAGCAGGTTAATTACAGTCAATACATGCAAAAAAGAAAACACTCAATATAGACAATGGGCTCATAAACCCAGATAGCCATACAAAGTTGTCTCGGACTATTCTGATTTGGTTTCCTAGTTCCACACCTGACAACATACATTTCCTAGTTTGGACATACCATTAATAGATTTTAACTGCATTTCTTCAGAAGTCAAAGAAGAAGAGTAGAATTTGACTCAGAAGCTATTAATATAATAACCTGTAAAAACTCACCTATCTTGCATAGCCTTCGATGCTCTCAACTGGCCTCTGCGAACAAGTAAATGAACATGACGAGCATATTTTGTGAGGTACAAAGCTTCTTCTGTCGCCGTATCTCCTCCTCCAACCACGGCAAGTACTTGCCCTTTAAACAAAGGCGAAGCTCCATCACAGATTGCACAAGCACTAATTCCCCTACTCCAGAATTCTTCCTCGCGAGGTAGTCTCAGCCTCTTTGCTGTAGCTCCAGTGGCATAAATGATACTATGGCATTTGACCTACAAAAACAACCCAAATGGTAACATCAGAAAAGAGCTCAAGCCAAGAATTTTCATCATTTGCCAGTTCTAAAGAGAGTAAAGACTATAGAACCTCACAGATTTTTCGTAAGAGCTTATGTCTATCAAAGCAATAAAAGCATATGTCTTTAGAAGAAGTAAAGAAATCTCCACCACTATCAACAATAGTCTCCACCTTCAACGGTATGGAAAAAATGTTGTTTCCAGAAAAAGAAACAAACGAAAAGACAATGGCAAAAACTAAATTACCTCCTTCCATGGATTAAAACACAGATTTCTACGGCATACCAATCCTGCATTCTCTATCTACTTCGAATTGACAAAAGGAGTGGCATACCAAGAAAGATAATCACCTTACGTTCACTACTTTGCACAGTAAAGGGAGCTGTTTTGACACTAAGAGATTCCACATCTTCTGGATACAACTCTGCTCCCCACCGCTCAGCTTGCTTCCTCATTCTACACATTTAACACAGACCAAAAAGATTGACTCAGATGATGATCCGTGAATCGCCACAAACTACTAAATGTCCTATAATTGCTCATATCCAACTTCTCACTTCTCCATTAAATCCGGACCCGTAATCCCGTCGGGGAATCCCGGAAAGTTCTCAACTTCTGTGGTTGTCATCAATTGTCCCCCGGGAACTCCGCCCATCTGATACCCTTCAAAAACCACTGGCTTCAAATTGGCGCGCGCCGCGTATATCGCTGCCGTGTAGCCGGCGGGACCGGAGCCTATAATCACTACGTTCTCGATAATCTCGCCTGCAAAATAAGGAGCTCGATTACTTATGCTCTTCCTCAAGTAGCAACACTTGTAACAATCTCAATAAAAAGCAAAAAAGTAAGTCCTTTAGATACCTGAAGAAGACGGAGAATTGGCGGAGGCGGAGACTCTGAGACGGAGTGAATCGGAGCGAGTTCTGGTTGGTTGGCGGAGGATGAATGAGGAGTCACGGCGTGCAGTAGTAGTAGTAGTGAGAAAGAAGAGATGAGGCGGAGAAGAGAGGGCGGAGGAAGCGGCGGCGACTCGGTGAGTCGACGCGGAGCCAATTCCGATGCCTATCTTGGGAGACGCAGCCATTTTTTTGCCTTTAACTTACAGAGACCATACAATTGTCTCTCTTTGCAGTTTCAAAATCCCATTTCTGTTTTGCAAATTGGTGAGCGACTGTGATACACGCGCCATAGCATTATCTCTTCGGCTCGAAGTCCACAAGCTTAAATGCTTCTCAGCCGTCGGATCTAAGAGATGTACGGTAGAGATGTGTGTTGACTGATTTTACTTCGTCTAAACGGAGGATAAGCCAATCGCATTTTAAAGTGTAAGCTGACCAAAGAGTTTAAAAGTGGACGGATGCTTTATTTTTAGCCCTTTATTTATTGGGCCATAAATGGGCTGAAATATGGGTCTCAAAATATGGCGCTTTATCTTTGGTGTGATTTTTGTTTAGCTTTAGGAGAGCTATTTTTGTTGTTTTGCTAATTTGTGATCATGATGACTACAAAACTGTTCTAGCTCGAAAATATTTAAAGGAACACTTTCTCTATCGAGTTGAACATATTAAAGCACATGACACAAGCCCAATTTAAAGTCTCATGAAAGGCCCATTAGTCTAATGTAATTAGGGTCTAAACAAATAGGGATGCGTGTAATGACAATGGATGAAGTAACTTTGGGAGTTGTCACTTTGTACACCTCTCTTCTTTCACCCTTTGATGAGATCAATCAAATAATCTTTTATCTTTCTGTTCTTTTATCTTTCTGTTCTTCAATTAATCCTTCCACTAAATAAAGCTCTAATGAGACATTTTATTTTCAATAACTTTTATCTATCTTATTAGAGCTCATGTGAGCATGAATAAACTTGTCCTTGGGAATCACTCACAAAACAAACAAAGCATAGTAAGCGAGAGTGAAAAGAATACACAAAGTTTCTCTCACACTCGACCAATATAGATCTTGACCATATTGAGAATACGAGCAAAAACATTTTGTAAATCAGGTATTAGCCAGTGTCAGTTATGATGTATAAATCAGACCATTGATTATTTTATATTTCTAAACAAACACTGTACTTTGTTCTTGAAAGTTGAAACCAAGATAATTGGACCAAGAGTGTACTATCGAGACAAAGTACAAAGAGGCCTAGCAATAACTTCTTTACTTCGATTATGAATGCGATTGAATTGAAAATCGAACTCAGAGTTGGTGAGGGAAGTGACAGACTATTGCTTAATCCCATACAAGTTAACTTGTTTTTCTTCTCAGTTTCGTTTCACTTAGAAAAAAGGTGAGGCATGCAAATAAAGAATGCTATTAAAGTCAAGAAAGTTAAGCTGACCAGCAAAAAGAGCGGCCCAATTAAAAGCAAGGAAGCTTTGTCTTTAGTCTAGTGTAGTGTCTTGATTCCATGCATTTCCAAATTTTTTGTTAGTCAACAAACGTACTTTCATTTAATGTTTTGTGTAGAAGATTTGTTATGACGCTACGCTACGCCACTAAACGATACAACTACTTTATGGTAAAGAAGAAAAAATGTCGTTCCTACTTGTCATCCAAAATTGGATGGTTTGTCATTTGAAGTTTGTAAGTTTTATTTTATTAAAAAAACATATGTTCTAACTATTATATATATATCTTTGACATTCCACCATATATAAGTAAAATATGCATTCAACATGCAAACTATATATTTTCTTTGTAAAAGTCTTGGATTTGAGCTCGAAAAGAGCGACGTGTGCATCCAAGTAACATATGTTGGAGTTTTGTGATTCCTTATATATGGTTCAACAAATATTTTCTCCAGGACAATTGGATCATTTTTGTTTTACTCTATATATATATATGTTAATGTAAAAATCAAATAATTAACAAAACCTGAGTTTTGGAATTTGTATTATGAATTCTCACTTCTAGAGGCGCGTGGATAGTACGCTCCGACAAAGGAAGATTGTCGGCAATCCCTTCAAACACCAATAAGATGATTCCTTTCCTGTCTTGCATCACTTTGACTAATAGAAGACATTAACCTAAATTTACTTAATTATGTCATGCAAACCAAAAAAAAGAGATTAAACTTTTATTCCATGTCCATAAACAATTCCCAAACTGAGGTAAACAAGAAACTGGATGTCCTAAAATGTTGTGAAAATCTGCTAGTCTTGTATACAACATTTATATATAATACCCATCTGCTTCAAATCTACTAGTTTTGTATGTTACATTTCACTAATCTGTTAGATATGTACCATAGATCCAGTAATCAGGTTTTGCGAACCTATCGTTACCCTTTCGTTTCTCACAACGAAGGGATCAGAAAAATATTCAGAAAAACATCAGACCGATGTTTCAAGGATTTTATATTTACCGTCTCAAAAATGTCCAGTCCACAAAAACAAGAAACGATCCCGAGAAATCTGACAATATCAATCACTTTATTTGTTAAAACTACATTTTAGTACTGTAAGTAAAACATCCAAACTGAAGGTTCAAAATTTTTATTTATTTATTTATTTGGAATTTCTTCTATAAATTTACTTTTACGGTACACTAGCTTAACTTAATGATATGATCACGAGATCCTAAACTTGATGATATGATCACGAGATCCTAAACTTAATGATATGATCAGAGTCGACTATGATGTATATATGCTAGTTTTGTAACTTTCTTGCCTGAGCCTCTTAAATCTTTTTACACACGTAAATGCACTTGGTGTCTTTTTATTTTATTTTTGTTGTTGTAAAAAGACTATGTTGGAATCACACGAATTAAAGAATTGAATATATATAAATTGGGGTGTAGAAAGCATGAAAAGTCAAAAAGATAATCTTTTTTTTTTATTTTCTTTAAAGAACAAGAAAAAGGAGAGATAGATCTCGAATACTCTATTTGTCATGAGACAAAACAAAAACTTACAAAGAAGTAAACATGATTAAATAAATATTATGCATGAAATTATTATTTTCTGGCTAATAATATGCATAATTCGCATTCATAGTTTTTGTATTTTGATAGTACCACCATACCTAAAGGGGGTCCAAACTAGTTGCTTCACATCATCTAATTTTACCAACTGCTATATATATATAAATGTATATTCACACGTATATCTCGTGATTCTTATCATTTTATTTCGTTTTCTATACGTCTAATTAAACACACACATACAACTTAAAATCTCTATATTATATTGACAATAGAGCTCGGTTGGTAAATGCAACGACCAATGTTTCCCGGTAAATCAGAAAGGAATATTAGTTCTAAGAAATACAATCCAAATATCATTAGCTAAACCGGATAGATCATATGATCGTTTATACCCAATATTTCGAGTATACGGCGTTATGTTTGAGATTTTTGTTTTATTTTATTTTTTCTGATTATGACATAAATATTATCGATGATTCGTTTCATATTTAGAAAGATCATGAAGAATTATGGTATTCAAACTTAAAACCAGTTGATTACGAATAAAAATACTCATACCTTTTTATATAAAATAGTGTTGAATTATCTTCACTTCCACTGATATAGGACATACTAATAGGCTCCCTCGTCTCGAATTGAAAAGACTGTCATAAATATATTTTTTTTAGTATTATGCAACACAATTATACATGCTATAATGCACATTAAGTATCCATGTGGATATTAGGCATGTTCCTTGAAAATGGTTCAAAGTATTTTTATTCTTGTCTCAACCACTTTATTAAACTAAATAACGTCTGTTTCTCCCTCTATAGAGTCGTGTTACGTTTGTCTGGATTGAGATCTTCTACTACTTGTTCTCTTCAAGAAATAATAGTGCTCGATCGTTTATGGAAGATGCTGCTCATCATTTACATAACGACGAGGAGCGTTTGCCGTTGGAGTTTATGATCGGAAAACAAACATCCACGGTGGAGTTACAGCCGCCGTTACCGCCGCCATTCTTGGTTAAGACATACAAGGTAGTTGAGGATCCGACAACGGACGACGTTATATCTTGGAACGGCGACGGGACGGGCTTCGTCGTGTGGCAGCCGGCGGAGTTCGCTAGAGATCTGTTACCAACTCTTTTCAAGCATTGCAACTTCTCTAGTTTCGTTCGGCAGCTCAATACTTACGTACGTGTATGCTCCATTGTTTCAATTACGTTGTAACTATTTACGCACATGTGAAGTTCGTACGTGAATTTGGTAAATGACATTAATGAGTGGTTACAAATTATTATAGGGGTTTCGAAAAGTAACGACAATAAGATGGGAATTTAGTAATGAGATGTTTCGAAAGGGGCATAGAGAGCTTATGTGCAATATCCGAAGAAGGAAGAGTTGGTCACACTCACACTCACACAGCACGTCTCATCAGGTTGTGCCAACAACGACGGCAAAGCAAGAAGATCATCAACGTCTTGGGATTGATCATCACCATGAGGATCAACGGTCTTCCTCCACTTCCTCCTCCTCCGTATACTCTGCATTACTCGACGAAAACAAGTGCCTGAAGAATGAAAATGAGTTCTTGAGCTCAGAACTCGGGAAGACCAAGAAGAAATGCAAACAGCTTATGGAGTTGATGGAGAGATACAGAGGAGAAGACGAAGCAGAAGAAACTGATGATGATGATAATGACGATGAAGGGCTTAAGTTGTTTGGAGTGAAACTGGAGTGAAACAAATCGTTTGATTGATTGCCTTACCAGCTTCCTTAGATTCAGGTTTGCATAAATATACTTTTTAAGACATGCAAAATTAAAACATGACTCCGAGAAATCTCGGATTTTGTGTTGTATTGATATAGTGTTCAAAACATGGTACATTACAAATTTACAACATTGCGTGTATCTATATAAGCGTTAAGAACATATTTTTTTTCATATATTTGCCATATTTACACCTACTGTGGGTAAGTGATCAGATCTCTCTTTGGGCTGTGGTCATGAAGGGTTTTGGTTATACAAGCCGCACTAATGGTTTCAGTGGTTACGAGTTAGCTGCAAAATGGTTGAATATGGTCTCGAGTGTGGATTGACTTATACTGTATTCAGCTATTCCCAACCGATTCCTGCCATAGCAAGATGCAAATTTCTTTCCTCAGACTTAAAAGACGGTGATTTGTTCGGACCATGGAGAAGAAACAGTTAAAAGAAGAATGTCTTACCGGTTTCGTTCAAGGTGTCCAAAGGCATCTGCAAGTGACAATCCTCCTTCTCCAAATGGCAACTGCAACCGAATACATGTAAAAATTTGAGCATAAGACTAAAGAGTAATCCCAGAAACCGAATGGAGTAAAAACGGATTGTGTTTACTTAACCTGGTATTTAATGCTCAATCCATTGCAGCTCTTAAAAATTGCACCTGGAAACGAAGATTGTATGAAAGAATCCAGTGCTGAAAACTTTTCTTTTGTTAGCCACCACTCCGCAAATATTGGCAGTGGAATATCACCTGTTCAGCGTCAAACCGACAAAAAAATATGTGTTAGCAGTCGTGAAACAAGGAAAAATCTAAAAACATATGTGAGACATGTGTTCATACCATCTCGAAACAGCTGTTCTGATAACTGTTCATCGAATCGAACATCTTCCTCAGGCATGGAAGGTACTAGTGTACTCACTCTCTGCTCATTATCAAGATACTTGGCGATGCTTTGTATCATTTCTGGTGACAAACTGATTTCTGATGCTGAAGCCGTATCAGGAGTAATAGAGTCAGAGACACCGATACAAACTTCGAGATCACCAAGCAAACTTCTAGGCTGCGAAGGAACGTTAAACAGCCACTGCTGAATCATTTGGCAAAAGTTCTCCAAGTCCACATGGCTGACTTCGTTGGGTTTAACCTAAT
This sequence comes from Schrenkiella parvula, assembly GCA_000218505.1. Classification (NCBI taxonomy): domain Eukaryota; kingdom Viridiplantae; phylum Streptophyta; class Magnoliopsida; order Brassicales; family Brassicaceae; genus Schrenkiella; species Schrenkiella parvula. Next base: position 8,184,119 of record CM001190.1, on the reverse strand, counting down.
TTGTTATACAGCCAACAATATGCATAAAGCTTTGACAAAAGATGCTTCCTACCATTGAAACAAATCACCATTAAACTAAAATTACCTCTAACTCAAGGTGGTTTCCGAAGCGCGTCTTTAAGTGTTGTGGACTACCTATGCATCTTAGGCGGCCTCCAACCTGTAATTTGAGTATAGTTCTTTGAGGTGGATACATTTCAGGAATTAATGTCCTAGAGAGTTCAAAATGAGTTTATATGATACCATGATCCCAATCCTAGTGCAAAGCGCTTGAGCTTCATTCATGCTATGAGTAGTCAGAATGACCGCTGTCTTTCCACTCCTTGTCGTCAGGCGGGATATCACATCCCACATGAATCTTTTGGCAACAGGATCCATACCTGAAGCATTTAACAAGAAACACCAAAAACTTTACAGAGTAGCTAAGAACAGAGAGGAAGTCCACGTCAGTAATTCCAAAGTAAAACTAGTCAGACAAAATTTAACCAAAATTTTGGTTGGGTACCTGTAGATGGTTCATCAAGGATGAGAATAGGAGGATCTCCAATCATTGCAATAGCAACCGATAGTTTGCGCTTGTTCCCGCCGCTAAGCGTGAACGATGGCTTTTGAGAATGCTTCAACAAGTCAAACTCAACTAATTTTTCCATAACCACCTGTTATCAGACAGTCTCAATTAGCTACCTCCACTAAATAAAATAACTGATAGTATGGTTGTAATTTCGAATTCATTCAAATATTATTTTATCCTAGACGGAAGAGAAGGATGGTTTGTTAAAATGATGTGTACGTATTTAACTTAGCTAAAAACCTATTTTCTTTCACAAAAGAAAGAACAACTCTGCAAGCATCAGACGTTAATCCCGAATAAATGCCACTTACATTATCAATTCTATAATCCACCACTCCTTTGATCCTTGCATAAAGTTCAAGGTGCTCCTTCACAGTCAAATAGTCGAATAAAGCATCAAACTGGGGGCAGTAGCCAATCTGAGTAAGAAAGACAAAAGATTCTTTAACATTCAATGTTCATTCAATAGACTCAGTGAGATTGGTAAAGTCAATGAATTGACATACATGCTGACGGATAGCTTTGGGACTCGCTACTATGTCTTTGCCAAAGACAAAGGCAGTTCCACTAGTTGGTGTTTCTTCTCCTGTTGCACCCACAGAAGTTAAAATGGTACAATACTATTGCTTCAGAAGTTGCAGTTGTTTATTTAGCGGTTTCAAAATCTTCAAGATAACAGCTCAACTAATAGTTTCCAATTTCCAAAGACGCACAACATACCAGATAACATAGACAAGGTAGTAGTCTTCCCAGCTCCATTCGTCCCTAAAAAGCCAAAACATTCTCCTGCTTGGACCGAGAAAGTCAAAGACTGTACAGCTACTTTTGGGCCGTGATGTTTGCAACCAGGATAGACCTGATACAGTCTTACACTTAGATTAAGAGAGGAGAATCTCTAATAAAGCTTAGGTAAAAGACAAAGAGTAGGTTTCAATACCTTCCTCAGGTTCTGTAAGTAGAATATGGTGTTGTCTGTCAGCCCTGAAATCACCCTGTCTCTTTCCTCTTGCACGTCTATATCATCTTCCATATTAGCGGAAATGGCTCCAGTCGAATCCTTGAGAAGCGGCTCTGTAGAACTAGAACCAGCACCTTGCTTGAAAGCTTTTAAATTCTGCCACCACTCCCCAATTGAGAAAGATATCACCTTTTGAACAGGCAAGAGCTCAAGCCCAAGCGTCACAAGGAAGTAGAATATACTCTGTCAAATATACGTTCAGTCAGATGAGAAATGCGCTATAATATATATTCACTATAAGTTTGTTTATATCCCATGAAAAATAACAAGAGAAAAATAAAAGCAACCACAATATTCGACCTTCTAAATTTCAAAATAAATAAAATCATTGACACTTAATGATAGGTTCAGGTTTTCAAACGAGTGGGGACAAAAAAGTTGGAGAAAAGGGAAGAATCTAACCTCCAAAGCTAGGTAAGAAATGGATGCTCCAGTGACATTCCAATCAAACACCCCATGACTGGATTTGTCTTTCATCCCCTGCCTTAAAAGAGCTAATGAAGCCAATCCATCAGAGAAGCAAAATCCTGGTGATAATCTGAAGAAGTTCTATAAAAGCATAATGAAAAAAGGATCAGTTCCTATCTGCTTTTCAAGGCTCACAAAGGTCAGGAAATCAGAAGAACCCACACCTTTAGATATGAGTTTGCATTAACAGTCGCTGGAATAAGGCCCATGACAAATGAGATAACCATAAGGATAAGACCAGAGAAGAAGTGGACCATAAGAATAACATTCTGCGATTACAGCAAAGACATCCATCCATCAGTCAAAAATATCTAACCATATGAAGTAGCTACAGAGAGAGAAAGGAAAAAACTAACAACGATATGGATAACAAGCACAGAGTAGTTGGAAGTTACCTGGGCCATGCTATGCTCGGTGAAGAAAAATGTAAGACAATATGTTGATGATGCAATTGCCAAGCCATACTCCAGTAACATCAGGACGGTTGGTAGAAACCGACCTCTTCCAATAAACTGCTCCAGACCTAAGGAAAGAAATCAACTTTTTCAGTAAGGTACTACCAAAGTACAGTGACATAGAAGTTTAAATGCGGAAATGAAAGACTAACTTACCAAAAGCATAGAAGAGGATTATTGCAAATGTTGAAGGAAATAAGAAACTGACGAAATCCCATACGTACGTTGATAACCAGTATGAAAGAACAGAAACCTGCGAGCCATGAAAGATAGTGAGCCCAATATCATAGGACTGATGCCGTGCATGTTTTTGCTACTCCAGAATTCGTCAAGAGAAAATTTTACCCCACTAATAAGCTGTTGATGCTTTGCTTTCACCTCTCGCTCCTGAATAAGATAGAATACTTATAGACATTCAGAGCAAAATACTCGAAAAGTAGAAGAAGGATAGCATCAAACAAAAACCTTCTGCCAAAACTACTGTTAGGTTACATACATACCTTGACAATGGGAACTGCAAAGGAGGCCGGGATGAACGAGAATGCAATGTTAACAATAATTGCAACGGAAAAGGCATCCAAATCCTGCATTGAAAAGAACATTATATCAAAGCTACTCATCTTGCTGCGGGCTTTTACATTGTTTCAATTTTCGGGTCTCAGTTTCTGACAATTACTTCAAGGGATCCCAATAACTCTTAAAGTATCACTCAAACTAAACATAAGTTCAATAAAATAATAAAGTTGATACCACAGAAAGGGGAACTACTCCTAATAGAAAGACATACATGACGCTGTAAGCGCTGACTTTTTGTTGGAGGCAAAGGATGATTTCGGGTTTGGATTGTCATATTCTTGTTACCAGTAACAAGTCGGAGAATCGCAGCATGCATAACATTGATGTAGATAGGACCAGCATGCTGACAAGTACTGTTGTGTAACACGGTGTACCCTAAACTTCCATCTGGATGCTGACTATCCATTAATATTGCCCCATACCTAGAGAGACACCCACGGGGAGCATTTAGCCAAGTCATTACGTAGTACACTGAAATATTCTCAAAGAGGTCACCGAACAAGGGAAGACAAGGGAATAGAAAACTTGAAGGCAGCGATATCTAAAGCACATGAATTATTAAGCTTAACTTTAACACAGAATATAAACACATGAATCTGCTGTGACCTATCCATACCTTGACTGGTATGACTGATCAAAACTGGACATCAGAAATTCACTCATAGATAGTAGGGTGGGCCCCAATGTGGGACCTGCTGCATCAATTGCATCAGCCAATGCCTCTTTTGGATTAGGAAATTTATATGAACTATTCCTCAAGGGCTGAATCCAGCCTCCTTCAATATAATGTGCAACCTGAATGCATGGGAGAAACAACATTGAACACAACAAATGTTTGGTAATATGAAACTCAACCATAGTGCTCTGTGATCAACACCATGTAAGCATAAAATTTAACAAGTGAATGCGTAACAGAAATACTGCTTGCTCTACTACTTGTAACGAAACCTTGGGTTAAGTTGTAGACAGCTGCATAAGAGCAAACCACTCTACATACATCAACTCAAAATAGTGAAACGAATGGATCGCCATGGAGACTATCTCATGCGGTTTATTAACGAAAAGAAGAATTTCAAGCAATTCGTTTTCTTATGCGTGTAGAAGTTAAGTTAAGAGAGCGAATAAAAGAAGATGCAACCTAATTTTATTTTTATTGCACAAAAATGCATTCAGAAAATAGTATAGAATATAAATAATGCTTAATATACCTCTTTGGAAATTGGCTCAGATATATCAAAAGGAATCGGACCACCACCGCCATTGCCACTCAGGAGAGGATTAAAATATGCAGTTGTCAACGTAATGGATTTCTGATCAGGATGTGGCTTGAGCTGAAGAAAAAGAAGGCCAAAGAGTAAGAAAACAGCTGGGATGATGAGCTGGAACGCCACTGTTTTGCGGTCTCTGCAAGCAGATCTTGCTCTTTTTATGAACAATGCTTTGCAATGCCGCCAAAACATTGACCTTGAGATAACAGAACACCCACAACATTGCATGCTAATGAATCCAATGAAAGTCCAAACTGCAGCAATGATCAATCTGCAAGCTTTTGCAATTGAGGTAATAATAACTCCAGCGCCCTCATTACAACTTGCTAGTAATTTGGGCTGCAAAAAGCTCTTCTGAGTTGATTCAATGCACACCAGAGAAGTCTCGGTATCAGGAGAAACAAATGTATCTTCCTGCTTATCCTCGATATCTAAGTTACAGCCAGCAACTCTCAGAAACACCTCTTCAAGTGTCGTGACAGATATGCCATAGCTCTGAATACCATCATAATTTGTATCCTCAATCTCACTAATCCTAGATCTGTCAACCGAACTTTTCATGCAACTCTCAATTTCTGTGAACATATTTTCAAAGCATGGCAAAGATGCCAAAGGAAGCTTGAAAGAGATTTCGTTTCCAACCTGGAAAATCATCACTTGTTGAGATTAGGCAAGAGATGGGCTTTAAACTTATCTAAAAGCAGTAACAAATTGCTCTAGGGGAAATATCGGCAGCCTTTAACATGCTACAATATCCATTGTTTAAGAACTTAAGTCACACTTGGAAGATTCTCAACCAAAACATGCTCTACTCTAGAAGCTTGGAGCTCTGCAATATATCACAGCATGTAGCTAGGCAAAACATTTCCTTCATAAAATGTATTAGTAGCCCAGATGCTTCAATCTCCTTTGGAAATGTAACTAACATACCTCGCTCACACAGATTGCTGACGGAATGTGACGATGAACTATATGTGCGGCAACAGAGACAGCTGGAGAAGTCTATAACATAAAGAACCCCCAGTTATTTTGATATTTTTAAATAGAAACACCAACAAAATTGACTGGAAATGAAAAGATGACAAACAAACCTTTACTAGCGTAAGAGTGTAACCAACCCCGTAATGATGCTTCAGGAACATAGAGCTGCTTAGCCATAAAAACACCAAAAATCATTGGTAAAGTGTTAAAACACCAAAAATCATTGGTAAAGTGTTAAAACACCAAAAATCATTGGTAAAGTGTTAAATGGAGCTATGTATGAATAATGCATTTGGGTCAGAAAGGAAAATAACTTTTTGATGTGAAGCACTTTCATACGTCTAATAAGATAAGCTAATCTAGGGGAATCTGTTGTTTTCATTTTCTGATATCTCATCACTTACAACACCAAATCGAAACACCTTCTACTAGTCATGAGAGGTATTTGAAAAATTCATGTCAATCATATCACTTCATAGTAACTACTCATGCTTGGTTCAGTTTGGTTATTAGTATGCCTCCAGCAATGCATCATTCTTCTTCCTAATTTCAATAGAAAAACCGGAGCAAAGGAAAAGCCAGTAGAAAAAGGCAGAGTAAAAAAATTTAACCTGCCACAACACTTAAGGGACCCGTTAGCCATGATTCCTATCCGATCTCCAAGTTCTTCAGCTTCATCCATGGAATGCGTTGTTAGCAAAATTATTCTGCCCTTTTTAATTTTCTTAATTAACTGCCATGTAAGACGCATTGAGTAAGGATCCATTCCACTGGTTGGTTCATCGAGAATAATCACCTGAAAGATAAAGCATGTTTAACGACAACCAATCAAGAGAAACTTGCAAAATAATATGCCTTTGTGTTTCCTTCTCACCTTACTGTTTCCAATCAATGCGATTCCAAGTGACAATTTCCTCTTCATGCCTCCGGAAAGTGCCCGAACAAGTGTACTAATTTTATCAGACAATCCCACCTGGAAAAAGATCAATAACAAAGATCAGACAGCTGTGACCAACACCCGAAATTGGCAGGGAAGAAAATTCAGTTCCACCCCGAATGGCAGCATCAAACAACAAAATGAATTTATTTACTGTCCACCAAAACTATGTCACGGGCTCCAAGTTATGCACTCTGAAGTTTTAATGCTTGTGCATAATCGAATTAGTTACCCGATGCTACGAAACTGACATGCTGAAATGTGCGTGAATGTGGTTCGTTGGAGAGAAAAAATACACAATAGTTTGTATTTCACTACATACTTACTTCCTCCGCCATATCAGCAACTGTGCTCTTCAAGAAATCTTCCTTAACACCTTTAAGAACCGCAAACATCTCCAAGTGCTCTCTAACCTACAGTAGATAAAAATCTTTCAGACGTTATCCCTTACCAAGAACCCAATATATCATATTCCGATGGGAAAAATATATAATCAGTCAGAATACTGAAACTCTTTCATAGAAAAAAATACATACAAAAAAAGCAGAGAAATGTTTGTGAAAGGTTTCACCGTACAACAAAACTGTGTTCCTACTCTCTCATGATATTTAGCAATTACTCTCGGTTAAGAAGATACGAAAAAAGCACACTAGAGGACCATTAAACGCACACACCTAGGAGTTGGTTTGTCCTTGTGTTAGATAGGTGGCATGATCGAGGACTGGCCACCACAAACTAATCAATATGATATCACATCACTGAAAATATCTAAACATTTTCTTGAAGGCTTATCGCTATATCAGATTTTCAGAGTTGAAACCAATAAACAAACATGAGCGTAGCAATGTTTGACTTATATTACCAGTAGCATTTAGAGAAGGTGTAAACTATAAAGCACAAATCGGGGGGGATAGAGGATAAAAGATATTTGGACCTCATTTGACAGAAATTGGAAACAAATGACAGTAGAAGAATAAAAAAAAACGTCTGAGGAACTAGCTCAATAAATTAAAAAATGGAAAAGCCAACCGAATTTGCCTAAATGCCAAAAGAGAGTCGTGTATTTTTTCCATGCTTTTTTTCCACAATTTTGAACAGTTTCATGTTTCTCTTTCTTTGATCATTTTCTTATGTTATTATGTTGTTGGCTTCGAATTGTAAGGATTGCTTCCTACAGTTAAAATAAGACCAGACGAAAAAGAAGGGAATTTTTTTCACTTACTGTCAGTTCTGGAAAGAGGATGTCATGTTGAGGGCAAACACCTAGTTCTTTTCGTATCTCATCCTACAGAAAGAGATATAATGCTATAAAAATCAAAATCACATGAAATAGATGTATACAGGTGATGCTAGAAAGAGAATTAGACAGATGGTATTCAAGTGATGCTAGAAAAAGAAAGCCTATCTTTGAACTAGTTGGAGGTCAGAGCTTTTCGATTTTGCAAGAAATTTAGAGATTCAAGTAAAAATAAGAAAAAAACATTTACCATGTTTGTTACAATACTGTTTCCAAGTACCAGGGCATCTCCAGAAGTTGGAGGAAGAAGGCCGATAAGCATAGATATTGTTGTGCTTTTACCAGCCCCGTTATGGCCTTCAAGCAAAAGAAGCAAGATTTAATGAAAATATCAAGTTTAGCATTGTTTCAACTTGATTTTCAGTGTTCTGGCACATGGATTGAGATTGCATGCATGGGTCCATGAAACCATTGTAGAGACCAAAATTTATCAGAGACAACATATGGATAGATGACACAGCCAGGGAACATAATATCAAAATTTGAGCGTCAGAGTTATAAGAAAGCTTTCACAACATGTTAGAGAATGAGATTTATAACAATGGATACATAAACGAAACTGATCAAATTAGCTTCACTGACATGCACAAGAGCTCGGGAATACAACTAGATTTTTGTTTAAAAAATGAAGATTCCGATGGAGATTCTCAACCATGCAACACAGAAAACAACCAAAACAATAATGAAAAGAATTAACTGCACGTCTGCAAATTCCTGAAACAATTTTATTTGGATACAGTGGCCTTGCAAGCAAATATTAATGTGGTTAGAACAGATGAGAATATTAGTTAAACATGAACAGACGTACCCAGAAGTGAAAGTATCTGGTTCTCGTACAATGTTAGTCGCAATGAATTAACTGCACAGCAATTCCCCCTTCCTGAAGCAAAGACTTTATGCAGATTTCTAATTTGTATGCACCTACAGGGAAAACATTCAGTGTGAACCCAACATCCAGATTTGAAAAACATTACTTCCAAGGAATTTTTTTTATCAGATGGGATATGAATATACCTTCCATCAAACTCTTGTTGCCTCATTTCCAGGCTTATTGATTCAATAACAGGATCAAAAGGCTCTCCCTGAGTAACCTCTATATTCTCCGGGAGCATACTAGTTTTGAGATCTGGAATGCGATACTGGATGTTATTTTTCTTCCTCCTAAAGCACTTGCTGAAGATAAAGTTCCATGGGTACCGCACACCATTTTCCCTGGGGAGGACCTGAGAAATCAACTCTTGGATTAGGCCCTAAGATGCAGGGTATATAGACAAAGAGGAAAGATAAAATGTCCTAGATACAACTTGCTTAACAAAAAAACAGTATCCTGAACAACAAAGCACTTCAGAAAGCTACTTTCTGTGAAAAATAAAGTAAGCATCTCAGCAAAATCAGATATACCAATAGCAATTTTCACTTGCTTACTTCTAAAGAGTGGCATGCATTTCATGTGGACAACCGAAACACTGGAAGCAGAAAACGGTTTACAAGATGCAGTAAACAACGACAAGTAGCAAAAGGAGGTACCTTGTCCAGATAAAGACCAATAGCGCAGTAAAGAATAGAGTCCAGCAGCATCATCAAGAGGCAGACAAAAAAACTTACTCCAGACGATGCCTACATGAAGATTGACCACAAAAACAGTTAAGAACACAAGGAGAATCAACCTTGGCATGTAGCCACAGAAATATATACTATACCAGCCATATATTGCTCCAACGAAGTCCAACATGTGCACGCTCGTAATCAGCAAAGTTGATTGATCCAAGAGCAAATGCAGTAGGTGAAAGCAAAGAAGCAAGGACTTTCAGTACCCTACAAGTCCAACAATTAGTTTTCATAATGTATTCTAGACCAAATCTTTGTGGCAAAGACAAGCATAACTTTTCCCTCTCCACAATACAGCCATCACGAAGAAAGAACGAAAAGAAAGAGCATAAACATACATGGACACAGATTCATCGTTTACAGTGTAATAAGGAAAGAAGGCTCCCAGAAAGGCTAGGGTCCCAACTGCGACAGCTGTCTTAGCTCGAGTGAAAAATGTTGATATTAGAAATGAGAGCATGATTGTGCTGACCCCAAATAAAAAGAAGTATGTGAAGACTAATGTCTTATCACTATACTTAAAGAGACTTCCCATCGTACAAGCTGTAATAATCCCAGCGCACAATGCGAACTGCAGAACAAAGTCGAGTTAGGAAAGAAACAAAAATTACCACAAAACTAAAATCATTGCACTATATCGAAAGAAATGAAGCATTAGTCAACTATTTCCAGCTGAAGTCAATATAGTAAACAACAGAAAATGCTACTGAACTCCAACTTGTGGTTTGATCATAGCTAAGGGAAGAGGCCAACGAAAGTTCACTAATCAAATTTCAAGCCAGAAAACCTACCTGCAATACATATGTGATAAACCACGACAAATGGAATATCTCATCCTTCAAGCCCATCATGTAAAGCCCTTCTCTTATTTTCTGCTCCTGCAAGCTCAGAAGAAAAAACCTAAATTAATTGCGATAGAAAACAACTTTTGGTGAAACGCAAAATACATATCAGCTTTGTCCTAAACTATACGCAAAGTATATAACCCAAAGTAACCTTCTCAAATACAGAGTAGCTGATAAGCCGGGAGATTGGATACAGAAATCCCAGAAGGTACCTGCTCAACAAATAAACAAGTATACAATCATCCAAACCATACAAACACTCAAACACCATACATATATGCAGGGGGAAAAACAAAGAGCAGGTGATACATACAACAATCCCATTACGCTTTTGACAATTGATTGAAACTCATCATCAGTGTATTCGCGGGTTGGAAATGGAACCATTCTTATCTTTGAGGGTCTAAACAGAGTCCATGGCAGCTCAAAGGTTAAAGCTGAACCAAGAGATGAATGTGATAGTGGCAAGTCTCTGTTTTGCTGAGAAGCAAATATAATGAAAGAGTCTACCACCTGCTGAAGCTGCAAAAGGGTACAAGACCAGTCAAAACTGGGGGAAAACCAAGACAATCTCCCCTATTATAAGAACTTCAATTCAAATCCGACAAATTGCTTTGGTTTACTGGTTCACTTTGTGAAAATCTAGCACCGGATTAGGAATTGCTTTGATTGACCCTACATCGCCCATAATAGCATAGAGTATAGTTTATTTATAAGAATTATATGACTACTGTACTGCCTATGAACTTTATTGGGAAGGCTTGGAAGGTGATCAGAAAACCCAAGGGCTTAAATTTGACAAACTTCCAAAGAAAAAAAAGTAAATGACCATACAGTTAAGAATCCGCTGAAGCTGTATTGCATTGTTGGTATGGTATTAATTCCCATTTCCAGATCATTGATATAAGGTCCATTTGTGTCCATGATCGACTTAACACTAGGGAATCCTGCGAATGCCCATGTGTGGTTCAAGCGGATGCTATAATCATATACATGAGGTCCTTGTTCATGGAATACCACTGCTCCTTTTATTTTTGGATTCGAACAATTCCTAAACAAGCATGAGGAGACTTTATCAGTTCAACATAAAAGACAGAAAAGCATAGACAGGTAGCTTAAGAGTATGATCACCAACAGCTACAAGACTATGTAACTTGTCAAGATAAAATGCATACACAATAAGCACATGCCGATACATAATCTTAGGAACTAACTAAATGCTGCATTATCCAAGACCATAAAAGCGAATGAAGAAAGTGAAGCCCCTTTACCATCATATTCCGACATAGAATAGACACCAGTCTTGTTTAGACAGTACTATCGTCAAACTTGTAGCATATGGTACCAATTAACCCAAAAGGATACTGCTATTATTATTAAAAAAACGCTAACCAATTCAGTGACCAAACAGAGACAGATTCATCAGACATATGCACACACAAAAAAAAATTTGAAGGCGCTAGGGATGAATTTCCTTTTTATCAGCTCGAACAAAGAATAAAACATACCTCACTTGGCTGCAGACACTATAATGCGCAGAGGTTATATAAGTTTCCAGCTCAATGTCATCTTTAAAAATTCTAGTAACTAGCTGCATACAGAAGACGCGAGGTCAATTAACTATGTGAGATATGAAGAGCAAACAGAGCTGAAAGGTCATTAAGTCGAGAAAATACAGGCAATAAATGCCAAGAAAGTAACATCGATATAGGAGATTTAATATACAAGAAATAGAGATACCCGCAGTTCCGGAAACTTTAGAGACAAAATGTCGATCATGTTCTTTGTTTCATCGGTGTCAGGTGCAAAAGCTAAAAATTCCCCCTCAGCAAGCAAAAGCTTCAAGACATCAGGAAAACTGGGAGAGATATCTTTGCCCACTTGGACCATCGTATCTTTCGCTATGTTCCTGCGAAAATCAATCAACAAAAACACAGTGCATGAAACAGAATCACAATCCGATTATAGAGACGGACTTGCGAAAAGCAAGACTAGTGACAAAATGTATAAAAGTGTGTATCTTACGAGTGAGCCGGATGAATTCTAGTGTCAATCCGTGTCCTCACGGCTATCAACAACAACATTACAACAGTGGGAAGCAAAATCTGCACCCAAAAAAAGTAAAAAAGTAAAACCAAAACTCACGCTTTCGATCAACATTCCTTGTAAAAAAACCGATTCGAAAACTTCAAACTTTCAATTCAGCACTAACGAAAAGCAGAGCTAGAAGACGATCAGTGAACATACATGAAAACTGAAAAGGAAAGTATGTAAGCAAAGAGGAAGAGAGACCTCAGCGGAAGTAACGAAGGGATGACGAATTTTAAGGAGCCAGTTCTTGTGGAGCATAGCCTTCAATTGGCTCCTCCAAGTACCCATTTCGTTCGACGACTTTCCTTTCTTAAACAATCAGAAGAGAACCCAGAAAATCCTAGAGAGATAGAGAGATTCCGATCGAGAAGAAAGGAAAAAAACTTTTGCATCAAGAAGAAAACATACTTTATGGTGTTTCTGGGGAAAGAAAACAATGAAAAGAGAGGTGGCTAAGACTTGGCTCACCTCACTGACATTTGTGCTTCCATTTTTCATTTCTTCCGCAATTTCGTATTTTCGTTCATCTTACTATTGAAAAATTTACAATTTTTTTCTTAATTAGATTTATCTTCCTTTGGAAATTAAAAGATTGTAGCAACTTGATGAGGATAACTAGATTATCTAACACTACTGGTCGACAAGAGTTTATTTTAATAAACAATTATTCACACAGCTTTTTTCGTAACGGACATAAATATTTATTTTTTCTTTTATTTATCCTAATTCCTCATCCCCTAGTCAAGAAAAATTAATTCATATACATAAATATTACGAAATATATACTTTATAAAATTGATTTTTAAATTAAAAATAATTAAAATTTGAACAGATAAAAAATAATTAGTAGAGTTTGAAGTATTAAGATGGTTATTGTTGAGATCTATGTCACTAAAAAATGTTTAAAACTACAAGCAAAAATTTATAAGAGGATAACTGAAAAATTCTAGTATAATTTTTTTTTATGTTTTAAATCAAATAAAAAAATTATTAGTTAAAAAATATAAAAATGATGAAATTTAATATTTAATCTCAAATAATTAGATGAGATAAATAAAATTATACACCATCTATTTATACGTGGTTCACTCAAAATACACGTCGTTATTATGGTTTTAAAATTTTCTTTTTCAATTGTAAATTATTTCAACTTAAATTAATCCATATATTCTTTTTTTAACATCTCCGTTATATGTATGATTCAATTGATCTATTGAAAATAGTTTTAGCTGCAGAGATATTTTTATCAATTTTTTTCTTCTTTTAACTTCTCACATAATATTAATTTAAAATATGTTATTTTTTACATTATATTTCACCAAAATATTATATAGCCAATAAATCCATTTTTTGTACAGTCACAAATTTTTATTTTTCTTATTTATCATAATTCCTTATCGTTAGACTAGAAAAATTAATCGAGATATACATCTCTAAATATTATTATATGCTATGAAATATATACTATTCTATAAGCGTTTATGAAAGTAGATCAAAATATTAACAACAAATTGTTCAAAAGAAAAAAAAAAGCAAAAGAGATTGGATAAACTAGACAAAAAAAAAGATTATTTAATAATGTCGTGTTTAGAAAAAGACATTCATTTTTCAGTAATTATTATTGAGTCCCTGACGTTGACCGACCCACCTAAACCTTTGCGTCCATGCCAAGTAGGGGCGGTTCCGTTGGGGTCCACGATAAAAGCCATGTTACGTGGAGTGTTGCCATTGGTGTACAATAACGTTGCTTGACTCAGATTAGCCAATTAGATTACGAGAAACGACGAGTGTCCTAAGAGTTTTGACGGCTAATCTTGTCAAAATGTGTGTGTTGCCGATAAAAGCCGCCATAGCATATTGAATATTCTACCCAACTTAATCGTTATTCCTTTCATTTTATTTATTTATTACGGTTCAAGTTCAGGTAACCACAGTTGGCGCATTCAGGGCCGGTCCTGGGCCAAGTCCACTAAGACTTTTGAGATGACAAAATTTATATCATAGTAATTATTTCACAAAATAGTCAATGTTAGGGCCCAGTGTGGCCTTCCTAAACCATCATAGCAAATGCATGCGTGTACAGAATAAATAATTACCTTCCTAAACCATCATAGCAAGCCAGTCAAAACGAACCTGCAAATAACAACAACGAGTTCAAGACACAACATCTACAAAAACATGAACAGACGACTATATTAATCGTATACCATGCTTGAAAATAATGTATTTTTTTTCTGACCCAAAAGTAAAGTTTATATTTTTCAATTATTTGAAAATGTACTGTATCATAATTCATATTTCAAAAATAAAACAAGCAATGCAGCCACAAATAATTAAAGATGAATGGAATATATTCAAGCTTTTGGATGTATGTTTCAACAAGAATGTGTGGACTTTATTTTAATCAGTTATTGCAATTTTTTTTTAAAAATAATAATGGTTTGTTGTTTGAGTTAAAACCAACCAAAGAAAATCACTAACGAAAAACAAATTGGCTTCCTAAAACGCGGCGTAAACAAATCCCATCTTCTTCAAACAAACAAACAGATTTCCACCACAGAGAGAAACTTATGGTGGTGACGACGTAGTTTTTCGATCCTCTCCTCTCATACTCAGAGGATCTGATTCCATAATAGCCCGGATTGTTAGCTCGATTTCTCCGCCGGCGACTTTTGGGATCAGATTCTTCACGACGATTTAGACGCCAAATAGGTAAAGCTGCTGAGTTTTAAGTGTGCACTCACTCAAACAGCAAAAACCCAAGATGATAAAGAGCAATGACCAAACCCCATTTATCATCGAGATAGGTCTCGATCTGTATCAATAGTGTATTCGTCTTTGCCACCTGTAGAACTTTCTATGGTTTTCGCTTTCTCTCTTTTAAACCAAGTGATTTATTATTTTAGTCTACTCTTTTTGTTTTCCGATTTCCGCTTTTCCAATTTGTTTAGTTCAAAAAGCAAAGTAATTTTTATCATTTGTTTTTGGGTTGAAGTTAGGTTTTGGATATTGTCTTTTTGCTTTTGTCCTGATAGTGGAGGACATATCTGGAAACTGTTCTTGAACAAAATAAGTTTGTTGCTTATGTAGAAAGAAATAAACTAAATTCATAACCTCTTATGAAATTGGGAATATTTGCCAGAAAGTGTTTTTTTTTTCAATTGATCCTTTGGGAATTTGTCTTAGTATCAAATGAAAAGAAGCTATAATTTAGAAGTCTACAGCTAAACTTTGCAAACAATCTCTTCAATAGTCCGTAGGAATTCGCGAGTGGCCACTCTTGACTTCTTTGGGTCTTAACTCCATTTAATGTTTACTTTCTTTCATATGTGGTTATGCCTTGCCGTGTGTACAGGTAACAACATTTTCATCATCAGCATCTTCATCTTGGTCAACGTTGGGCTTTAAGGTCCCTAGGGATATCAGGAGATTCTAATAAGTCCTGTGTTTTGGCTACAAAGCCAATGGATTCTGGTAATAGCCATGAAGAACCATATCGAACCAAGTCTTTTAGTCGGGACAGCAGTGTAGGCTCTTCGTTAAGCTTATCACGTAGCCTACCTCTCCTGATTAACAATGATGTCGATAGTGAGAGTGTCTCAGAGGCTGGGGATATTGGGGATCGCTCACTTCGGAGAAGGCATAGTAGTGGTAGAAGTAACCGTTTGTCTGCTGAGGATTTGATAGAACAAGGGACCAATGATACTTCTCGTCAAGAAAAAGGTGTATTACATGACCTTCGAGCCTTGAACACAACTTCTGTAGTCAAACCTTTGCCTGTTGACTTGACAACATCTCCTTTACCAACCAAGTCACTCTTGTCACCCGAGACAAACAACCCGGTAGCGACCATCTCTAACTTCTTATAGTCACATTAAAACTGTTAGTATTGGTTTCTCAGTTCAATGTTTTGATTTATGATAGCTCATGGTTTGCATAGGGAAAGGAGGAAGAGCGTATGTTACCAAAATCCTTGGAGTACATATCGTGCCTGATTCATTTGGCTGTTTTTGGGATTCTTGGGGTAAGTTTTCGAGGCTTAACTCTTGAAATATGCTTAAGTCCCATATTTCTTTCTGGCTCTCTGCTCGTGCTATGTTTTGGTTTAACCTATTGTAATTATTGTCTACAAATGAACAGGCTATTACGAGATATTTGCTGCAGAAACTGTTTGGACCAACTGTTGCTCGAGTAACCAGCGATGGGAGCATCTTGTACCTTGATCTTCCCTCCAACATGGTACAAGTCATGATGCACTCATCTTGAAGAACCCGCCTTTTTTATAGACCTGTTTTTCTTAAATATAATCCTACGCACGATTCCTTACAGGTAGGATCATTCTTGATGGGTTGGTTTGGCGTCGTATTCAAAGCAGATATAGCGAGAGTTTCTGAATTTTTAGCCATAGGATTATCGACTGGTTATTTGGGAAGCCTCACAACATTCAGCGGTTGGAACCAGAAAATGCTGGATCTTAGTGCTGATGGCCAATGGTTATACGCTGTGCTTGGCTTTCTATTAGGTAAAAACAGAACATATTCCCCTTTCGAATCTCCAATTCACCACCTAATTTGGATGAACATACATGCTTACATCATAAATTTTTGTTGCAGGATTGTTTCTCGCATCATACTCCATCATTCTTGGGGTAGAAACAGCCAAAGGTTTTAGATGGCTTCTTCACAGAAGAGCTTCTTCTGAGGAAAGAAACTCTTGTCTCAAGGCTAACACCTTTACGAGCCATATTGTGTCTATGACCTTAATGCTTCTGTTGCTTGTGGCTTTACTCACTGTGAGTGCCACTCTGCTTGTAAAAGAGTTTGACAAAGGAACAAGCGAGGCGCAGCTATGGTTGGGTTGCTTAGTTGCAGGCCCCGGTGTCTGGCTCAGATGGTTCCTAGCCCGACTCAATGGACGTGGACTGGGAAAAGATAAACAACACTTGAGGTGGGTCCCATTTGGCACCCTCATTGCAAATGTAGCTGCAGCTTCCGTCATGGCAGCTTTGGCCACGTTAAAGAAATCGGTATAAACTCTTTCTGTCTCTCTCTTTCTATTAAACAAATCACACAAGGTTACATTATCTGTCTCCTTGTGGAAATAGGTGAACACGACAACATGTAACACAGTTGCTTCGAGCATACAGTTTGGTCTGTTGGGATGTCTAAGCACAGTTTCCACCTTAATGGCTGAGTTCAATGCAATGAGAGAAAGTGATTACCCATGGAGAGCCTATGCGTATGCATCTTTCACCATCGCGGTTTCTTTTTCGATCGGAACTGTTATATACTCAGTCCCTGTTTGGGTAATGGGATTCAGTTAGTTGTATCAAAACTAGATGAGTCTTGTGCAAAGGGTTTACACGATGTGAAGGTTATATTTGTCAACATTTGGCAAAGATGAATGATTAGATCGGTGACAATCAATTTACCTTGTTCAGAAGTTTTAAGAGCAAACTTTTATACTATAATGATAACTTTTTCCAGTTTTACATAAAATACAATGGTTCTATATTCCAAACTGAAAGAACACACAAACCACTGACAAAACCTGTACACTCATGCTTCAGACCATTGTCACACTTCTCCCAACTTTCTCTCCATAGGAGAGATAAAAGCGATGTCAAGTCGACAAATTCATCTCACGATAAGGAGAATCAGAAAAACACGAAGACTAAAGGGAACGGCTTACTTCTCTTGTGGGAGATAGCTGTATGTCGAACAGCCTGCCTCTGTCTTTGTCACCTGCAGAAGACAGAAAGGCAATAATACGACTTTAAGGAAGATATGTTGTAGTAAACCACTGAAGTCTGGTTTCCATAATCTCGTATTTGTAATAAAAATCTTACATGGAGATAGATATATGGATACGAACCTCTGAAGTATGAGAGGATCCTGGTGGAAGAAATGGTGTCCAGAGAATAGGGTCTCCAAGGGGATCCAATGTATTGTAGTTGGTGAGCAATGGAGCAGTTAAGAGAGAGGTAAGTGGGTACATGCTTTTCTGAAGAGACAAAACAGCACTACCACCACTGCCTAAAGCAACTCCGTGACTCACAGCCGGTTTTTCTATTTCCTTTCCGTGACTCTTCTCCATATTGATGATGTTACGATTTGCATTCTCATCGTTTTCTCTAGTGCTGCTTTCTTGGATCTTTAGCACTTTCTCCTCCATGCTCTTGAAAGCAGGTGACGCAGACAAAATGCTTAACGCAGAAGAGGTAGAGGATGGCGATGATATTTGTTTTTCTTTTCTCTGAGTGCCACGAAGGATGCCAAGGTTTGGCACTTTATATGGCTCTGTTGCCTCGGATTTGTGCTCCAGTGTTTTAAGCTCCGCACCAGCATCTTCAAATTTTGCATCCTCTGATGCTTTTGATGAAGATTCTGGTTGACGGGTTTTGTTGACTCCCCACCACTTTATGTATCCTGTTAGGTCAATCTTTCTTTCCAGACAAAAGCTACCTAGAAAGTCGCCTTCTGTTCCTCGATCATCACCTGCCCCTGTTATTAATGAGAATTTTTAACATGGTCTAGTGCAGCTTCAAAGATGGGTCAATGTTGTACGAAACTTACCATAATGAATGTTGCTGAAGTATTCAGGTCCAGGCATACGGCTGGCTGATGCTTCCCATCGGCTGGTCAAGAATTGCAGAATAGTTGGAAAAACAGCAGAAATGCATCAGGTATGAATGTTAATCGTGACAAAGAAAGATATAAAAAAAAGACAAAAACTAAAGAGGGCTAAAGCCAAAACACAGCAGGTCCAATAACTCTGAAGATAGCTTGGCCATATCCATATACCTAAGAGTAGCATCTAAACACTTCTTATGAAATTAGCAAGGCTTGAGGCACAATGTCACTAAATATGAAGATCCACGATATTTATAATGTCACTAAATATTTTCCTAATAGGCACAATGAAATGCACAGAAATTAACCACTCTTGATTCCATTGTTTTACAGAAAAAAAGAGAGAAATGGGAGTGTAAGCCATCTGTTGGTCAAATTTACCTTTGAAGTCCACGATATTTTGCTATTCCCCTTGAGAAACCGCTGCTTTTTCTGCCAAAGGGATATCTAAATAGTATCAGCAATAAATGGTTCCTAAAAGAAAAATATTATACTTCTAAATCCATACGCACCTACGTAGAGATGCAAGGTATTCTTCCCTCGAGAGATTTTGCATTTCTTCTAAATCCCTGGTGTAATCCGTCACCTATGAGAATGTAATACGTAAGTGCATACATGAATATTAAAAATAACAAATTGGGAAGGGTGGCCCTAAACACCTGTAACTATCCTTCTTCCACTTATGCATATAAATTGATCAGTACGATTATTATGGCTGAAGAGCTTAAACCTCAAATATTTAAATCATACTACCATAGCAATCTCACCGGAAAATTGATAAGTGTCCCAGGTCCCCAATATTTTAAGGCAGCAAGGTCGTAAGCTCTAGCAGCAGCCTCTTCATCATCATATGCTCCTGCCAAGTAATAAGTAGGGTTCTTAGTCAAAGCTATATATCTGATACCAAGTGTGTCCGCATACACAAAAACACAATCAACACCCTCCAAAAGCTTTTAGCTTACCTAGATAGACTGGTACGGCGAAATTTGCATCAACCATGAAAATATTTAAGGAAGAAAAAGAAGAAAAGAGATCAGCTTTTATAATTCACACAAGAAAAAACTTAATGCTGAATGAGGAAAGAAATTTTGTCGGAAGTGGAGAGAAAAAGAGAAACCTTGTTTTCCCTTCTTGTTCTGGTTTTGGTTCCATGTACTTTTATCCCAAAGGTGAGCTTCATAACGACCTGTCCATCTATGCCTGTACTCAAACCAAATTTAAGAACCAAGAACGCATCAGCATCTCCTACAGCTATGAGATGCAAAACCGCAGAACCGTAAATACTGTGCATTCAGCTCTTGACTCACAGAGATATGATGGGCAAAAAAATTGGTGTTTCTCAGAACAATTACCGATTCCAGATAACTCAGCTACACACAAAGTCTCCCACCAAACATCAATCGAAACAATGAATTCTCCACATATTTTCTAAGATTCAATACTCTGATGCAGACTACACAATACGAAAAATTCAAAATCAATCCTACCCTCCAATCCCACCATCTCCTCTGCATCATCATAAATCGCAATTCCGATCTGAAGGCACACAATCACAGTACCTGGTAACTCCGCGGTATATGGAGCTCCTTTTGCCAGCGGTGCACGGCGGCATTTTACTGATACGCTCCTTAGCTGTGCAACCTCTCTCCTTCTTCGCCTTTTTAAAACCTCTATACAACAACATCTGATCACTTGCCGCCACAGTCTCCGAGCTCTCTCCTCCTCCTCCGCTGCATCCCGCCTCTGTCTTAGGTCCCTGATCCGACGACGACATCGACGCCACGATCAGAACCTCTTCCCCCTCCAACCAAAAACAAAAATACAAACCCTAGGAAAGAGAACGAAAAGGCGCACTGTAGGCAAGCAAAAACCGAGCTCGATACTGTAGAAGCAAAGAGAGAGAGAGAAAGAAGAAAGAAGAAAGAGTGAGAGAGCTGAGAAAGAAAAATGAGAGTGAAAGAGATGGCTAACAACGGCAAAAAAAGAAAAAATTACGGACTCTAAATTTACCATTACGTCCCGGTTTAGTTTCCCTTTGTTTTTTTTCACGATGCGAAAGATAACAACTGCAACGGCTATGAACGGAGGCGAGGTTGTTTTCGTCATTTACCAGAAATGTTTTTTCTTTCTTCTATATAAAACGCTGACGTGTACTAATGAAGTCCACGTGTACATGATCTGTTTCTAGGTACTGACGTCTTGTGGGAGTGTTTCCCAACACTAGCCTCGTTCAAGGAATATTCTCTGTATGGTACACTCAAAATGTTGTTTGTTTTTTCTTTGTTTATCAACTTAGCTTATAGTTTTCCGAATATTTTAGGTCGGATATTTGATTCTTCATATTTTCTACCGTTGTAATCACTTACACATCGAATCTCTCCATTATATAAATCCATAATTTCAAATTTTCAAATGACTGTTTAAATGTCTTAATTTTAATGGAGATAGACTCTATAGCTCCAAGTTATTTAGTTTGCTTAAACCGAATTATATCATATTGATGGAGAAGATTACACGCAAGTTTACAAACATCATATTAAATTATCACTCGGCAAAGAATCTATACAATTGAAGTTACAATGTGGCTTCGTGTCTTTGAGGTGGATTCTGATTTCTCCTTTTGTTTATCAGTGATTCTATGGGGATTACCAAAAAAAAAATTGAAATGTAATTATTACGTTAGCGACACCAAACCAACTTAGCTGAACCAAAATTTATGTAACTAATTTAATTCTTATTCATCTCACCCAATTTTTGGCGTATTAGAGGTTCGAACTCGATCCCTGCACTTCTTTCACCAAAGGAAACAATGTCACGATACATTTGGTTTGAAGGTTGAATACCAGCATCACTCATCCATTCTAAAACCTGCAAATCATTCACACAAAGTCACAATTGTTTTCTGAACCTCAAGACTTGCTCGGTATGATCACTGTTAAAAGGATATTAATGGGAATTAACATTGGCAGGAGACAAAAGAAAAAAAGTAATTACCTCAATGTATTTTCTCCAGTTTCCAACAGCTAAAAGATGTTCCAACAGTACTGCATAAGTCTTGAGGTTGATTTCAGCACCAGATGCTATTATCTTATAGAACAGCTGCGATATGTCAACAGTGAAACATGGTTTTGTTAAGATTCTTCTTGTTTGATCTTCTGTAGCGGAAAAGGAAAGAGAATGTACTAATCTAATTAGCAGATAGACTAAAAGTTTTTTTGCACCTTCATCATTGCTTCGACTTTACCACTTTTACCAAAAAGATGCAGCATCTGATTAGTTAAGCCAATAGAAAGCGAAGGCAGATACGGGTCCATCATTTGGATGAGGTCTATTGCTCTTTTCCATTCCTGCAAGCTGCAACGGTCAAAAGAAGAAGAGAATACG
Organism: Schrenkiella parvula; assembly: GCA_000218505.1. Lineage (NCBI taxonomy): Eukaryota > Viridiplantae > Streptophyta > Magnoliopsida > Brassicales > Brassicaceae > Schrenkiella > Schrenkiella parvula. The sequence goes on along the minus strand of CM001190.1, from coordinate 8,161,988 downwards.
GATGAGTGGAATGAAATTAAAGTTTTGTTGTATCCCGAAAAGGCGATATATTACTGTAATGTGAACTGACACACGAATACTTACGTGTTACAAGCCGAAAAGATCTCAAAGAAAACCGCTCCAGTGAAGGGGACTTCTTTTTCCCGCATCAAATCCATCAGGATAAAGACATTTGACGGTTGACCTCCCTTGTTGAAAGCTCTCATCAAAGCTGAACAAGCAATAGAATCTGGATGTATTCCATGTGCCTCCATTTCCAGGAAGAGATCACAAGCCTTTTCCCACTTTTCTGGGGACACAAAAACATTCGAAGAGAACTCAGTTCCATGGAAAACATTTTGTTACAATTTTTAACAGTCTTCGCACTCGTGTGTATATACCTGAAGCATTGTAAGCATGGAGCATTGAAGTGTACGCTATCACATCAGGTTCGCATCCAGCCATCTTCATCTGGTTGAATACAGATTCTGCTTCTGTAACTTGACCCTGGAAATTATCAAAAAGTTACTGACAATCAACCATAAAAAAAACCAGAGTACATCTTCTTAGAGCTCAAACTCTAAACACTTGCCTGTTTGCTGTACGCACATAAAACAGAAGAGTACACTTCCTTCGTCAATGGGATACCGAGATCTTCCATATCCTTCAAGTAACTAATTGCTTCAGGGTATTTGGACATCCTACATGAACCGCTTATAAGGATAGTGAAAGTAACGGAATCAGCTCTGACTTTCCTTTTTCTCATAGTCTGATACAATGCAATGGCCTTCTCAAGTTCTGCACCATTTATGTAGCTTCCGATGGCTGAGTTATAGGCTGCCGTATTGAGCTTGATACCTCTTGTCTGTGCTGCGGAAAGTACAGTTTCAACATTCACCTTTTTCCCAGACCTACTACAAGCAGCCAAAAGAGTGCATACTGAAACCACATTTGGCTCAAATCCGTCTTGCTCCATCTGCCGGAAGATTCCCACAGCTTCAGCTAGAAGTCCATTAGACCCATAAGCATCGATCAGCGCATTGTAAGTAACAACATTGGGCTTTCTCCTTTCCTTCCTCATCATGAGGAATACCTCTTTTGCCTTTCCAGGTTGACGTGATCTTCCATAAGAATTGAGCAAGCAAGTATAGGAGACCACATCTGGGCGCATACCATTCCGCTTTATTTCTTGAAAAACCGAAAGAGCATTTTCACTCATTCCATGAAGAGCATAGGCACCCATTAAGGCATTATAAGAAACAACATTAGGTTTCAGACCTTCTGCAAGCATCGCCTCGAACACGGCTCTGCAGTTTTCTGTCTCTCCCCTGACAGAGTATAGATGCATGATGCTCGTAAACGTCACAACATCAGGTCGGCACTCAGCTTTTTTTTCCCTCATGGAATTGAAAACATCGAGGGCTTGGCTACTTTGACCAAGCTTTGACAGGCAATAGATGATGATATTAAAAGTGGTGGTATCGGGACGAACTTTAGCTCCCTTCATGAGCTCAAAATAAGATAGCGCTTTTGAATACTGACGACCATTCTTGTATGCTGACAACACGATGTTATGAGTGACCAAATCCGGTCCAACTCCGTTATCTGTCATTTTCTTACATACTTCCAGAGCTTCTCTCCAGTTTCCACTAGACCCGCAAGCATTGATCAGATTATTGTAGGTTGAACGACTAGGAGCAATCTGCAAAACCAGAGAAGGGTCATAACGTGTTTTAAGCAACACTGACAAGGCCCAAAATCATAAGTGAGAAAAGTTAACAATCGGAGGTTCAAGAGATTATTATTAATTGTTAGGCAACACGAAAAGCCAGAGAATGTAATCTTTAAGCAGAATGGTCAATTTTACTTGCAAGATGAAGAGAGAATATATGCACTAAACTAATGTTCCCTGGCCAAATATCTAATGATCAACTTCCCAACGCTGGACAAGAGAAGAAGGAGCCTCACTTGAGACCCAACTGAACCAAAACAATAAACAGGAGTTCAGCAAAGTTACACACAGCTGCACGTAACATGTCATCCATAAGATTCATAGCCCAGCGCCACTGACCAGCTCGACCATGAGCATTGATAAGAGCACTGTACGTCTCAGCATCCGGTTTGCAGCTACAACCATATCATAACAAACGCTCTCAATCAACGAATTCCCAAGAACCCGAAAGATAAAAAGAAACTTCAAAAGAGAGCTTTGTTTCTAAACACATACCTCCATTTTTGCATTTCAAAGAAGAGACCACGAGCCTGGTCAACCCAATTATGCCTAGCGTGAAGCCTGATCATCATATTGTAGACATCGTTCCTCGCACAGTAATTCTTCTGATTCTTCATCCAATTGAAAACATTCACACAAAGCTCGATGCATCCTCTTCTACTGAGCTCCTGAAAAATCCGAACTTTCAAAATCCCACTAAGTTCAAATTCAAAACTTCACCAACCAATCAATCGGAGAAAGAGTTTTAACACACATACCCTGATAAGAATTGGGAAATTCTTTCTAGCAAACCGGCCGACCCAGGAATTGAGAACGCCATCAACTTGGTCCCAACGATTGAGAGCCATAAGCCGATCCACCACCTCCGATACACTCCAATCCTTCTGAAACCGGTCGTTCTCAACCCGAAGTTGGTAACGTCGCGGGATATCCGCTTTTCTGAACCCGCCGACCCGGACAGATACATCATGCTCCCCTCTGTCGTAGTTCACAGATACAGACTTCTTCTCCTGGAATGCGTCGGAGCCCTTCGCAGCTCCCGGACGATCGGCGCGGGAAGATTCCGGCGAAGTGACGAGCTTGAAATGGTTAACGGTTGCCATTAGAGCAAACGCGGGGAAGGATGGGTTCTTCGATGGATAAACGGATAATATTACTCGCGCCTACCCGAGGATATTAAAGCCCATTTACTATATTTTCCCGGCCCATTTGTCAATATATATTTTCCATATTGATAACATTGATTAAACTAAACATAATAAGGACGACCAAAAAGAAGTTTAATAATACAAGGTAACTAGGAATAAAATTTAAGTTTTAGGGGTTATTAGGTTTTATCATTTTGGGTTTAAATTTTAGTTTTCAGATTTTAGGATTTATTTTTCAAGGATTTAGAGTTTATTTAATATGTATACTATTTAGATCTAGACTATTTTGTTTGTTAAAGAAATATATACTCTATCCTTAGTAGTATATATAAGTTACCCTATTTTCATAATTATTCAACTTCGTACATATTTTTTTATTTTTTTGTATTAAGCTTGTTTTGAAGAAATTATTATTTCAATTTAAATTAATTTATTTCAAATAAATAGTAAAGAATTACATACAAAAAAATTGATATGAAGTTACATTACATATAGACTTTTTCGACGTAGGATTTGATGACTCTAAGACTTGAATCAGACAAATCTAGTGGCTTCCTTAAATATTTTTAACTACCTAAATGATGATATTTGACTTATAATCCTTTTAAAATATCGTAGTGCACCATGATGCTAGAACACAAAACAGGATGTGGACATAATTAGGAAAAGCAACCAAAAACGACTTTTTTTAATCCTTAGATAATGCCGAGAAGAAAAAAAAACAAATAGCAGATTCTAAGAATACAATATTAATTTCTTGGCGCACAAGTACATTTGACTATTCGCATTTTCTTGTGTCCCAAACATATTTGGTATGATCCTATCCCTCTATATATGTATCCACACATGCATTTGTAATTTTACAATTCAACAAAGTCTCCAAGCAAAAATGAACAAGGAAGGTCGTCAACACGGCTTCGTTCGGACTGGGATGATCCATCCGTCGGGTTTTAATCCACGACCCACAAACCAATTCGTGAACCGGCTCGGTTCGCCACCAAAAGCTACCAACCATTCGAAATTCACCGGAAAAACAGAGCGGTCCAAGTACAGTAATTGTCATGTGTCGCCGGCTTTAAAGTCTGCGGACAAATCTAAAGGTCACCGTAAGTTACAATCGACAGATTGGTGGGTTGAAGATAAGCTAGACCGGCTCATCGGGTCGGACTCGTCCTCTGCTAAGGATGTTTTGGATACATTATGTGATCAAGATTATGATCATGAATGATGATTGTTAAATCATCTTATTGAGAAATTCGAAAGTTGTTTTTTTCTTTTTCTATTTTCTAATACTATGTTTGAGAGATGTACCAGTTACGAAGAGAGAGTTGTAATAATTTTTCATATTAATGCAAAAATTTGACTAGAATGATAATGGGCAAACAACAAAATTAATAATCTTTTTTTTACTCGATGCAAATTATTATATCGGTCCCTTTCCGATGTCGTTTCACTGTTCAAATTCCAACCGTGTCGACTCGGTTTTTTCACATTTCCTGAAGGATGGCGGGAAAAATAAAGAAGAGTGGTCGACTCGGGAACGAATCGGACATTGAACAAGACCGAGTCAGTGATGGTGAGTGAGTTGGAAACCGTAGCTCCGATTCGGTCCTGTTATTCTCTTCCTCCTCCGAAAATAGCAAGAAAAGCTCCAACTCGGTCGATAACTCAGCGATTCTGATTCTGGAGATTGTCGACGGCAATGCAGGCGGAGATCGACGATGCAACACAAGAAGAGAAACTCGGTGTCTGACTCTACTGCTGTGCGGAGTCAACTCGTTTCAAGTGCTAGCGTCCCAGAGAACGAGTTCACTAGTTTAGAAGTTAGAGCAGCTCCATTAAGGTATGAGAATGGATTTCTAAACCTTGAAATAATTAAAAATAAATCAAAAAATAAATTTTTATTAAAAAAAGTTAACAATCATATCTCATTTGAGAGATTTGTAAATACCTTTTAGAACCTTAGGTGTCTCAATTTTATTGGTTTTTTTATTTAACAAAATAAATATTTTCTTTTTTTGGCTAATGTCTTAATGAGTATATATTGTTTAGATACTTAATGAGTATCTTAACTAATGGAGCAACAAAACTAAATAAGTTTCTCAACTTAAATTAATTATAAATATAATATTATTTTATTAGTTAGATACTTATGGAGATACTCTTAGAAACTTAGGAGGATCTATTCTATCTACTATTTGGGAAGAATTTAAAATATTTGATTTTTAATGAGTTTTTAGATGAATTTAGGTGAGTTAGTAATTTTTCTATGATTTTAGTTAAACCATTCTAGAATTCCATCTAAAATCATATGATTTAGATTTTTATACTTTTACATAGAAATTCTATCAAAAAAACTTAAAAATACAATAAATTTCCTAAAATTTACTACTTCAAATATTTTCAATAAAAATAGATTTTAGAGTACATTTGCAAATCACAAGTTCAATAACACAGAATTTGAAAATATTTTTTAAAACCTATGTTTGAATAACATACAATTGTCATTATAATATAAATTACTCCAAATCCTAGATTGATACACCCCTAGTTAGGGAATAAAATGTGTAAAAAAAATTGTAAATGAATATTTTATATGTTTTTGAAACTTTTTTGTTTCGTTTAAGAGGTCTGTAAAACTAAGTTTGTATTTTATGTCATGATTTTTTTTCGTCAAGATCGAACGTATAAACTGATACAAGTGAACACAACGTACTACCGCTTGTGAGGAAGAATAAGATCTTTAACGTTCTTTGCAGTATAAAATCATATTACATGTTCATTGCAAAAGAAAATTAAATAGTGAATTAAGTTCTAATCTAATACAAGAAAGTATAAAAATGGATCGGTGATTATTATTATTATTAACCTTTTATGATTTGTCTGCTCTTCCAGGCTGGTAAAGGAATTATTGTTAATTATAATTAAAAAACGTTCGTATAAAGTAACACCAACGAATTATGCCATACATGTAAACAAAATATACTTATATAAATGTCAACAGATTCTTTCCCCAAAAAATCAATTATCAGCAAATACGGAAGATTCAACTATGATCAAATAAGAAGAGAATATCGGTTAGTAAATTGAAACTTTTCTAATCAAAAGTATGAAAAAAAAATCATATAAATAGAGCTCTTCATCAAGAGCTAGAAAATTATAGAACCATATTTTCTTCTCAATAGAAATAAAACTAAGAATGGATTTCACAAAAGTCACAATCACTTTCTTCTTGCTAGTGACATTGGCACTTTCATCCAACTACAACGTTCTGGCTCGGTCAAGTATATTGATTCTTACGAATTTTTTTTTTAATTTTTAATTATATTTGAACATTTTGAAAGCACTAGTTGACCACCTTACTTTTTTTTATCTTAACATTGGTGTTTATATGTGCAGTGAGTGAAACAACAAACTATGGAGAATGCATTTCTGATAGTTTTTGTGAGATGGGAAAGTTGGGAAATGATGAATGCTTCGCTGAGTGTTCTAAGAGGGATGAGGATAAGAAGAAAGGGTACATTGGAGGAGAATGTCTTCCAAAATCTCCATATTATGGATATTGTTGTTGCATCATACCATAGAGATCGATCTTCTTTCTAGCTAGACTCTAGTCACTGACGATTTGAGTATAGCATTATGTTCATGTTTCAATAAAAATGACTTCCCTGTTGTTAGTCCTCCATTATAGTGTGGTTAATCGATTCATGCCAAGTTAGCCAAGTCTGTAACAACTTGTCAAAAGTCAATGTCTAAAGCACTCAATGCATGATCAATTTGGTGGAAGATAGCAAAACTGGGAGCTTCCTAAGATGGTATAAAGAGTTGTTGGGATCTTTTGGTATAAAGAACTAGTTCGAGTGGCTGTAGTGGTAAGGAACATATGGACTGAACCATGTCTATACACAAACCTTACCAAACCACTTAGACATGTTCTTAAATAATCAACAACAACGGAAGATCCAAGTCAAAGAATTTTCTTACCCACAATCCCAAATCTGTCTCGGGTAAAACAATCATTACAATCTATGATCGTCTTTTCAAGACACCTCATTGTACTGGAAGAAGATATTAAGAATCAAACCCAAACCAAACCCATGAGAAAAGTAAATGAGCCAAGTACATAAAATTGAAGAAGAGAAAAAAAAAGGAACACTCTTCAAACCAACAACAAATTGACTGACCACATAAAACCATTCAGTGCTTAGTATAAACTGAATTGCAGGACTGTGCAATAAAAGATTTGTGAAATGTTATTCCAATGGTGTAGGCGTTCTAGAACAAGTCGAATTTCTTCTTCAGAAGATCTTGCTTCCACCGTGGTAAGTTGTTGAATGCTTCTTTCTCCATTCCAAACACACTTTGGAACTCTTCCTCAGATAGATAAGCCTTGTAAATTGATCACAACAATAAAGTAACGGGCAAGTTAGGCGACAAGCAGGGTGATTCAACTCCTAATACTAACTATATAACCAACTTACCTCTCTGCGCTTAAAATCGATTCCAGTCACTGGGTTCTCAGATTTAGCTCTCAGCTGTTCATAGGTGAAAGTTGCTCCACTTGTTTCTCTTTCAGAATCATCTTGCTCTTCTGTTTCCTCCTGCTTTGCTTCTGGCTCCTCTACTGCAGGTGAAACCTCCTCTTCTTCCTTGGTTTCATGACCAGCTTCTTCTGAAGCATCTGCTTGATCATCTTTGGCTTCAGCAGTAGATGAAGATAGATATAGTCAACTGTGTTACCGAATTTTCAAAACGTGAAACCAAGGAGGGAAACTTACTTAGAGGGGAGTCATCTGCTGGGTTGGAGCTAGTGGATCTTCTTGTAGGAGACGTATCAGGTGATTTCTTATTCTCAGCAACGAGAACTTGTGAGAGAGCGGCCACTGCTGCTGCTCTCTGTGAAGCTTGACTAGTCCCAACTGGCCTTGGTGGTGGAGGCGATTTAGTTGATGATGAAGAAGAACTGAACGCGGATGTTAAGGCGGCTAAAGCTTCAGCTCTTTGTCTCGGGCCCTCTTGACTTTCGTTTGATCTGTCCTGGCTCTGCAGTATAAATGGATGACTATCTAAGTTACTAATCAAAGAATCAGACGCGACTTGCTAAGCAGTCTTAAGTGTACTTTGTGACCGGTTAGGCTTGACTAAAACAGATAAAGATGAACCTGATTAATGTGTTCAAGCAGCTTAGTCCAGATTGATCATTTAACAGCTAATGGTCATAGATTGGTTTTTACAAGACTGAAATGTCCATTATTATAATATGCTAATATCTTCCGTTATTTCTCAAAAAGAATATAGTAAAAACATTGGATTCGTGTTTAGATGAATATTACCGAATAGGCAGTCCTGCTAGTAGAAGAATTAAAGGCAGAATTTAAGGCAGCTAATGCTTCAGCCCTTTGCCTTGGTCCTTGGTTCCCACCGCTAGATTTGTCCTGCAGCAGCACAAGGATAACTATCATGAACCCAATAGCGCTTTTCCATTGCCCTAAGCCATTACAAGCACAAAAGTCAAGAGAAGCGGAGAAAGCAAAGGTTTAGTACCTCCACAACGTGGTGAGTACCAAATAACAAGGCTGCTTTTTTCTGAAATGAGTTTCCTTGCACCTACATCACAGGTTATCAAGAAGAGCAACTGTAAAGTAAAAGCCATGAGGTACAATCAAGTTATCTAGTTATATATGAATCGATGCTTTCCCGTGCTTTGGCAGTTTCTGCCTTCAATTTGAATATCCCTTCCCTCCTTTATAATTGCAGAGCTTTCTCACTGGCTTTTATTCAGGCAATCGAATACTTCAATCTAACTTAATCCAATTTTGTATAAAGCTGCTCAAACCAGAATCATTATTTCTGTACGGTGTAACATTCTCACTGCTTCTGAACGCTAGTGCAATATTTTCCAAATCTCTCTTCAACAATAAATCTCTAACTAGCAATTCACCGAAAGCAGATACATTTTCATGCCAGTCACTGAGAAAATGAGAAACTAACTTACGATAGCTTTAGTGGGATCCCAAGAAAAGTAAGTGGTGAAGAAGCATGGTTCATTCCCTTCGGTGATTTTATATAGTGGAACTTTAGGAGACAAGCCTTCCAAGGATCCAGCACGATTTATGTATTTCTGCCCATAAACTGTCTCATTGAGCAAACGGTACAAAAAAAGGAGAGAAAAGCAAAACGAGAAGCAATGTTGATAAGGAAATAGTTACTTGGCCAATCTCAAACACTGTTTGCTTTTCCTTGGGGTCCACACATTGACCAACCCAGACAATAACTTCAGCATGAGTGTCAAGCAAATATATATCCTCAGTCAAGAGGTCATCTTGAGCAAAGTTGTGGATCTCTTCAACCTGTTGCAGAACATATTGTTAAAAAAGAATATATAAAAAAGCGCATCTCGAATCAAGAAAATTATGTAATTTCGCCACTATCTCACCTGAAATTTTCCTGCGGGGAATACAGGCAGAGACATTTGAAAGAAAAAATGATATAGTTAGAATACAGAAAAATCCGAAAAAGTTATACAAAGAGTAATAAATCACAATTATCATCATCCTATTCTAAATATTCACCTCTGTTGAAAGACAATGAGAATAAGTGAGGATCCCTGACAGTCTCAGAGGAAGCCTTCTTGCTGGTGAAGTTCTGCTTTCCTCCAAGTGCAAACCAAAAGGTTGAGCTCTCTGTTCCTTCTTTGGCATGCTTGAGAGTAATCCCAGGCTGGCTTAGCAAAAAGAGAAGATGATTAATATATTCAAAAAAATTTCTATTATGGGTTCCATGTAAAAACTATAAAGCATCTATACTTCAGGAATATTTAAGCTAGAATGAAAACAACACAGTATGATTCGAACCTAACCTTCAAGAATTCAGCAACTTTAGCGGCCAGTTCTAGGAGTTCATGTGCACTTTGATTTCCATGCCAAAGGAACATAGAAGTACCAGATTGCAGTAGGAAGCACTCATAAGAGTTCAAAGATGTTGCCACCTGAAGGAAGTACCGCAAAACAAATTTATGAGTTAAAATAATAGATCAAAGAGTAAATGTCTCTCCATTAATACAAAGCTCTGAAGAAATACCACACATACTTATTCAAATTGCAATATTTCACAAATAAGAAAACTAAAATATACTTCTTAGAAAGAAAGAAGTTAGAGTAGTCAAGTACCGGTTCAACTTGCTGTGCCTTATGATTGTGAACTCCAGTTCCGGATACTTGAATTAGTGCAATTGATTCTGGTGTGTAGGTTTCGTCTGGTGAACCTTTCTCTTCCACGCTATTTTTGTACTCAGAGCTCAAACCACCCTAGAAAGTTCATGCAAAGCAGCATATTAATCACTGTATTTTCCTTGCGACATAGATCAGCTTCGTCGTCATCTTGAAAACACCATATAATATACCTTTAGGACCACCATAGGTTGAAAAAGGGCAACAAATTGTGGAGGCTCTTTACCCTCGTATATACGACCCTGTAAAAGAGACCCCTGTCACTTACCGATCTTTATAGTATTATTCATCATTGCTTTCAATAAAAAGAGAACATTGTACCTGCACAGGTCTTCCCTTTAACGAGTTTGACATTGTAGTCGCCAGCCGAAGTGCTGTATCTTGGTCCTCCTGATAAAAGAGAAATCAGAATTTTAAGAACTCAAGTTAAGCTAATTAAAAAAATCCTTAACATTATGGTCATAGAGCTGAGATAACAGTACAACTACTAGCAACAGGACCCAATAACTTACGAACTAAAACTGCAGCACTCTCACAAATAGAATCAGGCAACAAAATAAAAATTTGCAGCATTTAATGGTTATTCTCAATACTCATATGTAGTACAAGGAAATAGCAGGAAAAAACTTAGACATGCCAAATTAACCAATATGTAGAAGTATAAATATTGCCTTTGTATACTTTTAACATTATTTACATTAAAATTACCTGAGTGCTATTTTTTCCAAACCAACAGCATAGAAAGTAGTCTTCTTTCCTATCACTAGAATGATAGGTATAAAGGACCAAATAGCAGTCCCCAGAATAGAGCTTGCCAATATCTTCTTTAGGTAACGGAGACTTGGCTTTACCATTAACATACCAAACCTAATACATAGTCATAATGAGATAACAAAATGGACAAATCTATAGCCAAATGCATAAAATAAAGGGATGATAAGTCAAAAAAAGACAATCATACATCCAACTTTCCACCAGCTTCAAGCAGAGGTGGAATATCTTCGTTCACTGGTGCACTTTTAGAAATGCCCTTGAGCCCAACACCTTGTTGCTTAAGTAAAGCTAGAGCAGTGCCAAAAGTAAGTCAGGGCTTGTAAAAACAGTTCATGTTTTTATTTAACAATTTGAGTTTCAAAGTGGTGTTTTACCAGCGACTTTTCCTCGTCCTTCTTCGTTACCAGGAGTGGCCGAGCCTGATGGCCAAGAGTCAAAGTTAGACTTGAAAGAGTGGGACTCGTAACCTTGGATAACGCGGGTAACGCGTGTTGCCTTTGGCCTCTTTTCACTAGCAAGATATTCCTGGAGATGGAAGGTAAAAAGTGAGAATCCATGATTGAGATAGATGTTACAAGCTTTCCATTTTTTACCTCAGCAGATTGACTAGCAGCTTTCCTCTCATCCACTTGAGTTACTCGGCCAACCCAGATAAATACCTCAGCACCACAGTCCAAGAGGTAGCATTTAGTGTTTTCGAGCATAGATTTGGATAGATCACCGTCTATAGGTTCCATTTGACCATCAGTGATGCTAAAGAAAAGAGTAACAACATATCAAATACCTCCATCATAATATTCTACTAAGATCAGGATAGCATCTACTATATAGAGAGGAAAAAACTGGAAATCAACAGACCAGAGCCCAATCAAAGGGAAGACGGGTACCTATAAAGCTTAGGTGGAGTTGATTCCGGGATAATTTCATCATCATTGGCAACCTTCCTTCCGATTGGAGCAAAACCACCGAAGAGGACCCAAAACTCACCTGAATCTGATTCTGTATCTAATTTTCCATCATCTGTTACGCAAGGAGATAAATAACATAGATAAGTTTCCACCTAAAACACCATCTGTGAAAGCTATGCCACACCAAAAACTGTTCTTTGAGCATTCAAACACTGTTCGTTGACTTGAGGAAAACTGAGCAAGAGGATGCGATGCAGCTTACCAACAATAGCAACATCAGAAGTTCCTTCGTGATACTTGTCTTTCAAATACTGAACGACTTCCAAAGCTTTAGCTCTCTCCTGAATGTTTGAATTTGCACCATTGAATTGATAGATCTTTTCCTTGGTGTCCAAGATAAATACATCATCATGATTCAGCGATGAGCGGGCAAAAGGAACCTAAAGAAGAAAAACAAAATAACAGAAATAAAAGTTAATGTATATTGTAATCACTGTTCTGAAGCGAAGATAGTACAATAGGTTTAAACCTGCTTCAAACGGATTGCACGTTTGCCTTTGCAGGTATATAATCGTGTCTCGAACACCTCTTCTTCAGGTGTTTTAAAACCAGACGCCACGCCACCCTCCAACGGTATAATACATGGTTTGAAGTAAGACAAGAATCTGTCAGATTCATGACCCTGAATTTCCCGGTGTTGGACAGCTCGGCCTCCAAGAACTGCATCGAGTTCAACTGTTTTAACAGCTGCTGTTCCAGATTCATCCTGAAACCATCAAATCTCAAGTTGGTAATAACAAAAAAGGTTCATATCTACCTAAAAAGAAAACGAGTCCCGATAATAGGTACCTGACTCGTATCTTTACCAATCCAGAAATGTATATCAAACAGATAAGCACCCCCTTTATTCTGTGTTGTCTGCGCAAATGGAAAATAAATACAACACAACGTGAATGAATGTAACAAAAGGAGCGCACATTTCTCATAGTTACTCTATTTTCTAAGAGACGACAACAAAATAATTTCGTCGAACAAGCTGTCACTTGGGGGAGTAATGATAGGATATTCAAACCTGCAAGACAATGTATGTGTCTCCCATATAGAACTTTCCATGTTCAGACTTTGGCAGTGGAACTGCCTCAAAATTCTCGATCCTCCAGATTTCCGTTCCTCTAAAAAAAACATTCAAGTTCAATATCCTTATACAGTCCAAACATTCAAAATTTAATATTAATATAAAACCGATGGATAGTAGCTATGTGCTGAAAGCATACGGTTTCTGTCCAGCTCCTTGAAATGCAGGATCCAATACTTTTGTTGATCCAGACATTTTGTATAAAGCTCAAATACTTTTTTTTGTTTCTTTTGTGGCTAATAAAACTACACACGCCAATGAACCTGTTCAGTCCAAAAAAAATGGAACGAAGAGAAAATATGAGAAGCTGATCAACCAAATTCTCGCAGTCATTGGCAATATAAATGTGGATAGTGAATAATAACGTATGATCGTGACAAATGTTCATCTGCCTTTACAAAAGGGAAGTGTAATCCAATCTCGGAAGCTAGTGATCTTGAAAAATTTCCATGATCCAGGAAAAATTCTGACAGAGATCGATCACTGAGAGATAAAGTCATCGATCATCAGTGAAACTTATCAAAATCTCGTTTTTTTGTTTTGTTTCGTTACGGAAATGGCTCAAATAAATCTTCATTTCCGAGAAAAAAAATCCAAGCTTTTGCGATTTCCAGAAATTGATCACTGATGATCCAGAATACCCAGAAAGAAAAATCGAGAATTTATAAAATTAGAGAAGCAAAAGAGAATTTTTAAAATGATTTAAGCAGATCGAGAAATGAAGGAAAAACAAAGATGGATCAACATCGAAAACAGAACAACGTACGAACACAATCAAATCGAAAATTCAGGTGATCCGCATTAGTCAAACCGATCCAGATTGAAAGAAGTACCTGCGGGAAGATCTGTGTGTGGCACTAAGAGATGAAGAAAGATGAAGAAGAGCTGGCGATATAAAAAAAATGAGTCAGGAAGAAGAAGAAAAAGGGAAAGCTAATTGAATAATTGAAAAGAGGTGTGCGCTGTGTTTATTACGTTGCTCTCTCTCTCTCTATACCTTTTCTAATGCTTTTTCGTAACGTTTGTTTTCCTTAGAATTACAGTAGAGAGATGAATAATTGCCGACGACGAGGGGAAGAAGAAGAGAAGAATATAGAGGGAGAAGACAAAGGTTTGAGAAAGACGTTCAAAGAGTTTGTCAAATTTAAGGCGGAGAAAAAGATCCGGTCGTAATTCCACCGACCAATGTTGGCTTTTCAATTTCTCATTTTTACCACCACATTTATATATATATCAAAAATCCACATTAAGTGGAAAAAAATAACTAAAAATCTCACATAAAAGTGAAACTTAAACTCAAAACTAAGACATGTTTTTAAATTTTGAGAATACATTGGAAAAGAAACATTACAGTAAAAAAGTACGGATGATTTAGAACTTTCATTAATGTTTGTTTTGTAACAAAAAATAAACATTTGTATAAATATGGGATTTGTTGTAACATAAATAAATATTTAGAAAACATATACATTTTACAAAAACAATGATACAAATGGTTGTAAGAAACGATACGTGAAATCGATATTAACCTATGTAGGAGATCTTATATATATACATATTTTTTAAAGGCAATTATATACACAGTTTATTATAAAATGTTGGAGAAAGAAAAGTATTATAGCATATGTTGATGGAGAGATTGGTCTCATCATTTCACTATTTCAGCATGACACGATGTCCTTTTTTAGCATGTGAATTTGCACGATTGAGCTCCTTTAGATGGATATTATAAGAACTTTCTGTATAATATAAAAGAATACAATGATAATAACAATAATACAATAGCCAGATAAATGTAGAACAGCCTTATTTTCTACTTTTAGGCTTTTTAGCAGAGGTCATGGAGACATGGACCATCATGGACATGGATGCTACTCGTTCTTTTCTCTCTACTTTCTTTTTCCGACTCTTATCTTTTTTGGTATAATAATACAAAATGTATTTATGGCATATATAATCAAAAATACTTTGAAAAAGAGATTTTCAGAATCAGCTACCATCAAAGCTTTTTTTAAAAGAAATTGATATTTTGTTGCTCAGTTATTTGAATCATTTTAAATGCAAAATCTACTAATATAGTCTGGTTTTTTCAATTTAGAATTAATACAATTATGAAAATTTAGGATGTATATATTAATTAAATTTCATTTTGAGATTTTAAAGAAATTCTTACATTGTAAAATTTCGGAAAATATGTATATTTTTATTATTGGAATTCTTACAATACATAATCGTGGAGTACATGATTAGAACATAATCTTCATGCAAAATTTGGTACATACTGGTGGAAAATAGAAAGAAAAAAATCCAATAAACTCAATTTTGAGGCTTTGGATATTGTAACCACTTGTTCAAACTCCTACAACCATCTAACAACTTTTCTAATTTTGTTATACATTTAACATTCATCGTTTTTTTCATATATTTTATATCAATGTACCACATAAAAGACTTATGATACATACTATTGATCCTTGGGTGTTGCCGGGTCAACTTCACGAAGACAAATAAATATAACTTGTACGACTATCAAGAAATAAATTAAAATTAGGATTGAAGGTGACTCCATCATAAAAAAAAAAAATTGCTAACTTCAACCAATACCAACTCAAAATGTGGACAACGAGTAGAATGAAAGAACATATGTGCCTTTTTAATTCGAGAAATGTAAAATGATTATACGATTGGTACAATAAATATATAAAGAAAAAAGTTAGGAAAAAGAGAGAATAAGAATTTCGAATGCATAGAGTCAAGAAACTCAGTTTGAAAGTTACCCATATGATATAGGCCTAGACCAAACAATATGTTCCGTTGCTTTGTTTAAGGACTAGTGTTGAAACCATATACCGAAGACATGACTCATTCACTATTCGGGCTTATTTTGATCTCCAATTCGAATATGGACTAAGAATCTATAGAATATACGGCTTTTGATGATTGAATACTATGGTGCTTTCGGAATTAGTACAACATGGTGGCTAAAAAGCTGAAAAACATATCATGTGAGGCCGTGAGTTATGTAAAAATAAAGTGTCAGCTTCAATAACTAAATTTCCCAAAGTTGTAAGATCGCAAAAACAGTCCACGGCCTCACTTCACGTGGAAGGTCCCATGTCCCATGTTTTTTTTTTCTTTTATAACTAAAATTCACCAAATAGTGTTGAGAGATTCAAAAATATTAACGGAATTATTTGATTTTTCTTGTTTCTTCTTCTAAAGTAATTATTGATGTAGAATGAGTTAGTTAATACAGTGAATCGATGTAATAAAGTTTTCATCAACAATCCAGAGCAAAAATGTCGCTAAACTCATTCTTCATCTTCTTCTTCTTGCTGATTCTGAAATCTCTTTTTCAATAACTTAGGTCTCGGTTTCATGGGCTTCAAGAACTCAGATTGCAATCTCACCATCTCTTTCAAAACACTTATCACCTTCCTCTCGATTTCCTCGCCGTACGGCTCGATGGCTCCCAAGCACCGTGCCACTGCCTCCGCCGTCGTTACGCATCCGCCGGATGGCTCCTTCCTTAGCAGCAGCTCCGAATCGTAGATGCTTCCTCCGCTCACAGACGCGTCTATTCCCGCATCCAAACACACTCTCACAGCTCCTGCTTCTCTTAGAACCTCCTCGCTTGCCCTCACCATCTCCTTCGCGTGCTTCCACGTCGCGTCGAATACGATGAGCCTCACCGGCGGAGGATTCGAAACCCCTTGATGGTTCATGAGGTGTCGGGATCTGAATTCGGATATGGTGACGGCGGGGGAGCTTGGAGATGACGGGAAGAGGTAGATGATGGGCGATGACGGGAGAGAGGTTTCTCCGGCGGAGATGTGGCGCCGGAGGATGCGACGACCGGGGATTCTGGTGACGCGGCGTAAGGATTTGGCCAGGAGAGGCGTGGTGTTGAGCTTGTGACGTGACTCGTGTGGATGATGGAGAATAACGATCTCTGTCCTCGTCGGAATTGGATCCGCCGGCATGACGTGGCAGAGACACAGCGGATTTGGACGATCGCAGCTGCCGCACATCTGCCGGCGATTCGCGTGTGGCTCCTCCATTGTCACTGCTCTGTCACGCGAGCGAATCCAATTTCAACAAAGAAAATAAGTCGAAGGCGACGACGTTACCTATCCGTGAACACGATGTCGTTACCTATCCGCGAACACGACGTCGTTGTTACATATCCGCGACGTCGTTGATACCTATCCGCGAACACGACGTCGTTATCCGCGAACACGACGTCGTTGTTACCTATCCGCGAACACGTCGTTATTACCTATCTGCCAAGACGACGTCGTTATTACCTCTCCGCGAACACGACGTCGTTGTTTACCTATCCGCGAACACGACGTCGTTGTTTACCTATCCGCGAACACGACGTCGTTATTTACCTATCCGCGAACACGACGTCGTTATTACCTATCCGCGAACACACGTCGTTATTACCTATCCGCGAACAGGACGTCGTATTACCCTATCCGGGAACACGACGTCGTATTACCCTATCCGGGAACACGACGTCGTTATTATCTACTCGCGAATACGACGTCGTCTCTCTGTTCACCATTTCTTCCCAATTGTACACGCCACTTTTCCACGATTAGAGATGATCGAAGTTGCGGAAGTAAGAAAAATAGTGAAGAGCACTGATCAATTCCAAAGAACAAATGTCCAGCGTGACCTTGGAGCTTCCGGTAGTGGATGCCACTCAGTTCCAGCACACCCCTTACTACTGGTATTGTCCTTGCCCGTCTTTTGCTTACAAAATTGAAATTCCCTTTGATTGTGTCTTCAAATGATAAGAGTGGCTTATTCTACTTTTCTACATGATTTCCAAAACCCTGAAAACCACTTTTTGTATTTTAGTTGATTTCATTCCTCTTTTGGAGAATCTACTGTCTTTTGGTGGCTATTAGTACTTGGTAGAAGTAGAACCTAAGAAAATATTGGTCTCTACACCATATGTTGACTTTTTTTTGTAGCGAAGAGAACGTTTATCTTCTCTGCAAAACGTTGTGCGAAAATGGTGTAGCAGATGCGACGGGTTCCGATCTGTTTGTTGTTTTCATTTCGAATGAGAAGAAGCAGGCAAGCATTTTTCTCTTGTTCATTTTAATTTCGTATGTTTGGTCTTGTTTCGTGCTGTTATTGCATCTCCAGTACACTGTTTCACGGCTTTTGGTTGTTGACCTTGGAGTTTCAGCTATTCGATGTGATCGTTGTTGTAATCAGTGTGTATGTTTCCATGTCCATTATCGATAATGTTGATTAGGTGTTCGTGTAGGTTCCACTTTGGCATCAAAAAGCTAGTAGCAGAGCTGATGGGATTGTACTGTGGGATTATCATGTCATCTGTGTCCAGGTAAAACCATAAAATATCTAAGCCACTGGCTTTGAACTTGTTCGAGTGGATCGTTTTTGAAATCAGCCTTGATTTTGGTTTATCGATTTGCATGAATAGAGGAAGAAAGAAATTGATTCTGAGCTTTTAGTGTGGGATCTCGATTCGACTTTACCTTTCCCTTCACCCTTAGCCTCATACGTGGCTGAAACTATTCAGCCATCTTTTCAGCTTTTTGCAGAATATCAGAGGTACATCGATCCTTCTAAACTTTCGCATCTATGTACCATCATCCATCAAGTAACCTATATCAGGATGTCAAAGCAGAAGCCTTTTATTGCGATTACTTTTCTATCACCCAGAAACTTTGTTATTCTTGATCTTCTTGTGTTCCCGAACCTTACGTTTACGTGAAAATCAGTTTATGAAAGGCATGGCATAGTGTTTTGGACATGATTTTAGCTTGTTTATTCTTGTCTGGTTGAGATCAGGCTCTTTCGCATTGTGCATGCTCCTCAGTTCTTTAAGCACTTTGCTTCTGATAGAAGACATATGAAAGAACCTGATGGAAGCTGGACTGCTCAACCTCCACCCTATCAACCCATTGTTGCCCAAGGTAAGATGTAACAACTTTTTCACCTTCCATCAACAATATTCTTTTCCTGAGCTCGTTTTTGATTTGCTTACATAGACGGGATCTTGCACAATTTGAGTGAGTACATTGCCATGAGCAGTGTGGATACATTGTCGAGCTTGGATCCCGAATCAGTGAGAGCCGCAATTTCCCAGAAACTTGGTGTCGTGGTGAGCCTCACTCAGCTTCAGGATGTCTTCATTAAGCTTCCTTAACATTCAAATGTCTTTTCCTTGTGGGATTAAAACTGGGTCACAACTCTTAATTTGAAGCCTTATTTCCAACTTTCTGAAACATTTTCTTGTCTTGAAGAGATTGAGTTTAGATGGGGAAACATTATACACTCATAAAATGTACGGTTACAATGGAACATTACATGACTTTCTCCACAACCCCCAGAAGAAAAAATTTCTGAAAAGGGAACCAAAAAGAAAAGAATAAAAGGCACAATCTTTGTATAACTCTGTTTCTATCATTGCATTACTGCAAGTTCTATACCCTGACTCGTCATCATACCAATTCCATTAGTAGTGGGTCGCCTTCAGCCATTTGTCCAACCAATTTGATGAAATCTTGTTCGCTTGATATGCTCCATGGGTGAACAGCAGGTGCTTGAGCAGAATACAGACTCGAAGAAGAGTTAAATGAAGACGATTTCCTCTTATATACCATCGAACCAAGAACTGGGTCAAAATTCTGAGGCAAATCCATCGACAGGAAGAACATTGGCACAGCCACTTTGTAATGCAAGTCCATATCGCCCACGAGATCGACAAGATCGATAAAGTCAGTCACAAGTCGTTTAGGCACGTAGAAAACCTCTGAACTGCATACCGTTAAGGTGTCACGCTTGTTCTTGGTGGCTTCCTTGTAGTTAACTTGGAAATGAGCCGGCATTGTACTTACAGTTTTCTTCACTAGCTCGGCTTGTACAGAAAACCAATCAGCCTTTCCTGTCGGTTTCACTGATGTCCATGACTTTGATACCTAAATCGCCGGTTGTCAACAAGAAGTTCCTTGTAAGATACACATATCGAGATAGTGAAAAAAAAAGTAACAATTTGATGAGAATGTTATACCTTGTCTGTAGTCCAAATCTTAGTCTTGTCGGCTTGAAGTAGATTCCAGTAATTAAGAATTGTATCGTCTTCAACAAACACAAATCCTTCTGCACTGCTATATCGATCGAATATCTTTGGTAGATGCCTGAAATATACATATAAACGTACCATTAGAAGCTCGAACTTCAATCAACATATACTAATCTTGAGAAAATTCTTACTTGTAAATGTGATCAAGTTTGGCTTCTTCGACATGGAGATCTGAGTTCTTCTGAGAAGATAATATCACAACGGTCTTGAATACTCTGCCGTAAAGTAACCTCCACTCAAGAGCGGTGCGTTCAACAGGACCATTACAAAACATGACAAGCACAACATTCCCAAAATTCTTCCTCCACCTTATCAAGTTTCCTATTTCAGTGCTCACTGTGCCTGTCTCCTCAACCCCAAGATGAACCGAAGGCAACTTCCTAGGAACAAACTCTTTTCTATCCCCATGACCGATACTTGCTCGTGGGCGATCCAATTCTAGTGACATCAGCCTCGGTTGTTTGTACCCGACAGTAATCAAATCCTGAAGCCAATCAGCTGTGAATTTCACATCCTGTTCAGTCCAAAACCCTTCTTCAGCCATAGCAAAGCTCAAATCAAGGATTGTCTCAAAGAAACTATGCTTCTCTGATCTCCAAGCAAGTAAGAATTTTATCAAACGACCAACATTGACATGAAGATCCTTCTCCTCTGCAAAAGGGTAAGCCTCGATTCTATCAAACCGGTGAGCAGTAGGTGGATAAACAGCAACATAACCACCAAGCTCCCACAATAGCCTTTGTCCCCAATAACCTCTCAACACATCAGCAGCCATCGAACTAACCGAAACAGGAAGCATTAACCCCCAAAAGGCCGGCGAATGGTAAAGAGTATTAAACGAATTAACGGGTACCATCACACCTTGAGGCAATGCCACTTTAGGAGAATGCTCATCGAACCTGATATCAAAAGCTTCTAAAGTCGTTTTCCTGGTGAGGTAAAACACGGAATCGACATCCGGTAAACCATTCGAAATCCCTTGCTGTATAAACTGCTTACCACCAAAAACCTCAGTGTAATACTCCTCATGATTGATCTCACCTACATTCTCTAATGGCAGACCTCTAGGCCAAACGGAACGTTGTCCGAAATGAATATAAGGATTAACCACAGTCCTATTGGGGTTTTCGTGACTATACTGCAAAATCGGGTCTTGCTTAGCATCTTGACCAACTAACTCCACATCGAAATGCTTCCCTAGATCTCCATCAATTACTTCACCACGATCATCCGCATCGTAGATTTTCTTGGCACCGTGCTGGATCGCGAAAAGGTAACCGACGCTCTTCCGCACGAAAGAATCGTAAGGCAAGTGATCTAAAACACGGTAACCCAATTCGGCTTGAGCATCCAGAGACAGAAAAATGGCACCTTTGAGACTCCAATCCTTTGGGGTCATTGAGTTTCCGATCGCTAGAACTTGCCATCCTCGGATCTTCACCAAGCTCTTGAGCTCCTCAGTCGGATACTTGGTCACCGACACAACGATCCATTTCTCCGTCAGGAAAGTAGCGTACGGGGAGGTCTTGTCGGAGACGAGCTGGATCGAATTCCACTTGATTTGGGGGCGAGTGAGAGATTGAAGCGACTGAGTTGACTGAGACTGGAAACAAAGGAGGGAAGCAGTGTCGGTGGTGTTGTAGAGGAAGAAGAAAGCTGCTATGGTGACAATGAATAGAAAGAAGATGACGATTCTGGAGACATTCTCCGAGACCCAAGACGAGAAATCTAGGTTTTTGGGTTCACTGAATCGTCGGATCTGTTGATGAGTAGGAAGCTCTCTGATCTGAGATTTCGGCGGCTTGAGAGGAGACGGCGCCGCACGATCCTGAACCAACATCGGATCAAGCACAAAACTCAAACTCCTGAATCAGTCAAAACTTCAGATTCTACACACACTGAGATTTGTGATTGTCTCCACCAAAACAAAACAAAAAAACGAATTGGGTTTGGTCTCTTGTCTGCAATCGTTTGTAATGTGGTTGTTGTGGCAGTTGGAATTGACGTTGCTTAAGCTTGAATGCAATGCAAAAGCTTGGAAAGCGAAGTCGGGTCTGTGAGGTGGAAGGTCAATGGCACACTTCCGGGATTTCTTCTTTATCCCCAAAGAGACAACTAAACAGTAATTCTTGGTGTGATGATCTGTAGGACCAGGCAAGCCATCACATGAAGCAAAGCTAACTATTATAAAAATACGCAAATCTTTCTACTTACTTGCTAAACAAATAGTAAAAAAGAGATACGAGGATGAAAATATTATAGAATTTTATCATCTAATAACGAATTTCCACATTTTTTATTTTTGGCAATTCTTTAGTATATATACTATCACTTTGAAAATTTGAACTTTAAATCGCAGAATATAAAGAAACGTTTCAAAAAAAAGCATGACAATATTTTAATATTTTAAATTTTTGTAAAATTCTATCAAATAAAAAGTTAAGTTTATTTGTGAAGCAAACCTTTATTTGATTAACTAAAATGAAGAACAAAACCAAATTAACAATTCATAATCTCTAAGGTTTTTGTTTATTTTTGTCAATTCTGTAGCATAAAAAAAAAGGATTCAGTATGAGTATATATGGCTGACAAAATAGCAAATACTAGATAAATAATCGTATTTGTTTAACAATAAAAACAAAGTTGCCTCCCACCAAAAATAAAACTTATCTCTGGATTTGTGGACAAAGGCTACAATCTTAGTTAAGAGTCATCGATGTTTTCTCAGATTTGTTATCAATTCTCTAGATGATTGAAACTCTGTTTTCTAGCAATTGATGCCAAATTAAGGTTCACCGATATTGATTCTTCTTACAACCAGAAAGGGATAGCAAAAAAGTCTTTGTATAATGAAATGAGATTCAGCCCTCACAGTTTGGGTTGTCCGCATCCCCTGAAAGACCCGTGAAGAGGTTGGGACTTTCTGAAACCAACAATATCTTCAATTTCAACAGATGGTGATGGGACTTCATCTTTGTCACTTGCCATTTCTTTCAAATGCTGGCTCCCATATACTCTTATGCACAACGATTTCTTCTGTGCTGCTCCAACCTTTATGTACTCGTCGAAGAAATCTATCAGCTCTTGCTTCTGAAGCTGCCTCAGGGCAGCAACCTGTCCACAAGGAAAGCCCATTCTCTCATCAATTAGTTACTCCCAAACAACTTCATTTATTCGAGGAAGTATCTATGCGCGGTTGATTCAAGAGGCCGTTTTCTTAGGTCAAGATTGGAGGAAGGTGTTTCTGTACCTCTGCCTCTCTACGGTTGAATTTGAGAGTTCCACTTTGAATCTCACGCCAGTAAAAGCGGGATTCCTCCTTCAAGTTCTTGTGTTTTTCAAGCTTCATGTCTATCAAAGCTGTTACATTGCTCTTGGGGAAGAGTAAGTAATGTCAGTTAAATAACTCTTGTTGAGGATCATAATGTATAGCTAGATTACGTAGGATATATAACTAACTGGTTCACCAATCTCACCTTGAATTCCTCATCACTCATCTCGTGAAGTTTACTCTCAAAGTTCTTCAGTAAAGACTCCACCCTCGAATCAATATGTCCAGGACCCTGTTTACACCATCAATACCCGAAGCAATTATAGACAAGAGCATCAAGGGTCATTAAAGAAATTCGAACTGACAGAGATGGTTTGGTACCTTCACTGATGACTGGATGATGAACTGTACACCATAAATGCCAGAATCGTTCCTACATTGCAGAAACGCGTGATTAGACAGAATGCAGGGGGGGTGTATCAGGAAATGGGTGAAAAACAAAATCAAATATACCTCTGAGCAAGTGCAGTGATGTAACCAAGTTGCTCTACCGTTCGTAGTTGGTGAAACGTGGCTTGCTTTGCAACGAGACCAAATAGCTGAAGTTTAATATTCATGGCAAAGTCATCCCTATGAACCTGTTCGTGGCATCCAAATTTTCAACTAGCCAACAAAACAATATGGTCTCTGGAAATATGTTCTAAGCTAACAAGAAACAAGTACCAATATCTATACGAAGAAGCTCCGTAGAACACATAAAACTGGTTGAAACTAAGAATAAATTCAAAGCCCACCTTCCAAATCTGAACAAAGTACCTGAATATAGTGAACTAAAGCAGAATTTTCATCACTGGGGTTTGAGCCATCTTGGTGGTAGAAATACTTCATTCCTTCTTTGAGCTTTACAACTCTATTAGTCAGGTGTTGGGATGGGAACAAAGGCCGGCAAATTGGTTTTGGAACATTAAAAAGAAAATCTTCAACATGCTTGACCATTGACTCAGCTTCGTTATTCTCCACATTACCTGAAATAGAGTACAGATACAATTGAGCACGAAGACAGCTTCCGATAACAAAAACCATGGAAAGAAAATGTAATCTCGATACCTCCTATATAACACTCAATAAATGTCCTTGATAACAACATTGGGACAAATTTAGCTACGTCTTCAGCTTCCAAATGGGAAAGGACATCCAGTTCCTCTGTCCAAGGCCAGGTCTGATCTTGTAATATCAGTGAGCAGTAATACATTGCTTGCTGATATGGCTGTCGGAATTTGTAATTTTGATACTCCTTTGTGACAGTTTCCTAGTCAAGAGTACGGAAACATAATTACACAGATTCAATAATTCTTGTACAGAGAACATATCCAATTCTTAACTTAAGTAATAAAGAGAGACAAAGCCTGACATGGTTACCTTTATAACAGAAAACCTGTCAGGTTTAACTTCAAAATTTGCTATCTTATCAATAACATTTTCCAGCAAGATCCTCAATTTGTGATTATAACCAAGAAGGGTCAACTGGAATAAAAAGGAAAACACTAAGTCAGAGAAAGAATATAAAGCCTTGCCCAGAAGACGAGCAAATGCGTGGCAGAAAATAAGATAAGCGCCAAACTCACCTCGAAACCATTGTCCGAAAGGCTCACTCCATAGTAAAGGCCAGCAACTTGTGCATAATAAGCTAGAACATACAAGAGACAAAGAGTAATGGGGAAGATTTCATGATATAAATTTCATTCCTCTTTTTTTTATTGTACCAATCACTTTCCTTGACTTATTTATACCATTTTCTATTATCTTCATGATGTACCACAAAGATGCAAAACAGAGCAGAAAGCTCGAAAGATCTACTAAGATTTCAAAATCTACAAGAAATGCCCAATCAACAGCATGAGACAAGTTTTGGTGCCTATTGGACCAATTTGCCAATTTCACAAGCTTGGTTTCATTTGACAAACAGTTCTTTCGAATAACTCCATGAGAAAAAATCATCTAGTTCAAATAAAAATAGTGATGGATGTATCAGATAGATCTTACCATATTCATTTAAATAGTCCATCAGTAGTCGCGTAAAAATATCCGTAAGAACTGCTGAATCAGGAGAGCTGACTGCAAGTGGGCAGTTGAAATCCATCTTAAAATATGCCTTTGGTTTAGAGAACATTGTATCTGGCTTGTACCACAATCTTGAGAAAGGCGAGTTTCTCAATAAAACTGGGACAGTATCCTGTTCGAGAACTTTATCACATAAGAAGACGCTTCACATATTAAACATAAAATGAAAAAGAACTTGTGGGGTGAGCTACGAACCTTGTCCTTAGCATCCTTCAATGACAAATCTGTCGGGATGAAGACATTAGGCGCTGGTAGATGCAGCTTTACATCAGGGGCAGAGTGCAACCACTCCTGTAATCATTTTACATAAACCCAAAAGATTAACAAGGCAGAAACAGTTAAAAAGTTTGTAATGGAGGAGATAAGCAAGTCGAGAACAAATAAATCATTTCGTGTAAGTATAACATATCAAATGCGAACCTGAATGGTGGAGCTAGTTATCTTCTCAAGAGAATAGGCAGTGTTATACCATGGCTCAATTTTGTCAGTTTGTCCTTCAAATTTCTGTGATTCCCAAAAGATTCTACAAAAGCAATGGCATCAGAAAAGATTCTTAAGCAACAATTTGGCCGTCCCAATGGATCCTAGAGCTTTAACAACATGTAAACTCTAATAGCATGACAGGGAGTGGACAAAATAAATTGCAAAAAAGCTAACGTGGATATCAAATAAATAGCGATCATATGCATGTTGACCTCTTTTAAGAGTAAATGAAACAAATGTAGATAGCCTATGTGAAAACCCATGATTTCACTACTAATTTAGTATAGAATATGTCCGTTCAAGATCACATACTTACCGAACATTACTAGGAGAAAGCTCATCTACAATCTTTTGTACAGTGGCTGGATTAAATTTAGAAGGTAGTGATAATCCAACCAGCCAATCCTTGGCCGGAAATATCTGAAGCATAATTGCAAAGGATACAGAAGATTAAAAAAAAAAGTTATATTAGCCATGAAATTGGGTTTGTGCTTTAAGGATTTAGATCACCAAACTTCAGTAGCAGTACATATGGACGATCTACTAATTAATGATTGATGACATGGTAATAGAGAAGCATATATTCTTCTTTTCTATCATTGTTAAGGACACAAGAACTCACGCATATTCAGCAGCCATATGTATAGGTCACATTTGGAAAGCTTACACAAAAAGTGAAAGAGCGAAAAAAAAAATTACCTGCATGTTTGATGCAATATCCACTATATAGGACATTGGTGGTATTTTGTCTTGATAATGAAATTTTGTCTCAGAAATAGCTGAGAGCTTCAATAACAACAAGATATCAGACCCTCTGAGGAAACTTGAATCACTAGGAAATGCTAGCAAGATCAAAGTCCGAAAAACAATTAGTATGGCCATACCTCATCAAAAATCCACTGGCAAACACCAGTCTGTTGTAGTAGCTGAATGTATCTGAACAGCAATCCTAAAATATCTTGCATATGCTCTGAAAACCCACCAAGGAAGAAAACCAGGAATTTATCATGTACGTACTAAACAATAAACACACCATACTCTCTATTCAACACAAAGGAAGAAAAAGACTGAAACAGATACAGTAGAGAAACCCACCATGACCAGCATCGGTAAGGTCAATGGAAACCTTAAAGAAAGAATAATCTAGAGTCCATTCTCCTTCACCAGCAGACAGTCCCGTTGCCCAACCTGCAAGTAATAAGACGAATTAAGCAAGACCACTATTATTTAGATATTGAGATTTGTATTACAGCTATCACATGAGCAACCTGTCCTATCCAAGAATTTTGTAAATCAGCTAGATTGAAATTCTCTAGTGGAAAAAGACGCCTATATGAGATTCTCTAAATGAAATCCTCACATGCTACTCTATTAGACATAATTTAGGGCGCCCTGCATTCTTTTGTGCAGCCTATTCTGCATGCCAAGATACTAGGACAAAAATTTAGAGATACCATCTACAACTAAAACAACGAATAGTGTTGTAGTTTCTGAAGAAATTTTCTAAATAGTCCTATAGGGTCCTCAAAAGAGTGTTGTCACATTTTTTGTAGGTAAGGAAAGGAAATTGAAGACCAAGCTTGAGACACCTCGGAAAAATAGATAGTAACCAAGAATACAGATGAAGTAATACATAACTCTCTCTGAACTATGCAAATATCAGTAGCAGCAACTAATACTAGACAAAAGGCATATGATATTAATTTTAAGGTAAGACATATCAATTTAGAATATCAGAAATAGAAAATACGTATAACACAAACATTAAAACTACTATGAACCTATTACCCCTCTTATGATGAATCTAGTGTAAAACATATTAGTGTCTGCCACTAAGAAAGCATACCCCTGGTTTTCAAGGCATGAAACAAACTTCCTTCGCCTTCATGTCCAATTAGATGGCCAAGGTACTGGCTAGGTGCTTCTTCATAATGATGAATGCTAGGAGTTACAGGCCATGAAACACTGAGCTTGTGTCCTTGCTTTATAGGAACAGCCTTCACAAGAATCTAAAACCAAAATAATTCAACAGCACCAAAAATACCGCCTCAGAAAGATTTTACCATGAATTTTCTTCATGTAAATAATGAATTCTGAATTTGCGGAAAGGAACAAACACCTGCAAATGGTCCGGAGTACATGGCTGGACAGGAAATCTAGGGATACCTTTGTTGGTGTTTTGAATTTCCTGAAACATTCCCTCTACAAGATCTTGAATTTTGTCAAGGTGTTCTGAAAACATCCACAGCAAAGACATTAGAATTGTTGTTACATGTTTTAATAGAAAGAAATAGAATTTCGAGTTTTGTGTTAGCAACAAAACATACCCTTCCCGTATACAACCAAGTGCATGATGTTGGCAGAATAGTGTTCTTCGTAGAACTTAATAAGCTCACTCGTTGTATCCACTCCTTTCGCCTGGGGTCGTACATGAAGTGTATCCATGTTTCCTAAGCACAAATCTCAGTTTTTTTAGCATACGAAAAGGATTTGAATCACAGCTGACTATTCATATGCACCATAATAAATATCATTCCATGAACGGCCTTCATTGCAAAATCAGTGAAAAAATTAGAATATAGACCTGTGCTAAATTTGTGAAACGGATGGTCTTCTTTGCTTAGATGCTTCTGTAACTGTTACCAAAGAAAATGACGGAAAGAAGTAGGAGTTAGAAGGTTTTGAGATATTAGATATATCATAAACCATCTACGTCAAGGCATGTAAAGATTTGTCAAAAGTGCAAAGAAAACTTCCTTTTCACAATTTAACTATTTTTTTTATAATAATGATTTGCGCAACTGCTTCCTTCAACAGTGATAGTACCGGGTCGAAATAAATAAAAATAACTCAGATAATTGTATTTTAGACCAGAGCTATATACCTGTCGCATTCGCCAACCATCCGAGAGTAAGTTTTTCTGATTCTCTGGGTAAAGAAAACTCGTTACGATCTGTTTAGTTTACGGACTACAGCAAGAAAAATATAAGGAAAATAAAAAGCGAACCTGAGTCAACAGCCTTAATCTCCCTCATGGTGGCATCAGCTGACATTAGTGGTTTGATAAAGAACTGAGCGAACCTGATTTAGGCAGACAGTTACGTAAGAATCTTACACAGACAGAATGGAAAAAAAAAAAACCAACCGCACCTGTCCAAAGCCTCGCTGAAACAATCAGCGTTAATATCGAAATGGTAGTTTGTCTCTTCAGAGGATGTATACGCATTTGTGCTGCCTCCATGCTACACCAATAAAACTCCATATATCTCAATATATTATATCGTGTGGATTACGAGAAGACATAAACACAAGAACCACTTTTTGAGTGTATATATTACCTCAGCGATGTACTTGGAGTAACTATCTTCCTCTGGGTATTTTGCACTTGCATAAAACAGCATATGCTCTAACACCGAAAATAATAATAAATCATTATCACAAACCATTCCATGGACATCATAGATACAATTGAGACCAGATTTAATCACTGAAACAGCTCAATGATTGAATAGTTACATGGCAAATAAATAGTGGGCACACGAATTAAGGTGGAACGCATTTCAAAGTTCTGCGAGTTGTTGATGAGAAAATTACTAAACTTGGAGAATTCAACGTACCAAGGAAATGAGCTAAGCCTTCCAATCCTTTTGGGTCAGAGAAGGATCCGACACTAACGCTCATTGAAGCAGCACACTTGAGAAAAGAAAAGAACCAAACTTTTCGAATCAGTAAAAAGAATCAAACTTAAAGGGATCAAAATCCTGGCGATCCGTCACCTTATCGGTATCGGGATCGCTGATTAACAGGACTTGGAGCGAGTTTTTGAGGACAATCCTCCGATAATCTCTGTTGTCCGTACGTGGCTTCAGTATCTCGACACCTTCCATCGTCGTGTTCGGTTTCTCGACGGCCATCGTCGTTCGATGACGACTTGAGGATAGTCTTATTCGGTGGGTCTTTAGCTCTTTGTATGATATCGCTCGCTTTTCCGGCGTAATTTTTTTTCTTTGTTTTTCATTAACAGAGGAAGAGGGACTTTTAGGAGCTGAGAAGAAGAATCTTCTGCGCTAAAGTCTACGATGTACATCTGACCACGTCATCTAAATCCAACGGCGTAGCACAAACTTACTCAAAGTCATATATATATATATATCTGAATATATTCCATAAATATAGAATAGAGATCATATAATATAAGTTGACCCCGTAAGTGATATTTATAAACTTTTTAACTCATATAGGTTATCAGATTTCACTTCGAATCCGTCATATATTTTAGCAATCTTCTATTGTTGAATGATGTCACCACCAACTCCATGGAGAGGTTGATCGTTAAATATCACATCTAATATATTTTGAATAACAAAGTACCTATATCAATATCATATGTATAATACATTATATATTCAAACTTTCCAATCCGATTTCTTGTTTTGGTTTTAGTTTGACATTTTAGTTATTTAACTTACGAAAACTATAAATTTTAAACAATCCGACTAATACAAAACCATCTCTCCAATAGTCAATGAACTTTTGTGTGTATAGCAAAACCGAGCTCCACCAAACTGAACATTACATTTTTTTTATGAAATTATCTACTAAGTTGAAATATATTTCGTCATATTTTATTTTTAATACCATTTAACAGTTTCTACATAGTATTTTCATACATGTTCAGTTTATATACATATTGGAAATATCTCTCGCATCGTCTGTTATAAAAGAGGAAATTTGGTTCGATATCTTAAAGTTTTAAAATATTTTGGAAATTAATCATATTTTAAAAATTTTGAAAACTAACATTTTAGCATTCAAAATAAACTAAATACATAAATTATTTTTAAAATTTATTATATTATTTTGATGATGAGATTATTATATTTTTAACAATACATGATAAGGAAGATAGTTTTCAAAAATCTGAAAGTATGGATTGATATTCAAATTATGAAAAATATTTCTAATATTAAACCAAGTATCTCTAAGAAAAATGACGCAAAAAAAAAAATTCAAACCCAATTATTGTAATATTCAGTTTGAATAGAATTACGAACGGCAAGTTATTAATGGGCCGGCATAACAATAACATTATCAAGAACAGGCCCACAAAGATGGCCGAAGTCGTGAAGCTTGGTATGGTAAAACGCACTGTAAAAGGTCAGCCTCGTACGATCTGAATCGGCAACAAAGCTGAAACGCCCCGTTTTAGATGCTCCATTGCCATTTGAGACAAAAGAAAGTTTAAACGGCTCTTTCCCCGCAAACGCCTCCACCATCATCGACCCGTGGCAGCCGTTTTGCGCGTCGCCCACCGTGAACGAGAAGCTGTACTTGTTCCCGGCGACAGTACGGATGATCTGAGCGATTGCACTTTCTCTTCCGGCGACGAGCTCGACGGCGGCAACTCCAGACGGAACCTTGAAATGACGTTTATCGATGTACTTCACCGGTTTAAGTGATTCGACGATCCATGCCGGAAGCGGAGAGATAGTGTCTTGAATCTTTGCCGGAATCAAGATTCCGGTCGCGTAGTCAGCGAATACGTGTGGGCCGGTCTCGAATCCTCCGTTTTTCACCAAGTTTCCTACGATTATTTACGTGGGAGATAAAAGAAAAAAAGTTATCGGGTGAAATAGAAATATCAAGCTGAAATCAAGGACCAAAAACGTAAACAAAAACTAGAAAAGGGTGAAATGTTTAAAAGTAACCGGATCTGGACCGGTTAATTGGTTTAGCAATTTACCTCTGCTATAC
Source organism: Schrenkiella parvula (assembly GCA_000218505.1). Taxonomy (NCBI): domain Eukaryota; kingdom Viridiplantae; phylum Streptophyta; class Magnoliopsida; order Brassicales; family Brassicaceae; genus Schrenkiella; species Schrenkiella parvula. The sequence goes on along the minus strand of CM001190.1, from coordinate 8,130,325 downwards.
GGGAGAGGAAGAATCTCTTTGATAGCGACAACATCTACGAGGGGTCCACACGTATGGTCTTCTTGAACACCAGGGTTATGGAAAGTGACTTTAACCACATCGGACGTTGCCCTGAAAGCCCAAGCGTAAGTATCGCCACCGTCTGAGCTAAAGACGGTCTGGATGGGAAGCTCGTTGGCCTGACCGGGCACAGAGACTTTGATGTTCTCGTCCTGAGCGCAACTTCTCGTGGCTCCGAACGTTAGAGAGTAGACCAAGCCACGCTTCACTCTCACGTTTTGGGAAATGGAGGCTAAGTTTCCAAGTCTTACCGCGTGGACTCCACGTGGAACCGGAAAATAAAAGCCTCCAGGCTGAGGCCCACCGGAGACTAACTCCACGTGGCCGGAGATTTCCCAGTGAGGGAGAGAGTTTTTGCCGATTATTTGTCGACCCTTCATGTTTGACTTGAGAGGGGTTTGCTCAAAGTTGCCATTTGGAAGAAGTCCTATATAAATATGTAGAAACTACAATATTACAGATTCATGTTTTGATTAATTGGATAAGCTAATGAATATGAAAAATGGCGATAGTCTTACCATCGAGATGAGGAGTTCGACGTGGTTGGACGCTGTGAGAGCCATGGCAGAGAGAGAGGAGGAGGAGAAAGCAAAGAGAGTGATAGAGAGACATTTTTTTAGTTAATTAAGATCACTACTCTTATTAATTAGTTCACTTAAGGGCCTTGTGGGCTAATATATAGGGGGTAGGTAACACTAAAACATTAGAAATTAGTAAATAAGAAAATAAGAAGAAGCTTCGTGAACATTTTAGGAAGTTTAGAAAAACAAAATTGTTTATTTGGAAAAAAAAAGATAATAAAAGTTTTCATCTTTTATGTAGACGTATAATATAAGAGTTCCGAAGGGAAACTCAGCCACGTTGAGACCGCACCTTACGAGCCGCATTGTGTGACTCGTTGTCTGTCATGTTATGGTTGTACAAGATCGAATATTACTAATTAATACTAACTTTTGAAATTGAATTATATATCATAGTCTCTGTATTTTGTGTGCAGATAGAATCTAAAGTATGACGCACATTTGAGCTGAATATATGTGATAAAAAAAATAAAAATTTACACAATGTCCAATAGTTTGCGGCTTTCTTAGTTTTTCTCCCTTTATTTTATTATGGGAGATTTTTAATTCACGTAAGTAAAAGAAAGCAAGAAAACAAAAAAAAACTTAAATCCATCTACTATCGACTTTATTTGCACTACTTAGATAAACCCAAATGATCTTAACTTCGTTTTTGTTATATTCACAAACTATAATTGAATCTAACCCTAAACCGAAAGACTGAAACGCAACATAAACCAGAAATGCAATTGAATCAATTTAAAGAAAGCATACTACTATCAAATGATGCTGAAGTCGATTTAGCTAGTAGATCTCTAGATGTACCATTAATATTACCAAATTTAAGTTTGAAAATATGTTTAATATTTTTGTGGTAATCTAAGTACACAATCATACATACGTTAGCAAAACATTGCAATCGACGCAATATTAGAGTCGATTGAATCGGTTTAGAGTAAACCGAGTAATGAAAGTAGTTATCTTCATGTAAACTATAACTCTCTATTTATATAAAGAAGCTTTATGCAAGAAAAATGTTGACATTGAATAAAAGATTTTTCAATTTTTTTTTGACTGATCTGATCTTGTTTGCTAACATGATACTAGAGCGTTGAGATCTAGTTGAACAATTCCGATCTTCAGTCCTTTTCTTTGACCTGTCGTTTAAATCTAGCTTTAGTGATTTGTCCCTTTGTTTAATAAAGCTTCACGTTTAACTTATTATATATAAGAAACTTAATGTTTAAACAAAGAAAACAGTGGACGAGATTTACAATTAAATGCGCCATGTGTGTACACAAGAGATACGAAAGTGAGCTCCAAAAGTCCACATTTGGTCTCCGCTGAATAATCATCGCCATGATTTGCTCTTTAAGTCAATCTAATTTACGTCCAAAACCTAACTGTTGAAGATAATATAACACATAGAGATCCGATCATAATATCTCGTTCAGACTGTTCAGTACATATCCTATCTTTCGTTGATCTTAACTGTTGAAGATTATATAAAACATGTAATAATTTATTGAATCGAAGAAACATAAAAGTATATTTTTACAGAAATATAGAAGATATCATTGGAAAACGAACCATCCGACTTTGTGGATGTTTAAATAAAGAAATTGATAATAATATCGTATATTATACTCAAATACATTTTAATGGGCCAGGACAACCCTAACGTTGTCAAGCACAGGCCCACAAAGGTGTCCAAAATCATGGAGCTTGGTATGATAAAACCCACTGTAGAATGTTATCCTCGTGCGGTTCGAATCGGCACGAAAACTAAAACGCCCCGTTTTAATCGTTCCTTTTCCATTGGATTCGAACTGAAGCTTAAACGTGGCTCTTCCCGCAAACGCCTGCATAATCATCGATCCGTGACAGCCATTATGTGCGTCTCCAACCGCGAACGAAAGGACGTAGTTTTTACCGGCAACGGTACGAATGATTTGAGCGATGGCGCTTTCTCTCCCGGCAACGATCTCGATAGCAGCGAGTCCTGAAGGAACGTTGAAGTGACGGTTGTCGATGTACTTGACAGGTTTTAGGGATTCGACGATCCATCCCGGAAGCGGTGAGATCAGATCTTGTATCTTCGCCGGGATCAAGATTCCGGTAGAGAAGTTGTTGAATACGTGTGGACCAATTTCGAATCCGCCATTTTTCACAATATTTCCTGATTCATAGAAAATAAATTAGCAAACAATGTTAGAGAGTGAAAAATTAATTTTGAAGGAGCTTTAGATGATTTGGACGAATTAGAAAAGTTTTTATGATTTTCTTTAAAACATTTTATAATCTCATCTAAAACCATAAAATTTAAATATTTATATTTTGAACTTAGAAACTTCACCAAAACACTTTAAAAATCACATTAAATCTTCTATAATTCGTTAATTAAAATATTTCTAATAATAATAGATTTTAAAGTATATTTTAAAATCAGAAATTCAATAACATATAATTTTAAAAAAGTATTTTAACAGAGAATTTGTTATTAAAATACAAATCATACAAACATTATATATTTGAATAACAAAAAATTTATCATTTTAATACAAATTACTTCAAATTCTAAATTAAATACACTCCTAATCATCAGAACCAAATCGCAACACACACAAAGTGTAAAAGATTTAGGTGGGAATGTTTTTAATTACCTTTGGTATACCGAAGAGGGAGAATCTCTTTGATGGCTACAGCGTCAATGAGAGGACCACAAGAAGGGTCCTCCTGAACACCAGGATTATGAAACGTGACCTTAACCAAATCAGACGTTGCTTTGAAAGCCCAAGCGTACGTGTCTCCACCGTTGCTACTGAAGAGCGTCTGGATCGACAGCTCATTGGTCTGACCGGGCACGGAGATTCGTATGTTCTCGTCCTGAGCACAAGTTCTCGTGACCCCAAACGTTAGAGAATAGACCAAACCACGCTTTACTTTCACATATTGAGATATCGAGGCTAGGTTTCCTAGCCTAGCCGCATGGACCCCGCGCGGTACCGCGAAATAGAAACCTCCGGGCTGTGGACCGCCGGAGACTAACTCCACGTGGCCGGAGATCTCCCAATGAGGAAGAGAGTATTTGCCGATTATTTGCCTCTTTCTCATGTTTGATTTGTTAGGAACTTGCTCAAAGTTTCCATTTGGGAGAAGCCCTGCATGAACGTAGAAAGCCAAAAATTCACATCTTTATCTACTGTGAAAACTTTTATATACATATATATGAATCTCCATTGGTTTTGGAGGAGTGGCTTGTTACACCAAGTTTCTACCGTTTAACTAAATTCCAAAAATGGCTAATCTTTCTCTGACATCATTTACTATACTTAACATATCATACCAGATAAAACAACTATAAAATCGAAAGTTACATGATAATTAGGCACTGATTAGAATGGTCTTACCATCAAGATGAGGAGCTCGTTTTGCATGTAAGCTCTGAGAACCATGGCAAAGAGATAAAAGGAAAGCCAAGCAAAGAGAGAGAGCGAGAGACATCGTGAGATTTTACGCAAAGTGGCGCAACAAAACAAATCTATCAGTTGTCACATATAAAAAAGTGTAGTTAAGGGAGGTAAATTATACAATGAGTGGTGATATATGCACAAGTTCCTACGAGCTATATATAGCCGACCTACGTACTAATAATTTTACGTTGTTTATTTTTGGAATTATTCAAAATGATGGAAGAAATATAAGTATTAATATTAATACGGCGATTTATACGTACGTGTTAATATGAAAGTGATAGCGAAGATAAGTAGGAGCACGTTGAATATCTCCACGAAATGAGCCGCAATGTTTGTGTGTGCCTGTGTGGTGTGGCCTCCATTGTGTTATTCATCAAACTACTTTCAGTTTTCTAAATCAAAATTTGACAATTGATTAAACTACCATGCTAACTCATTTATTTTGTAATAATTATGATTGTGTGGTCTACGTTAATACTTGTTTCAACTAATATGCGATTACAAATTCTAAGATTCTAGTATTATGAATTTAGGTGTATATATAAAACTTGTCTAATAACAAAATTTGTAGAATATATTGTACATTTTTTCACAAATATTTATAGTGTTAATTAATTACTCCTCTGTCAACATACAATAAATTAATTTTAGCTAAGAATCGAAATCACTTTAGGCATTCTGAGTAAATTGTTAAACACAATCAAGATATGATTAACCAATGATAATGATAATAAGTCCCTGTAGTATATGTTATTTGAAATTTGAATCTCAAGCAAATTGTAGACAACTTTTCGGTTCTTTTGGGATAATTAAATTTTAATATTATGAACTAATATATGGAATAATTAAATATTAGCAACTAGTTACATCATTAATTGCATGTGTATGTATATAAATAATAAATCTATCGACGGGAGCCTCCAAGTGTCTTTGGTCGGTTCATCGGCGTGATTTGCTCTCCAAGATTAGATTCCAAACTAATAGTAAATCAATTAATATTAGTTTCATTTATTTTAGTATCACACAATCTCGACAACATATAAATACACATGTATATCTGCTCCTCTGTCCTTTTAAGTACAGTGTATATTTCAAGAAGAAAAAAACTTCGAAAAGGCATATATATCTATTATCTTTTGTGCACACAAATATCTGAAACATTATTAATATAACTCAAACGCTACTAGTTCAATCAGCAAAATAGATTTCTTTATGCTGTTAAATTTGAATTTGAGTCTAATATCATGTTTAAAGAATATATTTTGTAACCAGCTGTAAGTATTTAATATTGGTATCAGATTTAAGAAAAGTACAGAGCGGGATAATCATAACCTTATTTTTTCACCATTTAGTCAAAAAAAATGCAAAACATATATCAACTAAAGTAAAATAAATAAAAACTAAATAAAAATTTACAAAAATAATATTGAGATTTTGTCCCATACGTAAATCAATATTTGTTGTCTCATTTCCGTCTCACGGTAAATCCAAATAATGTATGTGTTGAGTTAGCTCCAAATAGTAAACCGGCCGGAAATTGAGAATGAAACCGGCGACAGGAAGATAATTTTGTTCATCTCCCCCTTAAAAGAAGTTGACTTTAGTAAGGCTCGTTGACATTTCAGAGTTCACATGATGGGATCTACGCACTTACATTTGACTTCCATATCCATAAATGTTATAAGATGGAATCGTTTAAGACATGAACACGTGAAGAGAACCGAAAGTTGACACACACACACACACATACACAAATAAAAATGAAAAATGAAAATAGATTGAAAAAGGCTCAAGCTGATTGGTGTTTATTAATGTTTCTTATTTTAAACTTCGGTTTGTTACTTGCACCCCAAACAACATAATCGATCATCGTGGAGGAAATAATAAAACCAGAAGAAAGGATATAGAAAAAAGGGTTTGAGGTTTTAGTTATTCGAATCCAATATTTTTATTCAACGAAAAAGAAAACAGAAAGCTCTTGGCAACCACAAAGAGGCTTGAGAGATCAGTTTCTCCCATTTGAAGTGGAAATAGTTCTACAATAGGCCCATGAGAGTTATGGGCCAGCTCAGTAAGGCCCAAACCACGATCTCCGTTCCATTTCGGGTCGAAGTCGTTTTCTTGAAACGTTTCAGTATTTCTTGATTTCCAAAATAGATTTTGTTGTTCCATTTTTCATTATTACGAAATTTAATGTGAAAAAGTGACGTAGAAAATAAAAGAAATGTCGATGAATGCTTATAATAAGAGGGACAGACCATGATCCAAAGGTCATGATATGTGTCCGATAAAGGGAGAGCTAAGTCTCAATCAATATTACTGCCAAAAATATATTTATATGATTATTATTTTTAATCACTCTCTTTTGAAAAAAAAGGAATAAAATGATGAAAATAATCAACAAAAAGTGGGGATAGCTTTCCTCAAACCTTCCACATGCCCCATTTGGTACACTACAAGATGGACAACCGAGTTATGTCCTTTGACATTTCCTTTTACTTTCTTATACACATATATATACACTATATGTATCATTTTAAAACCTTATATTTTATACATCATTTTAAATAACTAATAGAATCTTGTAAACTTTCACAACTAATATGAACATTATCAGTATATGAAAAGCAAAATACATAAAGTTACATTATAAAAAAGTTGTTGATACGACATCTGTAATGATGAGAGCATAAATTTCGGCTTAATCTTCGTGTTAAGAATCCGAAAGCAAAGTCATGAATTGCAATTCACAAATGATTACGAAGAAAGTTAGTCTGATAGGTAAAAGCATTCATATGCTAATGACTTGGTTTTCATCGTAATCATTGGTTAGCATTTTCTTTAATTATTAATTAATGAAACTTTAAGACTACTAATTTGACTTTTTTAGAATATCTTTATCTCTCCTTCTTCACGAGTTTAAAGCAACGAGGTGTTTCCATCATCATGTCTTCTCTTTTTTCTTGCTGCTCTTCTCATGATTTGTCTGATAACTGATTCGTCTAATATTAAATTATAAAATGTATATGCGTTTAGTGAATATATGGAGATTTTAATCCATTTACACCGACAAAAAAAGGATCAATGGCAAACAACTAAAAAATATACATTGTTTTCTTATTCAAAATGACTGAAATGAAAAAAAAAAAACAAAACAAAACTTGACTATAAATAAAAGGTAGTGTTACAATCGATTTAAAAAACTAAACGTATACCAAACTTGTATTGAATCATTTAATATTAATAAAAACATATTAAAACCCTGAATCATAAGGGTTTTTTTTGTGTTAAGCTGATAATTACAGTTTGCAATAGTAAGCTCTAAGAATATTTTATACTAGGAGAAATCTAGCAAACCCAAAAAAAGAAGTAGAACGTTTTGCTGATATTATGAGTTGTGAAATTTCACATGAAAACTAAATTTAGGAACGTTTTTGGTTAGTTTAGAATTGAATATGCTTTGGAATTAGTATAGATTTGAGAAAACAAAACTTTGCTATTGTCACTTAGGAAAAAAAACGATGGGACGATGGGTTTAGTGGTGGCAGACAAAGTCGGGTCCTACAATTTGCCTAACCGTAAGAGCCACTTTCCTTTTTAACCCATCCTGTGAGTGACCCACACACACTCTTTCTCATTCTATTTTTCTTTGCTCTTTCTTAATACAATTCTAAAATATATCATTTCATTTTTAACAGTTTGAATATTTATATATAATTCGTTGCAGCATAATGGAATGAAGCATTACATCTTATATTAATGTACTTTTTTTCTTCTTGCCAATCACTTTTAGAAGCAAAGGTTACATCTGGTAAAATTTAGTCTTTCTACAAAACTCAAACTCATGATCTTGAGATTCACTTATTTTGGAATGTTTTTTTAAGTTCTAATGTACACCAACAAAAATAATGAAGTTATACGATACACGTTGTAACGAACTATGAACTCACTATTATTTGTATTTTTATTGACAAAAAAATGAATTCACTCGCGTATTTGAGTATCTCAATTATTATATGACCTTTTGATCATTTATGTCGATATTACTAGCCATTCTATTTTCTTTTAGTTAGCAATTGACTTAGATAAGTTGTATAATATAATGTTTATGTTTAGCAATTGACTTAGAGAAGTTGTACAATATTGACTTAGGGAATCTATATGTTAATGTTTTATTGCGGTGAAGATATGCTGAACAAAATCTTACTCAACAACTCTCAACTAATAAGATCAAAACAACTACCAAACCGGTTTAATGAATCAGATTCGAAATTGAGTATTATGACCGGACATAAATTCAGAAGCAAACTTCGACATATCATATTGCCAATTTGTAGCAACTGAATAAAAACATTAATTTTACAAAACAAAAGCACTATTTTTGTTGTGTGACCACCCAGTTCAAATCCAGTCGATATTTGAAAAAAAGAAATAGTAGCTATGAAATGCATTCATGTTAGAATTTTAAAAATATTACACAACAATAAACATTATAAAGATTATGAATATAAATAGTAATAGACACCTTGATAACAAACATATATGATGTATCGGACATCACTTTTCCATGTTTTGGGTCGTTTATAGAGGAACATCCAATATTTAAGACACAAACTCCATAAGATTTGTTTTTAATAAAACGTTGCTATTTTTTTTACAGGATACTATTTATATTCTTAGAGATCATAGATATTATAAAACATGTAAAAGATCATAGATATTCGATAGATATATCATAGATATTATAAAACATGTAAAAGATCATAGATATTCGATAGATATATCATAGATCATAGATATTATAAAACATGTAAAAGATCATAGATATTCGATAGATATCCGGTATAGATGTAAAAGATCATATATATTATAAAACATGTACGCTACAAATACTCCGACGAAATATCAATAAGAGAAATATTCAAAGTTGGATATAAATATAATGAATCCCGGTTAAATCTTGGCAATTTTAGCTAGTTACACACTTGAGACGTAAGACTCAAAATAATATAACTTTAAGGTGTATATTAGTCTATGAGATAACAAGATTAATAAACTTTAAGGTGTATATTAGTCTATGAGATAACAAGATTAATAATCGCAAAGTGTGTATAAACTTGTGAAATTTTTGTTTTTTTTTCATTTAGATTTGAAGGATGTATAGATTTGAAAAATATCTTTTTAACCTCTTTGGTTTTGAACATTGGGACAGTATTGTATGAACAACGTCAGGGGAAAAGAATTATCAAAACGTACACAGTACATTTTTTCTTTAATCTTTTTGATTTGTTTTTTTATCCTAAAAAACCAGAAAATGTGTCAGATTGATTTATGCAGCTTTCATTCATTCATCACTTGCACTGTCTCGTGAAAAAAATTAAACTTTCTCTCAGAAATTAATATTTTAAATATATTAAAAAGAGTAAAAGAAAAAATTCCCTCCTTTCCGAGTGCGTTTGCTTTTGTGGAGTCTCTCTCTTCTCTCTGAAGTGAGGATCTTTGTTTGGTTCTGCAATCATAATTTCGTGATATATATAAAATAAAAGAAACACGAAATGCTTTCTCTTCTCTCTTCTATGCATAGACCCTACTCTATGATCAAATTTTGCCTGCTCTCTTCTCTTTTGTTCTCTGATGGATTTTTCCCTTTTCTTTAACTCGCTGAGATTATGGGCTTTGTTCTCTCTTTCTCTCTCTGTCTATCTCTAAGGCACATTCACAGTCACACTCAAAAGCACTTCTTTTTCACACAAATCTGAGATGGGTTTTGTTCGGAAACAGCGATAAACAGTTATTTTGACTCCAAAACCAGAGCTTTAATCCGGGTTTCATGGCGAAAAGAGCAAGACTTTTCTTTTCCTCTCTCATTTTCTTGATGCTACTACTTCCATTGGCTTAAAAAAGGTCCACAAAAAAATCAAATGGTGGTTTTGTCAATCAATCACTCTCTTTTGTGTGTTTGGGTGAAGAAGAACAAGAGTGTGTGATTGATTTAATTCTAACGTGTAATTTCCCGAAAAAATGGCATTCTGGTGCATGTCTATTCTTCTGATTGTTGGGTTCCTATCAAAATCTGAGTTTGCTGAAGCTCAGCTACGCGACGAAGCCGCATTGGTAGCCATTAACAGAGAGCTTGGAGTTCCAGGATGGAGTAGCAATGGCACAGACTATTGTACTTGGGCTAGGCTCAAGTGTGGTGCGAACAACTCGTTTGTTGAAATGCTTGATCTCTCAGGGCTTCAGCTTAGAGGTAATGTCACTTTTATCTCTAGCCTCAGGAGCTTAAAGCATCTAGATCTCTCTGGTAACAGCTTCAGTGGACCAATTCCTGCATCTCTTGGCAACTTGTCTGAGCTTGAGTTTCTTGATTTGTCTCTGAATCGTTTTGTTGGAGGGATTCCAGTTGAGTTTGGTAAGCTTAGAGGCCTTAGATCACTCAACATTTCCAATAACTTGCTTGTGGGAGAGATACCTGATGAACTTATGGTTCTAGAGAGGTTAGAGGAGTTTCAGGTCTCTGAAAATGGCTTAAATGGTTCTATACCTCACTGGGTAGGGAATCTCAGCAATCTCAGGGTGTTTACAGCTTATGAGAATGAATTGAGAGGTGAAATACCGAATGGGTTAGGATTGGTTTCTGATTTAGAATTGTTGAATCTTCACTCAAACCAGCTTGAGGGGAAGATTCCAAAGGGGATTTTTGAGAAAGGGAAGCTTAAAGTTTTGGTCTTGACACAGAATAGATTGACCGGTGAGCTCCCTGAAGCTGTAGGAATCTGCAGCGGCCTCTCGAGCCTAAGAATTGGGAATAACGAGCTTGTAGGAGTCATTCCGAGGAGAATTGGAAATATTAGTGGACTGACCTACTTTGAAGCAGACAATAACAATCTCTCAGGTGAGATTGTTGCAGAGTTCTCAAAGTGTTCTAATCTCACTCTGCTAAATTTGGCAGCAAATGGATTCGCTGGAACCATTCCAACAGAGCTTGGTCAGCTCATGAATCTTCAAGAACTGATTCTTTCAGGGAATAGTCTCTTCGGGGAAATCCCTAAACTCGGATGCGGAAACCTGAACAAGCTCGATTTGAGTAACAACAGGCTCAATGGCACCATCCCTAAGGAACTCTGCAGCATGCCAAGGCTTCAGTATCTGCTCCTTGATCAGAATTCCATAAGAGGAGACATACCACATGAGATTGGAAACTGTGTGAAGCTGCTTGAGCTCCAACTGGGTCGAAATTACTTGACGGGAACCATTCCTCCCGAGATTGGTCGCATGAGGAATTTGCAGATAGCACTCAACTTAAGTTTCAACCACCTTCACGGATCATTGCCTCCTGAGTTAGGAAAGCTCGACAAGCTCGTGTCATTGGATGTCTCTAACAATTTGCTTACAGGATCCATACCACAACTACTAAAAGGTATGATGAGTTTGATTGAAGTTAATTTCTCAAACAACCTCTTGAATGGCCCAGTTCCAGACTTTGTTCCCTTTCAAAAGTCTCCAAATTCGAGCTTTTCGGGAAACAAAGAGCTTTGTGGAGCGCCATTGAGCTCTTCGTGTGGATATTCTGATGATCTTGAACATTTGAGATACAATCACAGAGTCTCCTACAGGATTGTGCTTGCAGTGATTGGCTCGGGTGTTGCTGTCTTTGTATCAGTCACTGTGGTGGTTCTTCTCTTCATGATGAGGGAGAAACAAGAGAAAGAAGCGGCTAAAGACGTTGATGTTGAAGAAAACGTTGAGGATGAGCAACCGGCGATTATAGCGGGAAATGTGTTCCTTGAGAATCTTAAACAGGGAATTGATCTGGATGCAGTTGTGAAAGCAACTATGAAGGAGTCAAATAAACTAAGCACGGGAACTTTCAGTTCGGTTTATAAAGCCGTTATGCCTTCGGGGATGATTGTGTCGGTGAAGAAACTCAAGTCTATGGATAGAGCCATAACTCAGCATCAGAACAAGATGATCAGAGAACTCGAAAGACTCAGCAAACTTTGCCATGACCATTTGGTTACACCGATCGGGTTTGTTATATATGATGATGTTGCTCTCTTGTTGCATCAGCATTTACCTAATGGTAACTTAGCTCAGCTGATTCATGAGTCCACCAAGAAACCAGAGTACCAACCTGACTGGCCAATGAGACTGTCAATAGCCGTTGGAGTAGCAGAAGGCTTAGCGTTTCTTCACCATGTCGCCATTATTCACCTTGATGTTTCCTCTAGCAATGTCTTGCTTGACTCTGGTTACAAACCGGTACTTGGGGAAATCGAAATATCGAAACTTTTAGATCCATCCCGAGGCACCGCAAGTATTAGCTCAGTTGCTGGCTCCTTTGGCTACATTCCTCCAGGTATAAAGTCTTTTAGTTTTTGTTACCAATAACTTCATAAAATCCAACATATTTTCTTGATTTTCCTCAGAGTATGCATACACAATGCAAGTGACTGCACCGGGGAATGTATACAGCTATGGAGTTGTGTTGCTTGAGATTCTAACCTCTAGAGCGCCGGTGGAGGAAGAGTTTGGTGAAGGAGTAGATTTGGTGAAATGGGTCCATGGAGCTTCAGCGAGAGGAGAAACACCAGAACAGATACTTGATGCCAAGCTTAGCACCGTGTCCTTTGCTTGGAGGAGAGAGATGCTTGCAGCTCTGAAAGTTGCATTGCTTTGCACAGACATCACACCTGCAAAAAGGCCAAAGATGAAGAAAGTAGTTGAAATGCTTCAAGAGGTTAAGCAAAGCCGATGAGAAAATGAATATGATGACTGATATTAGTGATATATAGTTCCTTTGTGACATTCATATACAAAAACGCATTCCTATATATGCGAGCTTCCCTCGTCTGTGTATTATATAGAGTTTTATGATGAATTGCAAATCTTGGGTCGGTTATGATTAATTTGCTGATATAATTGCACAAATTATAAATTGGAGCATAGAAGTTTTCAACGTATTAAACCAAAAAAAAGAAAAAAGAATTCAATGTACATTTTACTCAAACTGTTCAACAAAGCCTTTATTTTAGAATCCAGAATTTTTAGATTACAAGACCACATGAACATCAGATGGCCTCTTTTTAAAATTTTTACAGTTCAAACCAAAAAGAAACAAATGAATTGGATAAAAGAATATGTGAAAAAAAGCAAAAGGGAAGAAACCTACGAGAGAATGCTCTAAGTATAGCACGAAAGAGAATATTCCGATTATGATTCTAAAGAAACTAGAAAACGTAACTCAGGACTTTGAAAACCAAGCAAGCCTATTTAGTTTTTTGGGTTCTTGACTGAATTCAAAGCGAATCATGGTTTTGATCCTCCCCAGGTGATCAACAGCCAGCAGCTTTAAGGAAGTTGTCATAAGGGCTTGAGGCTGGTAGTTTATACGCTTGTGTGTTATTTTGGAGTTCTGAATAGCACTGTGTCTGAATAGTTCCCATTGGTGTTGTTGGCGATTTCATTCCCATTGGTGTTCTTGGTGATCTCATGTCAAATTCCTTCGCCAGTAAAGGGACATCAACCTATAACATAGTTTTATTAATCAATACAATAACAAAAAATTGATCCGAGACCAAATACCAAACCAAGTTGGTCAGCAGAAATTTGGAATCAGCATAGAGAGTACTCTATAGCTAAAGCATACCTCGGTGTGAAATGCTGAATTGATCATAGGATGGAAAGTTGCGATCTTAATCTCTTCATCATGCTGTCGTGGAGAGCTATTTACAGAACTCTCATGTCGTAGCTGAGAATTCAAAAGACTCGAGATCTTCTGCTGTTTTCCCATTAACAAATTCTCACAATGAAGCGTCATTTCTTTGTATGAAGCATCGGCTGCAGTCTGGAAGGAAATTCTACCCACTTGACGTGTTGTCTCTACGACCTTTGAACAAAACAAATACAAGTATAGTTAGTGTTAATATAATCTTGGTGATGAATAGGTAATCCAATCTCTGAAAGACGGGAAAATGTAACTTACAGATTCTAGAATTTGATTGACGGTCAGGAGGTCTGGGATTTCAGCAACTGTTACAGGATTATTCTTTGCAACGGTTTCAGTGCCATCTCCAAATTCTTGGTCCTCGTGAGAGAAGAGTGCCACATCCTGAAGATACAGAACAAGGTTCAACACAATGTTCATCTCAAGGTTTTAAGAGTTATGGGAAGCAGAAAGCTATTACCTTTTGGGGTTTAACATCTCTGAAATCAACCTGAAAGGATTTCTGGGTGTCTTCTAAAAAGCGGGTTCCAAGTGGACATGCATCATCCGGCATGAATTCAGTGAGAAGCTGTTCCCGCATTTTGTCCATTTCAGACTGGAAATAGTTTACTGTGGTTATCAATTGATTTACCAAAATACGGAAAGCTAAACTCAGGTTGAGCGGTTTACTGAGGAGGTAGTGATAGGAAACGCCTTACATTGCACATATCTTCTAAGCTTTTGACGATTTCATAGACAAGGGTTCCTCTGCTATGTGCACTGGAGACTACTAAGTTTGAAAGAGTATCCACAGCTGAAGCATCATCTTCTTCACATCCATACGCAACTGTCAGCAGCTTATCTGGATTTACAGCTTTCAACTTGTGATCTTCAACCAAGTGCAAGAATGGGTCAAGCTGAATCAGTTATGAAAAGAAGTTAAAGCATAGAAGTCTGGTGCGACTATAAAGAGCTCAGTATTATTGCGTAACAAATTGAGTTGCGTGGAATAATTCCAAGAGAAACAAAACATCAACGTGGCAACATTTTCATCAGAATGATCAACGTACCCTTGGACCCTGAAGTACTACTTTTGTGAATTCCGCTAGAGAAGAAAGATTGAATGCTTTTGAGGAAAAAAGAACCATTGATGCAGCCAGAGTGAAGAGTGACCTTCGTCGTGATGGAGGAAGTGGTCCTGAAAATAGTACGAATAATTGACTAACATCCCAAAAGACCTGAAGCAGAGCTTCAAAGTAACACGATAGCTTTTAAGAAGATGTTCAAACATAGCTCTCCCTCGATACCAAGAACTTTTTCTTATCCACTAATGTGACAAAAAGAACCACAGATGTTTTCCTTTTAAATTAATGCCACGCGTCAGATAAGAGTCTACATCATATTTTCCAAACCAAAATCCAAGGAGAAAGGCTCATAAACATGTGGAAGCTCACCTCCTTCCATTAAAGAAATATCTCGTAACGAAAGTGCCATTTGGAAACTTCGAATCAAAGCGTCGTGACTTGAATTCTGTAAAGAAGTTTTTGATATGTTAACAGAAAGCTGTAAGGAAACTATTTATAAGGATATCTACTCAGACTTTGCTCATACATCTTTAAAACAATAAGAAACATTCAGATGCTTAGGCAGCAATATTGAGATATGAAATATATATTACCTTGACACGAGAGAACAACAATACAAGACTGTAGGTGTTAGCAATCGCCTCATAATTGTCTGGCGTATTTGCAGGAGATATGGACTGCGCCCAGATTGATGAAAGCAAAAGACCTATCTGATGACTACTTAGCCTTATATAAACAGCGTCCTGAGGAGCATATAAGAAATCAAATTAGAGAATGGAGCCTGATCGAGGTGTACATAAGAACCGTATGCATAAATCAAGAGTTAACAGCTGTAACAGGTTTAACTTTGGCCTAAAGGAGATGAATGAAGCCTGAACATTAAAAAAACGACCCCTTTCAAGTTATAATTTACTATTGTAGAGTGTTGTAAAAGATGTAGCCATCTCATGGCCACCTAATAAGAAGATTTTGAATATATAAACATAGTTAGAGTAGTGTACAAATATTATTATGGCTTCAAAGTGACTACTTTGTTATCATATGTTAGTATACTCATGGTACCATCCTGAAACTAACTTGCTTGGGAATCCTCTTCTGACATACATATATATAGAGCCTCTAGGGTAACATTTAAGGTTAGGAAATGTACTACTCATCTAGTAAGCTTTTTCTACACAAAGAAAGTTGCACGGACGTACCAGCTCAGAGTTCGAAAGAGCTACAGAGTTATCTGCTACCGAGGTCACTGGTTGATTCCAACTGCTATATGCCTGACTGTATGAAGATTTCAGTCTGTCAAGGATTTCCCCTCTATTGATTCCAGATTCTTCGTCAGGCATTTCGCTTTGGCTCTGATCGGAAGTTAAAATTGATGAAATTTTTTCCTTCTTCAGCTTCTCAAAAAGGGCTGCTGAGGAGGAAAAGACAGATGCTGTCCTTGAAAGTGAACGAGGAAGTCCCATTCCCTTCTGAAGGTCAGTAGTGGTTGAGGAGGGACGGGGGCTGACAGAGGTTGGTACCAGCACAACAGAAAATATGCGGTGGGCTCCAATCCGCGTTTTATGATCTGGATGGACCATAGCTTGAAGTAATTGATGGAATAAGGCCTCGGGGAAAGCCTGAAACGAAAATAAGTAATAAAATTTCATTAGAACTGGTCTAGTCTCTCAATGACAAGAGGAAAAAAGTTATACTAGATGTTACTGGGAGGTTGCCTTGTTTTGATATGACAGATTTGGTATAGAGGCTATAATTTGAGCAGTGCGAAAAACAGCACCAATTGTGGTTCTTGCTACATCTGTGACAGCTGAGATATTCTCCAACATCATAGCCATAGCATCTAGAGTTGGGCCAGCATCTCCAACCTTAGAAAATTGACAGATCAGCCTCACATCTCTTCAAAGAAGAATGTACAGAAGAAAAGAAGAAGATATAAAATTCGCTCTAAAGTAGTATACCTTTTTAGTCAGTTGGACAAGGCACTTATCGACAGCTATACTGACCATTCTGTTACAGTTTGCTACTTCAGTTCCCATATTTGCTTCATCTAGAGAAGAGTGCATACATTTCCTCAGGTGCCTCATGATATCACTAATTGCGCTGACTATTGCTGCTGAGTGTTCAACTTTTGCATTTTCAGCAAGGGAGGAGGTAACCTCTAAAATGTTGAGCTGCATGCTTGGCTGTTTAAGCACACTTTTATTATCAAGGTGTTTAATTAATATGGATAGTAGAAAGTGTGTTCTTTGCCCTGCAAGATTGCAGAACTATTTCAGAACACTGATCATGCGGGAAGGGCTGAATGAAAAATACTGAGAGCGTAATACCAGATATTTCCATTAAAAATTGCAGATCCCTTAAAACTGGGAATGACATAGAATTTTCCGTTGACCATAGATGTCCCTCGTCAAAGTAGCGGAACAAAGACTCGAGTATACGTCTCATGGTTGTCGCCTCTTCACCTAGCTTGGCCATGTTGTGTAGGCAAACCTTAGACCAAAAGCTAGGGTCCAAGGAATCTTCCCTGAGAAAGAAAAGATATATTGAAGAGAAGAAGAGAATCCAAAAAGGCAAACATAAACACCACTGAAGAGAGAAGAAATTACATTTTCACATTTAATTCACCCTTGTCATTCACAATCGTTCTCCAAGAAGGAATTTTTATGAGGGAATCTGCATGAGCTACATGACCTTCATTTTTCAAGACTTCATCCACCCATTTTCTGCCACTATCATTAGCATTTGATATTTTTTTGGGGTGACTGTAATTTTCAAAGACCGCTGAGACAACCTGCGATGCAAGAATCAAATTTACTAGTTAAAAGATATTAACATGTGCTACCTACAACTCTCAGTTATATATAAGATAACAATGATTGGAGATTTTTATGGCATTTTCAACCTTTGGCCAAGAAATTTTGGAAAAGAAATCTAACCCCACTTTGTCCAATTAATGTCTATTAATAGATAACACAAATCAATTGCTTTGATGCAGGCAAGCAGATCAGAATATATAGGAAGCCGGAAACCCAAAAATACCTTTTAAGAAAATAAAAGAAACTAGTGCATGACCTGAGAGTATACTTACATTGTCAAAGTCGCTAGGAATATGAGAGTATTCACCCATCAGCCAAATCTGGAAATAGATAAACGGACCAGAATGCATCAGAAGATACTTGTGGATCTACAATTTAGAAGAATAATACCTAGAGAGGCATAACAGCAAAACCCAAATACCATTGCTGAAAGGGCTTGAAGTCCTGCTGCACGCAGGCTCTGCGACCTGTCATCATCCCCACCTTCCAATGCTAATTGGCACAGCTTCGGGAGAAAGCCTTCTAAGTTAAACAGGGAACTGCCATCCTTCTGCAATTCGAAATTAATCATGCTATATGTCCTTAAATCATTCTATCCGAAAGCACCCTGACATGGTGGCTACAAGTGACTCTATCAAACATGTAAGCAGCATACCTGATTATTTATAAATTCGAAAAGAGATTGACATCCAACTATTTGCATTTCATCTTGTCGATTTTGATCCAAAAGAGCTTGCACTGTCCTTAGAAAACCACTAGAAAAAAGAGGCCTGAAAATATAACAAAAAATGAATAATCAAGTTACCAATACATGCCGAGATACTCCTGCTCTCATGATTGGTTACAGTTGTTGGGTAAATCTCTTGGGTTCTTATGTTAAGCCATACAATATGTTGGACATAAGAGAACATATGAGGTGTTTGTAAAGAAAGCAAAAGAAGGATGACCTCACATTTGCTCCTTACAAGTGACTAAAAGCCTTCTGTAAATGCACATGGCTATCTTTGCCGACTGGAAATTCTCATTCCTCAGTTCCTTGTAACATCTTTGTTCGAGAGAGTCTGATATCTGTAAAATTGTAGATTTCAGAGAACTATATTTGGGAGAAAAGCAATGTGACAACATTGCTATAACGAGTAATCTGGCTCAAATATATGAACTAACCCCAAACCAAATTTCAAAGAAGTTGCTAATATCCTAGTCAAAAATAATATTTTAAAAACTAATGTGGCTAGACCTGGCTATGGATAAATTATACCTTTGGCATACGCACAGCGTTCTTTGCAGCATATTCACATAGTTTTCCTATCTTCCGGTCATTTGGGCCTTCCTCCTGTCAGAAATCGTAAGCAGTAGTAAGTTACACCAACCAAGAGGGAAGCTTTCATTTTCTATTATAGTAGTCAAAGCGAAATGAAATGCAGATTGAAAAAATTCAACATAGAAAGTGGAAAGCATGCATGATGGAAAAACCAAACTGTATGCTGTGGTTTATCATTGAAGTGTCACTGCAACCAAAGAGTGGCTGATCTAAAAACATTGTGCTTCCAATAGCATGGCAATTTAAGTGAAAGCAAGCATTCGTCAGCCATACCTTTACGTAACTAAAGAACTTAATTTATAAAACTAAGGGAATCAAAATCCAACTTCCTAGGAAAATGGGTGAATAACCAACCTGATTACGAGGGAAGATATCAGCAATGAGCTTCTTGTACCTCTTCACAGGTTGTCTAGACCTTGCACGCAGCGCAGGGCAAAGAATGCAAAGGCTACCACAAACAGGCAAAACTTGCCTCGAGATCACACCCGAAACTGCGCTCATTCTTCAACCCAGGTTCTAGCACGCAAAACCCACTAATCAAACAAAAAATCCTTTTGAATTTCTCAAAGTATCTCTTCCCTCTTGATCCACCGAAAAAGCCCTAGAGCTTCCTCGGGCAAGAAGGCAAACAGAGCTCGACGATTAATCGAGGGCACTCCTTCAAAACTCAAGCGTTCGCCTGAAACATCCAAAAACGATCAAACGGAATCCATTCACTGAATGATCCAGAATCCGCAGAAAATGAAAAAAAAAACTAAAGTCTGAAAATCATCCCACCCCAAGAAATCAGCAACCCAGATGACAATTTACCCAGGTTGATTCAACGTAATGCTGCACACACACAAACAAAAAAAAAGACAACAGAAAAATCAAAAACATCAATTTACCTTAGATCAAAGCTCAATTCAGCTAAACGGTGACTGAAAATTGATCGGAAACGCACCGGAAAACTCGAAACCCGATCTCTCTGGTTGTTTTCTCTGAGTAGAATTTTAGTCACCGGATCGTCCGGCAAGCTTACAGCTAAATGATATTTTCTTCTCCTTCCTCAGAGACGTTTCAACGGCAACGACGCGGGTTCCACCTTCTGCCGTTTCGTTACTGCTATATCATTTTTTTTATAAATTACTTTTTCAACTTTTTTCAGATAAAAACTCATCTGAGCCGTTGGATGTGAATAACAGCGGCTTTAATTAATTTTATTTTCATGATTTATTTTCATATATAATTGCTGGGGGTAGTTATTGCATTTTGGCCAGCTCATACAGTGCAAATAAAGCAAACGTAATCTTCAAAATTATTCTATAATTAGTTAAATTACTCACACAGAGTGTGTGTGGGCATGATCTGGAAATTTTATTACAAAGTAAAATTACATTTTAGTGCCCTGAAATGTACAAAAAGAAATTGGTAGAGCAAAGTCAACGGACTGATTCACTCTTCAATGAGTCAAGTAACCTTTTTTTAATAAAAAATTTTATAAAAAAAAGGTTGGTGTAACTGTAAGCTGAATGTAAGATTAAACATAATCTGACGACAAAAAAAAGATTAAACATAATCTTTGATCAAATTAAATGTCTTACGACACGATGACGTTGTATAGTACATAAATATAAGAAAAAAGTTGTGACAAATTCATTACGTTTTAATTGCACCGGTAAGTTAGCTACCTGTCACTTGTATTAAAGTTGTTAATTGCACATGACGTTTCACGTGGGGTCGGTAATCTGTTTTTTATTTACCGCGGAAATTAGTTAAAATTTCCCGCGAAAATTACTCGCTAATTATGACGTCAGTTGACAAAAATATTACGTAAATAATTGACCCACACAAAAATAAGAACATGTGCCAATTACAACATTCTACTTTGTATCATTCCATTTAGCAAATTTCGTTTCTTACTCTTAAAGACCAAACCACCCAAGGGTATATATGTAAAACATTGGTCTACATTTGTGGTCAATGAGTCCTTGGCCAGAAGAAACAATACAAAGATGTTCAGTATTTTCACAAGAAATGAGAGTGAACGCACTATGCTTTAGAAGTACCTCGGTGATCTCTTTCGATATGGTTCACAAGATCCACCGGATCGCGGAATCCTCTGCTACATTTAGGGCAAACATCGACCGTGACTTTGCCATGATTCTGCTTCTTGTTCCTCTCATGTGTTTTCTCTACATGTTCCACAAGAACGGCAACCGAAGAGAATTTCGCACCACACTGTGGGCACACCTCCACTAGACCATCATTGCTGCTGCTCGAAAACTGAAGCTTATTGCTAATGTCGTTACCAAGCCTGCTAATTCCTGCTTCTGCTGAAGATAGAAGATTAGACCATCTTGAAGAAGAAGAAGACGAAGTAGATGAAGTTGATGCAGGAGCTTTGTTGTGTCTTGTTGTTTTAGTTTCTTTTCTGCTACTACTACTTAAGAAGCCCATGAATGGGAAGCTTGGTTCGGGTTTTCTCGGTCCAGGACAAGTGTGATCAGGTCCGAAACGGTGTTTTAAGCAGTGATCGATATTGCAATCCCGGCATTTGATGGTGTTAGAGAATGTTAGTTGCTCCTTGCATCTCGGAACAGGACATCTCTTCTTCTTTGTGGCCTTTTCGTAGTTTGATGGGTCACAATCAGTGTTGACATGTTTCTCCCATGTTATATTTGGGTCTTCCTTTGGATTTAACCGGACTCCTTTAGCACAGAGAGGGCAGATAACCACCGTTACATCTTCTCTGTCGCCTTTTGGACAGCTATGTTTCATATAGCTCCGATGATCCAAACAAAACACCTGAAAAATTATCAATGCCGGGTAAGATTCTTTCTCCAGACCAAAAGAACCAGTTTTTTTACATTAGACTCAGAGAAAACAAAAGCGACCACACAAGCCATAAACAAAACAAAAGATGAAATCTTTGATAGGTGTAATGTTCTAGCAGAAAGATGAGAACATTCAATTCGAGCATTAGTTTTTATGAACCAAGAAATGGGACTGCAAATATCGAAGAACTCTACTCAATCAAGTGCGTAGAATTTGCCAAAATGACGATGATTACGCTCGAAATGACAGTAGCTCAACACGTGGTGGTAAGCACACCAACTTCAGTGACTAATTTGAGATTCCGAACGCAATCAAACTCGATCCTATACCAAACTAGTCGCATGTAAAAAGGATACTTTCCACGCAGCGATGAAGAGAAAGACGGAAACTTTTCCTCTTTCACCTAAAACACGAAATACGAAACACCAACGGGAAAATAACAAGGAGGATCGAAGCATCCGATTCAGTGAAGAGTCATACACTATTCACGACAAACATAAAAGACGGCTCTTTGCATGTGAATCAAACAGAGAGACACGGAGAGAGCGAGGGACCTGGAGGCAACGGTCGCAGGTGAAAGGCAAGAAATCGATCTGCTTGCAAATATCGACGGAGCAGTGTTTCCCCAGATCTGGAAATTCAGGGGTACCCATTCAAACAAACCGCGAGCTTCCCACAATTCCGACAATACTGAAGAATTTAAAATCAAGTCTGAGGTTTATCCGGCGAGAGAGATAGAGAATTCCGGGAAAGAGAAAGTCAGATTCCGCGGATTTAGAAGAGCAGGCAGAAACTGCGAGAGCTTCTAAAATATAGGAAACGTCAACTTTAATTATTGTTCTACGATTTTTCAAAGTTTTAATCTTTCTCCGTCTCAGAACAATCCAATTAAAAATTCAGAACTTGTTTTTAATTAAAAAACCTATAAAACGATTTAATATTACAAGTTAAAACCAGGTTTTTTATTATTTGGTTATAGATACAATGTGTGTTACAGATAGAAGAACATCATGTCATCCAGTTCTTTTTCATCATTTTTAATTCATCAATGGAATATGTTAAACCTCAGGGTGATATCAAAGGTAGAAGAAAGTTCGTGAAAATTAAATTGGCAATACTAAAAAATAGAACTGGATTTGATTTAAAAGCAAAAAAACTAGAACATTACCATCCAAAATTAAAACAGAGCAAAAAAAGAAGCGTTTGGGAAGAGATGAAAAACTTAGGGTTTCAATTCCAGCAACATATAATACTACCAAAATCAACTCATGAAGGATCCAAAGAGAAAACAAGGTGGGGAGGGGGGCATTCTTGTTTAGGCTTGTTCTTCAACCTCGGTGATGACTTTGATGCTCGTAGTAGGCTTGGACAAGTCATCTGTGAACTCTTGATATGGAGATTTAGAAAATCTCGTCTCTTTCCAGAATTCTGGTGTGAGGAATCCGTAAGTCTGCTGAAGGCAATCGAATGTAGCCTGAAAAAAGACATGATGCAGAGGATTTTTAATCAAAGATGATTGAAAAACTCATATAACAAAGCTATACATTGAAGATACTGAAAAAAACAATTAATCCGCTGTGAAAGACATTTAGGTACAAGTGACTGAAGTAAGAAGTAAAAAAATGAGGTTGTATTTCAAGTTTCTATCAGGACTGATAATGTTCAGTCTTTAAAGCTTTGAGCTTTGCAATAAACACAAACACATCATGATAGAGACACAGCTCAATACATCTGATTTACTTCAGGATATAGCAAAAAATTGGTAATGAGCAATCATTCAAACGATTTAGGGGAACAGCTATACTGAAGAGGCGAACATTTCGTACTTCCATCAAATAATGAGTCAAATCTGTACTAGCCAAATAGCCTCCTGGAACTAGTTAGACCGCATTGAGCCATTGACAGAGTTAAGATGACAGAAAAAATTCAAATTCTAACATAATGTGATCGAGATTTCAGAATAATTCCAAGGCAACAATCAAAAGGAAACAAATTTTATCTACAGGCAAACTCTAATTAAAGGAAGGGAGAGAGAACAAACCTTGACGAAGTTTCCGAGAGTTTTGGTGGATCCCCTGGAGGAAGTGAAAACATCATCAATTCCAGCGAATTGAAGAACCTTCTTAGGAACCCTAGCCGCCACGATACCAGCACCTCTTGGAGCTGGAACCATCCTCACGGTGACGGATCCACACTTTCCGGTAACCTTGCAAGGAACCGTATGTGGCTTTCCAATCTTGTTACCCCAGTAACCTCTTCTCACTGGAATCACAGACAACTTTGCGAGGATAATCCCACCTCTAATGGCTGTAGCGACCTCCTTAGAGCACTTCACTCCCAATCCAACGTGACCATTTCCGTCTCCGACGACAACGAAGGCCTTGAACCTCGTCCTTTGACCGGCCCTGGTCTGTTTCTGCACCGGCATGATTTTCATCACCTCATCCTTCAACGTGGGACCAACGAGGAGATCGATGATCTGATACTCCTTGACCGGAAGTGAATGAAGATAGATCTGCTCGAGCTTCTGGATTTTTCCTTCCTTCACGAGACGACCAAGCTTGGTCACTGGAACCCACTTCTCCTCCTCCGCGGGACGGCCTCCACGTCGGCCACCACGACCTCTGGGACCACCTCTTCCACCACCACGGCCTCCGAATCCACGTCCGAAACCACCACGGTCTCCACCACGCTCGGCGCCGCGTTCTCCACCACGTTCCGCCATTTTCGAAGTCTGCGGATAGTTTAACGAGTTGGTATCGCTGCGATGTGTGTTAGCGTGAGCAAGAGAAAACCCTAGCTGCGGCTAAATTGTGCTATATATTGCTCAGGTGCTACAAAAGGATTTAGGGTTTCTATAGGCCTTGTCAAGGTTTTGTTTGGTAACCTTAGCTAGCAAATTTCGAGTCACTGATAAAAACTTAATGGGCTCGTGAGCCCAATGAAAATCCTCGGCCTGGTTTTTTAACACAACTAATCCTCGGCCCTGTTTCTTCATCAAGTATCAATTTAACTTACAATCAATAATTGGTCTAGTATCATTGACCAGACATGTTATTCAATTTTTTTACGTCTTTAGACATCATACATTAATCACAACAAAGAATACCATCATTAAGGTCAATAACCAATTATAAACGTATTCCTTTATTTATGAAATATTAGACAAACAATTTAGAATGTAGTATACAAATGAAACAAATCTCTCGAACATTTGCTTATATGTATGCATATACTATATTTAGTAGTTAGACAATATCGTTAATTCATTGTCCATGTATATGTATTCACAAGTATATATATATATATGTATATGTATATATCATACTTTTGTATACTTTGTATCTATGTGTATTTTATATATCTATATATGTGTGTGTTTAATATAAATCTAATCAATTAAGTGGATTTGCATTGAGGCAAAACAGCGCCTTTATCCATCACATTAGCATTGCTGCAACTTGATTTTCCTCCCTTAATGTTCACTTTGTCAAGCACGATTCCTTGGCATGGATAGTTCTTGCTGCAATTGAAAGTTATTGCTATGTCCGATGCGCTCGTGCCTCTTATGTTCCTGTACACCACGTTCTTCACTTGGACCGCAGATTTCTGAAAATATGTAGTAATGGTTAGATCATAAGTACTCGAGGATTTGATTAGATTCGAGCAAACCTGTTCTGTGCATTTGCTCTTGTCGCAATAATCTTGGTCGATTATGATTGGATTCTTGACATTGTCCATCTGAATGTTCTGAAATATAATGTTGCTAGCAGTTCCTGACCCTCCCTGAATTGGATTTGGGTTAAATAGTAAGTTAAAAATAAAGTGGGGCAAATTTGAGAGGCTAGTTAAAATGGAAGGGCTAGTTTGTGACTTTTTCTACCTGGTAAGTTTTGATCCTAACTCCATTGTCTGTACCGGAAAGCTTAGCACCATCCACAGTCACGCCTGATACAAACGCCTTTGAATTGTCATCTCCTAAGCTCCCAATGCTGCTCATTTTATAAAAAACCACAAAAATATCAGATTTTTCATTTACATTAAGAATATTATGGTTAAAATATTTTAGGTGTATATTCCGAAAACATTTATTTGGTACCTGATACCGTGACCGGGGCCGCAAGTTAGATCATTGATTTTAACATTTTGTGATCCACTTTCGATAGATATACAATCATCACCTGTTTAATAATACAACCATAAAGAAATTCCTGTTAGACCAGTATCCATAAATTGTGATTACAAACCCCTAAAATTTAGCTTTCTTGATATGCAAGCAACTCCTTTTAATCACGAGGTTTTAAATGGATATAAGAATAACCTGTTCCAATCATGGAATTGGAGACTTGAATGTTTTGGGTGTTAGTGATATGAATACCATCTGTGTTAGGACTATCAGCAGGCGCAGTGACCACGACATTGGAGACCTGAACGTTCGAGCATTTCTCAATCGAAATCTGAATCTGTTGCGCATTTGTCACTCTCAGATTATTCACTTTCAAATTCTTCGAGTTGTAGAAAGTAAGAGCCTGAATATAAACAATATATTCATGTAAAATATTTGTCCAATCATGGTCACAAGATAACCATCATCATTATTAAATATGTTTCAACGTACCGTTGGGGCTTTTGTGCATTGCTTCAAAAGAAAAAACAAGAAAGAAATGTCAATATAGCAAGCAACTCGATTAATTATATATATATATATAAATATATTCAGTAAGACATTTACACACACACACCTTAGCTTTGTTACGTTTGCATGAATTTTGCCACCACGTTTCACCGTTTCCGTTGACAGTTCCGGTGGCGCCGCCATCGACCGATAGACTGTTAACGCCGTCAAACGTAATCCATTTGCTGAGATCTTTGTAATCCGATCGTTTTTGAGATGCCGATAACGTTCCAAAGATCTGTTGTTCCATTCACCAAACGCTTATTCATATGTTCAAATCCATACATATGATCACATATAGTACCGTAATTAATTAATTAATTAATTAACAATTAGTCAATTTTGTAATTACCTGAACGGTAATAATTGATTTGCATGGACCATATAATCGAATAGACTTAAGAAAATAAGTCTTCCCTTCAGGAACTAAGAAATTAACAGCTCCATTTGAAGAACATGCTTTCTTCCACGCATTCACGAACGCCTGATCATGCATGCATGCATTTGATCATTAGTACAACAACGTAAACTTATATACATGATCATCTCAAATTCTTTAGAAGTCATGTACATATTTCGATGTCGTGAGAGAAGATACGGATATTTTAGAAAAAGAGAAAATATGTGTTTATGCATATATACCTGAGTGTCATCCGATTTTCCATCTCCTTTAGCTCCAAAATCAGAAACACAAACGGTGGTTGGAAGCCGCGAAGAGGCTCTTGCAAAGCTTTTCAAACGTGTGGTATCATCTCTTTGCTTGATTAAGCTATTGGATTTGAACATTCTATAAGAACGATCATATCTATTAATGTTTCTTCTTGAAGCTTCGCACCATGAGAGCATCAAAAGAGAGCATAGTAGGAAACCGGTAAGAAGTCTGCAACAACGAGCCATTGAGGTTGGTAGGGAAAGGGATTTTTGGAAAAGGAATGCGTGTCGTTTTTTGAAAGTAGCTTGAGAATTTTTGATGTTTATGATTCTTGTCTTTGTGTTGCTTTGTTTTTGAAATTGGAAAAGTGTCCACGAACGTGTATTTATAGGCAAATCAAAAGGAACAGTAAAGTTAGGTTTCTTAAGCTTGAATGAGTTCAAGGTATGGAGTGAAATTGAGATTGTCACGTAAACACTACTTAAGGCATCTATATTTTATATTTTGAACATTGTTTTCTTCCTTTAGAGTTTCAAATTTTTACTCTCCCTTGTTTAATTTATTTAATGATTTTATTGTTTCTTAGCGAGACCATGCTTATCGTATTTTCTGCAAGAAACATCGCTTAATGATTTAAGGTCATTGGAGGGTTTTTTTTAAATGATAGTCTAAGCTAGATTGTTGGTTATATTCACTATAATCATTATCTGTATGATTTTTTATTCGAGAAATTAAATGGTCAAAATGTGAATTGACATACACTAATAAAGAAAATTATATCAATGAGCAACGGATTTATGATGTTGCTATGAGTTTTGTAACAATTAATATCAGTATGGCTCGTCCTAGTCATTCACATGTGTGTCATTATTAATCAACAATTACTGGCCGGATTTCTATATGTTTATCATATCAGAATCTATGTATGATGTGCAGTTCTTTTTCTTAAATATGTTTATTAACTAGAAAAATATATATTTGATAACAGGATAATTATATATACTTATGATTTTTTTATTCAAAAGAATAAAACTGAAAGTATTTTAAGCGAGACTACTACTTTTTATTCTTATATATATTTACATTCTGATTTTTTTAAATTAACATTTTTATAAAACCTTATACTTGGTGACGGTGATTTATTAACAAAAAATTGGAAAACAAAAGAATTAATCAATTTATTAACGTTTTTGCATTTGCTTATATAATCTGTAAATGATACGTTAATATAAATATAACTATAATCATGTTTTTTTCAAAGAAATCAATAGCATATTGAAAATTTCTAACATATAAGACCTACATATATGGACATTGTTATCAAAAAGAAAAAAAATGATCAATTTACATGAGTCTATTTGGTGGGAACAAAAAGAAAATTAATCACATTACAAAAGGCTGTGACGAATAAATGATGAAAAGACTATATGATACAATTGAGATTTCTAAAACATTTATATGTGCCCGGCCGTATGATTGAAAATACAATTTAATCTCTAATGCGCCCACAAATTCAAATTTACGTGCGAGATACATAACACGAAAATAGGAGTTTGTCGTAAAAAAATAGTCGTAATTTCGTGTACTACAGAGATATGCGTAATTTTAGCAAAGAAAAAACGAACTTATATTATGTTCGTGAAGGTTCGGTTGAAATGTCGATAACTACCGTTCACGTGACCACCGCAATTTCTTCCTTCTTGATCTCGTTGCTTATTCAAAAATTTGAAATTTGGCGTTTATATGGTCATCAATTGAAACGTCATTTTAGACTTTTATTTGTTCGTTTGTCAAGTCAGACCGTAATTGGTTTACTAAAATGCATATTATTATTTTTTGTTCATCCCATCACTCACGTAAGTCGGTTTATTAATGCATGGATAATAATATTAATGCATGGATATTATAATCAATTAGGAATATGACCTCACACCCCAAATTTTTATTTTCTCTAAAAACAAAAAAACAAAAATAATCCAACTAAAACGATGTCGTACATTCAACCATAGTATCGCGGCACACGCATTACGTTTCAGAAGCAAAGTTAGGCGCGCACGTGAGAGACTTAATTAGAGTTAAGATTTAAGAACATCCTCAACATGTGTCTCCCGTTGAATAAATGCTCATATTTTAGCTTTAGGACTTTTTAATTTGTGGAACTGTCGATATTTGAAATTAACACGTGGTGAGAATTTCAATGTGTTTTTAAGAATCGTGTTTCGTGTTTATAGAAAGTTAAGAATCGTGCATGAAGATTCATTCTTAACAACCTCTTATATTCCAACCAAACAGCTTCATTATAACAATAATGAGACCCGGTTAAACCAAAAGAAAGTTGACTTACGTGTTCAAAAACTTAAAAAATTAGTTCAACGCATGGATTTTCCGATAATAACGGGAAACTATATAAAATGTATAATCTAGACATCTACTAATAGACGTACATAAAATGAAAACGTATGTATACATCATACATATATATCATAAGGCATGTGTGAAGCTTGCTTGAGAGACCCGAAGGTATGGACGAAAGCATGACTTCTAGTAAAATTTCGTGGTCATTGTTATAAGTTAATTTCCTTAATTATAGGTTCTTGTTTATCCTTTGAAGAAAATTCTCTGATGAATAGGATTCAACATTCTTATCATTTTTATGTGCTCTCTCTCTCTCTAAACAAATAAATCTAGTGGCATAAATTTATTTGGTAGATCATCTTCCTAAAATTAATCTAGGAGTTTTCGATTTTGAGCTCTTGTGTTGGAGAATTATCTTTCAGACCTATTGTAACGATGTATATAGTCTTACTAAATCAGACATTGGTTGACATAATTATATTTTTAGGTGACTTCAAATCTGTAATATACTGCATGCAAAGTGATCCTTTTTGAACTAGTCCAAAGAATGTCACAATATATTTTAGGATTACAAATATATATATTTTTAATTTCTATTTCTAAGTGTATAAGGTTTTGGAGTTTAATATAAAATGGTAATAAAGATTTATAATTTCATTCACACAGCTAATAATAAATTTCAGATAAAATGGTATATATCTCATTTTTTTTCGATCTTATTTTGTGTGTTCTTTCGTAAATTCACAACATACGACAAGTTAAGTCATCGTAGAGTTGGTAAAACGAAAAGAGAACAAAAACCTTTTAAACTTTTCAAAGATAGCCAGGTAGCCATAGCACATCGAGAATGTACAACTATATAAATAATGTATATTGTTTACCTTTTGGATTGAAATCGAGATCTTAACACGAGCTACACAGTGATATTGATATATATATATACAAGACAATTACGTGTATAATTGGTTGATTATGTCTTATATTAATTTATGTTCTCCAAATCTTATGATGTATCAAAAGATTGCATAAATTCTTTGGAATATACTATGAGATATTATTTTTCATATGTTTTTTGGAAATTTGATATGTTCTCCAAATCTTATGATATACCTTATGATGAAGAAAAAAAATATAAAACTTCAAAAAAAAGACAAAAAATATAGGAGATTTTATGTTCATAATGAGAACTATTACATTATTTTTGTTGTGGAGTGAAATTTATTTGTATTATGTTAGTATGTACCGAATACTATAATATATATTCTTTGGAGATAATATATGTTATCTTTGGTACATATTATAAGATAACACAGGTAACTTTCATACTACAACAAAAAATGATATAATATTTCTTATTTTGCTTTGGCATTTGGATAAGCATCTCCATCCATATATCCACAGACAAACGACATTCAAACTGTATTTTAGAATATTCTGAAAAGAGGTATTCAAATAGAATTATTGGTCCGAAGTTATAGTTCAATTCTTTGATTGGATTTGTTTAAACAATGGAAAACAAATATTGTCCGTGCGTGCACACATCCAAATATATACACACAACCTATATATTATATCTGGAAATAACTCATGAATAGAATGAATTCTGAATTATTATTTTTTGTGAATTATCATAGAAAAACAAATTTTAACAAAAAAAATATAGTTTATTAGGAAAGTTTATCATCCAACTTCAGCCGCCTATATACATGCAAATGATACTATCTCGAATTTCCAGAAACTTGAACAAACCAATCTGATATAATACAGAAATTATATATATATATATAAACGGTAAACGCCCATAAAGTTAAGGAAAGGGTGTTGTGTACAACTATATCGTCTTAATATATATATAAGAGTTTCTGTTAAATTAGTTGGTACGGAAATTACGGAATGGCCACAATTACCAGTCACAGTCGCGTTGCTTTTTATTTATTTTAAGTTGTATAAATCGCATTCATACGACACGTTGTGGATAGAATGAACTATGAGGAAAGCCAATTTGTTTCGACCAAAGGAAATCAAATAATTTGTTAATGATAATAGAGAGAATTGTGAATTTTACATAATTCACAAGAACCAACACAATTAATGATCTTTATATTTCCTCACATGCAATTAATTTATCTATACAGACAGGCTTCTCCTGATCTCATCGATCTTTCAACAATATAAATGCCTAAAGCTTAAATTGATACCCGTCAAAACTAACAAGCTGTGAGAAAATGAAAAAAAAACAAAAGCCAAAACCAAAAGAAAGAACAAAATAATATTTTTCCTCCTTTCGAATAGGATTCAACTCAGTCATCCTGAGCGGATTTAAAGCTCTACTTTGTATCGCCATTAGACTGCAAGGACCCATCTTGCATCAGTTTCAGACTAAGACTCTTAAACCGATCCCTCGAGTACTGTCTCGATGCTTTTCTCCAATCTGTTCCTGTTTTCATCATCGTTGCAAACTCTTCATAACTTATTCGTCCATCCTGCACAAGTTTCCGGTTAACAACATTCAAAATTTTTTAGTCTTTCTACGTTATGTTACACCACAAAACTTTTATTCTTAGATGGATCTAACCTTATTGGTGTCAACATCATGTATGATGGCTTCGACAACTTCTTCACTAGTTGTGTCAATTTCATCTGCCAAGGCATCTCGTAACTCCTCTATTTCGATATAACCACTCTTGTTTTGGTCAAAGAACGTAAAGGCTTTCTTTAAGTGCTCGTCGTTGTCCATCTTCCTGATGTGTACAGATATAGCTACGAATTCGTTAACGTCTAAATATCCATCTTTATCAACATCTCCCTGTATAATAACAAAACCACCAATTCAGCGAATTGCGTTTGTAAAATACTTGCGAATCAGCATTGGAGGTCATTGCTTGATAGCTTACCGCGTCCATCAAGATTTGAATGTCATCTTGAGGAACAACAATCCCGAGTTTCTGCAATCCGATTCTTAGCTCGTCGATGGTGATCTTTCCTCTATTGCTAGTGTCCATTACTTGGAATCTTTCTTTTATGCCGGACGCTTCTTCAACCGATAAATGCTCAGCTATAACCTATGGAAGGAACATAATAAAACCACGCGTAACTATCTTAAGTTATTTCAACAGATACAAAGTTCG
Source organism: Schrenkiella parvula (assembly GCA_000218505.1). Classification (NCBI taxonomy): domain Eukaryota; kingdom Viridiplantae; phylum Streptophyta; class Magnoliopsida; order Brassicales; family Brassicaceae; genus Schrenkiella; species Schrenkiella parvula. The sequence goes on along the minus strand of CM001190.1, from coordinate 8,097,674 downwards.
ACTGTCTTCAAGAGAAGAGATTATTAGTACATACCCTGAGTGCCCTTTTCTTGAGCTTGTTCATAACAGAGAATTGCTTCAGCCTTGCTCTTACGGTTTCACCCAAGGATACGTTGGGAGCATTCTTACCATCCTGTATCCACGGATGATCTGTAAACCAAAGATGCTTTAGTCTTTTAACATTGATTCGATATGAGGACCAAAAGCAGTTGCATTCGAAAGAATGATGCTACCAAGCACTTCTTGAGCTGTAAGACGACGCTTTGGATCAGGATGAAGCATCTTCTTGATCAGATCTTTTGCATTTGGAGAAACTTTGGGCCAAGGGTCTCTTCTGAAATCAATTACAGATCGGAGAATCGCTTTTGCGACTCCATGTTCGGTTTCTGCAAACAAAACAAGATAGAAAAGGCGTCATCATCATTGTATGATTCTACAAAACATTGTCAAAAAGAACAAGTGGTTTTGACAAAGCTAAACCTGCCCAAAAAGGTGGAACGCCACATAGCAATATGTAAAGGATTACGCCTGCACTCCAAATGTCGATTTCTGGTCCATAACTCCGCTTTAATACCTCAGGAGCCATGTAGTAAGGACTCCCAACGATTTCGTTAAATCTCTCCCCTGCAAAGAATAACACTTAAAGGTTAAAGACTGCTTCCAATTCCGCAAACTTGAGGATCTTTGTCAAACATCCAAGATGCTACATTACCTGGTTTAAAGAAAACAGAGAGACCGAAATCAATCGCCTTCAAAGATGCAGTTTCCTTTTTGTTTGGAAACAAGAAGTTCTCAGGTTTTAAGTCTCTGTGCATTACTCCATGCTTATGGCACATCTGCAGCACACATGGAACAAAACATATCACTCACGCATCTACCAATCTTGAGAAACACAACAGCTCAAGATCTTCAAAAATTGCACTTTGAGTCACTTCACCAAATAAGACGTGCCTTTCAAGCAATGTTAAATTAAGATTTCACACATCAAAACCTGACCAACCTGAACAATTTCCATGATTGTCTTAATAACGGCAGCTGAAGCTCTCTCCGTGTAATGACCTCTGGCTACAATCCTATCGAAAAGCTCACCGCCTTCGCAAAGCTCCATAACCAAATGCACAGCTTTGTCATCCTCGTAAGTCTCTTTCAATGTGACGATGTTTTGATGCTCAGGCAAATCCCTCATGATCTCCACCTCCCTCCTTACGTCATCTATATCCACCGCCGTTCTCAGTTTCTTCTTCAAGATCGATTTGCAGGCGAAAAGCTCTCCGGTCTCATTGTCTGTGCAGAGATACGTGACACCGAACTCTCCTCGGCCTAGCTCGCGACCAAGTTTGTATCTCAGCTTGATCTCTCGACCCGTTGGTTCCTTGAGGACGACAAGCTTATCGCCGCTGTGTCGGTGACCGTTATCGGTTGAGAAAGGATTTGCAATTTTAAAACCTTTCTTGTGCTTATCATTTCCAATTAACGATCCAGCCGTTCCACAACAATTCCCCATAATACAAAACAAAGTACACCAATCTTCCGGAATCAAAAGATTGTTGACTTGGAATCAAATGAACATAAGCCAATCATATCTATATTGTTCTTGTTTCTTGTCAAATTTCACAAAAAGTTTAAATTTTTTAAAAAGTTTTGAAGCCGAAAGTAACAGAGAGGTACGGAAGGAAGGTAAAAAAAACCAAAAAAAAATACCTTTCCTCCCTAATCTCTCTGTTTCTTGTTATCCTGATTTCTGTTATTTCTTTTTTCTTCTTTCAGATATGTCTTACTTTGATCATTTATTTTTAGGACACTTTTTATCCGATTATGTCCAAGCAAATCTGAAAAATATCCCAAAAAAGAAGAATAATTATAGGATCACGATCATCTTCGTCTTTGCCGAAAACAAAAAGTTACTTAATAAACCAGATATATGACATGTTGAGATATTATAATAGTTAGATCTTGCATATATGCAAATCCATAATTTTTATATAATTCATAAAATAAATTAAAAAACGTGAAACAAAATCACATACGAATTAAAAAAAAAACCAAACTAGCTATCACAAAATATTCAAATAGTTTACAGATCCGTGAGGTTGTATACTCGTGAGAACTGAGAAGTTAAAGTTAAAATTTTCTCCAAATCTATTTGACAATCAAAATCAAGAAATTTGCCAAATGAAATATATTGTTGTTAACTATTAAATTAATTCATTATCTATAAAAAAATAGAAATGTCATAAACTTAATTATATTAAAAAAAAGAACAATATACATGACGAGTAATAGAACGGCGGTGCTAATTATAAGTGTACATAATAATTAAAAAAAGTCCTATTTTTTTAGCAAAAAAATGTATGCAATAATGAGAATTAATGGTTGATCAAGAAACAAAAAGCTAGGAGAAAGAGAAGCAAGAGTGTTTGGCAGGAGGACGACCAAGGGCTCTCATGAGATTAGCAACTTCAACAGCTTTTGCAACCTCTATCCCTCTCTTCGCCTCCGCCGTGGCTCTCCTCTCCTCCGCTTTCCTCTCCGCTTTCGCCACTTCGTTCTGCGTTTTCTCCGTCGCCTTTGCCTTTCTCTCCTCTAGCTTCCTCTGAATGCATCCAAATTCGAAACCATATCATAATTTGCCTTAGGCCACATTTTCTTTAGTTTGTTTCAGACCTCTAAATTATTATAACCCATTAAAGGTTTTCACGTACTTAATATGATGAATAGATATACATAGATATTACTTAATCTACGACTCTCTCTTTTTTTTTGTCATTTCACTTGACCAACTCCAACGTTTTATCAATTATTATTTTTATATTGCGAGCTATTATAATTTATACATAAATAATGTTACATAAGATGGTGAATTGTAACCGGTATGGTGTTTGTCTCTAATCTCGTACTTAGGATAGGAAAGTTTAATTACAATATAGTAAGTTAAATTTCACCTCGATTTTCTTCATCCAAGAATTGGCCTTGTGGACTTTCTCGTTAACCCAACCGTTAATAACGGCGTCTTCTCTCTTAAACCTGTTATTAATCTTAGCCAGTTTTGCCGTCTGCCAAGCCGTTATCTTCGCTTCCACCTCTTCCCTCTTCACGCTTTGCACCGACGACATCCCAACCCGACCCTGAACCTGACCCGACCCGTTTCCACTTCCCTGATCCAAACCCGAATCCGGATACCGGTCCGGCACTATTGCCAGTTGGTTCATCTCCTCTTCTTCCCTCTCCTCGTGGATCCTCGTCATCAAGTCGTCACCTTGCGTGACGTCACGAGCTGTTGGTTCGTTGTCGTTTCCCATGGAAGAACCGGCGATGACTAGAGCGTTGAACTCTCTGCTTATGGTTGTGAAGTTTTCGCCGGAAGAAGTTCCTTCGCTCAAGGTCGTCGTTGTCGTTGACCTCGTCGGAGAGAAATAGCCGCGCAAGGCGGGCGGTGGTGGCAACACCGTCGTAGACGCCGGAGAAAGCGCATGGATGTCTCTCACTACAGTCTCCGGCGTCTCGTCCCGGCTGTTACGGTCCGGCGAGCTTTCTTGACCATAGAGAGTCAACTTCATTTGAGAATTAAGGTTTTAGAAATTCGGATCGTCAAAGAAGGAGATAAATCATGGTCTGATCTGATCAAAGTAGTTTGATCTATTTGGTTACTACTTTGATACTCTGTTATTGTCAAAGGTTTTATTTAGCTTTGGTTTCTTTTTTGAATTAGATTAGAGGAAAGAAAAAACACTACTAGTACTACACGACAGAGAAAAATATGAAAAATATAAAAATTTCAAGAAGGTTATCAATTTAAAATTATGACAAAGGACCTCTTCATGAAAACAACGTTGGTCCAGTAAATAGCGACTGCATTTAACCTTCGGAGACGTGCTTGTTTATCACGAGTTGCCAAAAAAGACAATAATAAATGTTAAATTCTCTTTCTTCACATTTGTTTCATCTAAAGCGATCAGGTAATCTATTTTTTGAAGGACAAATTGTCGAGGTTATTTTATAAAATATATATATGTATGGTTGGAGAGACGAATATAAAAGAGAAGAGAGTCAATTAAGAGCGAGTGTCGGCAAGTTTGGATCCCACCACGAAACACAAGATAATACACGTGGCGGTTACTTTGCCAACGTGGCCATGTCTAATTAGTTGAATGTTCCCGCCAAACAAAGCTGTGTATGTCAGCATCAACATATGAATCTAATGGCTTGAAGTCGGAGACAACATTAGTGCAATGCCACGTATCAGATATCACTTCGGGATAAAATTCGTCTTTTTCTGATAGTATTGAGTTATCAATTTCTTATATCTATCTACTATGTCTTTTCATTATATAATGACATGTTATTAACAACTTTTATCTTATGAATACAACTTGTTTTTAATATACGTGTTATGTTTTCCGGCGAAGACAGGATTTAGACTACGACAGGGTTTATATATGTAGTACGATTTGAACGGTCTAGTTAAGACGTTTAGGTTTGTGAACGTCAAATGTTGAACGGTAAATTTTGGTTTTACAAAACGTTGCACAAAGCACAGAGACCAATTCTTGTATGCTACAAATTTGAAGTGCAAAGATATTGGGCATCCGATGTTGAGTCTTAGACCAGATCCAAGCCCAAATGATTATTATTTTTCCTATGGCCCAATACATCTTTCAAGTTTTTCTCTGCCATGTATCTATTTTTCTTTGTTTTTTTTTTGGTTTCAAATGTTTATGATCTCATACAAACAAACAATCTTCAAAAAAAAATTATAAGCTCCGTCAGAGCTTTCTGCCTAGAACGTGACTCGATCATCTCCAAAGTAAAAAAAAAAGGAAAGAAGAAGACTCCTTTTTATGATCCACACATATATACAAAAGGGTTTGAAATCGAGAGACACCGAATCAATAAAGGACTCAAAGCTTTGTTCCTCAACTTTCTCCTTCAAAACCATAAATACATATCGTGGCGGCATAGAATCTCTCTATGGTGAGCCTCTTTGGCTATTCACTCCATTGCTATATATAACTCAAATTTCTATTCACATTTTGATAGTTTTTGATTGTTGTTGTTAGGGAGAAGATCCAGCCTTTCTGGTGGATCATCTGGAGAAGAGAGACTCCACTGGCGTCAGTGAAAAATCTGAATCCAAGAACATTGAGACGTCAGTTGATACCGGCGATCGAACAGTAAGCTCACTTGATTTTATGATCCGACTCTGTTTCAACTGGTTGATATAGATATGATTGAGGAGGCTTATCTTGTGCAGTTTGTGATATGTGGAAATTATGAAAGGAGCAATTTTTCCATTGGGGTTCAAATTCATGACAAAAACAGCTACAACCGGTGGGAGAATGTTATCTAAATTCTATAAATTTTGTTACAAGAATTGTACTTCAATGTCAGAAGAAATCTTACAGATTTGAAAATCACTTGGTGTTGTAGGTTGAGTCCTATTGTGCTTGGACAGGTCCTAAGCCAGGCAAAGGCTACTCTGTTTTTGTTCTTAAACAAGGTCGGATTTTGATTATAAAGAAAGGTTCAACTCCTAATGATTCCATCTGGTTCCTCGAGGTTAGTAAACTGTTGCACCTATTCAAGATGTTTTAGAGTATCGTTTTTGAGCTCTTATGTGTTGGAACATTAATAGGTAGATAGTCCTTATGTGCGGGAACAGAGGAAATTACTAGAGAAAGAAGTTGTTGCTTGGAGCAAAGGCGTAAGAGGCAATGCCAAGGAGCCAATTGTTATAAGCGGTCCTTCTGGAGTTGGCAAAGGAACGCTAATATCAATGCTTATGAAAGAGTTTCCCTCAATGTTTGGGTTCTCAGTGAGCCACACAACTCGATCTCCGAGGTCTATGGAGAGAAACGGTGTTCATTATCACTTTTCTTATAAAAGTATCATGGAGAAAGAAATTAAAGATGGAAAGTTTCTCGAGTTTGCGTCTGTTCATGGTAACCTTTATGGAACCAGCGTTGAGTCTGTTGAGGTGGTAACAGATTCAGGAAAGGTATATAATTAAGCTTTTGGATCGATCGATGATGCTTTCTCTGTTCTTTTTGATCTTTAAACGACAAGTTTCTCTTTTGTTCTATACAGAGATGTATTCTCGACATTGACGTTCAAGGGGCGAGGTCTGTGAGAGCGAGCTCTCTTCATGCTACATTCATATTCGTTTGTCCTCCTTCAATGAAAGAGCTTGAAGATCGGCTCCGTGCTAGGTAAAAACCAGGCTCTACAATATGAGTTGTTGAGATGTCTTTCATTTACAGTTTTCAGGGAGATCATTTTGAATTCAACTTCTAACTAAACAGAGGAACCGAGACAGAGGAGCAAATTCAGAAGCGGCTTAAAAATGCTGAGGCAGAAATCAAAGAAGGGAAATCTTCGGGTATGTTCGATCTTATTCTGTATAATGACAACCTCAAGGAATGCTACAAGAAGCTCAAGGTGAACCGCATTTTGTTCATTGCTTAAAATGTTGTCATGTTCTGAATTCATAACTATACCGGCTCTGTTTCCAGAAACTCTTGAGGTTAGACAGAGTCGCTCCTGTCAATGGTGTAGAAAGTGAGAAAGTGAACATTGTTATGCACACATGTCTTTGCCAACTGAATGTGAAACTAATTGCTTTTTTAACTGTTTGATTCTGCAGCAGGAGCAATCAATCTTCCCACCGAGCACGCGGTATCAAAAATGGAAGAAAAGATCATTGTTCAAGAAGCAGGAGAAGCACAACGGAACAAGTAAGCAGCTGAGAACCAATGTTCTTATTTTACTGATAGTCTCTATGAGCTTGTTAAAGTTATAAATTGACTCGTGGTAGATGCAGACTCGTGTTGGATTTATCTTCACTTAATGGAGGAGCACCTCGTAGAACGAGGGGGATTCTTGTCGACGCCATTGAGTTCTAAGCTGACAAAAGAGAGCGTCTTCTTTCAGTAGAAGGGTTAACGGAAAAACTTTTCTTTCATTCATTTCATAACAATTTCTGTAATTGCAAATATCAAAGTAGAGTGAACATTATATTCAAAATATTAGGATGGTGCTGATATTGATATTGTTCGTTGTAGAGTGATTACATTGAAAGTGATACTGAAAGAGTTTGGGGGTGTTAAGTTGTAATTTCGAGTGACAAGATTCAACAGTTGAGATTTTTTAGTTGTGTGTTTTGAACTAGGATTCGGATTCAGAAAAAGCAAAACTTGAGCTGGGTACAAACGATTGATCCCATGAAACAATGTTCAATGATATTACAAGACTCGAGATTTGGATGTACGAAAAAGGTTGATCTTTATATTTTGTTGGGAGGAAAAAGGACAGCAGTTGTGTCAGTTAACAGTTGAAATTTGAAAAAGCAGCCAAAGAAATTGAAAAGAGCTTCCAAAGCGGAAAGACAAAAGAAAGAGACAGCCAAAGAACAAGTTGGGACTTTGGATCAGAATCTCCATGTGTCATGTCTTTTCATCTTTGAAAGAAAAGCTCTCTACACCTCTCATCGCAACTGCTTTTTGCATCTTAGGCTAAGGCTCACTCTTGTGGGCTCAAAGTCGGTCAGATTGTAGTGAAAGGAAATTTCGTGTAAGCCTACTAATGATTTTGGTCCCCATCCTGGTCCTGCTCCACCATTACAGACACTAGTACAAAAAAAGAGTGAATGACTTGCGTTTGTGCCAAAACAAGCGCCTGCCATGACGCTCATGATGAGTAGCTAACAAAGCCTGCTTCTATTACAGAGGGTCTTGAACCTCATTAAACTTTCTCAGATCTTCAGTCACTGGATTATCTTGGTGGAAACGGTGCTAATGAGTAAACATCATTCTCTAATTGGTTCAAACAAGACGGAAAAGGTATCATGTTGGACCTATGAAAGGTACTTATGCCCAATAGAGATGCTTTCAACAGAATCAGGCAAACTACACTTTCCTTAAACCGAATCATAGATCGAAGCTAAGACTTTGATAGAAAGAAACAAGAATCATCAGCCTTCACTACAATTGTTGTTAAATCAGATCCTCGGACTATACAATACTTACTTCACTCGCTTAGAGACTCATACAATGATTGACCAGACTCTGATGAATTAGTCGGTGATGATCTTGCACAAGCAAATGGTGGTGGCGGTGGATCAACAGACAATGTACCTTCCAAAACCTTCACCACTTCTCCCATTGATGGTCTTAACCGTTCATCCGCCTGAACACACCAGAACGAAATTCTCAATACCCTCTCGAGCTCCTCTACATCGAAACCTCCTTCTAGTCTTTTGTCCACAACGGTTTCTTTCCTCCCTTCAATCCATTCTCTATACACCCATTCACTCACTAATCCTTCCTCCTCGTAACTACCAATTATCAGAGTTAAAATTGTCTTTCCAAAATCTTCAACGTCTTTATTAGCAGCACATGAGCCGAATCCATATTCCGTTAACTTAGCTTCCAAATCCTCACCGAGCATAATATTTCCGCAGTTCAAGTTCCCATGACTGACGAATTCTCTGCATTCTGTGTGGAGATAAAAGAGAGCTTTAGCCACACTTAAGCATGTTTCGGTTCTTTTTCTCCAACTTAGTTTCTTGCTCTGTGAAGGGCAAACAATGTGGTCAAGCAAAGATCCGTTCTTAGCGTATTCATAAACCAGAAACCTCCTGCCTCGTTCACAGCAATAACCTTCAAGCTTTGCTAAATTCTTGTGATGCATCGTTCCTATCTTTGATGCAGAGCTTCGAAATTTCCTTTCTTCTGTTAACGTCGCTTCCATTTCTTTAACCGCGACAAATTCATTCTCCGGCATAAGCCCCTTGAATATCTCTGGTCCTATGTTATGGTCAAAGTTATTGGTCATTGCCTTAATCTCGTCGACAGAGAATATAATCACGCCTTTGGGATTTGTCACCTTGGAGAATCGATCAGCTTTCTTCATAGCTTGCTTCTTCTTCCTCCGATAGATGTACACAATGACACCGAGCTGAAAAGCGAGAAACAGAACAAGTGTAGTGGAAGTTGCGCCGACAAGACAAGGAAGACAGACACTGTGAGACTTTGCTACCGTCACTGAACCCTTTGAAACGTTTGGATCAACAGCCATTGGGTCTGAACATGTTTTAACATACGATATTGAACTGAGAGACGGATCAGAGTAACCGCTGACATATCGAGTCAGCTTCATGAGACATTGAGGATTCCCATCATTCTTGTAAGTGACTGCGGTGCAAGCAGGATCCTCTAAACACATCTTCTTGCATCTCTGAGAGCTAATCGGAGAAATAACAGAATCAATAGCTGGGTAAATCCCATACAACTCCAAGTTCTTGAATGTCACCATGTTGAAACCAGATTTGCAGCCTAGCTTTTGATAAGGCGCCAAGCACTTGTGATTCGAGACCGATGCAAAGGTATTATAAGGGCAATTGCATTTGGGGTATCCCGAGCCATTAAAGGAACAAACTTGCGATCCACAGGTCGCGAAAACCCGACACTGATTCTCAACAGCTTGCCAAACCGGTTTCCAAATCCCTGAATCTTCGTTGTACGAGTACATTCTCAGATTACCATCGCGGTCGAGTCTGAGAAACCGGAACTTCACAGTGTCGTTATGATCTTCCCCGAAAACAGACCAAACAGGTCTCGTCAGGTCTTGATGGACAAGAAGCAGAGCTCCCTCTGAAGTAAGAACAGCACCAATCTTCTCGTTCTTCTCAATCTTCTCATTCTTCTTCAGGGCTTCGTTTCTGCTTGACCAGAAAGTGATGTTACTCTCCCATCTCAGCTCTAACTTCCCCGAATCCTCCATGTGAAGACTGTAATAACTAGACCTAGAACTTTCACTAGCAGCTCTAAGCATCTCAAAAGCTGATAGCTTTTGGTTTGGAAGCAAAGTATCAGCAGGAGTATCAAAGCTTTGCCAAACAATTTCCTCTCCATCTTTCAACAAAACAAGATTACCATCGTCACGGAGCAAAGCAGAGGATACAGAGAATCGCTTCGTCTTGCTGTTCCAAACTGGAACACCCAAAGAGGAATCAAATAAAACTAATTCTCCATTAGGAGTGAGCTCGAAGTAAGAGCTGTTGTCGGTAACGGAAACAACTGCTCCAGCAACCCAGACGACTTTCCTTTGATCAGAAGGGATGGATTCGGAATTAAACCGGATACCAATGCTAAACCGGTTAGGCAAGTCGGGAGGATTGAAAAACCCTAGCGCAAAATCACCATTGTTAGATACCCACAAGCTGTTTTCACCAACCACGAGTCTAGAACCGAGTCGAATCTCTGAAACCACGAATTGGAACGCCCAAAACCCTAGAGAGAAAGACAGTAACAGAGCTCGAAGAAGCATCTTTGTGTCTGATTCAGAGATCCAACAACAACAAAAACATACAAGGATAGAGACTCCGGTTTCATCTCAACATCATTCCAAAACCAAACCTGTGTTTCAATTTCCTGAGAAAAGAAAAATTCAAACTTGAAAAGGAGAAAAGAAAAATATATCAATAAGAGGCCCCTAAAACAAAAATTTCTTCGAGGTTTGGCACTTGAAGGAGCTAAAGTTCTCAGCTTGGACCCACATTAGTATCAAATCACCAAGTATCAAAAACTTGACCAGAGCAATAAATAGTGTTGCTGACAAAAAAAAATTTGATTTTTATCCCCAGAAAAAAAAAGCTAACTGAACTTTCGAAGAAGACCCAAAAACAGAGACTTTAAGCTTAAAAATGGGACCCAAAGATTTGTGGATTTAAAAGCTCCGAGTGGGTTACTGCAAGAATACCAGAGAATGAAACTGTGTATATGAAGAGGAAGACAGTGAAGACGCACTAACCAGTAAGTAGATAGACGAAGAGGTAGACAGAGACTGAAAGAGACGTCTTTTCCTTAAGAATTTCTCAGATGGAAAGTTGAACTTAAAATGTTAGAAGAAGATACAAGTGGTTGGATACTTTGAGAAATATCTAAAAGCGAATTTAGAGAGATTTACAAAGTGGTGAATCTGATAAGGGTTTTGCTTCTCTTCTCCAGGCTAGTGTGAAAGAGGAAGTGGTAGCAATCGATACAACATTTTTAAAAAGGGCTTTAATTGAAGTTTGTCTTCTTCCTTTACGAGTTGTCTTTTAAAAGAATGCAAACAAAAGAGTGTGGTTACTTAATTAATTCTCTGCGGATTATGTCCTCAACCCAAGAACAGTTAAAGACCTAAAATTCGTTACTGAACTCCGAGCAGAAAGAATATCTGATGGATTAAACGATTGTATACTTTACGAACCTTGAATGTTGCATATTACACATGATTAGGATTTAGGAAGATAACTTCATTTCATATTTCATATAATATTATATACAGTTAGTATTTGAAAAACATATAAATAACGTTTTAAAAAACTCTATTCATTTCATAAAAATCACTTTTTATTTTTTATGTAAAAAATATAATAATAATAATAATAATTTCAAGCGATATATCTCTATCATGTAGTGGTTGACTAGAAAATATATATGGTTTTGTAATCTTCTATGCAATATGTATTAAATTTCTAAAATATGTATCTTATAAGTTAATGTGACTCAAGTACTGAAAACAAAACTTAATCAAGTTCAGAAATACTAATCAACAGTGTTAATTAATTGTGATTTGAGAAGATGTGTATCATTGTGAATATAATTATTGTGACTGGTGATTTTTTTGTTCCATAATGACTAATGAGTTGTAGTTTTTTCTCTGTTGCAATTAATGAGTTCAGATCGATAGGAGAACATGTGTGAATTAATTAGTGGAAAAAATTATCAATCAAGTAGCATATAAAAAATCGTTGACAAAGCAAAAAAAATGTTACTATGTAATCAGTTTGTTGGTCGACTTTCTCTATAAATGAAGTAATCAACGAGTTTAGTTTTCAATTTATTTGTGAACTCATACTTGTTAAGTAGTAAACTTTTTGCAAAACAAGTAGTTAATCATAATCTATTAGTTTCCACAATAAGAAACTTTGGCAGTGGTCCTTTGTCGTTATTGCAGGTCTCTAATTCTCTAATTGCAATTTAGATGATGATAATAAAACACCAATAATTCTAGAAAAAAAGACCAATAATTACAATTTTCGAAAATCAACAGCACTACTAATGATTTGATAATAGACCAAAAAAATCGATGGATTTATTCTGTGATTCACATAGGATCCCAGTCCATTGGTGTACAAAAACAAGTGAATGAATTAAGTATTTTATATAATCAATATATACATAAGTTTTCTCACCAACTCGTGTTTTAAATTCATTTTTTCTTTTGATTTGTCGGTAAATCTTGTGTTATCAGATCACCAACCAATCAACCAATGGCAAACAATCTCTAGACCACATTTTTTTTTACTTTTGCTTTCCAACACCAACATCCTAAATTTTTAAATTACTACAAAGGTTTTGCTAATAAAGGATTTCTAAACTTTTAAGAACTATTCCTAAATGATTTAGAAAAAAAATTATGGTATATTTTTTATTTATATTACCGATTTAGTTTTTTTATTTAATGTGATATTTATCCCCCAAAGGAAAACTGAAAACTAATAAGCTTTGATTTGGCCCTAGTGAAATCTCTATACCAATCAAAATAAGCTTGACGATTTTATGAATATCTTTAGTGGACTCCTTTTTAAACAGTTATATTCAGATTCAAAAACAGTGCATCTGTTATTGCAATTTTATTCGTCTGATTACTCTTAACACTATAATTACAAAAGTTTTGGGAAAATGAAAATTTTGAGTGCTTTGGGGTCAAATTTTAAATAAGTAATTTAATAATTAGAGGGTCAGCTTTGGACAGGCAGTGTTTTGACGAGTTGCTTTGCCTCGGTTGAAGAATGTCGGGCCCTAGCAGTCTAGCACGTGTGTGTCTAAATTTGCTTGCTTATCTTTTTACTTTTGTAACCGATATTAAAATATGGCTCGACTTTTGGAATATATATATATTAAAAAATCACTACTTCTATTTCTTTTTCTTTTTTCGGTAAAACATTACTTCTGATAAATGTAAAAATCACTTGTTGAGAACCTATAAAAAGAGAGGTAACTTGTTGCTTATTTTAACACCGACACCGTAAATTATACTACATGACACTCTTTTTTATATATTAGAGAAGGACCAAATAACAGCATAACCTCGAGGTGAAAGTATGTCAAGCAAAATATACTAAAAGAAAATACTTCATGTTCATGTTTCTTTGATACACTTCGATGTGGAAACATTACAAACAAATAATGAGCAAGTGGAAGATGAGAGAGATTCCTTTATTGAGCTTTTAGATTTTTCCATTTCTTTTAAGTTTCGAAAAAGAAACCTTTCTTTCACTTTTGTTTCGTAGAGAAATAGTGCAAATCACGTTGTCATAAAAGTCCATGCGTTGCATGCAGAGATTACAAATCCATGAGTGTTAAATAAAAGTAAACGCAATCGCATTTCTTTATCTTTTTATTTTAAAAGTAATTCACATATAATAAGCTTTTGTTCATAAAATGATAACCGATGATCATAAAAGTCAAAGCAATAATATTACGTCGAAGCATAGAAAGAAAGCACAGAGATGGAACAAAAATGGATATTCAGATTGAGAAAGGATGGGTTTATCGCATTATTGTATATTCACAGGGTCCATTAATTCATCATTCTTCTTCATTTTAGCATGGAGCAGTTGGACTAATTGCTTCCCTTTTCTTATATTTTACTTAATAATTATAACTCTTTAGTTTTACTTTTTGCTCTTTACAAACCAATAAATCGACAACTTTTTATAAATATATATAATTTTTTTATGCCAACTCTATGTTTTTATAATTAAACTAATAAACCACATTGTAAACAAAGAAAAACATATACATAATCACGATCAAAATTTGAAGAAACATGAAAATAGTTCACTATTGAACTGATTTTGTAACGCTAAGTTTTTTGTTTCAACACATTTCATTTCGTATATTCTCCTTTTAAAAATATGTAATATGTTGGAGAATTTATAATATATTTCTTAAAATCGAGACACTAACTAGTAGTTCTATTGATGAATGTAATTTTCTTCAATTGAAGACATTAACATACTCCAAGTCTCCAAGCTCATGTTGGGAAAGATAAAACGTCTTACTAATCTAATCATGGAAGATATATTAGTAATCATGCATCTCTCCACTGAACTGGGCCTTGTACGTTATTCACTCCACGTCATATTTCTTCATCCATTGGGTATATTGGGCTTGGAAATGGGTTTCTTGATTCGCTCCGTTCATTAAAACCTCACACAGTGTGTCACACTTGTCGTTTTCCGCATATAATTTTTAAGAAAATTAATTCGTGGAGAAAATATTATCCATCGTCTAAAGTCTTACATCTTATATTTCTTATTCGAAAGTTGAAACTAAAGGTAGCAAGTAGGTGGACCCCGTAGTTCTTATAAATTAAAAAGCAAAAAAAAAGGGAAAAAACTCGGAGCCACAAACTTAAATATCAGGAAATAAAAAGATGCATCGACGGTTCGTAACATCCCATATGTCGGAATATGGACCAAGGTTTTAGAGGTTCTTTCCTCTTTGTTCATATCATATTCGACGTATAACTTCTCTATGTTTTACATGTTTAGATACTAAATTTTAAATATCTACTATATTAAGTCAACAACTAATTTTAATTTTCTTCTTCTCTGGTTTACAATAAGTCGATTCAAACACAAAAACAAATACGTAGAGATAATCTGAATTAGTATTTTCAGAAAAAATGATATACTTGCAAGCAAGATTTTTATCATTTCTAACATAACTATAGATGTGATGAGGTGACACAAATGATATTTATTTAAACCAACCAAATCGGAATCGATTTGATCTATTGAAAGAAATATAATAATAATAAAACCAAACAAAGTTCGAACTAAGTCGAAACGATTTGATTTGACATTGGACTATACATGATTATGTTAGATAGTAAAGGATTAAGATAAATTTTATAACCTTCTCTTTGTAAATAGAGTATTCTAATAAATAAAAAATCGTGTATGATATGATTTATATTGTTTTGTTTAATATTAAACAAATTATATGCTGTCTAACAATTGACAACTAAAATCGACTAAAAAGTGGTAGTTTTCCGATTTAATTACACTAGATATTCTCTAAAAACGAGAATTGTATAACTTATAACAAAACGAGAATATGTTGTCATTTAATGTCCAGACTCAACATCACCAAGTTTATTGAAAGCGAAACATATCTCTATTCGGTAGCAATCTCACCATATGACTGGCATGCCAAGTTCTAAAGGCTTACAGCGTAACAAAACTATATGTAATCATGTATTGCCTTGCTATGATTTTTGTTTTTTTTGGAGTCCATATAGTACCAACGATGTACTTTTGTCATTAACCTATTGATGGAGATGTCACCTCCTACTCTTGGCTTATTAACAGAAAAATAATGAAATATGTTAGATACGCACCAAGTTCTCATTATAATAAATCTATAATTTAGAGGGTTTTTTTTAGTTTTTGTTTCTGTTTACGGGATTTTATCGTTGGCATGATCTATTTTTGTTTTTTTTCTTTTTCTATTTGATTTTTCGGATTTTGGTGTGATTTTTCATTTGTCTCTCGTTTTTTCTTTAACCAATGATGGACATCAAACCGGTTATCTTAAAATACAAACCAACAGAAATCCGAATTTGAATTTCATTGCATTGCTAATGGTAGAGAGTAGAGATATATTAACCAAAGAGAAATAATGCATATAGACATAGACGATAAGAGAGTTGGAAGAAGTTGCGCCCTGTGGATGCAACAAAGAGATTTAAGAGTTTGGTAAGTGTTCACGTGGAAAGCAAAACACAAGAGAGACGCAGACAAAACACCACAAAGTAAACACACTCTCACATTTCTTATTGCCCAAGTTTGGTCACTCGGGCCCCTTCCATTATTGATTGCTATCTGCTACTACTCCTCTAATTCTCACACGCCTTCATCTTTACACACGTGTCATTTCCTTTCCCTTTTCTTTTATTTTTATTTTTATTTTTATTTTTATCAATTGGTAGTCTTAAAATCTTTTTGAACATGGTAATTAGTTGGATCAAAGGAAAATACTGTTGAGATATAATCTGAAATTAATAAGAATCTAAAATAACATATTAGAGACATGAATCAATTTAATAATTATTAATCAGATTTATGCTATAAATTCATGAAAATTAACATAACAACATAACTCAATAAAATGGTATATATGTTATATATTATCGAATTTATAATGCTATATAATTTGAGATAGATAATAAACAACACATCATCTAAATGCTGTAAAAGGAATGTTACATTAAAAAAAGAATTTGACCAATTGATTTTAAAATTGAAATTTCATAAAATTTATTTATACGTACAACTTTTTATTTGCTTCTTTCAATTATTTTTTCATCAATATACAGCAGAATTACTATGTTATATATATGTGAATTTAATACTCAGTTCAGAAAACTATATTTTTTTTCAGTCATGCTATTTTTTGTATTTTAAGGTTTAGATTTTTGTCTTTCGTTATACCATACTAAGAATGACAATTAATACATTTTTTCTTTCTAAAAAAGCGTTCTACCCGCGTGGCTACTTATGAGAAAATCCACTATATTAATTTCTTTTTTTGGATTAGTAATCTTATGAATGTGATGATTGGTCTTAATTGATGTCGGCCTCGCTCTATTTTCTTTGTTTATCCACATGATACAAAAGCTATCTCGTGCATGAATTGAGGATAATGCTTTTCTTATTCTGTGACTATATTTGTTACTTATTTATTATATCCTATGTATATTAATGAATGCAGCACCGTTAACTATTTGGTGATAAAAACTTATCTCATCACTAATAATGACTAGTAGGGAGAGTGAAGCCGCGCTAGTGTTTTAATCCCACGGGATGAGGAGGTCAATACTCCAATAATAATAATTATGTATGATTAACCATTATTGAGAACATTTTCCTTGTCGCACCAGACTGACCAATGAGTTTATTTCATTAAAATAAACATATTACAATTTTTAAGACGCTTTAAGAAAAACTATAGCTTAAGCAATCTTCGATGTTAAAAAAAAAAGTTTAAGCAAATTTCAAACTAGGCTCTTCAATCCAAAATATATTAACATCTCAACTTCCTTTTTGATAGTTTTTGGGCCATTATTAATTTATTCAACAGTTACAATTTATTATATTTATAATGTTTAATATGAGCGTGATCACGCATGGACACATGCATTGTAATAAAAATTCAAAACATGTCGGAGCATTATGTATAAACATCTCAACTTCGTTTAGATTTCTGAAATTAAACTGGATTATCAAAAATACGACTTTCAAACCGTTTGGTGAATAAATTATTCCAAATCGATAAAATTGTGAGTATTAATAAAATGACAGTTAGACACTGGCTACTAATTGTTGTAAAAAAAAAAGAGAGACTAATTACGAATTTGTTTTAAGAACGGTGGAAACTAAAATCTTTATAGTCGGAAATATTACCATTTAATGGCAATATATCTTTAATTCCCTCTTTTACTTTATAGGTTTTTGGAAAATTAAGTGCATTTTTAATTGCCTTTAGTTTTAAAAGTAGTTTTTTAATTTTCGGATTGGACCCACTTTTATTTCTCTCTTGGTTTATGATTGACTCCACAATTAAACCGGAATTAAATAAAATATGTCACGTCCGTTCCCCGTACGCTTGGTGGACGCCAGTTACCCTTCTTAAATATCGTTTAATGATCCTCTCAATTACGCCCGCAACAGGCTACCGGTTTCTCCCGTTTTACTTTCTCTAAACTAACTCCATCCCACTCACCGTCCGTACCACCGGCTTCACCGGTACACCCCGTAAAAGCTCGCGTCCATTGAAATTCCCGTGTCGTATTATGCTCATTGCTCAATGCTTTTATTCCACGTGTCTCCTCTAACAAAGATCAAAAGAGGGTTATTATTGACTTCTTATAAAGCTTCCCTGAGGGTAATTTTGGGAAAGCAGAGTCTCTAGAGATTTCTCTGTAACGGGGGATATATCGACTAAGCTGAATAATCCACCACACACGTGTCGCCACGTATCAGAATAGGCTTTAATACGATGTAACTTGACTCACTAGATTGCTAACTCCTTATTTTAGGAAGTTGCATTTAAGTGGAATTACTGGAGAATTTGACTCAGGGACAAAAGCTTAATAGGGATACATGCGTGTCCACTTCCTATCTCACCCAATCACTCTCTGCCAACTCAGCGTTTGAAGTATTAAATGACGGTTTTACCCTTATTTTCTTCTATGTAGTTATGACGTGGACAGTTCCTATTGGCTGAGTTGATTAAAAACTCGTAAGACGGGTAGGGGTTAGAATAAGATCTCATAGCGCTTGTCTTTTTCTTTGTTTATATAAAATAAATAAAATAATAGCTTTCCCCTATTGGATAGCGATATTTAAATATATTATTCATTAATCGAAAACGAAATGTCGAAAAATGTTTTCTCAGAAAATTAATTTTTATTTTTATCTATTGGATGTAAATACTTTTCTAGTGAGATCTGAGCTTGGGAAATGGAGATGGTAGAAGAACAAGCTCTCACCATTTCTTTTTCTTCTTCTCTCTAAAAGACTTCACCGATTCTTTTTTATTCCTTTTACTATCCCAGATTTTCTCGGGAAAATAACTTTGTTTCCTCCTCTTTCTTCTCACTTATTCAATAACACTCCCTTGTTTTCTAGATCTACTTAGAAACTGATTTGATAGATAAACCATCGAAAAGTCTCCGGCAAGATGGATTTGTTTGCGTTCTATTAAACTTGTTTAAATCGAGAAAACAAAAGGTGAGATTTGTTGGTCATCGGAAGTCATGGAAGAACCGAACTTTTCGATGATATTTTTTTGGTTTTTGATCGTCGGAATCTCTTGATTCTGCTCTTCTATGTCGTTGTCATCTCTGTGAATGTTAAAAAAACAACGAGAAGTAACATGCAACAAGATCCATTTGTGCTTTTTCTTATCTATTTGCCTAATTGACTTTCCTTTTTCCTGTGAAAAATAAAAATAAATCCGATGAAGATTTTGTTTGGGTTTTACTTCTGATCGGATATTTTTCCTTCTTATCAGTTACGCGCGTGCGTTTCCAGTTCTATTTTTGGAAGTAGCGTCTTTACAAAATCTCTCTTGCTTGATTCTTCTTTGAAATCTATTTGACTTGCTGGTTTAAAAAAAAAGTTGATTTTGGGTATCGTTAAGACATGGTTTTGTTTCAGACAAAACCCCTTTATTGTCTGAAGATGACTCAAGCTGAGATTTATCTTAAGTTTGGGTATTCCGATCTGGTTTATTTCCCTTTCTAGTTTCTCGAAATCAATGGAGGAAGGAATCATTAAGATTCTCTGTTAGCTTCCAATATATAACTTATGGTTTATTTATTAGTTTTCAACATGTGATCGTTCTGATTGAATTTGTGATCCTTTTGATGATGATACAGAATCCGATTCCATAGATGGAAGTATGTGCTGTGGATCAGACCGATTAAACCAGATCGTGTCGTCAACATCTTCGTCGCCAATTTCTTTTGAAGATACCAATCTTTTAACCAACACTGAGATGAATCACTTGAGAGTCGAAACAGAGGATACCTTCGCGAGCTTGCTTGAGCTTGCAGCGAACAACGATGTGGAAGGTGTTAGGTTATCTATTGACAGAGACCCTTCTTGTGTAGACGAAGCTGGTCTCTGGTACGGTCGTCAAAAAGGATCTAAAGCTATGGTCAACGATCAGAGGACGCCGTTGATGGTAGCTGCTACATACGGAAGCATCGATGTGATCAAGCTTATTGTCTCTTTGACTGACGCTAACGTGAACCGAGCTTGTGGGAATGATCAGACCACCGCGTTACACTGCGCTGCCTCTGGAGGAGCTGTGAATGCGATCCAAGTGGTGAAGCTGCTTCTCGCAGCTGGGGCTGATTTGAATCTGTTGGATGCTGAAGGTCAACGAGCTGGAGATGTTATTGTCGTTCCTCCTAAGCTTGAAGGTGTGAAGCTGATGCTTCAGGAGCTTCTTTCCGCTGACGGATCATCTACTGCGGAGCGGAATTTACGGGTTGTGACGAATCTTCCGAGTAGAAGCAGCACTTCTCCGTCTCATTCTCCTAGTGGAGAGAATGATGAGTCCGGTTTAGGGTCGCCTCTTGGTTCTCCGTTTAAGCTGAAATCGACTGAATTCAAGAAAGAGTATCCGGTTGATCCGTCTTTACCGGATATTAAGAACAGTATCTATGCGACTGATGAGTTCAGGATGTATTCCTTTAAGGTCCGGCCTTGCTCGCGTGCGTATTCGCATGATTGGACCGAGTGTCCTTTTGTTCACCCGGGTGAAAACGCGAGGAGAAGAGACCCGAGGAAGTTCCACTAC
Source organism: Schrenkiella parvula (assembly GCA_000218505.1). Taxonomy (NCBI): domain Eukaryota; kingdom Viridiplantae; phylum Streptophyta; class Magnoliopsida; order Brassicales; family Brassicaceae; genus Schrenkiella; species Schrenkiella parvula. The sequence continues at coordinate 8,077,248 of CM001190.1, read as the reverse complement.
AGCTGCGTCCCCTGTCCGGATTTTAGGAAAGGGGCATGCAGAAGAGGAGATATGTGCGAGTACGCGCACGGTGTGTTTGAATGCTGGCTTCACCCGGCGCAGTACCGTACCCGTCTTTGCAAAGATGGAACAGGCTGTGCTCGTCGTGTTTGTTTCTTTGCGCATACACCTGAGGAGCTTCGACCGCTATATGCATCAACCGGTTCAGCGGTTCCTTCCCCGCGATCCAATGCTGATTTTGCAGCTGCTCTGAGTCTTCTACCGGGTTCTCCATCAGCTGTCTCTGCCATGTCTCCGCTCTCACCATCTGCAGCGGGAAATGGGATGCCTCACTCGAACATGGCGTGGCCGCAACCGAATGTCCCTGCTCTGCACTTACCCGGAAGCAATCTACAGTCAAGCAGGCTAAGATCTTCTCTCAATGCAAGAGATATCCCGCAAGACGAGTTCAATATGTTAGCGGATTATGAGCAGCAGCAACTACTCAATGAGTTTTCCAATTCATTGAGCCGTTCCGGTCGGATGAAATCATTGCCTCCTTCGAATCTCGAAGATCTTTTCTCAGCTGAAGGCTCTTCATCTCCTCGGTTTACCGACTCCGCCTTAGCTTCCGCTGTTTTCTCACCCACGCACAAATCAGCTGTCTTCAACCAGTTCCAACAACAGCAACATCAACAGCAGAGCATGTTGTCGCCAATCAACACAAGCTTTTCTTCACCAAAGAGCGTTGATCACTCATTGTTTTCAGGAGGAGGAAGAATGTCTCCTCGGAATGTGGTCGAGCCAATTTCACCAATGAGTTCTCGAGTTTCCATGCTGGCTCAGTGCGTGAAGCAACAGCAACAACAACAACAGCAACAGCAGCAGCAACAACAACAGCAACATCAGTTCCGTAGCCTTAGCTCCAGGGAGCTAAGAACAAACTCAAGCCCAATTGTTGGTTCACCGGTTAACAACAACAACTCGTGGTCATCGAAATGGGGATCTTCAAATGGTAAACCGGATTGGGGAATGAGCTCAGAGGCACTTGGTAAGTTAAGATCTTCTTCATCGTTCGATGGTGATGAGCCAGATGTGTCATGGGTCCAGTCATTAGTGAAGGAGTCTCCATACGAAGCTAACGAGAAAGCAGCGACCTCGTCCTCTGGCGAAAACGGGAAGCAGCCAACAGCGGTTGACGCAGTAATGGACCATGCTGGGCTAGAAGCTTGGATTGAGCAAATGCAGCTCGATCAGCTCGTAGCTCAGCAGAATTGAGAGGCCATACCAAAGAAGCACATTTGTATGGGTCTTGGTCTCTCTCTCTCTCTCTCAATGTGGTAGATATAAAAACCTCTTTTTTACAGGTGATGGTGGTGGTAGAAGGGTAACAAGATTAACAAAGAAGGAAGAGAATGAAGTTTTCTTTGTTTTTGGTCAATTAATTTTCACAAGAAAAGCAAAACGGTTTTTTCTTTTTCTTTTTATTTAGAGAAGAGAAGGGAACAAAACAAGAAAAAGGATTATGGGAAGAAAGGCGAAGAAGAAAAAACATTCTGGGTTTTTCTTTCTCCCATTTTCATATTTTTTTAGGGTTTCTTTCTCCCATTATCATTATTATTATTGTTATTATAATTATTATTACTATTTTTTATATTACTACTATTGTATGACTATTTGTTATCTTTTGTTATGGTGAGAACCCTGAAATTAATTTTTGTAATCTTTAATGTTTTGGTTTCTCTCAATTATACCTTTAATTATTTATTATGTCTAAGTGAGGAGAAACAAGAGAAGTCTGAGGATTAAAAAACAAATTCTGTGAGACATGTGTATATCAATCATTAAATGACTAAATATTCAATTGAGCATTAGTGCAATAAATAAATATAATTGTTTTGGGTAGAGTTGAGTGGGGGCAAATCCATAAAGGGATTATTTTGGATTTCTTTGCGATGTGGATGTGGTTATGGAGCAGTTGAAAGTGATATACATATCTTTATATGTAATATAGAAATAAGATTCTTAAATTAAGTTCTTGTCATTTGTCAATCTTGATAAACTGATCACCCACATTTTCTTTTATAAAAAAATGTTTTGGAATATGCAAATTTAGCTTTGTGTAAAGGTGGTGGCCTGGTGGATTGATTTAATATTCAGTGATTCTTATTAATAGTTTACATTATCTAAATCTGATAAATAGTTAATCTCTTTCTCTCCTTGGTGCAACCAATTTTCAGTCCTCGAGCTCACGTGATTGTTCTCTTTGGACTCTTTCTTATCATTATTCTTTGATTAGTGCGAATATTTTTGTTTTTCTTGTCTTCTTTTGCTATATAGTGTATAATGCAATATGATGTTTAAAGAGAGCAAATAGATTTGGTAATAATCTTTTCCTTACTAAATTAAATTAAAAAGAACAAATAGATTTGGTAAAGAGAAAAAAATGGTTGATCGTTACCTTTCAATGATCAACTTTCGGTGCATATGTGTTGTTCCTAAGTGATTTTCTTTATCACCTTTTATATTTCCATTAATATTTAATTTAACCAAAAGCTTTTGTGGTGATGTGATCAAACACGAAGCTCAAAACTTATGCGGAGTATCTTATTCAAGATAACAACACCAAACCTATTGAGAATATATTACACTCACGAATAAATATTCGTATGATCAACTTATTCCTTTTTTTGTTAATTTTGGTTTAAAATTTAAAAGAAAAGAAAAAGCTGATTTTGACGTAGCTTTAATAATTAAAAACCAAACAGCAAAGAAAAAGAAGCACAAACAGAAAAAAAAAGTAGGGTATGAAGAAAAAGCATAGCAGAAGCTAATTCATTCTTTCTTCCTCCTTCTTATTCTCTTTTTCTCTGAAGTCTTCAGATTTGATCACTTTATTGGTTCATCAATAAAGTTAATAGCAAAATATTACCAACAAAACCTACTTTACCAAACAGTTTCGGTTTGAGATGCATAGTCTTTTTAGGCTGAGAACACAAACTATGTCTGCTTAGTGGGCTTTAGAGCTCTTTGAAGAATCCATAGATAACAAAACGTAATGAAGACATTGGACCTCACAAGATCCATAAAATCCATTTAAAACATTCAAATTAATTTTAAAGAACCAAGTTATATGCCACTCAAACTTTCCCTTAGTATAGAATTAGCCTATCTTTTAGAATTAATAGTAATAGGAACCGAGTAAATTACATATATACATAAGTTTATTATAGCACAAAGTTAACGTCCTAATTTACAACATTTCAAATCTCCAAGAAACAAATCTAAACTTTATAATAATAATATCAGTTGTAATAACAGCGCTACATTTATAGTCCAATATGCTAATTTTGGTTTAACGTTTGTAAATAAATTAAATTGAGTTACAGACTTAAAAATATACATTTGACCCGGTAAAATTATGGATGGGAACGCTTAAATGACTCAAAGCCACACAATGGAATACAAATTCAACGGTGATCAGTTTCATTAGCTTACATTATTGATTAAATTTCTAAATATATTGTTAGAAATCGATACCTAAAATAGACTTGCCTAAAAATAACTCAACAACCTCCTGTATATAATCCCCTTGAACATCATCTAATTCTCTTCAGACCTGCAAGAAACAAAAAAAGAAGAAAAAAGTAACAAAACAAACCAAAAAAAAAAAAGAAGAAAAACCTTTCAGGTCTCAACAAGAAATGGAGATGAAGAAGATTGCCTGCGGAGTTCTATTCGGTGCTGCTTCCATGACCGCCGTCATGGCCGCAGAAGTCGGAGCTCCGGCACCTGGACCCTTCGCAAGCGGAGCCTCCGTAGCTGTACCGGCTCTTGGCTCTTTGGTTGGGGCTTCCCTTGTGTCTCTCTTCGCCTACTACTTGAACTAAATAAGTTTTATACAAAAAGTTTAAAAATAAATAACAAATTGATGTCTCTATCAGTTTCTACTATTTTCGATTTTGTACGTGTTTTTTTAGACAGGCAAAGTGAATAAGACGGAAGAGAAAATAATTTGATTATGGTCAGACGTTTTTATATAATGCTGATTATATAAATATATATGTGTTCTTCTCTTCCTATTTTGTTGTCATTTTCACATATTTTCCTATTATTTACTACCATAATTTATACTTCCCCATATTTTATTGACTATAATTTATACTTGCATAAGAACATAAATATCATCGAAGTATTAGTATTACTTGCCGGAAAAAATAAAATATGGATAAGGATGGGAGATTTGATAAGGTTGTAGATAAGAATATGTTGGTTGTTGAGGGTAGAGACATAGAGCAAGAGCGATTGCAAATCGAAGCATTCCTTGAGCTCTCGTTGAGATGCATTGGTCGTCAGGGGGATGTTCCAAAGATGACTGAAGTGGCTAAAGAACTTAAAAGGATTGAGCTATCGAAAATGTCTCTTGTGGTTCCTCCTCTGTTTCATATGTTTAGTCAAAGAAACAGTTTTGACATTTTCTTATCATGCTCTGCGTCATTCAGTGAATATGATGCAAAGATTTGTGTCATATATACTGGTTATACGATGTTTAATCGACTTTAGAGGATAATTCTTTGGCAACGCCCAAAGCGTTACCTGGCAATGATGCGGTTTAGCTAAGTGTTTGGCTATCACTGCTAATGAAAAGTTTTGCCTGACTAACACAAATATTGATCCTTTTTTCGTACTTGACTGTTGAGGATGGTTCTGATTTTCAGAGAACCAACGAAGATACATCCTTACATGAGTAAAATGCTATCTGTTGAATAATTGTCATGTTTTGCTTCTTGAGAGTTTTGAGTGTAGTGACTGAAACTATTAGGAAAAAAAAGTTTTCATTTCAAGTCAAGTATTCTCTATTAAAACTGTATGATGTCCAGGCCAATTAACATCTTACGGTTCTTGGAGTTGGATTCACCTTGAAAAAAAAACTACTTGTTAAAGTAGATAGATAAAAATATGTCATAACACGAATGAACAATGGTCTAAGCTGGTCAACATTCTTGTGAATGATTCTGCAACATTAGTGGATGCATATGTGAGGGAAGTGAGTTCAGAGGCATCATCTGCAACACAAGACGCAGACAAAATAAACAAGACAAATCATCTTTTAAAAAGAATAAGAGATTTTATTGAACTAACTGTCTAATTATTTTATAAAAAGAATTACGTAATTATTAAATATTTATAATCTCTTTTGTAATAGTTTAGTTTTAGTCTTATAAAAAGATGGCTACTGTAACAGTTAGTTTTATAAGACAAAAACTAACTGTTACACTAAATCTCTTTTTATAATCTCTTTTGTAAGCTGATGGCTAGTTACTTCAGCATGGTTTTTTAAAAATTAGAAAACAAATTTGAAATAATGATTAGTTTGAAGTTACGTAAATAAGCTAAACCACTAATTTTTTGAAAATTCATGCAGATATATGAGTATTTACAAAATAATTAAATTATAGTAATTGATTAATATTTCGATTTTACTTGTTCATACGTTTTAAATCATTTTGTATGAATAATAATTAGAATATTACTTTAAATAATTTTATGTTGTTATCTTAATTGGATATGTGATTTCAATTATAAGAATTTGGATAGTTTTTCATTTTTGAGTATATTGGGTTGCAATAATTCTACCGAATAAATATATTTTTAGAAAAAAACATGATATTAAATAATTGGGTACATTATTTTATTTATTTTTAAATTATTTTGTCAAAAATAGATTCATAATAAAACTATTTTTAATTCATCTTTATCCATTATTTTGTGTGAGAAATGAGTTTTATATTAGAATTTTCAAATAATATTACAAATATTTTGAGATATTTTCTATTTTGTGTTATTTTAGAAAGATAATTTGGAATAAAGTTTATTAAATAAAAAATGAAAAGTATTTTTTTAGGAAATAATTTATAATAAAATTATTAAATAAAAAAAGAGAAAAAGAAAAATATAAATAATGTTAATTAGTCATAATAATTTTAATTTATTAAAATCTGATTTAATGTGAACGTGACAAAATATTATTAAGATATTCATGAAATAGTTTGTTTCCTTTTTCTCAATAGATAGTAGGGTTTCATTTTCCTTTTTCATTAATAATTCAACTTTCTCTAGTGTTTATAAATACTGCACTGCATCAATAAAGTTACAGAAGAAAGTAACCAAGATTCATTAGAACAAATCAATTGCGGAAAAAACAATGAGGCGTTACAGAAAGAAACCAAAGATTAACCACAAGAAACAAGAGATGAAATTCGTGAAGTCTCTAGGAAAGGGTACGTTCGGCTCCGTCGAACTCTTTAGTTACACAAAAAACGATGGTACAACGTACTACAACGCCGTAAAGAGCTCCGATTGTAATAGTTACAATTCTATCGACAGAGAGTTTCGAATTCTCTCGGAACTCAGAGGATGTCCTGGAATCGTGCAATCGTTTGGGAACTCTCTGCTTCGAGGAATCGACTCCAATGGAAGCAGAGTCTACAAGATGGCCATAGAGTACGCAGCTGGTGGTACACTAACCAGTTTCATCCACGTAAACAGAAAACTATCAGACTCGATTATTAAAGACTTCACTCGGATGATTGTCCAAGGTTTGGTCTCGATTCATGGTCATGGTTATGTCCATTGCGATCTTAAACCGGACAATCTCCTTCTCTTTCCGCGTTACTATGAAGATTCGTGTTATTGTTCATACGAATTGAAGATTTCGGATCTCGGATTGACTATAAAGGCAGGAGATGAATCTGTCTGTTGGAGAACTGATTCTCCGTTCGTGGGAACGCCTTTATACATGTCGCCGGAGTCAGTCCGCGACGGTACCACCGTGGAGAAAACTCTAGATTTGTGGTCGTTAGGTTGCATAGTGTTGGAGATGTATAAAGGTAAGCATCCATGGTTAAGTGTTAGTATGGATAATATAAAGTCTCGTCTATTGGGTGGAAACGCACCGGAGATCCCGGAAACTGTGCCGTGTGAGGCAAGGCAATTTATAGAGAAGTGTTTCGCAAGAAACCCCGAGGATAGAGGAAGTGCTTCGGAGTTGTTGTTGCATCCGTTTTTGATCGGAGAGAGGAAGGTTGCTGATGCCGTCGCCGGTGGAGAGAGGAGGCGGGTGGGGTCGAGGATCAGAAAACCTCCGCAGAGAGTTGAAGCTATTACAAAGAAGCCACTGAAATTGAAGTAGTTTCGAATAAACCCCTAAAGGTGTAAATTCTTCATCCGAGACCCCCAAGATTCAATTTCGTTCCCATTAAGTAGTTTCCTGAATATTACCGATGTTACTTTTCTATCAAAAATGTTGGTTTTTGCAATTTTCAAAATTGTAAGTTACATGAAATTAATTGGTAACATTTAAACAAATTTGATATCAATATATTTCCAGTTGTTAGAAAATTTAGGTCCAGTTAACATTAATACCCGAAAAACGGGCTATATTTCTATACAAGTTCGACCACCCAAATTCATCAATTTGGGTTGTAACTTTACCGTTTATTTGAGATTAATAAGCTTGGCGAATGAGAAAGAATTAAACAACGTAAGGTCCAAATACGTGGGCCGACATAAAAGGCCCATTTAAGAATTAGCCCATCATAAAGCTTTGTGGTAAAATCACCAACACTTAAGGAACCACTTTATTTTGGTTAATAAATAGGAACCACTATCACCATAGCTTAGCATAACATTACAAAACCGGTTTAAAGTATCTATCAAATGTATGTTTATAGCAATAAAAATGACATAAATTTATGTATACCTGATTCATTTTCCACGCTTGAGGGTTCTAATATTAAAAAACAAAACACTATAGGAGTTTTTCTTTTTTTTGAATTTTGTTTGTTTTTTAAAATAAATAAAATTGACAAGAGAGCCGGAGACGTATCACATACATCGTTAAACCATCATCTGAAAAGATGCTTTCGCTATATTTTATACATATGTATTTAGTTATATATAGGAATATTCAAAAATGGTGGTCCATTTAAAAAGAAACAAGACCCATATCAGTTTCAGACAATAATGATAATCACAAACCCACCAAAAGCTTTAGACCCCCCAAAAACTATAATAATTCACATTTCACATTTGTATGTATTTAGATTTTTATTGACATTTCACATACATACACAAAGTTGAGAGAGCCCATTCTCTTCATATGTTGTTGTCAACGCCTATATCAATCTTTTTTTTTACCTAACGCTATTTTCAACTATCTACTGTTTTGTGACATCTTTCAACTTTCTTTTCTTTATAGTAATGTAATTATTTGTAATATATTTATCCGATTCTCTGACCCGTTCTAACACTAACGACTAAATAAATTTCAAATAATGACGCATGGAAATATTAAGCGTTATATTAGGAGTTCTAAGGATATAATTAGGTTGTTACGTTTTTTATACCAAACTTAGAAAAGTTGTGTCAATTATTAACGATTTATAGAACATTGGTGGCTAGTTTTGAACTCATTAGTTTGCTCATATACATGGACTTGTGTTGTTTATTCCCTAAATCTATTCGAAAGCTTTTTTTAACTGGTAAAAACACATAGAATCTCTTTGTAATGTGTAATGAAAGTCATACCGTGAGATACTAATTGAGCGTGGCATTATTGTATTAAAAAAAGAACTAATAATGAGTTTGATGAGTTCGATGAAGTGATGGAGAGTTAGAGTAGATTGTTTAACACTGAAAGAGACCGGTGAGGTCTTCATGTTGTTTTTAACTCCACTTGCATTTGTTCTATAGCTTTTAATTTTGGGCTTCCTCTCATTCTTGTTTTCTGTTTTTTTCTATACTTCAAATAAAATATTTTTCACCATGTATTTTCTATATGACTTTGAAGTTCGATCGTTATATATAGCTGAACATTGTGAGGTCACATACAACGAAAAGGACAAGATATGCTTGTCCCTCAAAATCTAGACTCTTTTTTTCTCATCTTCCATATTTATGATCTTTATTTATTACTGGCCAAACAATTCACCAATTTTCTTCTGAGAAATAAAATTATTAAGGAGGGCATTTGTATACATATATGTATATAAGAGTGGAGGAGTTGAATCCAAGAAATGGATGTGAAGGCAAGAAAGTGAGAGATATGGTCCCCTCAACAAAAGCCATTAAATCTCTGAGCATATGACTGTGACTTTAATGGCAAAGCAAAGAGGTTTGCAATTGCATGATTCAATGAAGAGTTGCTGTTAGGGTTTGGGAGATTTGTGGGCTTTTAAGTGCATGTTTTTTTGTGGGGTTCAAATGCCATTCATGGGACCCAATTACATTTTCTCAGATTTGATTTATTTTTTTCTGGCCACCCTTTTTTTTATTGGTTTTATACGTATCTACTATATACGTTCTTGCTCTTTAGTCTAAGTTCTTGTTTTCTTAAAAGAATATTTCAAGAGCTTTCATAATATTATGTATTGACTATAATACGGTGGGCACTTATTATTTGGACTTAGGAATAGATAAACTATCCAGATCCAAAGATTCTAGATAGACTCCGATCTTCTTTGATACACATAGTTAAAAAAAAATTATTGGTGGTGAAAAGCTTTTTTTATTCATTTATACAACTAAAATAATATTAGAAAGTACGTAAATGTACTTATAAATTTATATTATCTAAATAAGCTTAAACGCTTAAACCACTTATGATTTGTCAGGGTTATAATTCTTTGATATGGTTTTGAAATTTTAAATCGCATGTTAGGTTTAAACATGTTTTTATTTGTGGAAAAAATAAAGAGATGTGGACTCCTCATGTGAAGTCCAAAATCTGCAAAATTATGTATGTAAATTAATGTACTTTGGGACCAGTACTTCGCATGGACATTACCATAGTTGAATTTATTTCCGTTCTTACAATATGTTTTGATTAGTCATATATCACATACACGTTATGTGAATCAGTGAATTTATGTAAGGAAGTCACTCTAAAACAACCTTTTATAGGAGAATCCGTCTGAGACAATTTTGAAAAAAATAACCTTTTTTTTTTGAATCGCTTACATCATTTAATTTAAAAATTTATAAGTGATCGATGATTTTTTTTCCTTTATAAGAGAAATAGTTTATCTGTTGACTAAAAAAGGAATAGTTTAGCTAACCACAAGTGGATGATCCATAATGAAGTATATAGAACAGTGAGAGATGATTCGCCACGTAACAAATTTGAATCCCATATTTTGAATATGCGATTTGTTTACTAAATTGATTAACCATTTTGACCGAATAGTTTATGTACCGCTCTAAAACCACTTATTGACCCAATAGTATAACATATACATATATCATAAAATAATATAACTTTGCCTATTGAAAAAAAAAACACATAATATTTCTGTGTTTTTGTTCTTGGATAATCGGTCATATCGTTTTGTTTGTTGTTATCGTTCATGAGTTTTAAATTAAGCAATATCAAAACTCGTAACAAGATTATCAGAATTTTTTTTGTCAACGTAACAAGATTATTTTAATTAAAAGTGCTATATTTTAATTTAGATGATATTTCGTTTATAATTGAGTATTTAATTTTGTTCAGACACTTATATACAGGTTAATTGACATTCCTATATTTCTTATGACCAAAAAGAAACAAAAAAATGAGCCAGTAAAAGATATCAAAACTAATGGGCCTAAAATTTTTACTATTCTTTCAAAATATCGAAATTAATTGTTCTTACAAAATACATATATTTAGTGTGATACATAGAGGAAATATATAGTTCAAAAATGAAGAAGACGTGGAACAGATCTTTTTCTTTTTAAGAAATCAACGTGGATCAAATCTTGCGGGATGATCGAAGTATCAATAGAATATATTGATGATGATAGGATGAGAACTCTTCAAACAAAGGTTCAATATTTTGATTAATTATCTGGTGATGACATGAACTAGTTGATTAATTATTAGCATCATTCAATGACCATGCATGTACAAGGACCACCTCTCTCGCTCTCTTGTAAGATCATCTTCGCATCAGTGAGACAAAACATCCAAGTGAGTAGAAAGCTGGTCCTTGAGAGAGAAGAGCTCTCTTTAATTCGGTCTCTCTCTCTCTCTCTCTCTCTATTAGTTCTATTAGTAGTAAAATTCATGTACTTATACGTAGACATAATAACCAAATAGCTAGGCCCATGGTGTAAAAGAGTACACACCTAACTTCACCTTACTAATGATCTCTTACCTACAAACTCTCACTCTTTTTAGTTCATCCCATTACTCACCATGACCCCATTTCATCTGCTAACGATCAATTTGGTAAGCTTTTTGTCTTAGTTTCAACATTTGCAGGAATCACTTTCAAGAAACAACTAACAAAAAAGGAGATAACTTTGAGAAAAGTTGAACTGATTGGAGTTTGAATAGAAGGATATATACATATGTGTGTGTGTGTGTGATTGGGTAGGTAAGTGAATAAAGAGGCCTCTCCATGTATTGATTTATCCGGCCATTTTTACTATATTTAATTTATTATTTTCGTAAAAGAAAGCTTACCCACCGTGACACGGTACATAACCATCATAGATTCATAGTTCATAGTAAGCTACTATTTTAACACATTATGTTACATAGACTATCCAACATACACAAGATAAATTTGTATTCTTAGTACTACATGCATTTCCCGTAATAGTGTCTAGTATGCGACCAAAAGGTTAGTATTTTTTTTTTGAGTACCTTAACGTTAGGGTCATCGTTCACGTACTCTGTATGAACAAAAGATCACTTCTGTACATCAATCACATCTTTTACGGATATAACAAAATCATCTCCAAGAAATACATTTGTGCAGCATACTTTTCAGTGGAGATACTAATAACCGATACAATTTCATTTACATATTATAGAAAATTATTTAGTGTCACTAGAATTTGTATATATATATTAAATTGTTTGCGTGTTTGAAATGTAACTAATGTTTGAATTGTAACTAGAATAACACGCATAGAGAGCAGAGAACTTCTGAAAAAAATTATATTTGTTAATCAGTTACAAACTTATTAAAAAAAACTCATACATATGTGATATATAAGACGTATTTACTTTTAAGTTATATTCTTCCAACTTCAAACTAGAACATGAAAATCTAGAATACAACCCAACATAGGTTTAAGTTACTCGCATTCTCTTGAGTCAAAAGAGTTAATTTTAATTAGTACGAAAATAATTATATCAAAATTGTGTGTAAACAGACTCTGCGTGGACCACTTAGTAATTTGGGTTTCAGTTTTGATATTTTATTTGTTATGGTCTTGCGGTAAAGTTCTTATCAGAATGGATTTTCATTCCTAAAATAAATCGACTTGAAACCCGATATCCGGTGCTGAACAAATAAATAAAAAGAAAGCTAGCTCTATATCAAAGTATTTGATAGAGCCATAGATGTATTTAACGAATGTAGTGTTAGATATAAAAATGTGTAAAATATATTATCACTTTTCTACATGTTCCAGAGATTAATTTGAAGTTCGTTACGGATTTTTTTGGTAATTACAAGAGGAAGAAAAAAGTAACATGTAGATTTTCCGAAAAAGAAGAAAAACTAAAACATGCGAGTGAAAGGTGAATCACTTAGGTGGATAGTAAATACGTAAAATTATAATATACCCACGGGGCCATACTGCTTAAATACAATTAATTACCTCAAAAGAATTTGGGAAACCTCTTTAAATTAATGCAAAACCTCATCTCTTGTCTTTCTGTCTCCGAAACAGTCAACCTCATTTGTCTCAAACTCACTCATTCATCTCTCTCTCTCTCTTCTCTCTCTCTTCCATGGACGAAACCAATGAACGAAGAGAAACCCACGATTTCATGAACGTCAACGTTGAATCCTTCTCTCAGCTTCCTTTCATCCGCCGTACTCCTCCCAAAGAAAAAGGCTCCATCATTCGTCTCTTCGGCCAAGAGCTCGTCGGAGATAACTCCTCCGGTGCTCAACCAGAAGACTTCTCTGGAGACTGTTCTGAAACCGCAACAACCAAGATCAACGACGAAAGCTCTGAGATTGTCAAGGAAAAGGACAAAGACAAGGAAAAAGATAACAGCAATAACAAGAGATTCGAGTGTCACTACTGTTTCAGAAACTTCCCGACTTCTCAAGCCCTAGGTGGGCACCAAAACGCTCACAAACGCGAACGCCAACACGCTAAACGCGGTTCCATGCCATCATACCTTCATCATCATCATCATCATCAGCCTGACCCTCACCACGTCTACGGCTTCCTCAACAATCACCACCACCGTCACTATCCCTCGTGGACGACGGAAGCTAGATTTTACGGTGGTGGAGGAGGAGGAGGACAGCAAACACCGTCATATTACTCACGCACTCTTCTTCCTCCGTCTTCTTCTAACCCACCGACGATCAACGGAAGTCCTTTGGGTTTGTGGCGTGTACTGCCTTCCACGTCAGCACACGCTATTCATGGCGTTTACTCAGCTTCACCAGCTTCAGCGTTCAGGACACATGAGCAGGAGAGTAAGGAGCCGAATTGGCCGTACAGATTGATGAAACCCAATGTCCAAGATCATGTGAGTCTCGATCTTCATCTTTGACACTTTTTTTTGTATCCATCATTTTAACTTAGCCGTGATGAGACTCGGTCGATCAGTGAAGTCAATTCTTCTAAAAATGTTGGGAAAAGAAAATGAAAAACGAAACGACGCGGTGTTCATGTTTTGTAAGGAAAACCGGCATGATGTGTAGATCTTAAAACATGAGGTTTTTTTTCTTTGTTTTTCAGATTTTGAGTTTATATCAATAAGGGAATAATATCTGTTTAATTAGTTAAATATGATCATCCATTTTCGTCTCTCGTACGTGTGTGAGATTGATACAATTATAAAAATAAAATGTCATCTCTTCATTTCTGAGTTCTGTTATGGTTTCAAAGATCTAACACTTTCAGGTAAAGAGGAACATTAAATTTAGAGCCATGTAACTCATACATACGTACGTACTCTCTGTTGTTGCAGTCAAGTAAAGATTCAAGTATCAATGTCTTATTAAGTCAAATTGTATGTCTTTTTAACCATGAAAACCCCCACAAATCTCTTTAGATCCAAACGTTTACAGTCTATGTTTAGTTAAACGTTCTTTTACCGAATCAAGAGCCAAAAAAGAAAGCTGTGGATGTTGATGATGGTGATGATGATTCGGTGACTGTGGGGATCACTGAAGACAATGGACAAGACAAAAGAGGAGAGAGAGAGATAGAGAAAGAGAGTTGAGAAGTGAAAGTGGTCCATGTTTACAAATGTAGAGTTAGCCAAATAGAGCTTTCACATGTATCTCTCAACACACATAACCTAAAGCTAAAGCCTTTCCTCAAAAGCTTTCTTCTTTAGTTTCTTTTCTTCAAACCTTTTTTGGGAAATTCAAAGAGAATCATCAATCAAGCTGTATACCAATATGTATTTACTTGTTCATCTCTATGCATACACCATGATCATTAAGATAATAGATTTGAAAGACAAAAAAAAATAGTTAGAATCCGTGACACATGACCATGTTTCTTCCTAATTGCCTCCAGAGAATATAGTTTGATAGAAGCCCATAATGCTTTGACAATAAAAAAGGCCTAGAAGAATCACAAATTATTAATCGTATATATAATGAGAAGAAGCAATGATATCAATCCTCGTACCCAACATGTGTTACACTAATCAAACATTAAAGACAACAGAATAATAGCTACGACTCTTGCATAGACCAAAAAAATTCAACAGCTTGACTTTTCTAGTTTTGGCATGACTTCAATCACAGATGTATGTGGCATTGCCTCGCACCATATACATATATACCACAATTAGATTTATTTATTTTTTTTTGTTTTTTTGGTCATCAAAACATTATTTGTTTTTATTTTATTTTTGCAACATCTCATGATGGTTATAGATATGTAATGCATCGCAGTACCAAGAGCTTTAGAATTACTAGCTGTGGTGCATCTCAGACCAAAGCTAGCCCATATAAAGGTTAAAAGACAGTTAATCTCACTCGACCTAGTCTACGAGGAAAGGATATGAAAAGGGTAATCCAAAATACGACAACTTTGGATATTATTGAGGCAAAAATGCAGTTTAATTAGAAGTTTAGTAGAGACAAGAACTATGATCGAACAGAAGAGAAACTTGCCCTTGGTACTCTTCTCTAATCAATTATGTCATGAAACATTGTAGCATGCATAATTAATTAATTATCTAACTAATTAACAGTTGTCAAGAAAAAAATTTATTAACTAACATTATACCAAAAGTCATAACAGATTAATGTGATACGAATGACCAAACGATGCAGACTTAGCCCATCATAAGGTTTTTCAGACAAGTCTTATGGATTGTTTTTGAATAAACTTTGGCAATAAGGATGTATATCATCATCACATGGGAACAAAAACAAAAACAAAAAGACGAGCAAAAGGACAAATCTGGCCTCGTGGAAACAGTTGTTTGGATAACAAAACTGCAGAGAGCTAAACCAGAGAACACAGTACATCTGAGAATTACGTGATGGTTTTATCAAATTATGGAAAATTTAAGGATATGGTGTCAAAGAGTTAACATCAAGAGCAGCTAGAAAGGACCCCACTAAAGTTAATGCAATGTAGAAAGAAGCATGTGATGAACAACATGATAAAAGAAGCACATAATAAAGACGTGTGAAGAGCATACACATACATTATAATAAACCTTAGGACCACTTTTCTCTGCTCACTTGTCTTTTTTTAGATATGTAAAAGGACTAGTGGAATTTAAGGAACATCGGCCCACAACCCTAGGAAAGTTGCAACTTGAGGATGATAGTTCTAACAGTACACATCTCAAAACACCTTTCAATATAAAACTCACAATATGATTCACACAACGATGCAAGCTTCCAAATTGGTGGTCTTGTTTTGGCAACCAAGCTACACAAAGTTCCACCCACCCTGTAGACCATGTGGTTAGTCGTCCTTTAGACTCTGATTTCTTATGCTATACTAATTTTCAACACCTACTTTCAGATGTTATGTCGGGATTCAGGACAAAATATATCAAAACTCATGACCAAAGTCGGATTCATATGTAACAGGTAGCCACTGAGAAGACATGGTTCCTGTAGTTGCATGACTACTTGTAAAATAAACCAGGAAGATATTGTTATATCAATTATAATAGCAATGTACAGCGGAAAAATAAGAAGTTTGAAGACAGCAACAGAAACCCAAAACTGAAGATGGAGAGGAACCAAACTACATTATATTTTGTATAATCATGTCGACTAATTAACATTATAGATGTGGTTCTCAAGAATATGACTTGACAAGGTAACCAAAAAAAAAATAGAAGGTGAAATTCTGAAATAAGCTATTCTGACAAAGAAGTGTTATAGAATCTCATTTATCTTTCCGAGTTTGAGAGAGATGAGCTTCTTCGATACGGCGAGTGAGCATAGAGATCCCATAATGTGAAGCACTTGCAGATGCATAATACGAAGTAACTGTCAGCTGAGCAAACTTGGGAAGTGCATAACCTACCAAAAATTATACAAGATCAAAAAGTTTAGGTGCTTTCTTGAAAATAAATCGGTAGATGTATATTCTATTACACTATCTATCACGCAAAACAAAAGCCTACACGCAAGAAGCTACTAACATACTCCACTACCACCTGGCATTTATACGTTTTAAACAGAGAGGGAAACCAATCATCTTGATGATGGGTTAATGTTGCAATTCTACACTCTGCAGCACACCTTGATATGTATTCCAACCATACAAGTGGAAATTATTCTATCAGCAGCCTCGTTAAATACACAAACTCAACATGGACATAAGTTATTCGGGGTAATATAGAACCGAGAATTCTAAAAGCTAATGATCACACAGGTTCGAAACACAAAATCTGAGGCCCTTTCACAAAATTTCAGGACAAAGGACAGACATTTAATCACTAACGCATGATATATAAATAATATAAATATTTAGGCACAAGTGAAGGGAGTGAGCCAAAGAAGATCATGCTACCTCCAAAGGCAGCCCCGACACCTGAATATCCTAACAGCAATGGAACCTAGACGCAAAAGCAATAAGCGATAAGCAACGAAAATTCTTATGAGGTACTGTCAACAAACAAGGAGAAACAGGCAGAATTCCAGAACTAGGAGGCAAGGCAAGAGCAAATACATACCCCCACAAGAAAGGAGAGCCGCTTTGACCCTGGAAACCGATTTTGAAGATAGGGGATCCCTGAAAGACCAAAGAGATGAGATCCATTGTAGATATGATAAAGCATTCAATGACAAGAGATCATGTATACCTGTGTTGAAAGCATGGACGGCACTAAGCAAGCCACCAATACCAGAACCAGCCTATAGCACATGAGATACCTAGTTAGAAACAGAGTAGTACAAGTTCTACATCCCCAATCAGATAAATCGATTTCCAGGCTATTCCCTAAAGCCGAGACACGTCATCGTATTTCCAACCAAAAAGAATACTCAAGGAAAACTCAAGAAAACCAACAATTTGATTTACAAATCAGTGAACTGAAGATATTTGAAGACCTGATGCTCTGCACCCAACAGCCAAGACAGATAATTTCAGTGAAAAAAGCTTGAACACAATACTAATCCGACATTCAGTAGACCAAATTAAAAAAAATACCCTGGAAAAGCCATCTCAGAAGTCAATGAATAAAAGGTTGAACTTTTACATGCCCAGAAGAGCAAACCAAAATATCATAGAGTAATCGCCAAAGCTAGAATGCAAAATTCTCATTCCCAACATAATTGCATCTAAACTCAGCTGATTCGTATACGACCCAATTAAAGAACAGGAAACAATACAAATTTCATAGAAAACAGCTAAAATTAAACTCACCACAGCAGCAGCATCGTGCAGAACCGAAGTGATTGCCCACTCTCCTTTCTCCTGATAAAATTTTTCACAAGAACAATAGAAATTGAATTTTTGGACCATCATAACTAAAAAAAACACTGAAAAAAAAAACTTGGCAGCTCACTGAATTAGGGTTTAAGAGAGAAAGGCATCGCGGACATCGAGCGGAGCCAAGACCAGGATTCATGGTGGGATCGTAATCAAGATTCCCACGCCTCAGCTTCTCTTCGTATACTTCTCTCGTTCCCATCCTCTCTCTGTCTCTCGCCGATCACCTGCTCTCTTCTCTGAAATTGTTCCACCGCCGCTACGCCATTAACTGAAGCTACCCAAAATATGCCCAATTATTCAATAATGGGCCCTGTGGACTTTCTTATTTCGGCCCAAATAAAGACACTAACGTCATCGTCATCGTCATCGTCTTCCAATTTGAGATGCCCTACAATCTCTCCCTGCTATCTTCTTCTTCTTTCGATTTAGTACAGAAGCTGCAGTTATCAATGCATTCCCTTTCGTTTCCATCTTCTTCTTGTGCCCGTCTACCTTCTCTGTCTGCCTTCGACTCTTCTCGTCTTCTCTCTTTGCCACTAAAGAAGCTAAATCGTCTTCAAAGTCCTAAACTTCTTTCATTCTCACAGTCTTATGTCTCTCGTTACAGAGCGTGTTCTGTTTCTTCAACTTCACCTCCAGAGGGTACAGTCTCCGTGGTTGATTTCCATGAGAAAGATTGGTCCTTTCTCGAATCTATGGAAATCGACTCTCCTGAACATAGCCAGAAGATCGAGAAGCTCATAGAGGCTGCAGAAATATCTGAATCCTCGAGGGTTTTGGTCTCAATCAGCTCAGAAGCATTCGTTGATCGTCTGGTGGAATCTTCACCTTCCCAGCTCTTGCTTATAGTCCATGACTCCCTTTTTGTGTTAGCCTGCGTCAAAGAAAAATACGACAAAGTCAAATGTTGGCAAGGAGAATTGATCTATGTTCCTGAGAAATGGTCTCCGTTAGACGTCGTGTTTCTCTACTTTCTTCCAGCTTTGCCTTTCGATCTCGACGAGGTGTTCAAGACACTGTCTCAACGTTGTTCCTCCGGTACAGTGTTCTGACCTTTCTCCATTCTTCTCGGTCTCTCTCTATCTCTTAGGCTAACACTTGTTGGTCTTAGTTTCTAACACAGTCCGGCCCAACACTTGTGACAGGTGCACGAATAGTAATCAGTCACCCGCAAGGTAGAGAAGGCTTAAAGCAGCAAAGGAAGGAGTTTTCAGATGTGGTCGTCTCTGATTTACCTGACGATTCCACATTGAGGAATGTTGCTAAGAAGCATTCGTTTGAATTAACCCAGTTTGTTGATGAACAGGGACTATACCTTGCTGTTCTAAAGTTCTCCAAACAATAGATTAAGTCAGAGAAAATTGTAGCTCTTCTGCTTTGAGATTATTTGTTTTCCTGTTGTGTTGTAATGAGATGCACCCAACAATGGGGAACTATTCATTTTGAGTAAATCAGAACCTTTGAAAAGAAAACGACTAAAAACTCTTGCAGAAATCTTTACATTAAATAAAAACAACCAGAGAAATTTCACTGCATTCCATGACGTCTAACATTCAAGAAATTGTATAAACCTTTTAGAAGATAGAAAACCTCAAGCTATTATTTGTCGCAAACAAGTTGTACTCTTCACCAACTGTGCTATCTTTCTCCTTGTTATTATTGCCGGTGGGATCACCAAAATCTCCTGAGAACTGCAAGGAGAAATCTCCCAAAATCCTATCTTTGGAGTGAGCAGGATTCGACTTACTTCCTGTAGACATAGCAACCGGCCCACCGAAGTGGAACAAAGAGAAGTTTTCATCACTATCAGTTTGGGGACCTCTGCTGCTTGGAGTGTCCATTGGAGAGATTCGGTTTAATTTCCTTTCCTCTGCTTCCTTCAGATAACTGTGTTCCAACGGCTCAAGAGTTTGAACTTGGTCCACAGTGTTCATTGTGTTGGTTTCAGCAAACGGATGGAAAACTGGAACTGATCCAGAACTGAAGAAAGGGGTTGCTGAATGATTCAATGGGGTCCCATACTGCACGCATAACGGGGACTCTCCATTCAGACTGTATCCAAGAGGACCTGTGTATACATAATGGTTAGGATGAGGGAATGGCATTAGTCCGTTGGTAGGAGCTGCAGGCCAAGAGACTGGAGCTTGATGATAGTAATTCATTGTTGAAGGAGCCTGGAAGACTGACAACGGTACACTCTGGTTAAGCATTTGGGGAAACATCATGCTTTGTGGCTGGGCCAGGTAGGAACCAGTATTAACATTGGGTATCATATTTTCCATGTTTTGGCTAGGAACTATCAATGGAGTTCCTGATAATTTACTTTCCCTCTTTTCAGCTGGAAGGTTTAACAAATTCTTAATCCTTGAAAGGTCTTTTTGATCAATACTCTTCTCTGTCTCTTTCTCCGTCATCTTCTCATGACAGTCAGGCATATCGTTTTCACTATCCACTACTTTCTCTCTTCCTTCAGAATGCTGACTGGCATCTTCAGAATCAGACATCGAGGAGGATTCAGTGTTTCCGTTGTTTGAAGAAGCCATATTGTTATCTCCTTCACTGAGACATGAAGAACAATTATCTGAACTGGAGGTTCTACTCATCATAGGATCTTTCGAGTACAGGTCATTCTTCGGTTTTATGTCAACTTCCATCTTCTTGCCTTCATTTGTTGGATTGTTAAAATACCCAGAACCCCTGCTGTTGTCACTAAAGATGGCATTACCCAACTTTTCTGCACCCTTGCATTGAGGCAGTGTATCATCAGTTGACTTCACAGCAGATTCAACATCTTTACTCCCTTCAGCCTTCAATGTTGAACATGTAACTGCTGATCCGTCAAAATTTGAGCTGTTACGTGAATGCTTCAGCTCCATGGAGTCCAAGACCTTTCTCACGTTTACTGGCTCCCTCATAGAAGGATTCTGATTGACGGCCACTTTACTTCTAACTCTTAATTCTCGACTGTAATCTGATTGAGTATTCCTATTGGCTCCGTTAACTGGCTTGGAGACATCCAGATCAGAGTCTGATTTGACTATGGTTTTGGGTTCTCCCATGCCTCTGTTAGATTCTACCTTTTTCCGGTATCCACTAATGGGTTTGTAATTGCAAGAGTGGTAATCGTACCTCTCACTACTGTTGTCTGAACACTGAAACTCCTCATGTGCCTTAAAGCTATTTGGGCTACCCCCAGCCTTCGAAGCATTTACTCTCAAATTTTTATTTGACCCATTAAAGTGCCTTGAAGACATCTCTAATCTATCATTACAGTATCTTGCCCCATCTCTACTGACAAAAGAAGCATTCACCGGATATCTGCGTTTATCTGACCACCTCAATGCATAATCAGGATGAGGTTCTTTATAGAATCTTGCTGTCTGATGAACAGGTCTCGTATTATCATTTGTAAAGCACCCGTTTTCATCTTCATAATCTATAACATCAGGACTATCACAATAGTGGGTTTCTGCTCTTGGAGAAGTGCAACCATCCAAGCAATCTCCATCTAGATCATCAGGAGAACCAGGTGGAGACAAATCAACATCTCCAGTTTCAATTCCTGACTCCTCGCAGCTTATTGTATTGTTCATTTCCTCATCAAGATTCAGGGACTCTTCTTCCTTTGACAAATTTGGCAGCATTGCTTTATCACTATATTTTGGGTTCTTCTGCTCTTTTTCTCGTTCTTTTTCCTTCAACCTCTCTTTTCTACGAATTTTTTTCTCCCTTTCTTTTGTTCTTTTCCTTTCTCTTCGCTCCTCTTCTTCACGCTTTTCTTCCTCTTCTTCCTCTAGAAGTTTTTTTCTGCAAGTGTTAAAGACAATGGAGTAGTTAGACAAATTAAGTGTAGAACTTCTTGTTAAATTCCGTAGATTGCCTGAAAAATCAAATCAAGATAGCAAACAAACCTGCTTCTCCAAGGTTACAATTTCCTTGCAGGCAATATGAACACGTTGCTCCAGTAATTTCGATGAAAGGCAGACAAATATACTGTGTGCATTTTGACGGGCTGTACCTTCCCTAAATGCCTTTTCAACCTAAGATAATATTATGAATAGATAGAAGTGAATACACCTAAATACAACAGAAAATAACAATCAATGGGATGTGACCTTCAAAGATTCTATAACAAACCTGCTCCTTGAAAATAACCGTTGCAGCATCTAGAAGAAACTCTCGAGCAAGTTCTGGACTCTTAGCGTGCTTTTGTGGACGCAAGCACTCACCATCAAGCTCATTCCCATCTTTGTCTATCAGGACTTCATCCTTACATAACAATAGAAACAAAGTGACAATATTTTAACAAGGAAATATCATATCTGCACTGTAACTATTTGAAGGCTTTCAGTCACAAAGCTTGTGGATCTTCAATTTACCTCTTCTTCCTCAGCCTCTTCAGCATGCTCAAAAAACATTCGAATGCATTCCCCTTTTTTAATTGAAACGAAGCCATCCCCAACCACAAGCCTGCAGTGAACGCACTGTTGGCCTCTCAATGCATGGGCTTTAACAGAAATCTCGGAGGAGCGGCCATTATTTTTAAATGCTCTGAGTGTAATGTAGCATTCATGTAATCCACGAAGGTCTAGGCCATTGGCTTGTGCACGCAAATCATTGCCGACATATTTGAACTCGAGGATATCAGATTCGCCTTCTTCAGTTCCAATAGCCCACTCAAAATGATGATATCCAGCATTCTCAGTAAAGTATTGACTCCAATCTGCTCGGACGGAATCAATGTCTACCTGAGAAATTGCAATTACACGACTCATTCTACCTAGCAATATAAGCCTCTCAGGTTTATTGATAAAATCTACTCTTGAAACCAGTGCTCTTGTAGAATATGATATAGGAATAGACAAAATAAGAGGAAAAGGTTAAGAAAGATAAAGACCTCATACTGAAAGGCTGTATCAGCAACACAAAACCACTCTGTACATCGTTGTTCTCTTTGCATCCGTTTAAGTTCCTTAAGCTCTTTAAACTCCCGAATAACATTTCTTCTGCAATCTCTACAAAACTTCTTGCAGTCGAATCTATAGTTTAAACGGTCAGCATGTTATTGAGGAAAGGAAAAAAGTCACAAGAACATATAACGAAGAAAAAGATACATAAAAAGTACGTAATGCATGCACTGACTTGATGGGCACATCCTCTGACTCTGAGCCAAAAAAAAACTAAGTCCATAATCATTTTTCCATTTAAAATATGGTAGTTTAAGTGGTAACAGTTCATTATACAATATACACCCTAATTGGAGAAACCAGATCATATCCAAACACTTTCTCAACTGAACTTGTGACAGAACATCCAATCATATTGAATCAGAAGATACAAACCTGTAAGTTAGTCTTTCAATAAAATCCTCGTCTTTCATCCTCAAAAGTGATTGTCTACTTTCCTCTTCAAGTGCGGACCAAAAATCCACTAATGTATCACAGGAGAGCCTTGTGGTATGCAAAGCACATGTTTCTCTTGTTCCATGACCTTTACCATAACCAGCCATCCCTTGACTTATCCATACCCGACCTCCACCACCACAAGCATCGGGATAAAGCAACTCGCGTTCCCTCTCTCGAGCACGGGCGCTTTCAAACACCTGCTAGAGCCAATAGATTAGCTAGCGAAACTGGACCAGCCGAGAATAGGGAAACCTTGGATGAACTTACAGTTTGAAGCCCTTTGAAAGATTTCGCATACAAATAGCAGTCAAGAAATGTGAGTGATCCATCGCGTGTTGTGGTGAGACCTCCCCATTGATGAACAGCGGGGTCTTGCAGCGCAACCTTACATCTGTTACTGACAGCTGATTTACAGTCAATTTGATCTTTCGAGGCTCCTGATCTGTTGCATCCTATCGATCCTCTTTGTTGCAAGGACCTCCCATACGAAACAATCTGCAAGAAGCCCTCAAGCAGCAGGCCATTGCATCTGGAACAGCACATGTTCTTGCGAGCTTGCTCAAACAGAGCCTGCTTGTCAATCCTGAGGAGCTCCAGCCTAGCTTTCGGTGAAAGCTCACTCCAGAACTGTATAAGAGTTCAAACGGATTGGATTCTGAGTGTAGTGAAATAACATCATGTTCATCGAGCTAGCTCACGATGTATCCAGATTATTTGATCTCATCGAGAAGGGTTTGATGGGCATTATCACAGAGTAAAAAAATATGTTAACAAGAAATTTCAACCCACGAATTAGCCTAAATATCATTCAAAAACACATATTCGGGTCTATCCTAAGTACACAGAAAATATAACTAAGATCTAAGACCAAAAAGTCTCTAGCAAATCAACCAAACTCATCATCAGAAGTACCTAAACACTCATTAACATATAGCTGAAACGCAGCGATCCAATTCAATTCCGAGAATCCAAAATCTCGAAACGACTAAAAAAAATTGGAGAGAGGTACCTTGTGTAACTGGTTGTAGCTGACTCCATCGACGTCATTGGACCAAAACCCAGAAGAGTAATGCTCATTCGTGTGTGCTAAACCCGGCATCTTTTTAAACTCGTCTGTGCTCATCGACCAATGATTCCATAATCACCTTCCCAAAGGACGCAGACCAAACGGAGAAGCGAGAATAAAAAATTCCGCCAAATCGGACTACGAAATCACCAAAAATCCAATCGGAATCGAGATCTATCGTACGACGAAATTGGGTAATCCTGATAACACCAATTACGATATTATTACCCGGGATTAGGTCTCTTCGAATGAGAAACGAAAGGAATCGAATCAAAATTGGATTGGATTGGAAACAGGGTTCTTCGGGAGATGACGATGAGATTTGCAGCTTAGTATATATTAGGGGAGAGACAGACTTGCTGCGTATAAAAGAGGGGACGGTTTGTTAAAAAGTTTTATTTTGAAAAAAAACCTAAAAATATATGCAGATAAATGTACTTTTCTCTAGTTACAAGTACGGACTTTCTTCACATTTGGGTAAAAAATACAGTATTTTTTATTTTTATTTTATAGGAGTAATGGGCTGATTGATATTAATACTAGGCCCTAATTAATATTTCTGAACAACGGATCCTAAACACCTTTCCTTTTTTTTGGGTCATATACATTTTTACATTTGTGGTTTCATACGGTAAAGGGAAATTGTGGGTCATGTGCAGATGTGTCGTCATAATGCTGTAATCGTCAGTTGTTTTATTCATGATCTTGAGATGTATGTGGTGATAGGGAGACTTATGAGACTACTAAAGATAGATAAACTTATAAGATTACTAAATTGCACATTTATAAAACATTAAACTCACATACTTTTGTATTTTTTTTGTTCTTATCGTGTAATAATAATATATACGATGAAATTAAAAGTTATATATCTCATTTCATATTGAGGCAGATGCCTCTAATTAATTCTTTTTTTTAAGAAAATGAAGGAAATATAGAATGGAAAATAGGAAAAGTATTAAATGGCGTCATAATCATATGCAAATAATTGAAAAATTAATTAACGACATAGAAATCTTTTGAATACACAATACAGTAACCTATTATTAATAGTTAAAAGCAATTTTTAAATTGAAGATAGAACATGATTATTTTCATATATGTGACTACTAGTTTTGTGTCTTTAATATAATTATGCAAAATTAAGTCCGAAAGAGGTATACAATCTATATAAAACTATTTAAAATATTTTATTGACAGAACTAAATATATATAACTATAAATTAGTTAAGAAAAATATCAAACATCTTTCTTTAATTAAAATCTGAAAACTATTTTACTATATCTTTTGTTGACTACTCAAAAAAGCAGAAGTTTTGATTCAAAATCGATCCAAGGCTTAGATACCAAAAAAAAAGAAAGGACTTTTAAAGAAGGAAAAATATAAGTTACATTCGATTAAATAACAACATCTTATAACCAATAATCGTAGTTATATATTTGAACAGAAAAGAGATAAAAAGACCCATAACAATAACAACAAAAACAAAGAGAAATGGTAAATTGTTTATTTAGGAAGAAGACTCAGGACCGGCCGGTTTAGAGTTAAGAAGAGGCTGAAGTGCCTTGACAACGATGGTCATGTTGGGTCGGAAGTCTGCCTCGTACTGAACACACAAGGCCGCCACAGCTGCCAACTGTTCGATAACCCACGATTAAAAGTCAATATTACAAAACCAAACCAAGTTAAACATCGATCATTGGTCATCAACTTAGAATTGATGTCCCTAGCATTCAATACGAGTCAGGGAAAAACGTATCTAATTGTATTCGCACACTCAAAACTTATTTGATTCTCAGTTTACACAAATGTTAGGAATTTAACACCGAAAATAAAGAAGAAACCTAAATTACTATATGATCGACACATATCAGTTTATTTACTGTCATTTAGTTTCGAATTTAAAATCCGTGGAACCTAGCATTCGTTTTTTTTCACAAACGAAATCTCTAAATGATCTACATGCAAATAGTTTTCTATTTAGTACTTGAAGGTCTATAAGTCATGATACCAATTATCAGCACATCTTATTACTATTTGCAAAAGAAAATGTAGAACGGGTAGAACGGACCTTGGCGACTGCTTTGGGAGGAAAGTCATTGTTAAGCTTAGGATCTATGCATTGTTTGACTTTGTCTTCACTTAGTCTCGGAGTTGCCTATAAAAGCAAGAGAAAAGTAAAAGAGTTCAATACTAATAACGATTGATATGGACCTCTCTTTCGAACATAGTTACTTTGACAATGTGTAGGTCCGTACCCAAGTAACAAGACTTTGTTGGCCTTTAGGCATGGTATGATCTACGGGTTTTCTTCCAGTCAAGAGCTCCAAAAGCACAACACCAAAACTATACACATCACTCTTCTGTGTTATCTGTCCCGTCATAGCATACCTAGACACAAGAATACTCTTACGTTATCAAGAGCAATCTGATTCTTATAAACGCATGCAAGTACTTAGGTTTACTAGTTCTAATATTCGGTTTAATTAATATATTTCTTTTGTGTCAAAACACCTTTTGTGTAAACTGTAAATGCAAATACGAAACACAAACATAATGTCTCATTACGAATGCGAATTCGCATATGCATTTACCAATTTACGGTTTCAAAAGAAGAGTTTGATAAAAACACTATGTATGAGATGGCATAAAGAGATGAATTAATGGGTTAATGGTACAATACTCTGGAGCGTGATATCCGAACGTTCCCAAGACACGAGTAGAGTGAAGCCTCGCAGCGGTATCGGAGGATGCGTTGGTCAAGTTGAAATCAGCCATTTTGGCCACAAAGTCATTAAACAACAAGAAATTGCTCGACCTTACGTCCCTGTGGACTATTGGTGGCTGGACCTTCTCGTGAAGGAACTCAAGCCCCTTGGCTGCTCCATACGCGATTTTGACCCTTTGGTTCCAGTTCAGCACCGGCCCTGGCTCAGCCCCTTGCACGCCCTTTCTCCCTAAAGATTCGATGCATATCATATATAGACATCATGAACTAAAATATGAGCAGTGAGAGTTCAATTTACGTACCGTGTAATACATCGTGTAAAGAACCTTTGGTAGCGAACTCGTAGATGAGAATACGGTTATTTGCTTCCAAGCAGTACCCCAACAACTCCACAAAATGTTCGTGTTTGAGCCGTGATACAACCGATAACTTGCCATTTTAATTAATAAAAATCAGTTACTAGTTAGGTTACAAAATACCATGAGAGTGATCTAATCAGGGATACGATTCACAAGAAAGATAGACTCTTGATAGGTTTTTAACCGATATGGAAAAGATATATGCCTGATTGGCATTTAACACCGTGGGACCAAACGAAAGAAGATTGGTAGATATTTGGCCTATAGGAAGTGAAAAGACTAGAAGCTTGATCAACCTTTTAGCCGATCGATTGGGAACTAAAATACATAGAACCTTGATAGATTTTTACCCTATTGGGAACATAAATATAGAAGTTTTATTTGATGTTAGCCTGGTGGGAGGGAAAAAAGATTGAATATTGATCGATTTTTCGGCCAAAATGGACCAAACCGAGACCTGGGAAATGAGCTGAAGGATCATCAGATTTGTGATATTAATGTGTACCTGTGAGGTGAAATCCGAGTCAGGTTCTTCAGAAGAGCTAGCGTCAAGCTTCTTGATAGCAACATCATCTCCTTTATACTTGCCGTAGAAGACACGTCCATAGGAACCTTCACCTATCAGTGCCTTGTTGCCGAAGTTACCTGCCATTCTGTTCAACTCATCCAATGCAACAGCTGGGATCTCTATCGGCAAAACCTTTGCAGGAGCTCCCGATCTTGGTGCGTTCGGATTCCTCGGCTCCCCTCTATTTCCGCCTATTGGCAAAAACGCAAAACGCAAAACGCTGGTGGTGAAACATATATATATATATATATAAAAGTAAGAACACAGAACACATAAACTCAGAAAGTTAGGGATTATACCGCCAAAATTGGGATTACCGGCCTTGTTAGGAGGCGCTGAATACTGGTTTGCGGGCGGACCAGCTGGTTCCTCATCCGCACCTCCGCAACAGAACATGTTTTCAGATCTTTCGCCAACACTTGTGTTTTGTCTTATTCTTGTGTTTCGATTCTGTTTCTGTCAATCTCTGTTTGTTCTATTAATAACATATTGAAAATGTGTATTACTTATGCATATCTTTCCTATGTTTATGAATCTAAATTCATTTGTATAATCGATTTGAAACAACAAAAATGCAGAACGTTAACGAAGATCATATCACGATTATGATAACGCGGGAAGAAAGAGGGAAACAAAACCTTAAAGAATCATTGATGGTAAAAGAAGATCGAAGAAATTAGTGATTGTTACCTCGATTCTGCCATTAAACAACCCCAGAAAATAATGATGATGATAAGAGTGAGTACTTCAGAAAACCACAAACGATCTGTTTCTAGGAAGTTTGAATAAAAGTACGTTTGATTTCTGAGAAAAAACCAACGATTCTGGATTTTTTTTTCTTTTGGAAATCTGAAAGTTTGATGAAAAAGAAATAAATTTTCCTATTTGGGTTTCTCAGAATTTTTTTGTAAGTCTCTCTGTGTTCTCTGTTCCGCGTTAAAGTCGGGAGATAAAAAACACATTGACATATTAATTTTGTTATTAACTTAATTTAATATTAACCAACGTAGGAAATGTCAAGTGTTGCCTTCACGTCTTGCACGTCCTCTCCGAACCATACTACTAATCATTCATATATTTCTAAATTATAAAAGTTGTAACACATCATTTGGTTGAATTTCATAAATTATCAAATGAAATTGAAAAGCTCTCAAATCCAACAACTTTCAAATGAAACCACTTTTACTTAAGGTTTAATTTCCTTGTAGAAAATCATCTTTCAGTGACCAAGTAAGATGATGACGAAGACAAGAAGAGTTATTGTGAATCTTACTTTATGAAAAAATAAGACAAAATCAATTTTTGATACAAGAACAGAACCAAAAATAAAGCTCGTCTTTCTTTGTCTCTGTTTTTCCAACAAATCAGGAAAATTACAAGACAAGAGTTTTGTAAATATTGCAAACAACAGAATATTTCAACCCGATCATGGGAGATTTTCATCTCACAGCTACTGAACAAAACATTTGAAGAAAACCTCAGAAAACTTGTGCCATATGGTGAAGAAGAAAGCTCTCGAGACTCCTATGTACATCATCCGTTTCATTTCCAATCAAAATCATCATCAGAGAGCTTATTTCGTTCTTCTCATCGTTTTGGCATTGGCATCATGAGTCACCGTTATCATCAGCTATTCTTCTTTCCAAATTCGTCCCGTGACTCGCAACTTGAGCTCTTCTTTGTCACTGCCCGAAAAGTACAAAGCCAAGTTTCTAGGGATGATTAGTCCATCCTGACTATCGCGGACTTTCCTGTGACTGTCTCTGATGCTCCTGGGAATCCCTTGCCATGTCAGTTTACGGCTGTGAGCTCCAACTTCCAAGCTGTAACTGAACTTCTTAGCCTCGTTCTCGTCTCCCATGAAGCGTAGAAACGCCATGTACACCGGTGCCATCCCCAGTTGAAACGCCTCAAAGTGTAAGCAGAATTGTCTTCCGAAACAGTTAAAGACCTAAAAAGACATCAGATGAAAGTAGTGAGAACGTAAGTTCATCTTCTTACATCTGGATTTGGCTTAGAGAAAATCAACATAGGGTATCAACAGTGGATGCAAAATTGAAAAGAAACAATGAACCTCATCTTTGATCATCAAACCTGTGCTAAGGGAAAGGTATGGCAAACACTATGTAATATGGGCAATGAATTCTAAAACATGACAACAAAACATCACAAAATAGATTTTAATAATGAATAGATAGCAGCTACAAGAGAATGCACAAATATAGAATTACCGTAAGCATCCATGTAGCATTCTCAACCTCGTGCGGATTTGACTTCACATAGCGGTGGTTGAAGGTGCAACCATCATGCATATCGACTTTATGATCATCTTTGAGATGGTCAACAAGGGTTGGAATATCCCCCGTCACTGAACACTCAGAACCAGCGTAAGGACAGTTGTAAGATCGAAACCTGCAATGCTGCTCGTGCTTGAGCTTGCTGTAGTACGGGAAAATGTCATGACACCCTAAATTTTGGTATCGGCATGGAACTTCCAATGATTCTGCAACCTTCTCAAGAGCCAAGCATCTTATGTTGCCAAGCTCATAACGGCATGTTGGGCATGTGTTCTGCACTCTCAGTTTGCAGCTTGAACACAATGTGTGTCCATTCGGGCACTGTATGGAAGTAACAAAAATAGATGTCAAAAAATAAATATATAAGGAAAAAATAATTGACGTGCCATATTTTACAAATCAGGACGAAGAACATAAATGACTACCAGAAAAAGAAAAAGTGACTCACCTGATGAATTGGAGGATACATCAGATTTGTACAAACCAAACATTCGAGGAGCTCATAAACACCATTGCTCGAATGGATCCCATATTTTCCAATTGAGCCACTACCTGATTTTGCAGGTTTGTTATTAGCCTCCACTTTAGAGGTCTTAACCTCATAATCTAGACCTGTCGAGTTAGATTCTAGGGCTTCTTTCAAAGCACTGCCACCAGGAGCCATAGAGCTTCCAAACCTAACCAAGACTTTCTTTATTTCTATTAGAGATCAAGTAAAATCCCCTTATCCTCTCTTGTGGCAGTTGATATACTCCTTTTGGATCTTTGTTCTTCTGCGGGAAAAGAAGCAATGGCCAATGTAAGCTTTATATACATCAGAAGGAAAAAATAACAGTTCACCAAAAAACCTTGAAAAAAATGTAATAAATGTTATCATAGGCAAGCAAGTAACATGTTGTTCAAAAATTGAGGAGAAGTAGGTTAGGAGGTAGATACTTGGTTCACTTGATCAAGTTTCTTCCTTTATTTTCGGAAAACAGGATCAACAGTCTCTTAACAGGACACCATATTGCAAATCAAGTCTTGTACGGTCGGTCCAACCTTATAAAACTGAGCAGCCACTTCGTTTGGAGAAAAAAGGTTAGCCTTGGGAACAATTGTGACTGAGCTCATTCCCAGTCAATTGAAAATTGCCAACATCATTGTTTCCCCGAGCCCGTGTCGTCTCTATGTCAGGTTTCTTGGTTCTTCGCAATCCTTTCAAAGTGCTAAAAGAATAAAAACAAGGGACAAGTCAGGCTTTGATTGTTATCTTTGCTTCAAAGAGAAACTCACAACATGCCTCATGCTATGAACAATGTGCTAAAGCTTACAATTACACTATATTACCAGTTACAGTAACGGCCACACGCTAGCAAACCCACTAGACAGAAAAAGTAGGATCTTTCAGATGAAATCATATGTTCTTTTTGTTTTGTTTTGTTTGCAGGACATACTTATCTCAATCTAACAAGACAAAAGAGAAAGAGACACAATCCAAGTAGAAGAACAAACATCAGAAGGATATATTGTGTGACCTAATAATAACACATAAATTGTAACAAAAGATCTCAAACATGGAGGCAAAACAAAAAAGCTCAAAATTTAAATGAATACCAAATTCTGAATTTTGAAATCAAATAAGTTGGGCTACAGACCAAATTGAAGCTGAACTAAAAAAAAACAAGGATTCAAATATGCCTTTTAAGATTTAGATTATCACCTTGAATGGAAAAATGCAACACATAAACCCAAAACCTATATCTCAAATCCTTGGCTCCTGATATTTCTCGATTCAGATATAAACCTCATTTTTAGACCCAGAGAAGAAAAACCCCAAATTTGGAATAAAGAAGAAAAACTTTACCCCTTCGAAAGAAATTTTTCAGGCGTGGCGGTAGCGTACGAGCTCTCGAGGTCTTGTCGCAATGAAGAGATTGAAGAGAAAAAATTGAGGCTCGATGAAGAAGAAACGCGGATTAGCAAGATACGAAATTAAGACGGCAGGAGATGGAGATAGTTGTGTCCTGTCTTGTTGTTGGTATCGAGATGAAAGCCATTAATGGTTTTGCTCTGTTTTATCTTTATTACACTTTTTTTGAAATGCGAATCACAAATATTCACCAAGGTTTGTTACTTTTTTGGCTCATTTTTTTTCTTTCTATATAAACAAGTCTTCTTAAAATCAGATTTTCTGAGATTCATTCTATCTATAGAAATTAGTTCTGTTTTGATTGGATTCGAATATTTACACAGATGTAAATTACTGTTGTATCTATATCAATATATTTTTAATTATATATTATCAAATGGAAACATATAAAATTCATTAGGATAGGAAGAAAAACAGGTGTGGTAAGAAATAAGTAGCATTTCCAATACATATATAATGTGGCAAAAATAAAATAAAAATCAATAGTAGGAAGAATAATAAAGATAAATCCGGTTTACCGTGTTCAATGGGTATTCGCTTCACAAAATTATATAACAAATAATATAGATTCAATTTTTTTAAAATAGTAAGTTTTTGAATGATAGTTTCAAAAATTATTTGAAAATGTACATTTGCTCTTATTCTACCGAAAAAATAATAGTAATATTAAGTTACAATAAACTAGCCAGAAGTAAAAATCAGTTCGTAGTTGGATTTTGTTTCATCATTTTATGCCAGGTCAATCCTAAACAATGATATAAGCTACTACTACCGAACAAAAGTGTAGGCTTTTGATGTTTTTAGCTTCAAACTATTCAAATCATAAACGATGATATAAGCCTCCACTTTTGTTTCTGTTTATGTATAAAAGAAGTCTTTTAATTCGAATTAAATCAAACTTTTGGACAACAAAGAGCAAGAAAGTTACGGTACACCAATCCAAATTTTAATGGCTTTCTCGAGTTCGTGCATGAAACCGCGGGACATGGTAAACCCCACACAGAAATATTTAATATATATTTTCTTTGATGTTTTTAGCTTGAAACAATTCGCTCTCTTATGATTAAAAGAAAAATACTGTTTGTTTAAGGAAAAAACATCGTCGCCTGAGAGATTCGAACTCTCGCGGGAAAATCCCATGTACTTAGCAGGCACACGCCTTAACCACTCGGCCAAAGCGACTTGTTCTTTAGGCAGCATGAATAATTATTATATAGATCTCTAGAGAAGTCAACAACCTAGTTCATAATCTATTTACCAGATTGAAAAATAGGTGTTGGAGTAGCATAAATCAGAACAGATTTATAGTATTCTATAAGCAGTTGAATATATTATTAATCTCTGACTCAATAACCCTCCCTAATGCATAAACCAGAGATACCAAAATTCAAAATTAAAAAAAACTAAACCAAGACAATTAAATAGCAGCTTTCAACTAGAGATCATCATCCTAGCTTCCTCTTTCTTCTTCCACTGCCCATGTAAGTCAGAAAGCATTCTAAGCCAATCTCCTTCTCCTCCTCAGTGGACGAGAATCCGCACTGTCTACATCAGAGACTCTCGAACCGTTCTCACGTGGTCTTCTCACAGACGAAGAAGTCGAAACAGTCACCATAGAATCAATCTCAGCTGCAGTACTATCAACTTGACTCTCCGAGTTTATTACACCTATTATGCTTGAGAACGAATCTCTGTCTTCAACACCAACACTAGGAATCGTGTTTTGCTCTTGGTTCGTCCCCAATGTATCTGTCATCAAATAAGCATCCACTAATCTTTCAGCAGAGGTCAACACAGGAGAAAACGACATCCTCCCAGCTCTCTGTGTCTGTATCTGTCTCCGGAATGACATAGAACGAGAGGAGGCTCTCAGGTGTCCGCTTTCCCCTTCATTTTCGGAGGCAATGTTTGAGATCAGACCGATATCGCTAATATCATATAACGGTGCATCCAATGCTTCACTAGACTGGTTCTGTTCTGCTCTAACTCCTCTCGAAGTCATAAACCGATTAAGAAATGGTCTGGGGCGTCTTTCTCCTGTACTAGATTCCCTTTCTAGCCTATCCTGTAAATGTCTAATCACTTCCGTTGCCATATAACCTGACCTCTCAAGTGCAGTCCTCAGACTCTCCATGCGCCTTGCTTGGGGTCTTGAAGGGATCTTGGTATCTAAATTCTCTTCAGATTCTCTTTTGTTGTTCCCACGGCCATAGATTGGAGTCAAGGTTTTCGGGGATACCTCCCCTTTGCAAACCGGGCATTCCTTTGCCTCTGAAACCTGTAGCCAGCGGTAAAGGCAAGACCAGCAGTATAGATGACCACAATTGGTGACAACTGGATCCTTGGACAAGTCCAAACATATATAACAATCAAAAAAGCTCCCGTCGTTTCCAACGCTCTTCTCAATAACCTTTTTCTCCTCAGTTAAATTGTCTTCTTCCATCACTTTGTTTCCATTCTCGCACTTTTTTGAGTCCTCACTGACTCTTTCTCCACCAGCTAAGCTTCCCTCACTAGCTGGCAAGGCAGCTCCATTTGCAGAACTGACCATTAGCTGACTCAATTCTATCGCCGAGCTATGCGTCTCCGCAAGAATCGGAAGAATATCAATCTGTCTGAAACGTGGCCTGTGCCGTGTCTCAAACCTTCTCAGAGATTCAGGGTCTCTATTAAAAGGTCCATTAGCCCAATAAGACAAATCCGCAGCAGCATTATTCGTTGCTTGCTCGAGACTGACCACAGGGTCAGGACCCAGATTCAAATCGAGGTTCACTGTGTTAGAAGTCTCCTCCCCCATCAATAAACAAAAACGGACTCCTTTGGATCTTTGGACTTTGTTTAACCTGCATGAAAATGAAACCATAAAATCAACATAATATCATATGGTTCACAGGGCGTTGGAGCAAACAAGTTCTTACACAACATCACAAACATAGGAGAAAGAACACACAAAAGTTGAAAATCAAAGAACAGATCCTTGGTGGATTTCATAACATTAACTTCACCACTTGATGATGATATACAATTTCCAATATATAAAAATTGATCCAAAACGCGAATAGCAGAAGGGAGAGAATGAAAGATTACCGAGAAGAACTGAAGCTGCGGACGAACAAAAACGAGGATTACACAGGTAATAACAGAGACAGAATTAGACGAAGACGATTGTCTTGTGTCTTATTCGTATCGATGAAAGCCATTATTCCATTACCCGAGCACACAACCATGGATCTCGAAAGCACATTTGTTCGGCATAATCACGAAAAATCCCCAATTCTGAAACCCTAATTCGCAAAATCCCCGTATGAAAAACCCCAGATTGAAAAAAAATATTGGAGAAAACCCAAAGCTCTTGCCTTTCAAACAGATAACCCTCTGGAAAGTGAAATCACCGTATAAAAAACCGAAATTGAGGCAAATTGAGCAAAGAAGAAACGAAAGAGAATTGTGCAAATTGTGCAAAACAATCACGACCTCGGAAAAAGGGTAAACAAGGAAGAGAATTGTGTCAATTGGGTGACGATCAGCTCACGAGAGGTTACTGTTGAGAACTCGTCAGCGAGCTTTGGACCTTCCGATTCGTCAATGGAATTCACCTTCTTTCGGTACGATCAAATCTTGTGTCAAAACAAAACAAAATAGGAGGAGGCTCTGTATTATATAATCAGTCAGGAAGAGAGAGCGAATCTCCTGTGCTCCGGTTTACGTTAATGACGTAATGTTTTATATCACACGGCCACGATAATACCTTCCCGTTACCGGACGGTCAGGATTGGTTGTGCTGCAGTCTCTTTGACCAGATTACATATACAATTTTGGCTTTTTTCGTTAATATACACTTTATTTTCTTACCAAAAATTTAATGATGAATCACAACTATTTAAAATTTGGTATAATTAATTCTTTTGATAAGATGTGAATATAAAATATAGCTAATACCTTTCCGTAGATAAGCATTTAAAATAAAGTAATAACCATGTCCATAAGCAAATATATGGAATAGTGATTGTATTTTTAGTTAGATATAAAAAATAAAACTGGTTAAATTTCTTCATGATAAATGAGTTTTGATAATTTGTGAAGGATGCAGATCTTGATATATTAGAGGAAAAAAATTGGGTAGAATTACTAAAATTCCACCACTTAAAATGAATTTACATGAGATTTTTCCATCAGCCAAATAAGTTTATAGTGTTATTTCTTACTAATTTTTTTTCTCCATAATTTATGTTTGTATTTTTGGATAAAACCGATATTTTTCTTCATAAATATGGCCAAAGTAGTAAACAACAATATTTGGAGTATTAATATAACCAAACTCTCCCCACAATCAACATGATGAATGTAACCAAAAGCATGCAAATATTGTATACAAGGACGAACCGTGGCTGAGACAGGACTCTCACATCGGAGGCTCGGAGCAATCAAGACTCCTCTCAAACCACTGATCACGAGCTCTGCGACATCGTTAAAAAAAGCCTACACAACATATGCATGACGTACGACAAGCTGGCAAGAGGCACGTAAAACAACTCAAGCAAGGACTGATTAAGTAGCGTGTCAAAGATACGAAAACATTGATGAACATGTACACTTAATCAGACAAAAGCAGAGATTATTTATATTTACCGACAACCCAATAAACCTTGAAAATCTTACATACATCATCTTTGAAGGATGGGTCGGTTCAGATCCTTCATCACAATTTTAAACGAGTCAATGTCTCGTTCAGCTAGATCAAATATGGTAGTGTGCGTAAATTGCTTGAAAACATAAACATACTCCCAACTCTAAACCGTTCGTTTTTTTCACAACGGATGTCTCAACAACTAAACTATCGTATATATATAAAATTTTGAATGACAAGAAAAAATGCACATATAT
Organism: Schrenkiella parvula; assembly: GCA_000218505.1. Taxonomy (NCBI): domain Eukaryota; kingdom Viridiplantae; phylum Streptophyta; class Magnoliopsida; order Brassicales; family Brassicaceae; genus Schrenkiella; species Schrenkiella parvula. The sequence goes on along the minus strand of CM001190.1, from coordinate 8,040,100 downwards.
TATTGAGAAATTCATAAATGGAAAGAAGTACTTGAATGAACGAGGCGCACGTTAAGACGTCAAGGCGTGTTTTTTGCTATCCTACACCTGCACAATAAGGAAGATAACAAAAATAAAACTGTTTTGTCGATTTTTGGCTTAATGTGACACATGACAGCCCATTCCCACCTATTACTGTGAGGGATGCGAGTGCAACATTGTCGTTCCTCTCTTTTCTTATTATTGTTGATTTTTGTAATACTAATTAAACAAATATAATACAATCTCTCTTCATTGATAAAACAAATGTTACCATGCTTCACATGACAAACATGATATGCTTAGTTTATATATGGGATATGTATTATATGGTCACTTTATAAGTATATACTGCGAACGATCTGTTGAAACTCGATCTATCTTTTTGACAGAGATAAAAGAATGAATAGTCCGAGTTAGCTAGAAAGTATTGTCCTTCTTGACTCTTGTACTTTGCGAGAGATAATGGGGAAAATAGAGAAACAAAAAACAAAGAGGGTGACAAACGGAAGAAAACAAAAGTCAGGGGGTCGTTATGAATGAAAAAGAATTAAAAAACAAGGGACCCCACCCATGAAAGCCTAAGGATAAAACTTCTCTCCCCCACCCACTCCCTCTCGTCCAAGCTGGCATCGATGAGAAAGAGAGAGAAACCACCGATTACCTCCTCTCCCGGTTTCCCCGCACGTGCGCCATCAACTCTCCACGTGCCTCCTTCCCACAATTCTCTCTTTAAACCAAAAAAATAAAAATGGCAAAACACAACGCAAAACTAGACATGAAAATTCAAATATTAAGTTGGGATTCTGTCGGATAGTTCAGATTTCAGATATTTTGGTATTAAAAATTTAGGTTTATATCGGGTATTTTTAAATTTCGATTTAGATTCAAACCGGTTTATATCTGTTTTTTTTGTATCAGTACATATCTAAAATTATTTTAAAAATATCTAAATCACCAAAAAAATAATTAATATATTCAGATTTATAATTATAATTTTAGATATCCAGATTATTATAAATTTATAAGTATTAATATAATTAATAATTTTTGGATATATATTTATATTTCAAATATTTCAAGAAATTTATATATCATGGTGTTGATTTTCAGTGTTTAATTTGTTTTTTTTTGTCAATTAGGTGATTTGGACCAAAACTGTTAATTCTAAAATAAGCAGAATATATCAAATATTCTATCCTGTAAAATCTTTAATTATGCTTTGATCCTGAACTAGTTAACGACATGCATGTGTTGTTGTTTCCAATAGGATATGAGTCCGGAAAGGATACAAATCTGCGCTTAGAATTTGTTCTGAAGACAACGGGATGAAACATATATACATTATTTGGCTTTTAAATCGTAAAAAAATGTACAGAACACCTAATTCCTAAACCACAATGGTTAATATAGTCACATAAGTTTCAGGTCATTACATTCTGTCGTAAATTATAAGTTTCAACCACTAGTCCACTAGACCAAAGATGTATAATTGCTAATTAGAAGAAAAAAATATTTTCTTTACAAGAAGATGTAATATTTAGATATGTCCAAATGCAAGCGCAAGAAAACCACGAACCTCTCAATGTCTACAGCTTAACTATTTGCTCTTTGCATTGTTTTTAACCATTGCCATTCAAATATACAAACATTTGTCTTACCGGTTATATTATATTTTTTATTTCATAATAAATACATAAATGTATATATATAATAGAATGGTCTACTAATCTCAGTCATTCATACGTGGACTCTTTCTCTCTCAATTACTACTAACTTGCTTTTTGGGTGCAACAACAATTAAAAAGCTAGAGAGAGAGAAGAGAGCATTACCAAGAACAACACAACACCACAAAGCCTTCTCCTTTCTTTTTTTTTTCCAAGTCCGTGTTAACAAAAAAAAATATTACTCTTTGTTCCTTCTTTATATCTGGGTTTATTTACACTACAGTACTTCTTTGGTGCAAACACAAAATCAAAAGATTTGAAGAGAGAACCAAAAAAAAAAGTGAGAATCTTTCTCTCCCGATGAGGATCCGGAAACGACAAGTGCCTCTTCCTCTTTCATCTCTATTACCTGTTCCTCTGTCAGATCTCTACTTTAACCGCTCACCGACGGCCACCGCTCGATACTTTTGCGGCGAGGATAGAGATGGAGTATATATATATATATATATATTGTCAAATTTTTAATTGATATATATATATTTATATTTATGGATTTTATATAATAAATGATATACTGCATTTTCTTTAGTACTAATTTAACAATGTAGACATTACAATACAAATTTTCGATCCTTAAGGCATTATTGAAACAAAAAAGGCTTTCATATGTTTTCGTTAGTTTATGGTTGAATTCACGATCAATATATACGGTATATATCATATATAACATCAATATAAAAAATAATTGTATCGTATCTCAATATTCTCGTTAATTTTAGCTGGTTTCGTTTTAACATTTATATTCATTATCAAATTTGGATTTCTAAGGGGTCTAGTAGCTAGTCGTTTTTCAGATACCGAATAAATAAACAAAAATATTAGGGCCTTGAATGATGTAGAATATACTATTCGTTAATTACGTACTTGGTGACATGTGCAAACATCTAATCTTGGTCGAAATTAATTAGAGATTTTCCATCGTTTTATGCACACATTAAAAGGTTTTTATATTCATGAAACAATAATAGATAATAATAACATTACCACCAATCCCTAACAAACGGAGGAAACCACGGTGAAGCAATAATAAAAATAAGTTATATCTTCCAAGATTTGGATTTAGTTAAACGCTAGCTACAAAATAAGTTATATCTTCCAAGATTTGGATTTTTTTAGATCCATGTAAAAATTCTTTGAGATATACCATGAGTTATGTGATTATTAACACGACGTTTCTGTGGAATGATTTGGAGCTAATTAATAGTATTAGTGTAATTTATATTTTGAAAAGATACAATAATGCGGCTAGAAAAGTGGGTATAACTTTAGTTTGGTGTATTCTGATTTGTTTGTTAATATTCTGATGTATGGTGGGGATCGATAACGTAGTTTAATTAGGTACGGCTTTGGTATTATTAAAAAAAATTAGACTATTTTAGCTGAAATCACCAATATCCTTAATTAGATAGGACAGTGTTCTCCATAACACAAACATAAAGTTTGCCACTTAAAGTAAATCTCCCCCATAAGGTTTAATAACCTAATGATATTCACCACTTGTGTTGTGTCGCAAAGAGATCACGACTTCTGTTTGATTTAATTGGTTTGTAATTAATTTGTATCTTTCTTCAACAGTTAAGAAGTTAAAATCTAGACGCAATACTAAGCATATAATATACTCTTCCGAATTAAATTAAGTATCAATTTTGACAAATATTTTTGTTTTGAAATATGTGATTTTTAGTTAATTTATCTCATTTTGCTTAATTAGACCGAAACTCCAATAATCTAGGATCTTTGATAGACCAATTAACTAAACTAAATGGTTATGATATTATGATAAAACTACTTAAACTTAATTTGAAAAGAATGGGGTATATATATGTCTACATAAGCAAGTAAGTTTAACTGAAATGTTAATGTTATTTTGTTTGGGTTGCAACTTGGAAGACTAATGTTTGCAAATGGATATTTAATTGTAATTGGCGGTTCGTAGGAATCTAATGATTACACCTAATAATTTGGACATGGAGAAATTATAAAAGAGATTACTTTAATAAACAAAACAAGAGATACGGCGACTTCGTTGGTCAAACCTCAAGTAGTTGACTTTCTGAAATTCAACGCCGCTTCCTTTCAAACTTTCTGTAAGTTTTCATCATCCACTAATTTCCCTTTAAATTGCACATTAAGAAAAAAAAATTATTAACCAATCAAAACAACTCAGACTTGGAACAATTCAAAGTCAGAGAAACCTTACTATAACTAGCATGATCCAAACACACAAGATTTGCTAAATCAAAGTAGTGATCGATCAATGGAGTACAAACATTTCAGCCATCCACACATTCTAAAACTTCAACAGATTCAGTCAAATACAATGATGTGTGGGACGCGTGATGAAGGAAATACAGTGAACGCTGAATGTATTCCTCGTCAGTTTTTAGAGACAGGACAGACGCAACAACCAGCTGAAACATCAGAGCAAGTGGACGATCCAGCTTTGAGGCAACACCTTGAACATCAGAAGCTTCAGCTTCAGCTGCAGCTCGATATTAGTTCTGCTCTCGCAAATGTGATGGTTTCCTGAAATCTCAGTTGTTTCGTTTGAAGTATTTTTGTGCTGCTGCTTTGTTGTCTTTGTCAGTTTGTTTGGGTTGATGCATTACAATTGCACGCAAAACTTGGAATTCTCTTTGTTCTGAAGTGCTCTGGTCTGAATAAAAATTCTATCTTTTGGTTTTTCTTTCTTTCTTTGAAACCTGATAGTAACAACTAACAGTGACATGGTAGTATTTACACAAAGATTGATCAAAATGTTTTGCATCCACATTTGAATTTTTCCTTTTACAGTTGGGGCAACTGAAACCAGAAACATAAAAACTTTGTTCAGCCATAATATCTGAAATGAGACACCTAAAAAGGAAACAATTATCTTCTGTCATTTCTTTTCTCATCTGTCCAAGGAGTCTCTTACAGGGGCAACTTCATTTTTCCTTTCCTTTAGTCTACAACGAGGTGCCAAGTGATAATACACGGCATACAAGAATGAATCAAATCCAGAAGCCGCTCCTGTAAGCTGTGGAGAAAAATCACTCTCAGATTCGTTTCCATCATAAGGACAAAGTCTCTATGAACTGAAATCATAAAGAGGAATATTTTTCCTGGAGGATTCATCATCTGAGGAAGTTTATTAGACCGAGTACACATATTTAGAGAGGAAGGATTTTTAAACCTCGATTCATGGCTGCAAATGGTAATCAAGAGTAAACGCGCGAATATCTGAAGGACTACTTCCAGGCCTGAGAAAGAACAAAGCACATAAATCAGTCACATTAAACTATAAGGTGAAACCGTAAATAATATCTCTCAAACAACCACTCCAAACACACCGGGATATTAATTGGAACGCACTTTTTATTTATGGTACCATAGTGAAACTTTAGTTTCCCTTTTTTTAGATCTTCCAAGTACTGCGGAAAAAAAAACCAAGCATGTTTTTCAGAAATCTAGTGAATGGAGACCGGAGAGAGTATGCGATTCTTCTATGTCCATTTTCTCACCAAATTTAAGGTAACATATATAGATGAAAAAGCCAAGGAATCAAACGGTATCTCGTCTAGTGCAAAAAAGACGGCACTCCAATGACTCAGGACCAGGCGCAAAATCCAGGTTCTTCAGTTTTGCTAAGAAGATAACATACGTCTGCTCCATAAAATAAGTAGCCATATAAGTACAAAATTGATATGAAGAAGGAAGAAAAAGAAACTAGGGATGTTTTTGTATATATATATATATATTTTACTTGGCCAATAAGAGGAATATCGAGCTGCGCAAATGGTGAACTAACTTCAACAGTAGCTCCTGCTTCTTCCCAAGTTTCCCTCATTGCTCCTTCTGCAGCTGACTCTCCAACTTCTAGATAACCAGCAGGAAGAGTCCTGCGTACCCAAAAGATCCATCTTTTGCTCATGTAACTTCACAAACAACACTACAACACTAGTAAAGCTCACATTTTGGTGTTGTTTTAAGACTGATTTTGTTCTCAAATCATAAAGAGGACAAGGTTTTATATGTGTATATACCATAGACCGTGGGAAGGTTGAATGTTACGCTTGCAAAGTAAAACCTTTTCTTCATACTCGATAAGGCAACCCACAACCTGCAATTTCACAGAAGAACCTTATAATCAAAGAAATCATGATGACACAAAACAAATTGTTCATAGAATCAAAACAATACCATCTTAGGATTCTGGTAAGCGATTCTGCTGCAATGTGTGCAAATGGCTCTCAGTTTCTCTTCTCCGTCAGGTATCTCGTGCTTCGTAGGCCCTCCACACCATTGACAGAACTTTATCTTACGAACATCGCCCTGAAACAACAAAACATCACTGAAGAAGGGACAGAAAAAAACTAAAAGATCTTCCCACTAGATGATTAACACTCACAGCTGATTGAACAGAGACAGAAGTCGGAGAATTGGGAACTGGGTCGGACCCGGGAAGTGAGGAAGACATTCGGGTCGGGTTGAAGCAGAAGATTCTCCGAGGAGAGGTCGAAGTGAGAGAGGAGGAGAACGTGGAGGGATTGAGAGGATTTATAGATGTAGAGATGAAAGAGACGCTCGAGGAGGACTTGCGGGTCTTGGTCAATCTCTGTGAGAGGATGGTTAACCCTGATGACCAACCCAGGATCTGGACGGCCTTGAGCATTATACGCACGGCGTTTCACCGGAACTTTTTCAAATCCCGCACAATCTGGGTTTTTTCGGTCGCGAGTTCCGGCGTCAATAACTGTTCTCCGTCCCTGGCCAATCAATTTCGTCAGGAAAATTTGACATTTGAGGAGAGATATATCATCAGAGACATGATTTGTTGAATGAAAAGCAGAAAATCCGGTATTATTATCCAAATTATTGGTTTCACTTGGTAAGAGCACAAAACCGGTTTAATTTTACCCAGTCTCTGACTAAATTAACCGGTTAAGACACGGAAGCAGGAGTGAGAGAGATCAACAGAACACACATCACTTGTTGTAATTGTAAACTCTAGAGAAAAAAAAACTATTTCGATTTAAGAAGATTCACAGGATAATACATAGCATTGCTTGGATCCTGTCGTATATTGGTTAATCATGGTCAGAAACTCATGATGAAAACATCTTTTTTTTTGTTATAAAAAATCTCTTTTTTTGTGAAAATAAGAAATCTCTTAAGTAATGGTAAAAACATATATAACTTTTTAACTATTCACCCTCCTCTGCGTTTAAGAAAGCTTAGTTGACTGTAGCTTTTCGATTAAAGATTGATAAGCCTTTTCATCGAATCGAAATTTCGAGTTCCTAGAGTTAGTAGAACTATAGCAATCTTCTTCTTCTTTTTCCTTTTCATCAAATCGAAATTTCGATCTCCATGAGTTCCTAGAGTTAGTAGAACTATAGCCATCTTCTTCTTCTTTTTTGTCTTGTTCTTCCTCTTCTTCTTCTTTGTCATAATATCGATATTTCGATCTCCATGAGTTCCTAGAGTAATCAGAAAACCATGAAGGATGATACCACCATCGACGCTCGTCCTCTTCATAGATTGAATAATCGAAACCTCGCGGTACACCAAATAAGGATCGGTATACGAAATCAAAGTCTTTATAGTCGTAACAGAATTTGCCTGCGCAAAATGGAACACATGTTTTGTAATACGAGTATTGTATCAAACAAAGAAAAGCACCTTCTGATTCAACAAATAAGCACTTACTTTTACGTGGTACTCTTGGAGCCCTGCTTTCTATTATTAAGGTTTTCTTTGGCTTCATTGGCTTTTTTGGCGGGCTAATGTTTAATTACACCGAGAGCATTAAGATGTACTTAAGTCATGAACAAGAGACATAACTCTAGCGCTAAAGATGTCACTTTGATTAAGAGAGCATATAAGCTGTTTGTTGTTTGTGTTTTCGTCAAGTTTAACCTCAAAAAGTTTCAAACTTTACAAAGCAATGCAAGAAAGAAAAAATTAAGAAACCAGCAAAAAAAGCACAAGAAGTGACAAATAGCCATTAGATGAAATAATGAAGGGCTTAACTAAACATTTTTTTTAGCAATACATGCTTGTTAATTAATTTGCCATCATAATTCTCATGTACTTCTTCTCTTTCGCGTTTAAGATCTTCCACAGCACGACGTATTTTTTCTTGATGCTCCCTCAAAAACTTCTTGGGTCTCTTGATCTTCTTAGCATTTGATTTCTGCCAGAAATTTTAAAAACCAAAAAAATCAAGAGCTGTATATATTCACACCTGTTCAAACTCTTATCTAAAACACTAAAGAAACACAATTTTGTTCTTTCTCAATCTGTATTCAAAATCTAGAAAGAATGGGTAAATATGAATTAATCTAGATATAACCACGGAACTAGAAGATGAGGAACGACGTTTGCGTTCCAAGACGGGAGTAGAATGAAAAAACGCAGTTTTCAGGAGAGGAAAATAGCTTTGCGGTCTGAATATCGCTGCTTTAGTAGTTGCGGCGATCATCTCTCCAAGATCTCTTAGAGAGTAATAGTACACAACATTGCTTCTTAATCGAATTATGTAACTCGACAAGAGTTTTAGAAGTAGAAAAGAGGAGAAAGAAAGAAAAAAAGCATATTTCCCTTTTTTATTTTATATAAAAAGCAGATAAAAAACAGAGAATGGAAAGTTCACTCATTTTTTTTGCTTGATCTCCAAGGACTGTCCATAAATGATAATCAACTTGTTGAGCCTCGAACCGGAGAGAAAATTGGTAAATCATATTTTTATTCATTCACTCTGACAAATCACTTGTAACTGGTTCAAAGACAAATCGACGCAAGGCGAAAGCAGAGGTGAGGTACAAATATACATCACTTTAGTAGTACATTTGGAAAGTTTAGTAATAAACAAAGGGCATTGTTTTGGATACTGTATTTTTTTTGCTTTAAAATGAAGAAATTTGATTAATATTACGAAAATATCTCTAAGTAATCAAACACTATCTAACTCTTTTAATTTTAGTTCACTGCTAGCTTTTCGCATAAAGATTGATAAGCCACACTGCAGAGCTTGAACTTTGCTTCAGCCGCCTCCTGTTTTGATACAATCACAAATTCAAGAACACATAGGACAAAGAAGATTTAAAATGAAGGCGATCTTATTGGTTACCTTGGTAGACCCTTGATGACGATCTGGATGCCACTTTAATGCACAAGTCCGATATCTGATATACCCACAAAAAGAAAAAATGGATTTGATGTTAAGTGGTGAGAAGATGAATGTATGGTTAGCTTTTGTTTGTTGAAATTGCTGAAGTGAAGTACTCACGCATGTTTGACGTCTTCAAGGTTTAATGGACCCGAAGGACTCAGGCCAAGTGCTTGTCTATGAGAAGCTTGGTTTGGCTCAGACTCAGAATCGCTGGATTCCGTTGAAGTATAGCCATCTTCTTCTTCTTCATCATATGTTCGATACTTGGATCTCGAAGACCTCTTAGAGTTGTTGGAAAACCTTGAAGACTGATGCCGCCATCGAGGTTCATCATCTTCATAAGTAAATGAAAAAGAGAAACCTCGAGATCCACCAAATGCACTTCGGAATACGTAGTCAGTGTCAAACTCCTCATCAACTTCGCAAAAATCAAAATGCCCTATACAGTGGACAAAGTGTTTTAGTAAGAGCTGTAGCAAACAAACAAAAAAAACTGCATCAGCAGATTCTTCAAAATGACAATCCAGAGCCAAGCACTGAATAGTTATAAAAGCTTAATACAGGAGAGGTCACAAGCCGAAGAACTGAGTCCATGATGACCCAGGAATCTCTATAATTGGGTAAGCTAATACATGAAGCTCAAGGCCTTTCCAAGACCAAGTCTCAACCAGGAGTTACTGAGCCAAACCAGCTTGAAGCCAAAAAATAACATTTACAAAATGCATTGGACTGCCTTTACTTACATTCTCTAGCATTAGCATGGATGACTAACAATTTACACTTTACAGATGAAGCTAGATCTTGACTGTAGAAGCAGTGAATAAGCTACGTGCCTACAGATTTTCCTACATAAATAGTGTAGTTTATTGACGAAAAGCAGAGCTAAGACGTTCACTTACTTGGGCCCCAACTCTGAGAGCCGTGTTTGCCATTCCATTTTCCTTTGGGTTCCTTGGCGTACTGTTTTTTGAACCACGAGTTTCGCTTCCGTGAGGAGGGCTCATCATCAACAAACTCATCATGCCAGCTCTGTAATCAAAATGTTAACCGCAGCTCTGAGAGCTTTACAGTGACAATCCCAAATTGACATGCACAAGAGACTAAACCAAGACAACACACTTTGCATTTCCCTTTCAATAGCCCCAGACTCTTTTACCTTTGAATTATACAATTTTCAGTATGGACTAGCTAAAACGTTACTTAAGATCACATAAGGTGGTTGTGTGTGTTTTCTTCAAGAAGCTCAATCGGTAAACAAAACCATTTTCTCAAAATAATGAAAGCGGAGAGCAACAAATGCATAGAAAAAACAGATGAGACCAACAAACCGAGCAGAAAAAAATGATGGCACAGACAGATGAGAAAATACCGTAAACATGTTTGCTGCGAAAGCATTCACATTACGCAATAATTCTTGCTTTTCCCTCATTCTTCTGTACCTCTTCTTGTGAACATTTGATTTCTGCAGATAAACAGAACCGAAAATCAGAAGATATTATTATATCCACCTGGTTCTAACTCCAAACACTAGTAAAATGGTCGCAATCTAGACAAGTAAACCTCTAGAGTCCCAACATTTTGTCTGCAATTAAAGAAAAGCCAGATTTTCAATCTACCTAACAAAAGCTAAAAAAACATGGTCATCGATCCATATCAACTATCTAGATAAACAGACCAAAACAACGAAAAGGGAATGATAAAGCACGAAACTTTAGCTGGCGAATTAACAAAAAACTTTGCGGAAAAAGTAAAAGGGTGAGAGAGATAGATACTGACCGAATCCCAGGATGTGCGACGTTTGCGTTCCAAGACGGGGGTGGAATGAAAAAACGTAGTTTTCAGGTGAGAAGATAAGCTTTGTGGCCTGAGAATCGCAGCTTTAATGGCGGCGTTCATCTCTGTGAGATTCGGAGAGAAAAAGGTTGCGTCTTTCGGCGTTTTGCAAAGGAAGAAGAAAACCAAAAGCCGATGAGAGGCGAGATGGTGATGTGACTCGGGCTTGACTCAGTCGGTCGAACCGCAATAAGGAATATACTTCGCTGGTGGTATTCAATATTTACCGCCGGTAAAAAATAATATATATAAGCGAAGGAAAAAAATTACATTTTTCTTTTTCTTTTTCAACTGTGTTATTTTTCTCTGCCTCACGAATAAAGTTAATACACCCGTAAATTGTGTGAAACCACTTGGAAATTAGAATATACGATTATTTTGTGCTATTAATTCTTCTATTTCCGATCGGATTTGTTTTCTTTTTTTTACCGGTCCGGTGTTGTTTCCGACCACCGATTTATTTTACTTGTTACGTTCTCGCCACTAAAGTATAATTGTATCATTCTGCTTCACTTTTTCAACTTTACTATCTTTAGTATATGCACTTGAATACATTTGAAATCTTCGGTACTTGATGTAATTATTATATATTGTATTAAGAAGTTATATAGTTTATTTAAATTGTAAATTATTTTTTCTTAAATTTAGTGATTTTGACCATGATGCTGAATTGCTGATAATAGACCGATAGTCGGATATGAATAATTTACTATTTAGAATGTATAATATACTCCACTGATTCATATCTGGATAATCAGTCTCAACATGGATCCAGTCTAATTCTGGATTCTGATATTTTGAAATTTTTGGATATTCTAAATCGTTCCACCCCTAAATTATAAATAATAAATTAATTGTAAAAAATAAAAAAATTTCAAATCAATATTTTAAAATATGAAATTTAACTATAATCATAAAGATTCTAAATCCAAATTAAATCAAAGATAACTTTTTAATCTTTTTAAAAAAATCAAAATTACAAGTATTGCATCCTTAACTTCAATTGAACACATGTGACTTTTGGTATTTGATAATATTTTATTAATAAAATTTTATTTTTATTGGTTTGGCACAATCATTGTAATTATTATAAGTTTAGGTTATAGGTTATTAGTTTTTATTGTAATAATAAGTTTTAAATGAATTATCCACTAGTTTGAATATTTGATACTTGTTTTATTTATTTTTTTCTATAACATATGTCTAATTTATTTATGTTAAGTTATCTTAAATCATTCATCAAGAGATAGATTTACTTTGAAAATTCAGATATCAAAAAAAGTTATGTAATAAGAAACTAACAAAATTAATTAACTTTAAATTAGTATAAGAAATATATCAAGTAAACTATCACATTATACATGGTTTTGATTGTTTTGCAGGTTCCACATGTCAAGTAATTCAAAACAAGATATATGCTATTCATATAGCCTAAAGTATTTTGGGTTAATTCAATTCTGTTTTCAATAAATTAAAGCTAATTAAGTTTTTGTAAGGTAAGATGTAGATATTTTTTGTTACATTCATTCTCATTACAATTTTATTAGATTTTTTGTTTTAGCTAAAAATATAAACAAGAATCTGAAGTTTCATGCGTGTGGGAGACGCTTCTCTTTCCATGCAATCATATAAACGTAACAAAGCGGCCCGATTTTTGTCAAACACATTACTTTTGGCGAGACGAGAGGAAGAAGAAGAACACTGAGAGATATCTTTTTTTATAAAGTAAGAAAAAGATAGTTCCTCTTAATAAGACTTTGGCTCTCTTTATCATTCCATTTTTAGATCTTAGTTTCTGAGTTTTATTGTTGAACAAAAAAATAAAGATAAACAAAAATTCTGAGTTTCATCATTTTAATCTTTTCAAAAAACATTGTCATTTTTTCAATCATTTCCATGAACAACAAAAAAAAAATTATATTTTATGTTAATTTTTTTTTGATGTGTAACATCCGGTATATGGTGTCTCGTGATCTTAGAATTAATATTCAATAAGATGTTAATTGCTTGGAATTAGCTTGATTTCTACTTATTTTTCCAAGTATTTGTGATTTAATTTTTGTTTTCAAGTTCTGTTCTGTTATTACTGCGTTATAACTTCTTAAAATTTTTGAAAAATTGTTGAATTATTCTCTAGAATATGTCGGAATTCGGAGATGACATGGTCCCTTTCGTGTGTGATAATGGAACTGGAATGGTCAAGGTAAGAAGATAATTAAAACACTCTTTTATTACCCCGCAAAGTTATGGCTGCTTCTAACGCAATATATGCAAAAAACAAATCATCATATTATTGAATTATAAATAATTTTTCTTTCAGTTTTTTGTTTCTCACAAACGAAGGTATATCTTGTTCTTACCGTTTACGATTATAATAAACAAAATCTAATTTTCGTAAGATACTTCCCGTTTCGCATGAATTTAGAAAAATAAACACCAAAATACAAACAAAGAAAACAAGATGCATATTGTAATGATTGGTAAAACGTTTTGAAGGCGGGATACGCTGGATTCGCTGCACCAAAAGCTGTGTTTCCAAGCATAGTTGGTCGCCCTCGACACATGGGAGTGATGCTTGGAATGAATGAGAAGAAGTCCTTTGTGGGAGACGAAGCTCAAGCCAGGAGAGGTATTCTAACACTTAAATACCCAATCGAGCATGGTATCGTTAACAATTGGGATGACATGGAGATGGTTTGGCACCATACTTTTTACGATGAGCTACGTGTGGCTCCTGAAGAACATCCTGTGCTTCTCACTGAAGCTCCTCTAAACCCAAAAGCCAACCGTGAGAAAATGACTCAGATCATGTTTGAGGCTTTTGATACTCCTATGATATACATTGCCATTCAAGCCGTTCTCTCTCTCTATGCCAGTGGTCGTACCACAGGTAAAGACAATATTTTTATATTTCAAATGATTGAAATGATTGATGAGGTCTCTTATTCTGTTGATTATTATTCTAGGTATTGTGTTGGATTCAGGAGATGGTGTAAGCCACACAGTTCCGATCTACGAAGGTTACTCACTTCCACACGCGATCTTGCGTCTAAACCTAGCAGGCCGTGACCTAACCGAGTACCTCACGAAAATAATGATGGAACGTGGCTACACCTACACGACATCTGCCGAGCGTGAGATCGTCCGGGACATCAAAGAGAAACTCGGTTACATAGCTGTCGACTTCGAGCAAGAAATGGAGAAGGCTACTGCAAGCGCGGCAATCAATAGAACCTACGAGCTTCCTGATGGTCAAGTGATCACGATAGGAGCCGAGATATTCAGGTGTCCTGAGGTTCTGTTCAAGCCGTCTTTGGTCGGGATGGAAACTTGTTGGTATTCATGAGACGACTTTCAACTCGATCATGAAGTGTGATGTCGATATAAGGAGGGATTTGTATGCAAACACTGTGTTGAGCGGTGGCACGACGATGTTCCCCGGGATTGCTGATAGGATGAGCAAAGCGATCACTGCGCTTGCACCAGCTGGTATGAAGGTTAAAATTGTGGCTCCTTCAGAGAGGAAGTATAGTGTTTGGGTGGGAGGCTCTATTTTGGCTTCTTTAAGCTCCTTTCAACAGGTAAATTATTATGATATATTATAGTTTTTAGTTAAGTTAATGTGATTTTGTTGTAATATAAAGTTGTGATGTATATATGCAGAAATGGATTACTAAAGCTGAGTATGACGAAAACGGAGCGGCGATTGTTCACAGAAAATGCTTCTAATTAAATTTTAAAAAGAAAAAAAACATGTCAAACATAAGAGAAATAGAATAGAGAACATGAAAAAGTAAAAAAATAAAAGACTCCTTTTAACTGAGCTCCAAAGGGTCCCGTGTGGGGTTACACTTTGGACATATTCATGTTTTTGTTTTTCATTCATGTTTTTGTTTGTCATTCATGTTTTATGCATTATTAATCATATTGTAAAATTCTCTTTTAGTGTCTGTCAATATAAATTACAACCCATAAAACTTAAAATTTGGATGGAATCTTTTTTTTTGTCAACAATTTGGATGGAATCTTTGCAAGATAAAAACACAGGCTCCAACCTTACAAGAATTAATCTAGCTAACAACAGTATTATCACCATGAAAGTGATTTGACTTGAAGTGTTGAGTTTAAATTAAAGAAAAAAACAAGATGAAGAAGATGTAAATACAAAATGGTAGTAACATGAGAATAATAGCACAAATGAATGTAAAATAGCGAGTTAAAACGTTGGGAAATTCACGTTTAAGAATTACAAAATAGAAAATAAAAAAAGATCAAAGTTGCAGAAGCTTAAACGACATCGTTGATGAGACGTCTGTGTCTGTTATAATGCTTCTCGATGAAAACTCGAGAAGCTCCTTCCATTGTTTTACGCCATGTCTGAAGCAAAACGAGCAGAGTAGAGAAAAAAAGTTTTAATCTTAACGAATAAAAGAAAATTGGAGCTTTATATATGTCGATTTGATTGTATTACCTTGCCGATAGTTCTGACGAGAGACTTGTTCCTGAGATGTGATTTTCCTGAAGCAATCTGCCGGAGAAACAGAGATCGCCGTTTACTCGCCGGAGCAAGCAAGAGCCGTTTTCTCTCCGCCAAGCCAGTAGTAGTGTTGCTTTCGACGTCAACGCCGTTTTCTCGTGAATTCGTCGTGGCTGCAGATTTCCTCCGTCGCTTCGTTGACTTGGTTGACTCGTCGACGTCGTCAGGATCGGCGAACTTACGGAGCAACTCCTCGGAGGACTTCCGATTCACGTGCTGGATTTGTGTCGAGTTAGCTTCTGTGACAACAACAAGATCCATCGAGAGAAATAAAGAGTAAAAGGAGAGGATTAGAGAGTAGAAGAAGAAGAAGAAGAAGAAGAAGCTAATTGTGGTTATAAAGGAAAAAGGTTGAAGAAAATGCGGGCAAATGGACCGTTGGGGAATAATGGAGAAATATATAATGTTGATGAGCTTTTCAATTTATTAGTGCAATAAGTGTGAATATAGCCGTTGCGTGAAATTCTGTGTACTACTTTCTTTTTATTTTATGATACATCTTTCACGTTCGTCATGCCAATGACGACGACAAACATTTGGTCGGTCCTTTTTGTCCTTTATGCCACACATTACAAAAAAAAAAGATTGAGAAGTTAAACAAATGCAAAACAAGCCAATTTCTTTCGTTCAGCACAAATCTTAGGTCACAATAAAGTCGAATGAGAATATGACCAATACAATAATACATCAAAAAATGTTTACTCTCGTTAATAAAAAAAAAGGGGGGAGCTATTACTCAAGAAAATACATCTGGTTAGAACTTGGTGGAGATTAAGATTTTACAGCAACTCAGTGTTTGTGATTAACTTATCTGAATGCTAAAGCTACGAGTATGACATTCCAGATTCCTTAGGTTCACCTGCAAAAAACAACATGGTGACTTTGAGGTATGAAATAAAAAAGGATTCAAATGAGGACAATCTCTGCTTAAATTTCAACTCACTGCAACAGCAACTCCGGTCTCGCAGAATTTTGGAATGCAGATCAACCGGACCAGCTGACCTTCTGAACCTGCAACATTAATATTACCCAACAAACTTAGAGCATTGTTTGACCCCAAAAAATAAGTTACTATTGTGTTCTTATATGAGGAAATTGTACCTTTTACCAAACGGTTGTCATATTTATCTTGATTCCCAACGAAGTAGACATGAGGGCAAGTTTCAATCAAGAAAGGGTCTCTGTCGGTGAAAGGATAACAACCTATACACAAGTGAATCAAAACCAATGGAATTTGTTCCTTTTATTTTTCTTGAGGGCTTGGTTCCAAAAAGTAAATTTTGCTGGGGGGAAGATGAATTCTTACCGAGTGTATTAGGTGCAGTCGGAGCAAGATGTCTCCACCTCAGGGTTCTTTCGACAAAATCAAGCTTGCTTTCAGCCTCCGAGTACTTGTCAAGGTCATCGATGTTCTGACCAGAAGTTCCAAGAAATCTGCAAAAAATGTCAAAAGACCCCACAGGTTTTAGCTCAGACAACGAACTGCAGTTAAGAGATTGTGTCATTTATGTATAGAAACCATACCTGATATTATCGACATCAAAGGAGTGAGGATTTGTACATGATCTGAAGGTGTTATAAGGTGCTGATCCAGGGAAAAGGCATCTGTTCAGAGGCTGAACAAAAGAAAGGGACTATATATCAGATTTCTCAATACAAATTTCGGCTTTTGAGTGTTTGTTATGTAATTGCGAACCTGCTGAGGTAATGCGAAGTTAGCTGGATCATTCAGGCCTGGCATAATATCTACTGAAACTCCTGCAGCTATCTAAAAACCATCCACAGACACAAACAAGAATTTGAATTTTCATCTCAATCGAATCGATAAGACACACGTGGATCTGGCTTTAACTGACCTGATTTAACATGATATCAAGCTCTTTGATGGGCTCATACAGTGTTGATTGATCTTTCAAGGCCAAGTTCTGCAGAAGTCAACCAATAAAGATCATAACTGAGGTAGAATATTGAAGCTGTATCTGAGAAAATATATCAGCAAGGAAATTTATGAGTACCTGTCCGGTTAAAAGTTTTCGGGGAAATTCAACAGAGTTTCCAGCAATTACCACATGAACTATCTGCGCAGCAATGTCTAGTTCCTGTTCAAACCAATATAATTTTACATTAGAAACTAAAGGAAGAAAAATATGGAAGAACTTAAAAGTTAAAAGATTTTAACCTCATCATTTCCGACATGCCCAGTTATATGGTCAACAAGAAGCTGAAATAGCAGAGGATTGGACGAATTGCTTCCAATGCACAGGCCCGACAATAGCAAAACGTATTTATCTTCCTCTGCAGAAGAAGATAGATGTATTATAAGAGATTGCTTTGAGATATGATGATGAGCCATGAGGTTAGCAAAAGAAAAAGAATATAGCCAGACTTACTTAGATCCAAAGGCCGCTCTATCTGAGGTGGTAAACCAGCTTCTAGTACATCTTCCACAAAGAATTCACCAGCACTAGTTTCCTTCCCGTGCAATGCAACAACAACACCTATAATTCTCTAATGCATCATTATCCATTTTCTCAAAGTATCCATTGGTTAAGAGACATTAAGCTCGCTACCGCAACTCAGACATGTGTTACATTATAACAAACACAACACTTATACAGCAAAGAACAGTGACACAATCCATTTGCGTACCTGTCACATATATTGCAGGTGAAAGAGCAGAGCCGCCAAGCTTAACTCTCCCACTCTCGTCTTCTAGGATCAGATTATCATCAGGGTGCATAAAGTTATGAGGTTTAACAAGCGGAGTAACTGATCTCTGCATTGTGTTTTAACATACTTTCAGATATTTGAGTGCTAAATTTAAATCTAGACATAGCGGGAAAAAAACCCAGTAGAGTTTATATACCAACGAACCTCTTTAGAATATTCATCAAGAACGCAAGGTTTAAGCTTCATGTGTTTGAACAAGGTTCCTACAATTATGCATTCCTTTCCTTCTTCAATTCCCAAGACCTTGCAAACTGCAAACACAAATAATGCCTTTAAATTTTCAAAATCAGATCTGTAAATCAAACACCCACAAAACTAATACTACCAATCTATCTTAACTCTTAACAAAAGTTAGCAAAACCCCTAAAAATACTACTTATTCCACCAAATTATGTCAACCTATCACCACACGCAACGAAAATCGGAAATTTATCTCCTTTCTTGAGTTAAGCAAAGCAAAGCTCTCTCACCAGGCAAATGGGGTTTCCAGGTAGGGGCAAGCGAGTAGAGAAGAGTTCTCATGAGATGAAGACGAGCAAAGTAAATCTGACTGTATTGCTGTCCTCTGTACATCTCCTTTTGTATCTCGAACCTATCATCCTGCTTCCATTGAAAAGAAAAACACTGAATCACAATTTCAAACCCTAGCCTGCGCACACAGAAAGCACAAAAAGTCGACCAAACAATGTCTTTCGCTCGAAGTAAAACACAGAAAACAGAGAAAGTGGGCTTCGAACCAGGCAACCGTAATCGGATTGCTTCCGTTCGTGAGTCTTCTCGGAGTCGATTTCCATGGATTCCATGGCGGGAAAACAAGCAGGGATTGAGAAAAAGTTTCAACTTTGGCACTTATCGACGAAGAGAGTCTTCTTCATTTATCAGAGAAGTAAAAGGGAATTTATTTAAACCGGAAACAGACCGGTTTAACCAGCAAATTAGACTAACGGTTAAAAAAACTTCTTTTTGAAGAGGTAACAAGAGAAAACTCCTACCTACTACAGTACTACTACTCATTTCCTGAGGTTGATTCGCAGCATTAATTCTCAATCTTTCGTTTTATTGCTTATGTCTCTTTTGCCTTCTTCTTCCATGTCGTTGATACACGGTTCGATTTCCGGGTCGTCTGCGGTCCGATTGAGCTTTTCAAATTCAATGCCACCGTCGAGAATTTCTGTAGTTGTTCCGATGGTGAAAGGTTGGAGGAGGAATTCGTGCCGGAGAAGGGTTCTAAGAGCAATGGTGCAGGAAGCAGTTCAAGGGTCTCCTTCGGTTTACGCCAGAGAAATGGAGAGGCTTTCTGCTAAGGAATCGCTGCTTCTCGCTGTAAAAAATACTCTCACCGTTTAGGACTTCAATTACTTCGTTGATACAGAATATGATTGTTTAGATTTTCAATTCTCAAATTGGGTCTCCTTTACTATCTCCGTCTTAGGCTGATTGATACATAAATGGTGAAAAGTTAGGTGAATTTTGGTACTTTTCATCGATTGGGATTCTGAGTAATAATCAGCTGTTATGATCAAGATATCATATAAAAGCGAGAGATTTTCATCTAATATATTACACTACGCATTTGCTTACAATCAATTTTATCAGTTCCAGCTAGATGATGCATCATGTTTCAAGCGCAGTCCAGATTTCTTACATATAGGAAGAGCTCTGTGTTTTGATCTCTGAAGTATCAACTCTTTGTTGTCCTGAAACTATCTAATGTACAGTTGAAGGATGCTGGAGGCTTTGAGGCTTTAGTTACAGGGAAAACAACAAATATGCAAAGGATCGATGTGAATGAGAGGATAACGAGTCTAGAGCGGCTTAATCCTACTCCCAGACCAACTACGTATGCGCTTCTTTAATTTTTTTTTGGTTACGATTTTGCTTCGGTGTTAGGGGAAAAAGTCATTCGTTAACTGGTTCATATAGCTTTCCAGGTCTCCTTGTTTCGAAGGCCGATGGAGTTTCGAGTGGTTTGGGTCTGGAAGCCCTGGTCTACTCGCTGCTCGGGTTATATTCGAGTCAGTACTTTCCTACTTGTCATTTTGTCAGCCTAAAAGCTCACCATGGTTGTTCAAACTTTTTTTGAAGTGTTTTGCTATCTGTTCGTGTTGTTTCAGGAGGTTTCCTTCAACGTTGGCGAGTCTATCAAGAATGGAGATACTGATTAAGGATGCTAACGCAATGGCGACCGCAAATATCAAATTTCTGAACTCGGTAATATGCTGTAATACTTTCAAAGGTTGTCTATGTAAATAACACTGAGTCACAGAAGAGGTTTCTCAACGTAGTAAAAAGTTGCAGATAGAAAGCAAAATCGTTCTCTCATCGAAATTAACTGTTGAGGGACCTCTGAGATTGAAAGAAGAATATGTAGAAGGTATGCTTGAATCCCCAACAGTCATTGAAGAAGCAGTTCCTGAACAGCTTAAAGGGGCGTTGGGTCAAGCCACCACAACATTGCAGCAGCTTCCTGCTCTTATCAAGGATACTTTATCTAGTGGTCTAAGAATTCCTTTGAGTAAGCTACTTGTTCATTATATATACATAACCGTTTTACTCTCACATGTTCAGTGAACCATCTACTTGTTATCTGCTTCAGGTGGATCCTTCGAAAGATTCTTCATGATATCTTATCTTGACGAGGAGATTCTTGTAAGTCTATTCTACATTTCGTTTAAAGCTCATGCTCGTATAAGTCCATGGAAGCGAGATCTTCGTTAAGACTGGTCAAAACTGGCTAATTCGTCACACTAACCAAGTTTTATCTGCTTTTTTCTTTTTTTTCTTGCTTCTTTCGTAGATAGTAAGAGATACTTCAGGAGTGCCTGAAGTTCTAACGAGGTTGGAAACACCGTCATCAAACGTTGTAGAAACTCTTTGAATACAATATAGTTAGATGTCACTAGCCATTGTTCGTTTGTTCCTTCTGCATTATTACATGAACCAACCACCAAGTTGTGTCGGCAAATGATTAAAGTGAATAACTTTTACCTTGAAACATCTTCTTGTTTTTTTTTCTTTCTTCAAATCTTCCAAAGTTTGCCAACTTCTTAGAGATTTTTTGTTTTGATTTACCTTATTAAACTCATTCTCTGTGACAGATGGCTCATATTATTTTTTTCAGTGGAGATATAATGGCTATTTAATCAAATATGTGATGTGTGGTTCCATCCATCATCATCAATGAATCATCGAATCAACAACATAAAACACATGTAATGTATACACGAAAGAGATTTGTAACGCTGTCTCCAAAAACATGAGATTTATAAATCCAAAGCAAGTCCACGAAGCCCTCTCTAAGGCTCTAACCAAATCCTCCAGTTAGTGTCGCTGATTTTTCTATTGAATTCTAAACGTTTGATTTGTTCAAAACACCCAACAAATTAGTTACCGTTTCGATATTCAAACATATATGTTTTTCTTTTTCTTGTTACAAAAAGAAAAATATATTTCTACTGAAGTTAAGAGTAGCCATATCATATTTACTTTACAGTAGATTGATGTTGCTTTTATAATTATAGAAATAACAACAGTTTCTATTCACATCTCTCTCCATTCTGGTAAGCATGAATAAATTTATTATATAATAACCAACAGAAGTGAAGAAAGTCTTATTGAGGCCCCTCTGGATCAGATTGCCAATAGTGAGTAAAAAAAATAAAAAATAATTGGGCCGAGTTAAGTAAGAGGTTAATAATTGGGCCGAGTTGAAGAATATTTCGAAAAACAACATTATCAATAGGTTCATATCGTATTAAGATAAAAGTTTTGATAAAAGAAACGCTACATAATCTCATTCGCCTAAATAATCAAATAGAATGATGGCAAAGAAAGAAACATCCATAAAACATTCATATATTATGTTCAAATCGAAGGCGGAACAATTTTAGCTTTTTTTTTGTATTCTCTCTGTGGTTTAATGGCTAAGCCGGAAAACGACGACAAGAAACAAACATGGGGAACATGGGAAGAGCTTCTCCTCGCCTGCGCCGTACATCGGCACGGTACCGAATCATGGAGCTCCGTTTCCGCCGAAATCCAGAAACGGAGTCCCAATCTCTGCTCCCTAACCGCCTCCACCTGCCGCCACAAGTACTTCGACCTCAAGCGGCGGTTCTCCCATGAAATTGCTTTACAAGGATCCGACAAGTTAGAATCCGTCGCCGAGATCTCAACCGTTCCTTGGCTCGAGGAGCTAAGGAGGCTCCGAGTGGATGAGCTCCGTCGCCAAGTCGAACAATATGATCTATCCATCTCGTAAATTCCATCGACTATACTTCTTCCTTGGTGTATAGATTCGGAAATTACCTCAGATTTTCTTTTTCGTGATGCAGGTCCTTGCAATCGAAGGTGAAGAGATTGGAAGAAGAGAGAGAGATGAGCTTAGATGAGCCCGACACGAAAATTGAGAATTCAGATCTAGATAAAATCGTGGCGAAGGCAGAGCTCCGCTGGGAATCGGATTGCCACTCCGGTGAACCGGTCTCCATGCCGCCTGTTCTATTAGTGAAAGAATCGATTTCCCCAGATCCGATAGACAATAGCCCTGGAACCGAATCGGTGAACGTGAAGAGCGAAGAGGAAAAGGCCGGAGTCGTCGACGGGGGAGAAGGTAAGGTTACCGGAGAGGATTCGTGCAGAGGGAGCTGCGAGAGCGTGGAGAAGGAATCGGCGGCTAATTCGGAGAGAGTTGAATCGGGGAGAGGGACCGAGTTGACTGAGTCGATGGCCGAGTCGGAGGGAGGAGCGAACGGTGAAGAGGAAGAATGGAAGGAGACTAGTGACGTGCAGAGCTCGGCGAGCTTGCCGAGAAAGGGAACGTCGGAACTGGATAACGAGGATCAATCGCCGAGCGCCAAAGACTTCCCCGTCGAATCTCAGCCGTCGATTAGTTTCGTCGAGATTCTTCTGTCTCAGCCCTGTGGCTCCCACTTTTCGCGCCGACTCGAAACCCAGGTGAAAATTGAAATTCGATTTTTTTGTTTTCAAAAGCTTTTAGATATTTTTTTAAAAAACCTTGATTATATTCACCTTTAATTATAATATAATCTTTTATTTTATAAAAGAACCTTATACTATAAAAACTCGCTAATTTATTCTAAAAATGAGAATATGCTTTGTATAACTATATAGTACATTTCGTCAACAAATAATATTTATTTGTTATACACAACTAAAAACTGAATCTTAAGTATTCGGGTGTCGTTTTTTTATTTTCAGTCAGGAAATTAAAGAATCATCACCACCAATCTCTGTTAAATAATTAAAAAATATTTTAGTTGCTAATACACGAGTTTATTAAGAAACACGTGGGCGTGTTTGATTGGGTCATCAAATGGCCTTTTGGGTTCTTTGACCGGTTGGAACGTACCCACGTCGATATACTTTAAACATAAAGCCAAAATTATATATATCTTCTTTTTTTTTCCTGCATTGTTCTAAAATGGCTTTGCGTTTCTGTTTGAAGTTACAGGAAACACCAGAGTACGGTAAGATAATTAGACAGCACGTAGATTTTAAGATAATTCAGAAGCGGGTCAAAGAAAGCTGCTACAAAAGCTCGACGAGCAAGTTGTTTCGTGATTTGCTTCTACTTATCAATAATGCCAAAGTCTTTTATCACAAGGGTTCTTCTGAGTTTAACTCTGCAGAGCACCTTCACCAACTCGTCAAGAAACAGATGACTACTACTCTCAAGAGACCTAGAGAGATCTCACCAGCAAAAGAGAAGTCCTTGGAGTTAGTTGCATTTAAAGATGCTGTTGTTGCAGTCTCTTCAAAGCCGATTTCACAGAAACCAAGAATGTCTGTCCCTATTATAGCTTGTCGAAGACGTAGTTCTTTGGCTGCTAAACCTTTGGTATCACCCTCTGGGGCTGACAAGAAAAGCAAGAAAACAGATCAAGTGTTTAATGATGAGAAGCCAGTTTCAGGTAAGGATGAAACCTCTGGAAAAGATGATGAAACTCTGATTTCGAAGAAGACGACGAGAGGAAAAACCTCCTCGGGTAAAAGGGTAGCAATCAGGAACGTCAAGAACCATGATTCCAGTTTGAATGTTGATGATGATAGCAAAGGGAGAGTTTCCAGTGAGGTCAAGAAAACTGATGAAGAGAAAAAGGGTAATAACAACAGTAACAAAAGTGGTAGCTCGAAAAAGAAAAGCGCTGCGAGTTTTCTCAAGAGAATGAAAGGTGGTTCTTCGTCTGATACAGTGGTCGAGGCATCAAAGCCAAGCTCTGCTGCTGGTTATTCTACTACTGGAAAAGGAGGAGCAGAACAGAAGAAGAATAACAGTAACAAAGCTGATGCTAAGAAACGAGCAGCAACAACAGGGGGAAATGAAAAAGGAAGTCCTGTGAAGAACAAAAACAATGGCCGAGCTATAAAAAGAGAGGCTGCTCCATCTTCTTCTTCTTCTCCTATTCTGGCTAAGCGAAGCAGAGAAGCTGGTGAAAAGAAGGCAGCTTCTTCTCCTTCTTCTACACGCTTGAAGAAACGTGTAAGGAGGTGATTAGCTATTGTACTACTTAATTAGCTATATTCTCTGTAGAACATAGCTTTTTTGCTAACTAGGTAGTGTATGATGTTGATGCATAAGTGGGAGTATGAGGCAAACCACTTATTAGGAGCTTCTAGTTTGGGACCTCTTTGTAATTCTCTCTCTCTAAATCAGCAAACACCTGCAAAATGTGTTTAGTGATTTGTATAAAAGCTTTTGCCTACGTACAGATGGCAAAACAGAGTAGCTACAAAGACAAAGCATTTGAAAGATTAGTGAGAGAGTTTCTCAATAACGTGTAAACATTTCACCTCCATTTTATTGATTAAGACATCCATCAAACAAGAATTAAACTTGAAACAAAATAAACGAACTCTTTTGTGGTCGCTCTCATTCATTCTCAATTCTCACAAACTCCTCGCCAACATTTCTTGGAATCTCCTGTAAGATTCAACCTTCTCCAGCAAGAACTTCTCGTGGCAGCTCGCAATGAACATATCTGCCAAACGATCAATATCATCATCACCAACACCATGATTATCATCAATGTTGTTATTCTCATCAACCTCCTCTTCTAGCCACTCAAGGTACTGAGACTCATGACCATCGTCGTCTTCATCACCATGAAGAGATAAAGGGAAAGGCTTAGTGACAGGGACAACATGGGAGGAGGATCCGAAGAAGACGTTGTGTTTGTTTATTGATGATGACTTGGTTGAGTAAAAAATCATCATGAATAACTTCTTCCTGTTGTGTTTAGATATCTCTATTAGGAAGGATTTGGCTCTTGAGAGAGACCGTAAGAAACGGAAAAGAGAGTGTGCGAAGAGGTTAAGGAATATTGTTTTGAGTTTCATGGAGGTTGAAGAAGATGATGATGACCTTTTTAGCTGCATGACTCAACGACGACTCTAGAGACTCTCTCACACTATTCTTTTGTGTGCATTAATCGACAGTAGTGAATATTTATAAGGGACTTTCTTGACGTTTATTTATAGCCCTTCAAGTCCCTGTTATTTACTTATATAAATGACATACTAGTTTGTTTTGAAAGCTAATTGATCATTAATATCTTCCATTAACAATTTTTTTTATTAATATAAGTAACATAATTTTGTATATATAAATAATATAAATGCTTTCGGACCTAATTCTATCATTTTGTTAAGTTGTAGATTACGGTAAGAATAGTATTGCATAACATTTTGTATGTATAGTAACTTAGACTTTCAGTGTATATAATTCACTGATAATCCTCAAGTTATAGTACAACGACTAGCGAAAAAAAAAAGTTCAACCATCCTGAATAACATTTGGGATATTAGAAAATATTAGTGTGAAAATGCTCATATCAGTTCAACTTTATTAATCTTATAACATTATTATAAGAAGATAGAAGAATTATTTCAATATATGTCTTTATACATTTTGTCTTAAGAACCAAACAAATCATACAAAAAAATCGCTCCTAGCTACACATGTATAAAGAATTAAACATTGTTTGGCAAAAGATACATATTTGTTATATTAAAAGATTCTCAAGAATAAACATAGAGTGATAAAAACAAAACATAGTTTTTACTCGAATAAATAAATAAAAGAATCGTAGCATTGTTTACTAAACATGCATTTGTTTGTTTAGTTATTAGATGTACAATTGCATTAACTCCTTTCTTGAAAAAAAGAGGAAAGTCTTGAAAATTGAACAAGGTACGCGTAACGCGTGAGGAGAATCTAGAGATGACACAAACGCGATAAAGAGTTGGTTTCAAATTTCAAACAACTTGCAAGTTGCAACTGCTCCCTCCCTAATTATTGCATCTTTGTGTTTGGTCTTAACAATTAGGCTTTCTGCAAATCTGAGAGTAATCGCTATAAATAAAAACTTGCAATGACAAAAATACGTGTGATCTGTAGGTGTATTAGTTCTTGACATCGGTCAGGTAATACAGCGAAACCACCATAACACAATTATTTACTCTTATTAAATTTTAATTTATATTTACATATAACTCAAAAATATATCGCAAGTTGTTGTTTACGTGTAGCTTTGCATATTCCTGTATGTAACGTAAAGAAAATATTAATTTCTTGGCTAAAAGGAGAGATAAGCTATTTGGTAGATCCATTGCGTTAACGATTGGTTACTAGTTAAAGGAAATTATAATATTCAAAAATCATTTAGTTACATCATCGTATATTCAAACTTCAATCATTTGAACGTGCATACATCGCCGATGATGCATGTACTTAAGGGGTATATATTACTAGTTTCAATACAACATTTTCCAGTAAAAATGAGTTTATATGATATAACTCTAGACTAATTCTAGCATTTAGATGTAGTAGTATGAAT
Organism: Schrenkiella parvula; assembly: GCA_000218505.1. Classification (NCBI taxonomy): domain Eukaryota; kingdom Viridiplantae; phylum Streptophyta; class Magnoliopsida; order Brassicales; family Brassicaceae; genus Schrenkiella; species Schrenkiella parvula. Next base: position 8,013,240 of record CM001190.1, on the reverse strand, counting down.
GTCGCAGTGAGTTATAATTTACAAACACAAACACGAACAAGTAGATTTTTCTCATTAAAAAAATGCAATTTTTTTTTCTTTCAAATTAACATATATACCACCATTAAAATTTGAATCATATCATATAATTTAGTCAGAATAATTATCTGTGGATCCTCAGTACGTGGGCCATAAACTTTTAAGAACGGAAAGCCTTATGGGCTTTATGTTTGGCCCATTATTTAAACAGCCTTCTTCTGCTATCTGATCAACGCGTCTCTCAGCAGAGATTGCTGCTGGTTGAGCTGTCATCATTCTTATCCACACAGGCAGTTCGAGAGCACCACTAGTCACAGTAACAGGTTACAGGTGTGGGAGTGATAGTCACGCGCCGATTTTAGCGCGTGTGATAAAGAAGTATGTGAAAAATCTCGTATCCCATCTTCAAAGGGGGACTTAAGAAGTCATCCATTGGCCAATGGTTTATAGGATGATGCTAGTGTTAAGTGTGTGAACTGAGGAAACTCCTTTTTTTGTTTCATTTGTCTTTCCTCTTTCTTTCTCAGATCTCTCTAATTTTTAGGTTTCCTTTGATTGTGTTTGTGATCACTTTAAAATTCAGTCTCTCTGTGTGTTTCTCTAATCTGGGTTTTCCTCTGTTTCCTACTAAGTTTGTTCCTTTTTTTGTTTTGGGGTTAGAGATGTTGTTTTAAGTAGATCAACTGAAAACCAAAGAAAGAAAGAAACCATTTTTATTGTCTGGTTCTGAGTAATTGGTTCGTGTGTCGGAGATTCTGATGGTTGGTATTATCCACGCATAGGTGAGTTTCGTCTCTTTTCTCCTTCATGAGTATTATTATCCTCTTTTGCATTATTTTTAAGTTTAATCATTCTCGTTTGAGTTGCTCTGGAGAAGCTCGATGAGACTGGAAACAAATTAAAGTTAGCCTTTTTATCATTTGATTTGCTCATGCAATGTGATTTCGTGGAAGTTAATCTAACTTATCTTTTTGTTGCTAAGCTTATCAAATTATTCGTAAATGGAATTTCAGTGGTTGAATAGAAGCTGAAATGGAATCTATTTAGTTTTTGGAAGATGGAACAGTTTTAAGTAAGAAAATGCGATTGCCGTATGTTGAAAGAGGAGTGGTCAATGATGCTGTTCCAAAGATTTTGAAATAAATCTCAATGCTTGAATTGGAATCTCGTTTTCATGTTGATGATTGGCGGTTGAAAGTGTTTGTGTCTTTATAGTTAACTAATTAGTTCCTGATAGATCTGCAATGTGTAAGTGAGTTATGTTACTTGATTGATTCTTTTGTAATCTGCATATCGAGATTGACATGAAGATTGTGTTCTAATGAGCTGGTTAAAAGATGGAAAATGTGTTTTTAACATGCAGTTTCTATAACGCTTAGTAGCTTGTGGGATTTATAGACTATGAGAAGAGGTAGAGGGAAAGGGAAGAAGCAGAGTGCATCTGCTCGGGAAGATCGTGGAAGCGGTGAAGAGGAAAAGATTCCAGCTTACCGAAGAAGAGGAAGGCCACAGAAGCCGATGAGAGATGATTTCGAAGAGGAGGAGGAGGAAGAAGAGATGGTAGAGAAGATGGAAGAAGAAGAAGAAGAAGATATTGATGATACAAACGAAAGTTCGATAACAAGCAAAAAACAAGAGAACGAGAGGAAGAGGAAGATATCTAATGGAAGCAATATGGATAAAAATGAAGAAGAGAATGGGTTAGGATCGAAATCAAGCACGGATGATTCCACGAAATCAACATCTACTGGGTTTAGACAGAATGGAAGCAGGAGGAAAAGCAAGCCGAGACGAGCTGCTGAAGCTGTTGTGGAATGTAATGGAGTTTGAGAATCCTGCTGATGAAGAACTCCAAGAAACAGGATGACATGATTAACCTGAGGCATCTTCTTTTTGGCTTTATTACAAGTTTTTTGAAATTGAGAACTTTGGATATCTTTTGGTGTTTATATGATTCATGAATCAATAGCATCAATCTGCATTCCATTTTTTTGTGTCTCATACGTTTGGTTTCTGAGACATTTGATCGTCCAAAGATGGTCCTGCAACACATGAATTTGGGAGAGAAAGTGCTTCATACTTTGAGAGAGATGTGAGTGAGATACTCGCTTCTCCAAAAGTTCTAATCATTCTAAGAAGTGTTATAATTGCAAATCGTGGAAGTCAGGCAAAATGTAGCAGCAAAGCCCATTAAGGTAGAGAGCTGAGCTGAGAAGAGAGAGAGAGAGAGGGAAGAGTCGTTAGACATAAGAGATTGGTCTACACAATTTTAAATAAATATTTTGTATTATATATATTCTTACTTTAAAAACAACTTCAACATAACAAAAAAAATGCTTGTTAAGAAAAAAATCTTAAAATTGGTAAACATATAATTATCATGTGAAATCTGAAAGAAAAAACTAAACATATAGACAAATGTTTTACAATTTTTTATTCTCGTTTTAGCTAATGATCGACCCAATGGCAATGACTTCAAATCTATACTTACTAAAGACTAAATTGTGTAGACCAAATGGATTTTTAAGAAAACGCAAACCTAAATTTGCCACCTTTAATTTAACAAATAGAAAATAAATGAGAGATATTGACATTTTGTAAGTATTCATCATATTTGACTATAATGACTGCATAAATAATTTTTTTCTGATTACCTAGCTATCCAGAACCTAGTTGTTTTGTGACATGTTTGTAAAATCAGTCTTTAAGAATCAGGTCTTTAGTTTCAGGGTTTAACCAATGCAGCCAAGCAAATGGAAAGCACTTTCACTAAATAAAGCTAAGCAAAAAGAACAAATCAAACCTAAACCTATAAATATTTTAAAGTATTACAGTTTACACACACTCTGATGGATGTCTATGACTACGATTTAACTTTTCATACTTTTTATTTACTACAAAAATCAAGAAAGATTTTGCTTTGGATATTGTGACTAAAAAATTATCAAAAGAAATTCCAAAAAATGTGGCTTTAATTTGCAAAAACAAGCAAACAAATCGAAAGACAGAAATTTTTGTTTTTTTGTTACCAAAAAAGCCAGAAATACTTAAAAAATAATTATTATAATTTCACTTATAAACAAGAGAAAGAAAGAGGTTTAACAAAAAAGAACTGTATTATTTGTAGTGTTGCTTGCACATCTGCCGACACCAACTAGTTCCCTTGAAGTGTCACATCTTTTGTTATGTTCCAATAACTGTACTGCTCATTTTCCAGTCTTTAAATATTTTAACATTTTAAATCACTACAAATTTTGTTTTTTACCATATTCGTTTCTCTCTAACTACTACAGTTGATATATTTGTAAAAGAAACCCTCTATTTATAGAACTCTGATCTCCTCGGCACTTTCCTTTTGGTTCCCAATGCTGAGTATAGAATCTGTGAAGGATAATACTAATAAGTTATTATTTTGAAGTACAACAAAAATCAGATTATCAAGATTTGAAAAGTTGGATGTTCTTTGTAAGTCTGAAGATTGCTCCCTCGTCTCAGATAGATGCTCTAAAAATTGAATACCACTACTTTTAATTTAAACTTACATCACCTATGACCCAAGAAAAACTTACATCACAAACATGACCCATCACCATCACATTTAATTATGAATATCCAACATTAAGGACAACCATCGAACTAGAACTCTTATTATAATCACATAAAATCAATATAATATACAGACAAACAACAAAAATACAATGGACCAGATAGCTTTTTAGATGCGAGTGGCCTGATAATATAACTGTAGATTTGTGAAAGCCAATATGTATATAGAACTGAACCAATAAACTTGAGAAGCGTATGAGAGAATGATATCACACGTTTTTTAGAAAGAAAAAAGTAATGTATAACGAGAGAACATATGGGTCTAAAGAAGCCATGGGCCAAGCGGTGAAAAAGATGGATACTTGTTTTTATATGGTGTTGAAAAAAGAAACCTAAATTGTTGAGTTTGCCTAGTAGTTATACAATGAGTACGTACTTTAAGGTCGTAACATAGTGTTGACATTCATATCTGTATTTTTCGCTTATTACGTGAAGTCAATATTTCCCAAATTTATGGTGAGATCTTAGATTTTTGTACTACTACCATGCAAAGTTCTTATCCCATATTTTTGTATCTTAATAAGAAATACATTTTCTACACCAAATACCATATATTTGTTGCTGATCGATCAATTTACATACTCCCAACTAAAAACTAAGCTAGTTTAGGACTTCAACTGAATTCTTAATTAACCGCTTTAAAACTGATTTTTCTAACAGCTTGGTTTTAATGTATTTTCAAATGATTATCTTTCAAACATCCATATTTAACTTGTCAAATCGATTAGCTTTTCATCATTCGGTTAATGAAACATATATCTTTGAGTTAAGATTTAGCCTGTTTGATATTAATTTGGTTTAGTATTCATATTTTTATATTTCGTTCATTTTTATTTTCACTTGATATCTGTTTGCATTCGGCTCAGTTCATAATCAAGTCAAATTTATGGTAGATTTTGTTATGGAGAAACACAAAATATCATTTCCATTTATTATTGCCAACCTCATAATGCCAATGGTGGACCTAAAAAAAACATGCATTTATTTATTCTTTTGACACAAAAAAGCGTTAACTTGTCAAATAATTGAAAGGAAAAAAAAATCTATAAAAAGGTTGAAAATGTGAACAGTATAAAGTAAAAAATAAAAATAAGAAGATGTGTACATGAAAGACCTCTCCAATGTTCATTTGCTCAAGTTTCTTCCAACTCCAAGATTAGAAACTGGTACATCAATCTCTCTCTCTCTCTTCGTTTTTGCTATGTGGTAATTAACAGACAACAGTTTCTTTTTGGTGTTGTCCGTACCGTTTTACTTACTCTCCCACTGTCTTTGTCTATTACCACTCTCGTCTCTTTTTTTGCTTATGTTGTATTTCTCTCTTTTCTTTCTCTAAACCCAAAAACAGTCAAAATCAGGGAAGCCAAAATTTTCTTTGCTTTCTTCTCCTTTCGTCCTTTCTTTAAACCGAGACAGTTAGGTGTTTGAGAGAGAGAGAGAGAATATGATGAGTAAGTAACTCCCTTCTGTCTGAGTAAGAGGAAACCACGATGGAGATGGGTTCCAACTCGGGTCCGGGTCTTGGTCCGGGTCAAGCAGAGTCGGGTGGTTCCTCCACTGAGTCATCCTCTTTCAGCGGAGGGCTCATATTTGGCCAGAAGATCTACTTCGAGGACGCTGGAGGTGGATCCGGGTCTTCTTCCTCCGGCGCGTCAAATAGACGGGTCCGTGGAGGCGGGTCGGGTCATTCGGGTCAGATACCAAGGTGCCAAGTGGAAGGTTGTGGAATGGATCTAACCAATGCAAAGGGTTATTACTCGAGGCACAGAGTTTGTGGAATGCACTCTAAGACACCCAAAGTCATTGTCGCTGGTATCGAACAGAGGTTTTGTCAACAGTGCAGCAGGTTATGTCTTTCCCAATTCTACCCTTTACTTCTCGTGTTTATTTACATGTTTTGCCATTGCCGGAGTCCGGCCAAGACTCTCCGTGTTTCGCTCTTGTGAATCAAATCCAAAGACTTTAGCTTTTTTTTTGTGTAGATTGTCAGTGTCATATGCTTTTTTGGCTTTTAACGTCGTTGGAGGGTTTCTCTTTTAACTTTACAGCTTAGTGTGTTTGTAACTTGGTCTTGTGTTTGTTGGACTCGTTGGGCTTATTTTAGGGAATATGTTTACGTGTACTTCCATATGCTTCTCTTTTATTTTTCTTTCTGAAATATCCAATCCAAAGGGATATGAAATGAATGGACAATAAGAAACCCATTGCCCTCATGTTTGCTTCTTTAGGTCATATCATTATTGAGGGGGACAAAACTGGTACCATAGCATCAATTACGTGATCATTCAATGAAACTCTGTTACAGTGCGTGGGTTTAAAATTCGAAATCAAAACTGATGATGAAACCTTTTGACTTCTAGAATCCATTAAAGATTAAATGATTTACGTTTTTTCTTTTAAGGATTGGAGAGATCATCTTATGTTTGGTTATATGTTGCTTTTCTTAGAAGTAACTCGATCTTAATCAATCTCACATAGGTTTCATCAGCTCCCGGAATTTGACCTAGAGAAAAGGAGTTGCCGTAGAAGACTCGCTGGTCATAATGAGCGACGGAGGAAGCCACAGCCTGCGTCTCTCTCTGTGTTGTCTTCTCGTTACGGGAGGATCGCACCTTCTCTTTACGGTTAGACATTTTTAGCTTGAACATACGAACTGGACCGAGTCGTCCGCTTTTAACTAACCTTAAGATGTATATGTTTCAAAACGTTATGGGGGCCAGGAAATACTGATACTACAATGAATGGGAGCTTTCTTGGGAACCAAGAGACGGGATGGTCAAGTGCAAGAACGTTGGATACAAGAGTGATGAGACGGCCTGTGTCAGCACCATCGTGGCAGATCAATCCAATGAATGTCTTTAGTCAAGGATCAGTTGGTGGAGGAGGGATAAGCTTCTCATCTCCAGAGATTATGGACACTAAACCAGAGAGCTACAAGGGAATTGGCGACTCAAACTGTGCTCTCTCTCTTCTGTCAAATCCGCATCAGCCACAAGACAACAACAACAACAACAATAACACATGGCGAACCTCTTCTGGTTTTGGCCCGATGACGGTTACAATGGCTCAGCCACCACCTGCACCTAGCCAGCATCAGTATCTGAACCCCCCTTGGGTATTCAAGGACGACGATAATAACTGTCCGAATGATATGTCCCCTGTTTTGAATTTGGGTCGATTCACTGAGACAGATAATTGCCAGATTAGCGGCGGAACGAACATGGGTGAGTTCGACTTATCTGATCATCATCATCATCAAAATAGGAGGCACTACATGGAAGCTGACAACACTAGGGCTTATGACTCCTCTTCACACCATACCAACTGGTCTCTCTGAGTCTCCTCATTGCCTTAAAAGTAGACTTCTCCTTTGCAGCAGAGAATCATCTTGTTACCATGAATGAATTTGAAATTTCTTATCGCTTTTTTTCTTTTTCTGTTATTGGCTACTACTAAACCAGACAAGTGTTGGCAGACAATGGCTTCTGTTTTATTATGCTTCGTCTTCCTGTTTTTTTCTTCACATATTTGCGCATCATAATCATCAATATCAGACCAGGAGGTTTCATAATATATTGGGAAAATTCCATTTTAATACACCAACTTAATTATTATTACCAATTAAATATACAAACTTTTTGCATTCTCAACTTAATATATCAATTAAATTTATTTTCCATAATAATACACCAACTATTGAAATTGTTCTATTTAACACCATACACCTAAAGGAGAGTTAACTTCCATTAACTTTTGAACTTTTTATTCAAAATATTAATATTTAAATAATAAAATAATAATAAATTTAAAAATAATATAATAATCCCAAAAAATCAAAAAACCTCCAAAAGTTTTTAAAAATATTTAAAATCAAGATTGGAAATAAATTAAAAAATTATGAACTTTTTTTGATGTAAAATTAAAGAATTTGTTGTCAAAACAAACAAAAAAATTAAAGAATATAAAATATATGATTGATATACATCAATTAACTTTTTAAGTTAAAAATAAAATATATACTCACCCATTTGTTTAGTTACAAATTTATATTTTTAACCTATAAAAATATAATTGGTAATTAATTATATATGTTTATTATTTAAAATATTAATTTTTATGGCTTAAAAGTATTATATTTTTTAACTATATATCATTCATATATTTATCTTCAATTCTTAAATTTTGTTTTTTCCAACAAATTCTTTAATTTTACAATGAAAATGAAAAAAAATATTTTTTATTAATTTTTTCTAATCATATATTAAATCATTCAATTAAAAATTTTACTTTATTTTTCGAATTTTAGTGATTTTTTGGATATTTGGGATTTTTCTATTTTTTTAGAATTTGATTATATTTGAATATTTAAATATTAATATTTTTGAATTAAAAATTATATTAGTGTTAATATTGTTGCTGTTCGAGAGAGGGAGCTATAGAGGCCCATTAATATTGATCTAGAATTTAATTAGGGCCATAAAGGCCAACTTTCCGAAACCCATTATTGGCAGTATGGGTCTTTTGTGCCCCAAATTAATGGGTCTTTATGGGCAAATTAGTGGACCTTTACGGCCGAAACTAGTGAGCCTTGACGGCCCAAACTAATGGGTCATAAAGGCCCAACTGAATGGACTTACACAGCCCAAATGAATGGACTTTTATGGGCAAACTAATCGACCTTAGCTGCCCAAATTAATGGGGCTTTACGGTCCAACCAAATGGGCCTCTAAAACACAAATTAATGGGCCTCTACGACCCAAACTAATGGGCCTCTAGGCCCAAACTCATGGGCCTCTACGGCCTAAACTAATGGGCCTCCACGGCCCAAACTAATAATGTGCCTTTAAGGCCCAAACTAATGGCCACTACGGCCTAAACTATTGGGCCTTTACGGCCCAAACTAGTGGGTTTACGGCCCAAATTAATGGGCTTTTATGAGCAAATTAACGGACGTTTACGGCCCAAACTAGTGGGCCTTTACGGCACCAACTAATGGACCTTTACGGCCCAAACTAATGGGCCTTAATTGTGCAAATTAATGGTCCTCTGCGGCTCAAATGAATGGACCTTTATGGCCCAAATTCATGGGCCTTTATAGTCGAAATTCATGGGCCTTTATGGCCATATTAAACTCAATCTATTGGGTTATCTCGAGCTCCACCGTCTCGTCGCCGAAGAAGAAGATCGAAGCATTTTTCGTTGAGCTCCTCCTCTACTGAATCGCTCGTTCCCTTTGTTCGTCTCTCTCGTTTCTTCGAAATCATTTAATGGAGTATGGACCTTTACGCATAGAATTTAATTTGAGCGATAAAGGCCCATTAATATTGACCTAGAATTTATTTTAGGCCGATGAAGCCGATCAATGGAGTATGGACCTTTACGGACTAAATCAATGGGCCTTTATTGTGCAAATTAATGGACCTTTACGGCCCCAATTAATGGGCCTTTTGCGGCACAAATTAGTGGGTCTTTTTTGCGCAAATTATGGACTTTGACGATCCAAATTAATAAGCGTTTAGGGCCCAAACTAATGGACCTTTACGGCCCGAATTAGTGAGCCATTACGGCGCAAATGAATGAGGTTTTACGGCCCAAATTAATGGTCCTTGACGGTCAAATTAATGGACCTTGACGGCCGAATAAATGGACTTTACGGTTCAAATTAATGGACTTTGACGAACCAAATTATTCGGCCCCAACGGCCCAAACTATTGGGCTTTTACGGCCGAAATGTAATGGGCCTTTATTGCGGAAATAATGGACCTGTACGGCCCAAGCTAATGAGCCTTAACGGCCCAAATTAATTGGTGTTTTGCGGCTCAAATATATGGGCCTCTATTTCGCAGATTAATGGACCTTCACGGCCCAAACTTATGGGGCTTTACGGCTCAAGTTAATGGGCCTTACCAAATTAATGGGCTTTCAAGGCAATGGGCCTTTATTGCGCCAATAAATGGATCCTGACGGCCCAAATGTATTGGCCTTCACGGTCAAATAAATGGCCTTTACGGCCCAAATGAATGAGCCTCTATTGCGGAAATTAATGGACCTTGACGGCCCAAATTAATGGACCTTAACGGCCCATATTAATGAGCCTGTTGCACAAAATAATGGACCTTGACAGCGCAAATTAATGGGCTGTAACGTCCCAAATTAACGGGCCTTAACGGCCCAATTTAATGAGCTTTAACGGCATTAACTAATGGCGTTTACGGCCCTATTAAAGGGGTTTTACGACCCAAAATAATGGGCCTTTATTGCGTAAATTGTGGACCTTGACGGACCGAATGAATGGGCCTATACGACCCAAATGAATGGGCCTCTATGGCCCAAAGTAATGGGGGTTTATTGTCCATTTTGTGGGCCTTTATGGTCCAACTTAATAGGCCTTTACGGCCGAAATTAATGGGCCTTTATATTAGTGTTTATAGACTACGATTAATGTGCTTCAGAATGGTCCTTTATGGCCCTAATTAAATTCTATCTATTGGGCTATCTCGGGCTCTACTGTCTCGTCGCCGAAGAAGAAGAAGATCGAAACATTTTTCGTTGAGCTCCTCCTCCACTGAATCGCTCATTCCCTTTGATCGTCTCTCTCGTTTCTTCGAAATCTAAAGGTTAGATCATTCTCAATCCTTCTATGATTTCTCTTCTTTCTGCTATATAACGTTCTTTTGTTCTTCAGTGATTGATTGATTCCAAATTTTCGTTGTTGTATTACGACTTTCATGAGCTTACTGAGCTTCCCAAAATAGGGTTCTACCTTTACATTAATAGAATCTCGGGACTTTTTCTCTTCTTAATCCCATGTTTCTCTGCATGAATTTCTCGTCTTTAAGTCCGATAATGATTGTCTTTCTTACTGATGATGTTGACGATCTGGGAATATATTCAATTAATTTGTGAAGACCACGACTTCAAAACTTCGATTTATGAAATTCCTTCAATTCTGCGTCTTTCAATATTCATATTTTCACATTTTTTGTTATTTTTGTTGGTTTATCATGTGTTCTCTGGTGAATATTTTGCTCCTGTGCATTAGCTACTAGAATCGTAGGGAGAAATCATGGATCCAGCTGAAATGAGATACTTGGAAGAAGAGGATGGCCCGATGATGAAGACAATCAAAGGTAGTGTCACTGGTTTTGGTGCTGGGACTATTTACGGAACCATTTTAGCGACATGGAAAGACGTTCCAAGAGTGGAGAGAAATGTGGCTCTTCCAGGACTCATCAGAACACTGAAGATGATGGGAACCCACGGGCTCACTTTTGCTGCCATCGGAGGCGTTTACATAGGTGTTGAACAGCTGGTTCAGAATTATAGAGCCAAGAGAGACTTTTTGAATGGTGCTATTGGTGGTTTTGTGGCCGGAGCTTCTGTGCTTGGCTATAGAGGTAATGGTGATTTCTTCTTCACTCATGTTACTTACTGTGTTGCATAACCAATGTCTCAATGGTTCTCTCCAAGTTGTTTTGGAACTGATATGGTTTTGAGGAAGACCATTGACGTTGCTCGAGTTAGCAGTATGTATATCATGGGGTTTTAGGAGCTTAGTTATTGATGGGCAAACAACAATTTCCTTACTTGAAGTTAATGTTATACAGTAACTGGTGTAGCGAATCTATATGATATCATAAGTTTCAAGACGTTATTGATATTGGAGTATGTATAGTAAACCCCCCCAAAATCTCATATCTGTAAAGATGGAAAGTTCATAGCTTTGAGTGAATCGATGCTATAGATTCGGGGATTCTTTTTATGCGAAACTCCATTGTAACCTGGTTTATTTTGGTGAATTTTGTTTTCCTTTTTCACAGCAAGGAACATACCGACAGCGATAGCTGCAGGTGCAACTCTAGCTGTTACCTCTGCTTTGATTGACTCTGGAGGTCAGACCACAAGAGTAGATAACGGCAGAGAATATTATCCTTACACCGTCGAGAAAAGAGCTGAAGCTGAATCCTGATTTCTCTTTTGGTGACTGAAATTAATAAGCTGTGCATTTGCTGATCCCGGGCTCTTGAGATTATCTCTCTTCACTGTCATCTCTTTTTTTGTCTACTGTATCTGGAGATGTGAAATCATAAAACTCTGTTGCTCTTGTTTCCTCCTGTTTTTATGGAGAGTGACTTGCATATTTTGTCTGAATGTTGTTTCCTACAATAAAAAAATTAACTTTGTTTGCAAAGTGTAAGAAACGTTACAGCTCTAAGTGATCAGAAATGTGTTTGCTTCTGTTACTTTATCTGAATGTACAAAATAGCTTTGAACATGACTAAGCACTAGGAAACAATTATCTACTTGGAGATCTACATGTAAAAGCTTGGTTGAATACGTGGCAATAACTCATTGGCTATCTTAAATTTCCTTGTGCTATGTCTAATCTAGTGGTTCTTGTCCTACGGTGACTATAGCATCGCAGTGACGAGTTTTTTTTTCTCGAGAGACTTCTGCATCAATGGCGGGGATAGCAAGCCCTAGCCCTACGGCTCTTTATTTCACCAGGTAAAACTAGTTCCTTCAACTGAAAGTTTACTTCTTTTTGAAATTCACCAAACTCTTTTGTGGAATCTCATCCAGAAACAGAATCAATTAGATGAAGTTAAGCTGTTTCGATTTCTGATGCAGTAATTTTGGCACAAGGCGGTTGAAAGCGGTGAGCTGGGCGGGACAGAGCGTCTCCGGGAAAGGAATCCGCCGGAGAAACCTGAGAATTGCGGCGGAGGTGAAATTCGTGAATGCTGAAGAAGCGAAGCAGTTAATTGCGGTGGAAGGTTACTCGGTGGTGGATGTAAGAGACAAGACTCAATTCGAGAGAGCTCATATAAAATCTTGCCACCATATCCCTCTCTTCATTTTCAACGAAGACAACGATCCAGGTAAAAAAAATCAACTTGAACAAAACAGTAGACCTTGAGATTCTAAGTGATATTGTCTCTGAGATTCTTGCAGGCACCATAATAAAGAGGACAGTGCACAACAACTTCTCAGGGCTCTTCTTTGGTTTGCCTTTTACGAAACTGAATCCAGAATTCCTTAAGTCCATTAGAAACGAGTTTTCCCAAGATAGCAAACTTTTAATTGTTTGCCAAGAAGGTCTCAGGTTAGTAGAACAAACTCTGTATTCACGGAGATTTGTATCAATGAAATTAGTATGAAGAGAATGTTAAGTTTCTTTGCCGGTCTTGAAAAGATCTGCAGCTGCAGCTAGTAGATTGGAGGAAGCAGGTTACGAAAACATAGCTTGTGTAACATCAGGGCTACAATCTGTAAAACCAGGTTCGATTCCATTTGGCTTCATCTAAAATCATTTCTTGGGGTTTTAGAGATAGTTAGGTTAGAGTGAAAGGATGACAAAACCGGGTTTTTTCTGGTTGTTGCGTCTTTAGGGACGTTTGATTCGGTAGGTTCAACCGAGTTGCAGAATGCAGGCAAAGCAGGGCTTATCACGATTCAAGGGAAGATCTCAGCAGTCTTAGGAACAGTTCTTGTCTGTAAGTAAAACTTACCATAGAGTTGAAGAATATAATAGAGAATGCTGTTTAGTCTTTTCTTTTGGTTATGAATTAGACTTTGTTGAAAACTTGCAGGTGCGTTGTTGTTCATAACGTTCTTCCCGGACCAAGCGGAGAAGCTATTTCCTCCAAGCTAAAGACAAGAGAACAACAACGATCGATCCAGAGAAGTTTTCACAGTTTCAGCCTGTTTGAGTGTAGATGCTTAAGGAAAAGAAAAAAAAACAATCTTAAAATATTTGAATTTTAAGGAGTTGCAAAAATATATATGGTGTTGAGCAAAGTTGTTATCTGCTTATAACATTTGAAAAAAAAATCAACAATTGAAAAGAAAATATTGCATAATGTTTTTTCAAGAAGGAAAAGACAAAAACATGGGGATGCCAAACAAAAAATAGAAACTAATAAATATGATCAAAGCAGAGAAAAATACCTAAAAAAAAGGTAGATCTTTAAGAGTTAGAGAACGCGGTGTGCAGTTAACTTCTGATGTCATACGAGCTAGCAATCTCTGAAGAGGAACGGATCAAGAGAACTCTACAGTGACTGAGACATCTCCCATCACCATTGATCCTTAGTCACCTTGCAGGCAGTAAAGCTGTCGGATATTTCCCGTTGCTGTCACCGAGAAAAGTAAAGAGGATAAATATTCAATGGCCAACGAAGTGAATGAACTAGAATGCTGATTCGATGTGGTTACCGTAGAGCCAGTCTTTGAAATGCATGTGGAACGCGGTAGTAAGTTCTCGTTTTCGGTTTTCTTCAAGAGGTGTTTCTCTTAAGGATTGTCTCGTCTCTTCCAACTTCTTAAGCTGGTCAAACAAATATGCAGTTTGGTATTAGATGCTGTTGTAATATGGAAGAAAAAACAAACAGAGCACTTCTGTTCTAAAAAGCAAAAAAAAAGCATACGTTTGTCTGTTGCACTGCCATATAGGCATCTGGTAATGGAAACGGATTGTCTTTCGTGGAACCAAGGGCCTCGCCCGCAAACCAGTTTGGGATCTGAACCAGAGACATTGATGCCACGTGATCACAATCTTGGTAACCAACATCACTAGTAATTACAGGAAAAGTAAACTAACAAAAAGGGAGATATTACCAAAAAGTTAGTAAACTGGTCAGGGTCCACACAAGAAGCCGATTCAGATTGCTTATCAGAGGCACCAGTAGGATGTGACAGTGAGTCATGCGGATCAACTGCTCCCAGTGCCAAAGATTCATTCCATTTGTTGATAGTTGGCACAATACCTACCTCGGTCATGTGCTCCTCCACGTGTGAATAAAACGTATTATATGGAGCAACCTGGAACAGATCTAAGTCAAATTTGATGCCAGCAGTTATACACAACACATAAAAAAATGTTTCCACTATACTCAACTGAATAAGTGAGTCTAACAGCATGTTCAATTGTCCAAACACATGAACAATTAACATGATCATGAGTATAACAGGCTTTCAACACAGAAAAGATATAGCCTAACTAAAGCTTAAAAAGAACTGTGGTCTCGTTACTAATTTCAGCTGAATATCATAGCGGGAAAGAAGAGTTGTGTACGCAGCCTGATATCAAACTTGAAAATTAAACTCCCAATCTTAGAGAGACGCTTCACCTGTAGTTTGTGGTTATCACCAACAATAAGAGGTCGCTGATTGACTCCCAAAAAGAACACACATTCTCGGCAATTGGCGATGCAGATTCGTCTGGTAGCTGCAATCACATGAACTCTCTCACAATGCTCAACTCGTACTGCCTGCAGATGCACAAAACATAAAATAGTCCCACTGCATTTTCTAACCCAAAACTCGCTAAAAAAGAGTAATGCAGGAAGGAGTATATTTGTCATACCTTGCCAGCAGCTCCCAGAACGATAGTAGAATCAGAACATCCATACACAGTTGCATATCTTAATGGCGCTAAAAGGTAAATGACAGAATCATGGCAATTGGCAACCTGCAGAATACACAAAAACATGCAATTGACGTGCATACATGAGCGAAAGAAGCAGAATGAGGAATCCTATAACTACAAAATGTGAAGGATTGCTGATTAAAATGCAAATAGTTGTACAATACGGACCTTCACAGATCTACCCTTAAGATTGGAAGCCTGCTTGAAAAGTGAAGTCTTGGAGACTCCCTCGATAATACAAGGACCTCTATCGTTAGATGAAACTTTATTAAGAGCTTCACAAGCATCTGCGATCGCAGCATCTTGATCAGAGGCCTTCGATGGTCCATTTTCTTTCCCAGAAATTCTGTCAGAAATGCTTTCCAAGGCGGAAGCTATGTTTTTCAGAAGCCAATCATGCACTTGAGAAGCAGGAACGGGAACAGCAGGCATATCAGGATCAGAATTCGCAAAAAAAGGAGTAGCTTGACTCAAAGAAGGTATATCAGATCCCTTATCACCAAAATGAAGAAGAAACCCAATATGCTCAAAACTCTCCAAAGACAGGACCTAAGGAGGAGATTTGGACAATCAAAATAAATAACAACAGTTAAGTTGTGATGAAATAACCATCTAACATGAGATCAACACCAATAGTTTTTGTATTACAACATAGGATTTTATATTCATCTAATAGAAACAGTAACTCCTTCCAGAATGAGATAAAGAAAGGTCTGCACATACCGAAGATTCATCTCCTTCTCCCTCCAGAGGCTCTGCAAGGAGAGAAATAATATTTGCTATGTGCTTTTGCAGATACGATAACTGATGAGCTTCTTCATCTGCTGGTGATGGCATAAACCGACGGCTGTTGCTACGAACAAGCTGCAAGATGACGAAAAAGAAATCTAACTCAGACTTCCACAGCAACAAGGTTATCTAGACCCATATGATTGAAATAGTAATGAGAACAATTATCGGTAAATTTCTAAGCTCAGAAAAGCCTTGTCAGAACTCACCCCACATTATAACCAAGAGGAAAAATGGAAGGACCAACCAAAATAAGGAACTACGAAAAGAAAGCAGAAACAGAGTCAGACCCACACAAAACACAGCAAAGTGGCAATTATTTGGCTTCAATCCGTGAACTTAACATTGCTACAGAGTTGTCAATTGTCAGAGAAAGGGGACCAAACTTAGAAGGAGAGAAAAGAAACAAGTGTCCAAACAAAAGGCTATCAAAAAGACTATTTCGAACACATACTTATATATCGCTTTAAATATGTGACATGTGCTGTCCAACTTAAAAACCAACGCCTCCTCATAGCATTCATCACATTTTAACAATAAGCCCAAATATGTTACAAAGCAATGCCTGAACGAGGCATGAAAATAATTACGCACACTTAGCCACAAACTACGCCCCTCACTCGACTCGATGTAGTTCTCAACATTGCTTATTGCTAACGTCGCTAAGTTTCAGATAAAACGAGTGTCACCAAATTTCTTAACTTACAATGCAAAACTACGGTAGAACTTGATGAAAAATGGAAAACAAATGCTCGGGCCCAGTTAGCTACCACTTAGATCATACGCACTACGATCACATGAAAACATTTCGAGCCACATTACATGATTAAGCGAATGTTAAAACGTAGAGAACTAGCCTGAATTGGCGATAAGGCGGACAAGTATCCATCGAAAGCGGATGTCGATGGCCAGACATCGGCGACAGCTGCAGAGTCTTTGTGCGTCCTAGGGAGCAACTTCTTATACGATTGAATGTAGAGGAACAGAATCAGATCCCTCACATCAGCTCCAATCGAATCAACTTCCTCGTCTTTGGCCAGAACAAGAGGGTCAGTCTCGGAATGGAGCACCGAGCCGAGAGTTTCGAGAACGAGGCGCGCATGGTCACCGGAGATCAGGAGGGCATCGGAAATGGCAGAAGATCCGACGCGATTATTCTTCGCAGAAGCCACTAGATTTTGCTTGATCGGAGCTAAGCTTTGGATCGGGTCGGTGAAAACAAGCTTCTGGATCGGTAGGAGGCCGTGCTCGAATGGCACCCGCCTCGGGTGGATTATTGAACTCGAATTCGGATTCGGTTTTGGAGTTTGAGTCGGGTCTGGGTCAGACGGTGACGATTGGTCGATAACATCTTCCGTCATAATGCCTCAAACCAGAGAAGGAGAGAGACCAGTCGTGAAGTTGCAGATCTTCGAACAAGAAAAATTGTTAAAAGAAAAAAAAATTGTCATCGAGAAAGAAGAGAAGAGAAGTTATGTTACAGTGCGGGCAATCACATGCCACTATCCAACGCCTCGCTTCTTTCATGGGGTCAGATGGTGCTAATTGGGCCTCCCTTTACGGCCCATTAAGTAACAGTTGACATTATTATTTTCTTCCGATGTAATAATTGCGTCTCCAGTTTTTGCCGGTGACGGAATAAGTCGGCGTCAATGGATGATTTGTCAGCTTTCTACTCTCACTATAACCTCCCGTCGATTGTTCCTCCTCCGCCGCCGGGAGTAGCTCCGATTCCAATTAATCCGACCCATTCCGTCTACTTGCCTACGCAAGCCTCAATCGGAGCTCGGGATGAGGTTCGGACGCTTTTCGTCGCCGGACTTCCCGAAGACGTCAAGCCCCGGGAGATCTATAATCTCTTTCGAGAGTTCCCAGGATATGAGACTTCGCATCTCCGGACCTCTGATGGAGCTAAGGTAATCCTTTTGATCACTCTCGGTATGTTGGTGAAGAGATTGCGATTCTTACTGTATTTGTTTTGCTTGTGTTTAGCCCTTTGCATTTGCTGTGTTCTCGGATCTGCAATCAGCTGTAGCAGTGATGCACGCTCTCAATGTGAGTAAAAGAATTTCGAACTTGCTCTTGCTATTTCTCGCTTATGTGAACGATTGACTTCGGGAAAATTTCTGCATATTTAAGTGAAAAATATCATGCGGAATAGTCTCTGAAGCTAATCTTCCGGAAAGAATGATAATTTGTGTTTTTGCGCTTTTCATTTAGTTACAAAGTATAACAAAAATTGGTCTTTTTATGGTTGGTCTTTTCGATCTAAGTAACTTGAAATCGTTCCAGTTTCTAAGTAATGAGTAGCTGTTGGGTTTTTTTGCGCGTGAATGAATTAAGTTATTGCCATTTACCTTTGCCAAACTTTCTGAAATTTATTTATGAAGAGCATTAAAAGCCATCTTTATTTTATTTTTCAGGGAATGGTATTTGACCTTGAAAAGCATTCTACTCTTTACATTGATCTTGCCAAATCAAACCCCAAATCTAAGCGTTCAAGAACAGGCAAGTAATATGATTTTTTCTTCACTGTAGCTCAAGGAAGTTAGATTCTCGCTTCTGTGTCAACTATTGTTTTCTGATATTGTAGATGATGGTTTGGAAAGCCTTAAAAAAGCCAAGTCTTGGAGCACCACTCCTGAATCTGGTATGATCATTGGCACAAGCCTTCATCTTGAGGCTTCTTGTTATCTTTTGTGTGTTTATGTTTCATGTATCTGAATATTTGTATAGTATTTATTATTCCAATCTTCACAATCCCCAGGCTCATGCATGTTAGCTCTTTAATTTAAGATTTCACACTTGGGCCATGAGTTCGTCAACATGGTTTCACGTTCTTAAAGCTCACACTGCACATTCTTGCACATTTGGGCATTAGCAGGTTTTGGCAGCTTTCACACTCCTGGATTGAGTAGTTCTCCTTACAACACAATTGGTTATTCACCTGCACAAAGGTCATCTGGACTACTTGAGCACATATTTTCGGGTTACTTAGCAATGATTAGATCATGTTTCTTTATTGCACACACTTTTCCTGTATTCTGCCCCGAAGCCTAAGCTACTTAAGGCTTTGCTTGACTGGTCATGGCTTCCATCTCCTGGATATGAGACCTTGTTCTTTGTCAGCTATTTGCTAATGAAATTCAGTGTCTCATTATATCCTTTTTTCTCCTCATTTAGTCAAGGAATTGCTAAAGCTGCTGGGAGGGCAATGACCACTGGAAAATCTGTAAGCTTCTGCCTATTTTACTTTCATATGAATACTGTTTTTTGTCTGGACAAAAAGACAGTGAGTTACACTATCCATTACTGGTGGACATGACAATCTTTGTTCTTTTGGCAGAATAATGCTGCGGATCCTTGTCCAACACTTTTCATAGCTAATATGGGACCAAATTGCACCGAATCTGAGTTAATTCAAGTTTTTTCAAGGTAAGAATACTTTGTTCAGCACGCAAAAGAGTGACCACTAGAGATGTATCAGTTTTCACTCTCTCCTTTTTATCAGATGCCGTGGATTCTTGAAGCTGAAGATTCAGGGAACATATGGGACTCCTGTTGCATTTGTGGATTTCCAGGTACAGCTTTCTCAACATCTGGAAGAAATCGAGAGAAATACTATCTTGTTTGACGAGTGAATTAAGTTGACATGTTTACTTCGGCAGCTTAACTTTGATATGTGGCTTTTGCAGGACATCAGCTGCTCAAGTGAAGCATTACATACTCTTCAAGGCACAGTGCTTTACTCATCCCTCACTGGGGAGGGTTTGAGGCTGCAGTATCCTTCACTGCTATACATACGTTATTTTTTTGTTTCTTTTCTTGTGGGAAAATACTGCTATACCAAGAACCAACTTAACAAACAATATCAGATATGCGAGATCACGGATGGGGATGCGTAAGAAGAATTAATTGATGTTTAATTATACTAATCTCGGATTAGTGAAGATAAAGTAGACTGTCATGCCAAAATGGCATAGCTTCTGAACTTCGCTATATGCATGTATAGTTATTACAGTACTCAGATGTATTTCTTATCAGATAAATTTTAAGGGACCATATCGGAGAGCAAATTTTATGTAAAAGAACCTTGAAATGATGGAGGATTACAGATCCATAGTTCCTTTACATTTAAATTGAAAATGCTCAACTTATGGCATATATAACATTCAAATAAAGCTTTGTTGATACCAATCATCCATGGCCCTGCCATGTCTCTAGAATGCATCCATGCCTCTTCTTCGTGTCTCACTAAACCTTCCTTTTTCTCATGGCTGTTGAAACCTTTGATATGATGTCTGTTGATTTTTTTTTTAAGTGGCATAGTAGATAAAATTGTAGTGCGAGGATCGGAGAGCAAGTTTTATAAAAAAGAGCCTTGAAATGATGCAGAGAACCATGGTTCCTTAATACATATACTTCTTGGGAAAACTTATAGAACAGTAACATAAGGCGTTACAAAAGCACCTAGAAGGTGTTGAAGTGATCCACAGGATTGCAGACAAGTGGTCGAGCCATCTCAGCAGCAAAACCAGAACCTTGGCTCAGATCAACTTTCTGTCCATCAACACTCTTCCAATCAAAGCGCTGCACCAATGAACCCACACCTACATGCATCACATTCATGGCAAGAGATGCTCCTGGACATCCTCTTCTTCCACTCCCAAACGGAAGGTAACGGAAGTTCTGCCCTTTGAATTCCATCTGATGTTCACCTATCTTTTCTTCAGAGCTCTCTAGAAATCTCTCGGGTATGAATTTGTCTGCATCCTTCCACAGTTCTGGATCTCGCATGATTGCATAGACATTTACGAGCACACGGGTTTTCGACTTCACAAGGCACCCATTCACCTGACAGTCTTCTGCGCATTCTCTTATGATCAGAGGAGCTGAAGGGTGGAGCCTTAGAGTTTCCCTTAGGACAGCTCGGAGGTAAGGGAGGTTAGGAACGTCTGATTCTTTGACCAGTCTTTTGCTTCCAACAACGTTGTCGATCTCTTCTCTTAACTTGTTGAACGCTTGTGGATGGTTTATTAGTTGCCCCATTGCCCACTGCATTGCTGCTGCTGATGTATCTGTTCCCGCCATGAAAACATCCTAAAGAAGTTTCACACAACAGACGATTTTAATCATATCAGAATAATCGCAATTGAAACTTGGATTCTCATTGCAGGTTAGAGGAAACATACCAACAGGAAAGATTTCATATCATTCCTCGTGAGCTTCATTTCAGCAGTGGGAGATCTGTAAGTGTCCAACAATATATCCAAAATGTCCTTTCTCGTACCTTCTTTCTTCATCACCGTTGCCTCACGTTCCCTCATGATCTTCTCCACAAGCAGATCATATTTCTCCATTACAGCCACTAGTTTCTTCCCGTTCCCAGAAAAATACAGTACCTTGAGTGGTCCCAACACATCTCCTACACTAACCTTCCCTGCAAGCTCCAAACATGTCTTCACCAACTTCCTAATCTTTTCCGCTTCATTATCAGTCCCCGAACACCTCGTGCTCATCGCCATTCTGCAGATGACGTTGTTGGTGTAACTCACGAACTTGCTACTCAAGTCACAAGGCAACCGTTCTCTGCAACACTTAGCCACAGACTCGACCAGCTTCAGTTTCTCCTCCTCACGGATGTCAGCGAATTTCTCAAGCTGCGGAACAGCAAGAAGCTTGGTCATGCACAACTTTTTCATGAACCTCCAATAATCACCATACTGCGCAAGGACAAACCTGGACCCTCTATACTTGAAATACTCAGCAGAACCAAACTCAGGTCTCGAGGAGAAATTAAGCTCTTGGTCCTTGAATATCTCTCTCGCCACCGAAGAGCTTGAGACCACAACACACTTAGAAGCACCAAGACGTATCTCCATGAGTGGGCCATGTTTGCGAGCTAGGCTCTGGAATGACACAGGCAACACTTTTCCTATCAAATGAAGGTGACCAATGAATGGTAAAGCTGAAGGGCTCTGTGGCAGCTTTGTATCAGACATTGAACTCTGTTCCTTCGAGAACAATTTGAAGAAAGCATTAAGCATGAAAGCAAAAACAAAGGATGTGATAAGTATAAGATTAGTGTTTAGCTGTAGATCCATTGCAGGTTTATTAATTAAATTTTTGAAGTGTGCTTTATATTTATTATACCCAGAACAGAGAGGAATCTTGTTTATTAGATTCTCATTGTAAAGAAAACAAACAGCAGATGTGACCTTTTTTATAAAATATTAAGTGTAGCGTAACATAATGAATTAAATATTAAATTCTTTTTTTTTAAAGGAATCATTATAGGCTCTTAGTCTAAATAGATGACATTTCCGAGATTGTGACAATTACAGATTCACACACAAGTAACTGAGGCAAAAAGGACATCTGCAATTTTATACCAACAAAACCGAAGTTCGAATCTTCTGTACAATCTGTTTAACTACAGTACTGAAGCAAGAAGATATCCATCATACGTCTCTATGGATGGAAAATACAAAGCCTAAAGAAAAGGTTCCAAACATAAGATCCGCTAGCTATCTAAAGCCGAAACATCTAACAGTTATCATCAGAAGATGAATCTCTTACTGTATCTTATCATCAGTAAAATGATAGAATCTCCTTACTTTATATCATCAGAGAGATGATTGACCCCATCCTAGTAATACCATCAGAGAATGATACCCAAAAAAGTCTTAACAAATCTACACGCTCATGAAGATATCACCAGTAGGTGATCCACTTCTCCCTCTTTGATATCATCAGAAGATGATGTACTCACTGTGCAGGCACACCTCTATTCTCTGATTCCTATGGTCTCCTTCTAATGTCACAGCCTCTTTTCTGAGTATGAAAAGATGAAATCATCATCGCATTGACATTAACGTCCGAACCCTTTTCTCCCTTTCTGCTCTCTTTGCACTTGGAGTGCTCTTCATTTTCTGAATCTCTTCCATCACAACCTTCTCCACTTTGTCAATAGAGTTGAGGAGCTTCTTCTGTGGAGTGAGGGCTTCTTCTTCCCCTGTATTTTCTCTTGTGATGTCGAGCAGCATCTGATGGACTTTAGCAGTTGAAGGTGGCCAGGGACGCTTGAATCCAACAGATGGACCAGGAGTGACCATAGAGTAGTTGTGCTCGAGCTGAGCACCTGACAGTGATACTAGAGAATCAAGAACCCCAAGCTGTTGTGGAGTTGGGGTCTCAATATCTCGGCCAACGCCTTCTCCCATACGAGCTCTCCTTCTCTCAATAGCCTGCATAAAGGAGTTTGATAAAGATAATTTAAATAGCCAGGCTAAGCAAGCCTTTGGCAACAGGTTATATGATATAGTTAACAGAGAGGCTAAGCAAGCCTTCGTTATGCTAATCACACAGTCAGTGATTGGGTATAGTGTAAAAATAATCCCTTGGGCAGATCAAGTTGCAGCAAAACAATTCTCTCCATGAGCAAACCCAAATAAATATGGGAAAATATAAGGGTAGTAGCTGCAAATAGGAGAAGAATACTTTCTTTTCCTTTTCCAGATCAAAACTTGGGTATATACCTAAACAAGATACGGAATCATAAACCAGATGTAAACAGATTAAAATGACTCTAATTTAATCCAAAAATCAAAGAGGGTTTAAGTCCACTAACCCTAACGACAGCAGAGATATCACGGAGGGGCGTTCTTGGATACCAAGAAGGCAACACAGAAGCTGAAGCACGAGGCCTTCCACGCCTTGCAACACCCAAGCTCATGTTCTCTCGTCCCTGTGGCGTTCTAAACTGAGTTTGACTTCTTCTACCACCGCCAGTCCGTCGAATACCGAAATTGCCCCTCACAAGCCCACCTCGTCCCGTCATAGATCCTTGACCAATGGACCCAAGCCCTGTAGATTCCGATGGCAGTCTCTGTACTGGAGACCCAAACAGATTGAGCTGTGTTGCTGGCTCGTCGAGTAAGATCCCATTGGAGCGTCTGCTGAGAAATGCGGCTGGGTAATCCACTGGCCTCTCTATTCGGTCTCTTGCTTCTGGCATTATGATAAACTGAAGAACGAAACGATTAGAACACACCAAAAACTGGAACTACGAACATGGTGGAGTTAATTGAAACGTAATTGACTAAACCCAGACTTCTTAATCCCCTAATTTTATCAACGACGACAATAGAACTCAATCTTGTTCAGCATTGTAATCGGATTTTCTCGGCGAAATGAACTTGAACTTCAGAAACCCCCAGAAAAAGGGAAATCAAATCTTCGTTTTCACAACAAAGCCTCGTTACATCAGTAATTCGAGTACAAAACGGGCAACGAATCATCAACTATATTATCATCAAGAAGAGCATAAAAATCTCACACAGAGCATCTCTGAAACAAATCAAACTATGGATTTGTACCTATGAATCTTCTTTGATTAGATTCCTTCGTGACAGCTCTAAAACGGCCTTGCGGACGGTAAAGCGAAGGGACAAAGAGAAAAGGAGAGAAAAAGCTTTTTTCAGAGAGAGAGAGACGATCTGGCAATTTTTTTGGAGGCCATCATCTGGGCGGGTTTTATAATTGAAAATTAAAATTTTTCATTTTCAAGCCTCGCACGTGTGAAGAGAGGTAACATCTGTGTGAAATTTTTTGAATTTTCACCAGAGGCGGGATAACACAATCCGCTCAAATTTCATTCTAGCTTACAATTCGTGGGTGGATTCTTTACCAAATTGACGATTTTAACCTTACAAAGCGAGTATGAAACTATGAATCTTTGTCTGGGCTTTTTGGCCCAATTATATCTACAACAAACAGTCCGTTTTGCTTTCCCCCGATGGAATCGTCACCGTTCACTGATATTATAAGAACTATTTTGTAAATAAAAAAAAATCCAACATAAAAATGAGTTTTGTGAATACTATTTCCTCAAATTTGAATTAACACTATTCATAATCTAAAAAAAAAAAATCAAAACGATGTACCATTTGAGGAACATTTCCTCATTATCCTTCTCTCTGTTTTCTTTAGCCCTATGTACACACTGTTGTTGTATTTGATATTAGCTTTTACAGTACGAACTTGGATTACTAGATTCTGCATCTTAACTTGGATGTGAGAAAACAAAAACAAACAAAACAAAAAAGGTGAAATGATTGGAGTCCTATTTTATTGATTATGATTTGTTGAAAGCATATGCATTTTTCTAAGAGCTTACATAAGACAATTTGGTCTGTTTCGGCTAAAAAATATTCAGACATGACACTGTTTCTTTCTTATCATTTCTGTCTTGCTTTCTTTAGTCCTATATACACACACCTTATTGCGCGCTATATCAAATTCTTCTCCTTGTTCATACACTTGCAGTTAGCTCTGTTCTCGTTTAAAATCTGTGTAAACCAAACAGAAAAGTTTTAAATCAATACAACCGATTTACACTTAAACCGGTCTTTCAGTTTTTTTTTTTTGTTTCACAATGATCAGTACTTACCGTATATTGTCTTTGTAAATCTTTGATGTAATCCACAGCTAAATCCAACATATCCGCAGTGTTCGTTTGCTATTGCAACAAAAAGATACCAAAAACATTAAACCCGATTCAATGCAAGAGAAAACTATTGTTTTTGATCAAAACACATTACAATAAGTTTCATGAAAATTGTACCTTGTCCATATTAGGAACAAGCTCTTGTAATTTCCTCATTCGTTCGCTTATCCGCGTTCTTCTTACCTGACAAGTGACAAAAGAATTTATTCCAAGTCTCCGACTTTCTAGATTCAAAACTAGTTTATGTAGCAAAGTATTTTATCGATAGATTAAAGCGGGATTCAACTAGTCCAAACTTACCCGTTCAGCGATGCTTCGAGGATGTGTAGCGCAACCACGTTTGGCTCTAATTTTACAAGGAACGGAATCTTGTAGCTGCAGATACTTATCCACTGAAACCATGTCCGAGGCTGTAGACGATGACTTCGGGAGACTCAGGTGATGCGACAGTAACTGCATTCGATTTCCCGACTCTCCATTCTGTATAAAACAATCGTAAACATCATTCAATACTCTAATAACCAGCTACACTTTCAGCTATAATGCTCTGCTATATGCATGTTTGTAATGTCTAATATTCCAAAGAACCAAAGTAAACCGGTTTTGTAGCACTAAACCAGTTAGAAAACCGAGTTACCTGAGCTCCGTGAAACAATTTTCCGTCGTCCTCTCTTTCTCTCTTGAGAGAGGATAAGTTATCAATGAAGCTGGATGGATCATTCCAATGGCTATATTGAAAACTCGTGGCTATACTTTCAGAAGCGATTTCAGGTATCTGAGAGAGCATTCCCAGAGAAGAAGGTGGCCTTGAAGAGAGGCTGCTATGGCGTCTTAATCCATTGGAATTAGATGGACTCTCTTCGTCTTCTTCTTCACCAACGTAGTTCATCAAACTCCTCATTGAACCATATCCTGCGATTGTAAATATAGTAGAAACCATTAAAGAGTTAATTTAGTTTGTTGGGTCACAAAGTGCCAAACTTTATGGTTCCTGCGCCTAACCCAGTTGAGGATTATCAATTTCCGGGAAAATCAAATTGCTAAATCTACAGAGAAAATCAGACAAGATCTTGTCTTGCGGCTTTTGTAAGGTAAAATTCCAAAATTCTTATAAAAATGATTGTCAAGGGATTTGAAATTCAATTTTTTTTTAATCAAGTTGGTATAACATAAAAATACTATTTCATAAGAAGAAATAAAATACATAAAAGAGGGAAAAAAGAATAACTTTTTGATGAAAGATAGAGAGCAAAAACAGTACCGTTCTGATCGGAGAGGTTCGTGAACATCCCCGCCGGCGAGCTGCTTTGCCGGAGAAGATTTGATTCAACTGGTTTGGTGTGATGATTATTCACACCCAGAAACTGATCCAAACCAATCGTATTCATCATCCCCTTACTCTGCCTCGGATAATGCGGCGGCAAACCCAGAAAGCTCGATGGCTCGTGCTGCGGCGGCGGAAGAGTGGCGGCGTATGATACAGAGGTGACCGGAGACTTATCCTCGAATTCACTCGGATTCGGCGAACCCAGATCGTCGTTTCCGCCATTAGAGCTCACGAATCTGGAAAACAACCTATCGGAGTCGAATCCACTCTTGTCGTGGTCAACGAAAGCGGCGAGAACCGAGCTCGGTGCTGATCGAAAACGAAGAAGACCCGACCCGGAAGAAGATTGATTCGGGTCGTAGAGATGATTGTGAGTATTTGAATCCATGAAAGAAATCAAAATGCGACGAATTTTTCTCTATCTCGCCTTTAGCTATAGTGCTCTGTTTCGTAACGTTCAGTAAGAACAATTTATGGGAAACAGCATCTTCAACGTCAACTATTTTTTATGGATTTGGGATAACAAGATATTAATCTTTTCTTCCCCCTCTTATGGTTCTTGTTGGCGTCACTATCCCGGGAAATTTTATTTCAGCTTGAGATGTAAGTAAGAGATAAGAGCTTGAGGATGAATGAGAGGAGGTTTGTTCTAAGGAAGAAGAAGAAGAAACAGAGAGAAGAGAGAGAGAAGATGAATATTTTATCGTCTTTTGCCTTCTGAGTTTCTGCGTCCAACTTTAATTGCTGAAGATAGCGGCGGATCGAAAAGCATAACAAAAAATAAATGAAAGGATTAAATAAAAAGAAAAGTTCAGAGGAAGACGTCGTTTTTGAGCCGCCTGTGAGGCTGAGTCACGGAAATGCTTTTTACATTTGTTTTTTTTAACGTATATTTTTGAATACTTTTTTTGGGATTATATAACGATATGAAAAGAAAAATATATAAAAGAGAAAATTAGAGGAGAAATGTGAAGAGTTTAGATGATAATACGTACTTTTAATACTCGAATACAGCAAGAGGAGCATGTGAAGTAAATTACCTGCCTAATCCCGACCCGTGACAAATTATTTCTGCTTCCCTACAAATATTTATGATATCCTTTTATACTATTATTGTTTTTACTTTGTATCCACCACCATATATATATATTCTACAAAATACATATATATATATATATATATATATATTATTGCTAGTATT
The DNA here is from genome assembly GCA_000218505.1 of Schrenkiella parvula. NCBI lineage: Eukaryota > Viridiplantae > Streptophyta > Magnoliopsida > Brassicales > Brassicaceae > Schrenkiella > Schrenkiella parvula. The sequence continues at coordinate 7,985,360 of CM001190.1, read as the reverse complement.
AGATTTGTTTTGATAAAGTATGTGATGTAAATAAGTGGCATTTTCCGGTAAATCGTTAATATCATACGATTTATAACAAAATTCGTCAATTTAATTATATATAAAGTACTCGTTATTCAGGAACCAATAATCATAGACTTCGCAGTCAATAACTGTGCTGACAAATCATATATTTTCACATTCGTATAATACTATCATTATTTTGTCCCATCAGAGTACAAAAAAGTCAGAATTGAAATCTTAATATGGTTAACCTCCTTTAAATAGAAAGAAAATTGTCGGAAGTACAATTTTGTATAGATAAGATTCAAAACTGCAAACTACGTTTTCAACAAAATATAAAGTATAGCTTTTCGAATCCGATCTAGGGTTCACGGAACCTACAGACTTCCGTGACGGAGAAGACGTTGACGCCGTTAACAACATTGGGAACGCAAGTTGACGTCTAACGAGGATTCGTGGAGTACTACACTGTATATGACATACGGTACACCTGCATGAGAAACTAAAATACTAAAAATCTGATTGGTCAAAGATGATGTCACTCGGTGTGAAACTATGCACCGTCGTCTAAATCTTCGTCCGCCGCCGTTAATTTCTTATCTATAAATCTTATCTTATTTAAACTTTAATAATTCACGAGCGCCGTCTTTCTAAAATATAAATTTTACCCGTTTTCTTACCAAATTTCAATTAAGCCCTTCAATCAAAATTGATTACTTTATCAGTCCTCTTCAAACTAGTGGTTACGTTTTTACATACTCGTATCAATCATAATTTAGTTCTACATTGTAAGAATTAAAATATAAACCCGATTTTGTTGAATTGAGACTTTTAGTCTTATATGTTTCTCCGTTATCATATTGTTTTTGATGTTGGTTTGTTATTAGATATTTCATTATTTTTATATGGGGACTACGGTTTATGTGTCTAAGGCTCTATATATAGAGACATATAGATCGATGAGTTGGAGTAGCTACACAATTTTAAAATCTCGAGCTGTTTCTTAGTTTATCAAGAAGAAGACAAATTTGTATGCATAAGCACATGCACCTGTGTATATTACTACTATTCAAGCATAAATAGTATATGAAGTTATTAAGACAATGAGAGAATTAAAACTCATCATAATATAATAAGAAGAAATTTCTCTGATATATAATATTGTACAAACTATCAATTAAACGACTTCTTCCACAAGAGAATCCATCCATAGTCACAACAGGATTTGTAATCTAACATCACTTTTCTAAATTATCACAACCAATATTTTCACGACGGAACTTTGGCTAAAAAGAAGTTTTATTTTGGCCAAAATAGGACTTGTTAAAAGTTTGGTCAAAAAAAGAAAGGAGAAAATTATATAAGCAAAGCGATCGTCCGTGGATGGGAACATGGACACGTGAGACCCCATTAGCTTTCTCTACGTTGTATAGATCTTATTGTTTACAGTTTTATTTTTTTGAATTTAATAAAAACAAAACGATTCCCATCAATTTATTTAAATATTTATGTTCTGAAAAAAGATTACATTGATAGAAGTGGGGAATCGTGGTCCCGCTTTGGCTTTTATAATGTCAACAAGTTAAAAAAAGGGTCCTCTCTATTTTATTTTCTTTAAATAGGAACTTCTAAATTAAGCAAGTGTTTCTCTCTTTTTTATTTAATTTTCTCGAGTGGGCTGCTATATTTGGAAGTAATCAATCGTGCTTGGCCGAGATATGTTTTTGCCATGAAGATCTCTCTTTCTTGTTTTCTTTTTCTCGTTTGTTTTAATAATATATACAAAAAAGTAATACTGACTTTTTGTTGTAAATTTGAACAAAGGACCAACGGTGGGATGTGATTATGTTTGATGTTCTGACAAAAAAAAATTATATTCGAAATAGATCAGCTATATAATATATGTATGTGTACATGTATAGACTGACCTCACCTCAATGCGCAAAATCATGCAATTTTAGTTTTTTTTATTTATTTCTATTAACTATTATTTTGTTACAGAGAGAAAGCTGAGAGTATAGATAAGTACAATCCCACTAATAAGCATCGAGTTTTTTTGTTCTTTAATCATGCATCTTTTCTCAAAAAAAATCTATGCATTTAATCAAAATCGAATCTAAGTTTCGACCAATGAGAACAAATAATTGAAAGACAATATAATAAACAAATCCACTTGGTTATATAATACATATACAATTCGTTTATTTTTTGGGAAGAGAGGATCTATCATACAACGGTCTAAGCAACAACAGTCAATATATTTCGTATCTTAATATATTCCTAAGTTTGGTTTTTGCTATCATATCCATTATCTTATGCTATAAGATTCTAGATGGCGAGACAGAAGAAACCCATGACACAACCAAACTCTCTTTGTTAAGACACAAAGAACATGTGATGATTAAACAGAGATAGACACTTGATCCCGAATTAAACCCTAAACCCTTCATTTAAGCTCGCCATAGAAACTACAAAGCATCACTTTGTCGCCTAAGATTAGCATACACATTTAATACTCTCCGGGCTCATCCAATAAATGCTTACACCAATTTGATTCGACCTAAACTCTCAGACACAGATCTCATCCTAGGACGCATCTCTTGATCCATTTCCGTGCAGTTCAAAGCGACACGAATGGTTGCAATAGCTTGCTTATCAGCAAAATCCTGCTTTAGAAGTTTCGGGTCTAAGATCTCGGCCAACGATCTCTCTTCCCTGTGCCACTTCCTCAAAGTACTAACGAGTTCTTCACCTTCACTTTCAGAGGAACCATTAGGTAAACGACCAGTCAACAACTCCAACAGAATCACCCCAAATGAATAAACATCACATTTCTGAGATGATTTGCAACCTGAGGAAGCTCGGGCTTCAGGTGCAAGGTAAGCAGCTTGGGGAGCTGAGAGTCTTGTCGGCAATGTTTGGTCTACGCTTTGCATTTTGGTGGATAGCGAATGATCTGCGAGTTTGGGATAACCCGGAACCAGACGTGTGAGACCGAAGCCTGAGATGTGAGGAAGTAACTCATCATCTAACAGGATTTTGCTAGATTTTAGGTTGCCGTGTACATACTTTCTCGAACTGTATTCATGTATATACATCAAACCCCGAGCTGTCCCTTGTGCTATATGCAACCTCTCAGCCCAAGAAAGCGGCGGCCGTGTATTCGAAGGTCCACCTAAAAAAAAACAACAAGTTCCGCCTCAGAAACCAGCGATGCAGGACGCCTCAATAGTACAAAAAGAAATCTCACGAAAATGGAAATATGTCAACTTTGAGTCCTAACCTAATACATCTTATTACAGAATCAAACATATCATGCATACTAGCGTACCATCGCAGATATAACAGAGGTTAAGACAATAAGACTGAAAACATACAGCTCTGGGATCTTAATCTAATCTCTGCCTAAGTACCAAAGAAGAAATCTCTTTTACGTCACATTAAACACTCTCTTAATTTACCATTAATTTACCTAACAGACTAATGTTTTCACATGAAGAAAACAGGACCACATACTACATTGCTTACTCTATTCCACAAACTCTATAGAGAACCAAACTGTTAATTTGTTTTTTTTTCTGGCAGATATAGAGATTCCCCATGCTTGTCCTCTATATCTACTGTTTCAAGTTCCAACACATGTAAACCAAGAACGCTTTAAACAGTAAAACAACAAGGAGAAGAAGCCAACAAGTTAGTCGCTATACCACAATCACACAAAAAACAAAAAGCTCTGCACTTTTAGACCAAGAAAGATAGTTTCAATAATTACGTTCAAATAAACCAGATAATTCGCGGTTTGGAAATGCAGATTTGGTATTAAAATTAGAAAAATTTATGAAAGATTAGCGTTTTACCATGTAAAGCAGAGAACAAGCTTCCATTGCTGATGAAATCAGTGATGAGGAGCTTCTCGTCCTCTGCATAGTAATAAGCTCTTAGCCGTACGATGTTGGGGTGGTTGATCCTACCGATGGTCTCTACTTCGTTCTCGAAATCCTTAAACCGCCACGTTGCGTTACCGTCGCTGAGCCTTCTGACGGCAACAACGGCAGAGGACGATGATTCCGCCGCTACTACTCTGTACACAATCCCGCTCCTGCTCTTGCCTATCACGTAAGCCGACGCTCTCAGCAAATCCTCAAGCTCGAGCTCAAATCCTTCGTCAAAGGCCACGAATTTACCGTCCTGCCCTTCTTCGTCGAACTCTGAGACCGCCGTTGTCGTCTTCGTCTCCGTTTTGTACCCGTCGGAGCTCCGTTTTCTCCGGATCAGCCATACCGACAGAGAAACCGCTCCGATTACAACCGATACTCCTGAAATCAAGGAAACCGTTACCGATCCGGTGATCTGCTTCTCCTTTCCTTCGTCCTTGTTGATTACACTAGGATTTGGTTTCTGGAGCTCTTGAGTGCTTTCCGGCTTTGCTGTGACGAGATTAGGGGTTTCGATTTCTTCGCACGGTGTTTGCAATGGAAACCCACAGAGATGAGAGTTTGCAGCGAATGCGATCGGTCCTTGGTTCAACAGAGAACCCACCTGAGGTACTTTTCCGGTGAGATTGTTGTGGCTGAAATCCAAGCTGACATGAAAAGGCAATCGACCGTACGACGGCGGAATCTCGCCGGTAAATCCGTTATAAGACAGATTTAGAGTGCCGGCGAGGCTTCCGAGTTCAGTGAGTGACTCTGGAAGTGAACCATTGAGACGATTAGAGGATAAATCGAGATGGCTGAGAGATTTAGTGGACCGGATTTGGGCTGGGATTGGGCCGGAGAGTGAGTTGTGAGAGAGATCGATGTACCGGAGCTTGGTTGCTTCGAAGAGACGAGCCGGTACCGGTTTGGAGAAATTGTTGTGAGCTAGATCAAGCCGGATAAGCGAGTCGAGTAACCCGAGTTCGGATGGAATGTAACCGGAGAGACTTTTTCCGAAGAGTAGAAGAGATGTGACTCGGCCGTTTGTACAGACGATTCCAGACCAATGGCAAGGAGTCGTGTCTGATTCAGACCAGTGGTTCATCACTCGGGTCGGGTCGTTATCGACGGCCGATTTGAGAGCAAGAAGAGACAAACCGTCGGAATTGAGAGAAGAGCAAAAGCTCATGCAGAGAAAGATGGAAGAAACAAAAAGTGGAAGAATCCAAGGCAACTCCATTTTCTTGAAACCGTTTTTGTTCGTTTGTCGTCTCTACACAAGAAAAGAAAAAAAAAGATACAAATCATTCGTATAGTGAGTGATGCAACGAGAAGTTGCAGAGAAAAACGATCAACAGTGAAGAAAAAGAAGAAGAATTAAGGTTAGATTTGACCGAGGTTAGATTCTTTTATGGTTGCATTGTAGCAACGTGGAGTAATGTAGTCATTGATCACAAATTTTGAATTTCTTGTGCGCAGGATTATGGTTTGAAATTATAATAATATAATATAGATTTGCATATAAAATAGTATTGGGATTTGCTTATTTTTTGGTTGCTTATGGTTCTTTAATTATTTATTGCTAAATTTTTAGTTTAAAGTTTTGACTGCGTTGATGATAACTAGGATCGTTGGATTTCTATAGGATAAAAAGAGAAGGAAAGGCTATAGTTTAGTACAATATTTTGAATTTGAGATTGAAATTTGGAAATCCTAAGTTATCTACATGAAAATTTTGTCTCTAACTGGAATTATTTGAATTTATACATACGAGATTACTATTTAATTATAAAAGGACCCATAGTACATCAATAGCAGATTATCAATGGACACTGGTACAATAAGCAATCATACAACTGAAGAAAGTCTTTATATATATTTTTAAAAATAAAAATGTTATCCGTTTTTGTTTTGATTTTGCCATTATTTATCTTAAATGCGTAGAATCTTAACTCATATACGACACCTTGAGCCATGAAAAAATTGTACAGTCCTACTGAACTTATAATTATTTTACTTTTACAATATATCAATAGTTAAATAACTTAAGCACACGTTAGATAAAAAAAATGAAACTAATCGAGCCCTACTGATTATTTTATCACGAAGGAAGACGTTTTATATGAGTGGCTATGAATTTGAATTCAATTGGGATGTTTATGTTTAGATTTTATTCAAATTAAAGGAAGAGAAGAGACTGATGGATAATGGATTCGTGTCAGAGACAATATTTTTAACCAACCGACAAAAGTCACCAAAGAAATATGCATTTGAATGATGCCACTTCTATCTCTTATCCCAGTCGTAAGGGTACTTCCGTAAATAACCAGTCAACCATGAGGAGATGAGTTTCGGTTTAATGCAACCACTAGCCAGATTCAGGTTTCGGGCTTGGGCCGACGATAACAATAACGGCCCAACAAATCTTCTTTTATGCAACACGATGCCTTTTATGCTTACGCAAAAGACTTTAGTTATGCTGCTTATGCATGCTTTCACTGACAACAATTTCAACATATTATCATCATCAAATATATATATTACAATATTGTTTCATGTCTCCACAATTAAGCAAGAAACAGCGGGCACAGCAAGTCAGCGTACCTGAACACCTTGCCGTTTTTGGTACAAACACAAGGACTCCACGGCAGTGAATGAGATAGCACAATTTCGGCAAAGATCATTTTAGCGGTCCAAATAGGCCCAATAAGTTAATTGGTGGGGACGTCACGCCCTGTCGTTTTCGAGGTTCGTATGTGGGCCTTATTCATCCCAAAGTCATTTTTGTGCGACATTAGTTTTTTTTCACCGATCTATAAAAAGCCCAAACTTTATTCACTGATCTATAAAATGTAAAAAAAGAAAAAAATGATCTGACTATATGACATGTTAGTTATATGAGCTATCTTATGTAAAAAATTTAGAACTACTGAAGCAAGCCCAAAGGCCCAACTTATAACCATTGGGATCCAAAGCGTCTATCTCTCTCTCTCATCCTCAACCCCATAATGGGTACTTTCCCTCTCTAAAATTTTGGCTTTATGTAGCAGACGCACTCCAAAGCTAACGTTGCTTTCTCTCCACTCCAAATGCCTCTGAAGTAATCTTTTTTACTCCGAGAACACACAGAGATAGACTCTTAACGAAGAAGAAGACTTTTCTCGACGTAGCTTCGAGAAAATAGAAAGAGAAATAAAAATTTCATTCGCTTTGATCGTCATGATGCAACCTCCTTCGTGTTTTTCCTTACCTGTCGAACTACTACTAAATTAAAATTCTTTTCTCTCTCTCGTGTGTTTGGGTTTTCCCGAGATAGAGAGAATCAAGTCGAGCGATTTGAAGCTCTAAGCGGTTTAACTCGAACGAGTTGGATCAAGTCGGTCGGTTCTGTTTTTTCTCTGAAATTCAACTCGGTTAATTCCGGTTTAACTGTGAGTTTTTCCTCTCATGGATCTGACCCAAGGGTTCGGAGTTAGCTCCGGCGCTGGGCCGTGCCGAGAGGCGGTGACCGGACTGGAATCGCTCAATTTCAGCGACGAAATTCGGCAATTGGTGACGATGCCGCCGGATAATACCGGCTCCTCCTTCACGGCTTTGCTCGAGATGCCGGCGACTCAGGCCATGGAGCTTCTCCATTTCGCAGAGACCTCGTGTTCTCAGGCGACCATTTCCAGAGTCGCCGGAGATATCGCTCCTCCCACTCTTCACCCTTTTGGGACATTGACGTTTCCTTCTAACCCGCTTCTCTTGGACCGCGCCGCTCGCTTCTCGGTAATTGCTGCAGAGCAAAACGGATATTTCTCCGGTGAGTCCATACCTTCGAATTCCAGCGCGAATCTGGTGGACAGAGTCAAGTCCGAGCCTGATGAGACCCATTCATCTCAGCAGCTCGTTTCTTATCAAATGGTGGAGAATCAGAATCAGAACAACTCTTCTGGCAAGAGGAGAGAACGTGGGAAGAAGGTGATACCAGTCATTTACAATCAATCTCTTCGTTCCGATAAATTGTTAATGAAACCAGAGAGATTAGTCACTAATTGCTTATCCCTTTATTTCTAGGTCAATAGCTCGATGAAGAAGACCAAGAGCTCTGAAGAAGCAGAGAAGCTGCCGTACGTTCACGTCAGAGCTCGTCGTGGACAAGCTACTGATAACCATAGCTTAGCAGAGCGAGTAATTCCCATCTCTTAAACATGGTCGTATTAACCATTTTAATTAGTGGCTACGCTAATTCGTCGTTAACTCTTGATTATAGGCAAGAAGGGAGAAGATAAACGCACGAATGAAACTGCTACAGGAACTGGTCCCAGGCTGCGATAAGGTTTGTCCCTAGATTATCGACCTTTAATCAAAAAGCTAATCAATAATTAGATCTTCATATGTGCTCAAAGACAGAATCTTTCTTTATTAGACCAACCCCCAAAAAGTGAGTTTTTTTCTTTTATTTGATGATGTGGTTTATTAAGAGTCTTAATCTTTCTCACTTTCTTTTTATGTGATAAAAAGAAGTGGAATGCTAAATTCCCTTTAAATGCCAAATACCAAAATTACTTGTTTGGTAATTCACTGCCTTGAAGATGTAAACTTTATTTTCGTGTGGGGGAGCAATATCTCACAGGTCATAACCATTTTAGTAAACTAGTAATACGGATGTGATGTGTCATTGTTGAACTTTTTCTCTTCTCAAAGTGTATTCATTGAGCTTGAAGCTTACTCCATAAATGACGGGTTTATGGTGTGGGAATTCTAGCTGGATTGTTCCCTCAAGGTTTTGGGTAGAGGGGACAAATTTTGGTGGATAGATCAAGATCAGAGTGTGTTGGGGTCCATCTTTTGATATTAAGTAGAAAAGTTGCAGGCTTTCTATGGAGGGTGAGCAGTGTAGTATCGTCTCTAATAAGTTTGGTATCTATCAAGTAGAAAGAGGGTGAGGAGTGTGGTATAGTCACTAATATTGTTATATGCTTTGAGTCCCACAATACCTAATTGGTTGGAAGCATGATGTGACACTCCTGCAGACAGCTAACTAATCGATATATATATCTTGGAATTTAGCAGCCATTATTGGTGGAAGGAGATGATGATAAGTGACAACTCTTTAAGAGTTCGTAAATTTTGTGGAGTTCTAAGACTTGATTGTTTGTTTTGAAATCTTGAGAAGTCTGCATTCATGTTTATAACGAGAGGTGTTGTTCTGATTTGCTTTTATGGCAATATTACGTTGGAAAGAATCGAGTTGTTGAGATTGTAGAAGCCGTTTACATGCTACTTAGGACTAAGGCTCATTTTCTCACTGCTTCTTTAACCCACACATACTTTTACAATCTTGTAACTTTAGTATTCGTTGATTAGTTATAGTAATGCACATTATTTTCATAACTAACTGATACATTAATAAAGAAATAGCTGCTTAGGCGATTATGTTTCCAAAAAAATGTTGTTTGTTCTTCATATGCCTGATTTACCAGAAAGCTTTGACCTGCAGATTCAGGGCACTGCATTGGTGCTGGATGAAATCATTAACCATGTGCAGTCTTTACAGCGTCAGGTAGAGGTAGGGCTCTCTGTTGTTTAACTTAAATTGAAACAATAAGCTAAGCAATGTTGTATAAAGTTGGTGCGACAATGTCACATTACTGTTCTTGTTATTTTCAGATGCTATCTATGAGACTTGCTGCAGTAAACCCCAGGATTGACTTTAATCTCGACAGCATATTGGCTTCAGAAGTAAGTATCTAATCACAAAACTTAAGTTCCACGTGATTTTCTTCTACAACAAAATCAGTAAATTTCAGATTCAGAAGAAATAACCTCTCGTTGACCATGTTGCTCGTTTAAGTAACCATAGGGATCTATGTTTCTTTGAGTAACCTTTTTAGTTGTATCACGAAAAGAGAAACTTTTGGGTATTTATTGATCCAACATTAATCCACTCTATTTTAGCCTAGGCTTAAAAAAGTAGATCAACGTGGGGAAATAAATACACATCCTTACAAAAAAATGCAGTACACACAGAGAGCCTATTGTTAACGCAAGGTCTCAGAAAAAGAAAAAAAACTTTTGAAAGGACTCATTAGTCCTCTCAATAATATCACACACAGATGGGTCAGAGACACGGACCATCTCTGTTCTGTGGTCTTTGATGATGTCTTTTTTTTATCCTTGCACAATTATTTTTTTGTGTGGGTCAAGTCTTAAGTTCTTGTTGCTTCAAGTTTCACCTATCCAATCTAATAATCAGCTTCTGTTTCGCTGCAAATAACTTCTTATTAAATGACTTCCTTCTTTTACAGCTCGTACACCATTTAAGAACCAGGTCCCACTCCTTTAAAAATCTTGTTCTGTTAAGATAATGTTCAGTAAAAGAGAGCTCGCTTGATGACTAGGAAGATAATCTAGGATGTTGAATCAACCAATCATCTCTAACATAAGTTGATAGTTTTTTACGGTTTGAAAGAAATTGAGTTGATGATGAGGTCCAAATCTCTTTCTGCAGAACGGCGGTTCTCTTATGGATGGTAGCTTCAACGGAGAGTCTTATCATCAGCTGCAACAGTGGCCTCTCGACGGTTACCACCAGCCGGAATGGGGAAGAGAAGAGGATCATCATCAAGCCAATTTCTTGATGGGTTCAGCTACTTTGCACCCAAGTCAGGTGAAAATGGAGCTATAAGTACCAAAATAGTTGACATGCTTGTGTATATATATATATATGAGTTATATATCTCCTGAGGTTTCGATTGTTAAATTAGAGATTATGAACTTATGATTGTTTCGGATCTCTTGTCCATGGCCTTTTTGTATTTGTTAGATCCTTCTTGTCTTAAATCTCAAGTGTATCCGTTCAGAGAAAGCATATGGAGATTTGATAATGTTACTGGGCAATACGACGTCATCGATGAGTATGAGCCAATAATGCTTAACCGACTATTGTGACCAATTCGTTTTGGTTAAATTAAATAATAACCGTACTGACAGAACCGATTTCGCACTACAAAGTTTAGCATCAAACCGTAAGCAAAATGAGAATTGAGAAAAGGATAAATAACCTTTCAAAAGTTTACTTGTTAGAAAACCAGGTCATAGTTTCAATTTGGTTTCTGAATCTGTTAAACCGGAAAATAAATAAAAATCTGAAACCAAATAATAAACCGAACTGAGTAAATTCCCAATTAAACCGACGATACTGATAAACCAAAACTAGATTTCTCGGTTCAGGTTTCGAGTGAAGAAAACATTTTGTAGGTCGTGGTTGTATATAGTTTGGACACTAATAAATCTGTGGATTTCTATTTCGTCTCTTTCGCTTACAGCAGAAATCGGAGCCACAACGATGCCGTCGACGCAGTCCTTGACCGTCGCAGCGAAGACGCTACGAAATCGGATCTTCTCCAGGTCCGGATCTACATCCGCCGGTCCGAGTCGATGGGCGACGCCAGGTCACGAGGAACGGCCCAAGGGTTACTTCATGAACCGTACTCCTCCGCCACCGGGACAGTCGCGCAAATGGGAAGATTGGGAGCTTCCTTGTTACATCACCAGCTTCCTCACGATTGTCATCCTCGGCGTCGGACTCAATGCCAAACCTGATCTTTCCATCGAGACGTGGGCTCATCAGAAAGCCCTAGAACGCCTCGAGATGGAGAGGCTCGCGTCCGCCGGAGATTCTTCCGATTGAGCTTCACCGCTTGATCTCTGGATGGTGGATATGCCCTGATGCTTTGATCTGGTATGTCTTTTGTTCCGGGGATTTGAAGAGAGTTTTTTTCCCGTGTTATGACGATCACGAAGACTGGAGAGTTAGGGCTTCGTCCTCCCCCCTGAAGAACTTCGTTTCAATCTCTTTGTTTTGTCGATAATGGTGTTCATGAAATAAGTGTTCTTTAACTGTTTAGACGCACTTGCCCTTACTCTCTACATTATTATTACATTTCTCAAATTTGGTCACTCTTTGATTTGCTCGTTTTGATTAACATCTGCAATTTGATTGGTCTTTTTCAAATGGTTTGAAAAATGGTTCCATTATTGGACTCCGTTTTCCAGTGCTTCCTCATGAAATTTGTAGCCATTTTACATTCGTGGATTCTGAATAGCTTTAGGTCCATCTTTCTTCTACCTGTGATTTGTTGTTGTAGTCAGAGGCTAATAGCATAGCTTAAACTAGGAGAAGGAATGTTCCTCTGTTTTGTAGACATGGCAGGCTTCAAGAAGGCTCATTAGTATAGATTTTCGCTAGGTATATGATTATAGCTTTGTGCAGCGTTCACATTGAGTTTAAAAGTGGTTTCGAGTACTCATGGCATTAGCCATTGTTAGAAGCTGCAATACATCGGTGTTGGATTTGTGAATAATTCAATAACTGTTGGAGTAGAATTCTCTTGGCATGAGCCTTTGTTAGATACAGAACACTAGATTTCAGTAGCTTGAATTGTGGCATTTACTAGGCTTTTACTGCACATTGAATAAGTGCTGGATGTTTGAACAATTTAGTAAGGGCTAATAGTACTTTTAGAATGTGTGGATATTGAATTGTGAGTCTTTTTCGTAAACACTGAGTTGAGAATAGCATGAGAGGCAGCTGATCTTGATCTTTGAAAAAGTTATATGCATGTGGGGTAGGTACTGGTATCTATCAAGGAGTTTGATCAATTACTTGAATAAGAGCTTGATCAATTACTTGAATAAGTCTCAAGTTGGAGTTGAGGAGAACTTCACTCAATTTTTGGGTAGATAAGGTTTAGAAAACATGACAGCTTCCATCTATCTTCGCAGGTTCTCTGGTCGATGGACCTTCTATTGAATACTGCCATTTTCAAGTACTATTGCTCGTAGTTTCCCAAATCTTCTGATTACTTTCCTTAATTGTGGTTTGATAGTATCCTCTTAAAATATAGAGTAGTTTAATGCAGTGCGGTTTTTTTTTAGCGAGCTTCATCCCATCCTCTGGTCTTATAAATGATGATTAAACAAAGTGAAAGAGAGTAGGATTAAACAAACTCAATGCCTTTCTTGCAAGCCTTCTTCACTGTTGTTTACCATCCTCAAATCGCATCACATCGAGAGGGGCTATTGTGTGTCTGTATGATTGAGTAGCACTGAAACACGATTTAGGCTTGGTAAATCAATGTAAGAAGACACCATCACTTCATTCTTCACATACTTTTTTTACTGGAGACCCAAGAAGAGTACAGTGTAACGCCATGTGAAGAACCGTTGTCCTCTTATCCATTTCCTCTGTATACATCAGATGTTTTCTTTCGTAAATTCCAATTCATGAAAAATAGGAACAGTCGTAGTCGTACGTAATTTGATGTCGGTGTCGGTGGAGTCAGTGAGATGTTTTGGACGAAAGAGAAAAGGACACTACGGTCATTTAAAAGGGAAGCTACTTTTTCGGGTAATGTGACCGGCTATTTCCGGTGAACAGTCGAGCCACCGACACAACCTTCCATATTTTGACGACCACGGTCACTGCCCGTTCCGTACACGATCCATGTTTTTATTTCTTTCTTAAATGAACCATAACTTCCCGCACTCGCATCTCCCATACTGTGTGAAAGTGAGAGAGAAAGTAGCTTCTTTATTATGGATTACAGATAAAGACAGCTAATCTCAGTGACGCAAATCTGAGAGTAGACTTCACTCTGAGTAGATTAAAGTGACCGTCTTGAAGAGGAAGACAACCCCAATGGGTTTTATCATGACTTCGATGTGAAACACCACTTTCTCAAAAGTCTTCTCTCCTTTTGCTGTTGTGTTTCTTGTGTAGATTTCAATAACAGGTTATCTTCTTTTCTTTTGCTTGTTGAATTCTCTAGTCCTCATGGTTCTTTCATGCTCTGTTTCTCTCTCTGTTACTTTCAGAAAATTCAGTTCCTGAAAAATTCTTGTTCTATCAAATCTGGTTAATTATAGTCATTCCTGTAAATATTTAAGATTAAGTGAATGTACCAATGTTCTATCTTAACAACTACGAATAAATTGCTGTGACCTCAAATATACTGTAGATTAAGACAAAACATAGCAAGTCCGATTATGTCCTCTTCTTCCTCCATTTTGTGCTGTCGTTTTCAGGAACATGAATATATCCAGCTGTGTTTTTATCCTTTTGCTCATCTTGCTCAATCCAAAAATTATTACTTTTTGGACCTTATCAAAGATTTGTTCAGTCTTACTTCTCTGTAGGGTTACACAGATCTTCTTGGATTGTTTTCTCACTAGGTGGAAAGTAACTGTTGCTTTGACTGCATTGGAAGAGCTTGATGATGAAGGCAAGAACAATTAACAATGTCCAGTCGAAGCGATCTACCAAGAGTGCAAGAAAAGATCAGAAGCTGCAGAAGACGAATAGCCAGAAAAGATTGTCAGAGCAAGAGAAACAGAAGGACTTAGATGCTAAGGAAGAGTCTAATAATCTCTCAACAGTAGCTAGCGATTCAACCACACAATCAGATCCATCTGAGGCTTACGAGACGGTAGATGTTCGTTACTTGGATGATGTAACGGACAGAAAGGAAAAAGAGCACAGTGTAAGTGGATCCGTTTGTGGTTTGGAGAAAGATGCTGATGAACAAGAAGGTAAATATGCTATCATCGATAAAGAAATCGATGCAGATGCTCGTGAAGGTATCAATGCCGATGTCTGGGAAGATGCTTCGAATGGTGCTCTTAGCGCTGGAAGCGAGAACGAGGCGGCTGACGTAACAGAGAATAGTGGTGAACACTTTGAGGATGGATCTTCGAAAGAGAAGATTGAGCATCTCGAGACGAGAATCGAGAGACTTGAAGAGGAGCTTAGAGAAGTTGCTGCACTCGAGATTTCGCTCTATTCTGTTGTGCCGGACCATTCTAGCTCTGCACACAAGCTTCACACGCCTGCTCGGCGTATTTCTAGAATTTTCATCCATTCCTGTAAGCACTTTACTCGGGGAAAGCGTGCTACGATCGCTAGAAACTCTGTTTCTGGTCTTGTTTTGGTTGCCAGATCCTGTGGGAATGATGTTTCAAGGTAAACAAGACTATATTTAACATGTGAGTGAATTTTTCAGGATCTTGATTCTCTAAACAAATTTTCTTGCTTTCCTTGGATTCCTAATTGTTAGGTTGACCTTCTGGTTATCAAACATCATAGCTCTAAGGGAGATCATATCGCAAGCGTTTGGTAAGTCTCGCATCACACAGACCTCTGAGTCAAATGGGAGTGAGAATGGTGATTCAGGGAAGAAAACAAACCTGAAATGGAAGAATGGTTTCCAACAGCTTCTGGAGGATTGGCAAGAAACTGAAACATTTACTGCTGCACTCGAGAAAATCGAACTCTGGGTCTTCTCTAGAATCGTCGAGTCTGTGTGGTGGCAGGTATAAACGAAAAATATTCTAACTAAAAATGAGCTTCTAAGTTTGTTTATGAAGCATCTCACTTTTGTTATTGTTCTTCTTCTCCTATCTTTAAGGTCTTTACTCCCCATATGCAATCCCCTGAAAACGACTCATCAGCCGGTAAATCGAATGAGAAACTGATGGGACCTTCCTTGGGTGATCAGAAGCAAGGAACCTTTTCTATTAGCTTATGGAAAAGTGCTTTCAGAGATGCTTTGCAACGGCTTTGTCCTATGACAGGCGCAGGACACGAATGCGGTTGCTTACCTGTATTGGCTAGAATGGTAATCAGATTTTCAATTTGTTTCAGCTCGAGCCAAGACAAAAAGAATCATACTCTTATTCTCTTTAAAAACAGGTCATGGAGAAGTGTATTGGTAGATTCGATGTAGCCATGTTCAATGCTATTCTGCGCGAGTCAGAACATCAGATTCCAACAGATCCGGTCTCTGATCCTATCCTTGATTCCAAAGTTCTGCCTATTCCTGCTGGAGACTTAAGCTTTGGATCAGGAGCACAACTCAAAAATGCGGTAAACAACACAAAACAAAGTTCAGAGAATCATAGCAATTAGTGAGTGAATAATGTGGACTAATCCAATGGCACAATGTTCTCCGTTGCAGATTGGCAATTGGTCTAGATGCCTCACGGAAATGTTCGGCATGAACTCAGATGATTCTTTAGCGAAAGAGAAAAGAATTAGCGAAGACGGTCATATTGAAAGTGAAGGCAGTGATCGTAAAGCCTTTGTTTTGCTAAATGAACTTAGTGATCTTCTTATGCTCCCAAAAGACATGCTTATGGAGAGTTCCATTAGAGAGGAGGTTTGTCTGATATACATATATCTTAGTCATTCTTTGTTCTTGGTTAGGCCCATCGCATCCACGAGCTTCATCGAGTTTTGTCCTCGATTTATTGGTTTTACAAACAGATATGTCCATCAATAACTCTCCCACTTATCAAAAGAATACTCTGCAACTTCACTCCTGATGAGTTCTGTCCAGATCATGTACCCGGAGCTGTCCTAGAAGAGCTTAATGCTGCCGAGGTACAATCAATTCAAAGTTCGGATTCTCTTTCTTCTCATAATCCAGAAACTAGACTTGAAAACATCTTTTTTTTTTATATGCAGAGCAATGGTGATGGGAATCTATCAGAAGTAAGCTTCCCTTATGCAGCTTCCTCTGTTTCTTACATGCCCCCATCGACCATGGATGTG
This sequence comes from Schrenkiella parvula, assembly GCA_000218505.1. Classification (NCBI taxonomy): domain Eukaryota; kingdom Viridiplantae; phylum Streptophyta; class Magnoliopsida; order Brassicales; family Brassicaceae; genus Schrenkiella; species Schrenkiella parvula. The sequence continues at coordinate 7,968,842 of CM001190.1, read as the reverse complement.
GCAGAAAAAGTTGCAGAGGCTTCAGGAAAACTGTCAAGGAATGTGTCTATGATACAGAGAAGAGGGTACACGAGCGACGAGGAACTTGAGGAACTGGACTCTCCTCTTACATCCATCGTCGACAAATCGAGTGACTTTACTGATTCAACGACCTCCAATGCAAGATACAAGCTTCTTCGACAAGTGTGGGCTTAGTTGAGTGATGATTGGAATGTGTTAGTTACTATGAATCTATGTACTTCAAACAGAATTTTCCGATGATAATGTGGAGAGCTTCTGTTACATAGATACTCTGTTCCAGGATCATACAGAAGCTATATTTGAACAAGGTTCCTACAGTTGTGCATTCTTTTCCTTATTCAAGTCCCAAAACCTGACATACCGCAATAACAAGAGTGATTGATTGGTGTATGTGGTACAAAAGTATATTATTAAAGGTGAAACTTACATAATCAAGAAATATTAACTCGGTAATGACAAGCCAGTAATTAGAGCTGCTACAAATGATATGAGGATACCAGCTTGGATTTAACGATCACAGCAACTTCCATAAATGGTCCATAAATCTACACTACGAATTTATTGCGTGCTAGTAAGTTGACAGTTAAATCTTTACAAAATCAAATACAAAATATATGAAACAATGAATGGACTCCAATTTCAAATTCATGTTTGAGATTTCTCATAGATTAAACAACCGATAAATACTTGACTTCAAATCATAATGAAAAAATAAAAATTAACAGCAGGAAAAGAATTAGAAAAGAAAAATCAGAATTGAATTGATATAATGATTTTAATACAACACATTTTTGACAAATTTAAACCCTTTTACAACTTATACCAACGTGTAACTAACTTGATCTACGCAATCTACTGAACAGGAACGAGATTGCATCCTGGGGGTTTTGGAGGTATAATCTTCAACCTTAAGGGTCTATGAGAATTATTCTTAAATTGCAGGGGCTTTGGTGGAATAATCTTCACCCGTAGATGCTTCTTTGTAATATTATTAGATTTCATCACCACCACCGTCCTTCTCTTACCTCCGGCGCCGGTAACCACCACTTTCTTCTGATCAGAAACTTTCCGAAGAAACGGATGCTTCAACAACTCCGAAGCGCTTCCTCTCTCTTTTGGATTCCTTGCGAAACACGTTTGTAGAAACTGCCTTGCTTCCCAAGGAAGAGATTCTGGAATTCCTGGTGCGTTTCCATTCAACAATTGAGGCAAAAGCTCCTTTGAATCTACAAACGGCCATGGCGGTTCTGCTGTGTACATCTCTAGCACGACGCAACCTAATGACCACAGATCCAACTCTTTCTCCGCGACGCCGTACTGAACCGATTCTGGCGACATGTAAAGAGACGTTCCCAAGAACGGAGAATCAAATTCCCAAAACTCCGATTCCTCTCCAGCTTTTGTAGAAATTCCAAAATCAGAAATCTTCAATTCGTAAGAAACTTTCAAACCATCTTCTCCGTATTCATAACGCGGAAACACAAGGATATTTTCCGGTTTGAGATCGCAGTGGACATAACCGTGACTATGAACAGACACAAGTCCTTGAAGAATCATACGAGTGAAATCTCTGATCAACGAATCAGGTAATGATCTTGTTTCCATGAAAGATGTAAGACTTCCAGCAGCTGCATACTCCATGGACATCTTGTAAACTCTGATTCCGTAATCATTGACACCTCTCGACAAAGATGTCCCGAAGGTTCGCACGATTCTCGGACAATCTCTGAGTTTCGACAGAATCTGAAACTCTTTGTTGAGAGATTCGTAGTCCTGAGCGTAGGAGCTTTTCACGGCATGGTAATATGGATCCGAGCCATCGGGTTTAGAGAATCTGATGAGATCGACGGAACCATACGAACCTTTGCCTAAGAATTTCATAAACTCCATCACCATCACACCTTCTTTTTTTTTCCTATGATCGAACTCCGATATATATTTTTTAACTTTCTTTGCTGCAACCGGAACCCTAATTGGACTCTGAAACTTTAGAGTTGTGATTGAAATTGCAGAATGTGTGAAGCTTTTTCGTGTTAGGGCTAAAAGAAAAAAAAGGAAACTTTATTTGAGTAAGAGTATAGAGTCTGTAGACTATTGAAACAAAAAGGAAACTGAATAACGCGCCGTCGATATTACACGGAGATTTCACCATCAAATGGATCTTAACCGTTGGATCAAACGTTCCTTCTCAAACACTTCACGCCGTTTTGTTCTTTGGATTTGTTAAAATATCATAACAAATCTAACAAATCTGATTCGTTTGTAGATTACAATATATCCAAATCCTATATATCAGCCTTATAATTCTCTTCTCTTAATTCTACCACTCTGACTCAACGATAATGTACTAACTGCTTCTCAAACTTTTTTTTGTTTTAACACAGTGACGGTCAAAAATATAACAATGACAGATTAAAACATGGAACATTCTTACATTTTAGTCCATCCCATTATTCAAACACAATGTTTTCATAAGAAAAAAAAAAATCGTGATTGGTTTCAAAATTAGCTTATTTCTGTATAGATTATCTTATATTTCATATGTAATATTACTCATACCATATGATTAACGAAAAATGGAAACTGGTCCGGCCGAAGGTAGAGAAAGCATTATATGGCCATTTAGACCAATATAACAACATGAAGCCCAAACCCAGTTTCATGAAAGTACAAATATCTTTTCTTCAATGAATTTACAAGTATTTTATACGGAAAAAGGTTATATTAGTCAACGTTTTGTTTACATAATTACGTGGGAAAAAATATTATATAACATAATGACTTTTTCATACAAGGAATAAAAAAAGAAGCTAACGTGTGAAAAGAAAAAAGAGAGTTGAAAATTTATATATTTGCAACTTGTAATAAACTAACATGTTTGTCTACATCGAAGACTCTTCTCCAAGTAAAAAAGAACTATATAGTTCCCAAACCTCACGTTATATATGTTTCAAAATTTGTATTTTCTTGACTATGCTTAATTTTTACATTAAGTCCAGTCATATTATTGGAAAAATAGTATTATCGATTTATTGTCTCTTTAGAATTCTCATAGGCTGTCGACATGTTATGTATTGTTAATGCTAAAAGACTGGAAATTATTACAATCCTAATTGTATTTTAATAATTTTTTAAATTAAAAACAATCTCAACTAAAGTCAACAGTGGCCGTGAGTTTATGAGTATCTCATAATTTTGTTCAACTGCCTTATTTTCCCCACCCACCAATCATATTCTAATGCTCCGAATGATAAATAAAGTAAAACAATCATAAGAAGCTAACATAAAATACAATTTAACTACACATCTAAGATCTCTTCAATCTCGCACGTACTTGCTATAAACTTATAAGTAACAAGTAACTTTCTGTTTCTTGTTTCACCGAAACAAGAAAAATCAAATAAAACGCTTCATCATGAGCTCTGACAACATAAATTATAATCACGAATTCTATTCCGACCATCCGTACTGGCCACACACGAGATCTTACGAAGGCAGCAGCAAGATCTTACTGGTCACCATCGTCTCTTTCTCTATTATTATCCTCATCGTCTTCTTTTATCATCTATACGCAACATTCGTTCTTCGACGCCGTAGCCCCGCCTCCCAGGACCTCTCATTCGCCGTCGTTTCTCAGCCGCCCAAACGTGGCCTCGACACTCTAGTCATCGCTTCTCTCCCTACATTCGTTGTTGGCGTCAACGGTGATGACGCGGAGGCTACGGAATGTCCGGTGTGTCTAAGCTTGTTTGAGGAGAAAGATACGGCGAGGATGTTACCGAATTGCAAACATGTGTTCCACATGACCTGCGTTGACACATGGCTCACGACGCACTCCACTTGTCCCATTTGTCGAACTGAAGTCGAGCCGAGTCCAAGGCTTGAGCCTGAGCCAAGAGAAGGGCCAGTTGGCGACGGTGCATCGCCATTGGATTTCCCGGCGGCATCTTCGTCGGATAACAAAACTGGCGGGTCATCTGCTCTGCGGTTAGAATCGTTTCGGAGGATCTTGACGAGGGAAAGATCTTCGAACAGGACCGATCATTCTCGCGTTGACCAAACTCGTGTATTGGATCTAGAAAGACAATGAAATACACATAGCACGATTTTAATTCTTGTAAATTATTACTCTTGTTCCTTTAATTTTTTTATTTATTTACTCAAATATTTGTATGTAATGAATTGCACTCTTTTTTGTTAGAACTACAAAGCCGTTGTTGATTAACGTGTGAAAAAAAAGAGTTGAACTTGTAAATTGTAGACAATTGTGTAATATATTTTTAATGTGTGTCTACATCGAAGACTCTTCTTCAAGTCAAACTATGTGGCTCCCACAAGTATACTCCTCACACGTTTTAACTTCCAATTCTCGTATTTTCCTGACCATGGACATTATTTCTAGTCATATATTGAGATAACACTCGATTATCATTTTTGTAGACAAAAAAAAAACTTAGTCTTATCATTTATAAAAATGTTACAGAATGCAATCTTATTACATTAAATGTATGAAATTGCATGAAATCAAAGAAATCATGTGCTTTTTTTACTGATATTATTTTTGATCAAACATCAAAAAAATTATATTTTGAAACAAATATTATATATACGTTTGGAATGGATGGATCTATCTGGTTAGATATACCAATTTGCACTATCCAAAATAACAACTAACTCTTCATACACTGAAATGATGTTAGACAATTCAGTTTATGTAACGAACTAACTCTTAATAACTTATATCATAAGAGGCAATATAGTCTACAAATAGATATCTGCGACTTTGATATCTTCCAAACTTATATAGACGATTTCCAAAACATCAAACGTATCACCTACAATACTTAGTCTAATATTGAATAATAAACTTAAAAGTATATAAACATTGTTCTGGTTCTTGAATTGCCGTAGATTTTGGTGTTTCAACAATCCAAGTTAAGTCAACATTGGTGAATTTTCTAACCCCCCTTGAAAGTATAGCTATCTCCCAAACTTTATTTTTCTATATCTAATTCATATTTTTCTCCCTCCACCAACTAAAGTATCAACCTTGGAAAAAAAACTGAAACCAATAATAAATTATAAAAGTCCATTGTTCCCTATATTATACATCAGAAGTTGTTAACAAATTTTGTTCACTTTCCCTCTCCATCCACCGAAGAAAAACAAAATCTTGACAATGAGCTCCGACGACAGAGATCATCGCTGGTTCAACGACCACCACTCGTTCTGGCCCAATGCCCCCAATCCTTCTAATTACGATCTCAACAGCAAGATCATGCTCGCCGCCGTGGTCTCTTTATCAGCAGTTATCCTCATCGTCTTCAGTCTTCATCTCTACGCAAGATTCGCTCTCAGCCGCCGTAGAGAAGCTTTCCGTGGCATCCCCGTCGTTTTACGACACCCTTTTCAGACGCCAAAACGTGGCCTCGATCCAACAGTTATTGCCTCTCTCCCTATTTTAACTGTTGGAGCCATCGGTGACGTTGCGGCTGCTACTGAATGTGCGGTGTGTCTAAGCGAGTTGGAGGAGCAAGACACGGCGAGAGAGTTGCCGAACTGCAAACACGTCTTCCATGTTGACTGTGTAGACACGTGGCTTACCACTTGCTCTACTTGTCCTGTTTGTCGGACGGAAGTTCAGCCAAGGCCGAGACTTGAGCCTGAGCCAAGAGAAGGACCAGTCGGCGACGGTGCCTCACCACCGACTGCGCCGCCGTTGTTGGAGGAAGTCAGGCTGAATTTATCGGCGGAAGCTGCCGCATCTTCTTCGTCGGGTGACAAAACAGTTGGGTCATCGGTTTCACGATTAGATTCATTTAGGAGGATCTTGTCAAGGGAAAGATCTTCGAACAGGATCAATCATTCTTGTGTTGTCCAAGATCGTGTAGCGGATCTTGAGAGACATTGAGTCCATATAGAGAGACATATAATGCATATATATCATACATACATCGATAAATCTTTAAATTTTATACTATACTCTCCTTTCTTTTTGTACTACAAAACTCCTTTTTTATATGTGTAATGGACAATATTTATATGTTAATCAAAAGATACGCAGTGATACAAAGCTAATGTTGATGTCTTTCTAGTTAACTCTTCGCAGTGGTCAGACAGTAGAGAGCTAACTATCAGGGCTCAAAGATGCAGAACCATTTTAATTACATAAAACTGAGGACAAGGAGATATAAAAAGGGGCTACCTTCAATAACCAGGCTGTTGCTAAAGATGATGATTTATGAGTGTCATGGTCACAATGTTGCCTAAAATGACGAAGGGCAACGACCAGCTGCTAAAGAGCCGTCTTGCTCGGCTCAAATCTGAGTATTATTCTGCAGTTGTTCCCTGCGTTGAAGTGGTGGCATCCACGATATTGTCATTGCTCACTTTCTTACTGTACACCAGACTTCAAGCGCATGAGTGTAATATGCTCAAATGAAACGAAGCTCTATAAAGAATGTGTCCATTTCAGATGTGCAACGTATTGATACGAACAATATATTTACCAAGATCAAAAGCAACGCTTGAGGAAAATGAAGTAACTTCATCATTCAGAAGCCAGAAATTAATGAATAGAGCTACTCAAGATTTCACTGAAGAACCATCAAACTAGGAATCGTTTCCTAAATTTTCGAAAAGAAACCTCAGATCAATCAAATTAGCTCCAAATAGCCTGAAACTAACACACGAATGCATGACTTAGTTATCTTGAAGGGAATTTGCATGTTCCCTGACCTGGAAACAAAAATGGGAAATTGATTTCAACAAGTAGCACAAATGCACCAAAATTTCAACAATCAATTTGCAATGTCACTCATAGTCGAATTGCATTTTCCAGAACCCAAAAGACTACACTTTGCTGAGTTTCCACTATCTTATTTGATAATTCCAACAAAATTGATCCAGAAGAGAAAATGTAAGCTTACTGGGATTAAGGGAAGTAACAGCTGCGTTGTTACTGAAGTTGCAAACTTCATCTGCGATACATTTCTTCAGGTAATAGTTGTTGAAAACATACGACGCCATCTTCAGGATATCCTACGGATCGTAGCAAGGTCCGCCTTGCTGGATCCCGACGCAATGGACGCCGAATCTTCTGCGTTTACCCAATCATTTTCCCAGAGATAGATCGATTACGTTTTTAGAGAGAAAGCAAACAACGACGGAGATTCCGCGGTGGAAAGAGAAGTGAGTCATCGGTTATGGTAGTATGTTGAAAAAACGGCACATCTAACAATTTCTCGAAGAAGAAGAAGAAGAGAGTGAATCTAAAAGAGTCAAAAAGATTTTGGAGTTTTCCGTGACAGATGTAAAGATGCGGGGAATTAATGTAATTTTGGACTCTTAACGGTTATTCAATTCATTAATTATCGGTTAAATTAAATGATCACATCTTATCAACAGCGGTTCTATCATCTATTTGATGTGGTTTGCGAATGGTTGTGACAAAAAAAAAGGAATTGTCGTTACAAATTAACGTTAGTGACCTTTTTTTTTGAGAATCTATGAAGTAGTATTAAGAAATAAAATATGATACAATGATGATAATTGTGTTTGTCATTTAAAATTAGTATGTGTTGATTGACAATTTTTGTTTAAAAACCCCAAATGGTCAAAAGTTTGACCATATATATGTCCGTTGTTAAAAAACTTTTTAAGTATTCAAATTTTTGGAGCTTACACTTTTAATCTTTCTCTGATTTGAACTTTGACCCTCTCATATCAATATTGGAACCATGTAATTCCAGAAATGAAAATACGTAGTTAAAATGTCAGTATATCACATTCATTATCACCATTGGTCCAACGATGTACCATACTACCATTTGCTAAAAGAAACTTAATAACGAATCTTGAAAATAGATACCAAAAAGAATGAGAAAGAAAAAAGACCAATCATGTAATGAGAACGTAGTGGTCCAATCAAGAAACACATCACGTGAACTCACAGCTTAGCCTTCAGATATGTCCACACGCTCCTTTTTTTCTTTTCCTTTCCTTTTCACTCTCCATAAGTTTTGTTATTGACCCATTTCTACCTCAATTCCTAAATGTAAGAATATCAAAAGCTACCATTTCTGGTAAATCCTAAACAGTTCATAAAGGTTACCAATTTAAAGTAATTATAAATTTTTAGAGCATAGTAAATTGTTATTTCTTCTCTAGCTTGTATAAAAATTTGATTTGGAGAACAATGACTCAAATTGCCTAAGACAGTAATCTTTCATCACAGTGCAATGCTCTTTGGGGAAGATTACAAATAACATTCTAGAGAAGAGAAAAAAAATTACTGCTTTTAAAACACCGAAATATTATTCATAGGTTGAGTACAAATGTTCAAATTTCTTTTATCATTGCTTGTGCTTATAAATGTGGGTTTTCAAAACAAATAAAGTTGGGATAAATCTTTCTTAAATTATCAGTAAAATTTACAGCGTCTACTATTTTATATACTACTAATATATCCTTAGAATATGAAAAAAACATTGTGTACAAGTTAATAAATTTCATTCTTTTGTCTTACTACCGAAGTGGATATGCCATAGATTTTACCATCTAGATTCTATATGACGCCATAAACATATTTTTTTATTACTTAAATAGTTAAATGACACATTCCTACATATTAGTGTAAAAACTGTTGAGATAGAAAAAGGTGTAACACGTCGTTTGTGAAATACATAGTTCTTGTTTAACCTGTCTACTAAAAATTGGGGGACAATGTTTATTTTCGTGCCAAAAGAATTGTAATATAGAATAGTAGTAAATGATGAAAAATAAACTATTCAGAATCAATCTTAATTAGTAAACAAATCCTTTTATACATGTACTCCAAAAAAAAAACTAGGTTTTTGTACAAACAACAGATGATGATTTCTCTTCCATTGACCCAAGAAAAGAAAACGACATAAAACAAGAATAATAAGATACATCATACTGAATTCATCACAACTTAGAAAAAAAGTGTGATAAGAATAAAAAGAACAGGTCATCTTCTAAAATTCTTTGACCGAACGAGATTTTATAGTCAAGAAATTTTGCCACGAAGAGAGAGAGTATATATGGTGAGGGTGATGACTTATCAGACATTGAGAAGCTGCTCTTTTTCAATAGATGGCTTGATGTCGACGGCCGAAGTAGCTTCGGGTACGGTCGCTGGTGAAAGACTAACATCGTCCATAGTTTTGAGGCTTTGTTGGTGATACACTTGTCGAAGTCTCTCTATTTCCCTCTTCAATGATTCTTGATGTGCTGCAAATAATTTTTTTTTTTATAATGTTTTGTTAGCAATTCCTTGTATAGCTAAAAGAAAATTATTGGCCGTGCTCATATATTGTCAGTTATAATTGAATGCCTCCACGAAAAAAAGGAAAAAAAAACGCATATAAAGAATATATATTAGATACACAAAGACATACTGATGAACTGTACATACGTGTAATGAAAGCTTACACATTTATCATACACATTCCATAGTTGCCCGAAAATTTTACTTGAGAATTTTTTTTTTTTTGGGTATGAATGTTAAGTTTGACTTGAGAATTTAATCCAAAAGTCATACAATTATGTATATACAGTATGCGAGACAGTAAATATATTTTTGTTATTAGTTTCGAATTTTTTTCTTGGTCAAGAATATCTTTCTAAAAAACTATATTTCTGAGATAATTTTTTCAAATATTTAAAATTTTTTAAATATATTTAAGGGAATTAGGTGACGAAATAAAAGAGTAAAGAGAGAGAGAAAATTTACCGTCTTTGAAAATCTTGTCTTGGGCTAAAGCAGCGATTCGTTGCTTGAGAGCGCTGTTGTCGACGTTGAGAAGCAAACGCTGGTGATCCAAAAACGCGACTCTTGGCGATAACACTGACACTTCCGCCTTTAATTTCAATTTGTTCACACAAATAAAAAACATTTTAAGGTTACAGTCATAAATAAATAATTTTTAAAAAGGCTATGAGTGTGTAAATGTACCTGCAATGAAGTTACGCTACGTTCGAGCTCTGATATATATTGAAGTTTCCTCACCCTTGATCTCTGTGCTGATTGCCGATTCGCTAATATTCTGTAACCCATTCAGAAAATTTATTTACAATTTTATTTTGTTATTGATGTGACGCTAATATATTTTTTCTTTAATCGTAGTCTAGTCTTCGTTAATATTTGTACGTGCATGCATGATCTTGGATTTGGAATACAAGTAACACGACGAGGAATTAAACAATTATACCTCTTAACCCTTTTCGGATCAAGAATCCGGTTGCCGGAGCTATCGCCAGAATTATTATTCGACGCCGTACCATCCTCAGGCTCCGTCTTGCATTGGCTCTGAACCTCGTCGTTGTGATTATTGACGTTATTATCTTTCATGTTATGATCCGACGACGGTGCTTCTTTGTTGTCGTCGTTAAAGCTGTTATGATCGGACGGCGTGGATGTATTAGAGGAAGAGCCAGTGGGCCCCACATTATTGCTGTTGTTGTTGTTGTGGGAAGGATTGTTCTGTAAGTCGTCGTCGTCGGTGAACATCGACATGAACTGCTCGTCGTCGAACCTGTCGAATTGGTGCTCTTCGATGCTGACATGGCCTGTGACGATTGGAGCTTCGAGGAAAGCGATGGAGTCGCTTATTGAACGACGGTGGTTGCCGCGGCGAGACGCTGAGAAGTCGAGAAATTCGTCGACCCATGAAGGGTTTTGTACGGCGGCGTCTGAAGCGATTGTAGCGGTTGCGGCTGCGGTCGCGGTGGAGAAAGGAGAGAGCTTTTGGGAAGAGAAATCAGGCCAATGTGGTGTCATGTTGGGGATTTTTAGGAGGGAGTTGTGCCATTGAAGAGAACTATATATATATATATCTCTAATGGCAAGAAAAATTCAAGGTTTGAGAGGATTTAGGAAGAGAAAAAAAAACTCAATTTCAAGAGAAACTAACGTAAACTCAATCCAGAAACATCAAAAACTCAGATGAAAAACAAAGAAATAAAGGAGAAAATCGAAAGTTGAGACAAATGAAAAGTGGAATCAGATGAATGTCCCTAAACCATAGGAAGATAAGAGAACGAGAGGAAGAAAGGAGAAAACGGAATAAGAGAAACCAAAATGGCTATGTTTAAACAAACGGTAAGTTATATAAATAGAATTAAGGAGATAGAAATAGAGAGTATACGCATAACATATAAAAGAAGATGAAAGAACATAAATGAATAGGATGTGATCAAAGTGTTTTATTATTTATCTTTTTTGAGTAGGGTCACATGGACATGGGAAGAGATTGAGATCGACACAGCTACAAAACAGCTGTCTTGAGAAGAGAGGCTAAGGTCTCAAACGGTATTACTTAAAATAAAAAAAAAATCTATGTAAGAGATTTGGACGGAGAATCAAGCAAGCACGTGCCCTTGAGACCTTTCTTTTTTTTTTCTGAGTTTGGCTTATAATAGTATATATATATTTAATATTATCGCTAATGAAACCAAATCTCAATATTCTCTATATTCTCTCTTCTGAGCTATGATAAGAGATACTTATTTGATGTGTTCTTATAATCTATTATTGATGTGTTATACGAATCTGACCACGTACCAATAAGCTAGCTCCGAATTGTTTTCTCGTATCCGTTAGACAAAGGAGTTACAACAAAGAAGGGATCGGAGGATAACACGTACCCTATGAGATGATCAAATCGTCTCAGCGAATCACGCTAACAACATATGAAGAGTTTGGAATACGTTTTCAAAAGCTTTATAAAATGTACAAATGTTTAGCGGTAGTTTGAGAGCATCATACCTTTGGTTGTGCTACCAATGAATACTAGTTTGTGTTTTCTTTTTTTCTTCCTTATCTTGATTTCGGTGCGACGTAAAATAATTGAGTACTAGCCAAAGAAATTAAAGTTTCCTCTACTGAACTTGCGAGGAAAAATGATAAAAATATCTCTCTAAAACTACATTCTCTTAACTTCTATTTCCACTGGTTATTATAACTTTTCTATCAATCATAGCCTTCAAGAAGTTGGATTCTATTGTTACTATATATTAACATGAAATAATCAATGCTAATGAAGACATAATCAATGCAAGTAATGGAGTAACGAGTAGTGGAGAGAGAGAGATGTAAAATATGAAGATAAAAGGAAGAAGGAAGAGATGAAGAGAATAATGGTGATATGTGAGTCCATGTGATTTGTTTTTGTACTCTTTTTCTCAATATTTTCTTTGTCCCCAGACCACATTCACATGTAGGACTCTTTCAACTTTTTTCCAACATTTTTTTTTCCGGAATCGTATAGAATTTTCGATATTTGGTCTCTCCATTTTTTATTGGGTCAAATTATATATAGGTTGGAATAATTAATGGAACATATTCGGTGAACTCTTTCGCTAAATGTTTGTCGGAAAATATTCTCTTCTAACTTTTTACATGTCATTATAAGAACTGAACGGAAATCTTTTTAGGAAAAAAATAATGAAAAATAGAAAATAAATTCTATTTAGATGAAAGTTCATAAACTTAAAAAAAAACGAGTGGATCTTGAAAGAAAAAAGTGCGGAAGAAATGGTATTATTACACGCTAATCATTAACTAGAAAGAGAGAGAGAATAAACGTATTTACCAAACTAATTTAACAGAAGTTTTTAAAACTGTGAAATTGTGAATCCAGGCTCTAAAACGCAATCACTTGACAAAATCTCCATTTTACAAAAATCTACAAATCATGCATGTGATCATCTATATGTGATTACTACCTTCTTTGGTCTGAGGATCTAAAGGCTTAAAAATAAGAGACGAACAAGACAATTATACTCCAAAGAACAAACAATCTCACACTTTAATACATTTTTAACTACCCATGGCATGTGATTTTAGCAATCAAGTTCTGTGTAAAAGCTTCAAGAACTACAATCAAAGAGTTCCAAAGCATTAGTTAGCTGATCTATTGGGATGTACATTCTTCAGTAGATAGCGTCTTCTATTAGACCGAGCACGACGCCTAAGCATCCATAAGATCACCAAGAAACCGATCAAAACCAGCTGAAGGGCGAAGACAAGCTTCATACCTGCAGATAACAACATTTTGGTTTTAGTTTGCTCCACAATGCGATTATCAAACATAAGTACATAACAAATTAGCTTTCCGCAAAAGGAGTTGCAGAACCTTGGAGATTTTTGACCATATCCTGAAGATTCGCTATGGTTTTCGATCCCATTGGATCGGTTGTTGAATCAAGTTGCCTGTCAATAGATTTACGGTCGGTTCTAGGTTTGTAGATGTAGTTAACGTTACCACCCATTATACATGTGTTGGGACAACGAATGCTACTTTCATACTCGTCACTTCCATCGCAGCAATCTGAGAAAGACAATGTCAATCGGTGTTCCAGAGAAGATCATTCATTCACGAAGAGAGCTTAAACGAGAGTCATTCAGTATAATATTAAGAAGATGTTGCTGACCACAGATTCGATCGTTCACTCGAGAAGAGTAAACAAACTTTGGAGAACTTCCTGTGTTCCTACAGTAGAATTTGCCATTTGGACATGCCGAAGTTCCTGAGGAAAAGACATGACGCAATCAATCAACCTCTGAAGGAACCAAACATGGAATCACTTATCAGATAATATAGCCAAAGAACATTCAGAAACTTCATTTGCGTAAATAAAAAAACACACTTGGTCAAAATTTAAGTTGTGAAACAGAGTATGATCCGATCAATTTTATTTTTTACCCCCAAAATCTTATGTGGGCAAAAATCTCAGCTCTCTGGATTCTAAAAAGTTGCTAAATTTCGTAAAATTAGGTTGAAGAAAAGGTGAACGGAAGTGAGTACCAGGCTCATCGGTTCCGTCGAGACAATCGCAGAAGTTGTCATTGAGACGATCTCTAGGGAATGACTTGGAACCATCTTTGCATCTAATAATATCTGAGTCGAAATATTTTTCATCTGCTTAAGTATAGAACGTGAGAAGAATCAGAGATCAAAAACAAAATTTCTAAATTTGTCAGATGAAGAAAAACCGAAGATATCAGACCTAATGGATGAACACCGACGAGTGGAGAGCTCGTCTTCACGGAGACGACGGTGAGTAAAAAAGACAACACGCAGTGTAGCAGCGTAATCTGGTTTCTCGACATGTTTGCTGTTTTTTTCTTTTCCCAGTTTCGTTGTGTTCGTCACTGAAAACATCCGTTGACTCGTTGACCCCCATCCGCATCTGGCTGAACGGTGACGTTTCAAATCAGACTCGCCTAACTGTTGATAAAGTGGCTCTAGGCTTCAAATTTTGAGGTTGGGCTACTCTATACTCACTACCCATGAAGACTTTTCTTTCGACTAATTCACAGCTTGCGTGAGACTGATTTGATTGATCATATGCATGCACAGCAGAGGCAGATATTCTCCTGCGCTTTGGTGGTACAATTAATCTCTGAAGCTTCTGAGACATTTTTGACCGATCAGCACACTTTGCCATCTGAGTAGCACATCCAATTACAAGGAGAAAAGTTATAAGTCTAAGAACACAACCTTGGAACATTGGAACATCATACAAGAGAATTACACTACTTTTTTTTGGACAAAATCCTAACGGTTTTAGAGGAGAAAACAAAGAAGCTAATAATAATTTACAACCCATCTCAGGTTCTCAAGAAAAGAGGGCAAAGATCAGACTTCTCCCTATTAACACCAACCATCAAAAGAGGTTAACTACAATGATCCTATCTCTCTCTTATCGGATATTGCTCAGATAAAAGGATGTACTGAAACCATCACGGCTCGTTTGTATGATTGTTTGAGACATAAGTTGGAGCTATTGTTGCAGGGATCGTAGTGTCTTGAGTTTGATTGCCAGTTGTTAACTTAACTCCTTTGGTAGCCTTTGTACGACCTTTGGTTGGAGGAGAGGGTTTGTCTGAAGCCACCTCAGGTGTCAACTGTCCCATCTTCTCCATCTTCTTCTGCAGATCAGCTAGAGGGTCTTTTGCAACTTTTCCCTTAGGACTCTTCTTTCCATTTGTTAATTTGAGCTCTAGTCGATATAAGGCACATACATCGGATTCATTGATCTGGTATTCAAACAGATGCCACTCAAAGTGACCAGGAGGTTGTGGATCCATATAGTAGGATCTCTTCTGGCCTTCTTGTTCTTTCATCAGTTGTTTTCTTGATTCATGCCAGCCTCGTCCGCTGTAATCTGGGAGTGATCTTTGCTTTCGGTTTCCACTATCATATGCTCTTCTAGGTTTGTCGAAAAAGAGCCATTCTCTAATTGTTTCACCCTCAACCAGCTCAAGATGAAACAGCTCTACAAGTATAAACGGTTAACAAAAGGATGGTCAGGCAAATAAAGAAGTAAAACATTTGGTTTCTCTTTTCAAAGAAAATGAAATGTTGATCTAAAAACAAGAAGAGAAGCAAAACTCGGCTTTAGAGGACCAATGACTATACGCTCTCACCTGCTGCGTTCCACGGGCATTTTGTGTTAACAGCTCCTTCACACACTGGGATGCCAACATTCTTACCCAGACTCTTTGCACGAAGAGCATCAATCAACAGATTATCTTTCAAACTAATGCCCCCTGGTCTCAAAACAGGTGCTGTGCCAGGCGAATCTTCGTTCAGAGCTAGATTCCCATGGTAGTCACTGCAGTAATCAAGGTACCAGTCAGATCCCTGAGCGGGCCTTGCGCAATCCCATAGTGCACACTTTGGTCCCAAAAAGGCAGAAGGAGGCACACGGACACTTGATGGAGTAGTAAATTCAGCATAACTTTCAGACTCTTCAGAAACATCAAGCTTAATGGAAGGGCTGTTGTTGAATTCCTGGCGTACTTCTGAGAGATGGTAATCCAACTGAGATGTTATATCCAAGTTGCTGAGTTTTTGGCCATGGAAATCCGGAGCGGTATTTATGCTTGGATCAAACTCGTTAAATGCAAAATGGAGTTGCTGGTCATGTGTTTCGGTGTTATTAACAGCATCCTGAGATAGAAAAGATGAACTGTAAGATATAGCCAAACAAAACAAAACTAAGACAAGAATGAGAAAGATCAAACAGAATATAGAATTAATGGTGTAACAAATAAGATTGGAGAAGACAATTTGGACAGACCCTTATAACAGAGACTATCATAATCACTATCAATCTGACCCAGAAACTAGTAGTACCAAAACGAAACTTGCAACCAGGCTAAAACAGTACTTACTCACCTCAAAACCACTGGAGAAATTAACGTTGAAAGGACTTTGACAAAAAGGCTCAGCTGTCCAATCCAAGTGTTCTGGAGGGCACAAGCTTTGATCGAAACCCCCGGGCTTTGGTGGAGCGTGTTCCTTTAACGAACTAGTTGCATCATCCTCCTCGTCGTTTAGCTTCAACAGACGGGCTATCTCCTCAGAAAACTGGCTAATACTTCCACCCTGCACATATTATTAAAGATCAAAAAGAGCTAAAATCTACAAAATCAAGGTAAACAAACAAAAAACGAATATTTCTCACTCCACTAAACTACGAATAAGCAGCGAGTAATACAAATTTTTTTTGGTGATGAAGCACTAACCAGAAGAGAAGATTCTGGAGAAGGAGCACTGAGTTCTGCTTGCCACTCACGAAGATTCTGGGAGATTTGGGCTTCCAAAAGCGCATGATCACTAAGCCGCCCTTCCTTCCTGGCAGCCTGAAGATGGCAGAACCTCT
This sequence comes from Schrenkiella parvula, assembly GCA_000218505.1. NCBI lineage: Eukaryota > Viridiplantae > Streptophyta > Magnoliopsida > Brassicales > Brassicaceae > Schrenkiella > Schrenkiella parvula. Next base: position 7,952,123 of record CM001190.1, on the reverse strand, counting down.
CCTGGAGTTGCATTAGCTTCTCCACCAGATTCTGATGCGCCGAAGATAGACATGTGATCTTCGGATGATTTGACATCTCGTTTACTCCTCTCTTGCTGATCAAAGCCCGTTCAAAAAAAATCAACAAAAACCTAAACCACAGAGAGAACCTCAAGATTCACATGAGTAAACAACAAATTACCCCAAATTCAAAGCAGATCATTCGGATGCTACACCAGACCTTCCATTTCAGCCCTAAATTAGAACTCAATTCTTAAAAACCCTAACATGAGATTGACTTATAAACCCTAACTCGATACCAACTCTGTCTCTCTCGTGCGACTCGCGTTCTCTCTCATGTAGTAGATGAATGACGAATTCTGTAAAACTTATTCGCGCACACACAGTCTTATCAAAACTAAGCTGTAAACACAGAGAATGAAAATTTACACATTCCCTACTACTACATTCGTCACAAACTAAACGATCGCATAGAACCAAAGAGAAGAACGATGAAACCAAATTATGTGTTAACCATCAGAATTTGCAACCATTGTAAGAAGACAAAGACCAGTGATCATGAAAGACACACAAGCAAAATTCTCAAAAGTAAAACGAAAAGAACTCAAACAGACCCTTAAAACAAACATACCAATAAAGTCAATGGTTGTACCTTGCGAAAGTTCCACGCTTCTTTTCTGCTTTCTCTTTGTTTATTTGTGAAGTTCTCACTTCCTCATAAGGTAAAATCTGAAGAAAGAACCTTGAGAATCTGACAAATCAACCTCTGCTTAAACCCTGCAGACTAAATCAATTCAAAGGAAATTACAAAGCAACCCCAGAATGAGGTAAAAACATGGCAAATAAAAAGCATAAAATATGAGTCTCCTATAATTGTTACAGCAAACAAACAATACCCATGATTCTATGATACAATCAAACGCTTTAGCTGAGAAGTATGAGAACATGTAGTAAGTTTCTTATATGAAAAGGCTAACACACGAAGAAGAAAAGTAGAAATCCCATTTAGTTTTTGTGGCAAAGAGACAAGCTTTAGGTACGAAGTACGATTAACCCTAGAAATCAATTTGATGTTGCAGAAGAAAAAAGGGCAAGTAGCAAACAAACAATAACTACGATACAAATATACAATCAAACGCTCTATACAAAATAGCTACCTTTAGGGATGGAGTCGCTGGCAGGGATGGAGAACGGTACAAAACTTGAAGAGGAGACTTAGATTGCAGAATAGAGATGTCAAAAGCTTGATGGAATCCAGACTCGTGTTGAAATCGATTGAAGCATCAAAAGCTTTGACCTTTAGGGCTGCAAGATGAAGAAAGAGCGAGGAAGAGAAGAAAAAGATCCACAGGCTTTTACAGTATAGAAACGGCGACGAAGATTGAAGAAGAAACAAAACGAATTTTGTTAAGGAAAACAAATAAAAACAGACCGAAACGGTGTCGTTTTGGGCACTTTTTAATAATAAACGAAAAAATTAAACGGGTACTCTGTTAGACCCGCGGGCATGCCCATTAAATAAAAGGGTCTTAAATGGATAAACCTTGTATGAACCCGTTTAATTTCAATCCTTAATAAATGGGCCTAATTATTTTATATGAGCCCTGTAAAGCCCGCGGGCATCAAGCCCTCACAGACACAGTTTTCATGTTTTTAAACAATTTAATTTAAAAAGTATCTCCTAAATTCTAGTTACTAGGGATGCACATGCGCTTATTCAATTATTCGGCCTGGTTAAGTTTAGTTATGTTGGTTGTCTTAATTTAATCGGTTTTGAGAATTCATGTATGAATTAGAATCTGAATTTTGCTTCGATTGGTTCAATTTTGGATATGAAACTTACAAAGTTTATATCGATAATCATGTGTATTCAATGTTATTTTAATAAGATTATATTACAGCATTATTAGTGTTACTGGTTCGTCACTTTAGTTCATTGTCAAATGAGTTTCTTAATTTTTAAGTATATATAAGCTGCAATAACTCTTAAGGACATCAAAACGTCATTGTCTATGTCGTTAATGCATTCACAAGCCTTGTTTATTTCCGTCAATTGTATACAGTTTCTACTCAATGTCAAAATCAACTACTAACAATTCGCTTTCTTTTGGCCCTGTACCACAGTGAGACCTATGATAATATGATCATACCCATCTCTCAATACCAGAAGAGGAAATGTGTGTTGTTGATGCATTTAACCATATACTTCGGTATATGTTTATCTATATTTGTGTGTGTAAGTGTATATAATGAAGAGAGTTGTGGAGCCAAGATGGAATATGATGAAAATGAAGTGGCAAGTCTCCTGCAAGATATTGACACAAAATATTAATGCAACACAGAGTCTCCATACCACAATAACATTGGTCTCAAGTAACTTCCAATTATAGTAATAAGCAGACACGTTGCAGGCATGAGCATCATGAGTAAGTAGCCTCCATTCAATACCTCTCTCTCTTCTCTCTGTTTCTTAATCATGAAACCACCTCTTTGTCTCTTTCTTTCTTTATTATTTTTTATTTCCACTCATCAAATCTAATCGAACATAGCCTAGCTATATACTCATTATTCTCCAATATATCTGACCAAACATGTAACAGACTAGAACCCTAATAAATGATCGTCCGTACACCCAAAGCCACCCTCAAGTAAGGATAAAACCACCTTCTCTTTTCTTTCCCTTTGACTCCATATACTCCTCCATAGCTCTTCTTCCTTAGATCTTCAGCAAACTAAAAAAATCTCTCTCTATCTAGTATCTACGGTTCTCTTCTTCCTCTCCACTCTTATCCCTTCTTACTTCTGAATTAATATGTACACTCCTTGTATAACTTATTTTGTGTATATCACGCAGGGGAGTTTCATCATCAGCCTCCATCACCATCTGTTAGAGTATGAAGAGGACACATTTGGCAAGTTTCAGCAGCAGAAACGAAACCCAAGAAGAAGAAGGGGACACTAATGGTAACGACAGAATCATCATGAATCACTACAAGAACTACGAAGCAGGGCTGATCCCATGGCCTCCCAAGAACTACACTTGCAGCTTCTGCAGAAGAGAGTTTAGATCTGCTCAAGCACTTGGAGGCCACATGAATGTTCACAGAAGAGACAGAGCAAAACTCAGACAGATCCCTTCTTGGCTCTTTGAACCTCACCACCACATACCTCTTCCAAACCCTAAACCTAACCCTAATTCTAGCTCTTCTTCTTCAACAACGCCAGCTCCTCTTGAGCCTTCCTTAACCAACCAGATATCCAGAACGACTCCTTTTTCTTCTGACCGTTTCCATCTTTTGGATAATACTACTAGTTATGGAGGCTTGGTGGTGGAAAGAGAGAAGATAAAGAACAATGTATGTAGCAGAGAGCTCAAGAAGAGTGCCATGGATTCATGTCATGCTGCAAGATGTGAGATAAGTCGTGGGGATCTGATGAACATGAAAGATGGAGTCATGGGGTTGGAGGTTGGGATGGATTTAAGGAATCCAAAACAAGTTCTTGATTTGGAGCTTCGACTTGGCTGCCTTTAAATACCTTTGATTGATAAGGTAACCAAAAGATTACATGTAAGATATGTATGTATAGCTGAGCTGTGAGCAAGAGATTGTGATTCCGTTTAGGCTAATGATGTTATATTACAATTTAAGTACATGGAAGTCAAAAGGGAAATTAAAAAAGTTAGAAAAAGCCCATTTAATCTCTTTTTAGTGTCCTGTACCATTTAAAAAAAAAAATATTTTCTGAAAACATATTCAAGAATCTATTTTCTTAATTCTTTATGGTTTTACCAAAAGCTTTACATCCCTTAATGAGAGAGAGTCAGTCGATTGATCTAAAATAAATTTGTTATTTTTTTCCTGTTTTTCAACTCCATAGAAAAGTATTGATAAACAAAACACCAACATTCGGCTACTTTTATTATTGGTATTAATTCTGTCAACTTCAAGCATCTCATACGCATTTCGTAAATATGAAATTGTATAGTATAAATATAGTCAATATATAATAGTTCATAAATACATAGTAAAGTTACGTGAAGTAGGAGCTAGAAATTAAAAGATTAGAGAAAGTGGGTTGCATGTGTATGTGTGTATTAAGAAAGGAAAAGAAAGTGATAAAGATTGCATTATTATAGAGATGGGTTGATGAGACACAGACGCATGCGACAAAGTGGTACTATGAAACATATAAAGATGGATGATGATCAATTGACTCATGAATAGTTAATGTTTTCATCTTTTACACTCACCATCACATATGTATAATGCTTAGTATTGTACATAATTCTATATATGTGGTAGTTCTCATGCATGTCATGAATGCACTTCATAGTGATTAATACATCAATGCTATGACATACAACTCCACGTCAACTGTATATATGTATACTAATTATGAATGTACAGAGTACATGCAGATCAAGAGCCAAGAGTGTAGGAGACAAGATTAGAAAATTAGAAAACAGGTGATGTGAAAAGGAAACAAGAAAATGGAATGTTTGGTCAATACATTTGGGATGTTTGTGGTTTCCCATGAACACATTTAATCTGACATTTTGCATCTTCCCCAACAATTTTAATTTAATATACAACCCATCATCACCTTTCCCTTTTTAGAATCTATCAATTTCCTCTCTAATCTCTACCTTCCCGATCAATTCTTCCCTTTTCTATGAATAATAATTACAATGAGTTTATTTGTGTTTGAGTGATGTGAAAGGTAAGAATTTCTCGTGATGCACCCTAGTATTTTTCTTCCTCTTACAAAATTTCCCCATATTTCTTTTGTTTGTTACAAAACATTCACCTTTCATTGTCAATTCTACATACTATAGCGTCTTTTGGATTAGGTTGTTGCTTCTACTAATAGTGAGAAATTGATCTGAGCAAAGCCAGAGATTATTTGGCTAAAACTGTAAAACTTATAGGATTTGTTAACTGTCCAATCACATTGACTTCTGTCTCTATCTCAAATATCACATGCTTCTAGTTATGTCTTCTCACAGTTTCTTTCCAACCCAAGAATCTCTTTTTTTTTGTCTGAGGTGATTGATCTCTCGAACCGCGTGACATACATAATGATACTCTAATTATATGTAATATACTGGAGTTGAAAGTAAGAAAATTTGTTCATATTTCGACCAAAGAAAGCAAAAAAAAGAAAATGATACACAATTAAAGTGAAATAATAATATTGGTGTATATCTATACAACCAACAACGTGCACCAGTGGTCTAGTGGTAGAATAGTACCCTGCCACGGTACAGACCCGGGTTCGATTCCCGGCTGGTGCAAATTTTTTTATAATAAACTACACAAACATTGAGCCACTAGTTAAACCGATTTGGGCTTTAACTTTAAAGGTCCATTTGCTTTTCAATCCGTAGGCTTGGGCCACTTTTGTAATGATTAGTCCTTGGTCTCTCAACTACTTGTTTACGCTGATGAGGGGAACCATAAAATATCCTATTCATTTTGATTTATTTCTCCAAACTCTAATCGTAAAACTAAAAATTTGTAATATAAAATACATATGAACTAAATAATATTTGGAAAATTCCAAAACTCAGAGGGGAAGTGCATGCAAGTATTAAACACAAAGATACATTTTTGCTTAAGTCAGGCGTGATGGACAAACCTCCCAAAGTGAATTAGTTCCTTTTTTCTTTTTGAATTTTCAAGTTTTACCAATAAACATTCTTCAATAAACATACTAGACTAAGAAGACAGAACAAAAAAAAACATTATATTTTCAGTAATCTATGATGATCTCAACCGAAATAGAAACACAAAATGCAATTATCTCACCTAATTCGTGAATTAAACACGATCCAGTAATTATGATCCAATTTTGACTTGTATTTGTGAAATCCTTATATAAAAATGGGCAGGACTTTTTGGTTTAGTGGCCTTGAACTTTTGATCAAAGTAAACCTAAATGGTCTTGTACGTCAATTAGATAACCGTGAACTACAAGGTTTTATAACTGTAACATTCTAACATGTTTTGCTTTTGAAAAATGAAAATATTCTGCCAATTTATCTCAAAATGACATTTATATATATGTATATATATATCAACGTGTTTTGTTTCTACTTTGATTTTTTTGTTGCCAATGAAAAAATTACAATCTTATCCACGTAACTTTAAGAACAGAGCAGTAAGTGAAAGTCACATGCACACACTATCCAAATTGTATCGCACGATCTCTCTCTCGTGTACAAAATCCGTAAGTACCATTATAAATAATTCTTTTGGCTTATAAAACATTATTAAATTTCTGATAATCTCCTCAGGTGATTTGAATTCGTAGTCTTTACCAGCTACACACTCACTCCATGTACCGAATATTCCTAAGCCACCTAAGCAAACTAAGCACAATCAATCAATTTTAAGAGCTTTAGTGTTTTGTTTTGTCATAAAGGGAGTTTAAATCTAGAGCGTATAATTACGTAATTAACAATTATACCTCAACATAATGGCCTTCAAATACATTCATGGCATTAGCATTTGTCGGTACACCTTTACCGGCATTTGCCGGTTTACCCGGTCCCTCCTACGTCACGACAAACAACAGCAGTTCCAATGTCCGGCGTTCGGCGGAAGAACTTATAAATAACTTTTTTTTTCTTTCAATTTAAGATATTAAAGAAATAAAGAAGATAGAACAAAAGTAATTAATTAATTGAGTTTGCTTTGATGAAGCTCCAAAAAATCAAACGTGTCTGTGTATAAAATAATACGATAAAAGTGATAGAAGACCTAAGACTACCTCATTACTAATAATATGGATATTTTTCTGTGGAAATCCACGAATGAAACGAAAGAGAAGTTGGACTAATTAAATTAAATTTTAATAATTTTATAAAAAATTAAATTTTAATAAAATAGAAGTCTCATGTTGCAATCTCCATTATTGATTGTCTCCTTAGAATCCAACATGTGACCCTCCATTGTCTACCATTCACACCCTTTGGCTCACTCGATAAATTTGGACATTAATTATTGTTATTAATTATAAAACAAAAATAGAATCTCACTTAATGTTAATTCTGAAAGCAAACTGTTTTTTTTCTTTTGATCATACACAAGGGCAATTACTCTTAGACATTTGCATATAGTGTCTTTATGTGGCTTCCTTTCATATATCAAATTTAAGATTTTTACATATCGTATAGATAATCTTAACTGTTGTTTGTGTTCCAAACTTTCAAACCAATAATGGTTGAGACACCCGATTATATATTTATATTTAGCATAACTCAAAATGCTACAAGTTGTGGATTTACTTTTAAAAATAGTCCTTTGGTTTTATTATATTTTACTTGGCTAAAACGTAAAGTCTAAGAAATTATTGAAACTATATATATTTTAAATACATTTTTATTTTTATATAAAATTATGATTCAATATTTAATTAAAATAAATTAATCCAATGAAAAATGCTGCATAACACAAAAAGTATACACTATTAAATAAATAGTATTCAATGACTAGAGAAAATCAAATAGAACAAAACAAACAAAAATACCTAAAATATTTTCTATAAAAAAAGAAGGTACATCATAGATTCATAAACGTAAACATAAATGCAAATAAACAGTTGAGACCTTGAATTATAGTTGATAATGGCCTTGTTTAACATTGTGCTATATAGAGGTGTTCGATTTAGAAAAGATATGTTGGTGTTCGAATCATACCAAAACCTAATGTGTTCACGGGTGATTCTCTTAATTACCCACTAGTAATTTAGCATGAATTTCCTTGTGTAAGGAAATTCAAAGATAGTCTAAACTCTAATATCCTTTAATATTATGATATTATAATTATAGTTTCATCACATAATACCATTTCTAAACGAATTAACCATGGCTTAAACTCTAGTGATGGATAACTAAACATTTTATATACAAAAGGATACAATATGGTAGACAAAAAAACTAATTAAAAATAGTACCATATTATGTGATTGTAAATGATCATTGAGTGAGCATTTAAAATAAGTCGGCCCACGAAAAAAGACATCTTCTCTCTCATCATAATGTCTCTTTTATAAAATCCACCCAAAGACAACAAACACTTCTTCATCATCATTGCATTTCTTTTTCTTTTTCCTTCATCACCATTTCCTAGTTCGCTCGTGCACATCTCCGACGATCCCTATTCTAAGATTATCACTTCTTCCAATCTTTTCAACACCTCTTAGAAAAAACCAATCTTACAAAAAAAGATACAAAAGTGAACAAAAACAAGAAAATCTTTCTTTTTTTTTTGGTTACAAAACAACATTAAAATCTTCACTTTTTTTGTTTGTTTCGTCGATGGCAACTTCCAGTAACGGTACAACGGCAGGGACAGGTTCACCTTGCGGCGCGTGCAAGTTCCTAAGAAGGAAGTGTGCATCGGATTGTATATTCGCACCTTACTTCTCTTCGGAGCAAGGGGCAGCAAGGTTCGCAGCAATTCACAAAGTCTTTGGAGCCAGTAATGTCTCTAAGCTCTTGCTCAATGTCCCAATCCATGATCGATGTGAAGCTGTTGTCACCATTGCCTACGAAGCTCAGGCTCGTCTTCATGATCCTGTGTATGGATGTGTTTCTCACATTTTCGCCCTCCAACAACAGGTAAATTAACTTGAGAAATCACTAGTATTCAAACTTCATAATAACTCTGTAAATTTAGTGCATGGAGTTAAATTTCCAAGAAAATCTTGTAGGAATTAGTATCAACTAATTTTCCCATCAAAACGTGTGTCTTCGCATTAGGGTTTTTATACTATAATTGTTTGAAATTTTAATTATATATTCCCTTCTTTTTCATAGTTTAAGGAGTTTACACACAAATTAAGAAATCTCATAAATTTATGATATTAATTGAGTTTTTTTCTATACAAAAACATTATTTATTGTCTAACTAGAAAAATTTTACACAATGATCAAAAGACTTCAAAATTCTAATAACTAAAAAATATATGATGAAAAATTAATTTAACATTGAATTTAAAAATTTATTTAAATTCTTTTTAAGGCTAAACCATCACTTATTATATATAAAACGGATATAATAATTTATAGGAAACATTACAGCAATCAATAGTTAGTTTTTCAATAACTTCTTGTCATGACGGTTTTTTTTCTTGTCTTTGGCATTTTCGATTCGTCAAAATATAGAATTAAGAGTACTAACTCTTTCTATTTCATAAAATATTCTAACTCTTTCCGTTTCATAAAGGTAGATGTTGAATTTTTTTTTTGATAAAATGAAAAGATTAAATAAATAAGCATATATCTGTTATGATTCATTTATTATTCTTGGAAAATGAACCACTATAACTGTGTAAATTACATATGAATATGTTTAGAGATACCATTTAAATTTGCATAAAGATGCAAGCAAAGAAAAGGAGTTGACAATAAAACAGACATGTTCATGAAGAATGAGCTTTACTAATTCGTCTATATATGAGTTTTCAACATTTGAATAGAACTGAATCAATCTTGTTTGACAATTAGCTTTTGATTCATTTATACATAGGTGGCTTACTTGCAAGCACAAGTCATGCAAATGAAGGCACAAATCGCCGGCCACCAGACGTCAGCCGCCGGAGATCTAAGAAACAGCTCAGAAAGTACTCACCAATACATGACGTGGCAACAGACTAGTGGCTCTCCGATGAGCAGTGCATACTCAACACCATATAACCATCATCATAATCCTTACTACGGCCACGTAAACCCTAATAACCCGGTCTCGCCACAGAGCTCGCTCGAAGAATCTTTCAGCAACACAAGCAGTGACGTCACTACTACAGCTAACGTGCGAGAGACTCATCAAACCGGAGGTGGCGTATACGGTCACGGTGGGTTAGGGTTTCAAGAAGGATATCCTAACAAAAAGAGATCAGTGAGTTATTGTAATAGCGATTTAGGTGAGCTTCAGGCTTTGGCTCTTAGAATGATGAAGAATTAAGATACGTTGGTAACTTATGTAGACAGACGCCGAAGAAATGAGAAGCTTTTTATTTTGACAAGAAACAAAATAAAAAGATAACAAAACATTGGATGTTCACATGCTATCATCAATAAACATGTCTACAAGCCTGTTTGTTTTGCAGCTTTTAGCGATCGCGTCTAACATTAATCAGTAACTAAATTGTATTTATTTTCTAGTTGCTGGTTCAACGACGGGTTTCGTCATTGATTTTACAACTCATTTCAACGATAAACTGTTATTCCAAAACTTAAAACACTAACGTCGTGTTTGTATTATTTGGTCCTTAATCAACGAAACTTGACACTGAACAACAGATTAAAAATGAAAATGATTTGGTTGCACCATCAGTTTCTGAACTATGTTGAAGTATGTATGTGCAGAATCTTGAAAGACCAATGATCGAAGAATAGTTCAAAAACAGAAACAATTGAGTCACTACAAATTTTCTATACGCAAAAACAACAGAATTGGTTATAGTTTAATGGTTTCCTTTGTTGATCAATATTGATGTTTCTATTTGAGTAATGCGAAATTGTCGCACAATGATTGCATGTCTTAGATTATCGTAAAATTTTGATTCCCAAAAAACAAAAACGAGTACAGAAGACTAAGCTAATTGAGGACTCTCCTCTCGACAGTAACCTATTGTTTCTTCCAGGAAAAAAAAATCATATGAGGATTTTAAGTCAGTATTAGAAATGCTTCTATGTAGGCAGAACTCCACCAACTTGTATGAGTTTGTTTAACGAAGATTCGACTTACTAAATTCTCAATAACTTACAAATATAATAACTGTAGACGTGTGCGGCGAATCCAAGGGGTTGACTTTGATTCACACGACTACACTTATTGAAAATCTTTAAAATTTTATTTTTGATTGATTACTACATAGTTCATTATATATATAGTTTATTTGGCCGTTATGGGTTAGAGTATATCTACATTCTGTGCGGAAGATAGAACAGACTTTAGTTAGCGTATAAAAATATCCACCATTTTTAACAACCAAAAATTATAAATGTTCACCGTAAATTAAAAGGTAAACAATATTTAAATTTACGAAAAACGCAAGCTGAGCGTGTAGTATTGTAATTAAATTTTAGAACCTCACAAATACATTTTTATTACATCTCTACTAATTGATCAGTGTATATGCTTGTAATTAAATGTTAACTAACAAGTTCCTTTTAGCGTCTCTATGAAGCTTTTATGTTAGCGATAATAATAATATGAATAAAAGTCAACTTTATTTCAGTATAAAAATCTAATTTTTTTTTGACATAAAATAAAAATTAATTTTATAAGGAATGAATTAATAAAGAAGAAACAAAACTGTTGATAAAACAAATATCTCTCCAAAAAGGTACAAAACCATTAGAAGAACACAAGAGGGATGATTGTTATGATTGTCTGTCAGAGAAGCAAATCATCGAAAATAATTTCATCTATAAATTTATTAATATACTATTAATGGACAACGCAATAATATTACATTTAATAAACATGTTTACCTAACATTAAGTCATTAACTAAGCAGTGTCTACTTAATTATGATAGCACCAATCCCCCATATAAATTGTAGTGGTCCTATTAGACAAAATGTCCCCTAAATTGTATGCAATCTTTTAAATTAAGTTCAGTTAATGATCTTTAATTAGTTTTGCTTTGCCAACTCTAATCAATATCATCTAATTCCAACCCAATTCCCCACCAAGAAGCTTCGGTTGTTGTCCGCACCTAAAGTCACAAGTGCTCTTTTAGTCTTTTAAGAAAGGACTTTGTAGTTTGTAATCTCGAGGTAACCTAATCAATGCTTCTTAAACAAGTTATTAATAGCAAGAAAAACAAGTTTAATCAAGCACCTGATCAATACTTATCTGTTGTTTAACATTTTTGGTTAATAAAATGCATTTTTGTCGATCTTAAGATACTTATAGTATGATACGATTTAGGTAGGAAACATGGAAATTGTTTTTAAACACAATTTCAAAACCAAGTTTCTGATGAAAAGGCTAATTACGGTTGTGACTTGTGAGTAACAATAGTTCGGCGATGCCTATTCTTAGTCAAGCCGTTTATGCATGTCTATGTTTATTAAATAATATCCAAACTCTTCGAGCCCATTACCAAAGACCAAATTTTATCAACTCTTTCTAATATTATATAGAAGAGATCAAAAGAGGGTGGTCAAAGCATGATATCACCACTTGGACATTCATCAAGAAACGTATGTACAATATGTATACAAGACAATGTACATTAGAAACAACAACACTGAGAGAAAGAAAAAAGCTCATCATCGAGGATTAAATTGGTTGTAGAAAGGACCTTATTCTTATCATCAGAGAGCATATTATTTTAATAAAAAAATCAAAGTAACTTCTTCATTATTATAGTGCGTTTAATTTATTTCAATGACGTGTTAACTGACAGGGAATAAACACGAATTGTTGTCTTCTTGTCAAATATATATTCTTCAAAAAATGGATTGAAACGGCAGGAGTTAACGCACGTGGGCCCGTAGCTTAAGTACGATCGAAGTCTTTGACCGTTGAAATATCACACGTGCGGCCTTCTAAAGTCATTTTGCTCGCGGGACCCACCTCGCAATTTCTTTCCCAAGGCCGTGAATAATCAAATTAATTAATTTGCCTATTTTTTCATTTCTTTAATCTGTGCGTTCGTGGTAGTTGAGACGATCTAGGCCCATTAATAAGAAAAGTAAGCCCAATACGTATTTAAAACGGGCCTATGGGTTTCAATGTTAATACGCCGCTATCTGGTTCTTTCAGATTGGTCTAGTGTCTATGTGCTTGAACTTTTTGTTTTGTTTTTAGGGGTTGGTTTAATGTTAACCATGTGTCTGGACATTACCATTAAAATCCTAATGTGACAAAAACTCGATCAGATTCGAAATGATGATAAGATAAAAATGATTTCAATTAGCAACAAGTTTTGCATTACTGTGAATTGTCTGACTAATTTAAAGAGTGAATAGACGTCACGAGCACTTCTCTTTTATTCTTGTTAATAAATATTTTATGAGCATTACTATTACTATTGAAACGATTATGTTTTGTAACATTTGAAAATTCTCGAAACAAATAAAAAAAGGAGAAGAAAGTAATCATATTTTCTAACGTTACGTACTAAAGATGTTTTAACTCCATTGTTATATATTAAGAAGAACCTTAAGTGACTTATATATAGCCAAAAATATTAAAGTAGATTAGGGTTTAGATTGCGAATTCTTAGTTTTTCGTTCCAAGAATCGGAAAGGAGGAAATCATTAGTCCTACATTTCCAAATAATTAGATGCTTGGGGATCTGCCCTTTGTCGTTTCCCAATAATATATTTGATGACTTGACTCCGATATAATGCATCAACTAAATTTATAAGACTTGTATACACTAATAATATCAAATGGAAACTAAATCAATCAAAAACATTGCATCCATATTAATTGCAAACTTAATATAAACTAAACTATATATTAATTTATATAAGTTATTGAGGTGTTCAACCAATCTTCACAAAAATCATCACGAATACGAGATGTACCCGAAACTCGCGGATAGAATATCATTGCCGCCATTATGATACTGATTAAAAGTGTTCAAGTGTTGATCTAAATCAGGGTAAGACGTCATGATATTCTTTAGATCGGAGTTGGACTCTGTCTCCAAACTCGTGTCCTGATGATGATTATTGTGATGACGATGGAGATCTAGAGACTGTTGAAGTTGTTGAAGCTTAATGTCTCGATAGTAATTAGGATTTTCTAAGGATGGAGTATTAGTAGCCATCATGCTTTGTGTTGCTTGTTGCTTTAGAATCTCTAGCTGTGCTTGCAAATTCACAACCTACACATAATAACCAAACAACACTAATGATTAATATGTCCAGAATATACATATCTATATTCATATCTATTTTTACCGTATGTCATTCACATTTTGTTATATCCAAAACCAAGATTAGGGTTTATTGAAGAAGTTATATTTACTTGTTGTTGGAGGGAAAATATATGAGAAATGCAACCATAGATGGGGTCTTGGAGGCGAGCTTGAGCTTCATAATAGATTGTAATCGCGGCTTCACACCGATCTTCCATGGGAAGATGAGAGAGCAGTTTAGAAGCATTGCTGGCTCCAAACACTTGGTGAATGGCTGCAAAATGTGAAGCTCCTTGATCATGGCAAAAGTATGGGGCAAACACACATCCATGTATACATTTCCTTCTTAAGAATTTGCAAGCTCCACAAGGAGAGCCAGAGCCAGCCATGGTCCTTGATGAATGATGATTGTAGTTAACCTTGAGTAGCTTTACGAATGGAGGAGCATTACCATTGGGGAAAGTTTTATAAAGACGAAGATGAAGGTGGGTTTCATATAATATTACATTGTTTAATCAAAATGTGTCTACTTAGTGGCCTACACCTGTCTCATTGTCTTTATTCGTTATATTTATTTTAAGAAAAATGTACAATCAATCTGGATTGGCAAAGTGGAAATTACAATGATAAATTTTAATTATGATGTGTAAATGATAAAATTCTAATAATAGAATTGACATGCAAGAAACGCTTTACTATAGCTAGTACAAAAGGAAGAAGCTAGACACAAAACCGAACACTCATATTATATTAATTTTCTTGATCTATCATCTTGTCTTGATCTTTTTATTTTTGCCAAAGATCTTGTCTTGGTCTTTTACCTATATTTTCTGGAGAATTTGAAATATCAACAGTCTCCAAGTACTGAAAAATTCTTGTGGATTTTTCTTATCCTGGCCTTATAATTAATGTCTATCTTATGTACTCTGAATAAGTGAATACACTATACATAAACAATACTTTTTTTAATATAATGTTTAACCCTCTATTATAATTTAATAGGGTTGGGGCAATATAAATTGGACTGAAATTTTAAAACCAAACTAAACCAACATATATACTCGCTATCTTTATGTCTTATTATACAAGATTTTGTAGGTAAAAACGAAGTTTAAGAAAACATATGAAATTTATATATTTATATTTTTATTTTTTATACCTTGAAGACACCAATTGCTATTTAATGAAAAGCCATTTGACTAATGATAAAAAAATTACTGCAGAATATAAGTAGTCATAACAATCATACAAATTCAATTTTTGCCGAGAGTTTGTAAAACTTCTTATAAAATGAAACAAAAAAAACTCTTAAACATCTTGCATTATATGACGTAAGAAGTATATATTTTTGATAAACAAAAGTCGAATGTAAATGATATCTTCCCGAATTAAACTAAAAAATACATTTCTAATTACAATTAAATAAATCAAATCGAAGTCATCTTTTTTTTTTGTTTACCTTATAAATGCAATTCAATATCAGGAAGCCCGACTAAGACCGGTTAACGTCTTCATTAATCAATGAAATATTTTATTTGTGCAGCTTATAACCAATGAGCTAGCAAATAGATACATTTTGCGGAAAAAGCAAAAAAAAAAAATAGTAACGACAATTAAAATGGATGGGTCAGGGTTGCCGATCCATATAATACGAGAAAATCTTAAATTGAAACATATTATAATAGATTGATTGCTATGCTATAATCATAATGATTTTTAACTTAAAAAGGTCAAGAAATTTTTGCGTCACACTCTACTTGAACTATACACATATTTCCAAATTTCAAGTTCAGCCCATCTCTACACTGATCGGTATGTAACGTACGTTAATGTTAGTGAGGCCTCTTGCTGTAACGAAAGGACTTATAATTTTTTTTTTGGCGTTCAAAATATTTTCTTATTGATTAACGTTGTTACAATTGTCTGATACAAGATTTGGAAAGAAATTTCAACAATTATGATATAAAATTCATAAACAGTTATCATTTTTTTATTCGTTTATTTATATATATTCTATTCGTAGGTTTAAACTTTATAATTTTGAATAAATAACTAGAAGAACAAAAAACTATCTGGTCAAGTCATCTTTCATGTATTTAAGATTTAAATGTGTATGTTACTTGATGATTAAATAAAGAGAAAAGCATAAAATGCTGGAAAATGATGCTGACATGTTCGAGCATGACACCGGTCAACCCCGACAAGGTGCTCCGTCGCACGTATATGGAATTTTGGCTGATTACTTAAGAGGACTAATTATATAAGTATAATTAAAGCTACACACAAGTGTATACAATATATTAAACCTTGTATATATGGCATTCAAATTATATATACATAAATTAGGATGATTGCGATAGAAAATAATATCAAACATATGGCTAAAAAATTATGTTCGTATGAGTGGATTCGTTTGATGTATACGTGCAAGTACGCATATAGACATATTATGTCGATGGATTCTCAGTGATGTTAGGTACACTTTGTCTTCTCCGTCATATTTGATATTGCAAATTAGATGGTATGACTGCTTTGGTGTTTTGGTGAAAACATAACAAATATTTCTCGTTTAATTTTTTTTTTTTCTGGGATAAGTTTCTACCTTTTCTCGTAATATATATGAATGTGATTTTCACTGAAGAATGAGATGGTTTTTAAATAATTATAAATAAGCTTACCCAGATTTAAGATTTTCCTTGCCAAAAGAAAATGAAACAAAAAATCTCGTTTATTGCTAACGACAAAATGATATATATTCCCAAACTAAATGTTGCATCTGTTATCTGTATAGTATAATGTATGCACTCTCTATATATGTAATACATGTACAATCAATTTCTACGTATACTTAAAATAGACAAGTTACTAGTTGAATATTGAGATTAAAATTGATAGACAAGAAAGAACCGTGAGAGTGATGTTGTTGGTTTTATATGCTAAATAACTATTTCCTGTCAAATGAACACATTTCAAATCAACTAAATATATTATTAAATTAATTGTTTAGTTTAAAATTAGTTTGCATATAAGAAAATAGTTGAGCGGTTGTGCTTTAGTTTGAATGAGAGGCAAAAATTCAAAGTCTAAACCTCAATATAAGGAAATGGTTTAGCTAACGTAATACAGTCAATTAAGTTAGTTTTAAGACAAACAATGGTTCTCCTTTTAAATAGGTCGAGATATGACATTTTTAAGAAGAATTAATGCGAAAGCTCTCAGTTCACTCGGTATAGTATATGAAAGAACAATCGATTTAGTAATTTTCTTTTTGTGAATTTAAATGGCGATTAAAATAACGAAACTTTTTTTTGTCTTACTTATGCAGGCTTAGTCTAATATAATCTACATTCTATAATAAGAAACCCTTTGAAAATCTAACAAATGAATCATTGGAGAACTTCGAAATTTAAGAGGAATTTTAATTTAAACACGTTGCAATAATAATAGTATCATTAATTTATTAGCTTACAAAAGGATATAGTATAATAAACACATGAGACATAATGCGGCGGCTAAGGGAAAGGCAAATTGAAAACCACCAAAGATGAAATTATATGGAAACGCAAAAAAAAAAAACTTTGACTTTAATTTCTCGTGGATCTCTCTGCATTGCCCACTCTTTTTAAACTCTTAAGTGCCTATGGCTATAAGTATTAAGTAGCTCCCAATCAGTGATTAGATCTACTTTCATCAAATATTTGTTCATCATCTTTGTAATTATTTTAACTTATTATTTATCCACAATCCCCACACATATATAGATAGTAAATCGAATTTAAGTAACTTTTAGTATAAGTGCTTTTTGGGATTGGTGCCAGCGGACTGAATAGTGAGGCCCGGCAAATCGAAGAATCGTGTAGGAAAGGGGTTTAAAGAAAAGTTTTTATAATATTTTACTTAAGACACGATATAATGTCTGAAAATAGAAGAAGGCTTTATGCAATGTATCGTACAAAAGCTAAAAAGAAATCGAGTTTAAGTTATACATTTATGCACTATTATGGGGATGATGCATAACAGTTTGTTAAAGCATAAAACCAACACTAATGTATATAGTTTTTACATATAAAACTAAAACCAATCAAAGCCAGCTTATCATTAAACTTTTATAATTTCCATGATAAACACTCTTCAAGCTTATAGTAAACTGATAATGTATTCTTAAAAATGTTTGCGGACAAACTAAAGATTACGTTCTAACCAGAGATGAGATTATATCTCACTTGCATCTCTTGCTAAAGATGCTTTCGTCCACGAAATTGGGAAATCCTTTGAGCACATCTCGCAGCGCGTAGTAATGGCTATCACATTTATGGTCTGTAATGAAATTACCTGAGAGAAGTATCCTCTGAAAATGTTGTCCTGGATCTCTCTTCCATAGACTAAAGTATTCTACTTTTTTCCCTCCTGAGCTTTTCTGGTTTCCTCTTAGGTTCCTCATCAGATAGTAAACCGCGCCTGGCACATACAACTCTTCTTGCAATTTAACAACATCTTTAGTCGTAGATTCAGAGATTGATGTATCAGAGTGGCCGTTCTTGGATGAAGGGAGTTCTGGTCAGGATCACGAAGAGATGAGATTAATTGTGTCTGAAGTATATCAATAAGTCTCCTAGTGATAATCGGAATTACATGACAGAATAACATTTCGAAGTAGTAGTTACCAGGACATTCGTTCTTGTTTCCAAATTTTGCATATTCAGAAACTTTTCGAGCTGCGTCTTGCACAGAGGAGACGACTTGTTTCGCGTTCGTTACCAAATCTAATACGCTCTTCCATTCTTCCTTCTCGATCACACTTGTCCTGAATTTTACAATCATGGTGGTCAACAACCTGATTTTAGAAGAGCAACAAAGTTTCAAAAATAGAAGTGATCACTTACCAATCGGTCTGAATGATTTCATCCCTCAGTCTCGCTAGAGAAGCTGTACTCAGTCTAGGTATAATATCATCCTGAAATTGGCAGAAATGCTGTGAGTTCCAAGAGAAGAAAAATTTAACAGTTTGATCAAGAAAAGAAGAATTTTTTGTTTTTTTTTCTGACCTGCATTACAATCGTTGTCACAAACTCAGAGCAATTCTCTGCAAGCTCTTTGGAAACGCAAGGAGGTGTCGCGTATCCAACGGCTGAAATGATTTCAGCGTCGAATCCCAATTCCACCCTTGGCATTTTCCTGAGCATAATCGCCATTACAGAAGCTATAGCGCCGCCGAGAGAATGACCAACAAGCCTTAACTTGTATCCCTATGGATCATTCATTTCAATATAAAAACCATCCTTCTCATGTCTCTGAAACAAAAGAAATGACGAACAATGATCGTTACCCTCACCTCATATTTCTTTAAGCACCTTCTTAAAGTTTGCAATTCGTGATTAAGAAACCATCGTGCAGCTTCAGCGGTTCCAAAATGGGTTGAGTAGCCTTCAAATGTTACCTCTTCATCGCTTGAAGAGACAATGTCAGTGATAAGATCATATATTGTATGTGTCCCGCGTATTCCAAAGACTACGAGTTTCCTCCGATGATCAACTCCTACATAATAACCAGGCCTCATAACACTTGAATCTTTCACAAACTTAAGAATGTGATTCTCTCGAAGCATCGTATTCTTCGCAAGACCACTCACGCTATCCCTGTAACAACCTTTCGCTAACTCTGCATTGTATATGAGATCATAAACCTGAAATATAAAAAATGCTACTTAGAATTTGGTAAAAGGAAAGTTATCTAAAAGACAATGACTAGAATAATGTTCTTACGGTAGATTCTGAAACAACTTCTACGCCCTTTACGTCCTCAAATGGAGACAAGGATGCTTGCCTGAGGTATATAAGATAGAGACCGATTGTAAGATCACCGAAAGTCCAACCTTCAATCCCGAGCTTACTCTTCTGAATACTAGCAATGATCTCTGAAAGAGATCTACCACCAGGCGGTGATTTCTCTCCTATAGAGAAAACACACATTAAACTCACCACCTCAGCATTATGATCATCGGCCAAAAAACAGGGTTTAAGAAGTACAACGAATGCACCAAGATTTAAACCGAGCATAAGAACCATATATGATATAGACCTGTTGGAAGAGCCCATCTACGCAATTGAATAGCTGGCTCAAGTGATTTTGTGAGCCAAGCTAGGTCTAGTTTCCACTTTCCATCACCTGTATCTTCATCACCGGAGCTATCACTGTCGAATCCTGATTCAAATCGTCTTCTATTCTCTAACTCAGACCTCGCAGAAGAGACGTTTGGCGTTTTGTTGGCCTCATGTTCTTCTAACTCTTTTTCTACCTTGCCTGATTCTGATAACTGCGACTGAAACCGCTTGATTACATTGTACAAAACTCCTTGATGTAATCCACGTCTCTTCTTCAGCGGTGAATCTTCTACAACTGAAATTTCTCAAGAATCCTCATTAAATTTCAAAACTTTCGTATCACACATATCGAAGCTCAGTGGTCATTTTCAGAAAGCAACGAGAGAAAATCAAAATTGTTTCTTTCTTTCCCAAAAGTCATAAAACAAGAACAAAAACCATGAATCATCCACTAGACTGATTTCGCATTCACAAAGTGATTTATCAACACTCAATTTCCAGAAGCTGAGAGTAATTAGAGCTTACAGAAATTCCACAGAAGCCGATTCAGTGACTTGTTAGCCATTCAAAAATGGATTACACCGACGACGGAACAGAGAAAGCTTAAGTAAGTGCAACTTCGAAGAAGCGGCGGATGGTGGCAGGATTATCGGCGCGTGCCGTTAACTAACCGCTAGGCCGAGCAAATCGGAAAACACGAAAACGGAGGAAAAGCACAGACTGTAGTCAGTGATCAACCGTCATCGAGACTTTTCCAGGCTTCTAAAACGTTATGGGCTTAATTGGGCCTATTCTTGACCCACTATGATCGGGTAAATATAAGTAAAGAACCGGGGTACTTACGTCTTTCAACAAAATCCTCAGTTTTTATAGAGGAGGAAAGAAAAAACAAAACTTGTGAACAGAGGAAGTCGACAATCTAGAAAAAATACTTACCAAAGAAGGAAGCTCCAGAATTTAGGGTTGAAGAATTAATTTAAATCCGGATAGCTCAGAGAGAAGTATTGGTTTTGCCCTGAACTCTCCAATTAAATAAAATCAAAAAGAAAAAAATATTTACCAGATCTTCATACATTTTTGACAGACATCATGGAAGCAAACTAAAGATAAAATTTCCTAGAATCCATCTGCTAGATATACTGAAAACTAGAAAGACCCAAACTAAAGATCATAGCTCTCCCCATTCAAGTTGATCTCAGCTTTGAGATTACGCATCATCAGCTCAAGCTTCTTTAACTGTTTTCGAAGTTCCTGAGCCTGAGCTTCATAACCAGAGAGTGTCTTCCTCTCCAAGGAAACCTTCTCAAGCTTTTCCCTCAACCATTCCAGCTTGAAACCAGCTTGTATCAGATCAAGCAAACCCTTGGAAACGTTAGTTAGCTCACCCTCGGTGAGCTTCTCAAGAGGACTGTAATAAAGTGTCTCGTAGATTCTGAGGAGAATGTTCATGTATGCTGTCTTAAGCTGTGGATCTTGTGGTTGAATATACAATGCAGTTTCTGGGTAAGTCTCAAAAATCCAGTTTGCTGAGTTTACTTGCGAATCAAGAACTTGGAAGCCATTGACATTCACTGTCTCGTTCTTCTTTTCGGGCAACACATGTGGATCTAGTCCACCTCTAACATAGGTATCGCATATGTAGACTTCAATTTTGAGTTTGTCGTTCAGAAGAAATTGTTTCTTTTGAAGTTTGGAAAGACTCAAGTCCGTTTTAAAACCCCTTGTTGGCTGATTCTTCTTAAAGATGAATGTAGTTTCTGTAGATAAGTGGAGACATGAACCCCAAAAAAAAAATCAAACAGATATGTAATTTGCTATATCTGAAGAAAAACATTACTTTGAATTCTTTTTATTATTTATTTAGGATTTAAAAAGACGAATAACCTAGACTTTTGGAACTGTCAACGCCTGATGGGTTCACGACGACGAAGCGAAAGTTTGTCAATCTCGACCAACGTCGAGGCCGTGAGAGAGGATCTGGAACTGATAGGTACAGAGACATCTTTTTACTAGTACTATTTTCCTTGGGATATACGGTAACATACCTAGAAAAAACAAAACAAAACTTAGTTTAGTTAGTCCGTAACATGTGTAAAAGGTATCTAAAGCTATAGCTTGATTCTAGTTTTTACCAGTTGCAGGATCCGCTTGAGAATAGAGGAGACGTAAATGGAGTATTTCTTTGGGAGAAGTTGTCTATCTCAAAAGAGTAAGTCATCTTCTCATTGTGGTTCCCCATGACTTTCAGAAACGCTCTCTTAATTTTAGGGTTTGCTACTTCGTCGAGGGAGGGACAGAGTAAATTTCTAGGTTTAGTCGGACTTTTGAAATTAAGGAAGAGATTAACTACCGAAAAAAACGTATATAGTTCACTTATATTCTGTTTCTATTTTGGCATCACGAAATATATTTGGATTATCTCCAAATATTTTTTATCATTATCTCTTTTTTATTTTCAACAGCAAATCTTAGTTTACTCTTTAAATCCTAACAAGAATTGCTTTCTGGTGCTGCTTGTTTTTACGGATAAAAAAGTTCGATTCATTTTTTTTTTCGGGGAGAAAGATTTATCAAGAACAAACTAAAAAAGATTGTGTTCAAAAAAATTTGATTTCTAAACATCAAAATACATAAAAAAAAGCTCTAAATATCAAAGAATTAGCTCTCTGCTTTCAGTTTGATCCAGCATTGAGATTATGCATCATCAGCTCAAGATTCTTCTAAGTATTTCTCAAGTTTCCGAGCCTATGCTTCATAACCAAAGAGTTTCTTCCTCTCCACTCCGCGGAAACCTTCTCAAGCTTTTCCCTCAACCATTCAAGCTTAAAACCAGCTTGTGTCAGATCAAGCAAACCCTTGGAAAGGCTAGTTAGCTCACCCTCGGTGAGCTTCTCAAAAGGACTGTAATAAAGTGTCCCGCAGATTCTGAGGAGAACGTTCATATATGCTGTCTTAAGCTGTGGATCTTGTGGTTGAATATACAAAGCAGTTTCTGGATAAGTCTCAAAAATCCAGTTTGCTGAGTTTACTTGCGAATCAAGAACTTGGAAGCCATTGACATTCACTCTCTCCTTCTTCTTTTTGGGTAACTCATGTGGATCTAGTCTACCACAAACATATTCTACATCTACGTAGACTTCAATTCTGAGTTTGTCGTTCACAAGAAACATTTCCTTTTGAAGTTTGGTAAGACGTAAGGCCTTTTTGAAACCCCGGTTTGACCTTTTCTCGTCGAAGGTGAAAGTAGTTTCTGTAGATAGATCATATCAATATATGTACGTAATTTGCTATAGTAAAAAGATAGGGTTTTTTTTGGTAACCTAGACGTTTGGACCTGAAGACGTTGGATTGGTTCACGACAACAAAGCGAAACCTTGCACTTCTCCACCATCCTTGAGACAGCGAGAGAGAATTTGCAACTTCTAGGTACATAGACATGTGTGTATCAATACCGCTTCCCTTGGGATATACGGTAACATACCTATAAAGATTAAACAAAACTATACATGATTAAAACCTAAACACGTATAATTAAAATAGAAATCTACTTGAATTATCGTTTTTACCAGTTGCAGGAGTAGCTTCGGAACAGATTCGACCGTATTGGAGCATTCCTTTGGGAGAAGTTGTGTATCTCCATAAAGTAACATGGCGATTGCGTCACCATGTCTTCAAATCGATTGTTGATTTTTTAGGGTTTTGGTACATTGATTCATGCGTAAGCCAATCTTCTTTAATCTATATACGAGGGGAAAAAGTACTCAGCAAATTCCGAATTTTAATGGAACTAGATAACCTTAAAATAAATAAAATTATCCTTTTGTTTAAATATTGAAATATATCTTAACCGATTAAGTTTTAGTGATGATTATTGGTGAGCTAAGAGCCTAAGAGGGTAATTAAAATTTGTTGGTTAGTTTTGGGATTAAATCAGAAATTAACCTAAAATATGATCGAACGAAAACGTCTAAAAATACTGCGGATTAAACAGAGAATGAAACCATCAAATATAACCATGTGTTTTGATTATCCCGAATCTCTAGACTATAGGATGCAGAACACAATATTAAAAACGAAAAAAGATGAACGACAAGTAATGAAACGACAGTAGTGTCTTCTAAAAAGAAAGCTATAAACTAATAACTTGATCTCTACATCGATCAAGCAACCTAGTCGACCAACAAAAATCCATCAGCAGAATATTTGTCCTTCTTCTTGTCCACTTCAACTTTGAGATACGACACCATCAGCTCGATATTCTTGACGCTTTCCTCGAGTTGTTGGACCTTAGACTCATCAGCGCTATCAGATTTCTTTATCTCTAAGGAAACTTTCTCAATCTTTGTATTGAGAAAGTCCAGCTTGAATCGCAATTCTATCAGCTCAAGATCTTTGACGCGTTCCTCGAGTTGTTGGGACCTAGACTCATCAGCATCAAATGATTTCTTCATCTCCAAGGAAATTTCCTCAAGCTTTGAATTCAAACTGTCCAGCTTAAAGCCTAATTCCATCAACTCGATATTCTTGACCTTTTCTTCAAGTTTTTGGACACGAGACCCATCAGCATCAAATGATTTCTCCTTCTCCTTAAGATTTGACTTCGAACAGTCCATCTTGAAGCCCAATTCCATCAGTTCAAGATTCTTGATGCGTTCCTTGAGTTGTTGGACCAGAGACCCATCGGCATCATCTGCTTTCTTCCTCTTCAAGGAAACTTCATCAAACTTTGACTTCAACCAGTCCAGCTTGAATCCTACGTCCGCTAGCTCACTTATCTTGCTGCAAGCGTTGCTTAGGGCATTCTTATATTCTGTCTTCACCACGTGCTCCGCGAACATCTTTCTCACTGAAGTAAGCTGCAAGAAAACATGTTTTTGTTACTCAGCCATACAAAGCAAGTGGTTTATTTGAAAGGAGAAGAAGACATATCCTTTTTAACTTACATGAGAAGCAAAACCTTGAAAACCGTTAATACCCCCGCCTTCTCCATCAACAGCTTCAAAATCATTAATGTAGACTTCAATAATGAGTCTGTCCTTCTCCAAAAACCCTTTTTCATGAAACTTGCTTAGAGGCAAGGTCTTTCGGAAACCCCAGGATGGATCCTTAGCGCAAAACCAGGAGCTTTCTGTTGCAACTGTTGAACATGAACAAAAAAAGACAACAAACAAAAATTTAAGTGAAACTTCTTCATCAATCACATACTTATTAATAGTTGATACTTCTTCACGATACAAACATAAAAGTAGGCCTATTTCGTGTTGCAACAACGTCCTATATATGCTCATAACAAAAGATTCTTGCAACGTCCTTATATTTGCGAGAAATTCTTGCAAATATTGGCTTATTGTGGACATGGATATGTCTCCCTAAAGTCATAAGGAGGGCTTGGACTGCGGAACTTCATTAATCACAGACGTAATGAAAAGAAAAGAGTCAAACAGGGAAGGATATAAAACTTCATTACTTGATGATTTGAAGAGCTCTTTGTCGGATTGATTCAGCATAACGAAGTAATATTTAGCACATCTTTTCCATCCAGTTCGCAATGATTTACGATTTGCAACTTCGAGGTATAAAGACAAATGATCATCACAACGACCATCTCCCTTCGGATAAACAGAAAGAATCCTGAAAGAATATAAAACAGAGATTAAACCCTTTTTTTAAACCAGTATCAGGTACAAATACAATCAATCTTCGAGAACATGTTATTTGTGAAGGCAGAGAGAGTTCAACAAATTGTTTTACCAGTCGCATCCAGCAACAACGAATATGTTTGACGATATGACGGCTTCCTTCTCCGAGAAGTTATGTATCTCAAACCTGAAACTCGGCTTTTGATCCCACATATTTGATCAATAAGCTTTTTGTTATGTCGACCAAAAGACGATTTTTTGCAGAAACTTTGTATGATGATATACTTTCACTCACCCATAAACTCCTCTACTTATAGAGGAGGCAAAAAGAAGAAAGGAAAACTTTTTCTAAACCCTAGATGAATTAGGAATATTCAAAATTAATTAATTAACTAAAACCAGTACTTGAATAATACTAAAACAATTATCCCTATCTTAACAGTTAATAATATAACTACAGTTTACGTATTCCACGCTATATCAATATTCCCAAGAAGATTTGATTTATCATCAATGAACATTAAAATCGAACAATTACAGGTAGAAATAAAATTTAATAACGAAATAATACTTATAATTTGTGATAACCATTTGATCATAAACGATAATCTTTTTTAGAGAAAAGAAAAGGAATATTCCAATGACAAAGGTCTTTTGGTCTGCAACCAACACACCAAACAACAAAAGATTCGAATCCGAAATTGAACTGAGCGTACAGCAACGTCTCCAAAATTTATTAGTATTAAGAGAAAAAATGGAAAAGGGAAGAAATTGTGTTCTTCAAAGCTTTGAAAGTAAACCAGTCTGAAGAGGCTTTGGTGCTACAACCTCTTTGACCTCACTCTCCTTAGTATCCAATTCGCATGCTGGATTCGGCGGAACATCCACGGCCGGTGAGCAGTTGAAGAATCCATGTGGCTGTCATAACCAATAACATTTTAACCAACCTTTGTCTTCTTTTCTTTGAGATTCTTTATTGAAAGTTAGAGACAAAGATTTTGACTTACCATTAGCGTGAAACCAATATGTTCGACGGGCATAACCGGCCAATCTTCAAGTCTAGGAACATGTATGATCCCAAAGACATACCTGTGAAACGTAAATTCCACATTGAAACCACAATTGTTTTGGTAACGAGTAGTAATTTTTAACTGAATCCGATTCGAGAGAAGGATGCATACCAAAGAACGACATCAGATTCTTCCAAGGAGCGATTCTGTTTAACCCATGTGGCTAGACCTTCACCAGCACGTGGGTTTTGGTTTGGGAACTCCCCTCCTGGAAACTTCTCTTCAGGGGCATAACGAGTAACCCAAATATTATGCTTCAGGAAAGCAGCTCTTCTTAGAAACTTGGCCTCGGGCCGAGCTAATGGCAAACAATTTGAGCCCGGAACAAGTTTGTACCCCGTTAATTGCCCCGTCCTGTTTACTGTCCTTGTGTTCCTTACCTGACAGCATATTACAATGAGTGTCGATAGCAACAAGAAGAAACATTTATTCTTTGAATATATTGATGCTTTCAGACGAGGGGTAGACTAAGAATTGTGGACGAGATCGTGCAAGGTACAGATGGCTTACAATCCAATGGCGAGCACTAAAAGGGTCACAGTCACGCATCGCCTCTGCCTCAGATTTAAGTAACTTCTCTTCCGCATAAAACGCATTGTTGTGGACATTGTTCTCACCAGGCTCGTCAACTCTGGCATTTACCTCAACTACCTACAGATAAAAGTACAGTTAGCTGACTATTCAGCAGAACTCACCTGACCACAGGGTATCTAAGATTCTTTTCAGGGACTTATGAAATTAATATGCTACCAATGCCATTCCTAGAAACCGAGAAAAAATCTGCATGTGTAAGTAAGCAGCAAGAAGAACAGCAGCAAAGTAAAGGTACCTGGTTAAAAGCTTCACCAGGTTTACAGTCAACAGACATATCCATACGAGCGATAAAGAAATGTTGATGAACTGGTGCGTACAACCCAGGAGCAATAGTAGTACCATACTTTCGAGTTTCTCCTGGCTGCAGCGCTCCTAAACTGAGAATACCAGTAAGTTTTACTTCAGCTTCGATTTTCCCATCCTACAGTAAGACATTCAAGAAATAAAATGATATTGGTTTTCAAATATTTAGAAAGATGAACGAACATACACATCAGCAAACAAATGAAACTCGGATGGACACTTCAGCAATGTAAATCAATGTCCCCAACTGAACAATCACAGGCAGAGTGTTAAGACTTAAACAATTGTGAGCTGCCGTTCTAAGGCTACCCATGCATATCATTGTCTTCCCTAATAGATGCAAAGATGACTAATATCTGCTTTACTCTAGAAATGATTAATCACGTTTTCCACTAACCTGGTAGAAGTGCCAGTAAAATCCATACTCGTAATTAGCAACAGTACATAAAAAGGAGACAGTTAGCCTCCTAGATCTTCGCACTTCAGCTAATCCTGTTCTCCAGTCCTGATGTTTCCACAAAATTCCATGGTCCTCCTCATGCAAGCATACACAGTTCTCAATTGTTTCAACTCCTCCAGTAAAATTTGTGAAATGGGCATCAAAGTACTTTATAGATCCCAGACAGTCGCACCCCTATAAAACCTAATTGTTAAACACAAACCGAGATCTGATTAGATAATGAGAACACATAAATTGATTTCAAACCTTCTTAAGCGAATGAGCGTTTTTCCCAAGACCATCTTCCCCTGCATCAAAAGCATTTTTCCTGTAATGTGGCTCATTCGGATCACCATAAGGCACAACCATCTCCACAAAACTTAGCCTGTGTGCAACAGGCCTTCGACCTCGACTGCCATCAACATATGCTACCGAATGTATGACTAAACCTTCCCTTGGAGTGAACCCAATACGAAAGTTCCACTGTAAAGCAAATGTTGAGCCAATTTAGAAATGAGCTTAAGCATAACCACATGATTTCAATTAGGCTACTGCTGGAAAACTACCTTCTGCCACTCGACAAAGTAACCCCTTACGCGAAAACTTGGACCTTCAGGCTGAATAATCTGGAGAGGCTTAAGATCACTTCTATCAACACCCCCTCTAGTCTCACCGGGTGTATAATTCCTCAAAGGGTCAGGTGGGGGAAGTGGCACAAACTTACGGTCTTCAAACTCAATCACCACCATGTTTTGCATGTCTACAAGTACATAAACGCCCTCAACTGGACGAGCATAGCCATTTTCCATAGGGGAATCACTATCAGTTCGACAGTATATAAGGGGCTTTGCAAGCCTACGACTAGGAGCGTCAGATTCACTATGATAACCCACACACCTGCACAATAAGTTCAGAGGCAGGCTCAGGGAAAAAGTACACCATAATTGACAACTTTCAACAAAACCAGGATGTTATTAACATACCAGGGATCAACCATCACTAGATCCATGTCTTCAATACCTCTCCTCTTCATTGCCTCAATGAATGGAGGGAAGTCTTTGACAATCGCTTCACATTCAGCATATTCAGCCGCATCCTAAAATCACAAAACTAGAAACTGAGAAACTGGCGAACAAGAGTAGCATCTAAATTCACTTAGAGATAACTTCCTTAAAACCTACCATGGGTGGCTGAACATCAGGTATCACTTGTGAGGAAACAACTTTTCCCCTGTGATGCCCACCCCGAGTGACAGCATGAACTTCAGATAACTCCACGATCCAGACACTTGTCTCATTGGACGTCTTGTTGTACACAACAAGTCTTGCTCGCCTTGGAGGGAGTTTCATAGGGATCACAGGTCCAGCTTTAATTCTTGGAAGTAGTGATGGCTGGAACGGAGGAAAAAAGTAAGCATCTGCCAGCGCCACAACATGTTTCTCTGGTTCCACTGACGCCACCTCGATGAAACGCATGCTATCCCTAACCTGCCAAAGATAAACCAAACAAATTTCGGTGATATCAGTGACCTACATTAGAAAATATAAAGCCTTCTGATGAAAAAGGAACAAAGTTTCCGCACCTCAGGGTTAGCACCAGCAGCGCGGACAGTCGCCACGGCAACTGATATCTCTGCAGCAGATAGAGGATCCAATGGGTGCTTTGTTTCCGTCCTTGGCATGACAGAAATTCCTGCATTGGTACAATAGTGACCAATTTAAACATTTCCAAGTGTAAAAGAGGAGCCATCAAATACAGATCGCAGCACACAACAAACAATTTCACGAAAAGTAACTCATACAAATCGCGATCTAAGATCAGAAAACATATAGAGCAGAACAGTGACAACGATAAACGATCAATATCAACCGCAGGAGCATAAATCCAAAGGCAGATCGTAAGATTCTTGAAATTCGGAAGTCAGTCTAGGAGAGCTCAAAATTTGTTTTACCTTTGTTCGCAGGTTTCTTGGCCGTATCAGGAAGCGAATCGACAGGGCGGATCACGGATTCCAAAGCAACCTTAGAGGCTCGCTGATCATCACCTTCGGACCATCCAGCAACCGAATTGGCGATGGCGGAGACGAGTTTCGGAGGCGGAGCAGAGCCACCGTGGTGAGTACATGCCGTCGTCTTTTTCGAAGTTGAGGCCATTGAATAGGGTTCACGAGCTCTCCAAATCCACCAAAATAAGTCTCAACACAATCTACTGACATACAGCAAAAACTATCTCTATCCGTCGCTTGATCTCCCCCCTTCTCTCCACCACTCTCGGTTTATAAAAAAGAAGGAAGCTCCAAGCAGATTTCCACTAAGTTCCCGTAACAACCGGTTTTTCCCGGAGAGTTATAAATCTCCGATCACCGGTGACACAAATCACAGCTACTGACTCTCAACTTCAGCTCCGAAGTTCGAAAAGCTTACTGTAACGGTGGACTCTCTTCACCGGATCTGAGTTTCGAAGGTATCTTGATCGTACCTTTCCCGTGATGGTGGTGGAGGAAAACACTGATTCAATTGCAATTTCTTATTTGTGTTTATAGAGTTTTTGATTTTGCTGTGGCTTGACTCCAAGCAGAAGCAGCCAAATCCTATTTGTGGGCTCTACTTTTCAACAAGTATATTTATATATAAAAGGACTACATGTTATTATATAAACATTATTTAAAAAATAAATAAAAATGGAAATCCAACTTGGATAGCAACGTGGATGCACTACAGTTCATGAGATTCCTTAACTGCAATTATTCATTTAGTAATTCGTAATATACTCAAAACATATTAGTATACGTGTCAAGGAGAAAAAAAATTTTTCTCATGAATAGATAAAATGGGAAGTAATAAACAAAATAAGGAGAAAAAATATTAGGAATAATCATGAATACTATTTAGGGAGGTAATATCTTTATAAGGAGATATTTTTCTAATAGATTTAGGATAGTGTCTATCTCTCTAATTGCGTGCACGTATAGTTGTACAATTGTTTGTGTTCAATCTAAAATTTTAATTTTTAGTTTAATTTTCAATCTCAAATCAGGATCCAAGAATGAACCTTAAACCAAAGTGTTCTTATATATATATTCAAACCCAATAAACCTATAGTTAATATTTTCAAAAAGAAATGTGAAACTTTAAATATAGTGCATGATATATAAATCCAAATTATAAAAATGTATATACTTGCAATAGTAACAATTTTTTAAAGTATATAGATCGTGGAGTGGACCGCACAATCCATGCAGTCTCGACCAGCAAAAAACTGCTGTCTACGACTAGTCGAGTTTACGAGGCTCACAATTTTTCGAATATTTTCTTTATAAAAAATTCTCAGTCCGTCCATGACGACAGAAATAGTCATACTCCCATAATCCCTGAAAGCCTTGATCAACAGTTTTAGTTAGGCACATTTTATATATGTTATTGTCTTCAGTGCGAAACACGTCATGTTTATGTACTTATTGAGTAACTTGACAACTTTCTACTTGTCGTCTTTGGGTTTGTTTACTTTCTTCTCTAACTATCAATGGTCTTCCTTAATACCAAAACGTTTAGAAACGCCCACCCTACTTTTTTAGTAAGCTGTTTTGCTTCTCCAGAAATGATTAGTTTGCTCAGAACTTGTCTTTTTCTTTTTTCACTATGTGTTATCTTCTTCGGATCACGAAAGCACGCCTTTCCACTACTATGGATTCTCCCTTGTATACCTGTTCATAGGCCTCATTGCTTTTGGTAAGATCAAAGTCGTGCCAGTTCAATGAGAAACTCACAATTTTCGTATGCGTATTTTACTTATCAGGAGACATCATTGCTTTTCTTCTTAGGAAGGATTTACTTGGGTATGCACAGTCTAATCGACATTATTGTTGATCTTGCATTGAGACTGCTAATATTAAGCATTTGGCTAACCATATATGAAACTATAGATGACTCCATTATCTCAAGGCAAAACGGTTTGGCCATTGCACATAATTTCTCAAATCTCCACAAATACCGAATCCAGCTTATGCAGAATAACTTCTTACCAATTACTATGTGGTTTTGTGCAGTTAGCTGCAATACACAAGCCTTGCCTAGTCTTTAGCCCAACTTGTTCCTTACATTAATTTGTAGTTTACGTTTTGAGTGGCTGATCTAGTGAATTCAGTAACTCCATTGTTGTTATATATCAAGCTTTGGAAACAAAACAACTTCAAAGTTCCAATCAAAAAGCTTCATTGCATTTGAAAACTAAAGAATAGTGAAATTTGAGAGAAGAATTACAAGAAATGAAATTAAAAAGATCTCTCACATGCGAACACATTCTGATGCAGAAAGAAGAAAAAGAAGCTAATAACATCAACCAACAATGTGCATGATGGGTATTGTAGAGTCAGTCCATTGACCTCTTTTTTTTCTTCTTGATTATAGAGGAAGATAAGAGAGGGTCTTCTTCGCCTATAATACACACTATATTCTGGTGGTGGGACTAAGTTGAACTTAACACATTGCACTGAAGCCAGATTCTTGAGTTACCAACTGTGACTTTCAGTTGTGGCTGCAGCTGCTGAGATGACTCTGTGTCCAGTGATCACAGGAAATAGTCTGGTGTTCTTCGAGTAACGTCTGGTTCTCCTCTCCTCGGCGCTGGTTCAAACTGCACTCACAATTTTTTACTTTTAGTTAGTGTCTTTTCCTTCTACACTAATTTCGTTAGCAGAAAAGGCATCTCGGTTTTGAGGCAAGACCTGAATGAAGGTGTGGTTCCTGCAGTCATCAACCTCAAGAATCGAAGCCATGTTCCCACAACGGTAACAATAGTTTGGTGCACTGAAAATAGTTACCACCTTTTGCTCCTGACGACGGAAAAACAAAAGTATAAAGTATAATAGTGAGCAAATAATCTTAAGCCTCACAAAAGCTATCAAAGGAATAGAGAAGGGTTGAGTTTAATTA
Organism: Schrenkiella parvula; assembly: GCA_000218505.1. Taxonomy (NCBI): domain Eukaryota; kingdom Viridiplantae; phylum Streptophyta; class Magnoliopsida; order Brassicales; family Brassicaceae; genus Schrenkiella; species Schrenkiella parvula. The sequence goes on along the minus strand of CM001190.1, from coordinate 7,919,154 downwards.
GTACATGAGCCCAGTTGTATCCATCCATAACCAGCTGATGGGCTCGGGCAATCAGCTTTAAGCTGTTTGTGTGGTTGAATTGTTCGGATATGTCCTATGGAAACAAAATGAATAGAGATGAAATTCAATTAGGCACTTAATTTAAAAGGAGAGACAGACAGAGATTCTGGACCGTTCTGATAGTTACCTGACCAAATGTATATCCAGCACCACGTGGAGAGATGCCCCAACCACAACGGTCATCAGGATCAGACCATAATAAGTCACACATCGGCCCTTCATGGGGGACTTCTTGAACACGATCAAAGTTCCTTATGTTGTCAAGGGTCTCGATAGATGGAGACAATCCACCATGAAGGCAAAATATTTCTGACTCAACCTGCAATGGAATAATGATTTAATGATACCTAAATAATGTATAGAAAACACCATCATTTTAGTCAGATATATCATACATGTAATCTTCCATATATATAAGATCCTCCATTCTTTGGATTTTTCAGTATACTAACGTCTTGGAATTGATGTGACACTAGCAAAAGAAATACGACAGCACAATACAAAAGCAATTCTTTAGTTCAAAAGAATATTGCTAGCACAAGACAAAGGACTGAGCATCTATATTAAATGACTACATGACTTAATACTCATGTGAACCCCAACATCATAAAAGAGGAAGAAAGGTATGAAACATGATAAGCACTAACCAAGGCTGTCAGTGGGAAATAGTCGAAGAGGTCTGTAAAGATCTTCCAAACATTTGCGTTCCCATACCTGCAAGAAAACCAACCTTTGATAAACAAGTGGCAAAATCTACAACATTAATTAGTCAAATGCATATCTAGGTAGAGCTTAATAAGCTTGAAACTCGGATGCGTAAGATAATAAATATAAGAACAATATCATAAGCAAGTAATCATAAGCTTGAGGGATTAATAGAAACAGTTAGGACAGGGAGGAAAAGAAAATATAAGACAATTTTGACATACTACAACACCCACACACATGTAGCAACCGCAAATATAAGGACAAGAGTAATGCTAATGATGATACAAATTTCTTGCATACAACTAACAGCATCTAAAATATAAGGAATTTTATTTAGAAGACTCACTTTCGCAGACATTCATCATAAAATCCATAAACCTGAGTGATCTGCCAGACATAAGAAAAAAGAAGGAAAGCCTGCGTCAGATAAAAAAAGTAGAATGACATAAAAGTACTAACCAACAAAGGAATGCGCACAGGATGTATGTTGTAGAGAAGAACAAAATTTTAAGGGAAATTTGTGGAAACCAAGATCTCAATAATGGAAAAAGGTCTGGAGAGAAGATGTTGTACAGTATTTAACCTCAGAGGGTGAATTTTCTAATGGAATAGAGTGATAAGATCATAAAGCATTGCATTACTCTACCTGACGACTTTCATGGTTTCCCCTAAGAATCGTGATTCGCTGAGGATATCGCATCTTTAACGCGACTAAAAGCTGGAAAAGGATAAAAAGGAGAAACAGTATCAACACAAAGACTTCATAATTCAAACCCAATACTACTCTTAAATGGAAAAGGAACAAAAAAAGAAGTCTGCTTATATATCCTAGTACCGTAACAGTTTCAACAGAGTAATAACCACGGTCAACATAATCTCCCATGAACAGGTAATTGGTATCAGGGCACTGCAAAAGAGAGGAAAATGAATATTCATAAGATTCATAGAGCTATGTATACATTGATAAACAACAAAAATCAGCACCAGAGCCAAATGCACGAAAAGGGTAATTGATAGACAAGATGCATGCTTAACAGAGATGAAACTAGCATTCATTGTGCTTCTCAGTAAGTTTATAGATGTTACCATTCCCCCAATACGGAAAAGCTCTGCAAGATCATGGAACTGTCCATGAATATCACCGCAGATTGTCACAGGGCTTTTCACAGGCTGCATGCAGGAAAGAGTTACAGAATGAATTCATGGCTAGTAGCACAGTCTTCCACATTGAAAATATAATCGCCAAGAGTGGTGAGGGATGCACTCAAACAAAAAGAGATGCAAGACCAAGAACTAACCTGGACATTGCTTTCATCCATTAAGATCTCCTTGGCTTTCTCGCATAATGCTCTAACCTAAAGAGAATTAAAAAACGCTTCGTATGATATCCAAAAGAGATATAGGGTTACCAGTAAAAATCACTATCAAACACGTGACTTGAAACTTTATACTCAGAGAAATCACTGGCACACACAGCAAACAGGAAAATCAATGAAAAAAAAACTGCAAGCACAGATCAGGTTTGTGGCTGATATGAGCTACTGAGAGTTCTTTATTGAGTTGCAATAGCTCTCACACCAGGAAGAAGTTTTTTCCTTTTACTTTTTCTGTTCTTTTCTGCCTATTTGAAAAGCCAGTGATGCAGCTAACTTATGCGAAAAACAGACAATCTTATCATCTACATCAAATGACCAGCTCCATAGCTAGAAACTTTAACGCCGTCCAAGAGAATCCCAATTGTCAGAGGAACCCACATTACCAGGCACATAAAAACACGAGATTAGATGTAGTTAATTACTTTATATTAAGAATCCGATGCAGCCAAAATTCGTCATCAAACCATAGAAGCAAAGCCAATTCTCCAACTCATAAAACTGCGGTGAAAATGAACACCCGTGAGAACTTACACATACGTCAAAGATCTAACATTTTCCGGAAGGTCTTCATTTTGATAAAATCGAAAACCTCTTAATCGAATCAGTTAACCGCACAAGCGATGAAAGCTCAAACAGATAAGAAAAAAACACCATTGGACTCGAAACAACAACCAGATCCAATCATCGATACAAACCAAGTCCATAACAACAAAAGTAGAGAGATACGCAAGGGCAAAGGAAAAGTTAATCATCTAAGGAGCAAGTGGCAGGCACCTGTTGCTCCGAGAGGGGCTTGCACTGCATGAGCTGCGAGATCTGCTCATCGAGATCAATGGTTGCGTCCGTCGGTATAGAATTTGCGCCCATTCTCGTTACTTTGTCTTCGTCCTCTTTTCCTCTCGTCCGATCCGGGAAACAGATCAGGAACAAGACTAGGTTTCCAAATTAGGGGAATCTCTAACCCTAAATTGGATGGAATCTGCGTATTCTTCGCTTTTTTTTTCACTTTCTCTCTCTCTCTCTCGCTTTGTGTGCAGTGAAAGAAGATCGATTTTGGGGTGGCGCGTGAGTAGTGAAGCGAGTGGTTTGTAGCTTTCGAGCTGTATTCTCGGATATTACTATAATACCCCACCCATTTTAATTTCCATAAACTCTTTGATTTATAATTAAATTTAGAAAATTTATTCTGTATACTTCTATAGATACAAACAATGAAATTTTCTGAGCATTGCAGATTAAGAACAAAACAAAATTAATCGAAAATTAAAAAAGACTTGTTTTAATAATCTGTCTGGTTTAGTTTTACGAAAGAGATTATCTCAATAAACTGCATTTTTAGTTTAATATTTTAGAAAGCAGAGTAGAATAAACTGGTACGAAAATCGTCACCGGCACTGGAAAGAGAGGAAAGCATAAAAGCGGTTAATAGCTTCCGAAATTTCCCGGTTTAATCAAACCGGTTCCAGCTTATATAGTTGTTTCGGAAGAAGGATTTCGCTTCCTTCGCTTATACATCTTCAGCAAGGGTTTTGCGCTCATCCGTCTCTCTCTCTTTTACATTTTTTCTCTCCGGCTCTTCGTGATGACGACGAGATCTGATTCCGATGAACGTCTTGGGCAGAACCCACAAATCCCAGAGAAAGGTTCGAATTTTTGGGATAAATATGCAGAAGACTCGCCGAAGATCGTTTCTTTTCCGCCAGTAGAGAACGACTCTGTTGGAGAGATAAGCCCAAAGAAGCAAGTTAAGTCTTCGCCTTTTGCTTCTGCTCTTGAGAAAGATGGAGAAATTATTCATTCGGATTCTGTTGAAGTTTCTTTTTCCGAAGCAAGTTCGTTGTTTTCCAAAGAACCCGAGGCGATGGATGTGGAAGTCTTTTCTGTACCTGAAACTGGCTCCGGATTTCTTGAAGAGGATAAGGTTAGTGAGGAACTGCAACAGATCAAGGAAACGTCGGTTGCAAACATCTCTGAGATTTCTACTGAAGGCGATCAATTTGGAGATGATGTGCACAAGATGGAGCAAGTTGCTGAGGCTGATGGGTCCGTTGTTTCTATCTCTGACATTCAAGGCGTTGTCCCTAATGTGATAGAAGGTTTGAACACCGAGAAGAAGGAACAAGAAGATTCCGATGTTCAGAGACTTTTGGAGGCTGAGAAGAGAAGATTGTTGACTGAGATCGAAACCGGGACAATATTCGGGAAGAAGGATGATGTGGACAAGCTTGCTATAGCTTCTGATTTCCATAAGATCGAAAAGAATGGGAATGGCTCTAAAGAGGAGTATAAAAAGATGGAAAGAGTGAGAGTTAAGGACAATGCTTTTGTTGGGAGATCTGTGAAGATCGATTTGGTTGATGACACTGCGTTGCTCAATGTTGTTCCATTCTGCAAGAAAGGTATAGATCATCCTAAGAGGCCAGGAACTGCACATAATGATAAGGATGCACCAAGAAAGCATAAGAAAACCGGAGGGAAACCGATTGGTTCAAACGTTGTCGAAGGGAATGCATCAACCAAACTTTCTGAAACAAGTGGGAATCAGTTGCGGATAATGTACACTATAAACCAAATGAAGTCGATGAGGTATGCCCACACTGCGAATCAGAAGAAACTGTGGAGTGACATGTATGCTAGGCTCCTACCTGAGCTGGTGACTGAGTACGAAGGTCTAGTTAGCTTGAAGAATCAGAAGTCTTCCAAATCTAATCTGAGAGAGAGTGGCATCGGTATTCTCGGTAACCCTCTACTTACTTTGCTTTTTTCTAATCTGCTGCGTTTGAGTTTTTGCCTGTTGTTGGTTGAACATGAGAAAAACTTTAGGTCTAAGAAAATTTATGTCATTCCAAGTTTAGATTTACGACGTATCACCTTAAGCTTCTTGATGCATTTTGTATGTGTGTGTGTGTCTCTCTCTCTGCCTATACTCGAGCGGGTTTTCTTTGCTATAGTTTTATGGCCTTTTCTTTCTCAAAAGGGTCATCACAGACAAATCCAGTTTGTTTAGTGTCAGTGAATATCTCTATTTCAAACACTTCAATGTGTTTAATCCTCTCCAGCCTTTTTGACGATTTTGATGTCTGTTATTTCTGGTCGAGGGCTGTTATCTTGTTTCCGGATCTCCTCCTTTCCAGAAACATGTCGTTTTGATAGGGGCCTTTTGATTTCTTTTATACAGGTCCTGTATCGGCTGTACCAAGACGAAACCGTGTGAATATCTTTGTACATTGAGCCGTTACCTGAAGAAATCTGTCAAAGTCCTTTGTTCACCAATTTTCTCTTTTCTAAGACACAATACAAGTTCTTTTTTCGCTTTTCTAAGACACAACGTAAACCGTGTGAATACCTCAGTCATTCATTCTGTATATAGATTCTTTCGCTCAGATTGTACAAAGGGCTTATAGTGAGGTTATTTGGTTCAAAGTGTGTATGGCCATAATCAATAAAAATCAAAACTTTCGAAAGCTAATTCTTTCTCTGGCCTTAGTTCTTATTTGTTTCTATGCAAATTCGTTTCTTTACTTACCCAATCACACTAAAATTCCAAATTTGACTTATTTTCTGCTTCTTGAAAAATTTAGGAACCAAAGAAGGAATAGATGACTTAACTCTTGAAGAAGAAGAAGAGGAGTACACTGACGATAATGACAATTACAATAGCATTTTAAAACCTGCATTTGCGGTGGATGGAGAACCTGATTTTGAATCTGGACCTCCAGAAGATGGCCTTGAATACTTAAGACGAGTCAGGTATATTTTGTCTCTCTGTTTTCCATCTTTCAGTGTATCTGCATTTTTGGCATATGGTTAAGTTGTTTCTGCATTTTAGGTGGGAGGCTAAGCGTGTTCCGAATGTAAAAGTAGCCAAGATAGATGGAAGCAAGTACATAAAGAAAGAGCAAAGTGTGTACATGCCACAGATACCTGAAATCCCCAAATGCCCCGAGCACCTGTTGCCGGTCAAGGAATGGGAAGACTCATTGCTTTCCGACTTCTCACACCTTCGCCTGGTATTTCCTCTTAACTAACTTGCATACTATCAGTGTTTCTCTTAATGGACAAGAAATGAAGGCAAGTTTTGTCCGTTATTTACAGGCTTTATCGCAGAATGCCAATGAGTGCTGCGGGGATGAGATAGTGTCATCAAGTCAGTCTATAGAAGATGTGCTCATGGAGATATTCGATAAGCGTCTCGACACAGTTACAGATGAGTCATTTGGTCGGGTGGTTTCAGACATACAAGGAATGGACTCAGTGACGCGGGTATCAAGGCTGAAAAAGCGTATATGTTTGGTTGAGAAGGAGAGCAGTTTACAAACCAATGACTGCAAATGGGTGGTAGCATTATGTGCATCAGTGGACACTCCTTTGGATGCTGATACTTGTGCTTGTCTCAGGGCTCTTCTGAGGAAGTGTGCGACTCTTCGCGCGTTAGAAGTTGAAGATGAAAAAGTTATCATCATGGCAAATATGCTCATCACCATCGCAGGCAGATTTTTTGGCCAAATGGAATAAGAGAAGAAGTTAGTTGACAAGTGATGCTCTTACTTTGAATCTGTCGTTGTTGAAAGAATCTAGAATAATTACTCGAGTAATTTTCCTTCTGTATCCATAATTTAATTTTGATTCAAAATAAACAACTCAAAAAAAATATCTTTTTGTAGCAAGTTTACAGTCGTTACGTCATGTTACAATGTTCATATTCGATTGTAGGAGATATAGACGGCTCCGTAAAAACATGTAATGTGATAATATGTTTTTCGTTGCTTTTGATGACATTACAAAATATGATGACTAAAACTTCCATTTTTATACATGTTTTAAAGTTAAAAAAATAACTCGTAAATTCTTATAATACTAACTTTATTACAAAAACTATAAATATCAGTTAACACCCAAAAAAAAACACGAATATTGAACACCCCCATCCCCAAAAAAGGCTCCATAATTTTATCTAAATGTTACTTGAAGTCATTTTGGTCAAGTATTTTTTAACCTAAATAACCCCAAATTTAATCCAAAATCTTAAAAAAGTCCAATCCAAAACTTAATTGAAATCTCCTAGTTTAAACTTTCAAAAATATTCAAGCACAAAACCAGTTTGAGTATTCAAACAGATTGTCTTCTGATATAGATCTCAAATGATAAATTAATAACAAAATTTTTTAGTATAATAAAAAATTCTATAAAATTCATTTGGTTACTAGTATCACATATTTTGCTGCAAGTGGCAACTATAAGGTAAAAGTTGTTAATATATTCTGGTTATATATATGTTTAAAAAAAAGTCCGAAGTAAGTCGCCGACATACAATCTAGTTCGAGACCACAAAACCGACACGCAAGTTGAAAACTTGGTAACAATCCAATTAGACGAAAAATTAATGAACGGCACGCAATGTGTGAGAAATTGTATAAGAAGAGAAAGAGGAAATAGGAACAACAACAAAAGTCAAATAAATATCTCTCGACCTCTCTTTTCTCTCTATTGATTCTATCGCTCTGCGCAAATACGTATCTGTCTATTTTCACGCCTCCTGTGTCCGATCCCAAAAGGTAACCAGACGAATTTTAGGGTTTTTCTCTACCCTCAAGCCTCTACCGTTGATTTCTTCGATTCGTTTTTGGATTCTATTGACGAGTTTTTTGAGGTTCCATCTCTGGATTTTCGAGTTGCAAAGCTAGGGTTGTATGCTCTTTGCAATTTCTGTCCCTTTTTTATTCCCCTTTTTGAGGTGAACATTGTTCTCCTGTTTGCGTGATTCTCTTGGCATTACTGTTGTTATATTCATTTTTCCTTTTCCTCGTTGGATTATGCTATTCTCTGAAGACTAGACTTTTGTTTCTTTTTTGAATTCGTCTATTCGGTGGATTCGATTACGATATCTGGGTTTCTAGCTTTTTTGAGTTTGATGGGTCTTCGTTATTATTAGCTTGCTATTAATTTCGTGGACTGCTTCCTAACTCGAACCCTTCTAGTGATTTTCCAGGATTCCGTATTGGGCTAAAGAAATTTATAAAAGTAAAAGGAAGCAGCTTCGAGGATTTTGATTTATTGGTTTTTTGATATCGAAGGATTTTGTTCGTTGGGGATTCGCAAGCTAGTTTTGGTTTTAGGACGTCATACATTTCAATTATGAGTGCATCATGGGCTGATGTGGCTGACTCAGAGAACACCGATTCTGGGTCTACTAGTCAGAATTCTCATCCGTCGCGACCTGCGTATGTTCCTCCACATCTAAGGAACAAGCAAGCATCTTCCGAGCCTGTTGCTCCGCTGCCAGCTAATGATCGTGTTGGCTATGGTGGTCCACCTTCTGGGCCTCGCTGGGCTCCTGGTGCTTCAGGTGGTGGTAGTGGTGCCTATAGGGCTGATGCAGGTCGCCCTGGCTATGGCTACGGCTACGGTGGACGAGGAAGTGGTGGTTGGAACAACAGAAGTGGAGGGTGGGACCGTAGGGAACGTGAAGTAAATCCCTTTGATAATGATGATGCTGAATCGGAACCAGCCTTTACTGAGCAGGATAATACGGTCATTAATTTTGATGCCTACGAAGATATTCCCATTGAGACCAGTGGGGATAATGTGCCTCCTCCTGTTAACACATTCGCAGATATTGATCTCGGGGAGGCATTGAATCTGAATATCCGTAGGTGCAAATATGTGAAGCCGACACCTGTACAGCGTCACGCGATCCCGATATTGCTTGGAGGGAGGGATTTGATGGCCTGTGCTCAGACAGGGTCTGGGAAGACCGCTGCTTTTTGCTTTCCAATAATTAGTGGGATAATGAAAGATCAGCATGTACAGAGACCCCGTGGTTCTCGGACAGTCTACCCTCTTGCAGTCATTCTCTCACCAACAAGGGAGTTGGCAAGTCAGGTTAGGGCCCTCCTCCAACTTCAAGGTTTTAATTAGCTTTGATAGAATCCAGATTATCATCTCTCATTCTATGATTTTGGCAGATACATGATGAGGCTAAAAAGTTCTCCTACCAAACTGGTGTGAAGGTTGTCGTTGCTTATGGAGGAACACCTATTAACCAGCAGGTAAACAGTGTGCAAATGGATTTTTTTTTCCTGCGTCTAGTAGTGACTTCTGAATTATGCCTCATACGTCTGTCACTGCTGTCTCTTAGACTTAGTGTTTGGGTTTTGCATGCGTGTTCCTTTCCACGGCTACTCATGTTATATGAAAACAAGTGTTGGTTTTAGAGTTGGCATGTTTTCTACCTGAGAAGGGTTTATCAATATTTGACATGGAGAAGCATTGCTAGACTTTCATTTCTGTGTGTGTTGATCTGGTGTCTTGTTGTTTGTGCAGCTCCGGGAACTTGAGAGGGGAGTCGATATTCTTGTGGCAACTCCTGGTCGACTAAATGATTTGCTCGAGAGGGCTAGAGTTTCCATGCAGATGATTAGATTTTTAGCTCTTGATGAGGCCGATAGGATGCTGGACATGGGTTTTGAACCACAAATTAGAAAGATTGTTGAACAAATGGACATGCCTCCACGTGGAGTTAGACAGACACTGTTGTTCAGTGCTACTTTTCCAAGAGAGATTCAGGTGGGTTTACTTGTTTGTAAATCACTTTTTCTTGTTGGTTGAAATATCATTGTTTGTGATCTTTTTCACTTTCTGATTACTGTTTCCTTGCCCCGAAATTCCTATTTAGTTTCTCTGCTATGGGTGTCAATTCTTGTGTTCCATACTTCTTCCTAGCAAATTGTCTGCTAGATATATTTTCTATATTGGGCTTCAGTCATAACACCCATCTGCTTCCAGTTAAGTTTTTGTGGTTCTCTGGCGGTTAAATAGGGAAAAGAAGATGTCTTGACATAGACTGAAACTGTATGTGGTAAATAATATATGTCAGAGGAATACAATGCTAATTCTTCAATGGATACTGGTGAACCTGTTATGCGAGCTTTAGATTGATTAGGTTTCATGCTTCTGTTTCTTGTGTGATTAAAGCCGCATGATACTTGTTACTAGAATGTTTCTGCGGTTACATCATTTGCAAATTTGAGAAGATTAGCATATTTGTTTCTTGTGCAGAGACTCGCAGCTGACTTCCTAGCAAATTATATATTTTTGGCTGTGGGTAGAGTAGGTTCAAGTACTGACTTAATTGTCCAAAGGGTTGAGTTTGTCCTTGATTCTGACAAGAGAAGTCATCTCATGGACCTGCTTCATGCTCAGAGAGAGAATGGCATTCAAGGCAAGGTAAAAATGATACTCTTCTTTTGTTGTCAAGCTTTCCGCTGGTCTTGTTTCATACTTTGGCATGCACTTTCATACTTCTGATAATTGTTTTATTTTTCTAAAATTACAGCAAGCCCTGACCTTAGTCTTTGTGGAGACAAAGAGGGGAGCCGACTCTTTAGAAAATTGGCTGTGCATCAATGGGTTTCCAGCAACATCTATTCACGGTGACAGAACACAGCAGGTTTGTTAATTGATTTGAAGCTGAAAATCTTGCATGTTAATGTGTACATCAAGTGCCAATTCAATAACTATACCAAAGAGAACATCTCGTGGAGGAAACTGTTGAACTGAAAAGCTAGTTTGTTTTCTATTGGCTAATTTACTAAGTTATGTTGTGTTATTATATCTGCATTGAAGGAAAGAGAAGTGGCACTGAAGTCCTTCAAGAGCGGCAGAACACCGATTCTGGTTGCAACAGACGTAGCAGCCCGTGGTCTCGACATTCCCCACGTGGCTCATGTTGTGAACTTCGATCTACCAAATGACATTGATGACTATGTCCACCGTATTGGAAGAACAGGACGTGCTGGTAAATCAGGACTTGCAACTGCCTTCTTCAACGATGGCAACACCTCCATGGCCAGACCACTCTCTGAGCTGATGCAAGAAGCCAACCAGGAAGTCCCTGCGTGGCTCACACGATATGCATCGCGTTCCTCTTTTGGTGGTGGTAAGAACCGGCGATCTGGTGGTCGGTTTGGAGGCCGTGACTTTAGAAGGGAAGGATCATACAGTAGAGGAGGAGGAGGAGGTGGTGGTGGTAGCGATTACTATGGCGGTGGAGGAGGAGGCTATGGTGGTGGATATGGTGCTCCAAGTGGTGGATATGGCGGAGAAACTCCAAGTGCTTGGGACTAAGCTCCCAGTGTTTTGTTTTGTTTTGGTTACTACTCTTGACAATTTATTTTTCTACTACATTCCCAAAGAGAGAGAGTATGTATTGCCCCTTACACCTATATGAGATTTCATTCAAGAGATGGATATATAACTAATGTTGCTGTTTTAGGTGTTTTGATCTTTTTAAAAGTTATTTTTAGGGAATGTCCTAAAAATAACAGTCACCACTTTCACAGTTTTTGTGTTTCCAATTTTTGATCATGTCCGTCTTTTATGACACAAGTTCACTTTTTAGTTTTGAAATTCATAAAGCTCTCGTCATGAATTGGTAAACGTCTCCAAGATATTCACAAGGGACAGCAGAAATAAATGTTATATGTCCGATTGATGATGACATAAAGTGGTAAATAAAAATTAACTAAAATAGATGACGGTAAAAAATGATAGAATAGTTAGAACCAGTAAGAAATAATACAATCATTAGAAATGATAGAAAATAGTAATAGAACGATATGAAATAAGATAAGCGCAATTTTGGCTAATTCTTATAATGTACTTTTGTGATTTATTATAAAACAGACCGTTATTATACCTCTCAAAGCAAATTTTGTTTTTAATTTATTTAATAAGAATTTAAAACGTGATGGTGAGTAATTAAGAAGCATATATTTATTTCACATGGTGCAATAATTTAACATAAAGAGACAGAGAGGATAGATATGTATTAATTCAGCGTTACCAATATGAAAGCTAATTTTATGTTCAGTAACTTGAGAAGAAATTGAAAATGTCATGGTGATTAATGAAGAAAAGATATTACAAATGGTTAAAGAAAAGAAACAAACTGATGTCATTGTAAAATACTGAACACGAAGAAAGTGAAAGAGAGTATCAATAAATCTACTAGTTAAGTGCAATAAATCTACTTTATGGCTTCCTTAGCCTCTCCTGCTTTACCTTCTATGAACTCAGCCGCCTTGCTTCCGGCTTCTTTTCCTTTCTCCGTCACATACTCCGAAGCCTTTTGAGCTTCCTCCACCGCCGTATCTTTGGCCTCAACGGTTTTCTCAACAACGTAATCTTTTGCTTTCTCGCCATCTTTCAACGCCTCCTTTGTCTTCTCCGTCATGAAATCCGAAGCTTTCTTTCTATTTTTTAGATATTCAGATCCATTAGTGACCATTGATTTCATCAAGACTATATATCTACATGGCTTTATGCTAATGATGAGGCTATACGTAAACTAAAAAACAAAAGGGATTGTTGTTTACGGTATGTGAAACTTTACCTTGAATGATATTTGCAGGTAGAATATAAAATTAGCTCAAGAAACACAAATTTGCAATGAAAAATACAACATTTGTAATTCCTACCTTTTCTTCTAATGAGTTTTAATCATTACTTTAAGGAAAACTCAAAAATATTTTACTATATACTTCTTCTTGAAACAAAGTTCTAAAAGATCTTTTATAAAAAGTAGATCGTATGTTTTCAAATGGCAGCATTTATGACGGGTCTATCCAGTGGGTAAAACTCGAACCTCAACAACACCATTAGAGTTTTTTTTTATCAAAAGATTATATACGTAAATATAGACTTACGTAGCATCGTTAAGGTCATCGAGGATGTTGCCGTCACCTTTAACGGCGTAGATCAACGACTTCTTGCGCTGAGCGACGACGACGAGCTCAGTCTTCCGGCCAACTCTGACGGAGCCAACGCCGCTAAGCTTGGCTCCTCCGCTGTGGAAAGAAGAAGTAATCCCACTGAGAACAGCTCCTGATAATGACATCGCCATGAGTTTTTTCCTTAAGATGTGGAAAAACAAAGAGTGTTTTGGGAGAAAAATAAATAAATGTGAGATGAGAAGAATCTAATCTCCAATAGTATCTTTTATAGATGTCTAGACCAATTAAAATCCAAGATTACACGTGTCATCGGAAGATATTTTTTGGAATTGCTATATCTTTAACTATTGAACAATAAGAGTTTTTGTTCGCTATTATTCGGCCACGTAAAATCATTTTTATGCTTTTCCAAAAAAGAAACAGGTCGGCCATCTTGTTGTGGACTTGTGGTTGTATATTACCTATATGCATGTTAGCATTTTTTTGGCAATAAAGGTTACATGTTAGCGTTTCTATAATTTTTGGCAAATTTAAGTAAACTTGCACCACATTTTAGCCAAAAAAAAGTAATAATTTAAGTAGCTCTAAAGCAGTAAGTTTTGGTGGTTCTCATTTCGTCAAGTGTACTCACTTTTGTTGTAATGAAAACAACAACTATGTCGGCCAACAAGTTAATTTGATTTTGAAACCCCATATATTCGGGAAGCCTACAACAAAATTAATATTATGTAAAATGTCCAAACCAACTCTTACATAGTTAAAACATATATATAGGATTACCATCAATAAATTAATAACTCAAATGAACATATATATAGGATTACCATCAATAAATTAATAACTCAAACATATTGATAACTTTTTTTGTTTGAAATTAATAAGTTTTGACTCCATTAATCTCTTAACAAACTAATATTTTCTAAATTAATAAAGTTCAGGATTACGATGTTATGGTATCATTGTCTTAATGCAGCTAATGCAGTTTATCTTTCTTGTTCGCAACTGTTGTAAGTCTATAACACAATAGAAGGGCACACCTTTACATATCTTGTAATTAGAAGAAGTGTTTAAGTTTAGTAGGGAGCTATAATTTCCACAATCTCTTATGTACAATATCAAAAGAGGCACGTTACATTGTTCTTTGGCAGATTACGTCACTTATTTTTGGTGCAGTGTGAGATGTTCTACCAAGTCCAAACGTCGAACTAGGTGGATAAGATTGTATACGTTGATATATTAACATAGTTTTTTTCTTCGTCCAAATCTCTCCGGTAATCTCAAGTACTTGGTAACTTAACCTTCTATATGTATTCCCATGCATAAAGTTCTTGACATATCTCTGAACTTTTTATTCAATTATATAAGCCAGAGCTTACCAATGAAATCCAAATTTCTTTGTAATCATCATTTGATAAGATATTCAATTAAAATGTGGAGGTGAGTAATTAAGTAACATATATTTATTTCAAATAGTGAAATAGAAGTTAACAAACTCATCTCATTGTAAAATATTAGACATGAAGAGAGAGGGACTGAGGGAGGATCGATAAATCTACTAAGTAAGTGGTTGAATCATGGCTTTGTGGCTTCCTTAGCCTCTCCTGCTTTGCCTTCTGCAAACTCAGCCGCTTTGTTTCCGGCTTCTTTTCCTTTTTCCGTCACATAATCCAAAGCTTTCTGAGCTTCATCCGCCGCCGTATCTTTGGCTTCAACGTTTTTGTCAACAACGTAGTCTTTTGCTTTCTCGCCATCTTTCAAAGCCTCCTTTGTCTTATCGGTCACGTAATCCGAAGCTCTCTTTCTATTTATATATATTCAGATTCGTTATTGACCAAAGATATTTAATTTTACTAGATAATTATTATAATAAAGTTCTTTTAAAAGTAGACTCTATATGCGTTTCAAAATCTAAATGGTGTAGCCTTCATAACTGGCTAAAGTGGGTTATTTATCAAAATAGTGACCATGACGAGTAATACATAAATGAGGGTTTTTGTGTGAATATATAGATAGACTTACGAGAAAAGATGTCAAAATACTAAACATAGACTTACGCGGCTTCGTTGAGGTCATCGAGGATGTTGCCATCACTTTTATCGGCGTAGATCAATGACTTCTTGCGTTGAGCGACGGCGACAAGCTCAGTCTTCCGGCCAAATCCGACGGCACCAACGCCACCAATCTTGGCACTTCCGGTGTGGAACGAAGAACAAATGCCGCTGAGAACAGCTCCTGAGAATGACATCGCCATGATATCTCTGTTTAGGGAAGAAAAGACTTTAAAGGAGTTTTTCGAGGAACGAAGTGAGATGAGAAGAATCTTATTTCCAATAGTGTCGTTTTATAGATCTTTAGACCAGTTAGGATCCAAACACAACACGTGCCCTCGTAAGATTTTTTTTTTACGCATTGCTATTATCTTCGGCTATTGAGAAGAGTTTTTGCTCGCTCTTATTCGGCCACGTGTAATCATTTTTATGGTTTTCAAAAAAATAAAAGAGGTCGGCCATCAAGTTGTGGCTATGCATACATGTTAGCATTTATACTCTTTTTTTTGGCACTAACAAGTAATAAGTAGTAATTGTTTTGGTCGTTCTCATTTTCCTTTTATGTACTCACTTTTACTGTAATAAAAACAAAATTATGTCGGCCAACAAGTTTGGGTTATTATCAACAAAAACAAAGTTTGGTTTATAAAAAGCCCAAATCCACGAGAAACCTACAATAAAATGAACCACTGTGGTGTCAAAGCCTATATAGCCCACGAACATATAATCAAACATAGCTTCTTTTTTTTTTGCAAACTCCATAAAGTATTAAAGTGCTTGACAATATATAGTTTAATCAACTGGTCTGAACATTCTCCATAGTGGTGATACAACTTTCAAAACCGCTAATTTTTCTTTTCATTTTTATGATTGGGTAACAAATGAGTGGCATATATATTAACTTTACGGCTGATAAAGTTACCATTCGAATATAGTATATTTTCGATCATTTGATATGAATTTAGAGTACTATGGTGAGTAATTAAGTAACACTTCTTTATTTCGAATGGTCATATAGAAACTAGAACAAACTGATTTTGATGTAAAATATTGAACATGAAGAGAGTGAGAAAGAGAATCGATATATCTACTAGTTATGTGGTTGAATTAGGACTTTATGGCTTCCTTAGCCTCTCCTGCTTTACCCTCTGCGAACTCAGCCGCTTCGCTTCCTTTCTCCGACACATACTCCGAAGCTTTCTTAGCTTCCTCCGTCGCGTTATCTTTGGCTTCACCGGTTTTCTCAACAACGTAGTCTTTTGCTTTCTCTCCATCTTTCAATGCCTCATTTGTCTTCTCCGTCACGAAATCCGTAGCTTTCTTTCTATTTTTATATATTCAGATTCATTATTAACCTCACATGGAATCATCGTACTGGATTCTTAAATATGACGAGTTATATACATGAGTGTTTTTGTGTGAATAATGTAGATAGACTCACGAGACAAGATGTTAAAAGAAAAAAATGATAAGACTTACGTGGCGTCGTTGAGGTCATCGAGGATGTTGCCGTCACCTTTAACGGCGTAGATCGACGACTTCTTGCGCTGAGCGACGACGACGAGCTCAGTCCTCCGGCCAACTCTGACGGAGCCAACGCCGCTAAGCTTGACTCCTCCGCTGTGGAAAGAAGAAGTAATCCCACTGAGAACAGCTCCTGATAATGACATCGCCATGAGATCTCTTTTTAGGTTGTTGAAAAAAAAGTTGTGTTTTGAGAGCAAAAGAAATCAAAGAAGGAGTTTAAGACGAAAGAAAGTGAGATGAGAAGTATTTAATCTCCGATAGTATCGTTTTATAGATCTCTAGACCAATTACAATCCAAAACTACACGTGGCATTGTAAGATATTTATTTTGCACATTGATATTTTCTTTTTAACTATCGAAAGAAGATAAACAGGTCGGCCATCAAAGTTGTGGTGATATACATGTTAGCATTTCTGGCAACACAAGTTTTACATGTTAGCCTTTCTGTTTTTATTTTTGCAAATTCAAGCACCATGAAGTAAAAAAAGTTTTGGTTGTTCTCGTTACGTCATGTGTATTTTTATTGTAATAAAAACAAAAAAATATGTCGGCCAACAAGTTAGTTTTGGGTTTGCAAGCCTAGATCTATGAAAGGCCTGCAACATAATGAACCTATATAGTGGCAAAACCTAAATGTAAAGCTAATAGCCCAAATGAGTGAAAAAACTACAAATCATTTTTTTACAAAGTTAAAAATATAAAATACCATGTTTTTCGTGAAACTAACTCAAGTATGCAAATCATATGTTTGAGATATTCGTGTTAATTGATGCTTTTGTTCTGCTGGTGTGTTCTAGAAATGAACTTCGAAGCTTGGGAAGAGATAACCTCTAAACTCCATTGACTTAATTTATAAACAGTAGGTTACAGATTTAATAAACAGCCATTCGTTTCAAAGGAAATTCGAAAGGTAACAAAAAAACAGAGCTCTGTTTTTTTATTTACCATTGAACTGTTGGAAACAGAGCTTCTTAGTTATTTACACACGAAACCATTTTAAACAAAAACAAACAACACAACCAAAACATTTCTCCATATAACTTTTCAACGATTTCCATGTTCCTGTCTCATATAATCAGTAGTTCCATGCTCATGTGTCCTCTCAGGAGCATCACCGATAACTATGTTCTTCGTCGTCTGCGCAATCTCAGCTATAGTCTCGCCAATTGCCCCAAGCACTCCTCCCGCTCCAACCCCTTCCTCTTCGACATATCTCTCGTTCCTTCTTGCTCCTCCTCCGAATAACTCCTCCTCTCCAACATCTCTCCTCTCTTCTCCGGCCATTCCTTTTGCCCCATATCCGAAGACATCTTCCTCTCTCTCTCTTCCTCTTCCATACTCCTCTCCGAGGTCTCTCCTCGCTGCTCCGGGAATTCCTTTTGCTCCATACCCGAAGACATCTTCCTCACTCCCTCTTTCTTCTCCGTACTCCACTCCTTGTCGCTTCTCTTCCTCACCTCCCTCGAAACAAATAAAAAAAGAACACAATTTCTTGAGCAAGACGTAACAACATTATGTTAATCAAATGAGATAAAATAAGAAGTAGCTCTGACTTAAGTTGTGCAGTACCTGGTGCATTTCTTGGTCTTTGCGTTGAGCTTCCTCTTTCTTCCTTGCGGTGTATCCTACCACAGTATCAGCAGCCGTTGCAGCTTTCTCTTTAGTCAAATCCACCGCCTTAGATCCCACTTCTGCCGCCTTATGCCCGGCGTACCCCACCGCTCCTTCCACCGTACCCGCAACAGCTTTCGTCCCTTGCACTACTTTCTCCGTAGTGAAATGCGCCGCTGTCCATCCAACCGCAGCCGCTTTCTCAGCGGCCACTCCCGCGTAATGCGCGGCTCCTTTTCCTCCTTCCATCATTGTTTCTTTTGCATACTCGGCCGCTTCCTTGCTCATTTCCATCGCCTCACCGGCTTTTTGAACTGTGTAGTCTTTCGCTTTTCCCGTCACTGAAACGGTCTGTTCCTTAGCCTCTTGTCCTTTCTGAGCAGCAATGTTTCCAGTTTCCTTTCCTTTCTCCGTTAAAAACTGAGAAGCTCTCTGAGCTTTCTCTGCTGCAGTTTCTTTAGCTTCAACAGCTTTCTGCAGAGCGTAGTCTTTTGCTCTCATCGTCTGTTCAGCTGTCATATTTCCCGCTTCTTTTGCTTTCGCGGTCGCATACTCGGAAGCTCTCCGAGCTTTCTCGGCCGCCGTATCTTTGGTTACACCAGCTTTCTCCATAGTGTAATCTTTGGCTCTCCCAGCTTGTTCCTTCGCCTGTTGCCCTTTCTGAGCCGCCAATTGTCCAGTTTCCCTTCCCTTCTCCGTTACGTAATCAGAAGTTCTCTGAGCTTTCTCACTGGCCATATCTTTCGCAGCTGCTCCCTTTTCTCTTGCCATCTCCGCTGCTTTCTGAGCACCTTGCCCAACACTTTCCTTAGCTTGCCGCCCTTTCTCGGTGACCGACTCCTGACCTTTCCTTTCTCTTAACTCCTCACCTCCGGCAGCCAAAAGCTGAGCATGCCTTCCTTTCTCCCCATGAAAGCCATGAGCACCACTCTCTTTTTCCGGCCCGACGTGAGTAACATGGACACCACTTTCTCGCCCCTTTCCCTCCATTTGTTCTCCTCTGCCGTGAGCTTCTTGTCCGCCATGGCTCAAGCCCTCCTTGGCCTTGTTATATCGTTCCTCTGCTGCTCGTATCGTATTCATTGATTTCTGCTGAGCATTGGCTCTGTACCCATGAATATCTTCTAGTGACGCCCTCTCTTGCTCCTCCTTCTTTCCCGTCCCTTCTTTGTCTCCGCTGCACACAACGAATTTTCCGACGGATTGAGGCATCTGAGTCCTCTTCATCTTCGTCTCCCCTTCTCCTTCGTCAGAAACCGGCATGTTACTTCCTTTGTCCGAGAGCGACACAAAGTGTGTTCCACCACTTTGTCCCTCATCATGCTGCTGCCTCTGCGCCTCGGAATCTTTGCTTTTCTCGGCCATTGACTCGAAATGACTCGTCATCTTCGGGACTCTGTCTTTCTCCACTTTAACTTCCCTCTCCTTCACCACGTTCTCCCTTCTTGCTTGCTCTGACGCCATTGTTATACGCTAACAAATACTTTCAAGAAACAAAGTATGATTACAAGATTATAATTGGTTACTTCTTTTTTCTTTTTTGGTTGTTTTATCTCGGATGATTCTTATCCAGCTTCATCTTTCTTGCTTTTATAATCGACGAACCTCTTTAACCAAAGAACAAATTTGGGCGGTGGTGAAACAAGGTGTGTGACGTGTTGAGTTGGCTCTTGCAAACGTGTAGGGAGAGATAGTGACTCAGCTCGTGTGAAGAGATCAGGTTTAATGCTACTGAGCCAACGAGAACAAACCAATCATCTCGGTTTTAGACACGTGTCGTTTCTTATTAGTACACGTGGGGATCTCCCGGAGCATTTTGTCGTCTCGATCTTTTTGGCCTTGCCGGTTTCTTACCGGATTATTTTTATCTCAACTTGTCAGATCGGTCAGTGCCAACTAGGAAGGCCCATTTTTCTCTTTCAGGCCCAGTTATATCTGTAGCTCATTTTGCATAATAAGTTGAAAAATTCATATACAACATTTCATTATTATTTTTTTGGGGTTACATTTCACTATTTTTAAAACTACTAAAACCTGTTATTAATACGAATAGTAAAGTTAACATTGTAATAGTGTGTTCAAATTTAGAAATCTGATTAGCAAAAGATTTAAATTCCAATATTTATCATCTTAGATAAAACTTCTTTGTTAACTGTAAATGCAGACGCTAACACACAAACAAAACACTCTCTTCCATTTATCTTGACCATTGACTATTTGGTAAAATATTTTATGACAATTATAAATTTTTTATTTGCAACATTTCATTTTACATATAAACACAAATATTAAAAGAATTAGCGGTCAAATTTATCCAGAACCAAATCGGTCAACTAACTAAATTTTTCGTCGGTTGTATATTGTATTCTTGAGATGTTATTTTCTTTTTATAACATATTCTTGAGATGTTTTCCTCGTTTTCAGAGTCACGTTAGTATCTAAAACATTATTTCAGTCAAGAATCAAGCGAGCACAATACAAAGTTAACTAAAACAAAAAAAATAGATTGTTCTTGAGTAACTTAAACATTGATGAAAAAAAGAAAAAAGAAGAGAGATTTTAAGAGAAAAGAGTAGAGTAAAAGAGTAAGTTCCAAGTATCAGGCAAACCAGGAAGACACCAATGGCTACAGTCATTGCCAGGATGGTTCCCACTGAAAGCAGAAGGATGAGCATCTTTACGAAGCTGAGATAAACCGGTTATGTCGAGCCAATAGACCGGTTTCTTCAATCTCCTCATCACTTTGTTTAGAACCACCCAAGCCATTGGTGTCCCTCCTGGATACTTCCTCCCGTAGAATGGTTGCGTCTGACTCTTACATGACTTCATTGGCTCTCCCCAATCCTTTCCCCTGCAAACAAAAATATCTTCTAATTAAAGTAGTGCCTAGATAATGGTTTAGACCAACTAAATCAACTAATATAGAACAAGAAAGATGAGAATGAAGTAAGAAAATGGGTTTGTTTGTTTGTTTGTTTGTTTACTTACTCGTAATGAGTGGGAGAAACGCCATTGAAGAAGACCTTGGTCTTAGAAGGATCGACGAAAGCATTAACCCATCGACCCCAAGTGGTCATACCTTTGTAAAAAGCGACTAGCCTGTTCATGTCTTTGTACAGTCTATTCCCATCTTCCATGTAATCCCACCTGGTCCACACAAACACATACACAAGTAAACGTCATCAAATTAGTCAAAGAAAAAACAAGAACTCAAAAAAGACACAGACACAGACAGAAGAAAGCAAAAGAGAACGTACGGCTGGATGTGATCGGTGTGGGTCCACCAATGCCAGCTGTTGAAAACCAAGACGTCCATGCCTCTCCACATTTTGCCTTGTTTTATGGAATCCAGCTTAAGCACTCTCCCAACTTTCTCTGAATCTAAATCCACTAAGAACTGTGTTCTGTATAGCTTCAACGTCACTCCGTATTCCTGCGTCACGTACCGTTTCTCTAATCATTGTATCTTGTGAAACGATATAAAATTAAACATATGAGTCTAATCCTTAATATATGTGTAATTGAAGGTGATATTTTCGGCCATGTGCTCAACATATCATGAAATAAACTTTTGCGTGGCATTAAGATCATTAACATGACATGATAGTCCGGGAGATTCTCTTTTATTGGGAAATAGGCCACTAATCACGTTCATCTCTTAAATGCTCTTCTCATTCTCTTGTCCTAGTACTATTTTTATAACATGAAATTGAATAAAAGTTATAACAAAGCATCATTTTTTTTATATCAAATCAAAACAGACAAACAAGAATTCATCAAAAAAGATAAGAGACAAAGAAAGAGAAACTTTATTCATTTTTATCATTTACTTTTATCCTAAGTAAGCATTAGGCAAAAAAAAAAAACTTTCCACCGTATAAAGCTGAAAACTCAATTAATTTCTACGGAAAAGAATCGTACCTTGACTTTTTTTAAATGGACTTAAGTATTATATTAAATGACTAATTAGAAGGAAAAGATAATTAAAAATGGGACCAAACCTCGAAGGTGAGTGAAGCGAGACCCTTTTGGCGAAGAAGAGTGTAACGAGCGTTAGGAACCCAAGAGTGAATTAGACAAGCTAGAGATTGCCACATGTTCGTGCTTAGTGAATCTCCAACGAACATTATCTTCTTCCCTCTCATCTTCCTCAAGAAATACAACCCATTGAATCTGAAAAAAACAAACAAAATAAGAAACTTTTTTTAATATCTCAATTCTAAAACTGGAAGATAATAAAACCCATTTCTCAGCTGGTTTTGACCGTTACTTAAAAAGAGTTAAACTTTGAAGTGTTTCTTTACTTAATCAAGGACACTTTTTGGTTTGTGCTTCGGATTCGAATTTTATACCTTTTTGGAAGTGAAATTATGGGATATCGAGACATTATTGCTCCAAAGCAACTTTCACAAAAGTTTCAAATTTTGAAATCCAAAAAGGCCAAAGAAAAAAAACAGTAAGAGAGAGAATACTAATATCTCACTCAACTTTGAAACCTTTCTTACCAATGTGCTTAGATATCTCTGTAAAAGGCATTATTAACCCAACAAACAGAACTCTCCATCTCTCCGTATTTATTAATGGAAAGAAACAGATTTTGATTCAGACAATACAGCAGGAACAAAAAAAATTATACAGTTTACAATTTTTCACCATGTGCAATTTATTGTTCTGTTGAAACTTGTGAAAAAGGGAAACAAAACACAAATAGCTTTGACATTGAATCACTGTGAATCAAAACCAAAACCCAGAAGAATTAAAGAATGTAAGAAGATAAGGAGAGAGAAGAAGAGTATGTAACCTGGGGAGAGAGCAAGAGGATGGTTGCCATCGATACTTAAGGTAAAGATTGTCGGGACGACCATACTTCTTGCAGTTAAACTGTGGATCTATGAATGGACACTTGTAAGGATCGTAAAGTGGGTACTTTACATCATAAACCCAATTCCCTCTAAACCAATTGCATCTTCCAGAAGCTAGCTCTCTTCTTTCTGCTTCCACACCATTGTTGCTGCTTGTGTTGGTGTAAGCAGAGACTGTGGAGAGACAGAGGAAGAAGAAGGAGAAGAAGAAGAAAAGAGAAGGGTTTTCTTGGGAAGAGAAACCCATTATCTCTCCGTGTTTCTTCGATCTGAGATTGAGATCGTCTGTGTTCTCTGGTGAGTGATTGGTGTGGGAAAAGAGGTGTCTTGGACTGTTTTGTTATATAATATTCCAAACCCCAAAAGAGAGAAAGAGAGAGACTGAGAAAGATTGATTGTTCACATCACATGGGAGGGGGGAAACAAGAAACAAGATCCTTTATGTGTCCTTATTCGTTTAATAATACTGTTTTAAATCGGTACTAGGTACGTTCCAAATACTAATTTCTCTCTTCTTCTTTTTTTACTGTTGGAAATAGATTTTTCACTGTTTTTATTTCATTTGAACTATTGAAAATTTAGAAATTTTATTTTAGCTGTAAGAAAAGTCGAAATTTTATATATTGTAATTGGATCGTAGGCACTAGGCAGTATGTTAATTTTTTTAGTGCAAATGCTTCAAATGCTTACTACATATATTGAGAGTGTATATAGTTTGGTTAACTTGGTTCACAATTTCACATCAGCTGAAATCAAGAATAACCGAGTTTGGCAGTCGGTAAGCATAAATTGAGCATTAAAAATTTAGTAATCAAACTTTTCTAATATATGTTATGTTCAAAACAAATCTATAAACTCATCTTTCAATAAGTAGAAAACTATCGTATTTATCTCATTTAAGAAGAACATATTCAACGTTGATTAAATTTTGGATTTGCTTTATATTTGGTTATTTATGGCTTGTAGTTGTAGGCTTGTAGCTTGTAATGGAAATGGTTAATTAGTTTTTTTTTTGTCGACAGGTTAATAAGTTATAGCTCACTTTTTATTGTTAATAAATAATTGTCTTATTTACCCCAAAAATGGTCTAAAAAATACATTCAATAGAAGATGTGTTGTTGTGTGTATTTAACCATAATTTATGTAGTGGTGAATTATGGGTTAACAATATAAATACTTTTGAATGTGTCACTTGCCAGCTAATAGATATAGCTTTTCCTCATAGAATCATTATTATGAAAGGATTAAAAGAATGAGAAAAATCAAAAATCATAGAAGTAGGCTTGGTAGGTAAAGGATGAAAAAAAAACAAAACAGGAAAATATAAGTTCATAGATTTAGTTCGTAAGACCTTAAGTGGTACCAACTTTGACTTTACACCGTTTTATACGTACGTGTATATATACATTTGCCCCATGTATTGTAAAAGGGTAAGAGCCATATATTGTCCAATAATAATTTGTATTGTTAAGGTACTTGTAATAGTCACTGAAATAATGAAACAAGAATGTGTATCCGTTCGTGCTTAATTAAAATTAATAGCTTTTTCATCGAATCTTTTGACAGATGTATTATATCTATGACTTTTATATGATGCAAGAGTGTGAATACATGTGGAGACAACAAAAAAGTATCTACACAACTTCTCATCATCATCATCTTTTCGCCGGTGATTATGGAAAATTTCTTCTACTTTTCTAAATTATGGAGATTAAATTTAAGAAATGGAACATCGGTGGATCTAGATTGAATCATTGTACTAAATATGAGACGTGTTGAAACTGAAAAGGATAAATAGTGCCATATAACTAGGAACTTATGAAAATATAGTCGTATAATAGTTTTATTTATCTTAGGCAAATAGTATATTTAGAGAACTAACAATTGAAGCACTCGATATGTTTTAAAAATGCGATGCACATAGATTAATAATAAGCAATATTTAAATGTGACGTATGAGAGTATGTGTCAACATTGTACTATCATTAACTCAAAGTCAATTGTTTAGATTTATCTTTTGATAAACAATGTTTAATTTTATGGATGCAGATGGCATGTGACAGATGTTTTATATGGGCCATATATTGTACTCGATTTCTCAACCAAGTCCGTAATCACGCGAATAAGGCTATACACGTCTCGTATGTGAATCAAAACTTAATCAAAGTACACGAAAAGCTTGGATGAACTAGGATATATATAATAAGTATATAAGTTAGACCGAGATCCACAAATCGAAGCAACACGAAGTGATAACTTTGGGCTATATTGAAACAATAATTTGCTGTAGATTGAAGTGTTCAATAATTGCGAAGGAGATGAATAATGGTCCACCCACGTTTCTCCATTTTCAATCTCTCAATGATAGTTTAAACAAGTGACAGAAATACACAACTGGTGATCGTCTTTTGTTTCTTTTACACATGACATATAATTAATTTTCAGTACTATGAGATGTTAAAAAAGATAAATTAAGTTTTATCCTTTGTATAGTTTTAATATGATCGATACATTTATTAAAACTAAATGCCACACTTTTTCTTTTCATTTTTCTCGTTTGTTATATATATATAAGTAAGTATATTATTGTTATAGCAACCAAGTGTAAAGTTTGTTTTGATGAGGAATAAGAAGCAACCAAGAGATGGTAATTAAATAGTTATATCATTTTTTTCTGAACATATGTTGTAATTGATTAATGCAAAATTTATATGATTACTACAGATTGTTCTTACAAAATTAGTGTAAATTTTGGTTTATGGTATCTCAAAAAGAAAAAAATATCATGGCCTATGTCTAAAGATAAACAGTGTACAGTTGACCAAAAATAAAACATAAACCGTGAGAGATATACACGATGAATAAGACCGAATGCTAATTTCGGCTACAAGTCTCACTAATCTAGATTTGGGAATGAAAAGGTGATTAGTGAAGTGACACAATTTCTGAACTTACGAGAATAACGAATTTAAGGCAGATTTGACAAGAAAGTGCTAATTTGAGCAAACTCATATCATAGGGTCATAGTAATGTTAATGCATATCTATAAAAGCACATTGTCTTTATCACCAAGCTTTATGCCCCTACCTAGCAGCCACAACACCATTCAATTCAATTCTCAGACTTAAATGGCTTTCGTTAATAGTATCAGAAGGACAAAATAAATTTTTTTATTGTGTCCTATCGCCCAAAATTTGAAAGAGTGGTCCATTGGTTCGAGACAAAACTGTTTAGTTTGGGCCTTAAAATATGCAGTTGAGCCCACTTACCATCAACACTATCCGCTCGCTTTTGCTCTAAACTATTAGGTTAAAGGAATATCATTTAGCATTAGTTTTATTATAATCATCATACACTAGGCTACACCAACATTAATAGTGTTTTGAATTAAGTCTTCAATTTCGAACCGTGAACCTCTATGTCTTCAAGTTTGATAGAGAATATATTAAATAAAGTCGAAAAGATTAATATAGTTGTATCTAAGGAAAATGGCAGAAATGGCGCCTTTTTTTGTTTCTATCTTTTTCCCATAAGGTAGACGCAAAATTATTTGAATTACATGTTAATCTCAGTGCCTTAGTGGCACGTGCCAATCTCTCATATGTTCATTATATTTCTCAAATTTTTATTTTTCTCCTAGCTAATTGAATGTTGAAAGAATTGATCTAACTATAAGAGATACAAAAAGAATTAAAAGAATGAGTAGATCTTAACTTAAACAAAATGCATAGATCTGTCAATAACTATTGCTAAGAGAAAGGACTTTTTTCAATTTTTATCCTTAATTTTTTTATTATTTTTTGAAAGAACCTTAATTCTATATGTATTCCGTCTTATTAAATAGGGGGAAATCCATAAAAGTGGCCAACTATTAAGATATATCAAGAGATTCGCATTAATTTATAGATCTCTATAAGTATGAACAAAAAATCAATTAACTCAGTTTAATATTCATCATAATGTTGGAGATTAATATACGTTAACATACTTTGAAAACGCCGTTGATTCACAATAAAAAAAACCAAAACAAAGAAAACGACACCGCATTCTAACGTTTCCCTCAAATGCAACGTTTTTTTTTATGTTAAGAGTTAATGATGCTTTCAACTTTATTAATATTTGCAAAAAAAAATAAATGTCTAAGAATACAAGCATAGCGATAAATGTGAATTTATAATTTAACAAATAATTTTTAAGTACTTCTCAGTAACCTAAAAGTTCTATATATATAATAGTTATATAGTTGGTAAATTTTAATAAAATTTTCCTTGCTGATAAAATGTTAATGATAAGGTGTAGATGTTAATGATAGAGAGGAGAAATTGGACTTGGATGATATGATGGCGTGACTTGAGTAACAGAGAAAGACAAGACCAACATGTGTCACCAATCATGCTATTTAACTCTTGCCCCCACATTTCATGTTCGTTTATCCTAAAAGTCTAAGACAACCATTTCTAAACATAAATAAATATTCTTGATTGTGTTTTTTTCGTGAGAATAGTTAAAAAAAACTCTCCAAATGACAAAGAAATGTAAAAGCAAATCTCGATTTAAAAAGGAATCAGCCACGACACAATACAACATTTGAACCTAAAAATTGAATTCATTTTTTGTGAGTTTTACAGAAATTGAACTCGTGACCTCTAATCTAAACTTAAAAATTCAAATTGTGCTCCTTGTGTTTTTTTGTTAACACTTATCAGTATATCATAATTTGGGACTATATATTGTACTGTCACCGTCATCGTCAGCATTTTCACTATGGTCATCACGTCACCGATGATAGCGGCAGCAAGAACAGTAGTGGTGGCGATGGTGGTAACGTCGACGATGATGATCGACGATAATGACGACAACGGCGATAGTGGTGGCGACACGAACAAGTAACAACTATAAAACGAAGATGATTTAATTGATGCATGGTCTTTGATTGTTATCTTCAGCAACTACGAAACGAACATGCATAATGTATGTTTTTGCTTTACTTTTCCAAATTTGAGACATATGGCATGTGGAATGTTTATGTACAGCACATACGCTCCCTCATTTACAAAAAGGTCATCAATTCTTGTATAGTATTTTCTTAGATAATCATAAAATTATAATTAGAAATACTTTGAATCAAAGTTTGAATTATAAATGTATTTGTCATTGTCATTTTAAGAAAGCAAGTACTAACATTTTTGACACAGAAGTATTTTACTCCTTTTTTATTAGAGAAATTTGTAATTAAAAGAAATGGTATTTTGATCATAAATTTTAGAGATACATAAACTTAGATTTCAATATGGTGTTTATAAAAGATACATATATTGTTTTATATATCTAGCATATTATTAGTATGTTTATTTAAAGATAATATGAAACTTAAAATCGATTGTTGATGGAGATGATAATGAAGGTGAAAAAGATTTATATCATATCAGCATATGCTCCACATGCTGACATGCATGTTCGAGCATCTAACTTCAGGTGGCAACAAATAAAATCATGGCTATATATGATTGATCTGTTTTATTCTAGATTTTATTTGAAGTCTCATCATCCATTGGCCAAAGACTATAGACCCAAAGGTGGCAACAAATAAAATCATTGCAATATAGCTAATACATGATAAGGTTGTGTTTTCAATGATCCACACATGCAGCCATATTTTTACCACAAGTAAGAGTAAATGAAGAAACAAACTATCAAAAGCTAGCTTGGGTTTCTACGGCACGTCGCACGATAGTGGCGTTCCTTTAATCACCTTGCATTGTGAATCCTTCAAATAAGTTCTATTGCATGCATAAATTAATAATATCTAACCAAAAACAAAACGTGGACTTATAAGGGCTAACTAAAACTTTAATTATAACTTTGTGTCATCTATTATATATCCTTTAAACTCGAAGGAGATGTTGCTAAATTATAGGACCATTGAAGTGTTCTTTTTATATATATTTAAAACTAAATATCTGTTTAATATTATGTACATTGAGATGTTCTTTTAATATATTCAGTAGATTGGTATCTCTGTTTCTTTTACTATTCGGATTTTGTAATTTACTATTTCTAAAATCTTCAAACATAATGTTTGTCGTCCATAATGACAGAAACAAAATGGTTCTCATCCATTAGAGGTATCTAATTAAACATAAATAATCAATTCAAAACACATAAAACATAACAACAACAAAAAATTGTGGAACCACTGAAACAAATGGATCTCAAACTACACTAATCTTCAGCCTTTATAACATGAATTTAGTCTAACTATTCAATCTATGGGAAAGTATATATATAGAATGGCTTTAACAAACAAACAAAATTTTAGAAAAGACGATGTAACTTTAAAAATTGTGGGTTGACAAAAAAAATGCGAGTTGGACGGTAATGCGATCTACATATATTCTTTGCTTGCACTGACATTATGATCTTAATTTAGAAAATGAAATAAAATAGTATTGATGAAACATAGGATTCTCTTAGTAGTTAGACAAGCGTGGAATAGCTTTTGATAAAAGTATTATCCGAATAGTTATTAAGAAAATCAGATAATTCTCATTGTAATTTTGTATATATTGTCAAGTATATATCATGGTGTAAGAGATACAGATAGATAAGAATATATCACGAAACACCAATGCATGTATTACGCAATAATGTTAACAAAAACTGTATAAGGTAATTAAAAAGGTAATCCAATTAAAAACAATGCAGGTATAAATAATTGTCATTATGTGTAGTTACAAGAACTAAGGAATTGTCTTCGTTTTATTTCAAGTAAATATCAGCACTTACAAGGTTTCATTTACACAAAGGAAATTTTTTTTGGCGCATTATAAATCTGTTTATCTTGACATTTTGAGGATTGATGGTCTAATTTATTCAATAGAAAAAAATATAAGATCTTGTGGCTTGTGGTTCCTACTAAGCTTGGCACTTTCGATATTATAAAATTCAATCTCCAATAATCAAAAATGGAATACAAAAATATGTGGAATTTTGGATAGGTGCATCTAAAAAGAATATTCCGTACTTCTTAATTTATCTAACATCTATCAATTCCATATTCTCCGGGCACAACCCAACAAACCATCAAATTCAAAGTAATATCTTGGATAAAATCAAACGCCATTTTAATTAAATACTGTAACTAATCAAATAATTAAATAAAGTATGTTTTGCCGACGGGTAATTTTGTAGAAGATTATGATATTTTTTTTGTTTTATATGAAAACCGAATCTCGTTGTTCAAAAAGAAAGAGTCTAAAGTGATGTAATGACATCATTAGCAGGTAATTGCACTTATTTTACAATTTCCACACATTTCCTCTTTTGTCTATTTTTTAGTTGGGTCCATTCACACTTATATACATTACAGCCTGAGCATTGTATTATGTTTTGTATGTCTCCAGCCAAACAAACAATGTGACATATCCGTTGAATAAATAAACACACTAATTGTGATTGGTCTGGTCTTTGTTAATTAATGCAAATGGTTACGTCAAAATCTTATATACTAATATTTAAAACTTTTGAATTAATAATATCAACTCATTTCTTTATCAGTTAAATGATTGAAAATTATTACTAAATTATTTGGATCAATCATAATTATACTATTTTCCAAATTTTAATCTACCAGCTTTTTATATTTTCAATTTTTTTTAACCAAGCCCACACATCAACGCCTCTAAATAACCAACGTAATTAGTACATGTTTAAAGAGAACTTATTACAAATGTATTTAGTTCCTTTGATATGCACATTTCACATATACATGTCTCGCCATCCAAAATTTCAAATCCATAAGTTATGAATTCTCCATAGTCATCTAAACTAATTTTACCTTTTGTTAATTGGTTTTAATTATTAGTAATGTGATCTCTACTTATTTATTATGCATATTTGTTTAGGCTTAAGTGAAAAAAATAGCCGGTTTTGTTGAACCGAGATTTAGTAATGTGGTGAGTCACTGTCGTCGCGCATCCTCAATTTGTGGCGGGCTCGAGGACAGTTTTCGAATAATCCGTCGGTGTTAACAGAACAATCAGCAATCCGTTATCAAATTTTAACGGCGTTAATATTGACCGTGTGCTTAGCTGGCAGACGCATCGGTGAGGCTAAGAACCAGCTGGCGTGATCAGCGTTTGTATTTATCACCATTTTGCCATTAACGTTCTCTTCTATTTTTATTTGCTTTCTATATTTTTTGTTATGTTCTTAAATATCCTTTTTATTCTTGATTTATATTTTATAAAGGCATGCATAATGCTTGGTGCAATGTATGTAATTAGTGGTTCCGTAGGTCAGAACGGTACGGAATATATAGAATTACGCGATGGGCTACAAAATAAAAATGAAATAGGAGTCAGTAGTACTAGAAAAGTAGTTAGGAGTATTAACTAGGTTTGTTTGATGAATTTAAATAATTAGATAGTAATCCCCATAAAAGAAAAGAGAACTATGACAGGCTTTTTCAAAGGACACTCTTTAAACAAAAAAAAAAAAAATTAAATTGCCAGCTTTGCAATTAATAATTAATTTCCTATTTACTATCTTTGTATTGTTTTTGTTCTTTTTTTTTCATTAAACCTTTTTTGCTCCCTTCTCAACACGCAAGAAGAAAAGGCTTTGTAATATTCATTTCATTTAGTTCAAATATAAATATATGCTATTGTCACAAAAGATTACTTTATATGATTATATATGTTATTATACTAATATTAAATCAAAATATGGTGGCTTAAACAAAAGTTTTGCTGGCTTGATAAATACATCAAGACGTTTTTGTCCTCGATCGTGCTGTCTCTTATCAACCCCTAGGTGGCATTTTCCCAATTTAGTTAGGTCAAATATTTTAATAACCAAAAGTCAGTGATATGTTGAACTATATATTTTGAAATACTTTTTAAATTGCTTAACTCAAATCGATATTATTTTTTAGAATTAGAATTTAACTTCTTAGTTACTTGTTGGCATTTTTCTTATTTTTTATATTTATATGTCTAAGAAATTAGCATTTCAATTTAGAATAATAATCAGTTGAGCGGCAAATTAAATGCGAGAGTTCTGTACAACGCCCCTAAAAGTGGGTTTGATAAATGAAAATATGCACATACACAAAAAATAAGAAAGATAAAATAGTTACATGTCGTGCATTGAATATCGTACGAAGGTTTAGAGCTAAATTCTAATAATAGCCTGCTTATGCTATAGTATAGTTTGTAATTTAATAAATGTTATAATTTGATAGAGTAACATTTTGGGAACATGAGTGAACGTGCTTGAATCTGCGTGCCTTGACATTTTGGGCAAAAATAATTAAATCATATACTAATAACAGGTCAGAGGCTACTTTTAAATTATCATTCTGGAGGTTTTTTACGCACTCGATGCTTCATTTTCAACATTAGAGTAAATATATTTTATGTAGCACACTAAACAAATGCAATGCGTGATAGACACATTGTTAATTGGCTTTCCTCAATACGAAGCAATGTATGATAAATATTCCAAATTATCTACAAAGATAAGATAATGAGTCCATTATATATTTTAACGAAAAGTCTAAATTAATAAGTTTGTTTTCAAATAGTGTGTTGTTCAAAGCTAATAAAAGTCAACTATTTTAGTCGTTATGATAATTGACAAAAAAAAGTCTTTATGATAATAAATAGGAATCAACATTCAATAAATCACTGTATTTGTCCTTTCAACGACAAGCAGCCGTGAGGACACGGGAGTGAAGAGAGAGACTCGTGATGAACACAGCAGAAGAAGATCAATGTCATTATCTCAGGGAAATTTGTAATCTTTAATTTATCAAGGTTAAATCACATTTAAAGGCAAACAATTTTTTTGATTTTTTTTCTTTTCACCATCATTCTTTGCTTCCTCCTTTTCTATTTATCACGAGATCTGTCTTTTTTTTCTTTCTCTCTCTCTCTTCTCTCTGGACAGTACTTGTTTCTGTCCAGCGTTTTGTTTCTCTTTAAGCTTCGGTGGTGAGTTTCTGACTTCTGAGAAGAAAGAAGAAGAAGCTGAGGGAAGCCATTAGATTTTGTTTTTTGCTTTTCCAGATCGAAGTACGAGGATGTCTCATTCTAGAAGGCTTTCGCTAGAACCTGCTATAGACTCAATTACAGGAAGGTTTCGTGAGTCTTTGAGTTTACAGAGACACGATGACGTCAACAAACCCGATTTCCGAGAACTCGATCTGGGTTCTCCGGTTTCTACCTTAATGCCACGTGTCTCCTCATCCTCCTCCTCCTCCTCCGCGGCAGCTACTCCCACCAGCAGCTCCGGCTCCTCAGGCTCTGCCTCTGGCAAACCGTCGGTGACTTCTCAGATGGGGAAGAGCCACTCCGGCGAGATCTCAAGCTCCAGTGTACCCGGATCCGGAATGCCGACGACGGCCCGGAATCTTAAACCGGGTCACCGGAGATCCTCATCGACTGGAACGCCGTTGATCTTCTCCGGCTCTAGCTTCTACTCAGCAGCGAGTCACAGCTCCGGTGGTGGCAGCGGCGCGACGTCCGCAGTGTCGCCGAGTCCCAGTGTTTTACCTGCCGGCAACATTTGTCCGTCGGGTCGGATCTTGAAAACCGGAATGGCAACTCGGACCTCAAGCAGAACCGAGACTCTGTGCACAGGAACCGGAAATTACGGACACGGAAACGTCGTACGCAGCGCCGGAGGAAGCAACGGAAAGCCGAATCACGCGGCGGCGGGAAATGGTGAAAATGCGGAGGAGTTGAAAAGATTGGGGAACGATATGTATAGAAGAGGAAGTTTCTCCGAAGCTCTATCGCTTTATGACAGAGCAATCTCATTGTCACCGGAAAATGCAGCGTACAGAAGCAACCGTGCAGCTGCGTTAACGGCGTCAGGACGGTTAGGAGAGGCCATTAAAGAATGCCTTGAAGCTGTCAGGCTTGATCCTTCTTACTCCAGAGCTCACCAAAGACTCGCTTCACTCTATCTAAGGTAAGGATTGAGAATTGTGATGCTTACAAAAAAGGTGTTTTTTGTTTTAATATATCTTTGTTGGTTTAGATTGGGAGAAGCTGAGAATGCAAGGCGTCATCTTTGTTATTCCGGGCAGTGTCCGGATCAAGCTGATCTCCAACGGCTGCAGACGCTGGAGAAGCATCTCCGACGGTGCTGGGAGGCTCGGAAGATTAGAGATTGGAAAACCGCGATTAAGGAAACGGATGCAGCCATTGCAAACGGAGCTGATTCGTCTCCTCAGGTCAGAGATGATCACCATAGCATAGGCCAGCTTTGTTGCATTTGCTTGTGAAAGGATTTTTAAACTAAAAGTGAGATTTTTTTGTTGATTTGGACAGCTTATAGCTTGTAAAGCCGAAGCCTTTTTGCGTCTTAACCAAATAGAGGATTCGGATTTTTGTATATCTTGCGTTCCAAGTTTGGATCATCATCATCATTACCATTCTCAACCACAGGCGAAACTCTTTGGTATGGTATCTGAAGCTTATGTGCTCTGTATCCAAGCTCAAGTCGATATGGCATTTGGAAGGTGAGCTTTCAAAGCTCTGAAAACTTGTGATGCTTGTTTGATTTTATTCAGTGAGTGAGTAGAGATGATAGGTTTGTTGCAGATTTGAGAACGCGGTTGTAAAGGCAGAGAGAGCTGTGATGCTCGATCAGACCAATCCCGAGCTCGTATCGGTTTTAAATAATGTGAAGATGGTTGTGAGAGCACGTACTCGCGGTAATGAGCTATTTACTTCGGGGAGATTCTCAGAAGCGAGTGTAGCTTATGGAGACGGTCTCGAGCATGATGATTCCAACTCAGTTTTATACTGCAATAGAGCAGCGTGTTGGTATAAGCTTGGTTTGTGGGAGAAATCTGTTGAAGACTGTAACCAAGCGCTCAAAATCCACCCTAATTACATCAAGGCATTTCTACGAAGGGCTGCTTCATATGGAAAGGTGACATTAAAATTCAGTTTGATCTGTTATTAACCGAGTTTCGTAGTGTGTTTGAATGACAATGTGTTTATTGAAATATAGCTTGGTCGGTGGGAGGACGCGGTTAGAGATTATGAGTTCGTTAGAAGAGAACTGCCGGGAGACAGCGAAGTTGCAGAGTCTCTAGAGAGAGCAAAAACTGCGTTGATGAACAGAGGTCAAGAATCTAAAAGCTTAGGATTCAATAACGAAGTTGAAGCAGTTTCGACTATAGATAAGTTCAAGAACGCGGTATCACTTCCCGGTAAGTTTAAGCAGAAGGAACTCCAATTTGTCTAAAAGGTTGAGATTTTTTTATCTGTCTTGCTCAAGTGGAGACATTCTTCTTCAGGTGTCTCTGTTTTTCATTTCAAATCATCATCAA
Source organism: Schrenkiella parvula (assembly GCA_000218505.1). Classification (NCBI taxonomy): domain Eukaryota; kingdom Viridiplantae; phylum Streptophyta; class Magnoliopsida; order Brassicales; family Brassicaceae; genus Schrenkiella; species Schrenkiella parvula. The sequence continues at coordinate 7,883,879 of CM001190.1, read as the reverse complement.
ACCGACAATGCGAAGAAATCTCTCCATTCATCAACACTTTATGCCTTCGGTATCCATTAGTACATTTCTTCAAGGTAAGACCATCCTCCAAAAATGCCTTTTTTTTTAAATCACAGTTTCTTCTAAACTCATAAAATCTATGTCCTGCAATGTTCTAACCGAGAAACTGAAACGTTATTAGGTGGATGTGGAGGAGAGCTTGGCGTTGGCGAAGGCAGAGAGTATCAGGAAAGTTCCGACATTTAAGATGTACAAGAATGGAGACAAGGTGAAGGAGATGATATGTCCGAGCCACCAGTTTCTAGAGGACTCTATAAAGCACTTCCTCTTATAATATGAAAAGCCTATCACCATCGTTCTCTGCTCCCTATAATTTGATCCGAAGAGCCCACTTTAAGACTTAAGAAAAGAAATCTTATGAAAGATGGGAAAGAGCTATTCTATCATTCGACAAATTATTCATTCTTTTTTTTGGTTTTTATATATTTTTTGGGAGTCTGACTCTGCTTGCTTTGGCTATATTGCTAATGAGTAAATGTTCAGAAGGACTCAAGAAATGCAAACTTGATTATCAATATTTCGTTTGGCTTGTCTGCTTGTGTTATATAAATACGCAGCAGATATCGATTTTGTGCTTGCTAGATTCTTCCTTGCAGACGAAAGAGCCCTGAAGGGAACTGCAGAGAGTTGTTCTGTTTGGTTTGATTGATTTAACCAGAGACACAACATGGATCCAAGGAAGAAAGACGCGGGAATGAAGGGATATTAGATCCATAGGGACAAATAGTAAGAGAGAAGACAGTAATGAATTACAAATTACAAATAAGAAGACTGTCATGAGATAGGCATCAGGCTCTTGCAATACACTCAAACGGTCAAACCAGAGAAATTTGAGACTAACCACAGTACAACATAGACAATAATGATACAGGAAAGAGAGGAACTCTACGTTTCGCTATTATTCACCGCGCATTCAGTTCTTGAAACATGTTTTTCCAATGTCGCTGCTGCGGGTGCACGCATATCAGATCACTGCATCAAGAGCAAATAAGATCTTTTATCAGAGTCGACTTAATCGACCCACCCCAAGGAAAGGAATCTCGTCTACTTTACCTCTGCATCGTCTCCACCTGCACCGTGTTTGGCAGAACCATTCGTCTTATGGGCATCATCTGCTGCACCTATAGACCAAATAAACATTTGAAATCCGCAGTGAAAAATATGAATCATTATGAAGCAGACAATCGTCTTCCGGTTGCTATTTCAGCTATCTATCATCAGGCACGTCCATGGACATGCTTAGAATGTCTTCAATTCACTGGTTCCAAGCAAAACAACACCACACAAAAGAAATGATAACGAACCGATACACCTAGAATAGAAAAACACTAAAAAGGACCATTGTAGGACATGAAAACATTATAGTTTAAGAGTATGCGTAGGTCCAGAGTGATCATCACCTCCTTCTTCCGGGATGTCAGAAGTCCACAAGGTCAAATTGTCCCTAAGGAGCTGCATGATTAAGGTGCTATCTTTGTAGGATTCCTCGTTCAGAGTGTCAAGCTCTGAGATAGCTTCATCGAATGCCTGCTTAGCAAGGTGACATGCCCTGAATAGAAAAAAAATAAAACAATCTCAAATCTCTGAAACAATGAGTCTTTTATGTTCTTAGTAATTAACAATCTCTTAAACCTTTCAGGTGCGCTCATGATCTCGTAGTAGAAGACAGAGAAATTCAACGCCAAACCCAATCTGATAGGATGTGTAGGAGGGAGTTTAGCCTCAGCAGCAGTAGTAGCAATCTGAAAAAAAGAAAACTCAAAAGTAAGCTACGAAAACTGAGAATATCCAGTGATCAGTAAAGACTCTGTATGTATAGATTCAGAAGTAGAACACCTCATAGGCTTTCAAAGACTGATCAGCAGCCTCTTTCCTCTCATTCCCTGATTTGAATTCCGCAAGATAGCGGTAATAGTCACCTTTCCTGCAAAAAACCAAACAAATCTTGAGATACATATAACTTCAATCTTTAAGTTTAACCTCAGGTTAAGACCATTATTAGCTTACATCTTGTTAAAGAAAACAGTCGATTCACCCTCGGAAGCAGATGGAATCAGATGCTCGTCTAACACAGCCATTATATCAATGCATATGTCTGAAAGCTCTAACTCAACCTTCTCCATATAATCTTTGATCCTCTTTACATTAACATCGTTCCCTTTCACTGCTTCTTTCTGTTCGATCGACGAGAAAATCCTCCACGAAGCTCTCCGTGAACCGATGACGTTCTTGTATCCAACAGAGAGCAAGTTCCTCTCTTCCACCGTTAGATCAACGTTCAGCTTCGCAACATTTTTCATTGACTCCACCATTTCTGTGAAAAAATAATCCACATTTTCAATACCAATCTGGAAAAAGCTCGAAACACTTGAGTCCAGTTCCTTACTCAGACAGAAAAATCCCCCACTCATACAATCAAAACTATACGATAACGAAAACCATTGACTTCTAAACATCAAACCATAAACCCTTTTGATAAAAATCAAAATTCAGTACAACCAAACACAGAATCAAGCTAAGAAGATGTCGAAAATGACCTAACTAGGTGAAATTCACAGAACCCGTTCGAGAAAGAAGAAGAAGAAGAAGAATAAGATTCCTTACCTTCATAGCGCTCAGCCTGTTCAGAAAGCTTAGCGAGGTAGACGAAAGTGTCACGATCTTTACGAGAAGCCATGGATTTAAAAAACCAAGTATAAAATTCCAAAGCTTTTTCGACTGATCCGAGTCTGTCTCTCGATGATCGTGTTCTTTTGTTTTTTTTTTCAGTCGGAACAAAGAACACAGAGAGAGAGAATGAGTGGGAGGTCTTTGAGCCGCGCGTAGGGACAAAACCGTAATTAACGCGGGATCAACGGGGTAATTATTACTCAATAGTCATTGTCAGTAAGTGTTTTTATGTCATTATAATATTACTCGTGGGTTCCATTGGTTCCTCTTCACCAACCAGATAATGACATGTCATCACTCTCTATCCACTAGTCCACTCATTTTAATCGTACTTTATCTTCTAATGATAAAAGGTATATATTTTCTTAAATAATGAACAAAAATTAAATGGGATCATCCCAACGTCAAAAATCCTAGTTGGCATTTTCACATTGCAGATTACCATCTTATTAGAGCAGATAAATATTTCTGAAATAGCTAGTTTTTTTCCTTTTTTTGTCAGCTTTCCTTTTTATATTACTAATTAGGATTTTTGACATTTGGAATGATCCTATTTTATTTATGTTCATTATTTAAGAAAATATATATTTTTATCATTGAAAGATAAATTACCAATTAACTGTAATCCAGTTTTTCTTTAAGAAATTGTTTGGTAAAAAGCCATATTTTATATAAAAATTAACAAAACCCATATTTAAAAAAATATATAAGTGACGAGAAACATGGGATAGAATACAGTTGTTCTTAACATTATAATCTTAGTTATTGATTTTGTAAATAACAGATCAACAGAAACAGCATAACAAGAAATTATCATATATTAACATTAAATTATTAAAACCAAAAAAAAAAATTAATCATATCACTCATAAGAAAAAGCGTACGGAGAATTGAGAGAGATTATCACATCGTAGAATAATAAACATATAACAGAGATTTTAGGGAATGGTACAAAGACGGTTTAAATGATAAATTAAAATGCCTTAACCGGTATTCTGCATACCGGCGGCTATACCCTTCATGGTGAGGATAACAGTGTCTTCAAGTCCAGGTGCGTACTCGCTCTTAGGATTCAGCTTAACGAGCTCAGCCGCTGGTTTACTAGACTCCATGTAGTCTTTAGACAGGTGTGGCCGGACTTTGACGTGGAAGCTTGGGTCACGGATCTGCTTGAGCGTGTAGGCTTGGCACACATTCAGTGTCGTGATGTATGGGTCACGCAGCTGCAGCCTTTGCCTCAAGTATGGGTCGCCTTCTAGAATGTCTTTGTGACCTGCAACCTGCGAAAGGAAAGAAACGTGCAAGTTAGTTAGCGTTTTGCGCGGTTTCTATTCCATTTCAAAACCACATTGTCATCTGTAGCAGCTATAGTGGATGTAAGTTATACCTGGAGGAGGAGGCGTCTGGTCTCTTGGTAGTTAACTCGAAGCTGTTCACCAAAGGGTTGAAGTTCTTCAGAGACGAGGAGACGGTCGTACAGAGCAGCGATTCCGGGGTCTCCTTTGGCGAAAACCATTTCGACTAGATCGATTGTGACACGGAAGAACGGCCACTGGTTGTACATCTCTTTGAGCATGTTGAGGTTCTTCCCGTCTTTCTGGATCACGCGCTTGAATGCAGCTCCAAAGCCTAGCCACACTGGCAAGTGAAACCTCGTCTGAGTCCAGGCAAAGATCCACGGGATTGCACGTAGAGATTCAATTCCTCCACTCGGTTTTCGCTTTGATGGTCGGCTTCCTATGTTCATCCTTCCATACTCAAGCTCCGGGGTTGCCTATAACACAAATTCAAACCCGAATTTGGAGACTTTTAGCTTCAATTTTCTATTAGCAGGAATTTGCTGAAAAGAGTGAGTCAGGTTAAGAACTTACCAGACGGAAGTACTCAACAAAACGGGGCTCCTTGAAGACAACAGCACGGTATTCTTCAGTGGCAATTACCGCCATTTCATCCATGAGGACACGCCACTCAGGTTTAGGAGAAACCGGTGGATGCATTCCGTGCTCGAGTGTAGCAGCTGTGAAACGCTGAAGAGTCCTAAAGCATAAGTGCTCTTCCCCGAAAGACTGTTCGATAACTTCTCCTTGAACAGTTACCCTGAGTTGCCCGTGAATGGTATCCGGAGGCTGAGACAAGATAGCAAGATGGGTAGGTCCACCTCCTCTCCCCACTGTCCCACCTCTCCCGTGAAACATTGTCAGCTTGACTCCAAATTCTTTCGCAACCTTCACAAGCTCTTCTTGAGTCTTGTATAACTGCCAAGCCGCAGATAAACGGCCAGCATCTTTGCCTGAGTCAGAATACCCGATCATGACTTCTTGCTTACCATTGATCCGGTTTCTGTACCACTCTATGGAGAAGAGACGGGCAACTGAAGCAGGAGCATTTTCTAAATCCGCTAGCTTCTCAAACAAGGGGACAACTCTCAGAGGATGAGTGATCCCGCATTCGCGTTGCAAGAGCTCAACAGCGAGCACATCTGATGGAGCAGTGGCCATTGAGATGATATAAGCACCAAAACTGTCAGAAGGAAGCTCTGAAATGACTGTGAAAGTGTTCAATACATCCGCAATTTCTTCGGTTTTGGGAAGGTCCGATCCAAAGAGAGGCCGTTTTCCGCTTAGCTCAGATAAGAGCCACTCCTGTCTTTTATCCTCTGACCATTCTTTGTAGGATCCAATACCTAAGTGCTGTGTGATAGCGTCCAAAACATCGGTGTGTCTGTCAGATTCTTGGCGGATATCAAGTTTCACAAGCGCAAGCCCAAATGTCGACACTTGGCGCAAGAAATCGAGCAGGCTTCCATCAGCAATAGGTCTGTCACCGCAATCACAGAGCGACCGGTAACAAAGCTCAAGTGGCTCCAAAAACTTTGAAAAAAACACAAACAATCAAAAGGTTAAAAATTAGAGAAGCCAAATCAGACAAGAAAGAACTACGCATCAGGTTGGTAAGATATCGGTTCTCATTCAAATATGTCTCACATTTTCAAAGGAATTAAAGTATCAGTTAGATTAGGTACAGTTTCTGTTATCAGATTTGGTTTTCTGGTTCAGTTTCAGATTATCAGGAACACCCCTAGTTGATCTGCAAGCAGGCAAGAAAACACACCTGGTCCAAACTTGTGAAAACTGCGTCTTCAGGAACGTCTGAATCTCCGCTCGACAATAACTGACGTGCGCGCTCACGAGTGTTGTACAGCTTGTCCCTCACATCTCCAAGAATGGCTCGGTATGGCTCATTTGAAGGAATTTGTTTCCAAAATTCTACATCCATCCAAAAAAACGAACACACATCAAACATACTATAACAATCCGATAAAAAAGTTCAGACACATCTAAAACTAGCCAGAGGGTAACACACACCTATGTAGTGTTTCGCATCCCTTTTCGCACACCTTTGACGTTCTGCACGAACACGAAGTTCCTCATTGCAACGCCACATGGACATCTGCCAACAAACACACAAAACCGAAAGTAAGATCAATGCTACAAACATTAACAACCAACGAACTAAAAAACTCTGATGAGATTTAAAATTTCATTACCTCGAACATAAGATCTTCTATCTGGGAGAAGTAGAGATTAGCAGCCATCATTCTTGCTAGTAAGCATACATCTCTTGTAACTTCAGGAGTTACTCGCGGGTTTCCTGGATTCAGAAATGTATAATAATTAAAACCAGTTCATGATTTCATGGTTCAAGAAAAGAAAGAAGTAAGAGTGTACCATCACGGTCTCCACCCATCCAAGAAGAGAATTGAATGAGAGGCGCGTTGTAAGGAACACGCTCGTTGATTCCAATGTTCTTTAAAGCTGTGTCAACACGTCTCAAGAATTTCGGAACTCCTTTCCAGATTGTCTCATGGAAGTAGCTCATACCCGCTCTCATTTCATCTTGTGGTGTAGGAGGAGTTCTTCGGATTTCATCCGTGCGAAAAGCAGCTTGAATCTGGTGCAACAAAAACAGAGTTTTAGTAGAATGCATGCAATAAAAAAGCTTCATCTAGAGTTCTTTGTTTGCGTATACCTCTCGTTGCAGAGCTTCATCGAGTTCTTGTTTATCATCAGGAGTAATGTCCTTAGCATATAACTGTGTCAAACAATCACGAATCCTGAAAAAATCAAAACAAAACACATCAGTAAAACATAGTAACGAGAATCAGGAAGTCGAGACACTGGAAAAAGTTTACAAACCTTCCAAACTTTTGGAGCAAAGACCGACGAACAGATTGAGTAGGATGAGCGGTTAAGACCAAGTCAACAGTCTGGTTCTTGAGAGCATCAAAGACCTCTTCAGGTGTCTTGTTAAGCTGCAAGAGCCTCTTGAGAGTCTCTTCAATGTCGGATTCCGTTGTTGCAGAGGCCTCATCCGCGAAATCCCCTTTTTTCAGCTTCTTAATCCTGCGCCTGTACGCAATCTGGACTTCCTCAGCCAGATTAGCCAAGCTAAGCATGTTAGAGAATGATTTTGTTACAACGATTGAATCCCCTGGATCCAAACTCGTCAGCATATTTCCAAGCTCCTCTAGCTTCTCCGTGTTGCGGTTTCCGTCGTAATCAGCAGCAACCTGGTAGCATTCTTGTACCTTTAGACAGAAAAAAAAAACACAACCTGTTTCAGAAGGAAAGTAGTATAACTGAAAACAGATACAAACTGAATGTGAGACAGCGACGCAAAAAGGAATACAATAAACAAAAAATCTCATAAAACCAGTGTGGCTGATGCATAGTGTATCTGATCTGTCCGATTTCACTAAAAAGGTTTGAAATTTTGGGATAATTTAAGCAGCAGCAACAAACCCACATCATGATTTACTGAGCAACCCTAAATGTCTCTCAAAATTGAGATTTTTAACAGAAACTCTTCGCTCCACTTTGCAGATAACAAGTTAAGAGAGTGATCTAAAGAGAAAAGGAAACATACGAATTCTCTGACTTCTTCTCCATGCAAATCCTGGAGAATATCCAGAAATCGATCCAGCAACAGAGCATCGTACTCCACAAGCTTGTCGTCTTCAGAGACCTTCGCAGGAGCAATAAGCCTGAGCTGAGCATCAATGGAACCCATCTTCTTCAAATTTCCCGTAGCCATGGTTGATGGTTCTCTCTCTCTCTTCCCAAATAAAATCGAAACCCTTTAATCCCCTGAAATTTTCAGATTAAGGAGAATCAAGGAGAGAATATAATCCGATAAAGCTGGAACTTGGAAGTGAAACAAGTCAAACAAAAAGACTCACCGTTTGATAAAATTACGGAAACTTAAAAACAAAAGAAAAAAAAGGAAAAAAGAGTGGCGTAGTTGAGAGGAAGTATCTCGTGAAACGCAAAAACAGGTGAAAGAAAAAAAATGAAGATTGAGAAGTTTCACGAGGAAGACGATGGAAAGAGAAGGGATAGGTGATAAAGTTTGGCAGTTTTTTTTCTTTTTCTAAAAGAGTTTAAAGCCTTAGAAAAATCTCAGTGGCGAAAGCTAGTCCATTCGATTTGCAGTGTGTCGTATTTATAGGCCGAGACTCTCTTTTTTTTATTTAATATTATTCTCATGGACATCTTTTTAATTTCACTCTATGATTACAAAGCAAACTAAGACGTTACAGTTTTTCCAACAGACAATAATATCTTAATTAGCAACCATATTTTTTATGATCTAAGTATCTAACATAATTTTTAATTAGCATAGTGTTTGACTCATTAAACGAGAACTACATTTGTAGACACTTCTCTTGTGAATAGTGTTTTCCGAATTAAATGACCAATCTAATAGTTAATTTTAAATCTAAATGTGTGGCTGACAAAATGAAGAAGAAGTAACCAAGTGATAAGACATAAGCAACCAAGTTATCCGTAATAAATGATTGGGTCATATGATATTAACATTTTGGTTTTGTATGGATTAAGATTTTTAGATTTTTCTTTTCTTTTGTTTTTAAGGAAAAACTAAAGTTAAATTTTTTTTTATAAAATAGAAGGTGTAACATAAAAAAAAAGAAAAAAATTAATTTTTTTTCAGAAAAATGTTTTAGAAATATAGTAAAATTAGAATGACTACTTAAATTTTCCGATATATTCGAATCTAGATTTTGATTTCACCGAATTTATTTTAAAAATCCATATCTAAATTGGATATGTTGAAGATGGATCTATGCTTATGTCAATGAGATTTTGTAGGAAGATACGCTGTAAAATATTCCATTAGAAATATTTCTCCGTTACAAAATTAAGAGTAAATAATGAAATTGTGAATATCGTACGTCGTCCGTCATACGATATTAGGAACGGGAGCAAACTGCATGTGTACGGTCATGGTGACTTTGAAGTGGACCGGTGAGTCACTAATTCGACTTTTCATTTTTCTTGTTTTGGCTTCTTTTAATATATCACGAAACTATAACATCTTTTATTGTTATTTTGTTTTCTTTTATCATATGCTTTTGTACAAAAAGCATCTCAGAAAATATTTGAAAGTTTCTAACTGATTTTACCAGCATATACGGAATATGCCAAAGGATATGCTGATTTGCTTCATATTTAGGAGGAAAAGTAGTTTCTTTTGTTCTTTAATTTATACTTGTAAGATAAACAATTCCATATAAATAAATGAAAATAAAATATTTATTTTGAATTATCAAAGCGAAGTAGGAGATTTGTTTGAAAAAGGTCTTCACAATCAATTGTATATAAGAACAGGTCTTAGAAAATTAGTAATGAGAAGAAAAATTCCCAAGAATCGTGGAAGGAGTAATCAGCTTTTTTGACTTTTTGACTTTAAACGTACCACGTCTATTACGGTCTTATCATATGGTTTTTTAACCACTATTTATATATTTTTATTCTTTATTTGATTCTCGAATCCAAGAACAAATGGCCAACCAAAGATTCCGAGTGATAGAAATAGAATCATATAGAAGACCTTATCGTATCAACTTATTTTATCAACCACCTTATCGTATCAAATTATAAATCACAAGGCCAAATTATCAATTAATTTAAAATCACACTCATATGATATAAATAATTAAAAATCGAATTATATCCACTAAATAGTTTGGAATTACATTTCGAGTTATATATAATCTATTAAAATCGTATACTGCCATTTTATGTCAAATCTGTCTAGTCCTATAATTGGTGCTCATGAGCATTTTTGTCTATCTATACTTTCAAAATTTTGGGTATCTAGCTTTTAAATCTTTTCACTTTGCCATTTCAGCTACTCACCTTAAGAATTTATGTTTTGAAGTGTGACACAAAATCATAAACAAAATTCATAGAATTAATTTGTATAGGCAAAAGTTCGATAAAATATATCTTTATCAATTTGCTCGAGCTTCTATATTTTAATTTATCTATTTTCTATTTCAGTTCCAAGACAATAAAAAACTTTAGCTTCTAATGATACTTTTATATTTTACATATATATTGAAGATTAAGTTATTTTTTTCGTTTTTATGAGGTGTAGAATATATATGTATATTGTGTAATCAAGAAAACATGCATCAAACGACATTATAAAAGGTTATTTGAGCTTTAGAAAATGTGAAAGGGCAATGAAAATGTTGTATATAACCTTTTAATTTCTTCAAGAGTCAGACTAAAGAAACAAATAGAGTCAATAGACCAAATTAGGCTATATCGTTAATATGAGGTGTATATATCAAATAAATTTGCTCTCGTTTACATTTTAATTTTACCCACAAAAAACCCGCGTCTGATATATAATTTGTCATTTTCTCACATTGTATATATATTATAACTTATACTTTTCAAACTGAGAGAACAAATAAGCAATATATCCGTATGGCAAAGAAGATTCGTACGTACGCATATATTAATTTGCATGATTCAATCACATCTTCTACATGAACTCGAACCACATTCTGCGATTTCATTTTCGTCAGTGGTAGCATCATAATAATTATTAACTATTACTATTATTCTTTAGTGCCATTATTATAATATATATAGCTTAGTATGAATTGAATAAAAGCATATATAACTTTATATCTGAAAATGAAATTCGAGATAGTGGTGGGAAATTGGGAATATATGCTAACTGTTCTACGGATATTCTTTAGGAATTTAAGTATCCGAACATAAGCCTACGTGCATACTAAAAATACACGTATATGTATGTATATATATGATAAAAACTGCATTTCGCCATATTATTATCTCGACTAACAATGCATGATATGATTTATCTCAAACAAAAATACATTACACTCTAGTAATTATTTACGCACAAGAGTTAATCATTTATTAGTTAACTAATGTGTAGTTGTATATGCTCTATAGAATGATGATTTAACATTCACATGAATCACATATGCATAACGACAGAAGGAAAAAAAAAGTGTAACTAAAACGATATTTTTTAGAGGTTCCGATTGTACCGACCAAATAAAACGTCTTATGACAAGCCCAAAAGGTCGAAGCAATCGTGATCCGTCTTCAATCACTCGATCTCGAGTGGTCCAAAAAGTTAACGAGAGAGAGAGGGCTACGTAGACGTCTATTCGATGCTAAAGAGTAATGATCTTAATTTGCAGAGATAATATGGTTCAATAAGTTTACACGTAGATCGTTTTTACAGATATTGAACTTTTTCTATTACGAAGTCACGATATTTTGGACCTAAACTTAATCTTGCAAAGATCACTTGATTCTTTGGATGAAAAAACGTACATATTATTTTATGTCTCTAGCTTTAGGTATAAATTACATTAAAAAACGTAAGAAAAATATATATTAAAAAAACAATACTTTTTGGGTCAATATCAGAAACAAGCAGATCATTGAAAAATCAGGCCCAATCAATCCTGAGTGAAACTGACCCGAGCTTCCGTCAGATCAGCCCAATAAAAGCCCAATATGGACAAATTTTGATGGACAAATACCAAAAAGTACATTTTTCTAGTACCACTTTGTGAAAGTGATCCACACGTAATTTTTTTTTTTTTTTAATAGGGTATGATGAGTATGTATATTTTTGTTCCCACGTAAGAAAAATTACATTTCTCTCTTCTTTATGTCTTAGCTGAAACATTCATCTTCTTAGCTAAAATAATAAAAAGAAAGAAACCTTTCATCTTCCTAGCTAGCTAAACCTATGGCCTCGGCAAGATTAGGATTTGACAAATGGCGAAGAGAGGCTAGCATTTGAAAATGGCGGAAGATTCTGCCTTTTGTTTCAATGGTGTGAATTAGATTGTCCGTTCAATTTTCATCTTACATGATGTTAGCAAAAACTTCCACTTGTAAATAAGTGTATGTCTCAAGGAAGATAGATTGTTCAGAAATTGAAAATAAATAAACTAATCATATATAATAAATATAAATAAATTTACTTCTACTTTTTGAAGTCTTTCTGGATAAAGAACGTATATTAGACCACAATTCATTTTCTTACGCTAGCAATCACTCCTCAAATGTATAGTACCGATATATATTTTATAATCGGTTAAAGTAGAATTATTTCTTATTGTGGTGCCAATTGAACAATCTAAACTAAATTGTTTGTTTTTCTTTTCTTGACAGTGACTTGATGTATGTGTAGTCAACATTTATATTGCAAAGAACGAATAAACTTTGATTTTTGTCTTCCACTTATTGTATGAACTTTCTCACGCACCCATACAATCCCTAACTCCAATCATCGAAGCAAAAATTTAACACCTGTTATCATGTGAATGTATAGTACATCAAACCAGTTAAAACCCGACTCTAAGACCGAAGCAGATTCCGGTTAGAGTGCTGAATTGACAAAAAGGGAAAGAAACAATAATGAAAAAAATGGGGGTGGGTGGGAAGACAAGGGAATCACTATCAACAAAAAGAGAAGCAGAGAAAAGATTTGTGGGGGCAAAGGAGTAATGCATAAGTGTGCCTTTGAGACTGTGACATTTTTTGGCAACTCATGCGTGAAGATGTTTCTTGCCCATTGTTTCTTCTTTGAACATGATTTTAGATATGTATCATATATACATGTTTAGGGTTCTATATATTTTCTTTTTCTTTTCTTTTTTGTGTGTAACAAAGTAACTTTTCCAAACCAAGTGGTGCTCCACATATAGTAAGATAAGTTGTCCTATTGATCGAAGACAAACTCGAGACACTGACTAGAACATGGTTACTCACTTTATATGTGATTTTTCATGTACATTAGAAACCAGAACTATTAGATATCTATTTCAACAGTTTAGTAGTAGTGTGGTATTGTGCTGTCATGCAACACACAACATGAAAATGTTAGTAATGAGTTAACGACAAAATAAGATAATGTTATTACATTTTCTAGTTATTTTCTGTGTGTGTATATAAATACATAAGTTATCAATTTGGACATACGTTTAAAAAGAGGAAAAACACTTGAGACATTCGACGGAGTTCGTAACTAGTGGGTTTATTAGTGTCGTGTAATGTGAGAATATAAAAAATGTAATTTAGACACTTGTACTAGTATGCAGTAAGCAAATTATAATGATGGGAGGTTCTCATTGTTCAGATAAAACGTTATAACATTAGAAACATATAAGTGTACAATATGTATGCAAGCAATTAATTGTAGATACTTAAAATTAACGAATAAACAATAATAAATAAATATTAACTGCTGCTGTATTTGCATACAAATTTGAGTTTGAAATTCCATTGGATTATAGTTGGAACTTGGAAGCGTCTCTAATTAAGGTCCGATTGTTAATTTCGTTCTTTCGAGATTTTAATTTTCACAATGTGCATGCAATTTGGGCTCTTTGATAATGAGCACGCACCAAACTAATGTTATGTGAGTTTACAAGAAATTCATTACAGAAAAAACATCTTCGTTTTTAAGAATAATCGAACGCAAAAATACATACCGTACAAATGGAAACAGTGGCATTGTAAGAAAAAGACGAACTACGTTTAAAGCAACCATTAAGAGAACCGTACACTGTCACTAGATGACAAAAAAAAAATTCAATTTAAAAGTGATAAAACCCTAGAAAACGTCAGACAATGTCGATATGCCACTTAATTTCTATACAGATATTTGGCAAGACGTAATAGAATCTTTAAAACAGTAATCAATCTATGTATTTGTACAATTTCTATAGACCCACAGTATATCTTTACATCCACCTTTAAAACTTGTCATCTTTCTTTCTTTTTTCATATGATCTTCTAAATTTTCTCAGTGGAGGAGAGAAACTGTTTTTTTTTACTTGTAAATGTTGATTTATATCCACAACATAAATGGAAATATCAGGTCTTGCTTCATTGACCCATTTCTAGTATGTTACACTGCACACACACACACAACACTACACACACACACTAGAAAGTAAGATGCAGTGAATAGTTATTAACATATTGTTGTTGTTTTTTTGGTAAAATTTAGAATGCTTTGTTATCAGCAAAGCATTCCACTAGATAGTTACTGTTGTTTCTTCCGTAAGTTTTAGAATACTTTGTTGACAACAAAGTTTTAAAGATCAGAGCCTACTAATTTACATGCGTAATTGATTAATTAAAAATATGAAGATAAATATGATCGACACAACAATTTAACAAGATATCGATTATGTCTTAAAACCGACCACAAATATGGGGGGTGCGAAAACATTTAATTAGATTCATTGGGAAGAACGAATAAATGTTAAACTTTAACTTCTACACAAATCTAAATTATTCGAAAACATGGTTTAAAGAACGTATAAATAAACCAAATATTACCGCCTTAATTTTGCGTTCGTCTTCTCTTGGGAAGCCTTTGAATGATATATGTTTCATTTCTTCGGAATTTTGTTTCTTAACGTAACCACACAAACGATTTTTTAGAGAACCTCATTGTTTCTTAACTTTGTGTTAACAAGACCTTTTTGTGTGTTCGGTTTTGTTCCTTGTGTTTACGTATGCATACCTACGTTTGCATTCTTTGTTATGTATCTTTTTTACAAACAAAGACATTACAAAGTTTTCCTTTAGGAAAGAACTTAAAAATTATCATGAAGTCAAAGTTTCAATGTTTTTTTTTTTAAATGCAAATTTTCAGTAGTAATAATTCTGAAGACATAAAAAAAAAGCACATAACTCTGCACGTTTTCATTGTTTTAAAAACCATGTCATATATCATATAATCTCAAATATAAAACAATACACACATGTTTGATAATCTTAGATTTTCTAACAAATTAAATTTTTCTACAAGAAACAAAGTCACGACGCCATTTCAAATAAAATATTTGTAAAGCCCGAATGCAAGATTTTTAAAAATTGACATAGTTAATTTTCTATGATATGAATTATGAATTTATTTTTGGAAAATACTTGTTTCTTTAAACTCTAAAATTTATTCCGTTAGCTGTGATATACAAATAATAGCTATAGACAACAAATGCATTATTAATAATGTGGGCTCATGAACTTTAAGATTGCCATCCATATTCAAACGTATTAAACCTGTATATATAGACAACTTGTTAAACACTGAAAAAAATATAAAGATATTATATCCTAACAGTCAAATTTGACAGGTTGGGGAAATAATTGTGTGTATATATGCCTACACAAGTCTCATAACACATCACATGCTCTCTCTTTTGTTCCCTTCTCGCTTCTCTTCATCTTCAGTCGATCACATGGTAGTTAACTAATTTTAGTTTCCTTTTAGTTATATAAAGTTAAAGAAACTTACCTTATTGATGGAAAAACCTTGAATTGTTTTGACTACACATTATATACCTTAAAAAAAAAGCTCGACTACACTATATATTCCTTATAGAATATAACTTATGCTTTCATAAAAATACTAGTATATATCAGATTTGGATTGGTACAATGTTAAACAACATCATATTATAAGTAATAAGATCAAAAGCATTATTTGTAAATAAAAACATTAACTAGTAATTATGTTTAGACATTTCAGATTTTAAATTTTATTTTTATTATATTTTTTTTAAATAAGTAACTATAGGGACTTCAAATTTTGTTTACTTAGAAATCACTAATAATATTGAGTTTGCGCTTTTTATTAACGGTGTGCTTTTGGAAAAAAAATTTCTCAACAGTTACTCTCGAAGTGTTAAGCTATATATAGCATGTAAATTTGTATATGCATGATATTTTTCTATTCTTTAACGAGTATTCTATAATACTATTAACTAAGTTTTCAATTTACCTGTGAACGTGAAGTTTTAAAATAAAAATGTTGAATTGCAGAAATTTGAGATTTCCGAAAGGTGTACCAGAGTTTTGTTACTTGACATAAGTTAAATCTCAGATTTTCTTACTTCCAAATCATTACAACTTAGAATTTCTAAATCATCCTTACCATAAAACAATGATTACAGAAAGGAAAAAAAAATTCAGATCTTTGGTTTATTTGATTTTGAAAGATCGGTTCAATCTGGCTGAACCAAGTCAAATTTGGTATGATTTAATCTGCTCTAGTTTTACTACTATTAAGTTCTGAATGCTAATATATATAGCCACTTTGCCATGTAACATATGATTATTCTATTATAGATAAGTGATTAATTTTAATGTACCGTGATAAAAGATACCATATATATGTAACCAACATAGTCACCTAGATATGTCTAATTAAAAGAAAGGTAAACATATTAGTGGTTAGTGAGTCATAACCTATTATACCTAGTCTTCGTGAACCAATAAGGGACATATGTGCTCACTCAACTTTACATCTTGCTCAATTATTTTTCCATTACACTATTATTATATTGCATATCATTATAAAATAGAAGGACTAATGTCTAAATCTATCGTTAAATTAGGCTTTTAATTAGGTTTTATAATTAAAACATTATTGTGCAATGTATTTCGGAGAAAAAAACAAGAGCCCTTATTAGAATATATTTAAGCATTTACTGACAAATTCAAATCGACATTGATCTTGACCGGTAAAACAAAAATGAATTCCCTTTTAAAAAAAGAAATGTTTGGTAATATTTTGCACCTACCAAATACATGTCTGGAATTTAATTTAAATTATTTTGATTTTTTTATGCAAACTTATTTGGAAATTTATTTATCATTCTTAAGAAATCAAATTGTATGACCACTAGTCCTCGACGATGATAACTGATCGAAAATTGGTAAGTCACTGATTTGTACTAATAATATTGTTGTGTTATAAACCGAGATCAAATTTGATAATATGAATCCGTAAAGACGATAAGAAAAGCCTGAGCAACCTAATGTATTTGAAATAATTAAGTACATTTTACATTCAAAAAGCAGAAGTATTTATATTTATGAAGTAAAATCTAGATTTCAAAAAAAACTAATTCAATATAATGGCAACAGAAAAGAGTGAACATACAATTTTGAATAAACAACATCACTATCTTCCAACAAAAAGCGATTGGAAGTTGCAAATATGGATCTAGAGAATATATCAAATTGCAATAACGATATATCAACAACTCAAGACCGAAAAAATACGACAATTTTTCTATTTTGTTGAGATCGAAAAATTAGAAAAAATTATATGCATTAGCAAGCTAGGCGTGTTAACATGGTGGTATTCGGGTTATTTATCATTAAGTAAATAATTTATATATAGATTAAATGGGATCCATTCTAATGTTGTTGACAAATCAACTTGATTTCATACACAAGACCGTTCTCACATTTTTATATATGTAACTCTGACATACGTACAAGTATATTTTTTTTCTTCCACATCCATTAATCTGACGTATCTAGTAGACACACATAAAAATCTCTTATCTGCCACTTTTTTTTTGTATTTTAATCAATAAAATGTTAACGTACGATATAAATGTTACCATACAATACAGTAAATGTTAACGATAAAAAGTGTTAAAATACAATCTCCAAAACCAAGAATAAAAATGATATATTGTTACCATTTAAAAACGTCTACAATATAAAATTCAAAATAAAAGAACTCAAACTCTAATCGTTAAACATATAGTAAATATTTACCAAGAATTGATGAATAAGTATTCGTTAATAAATCCTTAGGAAGAGAAAAGTGGGGAGAAAATCCAAAAAAATGTGAGAGAGAGAGAGAGGAAGAAAGAAAGCAAAGTTTGAAACGGGCCCATAACATGTCCTCTAAGGTCAATATCATCCTCTATGAGTACTATTACTTTCACCATCTCATCAAACTCACTCAAACTTTCATTTTTCTTTACCTAATTCATCAGATCCATATATAAAACACAAAATGATCCCTTAACTTCCCAACATCTCTCTCTCTCTGTACACTGAACAAGATCATATATCATGTCATCTCCTAGAGATAGAGGCAAGAGCTTGATGGAATCATCAGGATCAGAGCCACCGGTGACACCAAGCCGTTACGAGTCACAGAAGAGACGTGACTGGAACACTTTCGGACAGTACTTGAAGAACCAGAGACCGCCCGTGCCTATGTCTCACTGCAGCTGCAACCATGTGCTTGATTTCCTCAGGTACTTAGACCAGTTCGGCAAGACAAAGGTGCACGTGCCTGGATGTATGTTCTACGGCCAGCCTGAGCCACCAGCTCCTTGCACGTGCCCTCTCAGACAAGCTTGGGGAAGTCTTGACGCTTTGATCGGACGGCTAAGAGCGGCTTACGAGGAGAACGGTGGATCTCCCGAAACAAACCCTTTCGCTA
The DNA here is from genome assembly GCA_000218505.1 of Schrenkiella parvula. NCBI lineage: Eukaryota > Viridiplantae > Streptophyta > Magnoliopsida > Brassicales > Brassicaceae > Schrenkiella > Schrenkiella parvula. The sequence continues at coordinate 7,865,513 of CM001190.1, read as the reverse complement.
GTGGAGCTATAAGGGTTTATCTGAGGGAGGTTAGAGAGTGTCAGGCTAAGGCTAGAGGGATTCCTTACAAGAAGAAGAAGAAGAAGAAGCCAACGACCGATATGGGTGGTGGAAGAGACGACTCTTCTTCTTCCTCCTCTTCCTTCAGCTTCTCCTAAGATTCTCATCTTGGTGAAAGGCTTTGTGGTAATATATTTCTCCATTAACTATGCTTTTATTTGATTAAATATGTGCCTTTGCATTCATTTACATACATACATTTGATTTTGTTTCTTGATCTCTTTACTAAAAACTTATGAAAGTGTGGTTTGACTAACTAGTAACATACCCCAAACATATATTTATATTTATATTGTAGAATGGTCTGTGTATCAAAACCCTAATTGGAGAAATAGTTAGGCTTTTGATTTTTAAGAAAGCCTTGACAGATATCTGTATTGATGTTGGGTTCGGATTAAGGGACAGGATTGTAATTAGATCTTAGGTTTTAAATGGAAGTAGAATTTGTTTAAGATTATTTATTTTTAAATCATTTTAGCTAACGAAAGTAGATTCTAGTTTCGGAATGGTAAGTGAAGAAAACCAATTTTTCTAGTTTCTGCATATCAAATATGAAAAAAAAAAATTGAATGGATGATTCATTAGATTTTCTAGTATTAAAAATGAAAACTAGATTTTTCAAAAACCTTTAATTGAAAATTTGAAATTGCATCAAATTTTTACTCTATGTATGTGGAAATTAAATATTCTTTAAAGTTCTCATAGAGAACAACTCATTCAAGATTTAACAAATCATTTGATTCTTCAAATATGGATTCTTTCTTCATCAACTCCACACTTGCAGAGAGATATGTATGTGTGTACAAAGACAAAGAGAGAGAGATATAAACATTTTTTACCACTGTTGTTTATATATACAGTGGTTCAAGGAAGTAATGATTGTCTCTTAGAACGCTTCTCTTTAAAGATTTGCGTAGATTTTGTTCCCCATTGATGATCAAGGGGGAAATTGATTGAACCTTTTTCCCCTCATTTTTTAACCTAAAGAAATCGATTAATAATTGAGATTCCATGATTGTTCTTAAAGGTTAATAAGGTTATCTCAGAATAGAAGTTAATACACATATAAGACTTTCTTGTTCATGCTTTTAATTATTGCTATGTGGATGTGGGTCTTAGGAAACTTTATCTCAATATGAACAATTCCACAAAATCTTTAACATTTCCAATTCAACTAAATCCTCATTACAATTCAACCAATTGTAGTCAGTATCTCAGATTTTATAGCTTTTATAAAGGCTGTTTTACTGCACGAACATTGGCATTTTCTGAGATTATATATATAATATAATAGATTTTGTGGGACAGTAAGTTTCTCTTTGAATCCACCTAAATCATTTTATATTCTCTCTGATCTCAGATATATATAATTTCAATGGTAGGTAATAAATCCATATAGATATAATTTGCTCGAATCATCTTTATGGGTCTTCCTTTAGGATCTTTGTCACCACTAACTTTGGAAAAGCCTGAAAGTTTGTTTTGTCCCCCGCAAAACTTTAAAGATTTTGTTCGATGATATATACAATATAACATATGTGATATGTCACATGAAACATAAGTTAAAGAATGTATCTTGAATGAATTGGCGTATAGTATGGGTTTTTATTTAGATTAATTTTTATTTATCTCGGACAAAGATGCATGATCACGCATAATTATGTTCCAAAACCTGCATTTATATTGATCTATCTGCATCTGAGTGTCTAGCTAAGCGCATCATAGATGGTTTTCTGACAATTACTTAGTGAACTAATGCTGATACAATAGAGATTGGCAGGATCAATAAAATTTCAGAGAGGGATCAAATGTAAAAGAGGCCTCAAATCTACCTACTACTGATGATCAAGAAGTCAGAGTAAAATGTTATCTTCACCATATCTTCGGCCCATTTAAGCCGATCTTTCTTCCACTCCTTCATATCCGTAGCTATCTATCGGTTATATATTTTCATCTCCATTCTCTCTATCTCTCTCTTTTTTTTTTGAGAAAAATCATTACCATTCTCTTGTTAAGCTCTTTTTGAACAAGTAAGTGTATAGATTATATATACTTAAGACAAGTTTGTTCTGTACCTCTATGTCAGCGTACTTCTTTGTCTTATATAAGTCCAACATATTGGATTTAAATGATAACAACGGACAACGGCCGAATAGCATGGTGTGACCATTGAATATATATATTATTTTTAAAATGAGTTGATCATTGTAATCTAGTATTACAAATCAATAACACATAAAAAAAGAAAAAATATATATTGGTGATGATAAGTTAGTTAACTACCATGTGATCGACTGAAGATGAAGAGAAGCGAGAAGGGAACAAAAGAAATTGGTTTTTAAAAAAGCCATTTTAACGGAAATACCAAAACACCATGTACAAAAAGTTAATTGTATTCATTGTCCCCGAAAAACACAATGTTGGTAACGCAAATTCTTAAACAAAATAATTGGTAGGGCAAATTTTGAAACAAAACAAAAAATTAGTAGGACATTACAAATCGCATGTTTGCCTCTAAATAATACTTCATCGTATTTCTAATTGTCTAGCATATTGGGTAAATCCAGTTGATTTTGTTCGGACCTTGTTTGGAAGTAAAAATAGTTTTAGTCAAAGCAACAAAACTTAATAATGTTGTAATCGTAAAATCTTCATGGGCCTAATAAGAAGATTAAAAGAAGCCCAATAATTTTCTTTAATAGGTTCGAAATATGATAAGGCCCATAAACTCTCTCCATCTGTTTACATACAGGCATTTGTTTCTCACTTCTCGTGAGATTCCTAACAAGTCACCTGTCACGACCTAATCTGATGAAAGATAACTCGCTTAGTATTATTATGTAAACCTCATACTATACTATATAAAAAACAAAAAATTTCTCAAAAATACCAAATATACGTAATTCTACTAATCTTTTTTTTGCTTTGCAAAAGATATTGCGCTACAGAATATAATTAGAGAAAAGTTACGACACTGATGAAGAGAGATATATATATATATATATAAATTTCAGCCTTAATCTTTTCAAGTAACCACATTTAAATTTAATTTTGGCCAGCTCTAATAATCGTTGGAAGCATTAAATGATGGAGTTTCATTTAATAACTCGACGTCATAGGCGACACGTGGAATTTCTGGAAACTGCTTTGTTACAAGATGTCCACGTCATCTATAGATTGATGTTAGGAGAAGAAAAAAAGCAAAACGACATGCAAGGCAACGTCGCGAGACTGAGACAGCATGTGTGTACTTTGAAGGAAAGACTAGTTACGGAAACAAAAGCTCCACTTCACGCCACCACTTATCTTCTTCCACGTCACTCTCGTTTTCCACCACTTCTTTTTTTCTAATTAAAAATAGTAGAGTATTTCTTTCGGTCATTAAATTCAAAAGCCGGGCCCAGGCCCACAAAAGCTTCCACTAATTGGTCTGTTTTTTAGGCACAATATAAATTGAATTAAATACGATTTCTTCCTTTTTCTATCGATTGCAGCATTTAACATATTAAGTTTGTAAGAGAAGATAACACTAAGCTAATGTTTATATGTTTCACCAGAAGAAAATATCAGATTTAAGAAATTTTAGTGGCGATTAGCATATTATATGTAGATATTTATCAGCTGAGAAATCAATATTTGATTCGCGCGTTGTTTTTAATTTGCGTCAGTGATATGATATGTAGGTATTATTGGCTGTGAAGTACTTTCGATGTCCAATGTCTAAAAGAAAAGGTGACAAAAGAAAAACATTTTTATCATTTTATTACTAACTAATAATATATACCATATGTAATCCCTTATCCATATCTCCTTCTTTTCTTTGGGACAAAACTTTGATATATCCTCGTAGTAATAGTACATCCTCATCAAGTCATCATTCTTCAAAGTGTGATCTCTTTCTTCATAATCATAAATAATAAATTATTGCTCCTTTTTTGCAAACGTCTTAACAATGTGTTTAGAATCATGGCTATTGTTTAATTTGAAGTTTATATTGTTTACAGAAATGAAACCTTTTATTTCTAATATCAGTCTGAATATGCGATGAAATAGAAAAAAAGTTGCGATTATGAAGAAGTAACACCGAAAGAAAATAACTTGCATGACAAACTACACTGTATTGGTAATTTGGTATATGGACGTTTATTGTCCAGTAAACAAAAATGAACTAACTTAGCTATCGGTACAAATTATTGATTATACAAAGTAAATGTACATGTCTTAGGTTTGGTTTTTGAGAGGCATCAGTTTATTTGTTGAATTTTTCGGTTGTCGACAAATAATATCGAACCTTTTCAGGGTACAAATGTAATCCAACTAAAAGACAAATAATATACAATACCTTGATCTTCTAAGAAAATAAACACTAATAAATAACACTAAAAGAAGATTTGTTCACCTTTGTTATGGTTTTAAGAAAAACAAATGATAAGAGAAATCTTAAACCAGAACCAGACGACTTCGAGTAACATAATGGAAGAATATGATATTTTGTTATTAATTGTGTTTAACGTTCAAAATGATCAAACAATGATTGAAACTACAAGAAAGATATTCGATACTCGATAAATTTGCATGACGAAGCTATATCTACAAGGGATTAAACCACGTTAGGGTTGTAGTACTATTTTTTTCCCAATTGTTCTTAAAAGGAATTTGTCTAACAAACAATAACATTCTTGTACATAATAATTTTTCACAATATGAATGTTTAAGGTTTTTATATACAAATTATAAATTATTTAATATTTTTTTAACTTAAACATCATTCATCATTTACGTAACTATAATTTAATCAATGATAAAACATTATATAATACAAATAGTTTATATAACTATAATTTAATCATTCATCATCGTTTTATATTTTATATGATACGAAAGGAGATATATACACGTATCTCCATATGTAGATATCTCTGCTCGTCTAAAAAGTCAAAATGTCTGATGGATTATTTTACCATCCATTGTTCCACGTTGTCAATTTAATGATTTCATGCGTGCTAAATTAAGTATACGACACAAATAATGACTAATTATTATAATGATAATCTTACGAGTTTATTTAACCAGGCTTGAATTCTGATAAAGTGAATTACCTTTTTTTGTGGTGAAGAAAAATGTGAATTATTTAAAACTTATAGTTTATGATTTCTCCGACTTGCATTGATCAAGTCTCAACAGAAATTTCGTCAAAAACCCCTAATCACACTTATGTATCTTAGGTACAAATAATGCATTCAAACATGATCGGTTAATCTTTTTTTTTCTTTTTTGGAATTATTTCTTGAATGTACATGTATATTTACAGAAATGGAGTCCATAAACGTTCAAAATCTTTTACTACATCAAATGTATATTTTAAGAGAAATCATTCCCCCATGCAAAGAGTAAAGATGTTAATTGGTTTTTTTTTATTATTGTACATCCAAACGACCATAATATTTGAATGCATTATTTGTACGTACTGTATTAACGCTTAATGTATCAATATATATTGCATATTATGTAACCCCCAAAATGCTGCATTAGGCAATAGTGTTCATTAAATTATCACTTTTTAGGATAATTAGGTAAAATACATCAATTAACTTTATAGTACACGTATACACACAATTTAATTCAGCCAATTTATAAGCATGGGCACAAGAGCGTGGTGTATGTCAGTGGATTTATAGATATAATATACATAATGTAGTCGTGTCTATATGTCGACGCATGTGTAATCAGAGTATATGTATGTGTGTATGTGTTTTTGTGACCGGCAAGATGAGTAGGCAAGGGATAATGCATGCCCTACAAATCTTAATTTTCTCACTTTGTAAAGCAAAAAGAAACAGCGAAAATCAATTTTACTTGCAAGCCACTTACTCACTATTGCGTTCGTGATTATGCTCATTGAGTAATCCATTAAACTTTTAAAATGACGTTAACAATATTTTAAAATAAAAAGAAATTGTATCTGCGTTAGTGACTATTTTAAAACCATTTTTTTGTGTGACAGTGACTGAGAAAATTAGTTCCTACCCAAAACACAAAAGTGTATTCATATGAGACATTTGCAACCAAATCAATTCACCATTCTCAGATCTATATATGTTTTCTTAAAACTATGAAAGGAGTCTAGTTAGAAAAATACTTGTTTTTATACATGTTATGATATCAGTTTGAGATTATGTTTAAATCTTCTAAATTTACTCGTTTTATTATTTTATTATAGGATTATAATATCTAATAAAAGGGGCCAAAACTTATTTTTTCTTTTACATTGCAGGATTCATCATGACAGGAGCTTTTGCTCATGGAAAAAAGAAATAGTTGCACTCTTACACATTAATATCTACATGTCATAAATCATTATTTGAAGTTATGGTATAGTAAACATTTTGCTTTTGTTGTTGGTGGTTTTATTTGACCTTCGTCTCCTATTAAGCCTTTCAAGATTATACTTTTTAGAAGATATATATATGTGGCATTATAATTTTCTTCAATATATAGTTTGGTAGAGTTTTAGTTTTCCTTTTTCTTCTTCCAGCTACACATATTTATCACGAAACAAAAGAAGAGGTGTAGAGACAAAGGAGTTTGATATTATTCTCGAGGAAAATAAATACATGTTAGATGCATGCACCTGTAAGGGACAAAGGCAGATTGTTCTTTAGAGAAAAATATGCAATATAAGTGCGAACATTAAGGCAAAGAGAGAGAGATAGGTTGATTTTGACTCATCTATTGATGATATCAATGTTCAAAAAATTGTTAGGCGATAACTAGGCGATCGATAGGAGTTTATCGCATAAAACGATTAGTCGGGGCTTAGGCGGGGTCTAGGCGTTAAAAATTATTATATTATATTAGATTTATATTTAAATTTTATATATCATTTGTCACATATTTTCATCTATTTAAAAAATTAACAATGTATTCACTTATTAAGTTACTCCAAATCTAAATTTCAAATCAACGTAAAGAAAAATCCATTATACCAATGTTTAAATTTTTTTTTTACTATAGTTTTTGATTAACTAAACTGAAGTCATATTTAAAAAACCAATAAATCAATAAAAAAAATTTAAACCGATTTCTAAAACGGAAATTGAGAGATTTGGCCGATTTTTGCCGAGCCAGACCGCCTAAACCGGATTTCCGATTTTTTTCACCGATTTTAATAAAATCGTTTCGATTATGTATATCTGACCGCCTAACCGGACGCCTAACCGGACGCCTAGCCGGACGCTTAGGCGGCGTCTAAACCTATTTTTTGAACACTGGATGATATATTTATGTGTTTGTATATCTATGATGCTTTGGAACAATTATCAAGTTACGGCGCCAATTCGGTTTCATTAATTTTATATATATGAGTCTTCACAACCAAAAGTTGTTGAACCACTTTCACGATATAAACTCTTTCTGCACTTGAATTTGAAATCCGAAAACAAGAAGTAAATATAAGACTTCTTATTCATCATTTTATAAAGCTAAATCCCCTTTATTTTTCTTCAAAAATTACAGCGATGATAGATTTGCTCTTACCGTAAAAAGTATATGATTTTTTGTTTGTAAAACATTTAAAGTGAGCTTTAAAGAATTCTAACACAATGCATACCATGAGAGTGGATGCACGCACAGTAAAAAAGTGGATATATGTACCTGTATTTACCACATTCGAGAAAATCAAGATTTGGAGATCTTTGAATAGTACTCATTTTTGGACATTACATGCAACTATATGGTTAAGGTTTCTCCAGATAATATAGTGCGCATGATACAAACATTACCAAACTTATTGGTTAAATTAATAGATGCGATACTCAAAATCTTTTGATTAAAGATGATACAATCCATAATCTAATAGTATTTAAGGATCATTTCTCTATCCCTAGGTTTTAAGAACAAAATAAACTCGACTACTATTTAAGCTTTGAAATCCAAAGGAACACCCAATTTTCTAATAATCATTCCAAAATTTTGTTTTTAGTACAAGATATCGACTTAATACTCGTGTAAAATGCATCCGACCAAATATTTGGAACTCCATCATATCCACAATGCATGAATCACAAGTTTAAGATCATAAAACAAAGTACGCGTCACACACATCCAACACCCAATCGAATACCCTTAAACAATAATAATAAAAAAAGAATTTATCTATTTTAAGATACCTTTGCCTATAACACACAACAAAGAGACATTTATCTAAAAAATAAAAAAAATAAAAAAAGAAAAGAGAGAGAGAGAGAGAGAGAGCAGGGGAAGGAATGTCAGCATCACGTGGCTCTCTCTCTTCCCAACACAAATCTCTTCTTCCTTCTTCTTCTTCTTCTTCTTCCCTAAAATCTTGAACTCAGAAACATCTACTCATGGCTTCCTTCTCCATCACCACTCTCACCGACCTCCCTGACGTCATCTTATCCAACATTTGCGCTCTCGTCTCCGACTCACGAGCTCGCAACTCCCTCTCCCTCGTCTCCCGCAAATTCCTTGCCCTCGAGAGATCCACTCGCTCTCACCTCACTCTCCGTGGCAACGCTCGCGATCTCCACCTCCTTCCTGGCTGTTTCCGATCAGTTTCTCACCTCGATCTCTCTTTCCTCTCCCCCTGGGGTCACTCCCTCCTCGCCTCTCTCCCCATTGATCACCAGAACCTTCTCGCTCTCCGTCTTCAACTCTGTTTCCCTTCTGTTGACTGTCTCACCGTCTACTCTCGTTCCCCGACTTCTCTCGAGCTCTTACTCCCTCAATGGCCCACCATCCGCCACATCAAGCTCGTTCGGTGGCACCAGCGAGCTTCTCAGATCCCTTCAGGCGGCGATTTCGTCCCTATCTTCGAGCACTGCGCTCTCCTCGACTCTCTCGATCTCTCCGCCTTCTACCACTGGAGCGAAGACCTGCCTCCGGTTCTCCTCCGCTACGCTGACGTCGCGGCGAGGCTCACTCGCTTGGATCTATTGACGGCGTCTTTCACTGAGGGATACAAAGCCAGCGAAATCGTCGATATCACCAAAGCTTGCCCTAATCTCAGGGATTTCCGTGTAGCTGCCACCTTTGATCCCAGATACTTAGAATTCGTTGGAGACGAGACTCTCGCCGCCGTATCCACAAATTGCCCTAAATTAACGCTCCTCCACATGGTGGACACGGCCTCGCTGGCGAGCCCTAGGGCAATTCGAGGTAACGAATCCGGAGATTCAGCGGTCACGACGGGGACGCTAATCGAGGTTTTCTCTGCTCTACCGCATCTAGAGGAGCTTGTGCTGGACGCAGGGACGAACGTGAAGCTCAGTGGTGTGGCTTTAGAGGCATTGAACACTAAATGCAAGAAGCTAAGAGCACTGAAGCTAGGACAGTTCCAAGGGGTTTGCTCCGCCACAGATTGGCGGCTCGAGGGCGTGGCTTTATGCGGAGGATTACAGTCGTTGTCGATAAAAAACTCCGGCGATTTGACTGACATGGGTCTGGTGGCTATAGGGAGAGGATGTTGTAAGCTGACTAAGTTTGAGATTCAAGGGTGTGAGAATGTAACAGTGAAGGGACTAAGAACAATGGTTACTCTTCTTAGAAAGACTCTGACTGATGTTAGAATCTCCTGCTGCAAGAATTTAAATGCAGCGGCTTCTTTGAAGGCGATTGAGCCGATATGTGACCGGATCAAGAAACTGCATATCGATTGCGTGTGGTCTGGTTCGGAGGAGGAAGGCGAAGAAAGGGTGGAAACAAGCGAGACTAACCACGAGGATGATGATGACGATTACGAGAGGAGCCAGAAGAGGTGCAAGTATTCATCGGAGGAAGAACACGGCTCATCGTTTCCAAGCAGTGATGGGAATGGGTTCTGTTCTGAAGACAGAGTATGGGAGAAACTTGAGTATCTGTCTTTATGGCTCAGTGTTGGAGAGTTTCTGACACCGTTGCCTATGACGGGTTTAGATGATTGTCCGAATTTGGAAGAGATTAGGATCAAGATAGAAGGAGACTGCAGAGGTAGACGCAAACCAGCTGAGCCAGAGCTAGGGTTAAGCTGTCTCGCTCTCTATCCAAAGCTCTCGAAGATGCAATTAGATTGCGGCGACACAATCGGTTTCGCGTTGACCGCACCTCCGATGCAGATGGATCTGAGCTTGTGGGAGAGATTCTTCTTGACTGGAATTGGAAACTTGAGCTTGAGCGAGCTCGATTATTGGCCACCTCAAGACAGAGATGTTAACCAGAGGAGTCTTTCGCTTCCTGGTGCAGGTCTGTTACAAGAGTGCTTAACTCTGAGGAAGCTTTTCATCCATGGAACAGCTCATGAGCATTTCATGAATTTTTTGTTGAGAATCCCAAACTTAAGAGACGTACAGCTTAGAGAAGACTATTATCCAGCGCCTGAGAACGATATGAGCACCGAGATGAGAGTTGGTTCGTGTAGCCGATTTGAGGACCAATTGAACAGCCGCGACATCATTGACTGAAACTAAACAGTGAGTCACTCCACCACACTATTATTATATATTGTATTAACGTCAAAAACTAGTCTTTTGTTTTACTTTGAATGTTATATATGTTTTGTAAAAGGAAAGAGCAAAGATAATATATGATTTCAGAATTGAAAAAGCGAATCATTTTATTATACTCAATTAAGATGCCGGAGAGGAGAGTACTTATTTAACACAGAAGCAAAAGTTACACATAATGCCTCAAAAGACATTTTCTTTAGAGAAAGATTTCAAAGATTCAGGAAAGCGAATCCTCGCAGGTCGCTAGGTAGGTCAGTATGTCTACGCAGTTCGGTCTTTGCTCTGGTTCTTCCAACCAACAATCTACAACAAGACAAAGATTCCTTAAGTATCTGTTTACTGCAAGAAAAAGTAAGGGTTCTAAGAGAAACAACAGTTAGTTTTTGAGGTGTCACACAAACCTGCAATAAGCTTGTCTAATGGTCCTTCAGGTATTTCGAGCCGAGCTCTCTCGTTTGCAACAGCATTAACGACCTGAAAACAAAATTTTTAGAACCGGATATAGATTCAATGGTTTTTGTTTTAGTTACCAAGTGTTGTTCTTGTTTAACGAACATACTTTTTGTAGTGGGACTCCTTCCCAGGGCTTGGATAGAGTGCAGAGCTCCCACATTATAACACCAAAGCTAAAGATATCACATTTTTCAGAGAAGGGTTCACTGCGGATAACTTCAGGAGCAACCCACTGGGGTGTTCCAGCAGGTACAGTGTCATTCACCGTCCCGCTTTCCATCATTCTCGAGAGCCCAAAGTCACATATCTTGACTGTCCAATCATTGCTCAGCAGGCAGTTTGCAGACTTTAGATCGCGGTGGACTATTCCCTTCTGGTGTATGCACATCAAACCCCTTGGAACACACATAGAGATTCAGGTGATTACAAAATCTCCTGATTCTGTTTCTCTTTTTTTCCTAATATTAGAACTTAGTGATCCAATGATGAGAAGTATTCAGTGTAGAAATGAAATACCTGCAAATGTCACGCAGCATATTTATTATCTCCCGCCAGCTTAAGTTCTTCATTTCGTCACTTGAATGGAGCAAATGATGCAAGGATCCCTTTTCCACATATTCAGTGATCAGTGATAACTGAGGAGGCTTTGTGCATGCTCCATGAAACATAATAACTGCAACAAGTCGAGATATGCATCTGTTACTTAAAAAGAGCCTTTATCTTACAAATTGATGCCTAAGGATCGTTGGACAAGTAACCGAAGGTAAAAAAGGAAATAGATGATGATTACCATTGCGATGTCGAATTTGGCTGCACAGGAAAGAAGACAAGAAGAGAGGTCAGAAGATAAGTTGAGACGTAAATCATTGCAAACTAAATAGTCACATGAAAGATTGAAGGATATAATACCTAAGAATGTATATCTCATTGCAAAAATCTTTTATGTTCTCAACTGTTACTTCTTGATCAGTAAACATCTTGATCGCAACTTCTGTTCCATTCCAGGTGCCACGGAAGACTTTTGCAGAAAATCCTGGTTGGTAAATACCAACAAAGAGAATGAGTTAGCTGGATTTCAAAGTGCTAACAGATCCATATCCAAGTTGTCTTGGTGGATATCTCTCTTTTGGCTTAGTACAATGGATAGATGGAATTTGAGAATCACTCCACATGACTTTTATGAGAAAACATTTCTTACCTTTTCCAACAAGAGTTCTAACTTTCACCTTTGAGAAATCTATGTTCCATTCTTGATTTGGTAAAAAAGGCTTATTCTGGAACATTGGAGATTCTAACACTTCCTTCCAGATGTTGTAATCAGGAAAGTTGTTACATAGGTTTTCTTGGAGACCATGTCTCTCAGTTCTGTCATCTGGAGAGCAAGAAGGTATCTCATCGTCACCTCGCTCTTTGGAGAAGCGACTCTGTTTCAAGGGTTCACTTGTAGCTCCCACTGACCTAAAACAGATCGTCAAGTTTACTTTTGAATTACACTAGTATTGCTACAAATTTATTAAAGCCACATATCTGTTGAAATCATATATATATGACTGACAAAACAGTTACAGATGAACAATCAATACTGTAAACTGATAGTTCAAATCAAATCTGTTGATTTTTTTTTTAAAATTTATCTTTGATGCGCAATAGGCGAAAAAGAACCTTGATACAGCATTGCTGAGTTGTTGGACCGATTGCTTGTCACCATTTAGCTTGAACCTCTCACGAGCTCTAACGTAAGGATACTCAGGACTGAAGAAAGGACATTATAAATGGATCAATTCCACACGATAGCTTCAAGATATCTCATGCAAATAGTTGACATAGAACAAGAATAACCTGGAATTAGCAGTACGCTGTTTCCTCATGATATTAAGGCTGCGCGGCAAAAGTTCAGTAATAATGTTTGGCTGGCTTTGTGACAAACTGATGAAAGAACCAAAAAACAAAAGAAACCTTGCAGATCAAAATTTAACCCTTTTTTGAGCTATGTATAATTGAGAAGTTCTTGGCGAAACTTGTACATATCACTTACCTTTCATGGTCTATTCGGTCCATATAACCGTACGTGGGGCTGTTTGGCTCCAATGGTGAATGGCAAGAGTGCTTCCCAGCAACTGAAATAGGATCCATATAATTTGCTTGGCTTGACATTGGAATAAGTGCACCATAAAGTCCCTTTAGGTCGACCATCATTTCCACAGTATTGATCATAACCACAACAGACATATGGTTATATGAGTCGACACGAGCAGAAGATTTATGATCAGGGCAACCCTGGATCAAGAAGATTAATAAAAAAAAGTGCCAAGTTCTCAGAACCAATCAATGACATGTCCAAAACGGAATGATGCAGTGATCACACTTCTATATATGAAGTACTTACCATTACAAGCTTACTTTCAAGAGAAGCAGCATCAGCTAGAACTTTAAACAAGATGGCTCGAACACGGCAAGAACTATGTCTGATTTTTCCTAGCAGTGGAAAACCATGACTTTCAAATGATTGTGTAGTTTCTGACCGACTCTTTGTCCCTATATGAACATGATCGGCCACCTGCAAGAAGAAGAAAAATCTTTTAATTCAGATTTCTCGATGACCTATAAGTACTGCACTTAGCTAAAATGTTGTGATGTTACCAGTTCACCAATTTTCCTAAAAGCTTTAACCGGATTTGAGCTCACTCCTTCAACACGTTTGACGAGCCACTGCTTTAGCCTATTAAGCTTTATATCTTTCTCCAAATCTACAAGAATCACATCAGCCTTTATACGTTCGTCACCCAGAGCACAAAGTTCATCCAATGTAGGAATGCTTTTAAAAAGCTTCATTCTATCGTCCTGTTGAAAATCCAACAACGTAATCAAATTTTTTTTTAATGATTCTTGACGAACAAGTTACTAGACAAGAACAATATCAACCAAAAGATAGCTTACCGGGATCACAGAGTAAAAACCATTTGGGATCGGTTCAGAAAACGACCCACTACTCCAAAGAATGTTTGATGCTCTGTAACCTGAAAGCCCATCTTGAACAAGATTTCTTGGTAATTCTTCAGTACTAGAAACAGAGACGAAACTGGGATTCTCCAAAACTTCTGAAAGACTCAAAGTTGGTATTGGAGGTTCCGGTAGTGACGGCATATCATCATTTGGTATCTCTTCCATTTCCTCCTGTTGTGATGGCACATCATCATTTCCTGTCCCTTCCATTTCCATCTCCGCGACGTCTAAAATCACATGAACGTCTCTTTATAACCCATAGGGCTCCCTCAAAAATAGCTAAGTACCAAAAATATTGAGAATCAAACTTTCTTGTACCTGTAGCTTTGTCCTGGAGGTCAGATAACCTGCACAGGCAAAAACAGAATAATGGTTAAGTAAGACAAAAAAGAGGCGTTTTCAATGCTTCTAGTTTGATATCTACACATTCCAGTTACAAATTAGTTGCATTTCTCTTTCTTTATCAAGTCTGTAACGAGTACAAAAACATTTTGCATGTTCAAGAATTCTCAAGACTGGCTTCAAACTATTCGCACTGACGGATTTTCTATACGAAGTAAACATGAACGAGATCAAGAATCCGTCAGCATTTCCAAAAGAAGTATACTCTTACGTTATTTCGGATTCTTGAACAGCTCCTGGGCCACATTTGCAACAGTTAGATCCCATTGATGATAAAGTTCCAAAAACCTGCACAGATTTTCAACTCATATTAGCAATTTGATACGAGTGATCCTAACGCAAAATCACATCAAACTTTAAACGAGTAGAAAGACCGATCCAAACTTGTTAAAGAGAAGAAGAAGAATATATGAGAAACTCACAGCAAGTAGGTCAACGAGTTTGACGAAACAGCTCGATCACACTGCGAGAAAAGAGAGAAAGAGGGAAAAAGAATTGAAAAATTGCTTGATCAAGCAAAAATTAAATATACTTACACATACATACATTTTTGGATTACTTGATTAGTTTTTATTTATGTCACTCTGTTTTTGTAAACACAAGTAACTTAATTTTCATTCCTCTTTTTCATATTTATGTAAATATTTAATTTCTTAGAAAGAAATATCAAAACAATAGAAGATTTTGAAATTAATTAACCACTTTTAACTACAAAAGAAAATAAACATTTTCAAATACTTGCAATCATTTTAATTGTTAGAATAGTGAGCGTGTCAAAATAATAATCGGGCCTAAGATGACCCATTATCAAAATAATAATACTAATGATAAAACTATTTTGTTATATTTTTTTCTTAAAGTACTTGTTTTTTTTCTTAAAACTACATAATTGTTTTATAAATTTTATAAAATTAGAAAAAATCACTAATTGTTTGAATGTATCATTTATTAATTTTTAATAAAAGGTAAACTGAGGGCTTTGAGATAAAATGATGTTCTATATTTCTCTTTAAAATTAACATCATTTTATTACATAAAAAATATATTATACAACTATGTCAGATTTTTGATAAAGAGAAAAAAAATTATATATATATACAATTTTGAAACTAAGTAAACAAAGAATATTAAATTTAAAAATATTAGTGCATAGTTTTAATACCGCCATAATTATAAATTTGTTAGGATATTTGTAAAATATATAAACGGTTATATTCATAGATATTTTATATTTAGATTTTCAAAAAATTAACTATGACGTAAGTCTTGTACATAGAGCTGAGAAATTAATATAGGAAAAGTTCAACTGAATTTAAACATCATTGGAATGAACAAAATTACAACAATTACCTTAAGGATTTGGTGTACCTCTATGTTGCAAATTTACTTGTTGCACAGATGCTGTCAAACCTGATACATATTTAAATTGAAACAAATCCAAAGAAATGGTAGATGTTGATTTATATTTGTAAAGGAACAAGAGTGTGAACAAGAAACTGAAGAAAAATGATGATTTATATTTTTTAAACATATGAAAACTCAAAATGAATTTGATGTACGAAACTTACCAACAATTTCATTATTTTGAAAATTGTAATAAGAATGATCACTCCAAAACCATCGTATTTCAATATCAATGTAGATTGTTATATCTATACGTTAATAAATATAGATGATCAATTTTTATGACAGCGCCATTTTATTTAGATTGTTGTAATATGAATTATCTCTGAACTAAAAAGGTCTTTTTATATTATACTTGATCATAAGTTTTTTAGTACTATGTATATAAAAATTTCTTTGGAGACACCTTTTACATATAAATTTAATATAATTAAATACATATCTTTTTTTAGTTTAAATAAATAATTAAGATGAATCTCAATTTTAATAAATGAATAATAAATGATAATGACTAAAAAAGGCATGTGGTAATTGTGTTATTGGTAAAATATTATCTTTCTATCCAGTTAAAAATTATGTTTTCAATACTACATCCAAATAAATCATATATGTTAATAATTTGCATTTACAAATATTAATGTTAAAATAAAAAAATTTTATCAGATAAAATGGAAATATTGTCTAACTACATCAGAATCATGATAAATAAAAAGATAATTTGTTTTACATTTAATATTTGAAACTGATTACAGAAATAATGTTAAAGATACATGTGTATTATTACATAATCTTAGCAGCATCATTATCAGAAATTCGTAAGGATATTTGTAAGATCCATAAACTGTTATATTCGTCGAAAATTTATACACAAATTTTGAAAGATTAATTATGATGGGAGTCTCATATATAAAACTGAGAAAATAATGTACGGAAAAAATATTGTTTCTAGTTAAATAATGTTATTCTAACGAGCCAGTAAAACCAAAACATGTAAGAGGTTCCAAAATCTTGAATCTAACAATGTCAATAACTGTTTTAGCGCCACTGCTCTTCCCCTTCATGGAGACTTTAAAGATGTAGTTAACAATGGGAACCAACTTCCCGTTCTTGTTGTTATCTGTTATCTTTGTAAACCTTAATCCTAAAGTCGAGAAACAGAGCC
Organism: Schrenkiella parvula; assembly: GCA_000218505.1. Taxonomy (NCBI): domain Eukaryota; kingdom Viridiplantae; phylum Streptophyta; class Magnoliopsida; order Brassicales; family Brassicaceae; genus Schrenkiella; species Schrenkiella parvula. Next base: position 7,848,527 of record CM001190.1, on the reverse strand, counting down.
GCATATAGAGTGAGGCCTTGTTTGTTTACCATTCAAGTTAACGAGCCCATGTGTTTGAATGAGATTCCACATAGTTTCCATGTAGGCTATGGCTCGGCCACCATAGTTCTCAGGCTCAAAAGGTGCAGGTTCCGAGGGAAGAGCAAAGACAAGGCTAAACAGTTTCAAGTCAGAGGGATTAGTTACTGCTGAAACTCGTCCGTTCTCATACACCATCGAATCAGTTTCGTTTCCGATATGCTTTCTAATAAAATTTCCTGCACGAGCTACCTTGACTTGATCACTTGAAACTGCAACCTCTTTCACTTCTTCATCAAGAGTAAACCCATTCCTTGCAGCGAAGAACTCGCAAAGGATCCTCCAGAAAGGCAAAGGAGTGATCATTCTTCCGGATTTGAGGTCATCAATGCCTCTTCCTGTAACATCTTGCACTATGACAGTGTCAATGTCGTAAAATAAGCTATTTATAGTCAACTATCTCGTATAACTTGCTACACAAGTATTACGAAACCTTTTTTTCCATATCCTTTGCCCTTTTTGAAAGTGGTTTGCTTACTTCCAAACGCCCTGGGCCTTAAACTATATCCAACAACAGATCTAGGCCCATTAACTATATATTATGGGCCTTAAATCGTAAAACCCATCAGAGAGTTTAAGGAACCCATGGACTATTTATTGAACAAAAGAGTGAGGCCCATTAACTATTTTATGGGCTTTAATAAACCTAAGACTGATTAGAAAGTTTTCGTCCGTCTTCTTCGCATCTCTCCTAAAACCCTGAATCTTCACAAAGCCCTAAGGTTTTGATCTCTTCGACGTATCGATGATGACCACCGCAGCTCAGCCGTTGCCACCACCACCGGAGGCATTAGCTACACAACAGCAGACGTCGAGAGTGAGTCTAAATACTGTGGAAGATGCAGTCAAGGCCTTGCTCAATTGGAGAAACGAGAAATCAAAGACGAAGAAGCCGCAGCTTCTAGAGCAAGACGAGTTCGTTTACCTAATCTTAACCCTAAAGAAGATTCCACAGACGAGCCGTACGAAAGCTTATCGTATCGGTCTTCCGTATTCGCTTATCAACACTACCGAAGATTCGCCGGAGCTCTGTCTCATCATCGACGACAGACCCAAAAGTGGTCTCACCAAGGTCGATGCGATGAAGAAGATCAAATCGGAGAACATACCCATCACTAAGGTTCTTAAGCTCTCGAAGCTCAAGACGGATTATCGACCATTTGAATCAAAACGTAAGCTTTGCGATTCTTATGACAGGTTTTTCTCCGATCGGAGAGTAATTCCTCTGTTGCCGAGGTTGATTGGGAAGAAATTCTTCGCGAGCAAGAAGATTCCAGTGGCGATCGATTTGAAGCATAGAAACTGGAAGGAGCAGATCGAGAGAGCTTGTGGAGCTGCTATGTTCTTCATGAGGACAGCAGCGTCGTCACAGTTGGGAAATTGTAGATGGAAAGCGACGAAATCGCAGAGAATGTGATGGCGACTTTCAGCGGAGTAGTTGATGTTTTGCCTGGTAAGTGGAAATACGTCAGATCGTTGCATTTGAAGTTATCTGAGAGTTTAGCTTTGCCTATATATCAGGCAGTGCCTGATTTGAAGCTCAAAATCGATCCTTTTGGTGTTAAAGAAGTTAATAAGAGTGGTGGAGAATTAGTTAAAACTGAAGGTGGTGATGATAGTAAGAGTGTTGTCTCGGTGAAGACGAAGAAGAAGAAGGGAGGATTCATGAGGTTAGATATATGGATAGTAATGTGTCTGAGACGCTTGGTGAAATCAGAGTGAATGTTGAAGATGAGGCTGCTGGTAATCTCAATGGTTCTGGAGATCAGAAGAAGATGAGTAGTAGTAAGTCTGCGGACAGTGAGAAGCTACTGAAGAAATCGAACATTGTGAAGAGTAAGAATGGGTTAAAGTCGAAAAAACTAAAGAACGCCATTGATGAATCTGGTGGTGGACTGAAAGCGAAGACTAAGAGGAGGAAGAGTATTCTTAGATAAGTGATCCAAGGAAAGAAGATGCTCAATAAGTGTCTGTGTAACTAAGATTATCTTCTTTCTGCTTGAGTGATTTTGTCTGATCATCATCGTTCTGATACACTTAAGGCCTTTGCCGTTCACTTTTTCATCAAACCAGTGATGATTACTCATGTTGTTGGTTTGGTGGTTTTGAGGAGGAAACATACGTTTATTACATGTGTTTTTTGTTTGCATTCTACAATTTGAGTTATATCGACTGACTATTCTGATTTTCCTTAATAATACAAACTCAAGAATTTACCCGAAAGAGAAGTACTTACAGGATCTGAATCAAAGCCTGACCCAGATCCTGGCTAAGTACTCATCCTAAGAAATGGCGTAAGGAAAAGTCTCTACCCTCGAATCCGGTTTAAGTTTAACCTTTATGTCTCTACTATGTCAGATGCCATTACTACGGTCTCCTGATGATGTCGAGAACAAAGACAGCGAGAGCATGGTGTTGATACCTTCTGTTTGTTTTTGCCTGCAATTTCCAGACTCAGGTAACTGATTTCCACCTCCAGACATTGGTTTTGATCGTTTGACTGATGATACTTCTCTCGCCTGTTCTCCTCGGACTCTTTTCTCATTGGTCGTCCTCCTAATCTGCATAAGATATCACCAAGATTACAATCTCCTCCATTGATTCTTCCAAACTGTTCATCAATATCTTTTAAACCGAAGAGAGGGTTAGCTACCTCAAGCAGAGGCAGAGTCTTGCTCTCGATGCTGTCTCGGTCAAGTACACCACGGACACCACACTTTTCATTTCCAGTTAACCCATTACACCAGCTCGAAGGTCGCATTACAAAGTTACCTCCAACAACATTTGCAAAGACCCCGCCTTGATTGTGTACCCTGCAGAAAGGAATGCATGCATCTTAGCTTCCTGATCTCAAAAGGTCTACAGATCTGAAACTTCATAGGAAATCGAATTTGTGTGACCTCGAAGGAACTGTTTTAGAGTTATAGACATGTCTTATATCGCCATAAGGGATATTAATCATGTCTAACAAATAGCTTCTTTGTCCACCCATCATAGCTCCAACCTCTGCTCAAAAATCATTTGAAAAAGCCATCTTCATGATATCATCAATATATATTGGGAGTCGATTCCAATGAACTGAAAATTGACTGCGGATCAAAACGAACATACCATGGAAAGACGATGTCTCGAGCTTCTTACTCCGATACATCTAGAAATCAAGAACAGCAAAACATTGAATAAAGAAGCGACAACAAAACTGAGATCATCCTTGGGAAGACAATACTAACCTGCAAGTGACTCTTGACATGTGCAATACTCAATCCTTTCAGATTCATCATCTGAAGAACCAATTTCGGTGTCGCCCCTGTAAAATCATTACACAAGTAGAATCATTACAAGTCACTGCAGAGAGAGAGAGAGAGAGTTGAAGAAAGAAAGAATCGTACTGTGTGGACCGCCTAGTCGTTGGACTGCTCGGACAAAGGAAAGATGAAGATCAGGCGTCCAACGAAGACGAGGCATGTTGGATCGAACATACTGTCTCACGTTATTACTACTCATGACTTGTTGGTCTTCGTCTTCAACTGATGACTCTTCTTCATTGTTCTTCTCCACCGCCTCTTCTCTGTTTAGGTCAAGCCACGTGGAGCATTTCTCCGGCGAAGATGTCCCGTCCATGTCTCTCCGGCGAAAATTATCTCTCGCTTGCTTTCTCGATCGGTAACTAATTATAGTCAATGACTCAAAAGAATAAAACCATGAGAAAGGTTAAATATATCTCAAGGTGTGTTGTATATTCTCTCTCTATGAAAATTCAACGTTAGAACTTAGCTTTAATAATACATATGTATATACTATATTCAATATAATTATATAGTCCTCTTGTTTGCCATAAACTATGAAGTATATAGACATTTATATTCTTATCTATGTCATGCATGTTTACGTGTGTGTGTATGTGTTTATTGTGGAAAAGTGTGTTGGAATCTTCCGTTTGGTGAAATCACATTAGTTATTAGGTTTTGCTTCATTTTTGTTAACATACCAGAAAATATCTGTTTGTTCTTTTAATGACAAAGACATATCAACCTATCACTTTTTTTCTTTACCGAACCAAAAAAAAATCTTTTAAAGTAGACTATATTTATATGCCTATATGGTGAATGTTCAATACGAATTATCAAAACTATGTAAATTTTTGTTTTTTAGCTTACGAAATATGCATTTAATTTGATACATAATAGAGATGATATTTGCTAGGCTGTTTAAATTGGTTAACTATTCTTGATTAAAAGAATCAAACGCTATATGTATAAACAATTAGCAGTCGAATATTTTGTGTCACTAGAATTGTACTTTTGTGAATGATTAAACATTTATATCCGACCAAACCACTCTTGTCTATTTGATAATCTCCAATTAAGTTGACCTTTGCCGGAGACTACGCTTTACTATTTTGTCATATTATACAATTTTTTCAAAACCACTTAAAAAAAACTGGTACAAATATACATAATCTAAGATATGTATTCTCTTATATCGAGAAAACCAAATCGGATATGACAACCATCGATCTAAGCCGATTATTGGAATTATTCATCTGTATTTCGAACAATTCTTCTTTTTTCTTTTTCCTTTTTTTGCTTTTCACATTAAAATAGATGTGAAAAAATAACCTAATATCACTCTATAACATCTAAGTGTAAGGTCGTGATCTCAATTCTCAATTTGTCATATTATATATGTCAGTACATGATGGTTTTCAATCCCAACGTTAACAATCAAAACTTATAAGTAAAGAGAAGGGAGGTTTGTCAAATAGTTAAAGGATGTAATTCCCAAAGATTCTGGGTTCACGTTTGTACAAAATTCATAAGTTGTCTTTATCCTTTTGGTTTTATTTATTGGTGACCCCTTTCAATGGGCATTGGGTCACACACCTGTTTATATTTGATTTTCTCGCTGAGATTAGGGCTTGCTCTACTTGTGGTTAACTATTTTTATGTAAAACACCACTATCTTTAGTAGTATCATTTGTGAAAAACTTGCACTAGAATTTATAAAAGTGGATAAAGTTATCAAATTAAAAACAACTATAAACCTTTCTATTAAATTTTTACATTTAACCGTTTGAACTAGTAGAAGAACACCGTCGCAAAGTAATTCAAGAAAACAAATTGGTAGGTACAAAGATTAACTAAAATTTATGTGTAATTACTAATCCTAAACCCTAGACCAATTTAATTATAAACTGTCCCGATGCAAGATTCCGACACTCTATGCACACACATATCTATAGAAACATTTTGGAACATATATATAAAACGCGATAGGATCAAATTTCAACGCGATAGTAGCAAATTTCAACGCCCTCGATCTTCAAATTTAGGGTTTTGGAGAGAGAGAGAGAAGAGAGGACAAATATTCGATGTAATTAATTAAGAGTGAAAGAGAGCATTGATGTGAGAGAAGGATTCTTAAGAGACTCATGTGGGCACTAAGAAAGATGATTAAACTATGTTTTGTCCTAACCTATTTACGTACCGACAATCCATTCACAATTCCTCCATTTCCCATGCTCTTTTTATGAAATATATTTCAAATTACCTTTATAATTCTTGGATTTCTTTAATCAACAAAAATTTATTTGGGTAAGAGGATCTTTTGTCGATGGTTTAATTTCCACACAAAAAAAATTCATTTCTTTCCATTTCAAAGAGGAAAAAAAACAAATTCATGCTCGTTTCAGCATCTATCATAGCTTTGACAAAAAATATAACAATTATTTCCGAAATTAATCATAAATCCAACTGTTGGCCTTTATTTCCGAACACCAACTATACTTACAGAGAGATTTGATTTTGCGAATACAAAATTGTTTAAAACTTTAATAGATAGGTTCCATCGTTTAGAATCAATAAGAAGATTAGAAAACCTTGTTTCAACTAAAAATATAAATAAATATTAGAAATTTAGAAACACAAACCGTTTAACAATTGTTACAAGTTAATAAAAGCTTCATCATGTTTGTTGATTAAATCTACTTTCGAAAGTGAAATATTGTTTTGAACAGTTTCCACATAGAATTTGTACGTTTATACATCCGCAAAGAGCTAGATACCATATAATATTATATGGTACGATAGATCTCTAGAAAGTTGAAAAAATAAAAAAGGACTTTGTTCCAGTTTATATATTTTATATTTATTATATACATGCAAGGAGCTAAAACAATTCTGCATGTTGCCCTAAAGAATCGCCGCAAAATAAGGCACCGTCTTCGAATTCTTCCTCATCACATGCCTACGTATATTTAGCTTCAATTTTCTTTTCTCAAATTTGTAAATTTTGTTGTAATAATACTCATAAGAAAGAAAACAATATACAATTTAGAATTTGCATGTTTTATAATAATACTCATAAGAAAGAAAACAAAACTCCCAAAATAAGAATTTATATTATTATTTTAATTAGATATACGTTGAGTAACATATTCACAATGTAGCATATATTATGCTAAATAATTGTTTATCTTATAAATTATTTTTTCTACTAACATCAATCAATTAACGTTATAGACAAAACAATCCTCCACTAACTATTAGTATTAGCTAGTGTGACAACAATTTCCACGATCTATGATAGATGGACTTCGATACTTCAATCAAGGACTCATTTATTTCAACCATGATTCCCCCAAAATGCTTTTTTTTGTTGTTGTTGGTTCTGGTCGTTGAGTGTAGCCTAAGATTGGACACTTCAATCACGGACTCATTTATCACTGTTGGTTGTTGATCATCATAATCGATACTTCTCATATTCTACATGAGAGGTCGCTAGGGCAAGAAGTGGATTAACTTATCAATGACAGAAAAAAATAAAGGAACATGGTGTTACGGGGTGTATTTCGCATCATGGTCATAGATGAATGATAGTAATTCATATTGCAATTCAAATGAGAGAAAAAGATTGAAAATTCTATGAGAATACAATAAAGTGATGAATGATTGGTATTCATATTGCAATACATTTGAAGATAGAAGATTTTTTTACATAAAGCTAAAAAAGAAATTAATTTTTTTGGTACAGGTAAGAAATGCCACTAGAAATCTTTTGCAATATAATGAAACCGGAGACACCGTATCGCAAATAAGTATGTACAGTCCCGTTCGCAATGTTAAAAAAAAAAGAACACCAAATTTTTATATTATTTTCCGAAAGGAATAGTGTGATATAAATAAAAAATAAAAATACGAACCTGCTTCAAATAATGCGGAGTGAAAAGAGAGATCACACACGTAAAAAATCATGTTCTAATAACAGGACCCTTGTACGGAACTCGTCGTATCACAAAGTCATCAGGTGGTTGAAACTCCTCAAGCCAAGTCACGTCTTCGACCACTTTCCCATCCACTTCCACTTCACCTGCTCCGTTTCACAATGTCAAATAAGCACACGAAAATATCAAGTTTTCTTTTTCACAGTGAGTGGTAGCTACATAATATTTTAGCATGAATTGTGTTCTATTTAGTAACATTTTCTAACAGAGATTCGTGTTTTGAGAGCTTAGAGTATTATTACCGGGTACGTCTTCCCTTCTGGATTTCCGGAAGTAAGTACAATGGCGATCATGGTCTGAAGAGTAAGGTGGAGATAAGATATCAATAATAGCACAGTGGGTAATGGCTTTGAAACAATGAATGTTGCCACCGCTTCTCGGATACAGAGTGGTTACTGGGGTTGGAGCCGTCATCTCAGTATCCTTGACCAGTTTAGCCGGTCTTGCTGCTTATGAATTAAGATTTTACAGTTTAGACCAGAAGACTGACATTCGTTAAGAAAATGAGACCAAGAGTAGGACAGTTGTTGTACCATGTGGTGGATCATCTGGTTCGGTCAGGTCAGGCTCTAGCCAATCATATGACTTCACATGCATTGAACCATATATGAGCTTGCTTAACACAGTCATGCCCGGATGGTTATGCAGTGGTATCATAGAGGAAGGTGGCATACAGAAAATTCCTATCTGTTTTCACAACAGAGACAAAACGAACCAAGTGAGAGATAGCATCGATAGCAGTATAATGAAGATGAAAACCCTGGCTAGAGACAGACTCCGAATTGACTCGAGCTGTGTTTACTCATACTTTCTAGATCATTTGTCAGAGGCTTTTTTTTTGCAGACTTCAGGCTCATGGCTCGAATGATTGGTTCCTGAGATTCTCTCAAGGACCATGTTTTGGATGCCCCCCCTATTCCCCTAATTTTGAATATGCGGAAGAAGAGAATATTAAATGTCAACTAAATCGTCTCAGGATTGGCTATAGAGCGTTTTAACCTTTCATCTCTACTGAGAGTTTGGTTTCGGCATATAATTCCAAGCAGAAGCATTACTATTTAAACCTAGGAAATTACGATGGGGCTCCGATACTATGTTTTATCTAAGTCATCCTACTTAGATCACAAAAGATGCACACTTTTCTTAAGATTAAAAACCCCACATATGACTATCTTGTAGTAGCCATCCGTAACCTTCAGCAACATTTAAGACTTATCGGCCATATTTGTCAAATCAGTATGCTTACAGAGAAACTGTCACACTCATGCAAATGAAGATACTTTATTGCTGAGGGAGACTGCTGACTTCCATTGCGCTCACTGAGAAAACCAGACCTGCTCCGTGCCAATTGAGCTTCTTGCTCGATTCCAACATCAGATGGCTTGATTTTCTCTGAAACAAAAATTACAAATAAGGCTGTAAGTGCAACCGGGGACCACTGCAATTACGACAACAAAACGTAGAGTAAGATAAAAAATTACTACCACCAACGCCTTAACTAATACAATCATATAAGGTAATTGCAGAATGATTAGATAAGCTGTTTCACATGCTGTGGGCCATAAAAAATCATGAAAAATCCATCGTCACAAGCACCTAAAAGGATAACAATTAGCAGACAAATAACAGATGCGAGAAACTGAAACGCGAAAAAATGAAAACCAGTGGACAAAGACTTAATAACTTGTGCATAGTCATACCCAACACATTCCGAACTTTCTCCAGAGCCTCGTCTGATATTGGTCCGTCCGAAGCGAACGACGCCTTGCAAGTATTGTAAAGCCTCTGAGCAAAGTAAGGCATGATCTGAATCCAAATTCTCAGGCTCGCTCAGCTATGTTCCCCCTTTCTTGGAAAAAGGGGATCCAAACCTGTCAATGATGACAGCGGAAACAAGCCAGTCCTTGTTTAAACACAACTGATGAAACTAAAAGTTGATGGAAGATGATCATTTCCTTCTTCTACATCATACAAGCAATTTTTTTCCCTGAAACAAGATCAAAGAAAAAAAACAGGCCTGATATAAATTACCATCTTACAAAAGATACAATTTTCAACACATTCTTACTTCATACATATGATCATTATTCCCAAAAGTATCTCAACAAAAGGAAAAAACAAAAACAGATATAGTAGGAATTTCAACCAAAAATGAGCATCGCATAAGCATTGAATCACGAGAACCATAACTTGACTGCGTTATCTAACCTACTCGAACTTGGGATCTTAATCGCACAACACAACTTATCGAAGTTAGAACATTTGGCTATAATCATCATTCTCTTTTTAGCATTTATCATCCATTAGCTTTAGAATCTCAAACATGAATACATGTAATCTGATTCATTACAGAAATTCGACCTCAAATCGGAGATTCGTTTTCTCAGAAAAAAATAATAACGGATGCGTAAAGAGTTGAAAAAGCAGCCCGATATAGCAAAAATTAAACCACACTGAATCCAAAATCTCAGGAGAAAGAGAAGCTCGGAGAAAACCTGGACTCATCGGTTGCGTAAGATCCGGAAGTAATAGAATCAATCAATCGGTACAAATCGAAGACGAAGAAGAAGAGGCAAGAGAGGTCAGAGTAATAATAATATAATATTTTTACTTTTTGCCATATGTCCACAGATATTTTTTCTCAAGTTTGGGATCTATAGACGTAAATTTACGAAAATACCCCTTTCGTTTTGCAGATGAAAAAATAAACTCCACACCAAACTATACAATATGAATAAAAACTTCTTGGTCATTAATTTTCTTATATACAAATACAAACACATAAAACGTTGTTGAAAATGCTTTTTAAATTTGAAATTAATTTAACTAAAATTATGAAAATGCTTTTTGCTTTTGATTTAACTAAAATTATGAAAATGCTTTTTGCCTTTGATTCTTTGGATAAAAAGTTGATGGAAAAGGTATATGTTATGTAATTTTCTAAAGCAATTTATAGGAGAACAAAAAAAAACTTTTTAAAGAAACAAATAGCGTGAAGCTCACGCACGGGATTTTTTCTGTGTTTCTATTTTATCCCCAATCTTTCTCTCATTTTCATTTTTTTATCTATTCACCTAATAATCTACAGAGAAAGAAACCCTAGATTTTTTGTCGAGAGGCGGTTGAAGAAGAAGAAGCTCGAAACGAAACCATGGCAGGAGTTGGACCGTTGACTCAGGATTGGGAGCCGGTGGTGATCCGAAAGAAAGCCCCCAACTCAGCCGCCAAGCGCGACGAGAAAACTGTCAACGCCGCTCGTCGATCCGGCGCTGATATCGAGACCGTCAGAAAATGTTTGTTCCTCTTTTCGATCTCCTTTATGTGTTCCTTACTTCCTCGCTGATTCACTGTCGTAGTTTAATCTGCTTGAAGTTATCTGGCTTAGGCCTCTCTTTGGAATTAATTTATATAGATTTAGCTATTGGAGCTGTGTATGGCTTTTAAGTGCGATTTTTTTCTCCATTGAGCTTTCCGTGGAAATTATCGGCCTCGGAGTAGTTGCAATTTCTTGGAAAGGATATATTTAGGGTTTGATGTTCTTTGTCAATTGAAATTATTCGCTTCAAATTGAATGTTCGTATCAGGTTGATATTATTCTGCTTGGGTTTGTATATTTTTGGCTTTGATTTGTGTTCTTATATTTTGGTTTAGTCAATGCTGGAACCAACAAGGCAGCATCAAGCGGCACATCTCTCAACACAAAAAGGCTTGATGACGACACTGAGAACCTTACTCGTAAGTCTTATCTCTTATCACTTACTTTACTGATGATGGTTCATTGATTTCCCTAGTTGTAAGAAAATGGTAGCCTCAGGCTCTTTATTCAGGGCAAATGTTTTTCATTTCTTGATTCAAAGTGTCACACTTAACGCGATCAATGGTGAATGTTTGTGTAATGACGAATTGGAATTATAGACTGAGTCTCTCCATGATGGTTATAGTAGGGCACCTTTTTATTCATTGATGCGTATTTGTTGCTAATGCTGCATGTAATGGTTTCTCTAACATTGTGATTCCAGATGAGCGTGTGCCTACTGAGCTAAAGAAAGCCATTATGCAAGCCCGAACAGAGAAGAAGCTAACCCAGTCCCAACTTGCTCAAGTAATATACTCTTCTATATATATGTATCTCTTATTATTACCGGTTGTATGCAACTCGGCTCATGACTAAAAGCTTGTTTGTGTAGATCATCAATGAGAAGCCTCAAGTGATCCAAGAGTACGAGTCTGGTAAAGCAATCCCGAACCAGCAGATCCTTTCTAAGCTGGAGAGAGCACTTGGAGCTAAACTTCGTGGTAAGAAGTGAGCAATTCCTGAAGATAAACAAAACTTGATCGCAGTTTCACTTTTCTTAATGATGTAGTAACAACATCAGTGCTTTGATGTAATGTCGTAACTCTGCGAAGAAGAATCTTTTCTGATGTAAGAAAGATGAACCGTTTGAATGTTTGGTTGATGAATCACTCATCTCAGAAACTTAAATCAATATAAATAACTCGGGTTGTTTCCATCACACACAAGAGCTGCTTTTTATTGAATTAACATGAAACGTACACAAATCTAATCTAGAATTCAGGTTCAGGTTCTTCTTCAACTGGAGCTATGACCCATTCACCGTTCTCGTCCTTGATCATTCCTTTGTTCTTCTCCACCCACCAAGATCCTGGAACTAAGCACTCATCTTTCAAGAACTCGCATGATTTGTTCACTAATGCAATACTTCTCTTCACCATTAGTTTAAACTCTCCTTTCTTCCCATTCCATCCTGCAACGACATGGAGCATTGCCTGCGCAAATATGAAAGAACAAAACGTGAGTAGAATTCTACTCTGTATCGGAGTCTGAATGTGAAAAAAATCTCTCACAGATTCCCACCTGAAGATTGTGCCAATCCCCGGGATTCCTTGAATCCTTTAGGTAAGGTGACTTCTTTGTATCGATCACAAAGTTGGTTCCTATATCCACATACCCCAAGAGTCCTCCCGGATATCGAGTTAAGAGATCAATCGTGTTCCTTACATGGAGGATCTTTAAGTTCTTATGACGGTTTACTTCCTCCCTGAACTCCTTGTTTCCTACCTGTGGACAACCAAACACGATCGCAGTGACTGGAACATCATCATTGGAAGCGTTCTCAGCTATGTCATAGGCGGCGAGAACAGCCTCTGTAGCTCCCAAGCTATGTCCAGTCAACACAATGCTCGGTTTCTCGTCCTTATACTTCAACAGAAGCTCCTTGATCTTAGCTAACAACTGTAGCCGTAGACTCAGCCTAGTGAATTTTGATTTTGGGTCACTAGAAGTATAGATTGTGAGCCACCCGAGCATCACCTTACACCCTTCTTCGTCTTCACTGTCGCTACTATAAGTACTACTAGCTTCAACTACTTTAGAACCAGAACCGTCCTGTTCCGGTCCGTGCAGCAACGGGTCCGCTGAAGTAGGCCTAGCTCCGAAAACATTGATCCACTCATAGTTCCTACTCGTCCCTCTCAGAGCAACGTAGATCTCACGGCGTCCCAAAGCCTTAGTCCGTTCATCAGACGTTACAGCAATGTAACCAAACCAGTTTGACTCACTGTCCCAAGAATCTCTTGATAGTGAGTGGAGAAGCAAACCTTCTGGGAGAGCAACACGAGCTGTGGCGTAGAGGAAGCTTGTGACCTTGTAGTCAGAAGCGGATTCGAACATGACCTTGTCGAAGAAGGAGGATTTGCCGTAACGGCTGGCTCCACAGTACTTGGAGTTTTGGTCGTTGACGAAAGCATCGTAAGTGGCTTGACAAAAGTCGCCACAACGGAGAATGAGTTGGCGAAGTGATTGGTCAACTGGGTCTAAGAGAGTGTCCCAATTCTTGGAGCCTAACAGCTCTTCCCATGGTGTTGTTGTAGCCATTTGAGAGAAAATGGTTTGTGTAAGTAGAAAGTAAGTGACGATTGGGGATATAATAAGGGATAAGACTTTCTACTTAAATTTAATTTTACTTTTATTTTAAGTGGTGGTGAATGGTGATCATGATGGTATGTGTAACCCACAATAAATATCCAGTTCGTTATTCCTTATTTGATGAATTTAAAGGTGTGGGAATATTAATGCCACACACTCCAAAGACTATTGTGTATCATTTGCAATTATTTATACAAAAAAAACCAAAAAATCATTCTTATATCTCAATCATACATAGGAGAAGAAAGATCAACCAAATTTGGTATGACTTACATTTGAAATCTTTTTCCTTTGAAACATACTTACTTTGAACCTTAAAATAAGTTGTTCATCGTTTTCTTAAAAAAAATCTTTTAAAGTAATATTAAAAAAAACTAAGACCATCTTTTGATGCACCTCTAGATGCACACGAATCATTTAAATAATCCATGAATTATAAAGGTTTGGGAATATTATTAGCAAATATAGTAGTCTCACCCAATTCACAAACTTGCAGGTCATACAAATGAAAAAGAAAAATCAAACCAAATCAAAGATAATTAGTCAAACTCGACGACGGGCATGTCTTCGTCGTTGGGAGTAGCCATGACCCAATCACCATCCTCAGTCTTGAGCATACCTTTGTTTTTCTCGACCCACCAACACTCGGGAACCAAACATTCCTCTTTCAATAGTGCACAAGATTTGTTAACCAATGCTATGTCTCGGTTCACAAACATCTCGTACTTCCCATCCTTCCCGTTCCATCCCGCTACGACATGTAACATCGCCTACATCCACTCAAACCGTATAACCGTTATAACCAATGTCGGTTCTGTTTGTTTCAAACTCCAAGTTTTGTGTTTGCGTTTTTGATGTGGTAACAAATTAATGTACAAAACACATTTTCTTACAATTTTGAAACATTTTCCTTTTTTTTACATCAAAATACTTTTGGAAATGTGAAATGCAAATTGAAGGTTCTCAGTAGGTTAAAATAGAATGACTTGCCTGAAGGTTATGCCAATCACCAGGATGATGAGTTTCCTTAAGGAAAGGTGAAACTCCCGTATCGATTTTGAGTTTGGTCCCAATGTTGACATACCCCATTATCTTAGCTGGATAACGAGTGATAAGATCATTTTCGTTTTTCACGTGCAGAATCCTCACATTGTTATGTCCGTTTATTCTATTGGAGAATTCTTTGTTGCCCACTCTCGGAGAACCAAACACAATAGCGGTAATTGGCGGCACGTCGCTATAGCCGCTTGTAACGTTTTCAGCCATGTCAAATGCTGCGAGGGTCGCGATAGTTGCACCTAGGCTGTGTCCTGTGAGCACTATGCTAGGCTTCTCGTCCTTGTATAGCTCTAGTAGTTCTCTTATCTATAGTAACAAGTTAGCATTAATTTACTCATATCAAACAAATTAAATCGAAAAAATCGACAAATATTTTGTTTGACCATTGTTCTTGTAAGAACTCTGACTGATGTTACATTTTTATCGGTTTTTTGGTGTTTTGTTTCATAAGATCAATCAATGTAAGGATCAACTTAGTTTTTATTCGAGTTAAAAGAGAATTGATCGCATTTTTTGGTTCGCTACCTTAGTGAGAAGCTGCGAACGTGCACTCATCTTGGTGAAGGGTGAGTCTTGATTAGCCGTAGTATAAATAGTGAGCCATCCAAGCATAACCTCTGGACCATCCTCACCGTCTATCAACAGTTCCTTCACCGAAGTCAACTTAGCTCCCATCACATTAATCCATTCGTAATTCCTCGTCGTCCCACGAAAGACAACATAGATCTCTCTCCTTCCAATCTCAGCAGTCCGTTCATCAGATGTCACCGCGATATAACCGATCCAGTTTGTCTCACGGTCCCAAGACTCTCTAGACATGGAGCTGAGAAAGAAAGCTTGGTGGTCGCTTACACGAGCCGTTGCGTAGAGGAAGGAAACCACCTCGTAGTGTCTCGCGTCGTCGAGCATAACTTTGTGGAAGAAGGATGGTTTGCCGTAACGGCTTGCCCCACAGTAAATGGAATTTTGGTCATTGATGAAAGTATCGTAAGTTGCTTGACAGAAGTCTCCGGCTCGAAGAATGAGTCGGCGAAGTGAGTGGTCAAGTGGTTCCAATAGGTTTTGCCAATTGTCTTGGCCGAGAAGCTCTTCCCATGATGGTTCGACCATGATTCGATGATATTACTTCTTGTGTATTGTGCGTAACAACAATTAACGCATCGAGATTTTATTTATTAATGTAATCGTGAGAGCCACTTTATTTATTTATTTAGATAATGAAACATTTGAATTGATCTTGTATATATGTGCCTTGGAATATGCTAGTGTTCATTGTTAAACTGGCCAACACCGAATATTAAATCTAAATCCAGTTGTTATGTAAAATTTGATATATTAGTTGTACCTTTTGATTTTGAAATAATATGATTATGCTTTATTATTCCAATATAAAGTTATTGACCGAGTTTTATGAAAATGTAATTGACCGAATCACTTTACATTTCGAATTGTTTGTATTTTCTCCATTTGACAAAGAGTACCGTTTTTTACACTCTTTCTATGAGAGTTTAGTTTATTCAAAATACTGTATTATTATTACATAGTGATGGGTTAAATAACCTGAATTAAAAGTTTATTAGGTCAAAGGTTGAGTAAAGTTTAATGAGCTAAAGAGGCAGGGAGGCCCAATCTCAATCGAAAATGACGTAGAGCCCACAGAGAATTAAAAGCCCAACAAAGCGGTACGATAAGCTAAGCTACGATGCTCGTCGTCGGTGAGATTTCCCGGCGAAGCTAAATTGGTTTTCCCGGTGATTCAGACAACACATCTGCGTCTGCTGGGATTTCAACCTATCTCGACCCATTTCTCGTAGTTGAATTAGCGTTTAACGTAGCTGAGAGCTATGGCTCTGATCGATGTCGCGATATCTTTTCTCAATTCGATCCGCGAAGTAAGTGTAGAATTCCATTTTTCTTTTCTCTTATTTCGTTTCCCCGTCTTGACTTTCCCCAGATCATGATGATTCCTGATCTTTTGTGTTTCCTGGGAAATGCTAAGTACCTTTGATCGGAGTAAATGGAAATGTCAAGCTTTCAACTTTTTTTTTGTTGCAGATAGAAGATGATGTCAAAGATTCAATTGTGTATATTGATGCTGGATGCACAGAAAGTTTTCAATTTGCAGGAGCCTTCCCTTTGTTCTTGGAGCTAGGTGCCCGTGCAGTCTGCAGCCTTGAAAATATTACTTCCCTTGATGCGGTAAGCTGTAAATATTGGTTTCACAATGCTGGTTTATAGAAGAGGGGACCAACGTTTAGTTTTCGTAATTGTTGATCTACACAGAGAATGGGACAATTGTTATTAGTGTCACGTTCTTTTGATTGTTATAAAATCTCAATGGGAAGATTAAATTATATTTTCCTATCATTTTACTGGCATCAAAGTTGGGATTCGAGTTTGAATAGCTAAGTCGCCACTGATATTGTCTTTCTGAAGCTATTTTTTCTCTTTCCTTTTCTTGTAATTGGTCTGTTTGATTGCCTACTCTTGGTAAAAAAAAAGTTATCTTCTTATCTATGGCATAGGATGTGACTGTTGATGCCTTTTGCTCTAGGTGGCTGATTGGAATTCAAAGTTTGATTGTGCAAGCAGAATTGTGATTATGACATCCCGGCTTCTCAATGATGCTCATCGATATATACTACGATGTCTAAGCACCCATGAAGGCGTTCACCGATGCACAGTATTCACCTCTATTTCAGAGGTGCTCACTGTAAACACTATCGTTGGTCTCAATTTTTTTTGTCGGCTCATTTTTTTTGCGAAGGAAAGGATAGGAACATTTATATTGGTATTTTTATTTTATAATCTAGAACAATCATAAGCTATTTGGCTTATCAGAACAAGTTATTGTATCTGACTTACCACCTCTAGTGATTATAATCACATTCAAAGTGCAATTGAATCATAGAATACTTCTTATCTAATTACTCTATTAATTTGAACTGTTAGGGATCTCACTCAGCCTGCCCTGATTCACCACTAGGTCCAGACGCTTATCGAGAGTACGAAACCTTACTTGTTCAGGATTACAATGAGCATACCAAGAAAAGCGACAAAATATCTAAAGACAAAGGGGTTTCTAAGTTCTCTTCTGCACTTGAATCCCTTACTATGGAGCCTATTATACGTGAAAATGTAGATACTTCATCTGGTGATGCAGAAGGTTTGGTAGTCTCTGTGCACCACTTCCCCTTGATTATTTGTCCTTTTACTCCTAGAGCATTTGTCTTACCTTCCCAAGGATCAGTCGCCGAAGCGTCCTTGTCCCGCCAACACGAGGATTCTCTTAGTTTTGGGCTGCCTCCCATAAGTAGTGGATCTATGTCTGATACTGATGATGTTCCTCCTGGGGCAACTCTTACCGCTCATTTTCTTTACCAGCTGGCTCTTAAGGTAAGTTAACATTGCAGAAATCGTCTAGAACTTATTCACGATTGTACTTGAAGTATATGAGCTACTACACTACAAGATATCTGTTTTGCTTGTTTGTCAAAATTTTAATTTCTTCTGCTCCTTTTCGGAAGTTTGTGACCGTATCATTGCTTTCAAAAAATGTAGATGGAGTTGAAGTTAGAAATATTTTCGCTTGGTGATCTATCAAAGAATGTCGGGAAGATTCTGACAGACATGTCAAGTCTTTATGATGTAGGGCGTCGCAAGCGATCTGCCGGCTTGTTACTTGTTGACCGTACACTTGATCTTATCACTCCCTGCTGCCACGGGGATTCACTTTTCGATCGAATCTTTTCATCTTTGCCTCGGGCAGAAAGATTTTCTTCACAAGCACAGCTTAAACAAGGGCTTCCAAGCATCAATCGTCCTTCTCTTGATGTCCAAGTGCCGCTTGGGGAATTGTTAAATGAAGAACCAAGCAAGATTCGGGATTCTAGTCTTCCTGAAGGAGTTGAAGCTTTTTTACGTGGGTGGGATTCATATACTTCTGATCCGCAAGGCGTAAGTTCGCTTAATGAATGTGACAGGAAACCTATCGCCAACTGGACTGAACTACTAAATGGATCTCTTGTCGCCACTGAATGTTTTAGAGGAACGCCTTACTTAGAGGCCATGATTGATAGGAGAACGAAGGATGGGAGTGTACTGGTGAAGAAATGGCTCCAAGAAGCCCTGCGTCGCGAAAACATCTCTAACAACGTGAGAGCTCGTCCTGGTTATGCTACAAAACCAGAGTTACAAGCCATGATCAGGGCATTGTCCCAAAGCCAGTCGTCTTTGATGAAAAATAAAGGGATTATTCAGTTAGCGGCAGCTACAGCCGCTGCACTTGATGAATCCCAAAGTGCCAAATGGGATGCTTTTAGCAGTGCGGAGATGATGTTAAATGTAAGTTCTGGTAATACGAGTCAGGGTTTGGCTGCTCAGATTAGTGACCTGATCAACAAAAGCGCTTTGGCAGAACTTCAAGCGAAGAAGAATGAGAAACCAGATTCCTCATCACGAGGGCTTCTATCTTTCCGAAATGCCCTGCTTCTTACAATAGTTGGTTACATTCTAGCTGGCGAGAATTTTCCTACATCCGGCTCAGGTGGACCGTTCTCTTGGCAAGAAGAACATTTTCTAAAAGAAGCCATTGTCGATGCTGTCCTCGAGAATCCTTCAGCAGGAAATCTCAAGTTTCTTAATGGGTTGACAGAAGAGCTTGAGAGCAGGTTGAACCGCCTCAAGTCTGAGGACACCAAGGAGATTCCCTCTGATGATCAATTAGACATTGATGCTCTTGATGATGATCCATGGGGAAAATGGGGCGATGAGGAAGAAGAAGAAGACAATGACAATAGTAAAGTAGACGAGTCCTATGACGATATGCAACTGAAACTGGATTTGCGTGATAGAGTAGACAACTTATTTAGGTTTCTCCACAAGTTATCAAGTCTAAGAACAAGGAATCTACCACTAAGACAAGGCTCATTGGCTTCCGAGAGCAGCTTTCCTGGCGATCCTTCTGGAAACAAAGGACTACTCTACAGGCTTATAACAAAGGTGTTGAGCAAAGACGAGATACCCGGTTTAGAATACCATTCTTCAACGGTAGGAAGGCTTTTCAAAAGCGGATTTGGAAGGTTTGGTCTTGGTCAGGTTAGTTAGCTCTTTCTTTTTCCTATTACTTCCTTTTTCCCTCATCCTCCGTGAAATACACATTGATGCTTCGCAAAACTATTGCAGGCAAAACCGAGCCTCGCAGACCAGAGTGTCATTCTCGTCTTTGTCATTGGAGGAATCAATGGTCGAGAGGTGAGTTTCTTCACCACAAAAGTCACTCAATATCTCTCGCATTTACTGGTTTAGGCCTATCTTTGTAGTAACTGTACCTCCATTGTTAAGGTTTTGGAAGCTCAAGAGGCTGTGTCGGAGAGCGGAAGACCGGACATTGGCTTGGTTATTGGGGGAACGACCCTCCTAACTCCTGACGACATGTTCGAGCTACTGTTGGGACAGTTCAGCCATTTTTGATTTTTTCAAAGAACCTCACTCTCGCATTGTCTCTGTTGTTAGCTTGTAAAACTATGTCTTAAGAGAACCTATAAATGTAATTGAATGTTTAACATACAACAATTTTCGAGAGAAAACGAGGATCGGATATTAATTGTGAATAAGCGTTTTTATCCTCAAAATATTTATATATTGGGCCCCTCAGGTTTTGTAATTTTAGAGAAAAAGCTTTTAATTAAGATGCAAGTCCCAAATCCTCTTAAACCTCAGAATCACACTTAACACGAAAAACCTCGAGTGAAGAGGAAGTGAACAATGGCAGCAATGAAGCTTCTACTCTCTCAAGCTCGCCGCCAAGGTCTTACCAGACCCTTTTCGTCGCCACTTCCTCAAATCCATAGGCTCTTCTCTTCTTCTTCATCATCTGATTCGAATGCTTCTCCGGTTTCGAATCTAAATCCGCCGCAGAGTGAATCCCGCAAAAAACTCGAGCCAGTGTCGTACGCCGCCAAACCCAAGGATCAGAAATCTGAACCTTCCGATGGTGCTTCACCTCCATTATCTTCTTCTACGCCGCTTCATACCGAATCTGCGGCGAACCAGGAAGATCGTTCGAGCTGGACGCGTGAAGAAATCCGATATGTGAAAGACGCTCCTTCAATCACTCCGGTTTCTTACGCTCAGCGTGTTGCCCCGCTTCCGGAGGATCGCGTTGCCAATGAGGAAGATAGAGAGAGAACTCCGGAGGAGATGGAGTGGGAGAGGAAGAGGATTGAATCAGAGAATCGGGCTAGAAGAAGGTTTTTAAGAGCTACTGCTGTGGAAGAAGATACTTCTTCACTTCCTTTGCCAACATTGCTTAAGCCAGAGTTGAAGCATGGAAAGAAACCGATTTTCGATCTCATGGAGGCCATTAGAGAGATAAAGGTCAGGAATTATATTACCCATTGTAGTAGAATGAGCTATACTATTCAGGGTTCCATGATGTATATGATATCAAAAGATAAAACTTTTGCTTCTTTCGTAGCTAAGGGACTTCAAATGAGTACTGGAAAAGAAGTTACAACAACAATAATTGAGATTAGATGAATTTCGTTTTTGATTTTGTGTTCGACTATATGGTGTGAATATAGAAACCTGTCAAAGGAGGCTCGGAAGCTTTGTTAGACGCTGTGGTTATTTTAGAAGTTGCTAAACTCTCACTTGTTTCACGTAGGGAACTTCAAACGAGTAATATAGATCATGAAAGTCTTGTTTAATGGTGGCAGCTCTTAAGAGTTGTGGATTCTGTAGACTTGTGTGTTGACTGAGTGCGGAGAGAACGACCAGGAATACTTCAAAATTAAGATAGACTAATCAATTTGTGCATCCCTGATATAATGTATATCTTCGTTCTTATGCTGTTTCCATTAATGGTTCAGGCCAATGCCAAGGCGAAGTTTGATGAAACTCTTGAAGCTCATGTGAGGTTGGGCATCGAAAAAGGCCGATCTGAGCTGGTAATATTTACTCTGCGTGTTTCTCTATCATATTCTCAATAAAATTCTCATCCTTTCGGAATCATTCCCTGTTTTTATATCTAGACTGATTGCTATCACTGTTTAACCTGCAGATTGTCCGTGGTACGTTGGCTCTACCACACTCTGTTAAAAAGGTACAAGAAATGTCTCTCTAATCCCTGGTGGTAATTGATATTGTATTAGCTCTTTATGTGATAGAAGGAATGATTTTCCATGTTCAGGATGTGAAAGTGGCTTTCTTTGCCGAGGGTGCTGATGCAGAGGATGCAAGGGCTGCAGGAGCTGATGTTGTCGGTGGTCTTGAGCTGATTGAGGAAATCTTGAGTAATAAACCAATACATTTTACTTCATCCTCCTTCCATAATTCACTTCTGACATCTAATTGCACAAGCTTGGCTTTGGCTATCTCATTTCCGGAGGCAATATTTTTTTGTTGAATTGTATTCCAATGATAGATTGATTATACGTACTTAACTCTATCTGCAGAAAGCGGCAAGATCGACTTTGACAGATGTCTTGCAACTCCGAAAATGATGCCTCGTGTTTACAAGGTTCTTGGATTTAAGCACGTGTCCAAATTCATCTAAAACATGATGAAGGTGATATTTTCTCTCTAAATATGCAAATGGTTTGTGTGCTTATTTGCAGATATCAAGGATTCTTAACAATCACGGTTTGATGCCAAACCCCAAAGTGAGTTTGATTCTTCACTCAACATCTTACTCTAATGTATCACTATACTTACCTCTTACACTTAAATTAATTCAACCCATGTTTTACTTGTTGTAGCAAGGTAGTGTGACCAAGGATGTCATGAAAGCAGTGAAAGACGCAAAAGCTGGACATACCAAATTCAGAATGGATAAAACTTCTATTCTTCATGTTCCACTTGGAAAGGTGACATCTCTCCCCAAAGACTTCAAAAGGTTTTTCCGAATTTCGTTAGCTATATTCTTAACAATAATTCTTTCCTAACCAGATGAGCTTTCCTGAGGATGCTTTGCGAGAGAATGTTGGTGCATTCATGAACGCCCTTTTGCTGGCTAAGCCTGCGGGATTGAAAAAGAGTAATAAGTCGTACCAAGCTTATAATTTTGTATGGAGATCTTTGTTTGGCTAATTTGAGTGCTTACTCTTTTGGTTTTTCTGCAGCTTCAAAATATGCTGGTTATGTGAATGCATTCCACTTATGCAGTACGGTAAGCTTTCGAATCAGATCCAATGTCTCATCTTAGAAACATATTTGGATTCCATTGAGCGTAATCTAAACTGCTTTGAATGGTTCCATGCAGATGGGAAAGGGTTATCCAGTATCGATACAGTCGTTATCTAGAGCAGCGGATCTCTATACTAAATTGCAGCTCAAGTGAGCAGTAGACTCCGAAAGATAAAGCTTGTCGCAGCGTTTTCATTTTTCCGGGAAAGTTGTATTACTTGTTTCCGAGTGCTGAATCTTTGAAACAGTATTATGATTTGTTGTTTCCTAGGTTAGTCTTTGAATAGCTCAATGGATCGGCTTGGCTTTTGCCTTGTGTCTCCTTTGTTTTTGGTTGTTCGAGAGCTTATAAAACAAAGGGATTGCTCCCACAATGGTCCTTAACTTGAGTAGGACATAATAAATCGTCACTATATATATTTATGATGGTTATTTGATAAAGATTTTATTACATTTAATAAGAATTACACATGCAAAAAGATCTAATAACAAATACAAATAAATATTAGTCTGGTGAATAATTTTGCTCAGTACTTGAGATGATGATAGGCAAGACGTTATGCTTTCCTCTTGAGTCACAGCAAACACATACATCCCCTCGTTTGTTATGTAGTGATCGAGACCCTGGAGCATAAGAGAGACAAAGAATCTAAGATTAAAGACATCAATATCTATGACGTTTAGGAAGTGCTTGTGTAAGTGTGTCATGAGCTACCATAAAGATGAGAGTTTCTAGATTTGGAGATTTCTTGATCAGAAGTGGCAGCATTTGCCATCCTCTTTCCTTGTCACTCCCAGTAGATAGACTAACAAGGTTGTCGAACAATGGCATTTCTTGACATGAGAAATAAAGCAGCTTTCAACAAAACAAAAATGGTGTTAGTCTGTCATTCGATAACCCACTGAACCGTGTTTAAGTCCCGGCTTTTAAGGTCTGATCCATCAACTGGAATCTACGGTATGGACTTCTATGTCGTCCTGGAGCGTCCTGGTTACCGTGTGGCACGTCGCAGAAGGTGCAAGGCTCGTGTTGGTATCCAACACAGAGTAACTAAAGACGATGCAATGAAATGGTTCCAGTTGAAATACGAAGGAGTCATTCTCAACAAGTCCCAGAACATCACTGGCTAAAAATATCTTGTTCTCAGTTTTGTTTACTTCTCTGAATCTTATGCGTTCTTCAAAATTACAGTTACTTGAAAAACAAGCATTTATAATATTGGACTTGAAAATTTAATCCTTGTGATTTGTGAGTAAATATGTGATTTCGTGTGATTACCAATCAAACAAATAAAAAAATTTGGCGGGTAGTTGAAGCGTGAAGAGACACCTCACTCCACTAGCTGACACGTGCCACCTTCGGTTAAGCACGCTTTCGCCGGTCGCCGCTAGATTCATCTCAGATTCCAAATAAGCTTCCGTGGTTCTTATCTTGCCACGTCAGCACTCCACCCTCGTACGCCTTAATTTCTTCTTCCTTCCCTTCACACAAAAAAAAATAATATTAATTCAAAATATATCGACTTCCTCCTTCCTGCGAATGACATTGAAATTACATTTGGCGTAGTGATCGGAACGAATCGGATCAATGGCGCAGCTACTTTCCCCTGTTTGTACGGATCTTTTGAAGTTTCAGAACTCAGTTCTTAGCTCTAGATCGGGTGCGTCGCGTTTCTCGGCGAAGACTAGCGGTGCTGCTTCGTCTTGGTGCTTACCTGCTTACGCCGGAAAGAGACGAAGTGGATCCGTCGGAAGGTTGAGAGTTGCTACTGAGGATGCTTCTTCTCTTTCCACCGGTGATCTCGCCGATGATTACTATGCCGTTCTCGGACTGGTAATTTCCGCCCTTCTCTTTTCCCATTTAGCAACCAAATCTGTTCCAATCCGATTTGATAATCGGATTAGGTGTTTGTATACACTCGTTAAAATCCAAAGGTTCTAACTTTGAATCTCATTTTTCTGCTGTGTCAATAGCTTCCAGATGCGACACAGGAGGAGATTAAGAAAGCGTACTATAACTGTATGAAATCTTGCCATCCAGACTTGAGTGGCAATGACCCAGAAACCACAAATTTCTGCATGTTCATCAACGATATCTATTCGGTGAGTTTTACTTGACTTTGAATACATTTTGTAAGGTCCTGTGTGGCTTTTAAGTTTACTGGTTATACGTTGCGTTGCAGATTCTCAGTGACCCTGTACAGCGTATGGTTTACGATGAAATCCACGGGTATACAGTGACTGCCACCAATCCTTTTTTGGATGACTCCAGCCCAAAGGATCATGTTTTTGTTGATGAGTTTGCTTGTATAGGTAATGTCTTAAATTCCCGTAAGATGCATTTCATTTGAGACTGCGTCAAAGTCTTTGGAATGCCCAACTGTGATGATCTGCGAAGTGACTACATCTGCGTTTGCTGTTTAACAGGCTGCAAAAATTGTGCCAATGTGGCTCCAGATATATTTAAAATTGAGGAAGACTTTGGAAGAGCAAGGGCCTGTAACCAGAGTGGCAACCCAGATTTACTTCAACAAGCAGTTGAAACATGGTAGGCTTAATATTCTGTAGATGCTGCAAGTAGTTGTAGGATTTGTTTCAGGAAGGTCTAGGTAGGTAAGTGATTTCAGAGAACTAATTGGGAGGTTGTCTGCTTCTTTTTTCAGCCCAGTTGATTGTATCTATCAGACTTCTGCTGCACAGTTGTCATTGCTTGAAGACGAAATGCGAAGGGTTGAGAGAGTGAATGTAAAGACTAGCATCTCTCTTCTAGCTGTTTTATTACTCACCTTAAGTTGAAACACAAAGCATTGCAAAGGTTTTTTTATTGTATCGGTTACTAAACTCGTGCACTAATCTCTTGGCACTGTCAATGATGGATCAGGTTGCTCTGATGCTTTCTGGAATGGGATCAGGAGCCGTTGATGTTTTCAGAATGGTAAGAAGGAAAGAAAACTGCTTTAGTAGCTGAAATGTTCCTAGTCTTTTTTCCTTCTACTCTTTAGTCTTGTTATTCCCACTTTCAGATTGACTTTGCCCATCTTTTCATCCTTAGTGGATAAAGGTAGCCTATTGTTCTTCGTGTTTCATTTAACTGATCAATCTCTCAAAACATTACAGGCGAGATCTCGATGGGAAAAGAGGCAAGCAAAAGTTTTGGTATGAACCACCATCACTTTCCAAATCCTTGCAAAAATATTTGCAATATTCCAAATCTCTTCCATTCGTTAACATCACCTTGTGCTTTACCTATGTTTCAGAATCAA
Organism: Schrenkiella parvula; assembly: GCA_000218505.1. Lineage (NCBI taxonomy): Eukaryota > Viridiplantae > Streptophyta > Magnoliopsida > Brassicales > Brassicaceae > Schrenkiella > Schrenkiella parvula. Next base: position 7,822,711 of record CM001190.1, on the reverse strand, counting down.
GCTAGAAGTAGAATGATGAAGCGGAAGGACACAGACGAAACACCTTCCTATTGGGATAACCTCTGGGGGAAACAGAACCAATACCAGCAAAGCGGTAAAGATTGATAGTAAACTCTTCCTCTTTGGCCAATGATCACATAACATATACTTAGCTTTGATATCTGTGACAGAGGATGAAGTACAAGAACGGGCACAGCGAGCCGCCGCAGCAGCCAGGAGATGGAGGGAATACTCACGAAGAGGCGTGGATAAGCGGCCCACCTTCAAACTCCCTGACTCCGCCTCCAGAGGAGAGAATTGAAACCACCTCCAGACATGAATCATAATGGTCACATACATTTCCTTATAGTGTTATATATATAGGTACGTACTATGTAGGTATATGTAATAACTTAATCTGGTACGGGTCGTGTTATATGTGTCCCGTTCTAGACTTGTATAGCTTTTCTTCTCACATCGTTTTAAGGAAGAAAAAACAAGTGTATAAACGTTTTCAATTCTATGCATATAAGTTTCCAACGCCTAGATAAAATAGTAATAATAGACTTCGAGGTTATCTGCACAATAATGCTTGAAATATTGTGTGGTAAAAATCATGTGACATTAAAATCCAATAATTTTCATCAAATTATAAGATCTTTTTAGTAACTAGATAATGAAGAAATATAACAGAATCATAATCTTGAAAGGAATTAGAATCAACTAAATGGTTTGATCCAACCAAGAATATAAATACATATTCGATACAGATAATGATCGGGCTGATCATAAAAGTTATAGTTGTTTTTTTAAAACGCAAACTGAATGGTGGTTATAGTTCTTACAAAATCCAGTAATTTTTATTAAATTATAAGATCTGTTTAGTAACTCAAAAGTTATAGTTGTTTTGATAACTAGTTTCCGAATCTTCACCGTGATCGTGAGTCATTCTACAGTTTTTGTTCTTATAAAAATGGAAAAAAAAAATTCGGTACTCTTTTTTAATATAATTGTAATAGAAAATAGAAAATTTTTAAAAAATACTTGGAGTAAATGACACGTGTTGATAAAAAGGAGAATAAATGACACATCACTGTATCCGACAAAAAAAAACAACAACAACAAACAAACGTTGTGATTTTAAATATGTTGGGCATGGATCCAATTTTCTTATTGCGGATGATTGGCCCACCACTTAACTTATAATAATAGATTCTCTACTTTATTATTTTATTTGTCATCTTAAAGTATTTCAACGCGAAAATCAAACTCTTTTGAACAGTCATTTTTATTCACTGTAAAATTTAAAACCAGAACAATCAAAATATGATAGATACTCAAATGATCCATGCTTTTATGTTATCATCATCGAATTGTCGAAGCCACCGCATGAGCCCAAAGTTTGAGATGATCTTTCAACTCAACTTCTTTTACCGCCGGCGCCGGAACTTTCCACTTTATCGCCGGCGTGATCTGTCTCTTCCCTTTTCTCCCTCCACAATGATCCCACGCTTCCGACAAATATGGTCTCGCTACTCTGTTTCCGTTGCTTGTCTCTTCCTCTGTTACTTTCACTACTCCATCAATATCTTTCTTCACCAATCTCTGCAAGCCAGGGAGAATCGAAACCAGATCTGAGTCGTTATTGTCTTCCTCCGAGAAGACAAAACCTAGATCCATAAACCCTTTAAGCTCCTCGTACTCCAAATCCGACATACTCTTTCCCCTTCTCCTTCTAACATTGCTCTGCTTCTTTTTCCTCTCTTCTTTCTTCTTCTCTGAATCTTCAGATATTACTCTCTCTCTTTCCGCAGTCGAGAACTCGTTGACTTCTTTCCCGGAGAGAATCGTCTGAAGCTTAGTCGGCGATGCTTTAACGGTTAAGACCGATCTAGGAGACGAGTACAAATCATCCGATGAAGAAACAAACAAGCTCGTCTTGGAACTCGTCATCATCGTCTCATCACTCATAGCCCTCTTAACAAGAAAGCTCGCCGGAAAATTCTTCACAGCTTTTTCTTTTTCTTCTATTTTCTCTCGATATTTTTCATTGAGATTCAAAGAGTCTTTGTCTTTCTTGAAGATTGGTCTCTCCCACCAGTTTTGCTCGAACAGTTTCAACAATTCTTCTCCAGTCCTTTTTTTTTTGAAGTTTCTTTCTTACTTTTTTGTGTGTTTTGATCAGATGATGAATAAATAAGAAATTGGGGTTTGGTATTTGAACTTTGCAATTAACTTTATATTTAATTACTATAATTACGTGTGGGCCCGTTATTCGTCGACACACTTATCACACTACTAACAGTGCACCTGAAAATCAGATTCATACTGATTAATAATTTGTTAACTACTTGATTTGTCTCTATCCCTTATACAATTTATTTTGGTCATCGATTAATATTTAATAGATTTTAATTTGGATCCTCATAGCATACACTTTAAAGTCTATGGTCTATTCAAATTATATTAAAAACATTTCATTGATGTATTTTATATGCATATATTTTCATTTTGGCTCTTCGAATGTTCGAGTATCTTTAGACGTGTGTGGCTGACGCGGAAGAGGAGCGTGAAAAAAAAGAGGGTGTGAATAAACAAAAAGAAAACACATTACAAACTCATTATAATAATTAGCCACATTTTTTTCATATATAACATGTGGTAAGACATTTCCATCTTACACCTAAATGTGACCAACCTCTGTTACCTTAAATATCGACCACGAAACCAAACAAAATATAGATTGGTTGATTAGTCGTATAACTCGGTTCGAAGTGGGTATCCATGCAAAAGAAGAAAAAACTATATTATCTCTTCTATAACTATTAAATATCTAAGTTTATTTCCCATTTTACTCAAAAAATTAATTTCATATATCTAAAAAGTGAATTCCATCAAATATACCATCTTTTACGTTTTAACACAAACAAAAGAAAATCTGATTTTTTTTGTTCCATTTTGTTGCAGTTTCCGTATATGATATATTTCAATATCAATATGATACACATTTATATTAAAAAAAAATATTAATAACCTTTGTGTTTCCTAAGGGGATGATACAACAGTTTTTACATTTTTTTTCAAACTCACATATGAGTAAAAACAAACAGTCAATAGAAATATTTCAATTAATATAACTCAGCTCTTGAAGAGAAAAATAAAATATGTCATTTTAAAAAAACAACTCAATCTCGATTATAATCTCAATCTCAGTCTCAATCTCGGCCTCTCTAATTCTCTTCGGCTACTTGCAAATCTCTTTCCCCCTCTTTCTGCAACCCAGTTCCAATCTGAATTGTATGTTTACATAATCATGATTCTCTATCAAGAACGTCACACATGAAGTATATATCTCCTATGATTTTTATCGAAAAAGTAATTAAATGTTATGATCTAATTATTATAACGTCACATGAAGCATTAAGTTCATTAAAAACATGATCAAAATATTTCCGCAGCGTAGCGCGGATCACCAATCTAGTAAATCTAATGTTACAACAATTCATTCAATTAAAACCTTAGTTTAATGAAACTCAAAGCACTAACAGAAACGGAAAACTAAACACACATTTCTAAAGACTTTCTAAAAAATATAAGGGTTTAAAGTTCAAAACCCTAATTTTCCAATAACCTTTCTTCTCGTTGACGCATAACAAGTGCAAGGCATAGCTTCTGTTCAGACCTAAAAGACCAAAGCTGCAACTTTTCACCTTGTGTAAAGCTATTAGCTTTGACCACATGGTTCCATTTATACGCCAAAAAATACAACATAATCGCCTTCGGTGTCGTCCCATTCTTCGTCTTCTTCTTCTCCATATCAGATCTTCTCAACTTTAGCTCCTATTCTTCTAACTTAGGATCGATCACTTTCACGGTTAAACCTCCTTCTCTATCCCCTTTTATTCGGTTTTCTGTCCTTTCCTTCTCATCAGACGTCAAAAAATTGTGAGTCAAAAGACTACTAATAGGAATAGATAAACGCGACTCACCTCCATCCACATCAGTTTTAGTCAACGTCCTTTTGAATATCAGCGTCTCTTATGTGCCTCTCATCTCCGTTATCTTCCTCTTAAACTTTTCCGGCAGCTCTTCTACTTCTTCTTCTTCTTCTTGTTGTTGCGGTTCCATTTGTTTTTGCGGCAGCTCCACTTGCTGTTGGGTAGCACGACGATAACATATTGGTATTCTATCTCGAAACGAAGAGAACGTCGTTTTTTGAAGGACATAACTTGTTTCACAGCAATGTCTCTATTCACCATGGTTGTAATTAATTATTTCATATGGAGACAATGTCGAGTTTTAAGTTGATAGACTTCATGTCTTTTTTTTATGTATATCTGATCTATTAAAAAAGAGATAAATTCTATAAATGCTTAATTATCTCATTCAACAATATTCTGATCAACATTATTTAGACTTAAAAAAAATAAGCTATAATTTATGACAAAAGACATATCTTCTTCCCAATAATTTTTTTTTAACAGCATCTCTTAAAAACAATAAAAACGTATGACACTTAACAGAGATTTTAAACTGCTTCTTGACAAGTCTTTCGTTTCACCTGCCATTTAAGTTCAAGTCGGATCATATGAAGGCTGTTAGATTTCTATCGAAACAAAGAAGATGAGACACTAGAGAAAGAGCAGCGAATTGGCTTACTTTAGCATTTGATGCCAATATATCATCAGTTAGTGAGGCCGAAGATAAATATTTTTATCTACTTGCTCAAAGTTGAAGACAAGTAGAAGTTCCAAAACACAGAACCCATGGACATGAAAGCTACACGAGCTTGAAGCGGGACTACCCTGTAAATTTCAACTTTCATCAGACCTCTAACTTAGAATGTCAATTCAGACTATACACTCACTCACTAATCCTATTATACATAAGATATAAAGACCTACCAAATCCAAATAACTTAAAGATGAAAAGCAAGAGAGAGAGCCATACCAAAAGTTAAGTATGCTAACGGGAACCCAGAAGCGAAACCCTGCAGTAATTCCCAAGAGCTATAAATATACGATGAACAATGGGATGCTACGTAACAATCAATGTTCAGCTCTGTTTGATTGGTATCTTACCATATAGAAGCGTGGGAAGAGCATCTTTCTGATACTTGTTTCCAAGCTCAGAGAGCTTTCCCAGCCATAAGTTGTTCCAAGCAAATATAACAGCGATCACAGATGGACCGAGGATTACTTGGTTAAGCAGAACCTACAAAGAGATCGGTAGATGCAAATAAAAAACTCGAGCACACAACATGTTCCAAGTAAGATTAACATAAGGCTAAAGATAATAGTAACCTTAAGCACTATATTCTTCGCGGTTGGTTTCGGCAATGAATGGTCAAGGTACTGATACCATGCATAAGAACCAGGGCCATACAAGAGAAACCCGTAAGTACTCATCCGCAGTGCACGAACCCAGTCATGTTCTGAGAAAATCTTCCACAATTCCTCCTAAGGTGAAAGATACAATCATAAATCTTTAGATAAGCCAAGTTTCAATAATGTAAGAGACTCTTTTTGAAAGAAGAGCAAAATATCAATTATCCGAAACAAGAACTTTATAAGATACTGTCACTACTCCACTAATCAAACATCACACCAACATTTTGGTTATGCAAAAGTCCGGTTGCATTTTCGGCATCACTAAATCACAGTGGAAAATCCATTAATGTGCATTCAAACAATCGAACATTCACTAAAACCTCTAACTTCAAATCTATAAACTCGAAAATCACCAACAAGTAAGAAATTTCTTCAGACGAACCTCGTCTGGTTTATCAGAAGATGATTGTTTAAGAGCGGTTCTCTTCTTCCACCTCCCAGATAACTGAGCAATAGTATCACCGGTGCAAGTGAGTGCGCCGGCTGTCACAGCTTGCTTTAACGGAAACCGATAACCGGCGTCTCTGCTCACATCGACGGAATCCGACGATCCAGACTTCCGTTGATTACCTCTATCGCCGGAAGACCTCTTCTTCCTTCCATGATTGAAGCCATTCCATCCCCAGAAACCGCCAGCGCCGCCGCAACCACCCAATGCGTCCATCAAAAATGATTCCTTTTCGTCAAAACAGAGTTCCCCAAAATCTTTAAAGCGCAAATGAGTCCTCCTTTCCTGACCATTTGTTTTTCGGTTTGGTTTATTGTGAAATTCGATTTAGAATTGATAAAACGTTGGTTCGTTTAGGTTTATTCGGTTCGATTCGGTCCATATGTCTACTCTAGCAAGTAGCAAGGCTGTAAAACGGCGACGTCACGTGAAATTAACTTGGACCCACAATCGTGGTTTTAAAACGGGCGTTTAGAGAAACCGCGTTATCTTGATTTTAGTTTTTTCTTAACAAAAAAAAGATCAAAAATAAAACCAATGGTTCCATCATCATCGCTGTAGGTGAACGATTCAACAAAAATAAAAACTCCGGCGTCTGCTTACCGCTATCATCTTCTTCCGGGAAGAGGAACGGTTTCTTCGGCCGCCGAGGAAATTCCTTGGACCAGTTTCCTTTCTGGGTCAATCTTCGATTCGCCTCTCTTTTACTTTTAGTGGTAATCTCCTGATTCATCTACTGTTTTAAATTGTGAATTTGAATTTAGGGATTTGGTTGATTGGATCATGTCGTTTCTCTGATTCTAGATTTGGGTAGCTCAGTTTATGAAATCTGCCTTTTGCTTATGATTGATAATTTTTTGAACTGTACAAAGGAATTTACTTGAATCTGGCGTTTTACATTATATATTTTAAAGAAAATCTCAATTTTTCCTTAATGAGGTTTCTCGTAAGCTGATAATTATGTATAAGTTACTACCTTATTCATTAGTATAAGTGATATAGTGTACTGTGTCTCATTGTGATTTCATATTGAAAGTTTTTTTAAGGTGTTGTAGGCTTTGAATTCTTTGAAACAGAAGCTGCTATGTTGTTTGAGGGGCTTTCCAAGCAACCACCTTCGCTTGTTGATCTTTGCGTTCGGATAGCCATTGATAATGTACGGTATATCGGATATGTTGGTGGGGTTGATTTTCAGCTCCTCGAGAAGATTCTGCAACATTGTACATTGGAACAGCTAATCCATATAGAGGATTCTACTCAAGTAAGAGGATTCTCAAACAACATGCATGATAAAAAAATTGTATGTATTGACTGTTTCCGATCTTAAGTTATGCTTTCCGTTGTTTTTTTTGTTTTGTTAGGACACAGATCTTAGTCCAGTCACCAACAAACTTTGGAAGAGATTCTATGAGAAGCAGTATGGTGCAAAGAACTTAAATTATGTCATGGAGAGGATGGAACGGAATAAAGTAAATTACAAGTGGAGAGAGTTATATGAGGTTTTTTTTTGTTTCTTCTAAGTATTGATGTAAATACATATAAAGCGTTGGAATACTTAATAAATAGGCATGTGGTTGCATGCAGGCAAAGTTGAAAGTTGTGCAAGAAGACGAGGAGAAAGCTGTTGATCGACTGAAAGAACGTTACAAGAATGAAGATGCAAGTACGATTTTTTTATTATGGCCATTTGATCCATCACGAGAAGCAGTTCTTAACCAAAATCTATTATTCTTCTTTATTCCCTTGTAATCCTTTTCAAAACTTTTGCCAGGAAAACAAAGTCGACAAACTAAGCTCTGCTCAAAAGCTCCTCCAATCAAAAAAGCCTTCTGGGGTAACGTTTCCATGTGATTCTTTTCAATCATCTGGTCAAATCTTGCAAAGTTGTTATACTAATGCTCTGTTCATCAATTGGCTTTGTGGCTTTTGTAATCAATTGGTTTTATGGAGTCATTTCTTTGCAGCTAGTAGTGGATCAGGTTACAATCTTTCGAATGTCAAGAGCAACATCATGAAGAAGGCCAAACTAGATGTTTTAAAGAGGTAAATGATCCTTCACCTTAAAATGTACAATCACAAGCTTTGCCGAAGTAAAAATTGCCCATTTGACCCTCATAGGCAGTCTATTTAGGTATTAACCCTAGGTTATGTTAATTTCTTAATTCAAATCTTCTGATGGTATTGATTACAGTCAAGAAGTGAAGAATCTCACTGCAATTAAGAGGAACACGATTCAGAAGAGTTTCAGGTAACATTCTCCATCTATCGATCCACATTCTTTTTCCTCCAAACCATTGATCAGTTCTGTAACTTAGGTTCGAAATTCTGTGTTGTCTAGTATTTCTTCTCCAAAGAGGACTGGCATATCCGCAAACGTCCCTTCAACTTCAAGAAGCAACTCTTGTGGTGAAGTAAAAAATGTCACTGCAGGTAGTAGGAACACGATTCAGAAGGGTTTCAGGTAACAAAATATGACTCCTGGTATCCCTATGTCTCTATCTATCAATCCACATTATTATTCCTCCTAAACTGTTGATTGGTTTTCTAACTCCGATAACCAAATTCTCTCTTGTCTAGTATTTCTGCTCCAAAAAGAACCGGCCTATCCACGAACCCGCCTTCAACGTCAAGAAGCAACTCTTACGCTGAAGGAAATCTACCTGCAAAGAGGATCAACAGTCTTCGTGGGACTCCTCCTTCAACTTCAAGAAATGCAGCCACCAAAAGGAAACATATAATGTAACTAATAGCTTTTTCTCCATGTCATATTTCTTCAAAGTATATCATATTGCTGCTTCGAAGTTTCAAGAACTCTGAATTTTGAAACTTTGTCGCCTGATATCCTCTTTTGTAACAGTAAATCTTCCAAGTTTCCGCAGTGATTAAGAAAAGTTTTTTTGCGTTCTATTTATTGCCTTCGTAGAGAAATCTCATAACAGAAGCCTCTGAAGCATTCGTGATGGAAATTACAGTAAAACCATTGCCATTGAGATAAAAATTCATAAACACAAGTCATTTAATCTGATACGCACATGGTGGTAAGATTACAAACAAAGCCAACAGAGGGTAGAGCAACCTCACAAGATTGATTGTATCAGATATATGTTTATTAAAGTCCCCAAAGAGCTTACCATCAATTGAGGAGAATCACATTGTGAATACAAAAAAAGAAAATACTAATTTGGAGTATATTAAAATGAAGACTCGAGACCCTCTTTGCTTTTGACTACAGAAGCCAATCTCTTTTATTCTTTGCGGTGCAGTGCATCGTATTGTACCATTGTATGGACCTAAAATGATCTAACCTTAAATTGAAGATCCAGCCAAACGTCTTCTTGATGCATTCGAAGTCGAGACTTGACCCAGTTTGTCTGACTCCTTTGAGTCATCCGTCACCACTCTCTCTCTCACTGGTGTGTAATGCCTCAGCCACACGCCCTTGTACACCTGCAACATTCAATATCCCAAGTTCCCAATTGAGCCATCCAAGTTTCAGATATAACATATTTTTCTCTGCAATCTTGGAAAGTGTAACTAGCCTGTTGTGGTCTCATGATCTTGGTGTCTGGATCATCCAACGACTCTTTCCAATGCGACAAGTATCCAGCCATGCGGGGAATCGCGAATAAGACCGTGAAGAACTCTGGTGGAAATCCCATTGCCCTGTTTCAATGGTCCAAGTTTAAATAGGAGAAGTTTTTAAGTGGAGATGAACATGAAGTTAAACTTTTACCTGTATATTAATCCAGAGTAGAAATCAACATTTGGGTAAAGCTTTCTCTTAACAAAGTAATCATCAGAGAGAGCTGCCTTCTCGAGAGCAACAGCTACCTGCAGACCATCAGAATTATATCTGTCAAACATATTCGTCTAAAGGAAGCCAAAAAAAGAAGCCATGCGTGTGTTTATAGCATACACTTAAAAGTATGCGGACATAGTTTACCTCAATTAGAGGATCCCTTCCAACAATGGAGAACACTTCATCTGCTAGCTTTTTTATGACTTTAGCTCGTGGGTCATAGTTTTTGTACACACGGTGTCCAAAACCAGACATCTTCCTCTTCCTAAAATGTCAGAAGAGATGAGAATATTGATGGAAAGGCTCCTCACAGACCCAGAAAACGGATGCATACAGTTTCACACAATGAGATTACCTGTTCTTCACACCCTCGATGAACTCTGGAATATTTTCAACACTCCCAATCTCTGATAACATTTTAAGCACAGCCTAATAGAATCGAAGACAAGAATTTCAGAGACCATGGAACATGCAAGGACATTTGAAAACAGGAGAATGAGAAGCACACCTCGTTTGCACCACCATGAAGAGGACCATATAGCGCCCCCACAGCTCCAGCAACAGCAGTGTACACATCGACACCACTACAAGAAGACATTTCTTGGTCAATATATCTCTCATCAAGGTGACTAAGATTGAAACCAAAGAAGTGCACCTAGAGGCAAGATGCCGAGCAGCAGCGGTGGAGCAGTTCATTTCATGCTCAGCATGCAGTATGAAGAGGATGTCCAACACCCGAGCCAGCCTAGGATTAGGTTTATAGGATCTGTTTCCCCTGTGAGTAGTATAGTTAAGCGTGTTAATGGCAAGCTACAAGTTATGTAGAGTCTAAATACTAAGCTTCCTTTCCAGATCATGGAATCTTAAGAGATGAACCAAAAGAAGATAAAAATTGAGTTTCTAATTAATTCAAGAAGAAAGATAGCAGAGACATACAGGGAATCCAGCATATAGAGGAAATTTTCTGCATAAGAAAGGTTGCCTGAAGGAAGAACAGGAGGCCTCCCTGCCATCCTCAAATAAGCAGCTGCTGCAATAGTTGGTGCCTGCAAACACATTTAATTGTATATACAGATTGTAAATCTTCTTTCAGGACTACAGAAAGTTCACAGTTTAAATTCACATTTTTGCATGTCTAAGATGAATCACAGAAAATGGGAAGGACTAATGTAAAAACTGATAAAAGACTAAGATACCTTTCCAATAATGCGAACAATTTGTTTATCTCTAACTTGTTTTGAATCGTAAATATCCTGACCCTGCACCCAATAGAGTGTTCGTTAACATGTTTATGTAGACAATTTGGAAAAGAATTAGTTCTTTACAGTAGTGTGAGTAAAAAAGCCTGACATGTCATTAGGGAAAGAATGTAATCTTGCCTTACCCTTAGAGCAGGATTTGCATCAGGATGAAAGATGGAAAGCGCACTCATTGCGCTCACCAGAACTCCCATTGGGTGTGCATCGTGAGGCATAGACTGTATAATATCCTGCAAGAAATTATCAAGTAACAAAAGCAGTATCAACATCATGTTTCATTGACACCTGTGCTAAGTATATGTTACATATTTTTCTCAACAATCTCGAATAGAGCAGACGACCCTAAGCACGATATGTTTACAAGCCCTTGAGAATAATTGACGGACTAGATAATCACAGGGAAGATCATTCTAAAGTGCTGTTTTGGTCTTGGCTATACATTGTATACATCTTCTCAAAATTAAGATCCACATGAAAATCCATCTACCGAGGACTAGAGACTCACTAAAACTCCTTGTGGCACAGCTGAATGTTGAGAAACAGCAAACTCCCAATCAGATAGCTGACTTTCAGAGGGAAGATTCCCATACACTGCCAGAAAAAGATAGCCAATATATATCATTAAACCAAAAAGCTCAACAGTCAAGGAGAAAATTTTCATCAATATACAATTCGATCCTAGCAACCAAAACGAAAAATAGCTATCCATACAACACATGAGACTGCGGTTATACTAGCCAGCAATGATTCAGAATTCAGAAACATAGTTTTCCTTCCCCAAGCTTCTGCCTCAAATGGCAATAACCAAAAAATATTAAGTAGTCCAACACCGAGCTTCAACATATCGCAATACTTACTGAGAAGATATGCCACCTCCAGAAAAGTACTGTTCTCAGCCATTTCCTCTATTGGGTATCCACGATAACGGAGGATCCCTTCATCTCCGTCGATATAGGAAATCGAGGACCGAACAGGAGCCGTGTTCAAGTAACCAGGATCGTATAACTTAAGCCCCTTGTCGTCCTTCCCCATCGAAATCTGCGGGCCAGACACAATAACAAAACCAAATTCTCAGCCTCAGTTAGCTAAAAGTAAACTACTTGTGTCCATTACGCATGTGCTCATCAAACCCAGTGATAAACAAAACTCTCCACTTTCTAATCAGAATTCTGAGATACCTTCTTGAGATCAACGGCTTTAACTGTGCCATCATCTGACACCGGAATCTGATATTTCTTTCCGGTACGCTCGTCGACGATCTTCAGGGCTCCTTTCAAGGATCCATGCGGTGAGGCACTGATATCCGCCGACGTGGACCATCGCTCGATAGCCGGAGATCCCTCTCTTAATTCGACGGGATTAACTTCCGCCAAATGTGCCGAGAGAACAGCCAGTCGAGCTCTAACTCTCTCCGATATCTCCATTTTGCTAACCAAAAGAAACAAACCAAAATTACAGAACAACAAACCGAAATCAGAATTCAAAGAACGTAGAAGAAGAAAGGGAGCGACGAAACTATAAAAGGTTTATATACACGTGTTTCTGTCTCCTACGGACATGAGTATTGACTGGTGACACGTATCTAGAATCTTACGGATAACCTGATATCAAGTCTGCCTGACCCCACTTGGATATCTGTCAGAATTATCTGGGACCCACATATCCCAATTTTTTGCTCATCTCTAAGCTTAAGGTTGCTGGAGAGTGAAGTATACTCACCCCCTCCAAAAGTGACACGTGATACTAAGTTCCATGCCCGTGGTCTTCAGACGCTTAGATAAGCGAGTAGAAGTCGATTGCTCTCCTCGATTTGCTAAATTACCAATATGATTAGATTGCCAAAGCAAAGTTTGATGGGCCAAATTTTTAATGTGGGCTTCTGGATATGCAACTTCCAACCCAACACTATATTAGTTTTATTCTTGGGCCTTTTTGTTGGCACGTTCACCTTATTTTCTTAGCTTCAAACATTAGTCATTACCAACATTTTTGTTTTGAACGATCTATCTTACAATCCGATTTGAACTATACTCTGTACCTACGTGGTGAATTATGATATGTTGTGCACCAAAGGAAATCTATGATTTTATGATGACTCTTCTCAAAATGATATTGTTTAGAAATACTAAATTATAGTTATGGGATACATGTAATCTTATAAGCTTTGTAAATATGGAGAATAGGTATAATGACGTGGGAGAATAATGAGAGTGATAGGTCTAATGAATGAAATAATGAGAGTGATAGGTCTAATGAATGAGATGTTAAAAAAGCAACCTGTCGTATAGTTTCACTCGTACCTAAAATTGGAATTCTAAGTTTCCCCCACGTGAGGCTCTGAATATGAGAGTGATAGATATTTCTTTCAATCCTTCCGTTTTCAACTAACAAATGATCTCTTTTTGTCTTACTAATACAGTATTAACACTATACGGATAACACAATATATATAAAAAATCATGCTTATGAATTATTGTTTATAATGAGACGGTGATTGCTATGATATCTTTCATGCATAATTATAATTTTTCTTTGTACACGTCTATGATATTGATATGAATTCTATATATTTACAAATAACACATTTTACATCAAGAAAAGCTATAGGAATTGATGATATAAAGAGTAAGAAAGTACGTGAAAAATAGATTTTACTAATATAAAGTATAAAAAAGGTTTTTTCACGTCAATGGAACTTCACCCAAAAAAACAACAAAAAGAGAAATGTGTGAGAGCGGCAAAGGAAAGGCCAATTTTGCAGGAAGAAAAGCATGCGAAAGAGTAGTTGGATTTAGACAGATGACTGACAATTTTATTTATTTATTTCTAGTTTTCTGCTATTTACGGTGTTTTCGGATGTTATCATGTTTAAATATATTTAACCTATCATTAGTCACATCGCAATCCGCAAGATATGTATGGTAAAAAACAAGAAGAAGATTCACTAACACAAAATTTGTTTACTCAATCATCTTTTGTTTTTGGATAAGAAACGATCATTTGAGAGTGTCCTCACGTTAAGTACTATGAGAGCATGACGCATACTCGCATATTGATATGTTATATGTACATTCATACGATATTATTCAGTTGTTATGTACCCTAACTAAACCGTGAATGTAGTCTTGATACTTTAACTATTTATGCAAAACTCTTTTAAGAAAGCTATTAAGATTGGTTTTTAGCTCGCAATGCTAGTGTTCAAAGGAAAACATATGTGTACATTATATTTGTATATAGACACCAATACTTGATGTAATCAAAGACATCTGTTTGTAAAAATAAATTCATATGTCCACAATTTTATCATATATTCTACTATATTTATATAAGTTAGTGACCAATAAACAAATTTCGCATAATTTTTTTGATCATAAGTTATAGAGGTAGGCACCATTTCTCCTGAAATCTTACATATTTTTCCATTAATCAATATTTTGTAACTCTTCAATTTTATTGTTTGGCCAGACTGAATCAGGTTGTGTCGTTTCGTTTTATCTGATCACACACTGCACCAATCTTGGTCCAAACACTCTTACCTATTAATTATTGATAACAAATTTCCTGAATTTTTTAACTATTATCCAATAAAAACAAAAACGTCGTTTCATCTGTTATTTTCCTTTTGTATACACACACATTTATACACACGGCTACGAAGTTGTTCAGGACCCATATTTACACCTAAACCCATAATGACTCAATATTATTACAATCATATACTAATAATAATCTGAGAAAATCTAAAGTATTATTAAATTAAAAGACAAAACATTAACTACATCAACGTCCATTGCTTTAATACTAGGAAACTAATAGTAATACACATCAAAATCGATTATTATTAATTTATTTCCCTTGAATTCATCGTCTACTTTGGGAACAAACACAAATCTTCTCTTTTTTTAGGGATAAATATCTAATTGTTTTTTTCTGTTTTTATCTCCCCTCTTTAGAGAACCAATCGATGATGATGTAAACCAAGAAACAGAGCAAACTGAAACAGAGCATTTGAGAAGAAGCAAGATTTGTAACACCGAGAAGGAGCAGCTTGAGATTTCTTCTTTAATGGATGAATCAACGCTCCAGGACCACCACCACCTGTAACATTCTTCCCGCAGACATCAACTCCGGTCTTAACGACACTGAACTCATCCTCTGGATTTAGACACAATCCTCTGTTCCCGCTTAAATCCAAATTCTTACCCAACCGCCTCAGGAAACTCGAATCGAACGGCACGACGCCGATCAGTAAGTTCCTGCTGAGATTCAGATGGAAAACGTGAGGCAGAGAGCCAAATCCGGAAGGGATTTCGCCGGTTAATCTGTTGTTAGCGAGAGACAACGAGCTAAGGTTCATCAATCCAGTGTAACTCTCCGGGATAAAGCCGGAATATCCAGAATTCTCGAGTTGGAGCTCTTGAAGCTTAGGGAGAAGCCCTAATTCAACGGGGAGGGGTACGAACATTGGGTTATTATCCATTATGAAGTACTGCAAGCTCTGAAGTTTCGAGATTCCTTTTGGAAAAGCCCCTTTTAGTTTGTTGTTGCTTAACGCCATGAAAGATAAAGATCGGAGCTTTTCTACGCCTTCTGGGATTCTTCCGAATAGAGAATTCGAGCTCAGATCGAGTTTCTGAAGCATACCCAGTTGCGAAATCGTCGGAGGAATTGTGCCCGTCAGTGAATTGTAGCTCAAATCTAATCCCACGAGACTATTGAGATTCCCCAATTGCAGAGGAATTTTACCTGTGAGCTTGTTGTAGCTTAGATCGAGGTGTACGAGGCTTTTCAATGAGAAAACCGCCGGAGGGATCTCTCCGGTTAATCGGTTTTGCGAGAGAGTGAGGATTTGTAAGGACTTGAGAGATGAAATGCGAGGAGAAATTTGACCTGAGAGAGAAGGGTTTGATCTGAGGCTAAGCTGTTGAAGAGAGGAGTTAGGGAGGAGCTTAATGGGGAAGATAATTGTGGTTGGGAAGTGAGTGAAGCAGTTGAAGAAGAAGACTGATTGGAGAAAAGGGAGAGAGAAGATCAAGTAAGGGAAAGAAGCAGAGGATTTACAAGAAGGGTTTGGAGCAGAGCCGAAATCGAGTCGAGAGACGTGAGGCAAGTGGTCTGGACCGGTTTTGCACTCAATGCCTGGCCAAGACGAGCCAGGTGCGCAAGGGTTTGGGTGGGACTGACGCCATTGTTGATCAGATGACATTGATTCCATGATTGTGAAGAGAGTCTCTGACTCAGATGGAGGCATTGAGACAGGGACTCTGTTTGCTTGACAGAGAAAGAGAGGAGCTATCAGGAGATGGAAGAGCAGTGTGGAAGGAGACGCTAAAGCTCTCTTCATCGTCATAGATTTGGTGGTGTAAGAGAGATAATAGGAGAGAGAGAGTGTGTTCGTTCTTCTTGATATTATACTGAGAATTCACAAAATCTTTTTCATTAGTTTCTTTCTCCAAAGCATAAAAAAAACTGAGAGATGTGACATTAATTAGAATCTTAAAGAAGAAAGAGCATAAAAAGTGAAATTAGATGACGAAACCGAAAAGAGAAGCTTAGGAAAAGGTTTAAGCTTTCAACGAGTTTAAGTGAAGGGTTTAAGGATTTTTGGGACAAGACAAGACAGAGACACGTGAACAATCAGAATCTAAACAAGGTATGATAAAAGAGTGAAGACTTGGAAGAAAGCTAGTAAAGAATACGAATAGGTTTTGAGTGTGTGTGAGAGGCAATTATAAATGGAAGTGATTGAAAATGACACGTGTGGGGTCGTGAGAGACAAAGAGGTAGGGACTCAAGACATGAGATTGGGAAGAGAAGAAAAGAGAAGACACAAATTAAAAGAGTACTTGATGGTTTTGTAAGGCCATACACACATGTTTCTTCTTTATTCAAACACTTTTGTTTGAACCGATTTTGAGGAACTTGTCTTGTTGGTGTTAATCTAGTGAATACCTTAGCTCCTTGAATCTCTCAGGTTATGTGTCGTGTCTACCTCTCTGTGTCTAACCAAGTGATTTTCTTTTAAATTGTCTCTATACGAAAATAAAATTAACACTATATTACGAAACGATATATTAGAAATCACACATTAAACAAAATGAAGCTTAAGAAAATATGTAAAGAACATTGAACAAGTCACTTACCTTCAATTGGTTTTAAGATTTAAGTAAACTGGATTTAATAAAAAAAAAAGTTGTTCGATCCAACTTTTACCGGATCACTAACATCAATTTTGAAGAAAACTAGTTTATGAAGACAAACTCATAGTAAAAATATGATGTAAGAGGATTCATTGATGGTTGTTTTAAAAAAACACACCACATGACAATCACAATGTGTAGTTAGTAGTCCTGACTGTCTCAAATATCACCCACAATAATTTCTTGACTGTTCACTCAATTTTGAATTTTACCTATCGAATATTTCCAATCATTTTTCCTCTTTAGATATTTTAATAAAAAAAAAACTAAGAAGGAAAGACTCTTGAAAAATGGTGGGCATAGTGTGTCTCTCTATTTACTGTCTTCAATAATTCATGTCTTTTTTTTCTTTCCAAATTTCTCTGAGATTTTATCATCCATAGTTTGAATTGTGATCCAAACAAAATCATAATTACCTTTAGCTTAATGCAAAGACATTGGGAACAAGCATAGAGTATTTTTGTTCTTTGGCGTTTCTGGATCTATGTTTACTTATTGATTAAACCATTTTTTTTCCTTATAAGCCAAACTAGTTTCAGATGAAAAGAAAAAGTCAAAATTTCAAATGTTAGGTGATTGTACTACACTTGGCAATAATGTAGCAGAGCAGATGTTTGTTTCTGTAAATACGTACATGTATGTGTAGTGAAGGATCTAATCTTGAGCCTGGACGGACTCACTGGAGTGGTAAAATCAGAACCAACTATTTATCGTACGGATCTAATACATATATGGCCTACAAAGAAATGATCAAACAAACGGTCATAAAAGTTGCTGAATTAGCAGTACAAGACTATTACCAACAACATCATATTAATCTAAACACTTCTTCTTCCTTTAAACTTGACAAATTTGTTAACCATCAAGAAAGTAAAAAATAAATATTTCCTATTTTTTTCTTGTCATTGTTTTTATTTAATCAAAAATAATGCTTTCTGGATCTCTCAGTCATCATCTCATCAGTGCTTTTCGATTTGACACCACTTCCAATTCTATCATCTCCTTTTGCTTTCTCCACATTTTTGTACACTTATCTATGCGTAGATATACAAACACTAAGATATATTATATTGTATAACTATGACAGTATGTATATTGGATGATGATTCCTCGGATCTTCAAATGCTATTTATTTATCAGTGGGCTTATAATTCTGTGATTCAGTGGCAGTTGATTGATAAAACAAAGCTCATAGTTTGTCAAATTCTCTGCCAAATTCATGGAGGAATCTTATGAGAATCTGCAGGTATCTTCTTACAAAGATATTATCTGAAACAGCTCATGTGGGGGAAGGGGAAAACAATAGTGTTAATAGCTTTCTCTTTAGACTGTGTGTATTAAACAGCTCACCGTTTGTACAAAACCCAAATAAGAGAAGGAAAAACTGAATCTACATGAGAAAAACTGTTGGAACTACTGTTGTGACATTTGTCTTTATTTGTTGTTTTCGTCTGTATATGTGAATCAAATCCTATTTCAACAGGAATGTAAAAAGAAGCAGAGAAGAAGCTTTAAGAAACCACTCTTTGATTTTTCGAATTTGATTCAAGAAAACATGTTTGGACAAAGTTTTGGGGGAGTCATTTGGTCACTCTTTTGTTTCTGTAATCACAAGATTGTCCATCCAAAAATAAGAATGATCCATAACCCTTCTTACAACATAAGACAAAAGAGAGAAAAGTCACTGGATAAGCTTTAGAGGAAGGAACATCTTTATCAAAAAGAAGAAAACCGATTAAATCCGGATACTGTACCTTTTAATTATCATGGGTTCCTTTTCTGGAACAACATGAAAAACTGCAGAAAGACAATAAGAACGAAAAAAAAACTTATATCATTATGTTTCCGAGACACTTTTGCTCTTGAGTCTTTAGCATAGCATTTGTGCTGATGAAGCTTTTTGCTTAGTTAGTTGAACATCCTGAGAAAATTGCTTGCATATGCCATTGGCTTCACATCCGGGTGAGGCTGTGAAATCACAATAATCAGAAAATCAGAAGTGTTTTCTAGGTCTAAATCAAACCTTGAACCAGTTTCATGATTCTGGTTTCTGTAAAACATTTAAAAGAACAATGATTAATACTACACTCACCACTGCAGAGAATGTAACAATGTTTGGCTTCATATCCGGAGCTTCAAAACGAATGAAGGCTCCCTTGTTACCCATCTGCAGAAATATTGTTCCATGTTAAGTAAGAATGGGATAAGTTATGCTGTTTAAAAATTGAAGAGAGGAGATTTTGAGTCACCTGATCACAGTAATTTGGTGCAGAGAAGACGGTGATGAGTTTACCATCATGATCAACTTCATAACCTTCATCTTTGACTTCATGTGATCGGACCACCAAATCTAAATTGTTGTCTTCCAAAAATTTCTTCGTTACGTCTCCACCAAATGATAGACCAACTCCTCGCTTGCTTGGGCCTCTTCCAGGTTGAGGTTGAGGATCACTCCACAACAACTCACACATCAATCCTGAAAATAAAACATTAACAAAATTGAGATGTTTTCACATAAGCAACCTTACAAACAATGCGGATGATGAAACATACCTTCCTCGGGAGGCTCACAGAATCGGTCAATGGCTCTTATGTCAGAGAGTTTCACACCATCTACACTAAAGAGACCTCCATGCACCACGAATATCTTCCTATTTATAACGTGAGCCAACGGAAGGTAACAGAATACTTCGGCAAAGAGGTCCACAAACTTTTCACTTAGCTTGGACCGAACCTCACCCTCAAAACCATAAATTTTGTTCATGCTCTTGCTTTCATGATTCCCTCTGGCTAGATATATGGCTGCAAATTCACAAACCAAATATGGGTAAAAAAAGTGATTATATAAACTTGAACATCAAAGAAGTAATACAACAAGTATTGAGAGCACTTAGAAGAACTTACCTGAGGGACACATGCATTTGAAAGCAAATAGCGTGAGGATAATCTCAACTGAGAACGATCCTCTATCCACAAAGTCACCATTGAACAGGTATGGATTCTCCTCAGAAGGGAGACCATTAAGCTCAAAAATATTTAGGAGATCGTAGAACTGCAAAAATAAAATAATGTGTCAAAGGCACAACCAATAAAACACACTACACCAGCCCTTACTACTGCAAAAGGGAGCAGAAGGTTAGCCAAAAAATCAAGACATGAGAAGGAAATAGAAAGAACCACAATAAAACCAATTAGTTAGTGCAGCGAATTTATTGCAGTTTCAAACATGTTTACTCAAGAGAACTGAAGACTGTCAGGGGCTCTCAGATTCATTTGAGAGAAAAAAATTATGTGAGGAGGGTAGGTGAAACCAAAGCCTACCTGACCATGAACATCACCACAGACGGTGAAATGCTTGCCATTAGGTACACTGATATCAACCAGAGAAGGAAGTGCTAGCAAGATTTGCCTTGTCTGTAAGACAATTTGGTATGCATACCTACAAAAATTATGCAGGCAAACTATGAACAGATGAACAATGTGTTAATTAAGTTCAACACTACACCAAACAATACATACCGTTTATGCAATGTTTTTTGGTTCTTGAAATCCTCCATCATCTGTTTCACAAAATCCAAGGTAATTTCCTCTCCCTCAATTCTAGCACCAGAATATTGTGGCTCAACCTCTACAATGAAATTGAAAAGAAGAATATCAGTGGAGTGATAAAGGGTTAAAATCTCTATAACAACGAACACCAAATTTCAACGAACGCCATGGACAACTTTTATTGCTAATAGTTAAAATGTAGCAAAAGGGGAAGCCAAATCCAAAAAAATAAAAGGAGAAGTTTGTAAATCTATCATATGTTACACTCCTCTTGAGATGGTTTTGATCAATATCATTGAACTATTCAATTCTCAACTGAGAAACCAAGAAAGGAAACATATCCAGGTTTCGATATGCATGAAAACGATCCACATTGATCCTAGGATGAGGATTTAACCAGAGAAAAGACACTACTACCACTACTGACGCTACCCCACCAATATGTCCCTAATACCACCGAAACCAACACCATGAGTATCTCAGTTGTGGCAAATCCCCGGACCGCCACCACCATTATTGCTGCAAGAACTGCTGCTAAAGCCGTTTTGGTGGGCAAAGACGATGATCTGGGTTTGTTCCCTATTATGTGACAATAGGTAGAAGATTGATTACTACTCTAAAGCTACACTCAACCATTTGTCAACTACTGAATCTAAGGCATGTCATAGCAAGAGAAGAAAGAACCAGGGGTGAAAGAGCAAACTGCAAGCCATAAGACAGCACAAAAAGTAAGCTAATAGATGGAGTATACCTATTGTGTGGAAATCAATGGACTCAGCGACTGAGCGCCTTTCAGATACAGGTACAGAGATTGCTTCTTCAAATTTCAGTTTCATCACTGCTTTCTCACACTCTCTTAGCTTTCTTGCGGCATCAGGGTCATTAGGAGAAATTCTTTTTACCTAAAATACAAATAGCAGACCATGTCAGCAGTACCGTAAGCACAAATCTCTCTTAACAGATAAAGGAGTCCACCAACAAACTGGATTCACACAGATTATTATCAAGCTTCCAGGATCTTATCATTTGATCAGATCAAAACATCAAGTTATGAACGTTGCGTGAGTTTAAGCTGCACTCCTTCATCTTTCATATTTTGAGATTGCTCAAAAGGAGCCGACTCCTCACTCAAAAATTTTAGATTAAGTAGGAGAAAAACTATCAGACTGACAGCGAGTAAATAATAGAGGAAAGCAAAGGAAGTTTAATGGCACAACGCTTCTGCTACAAACATTCACTACCTGTTGGAAATCCTTCAAGGCATCCTTAAATTTTCCCATGGCAAGGTATGCAGCACCACGTCTGTAATAGCCCTGTGATCCAGTATATAATGAGCAAACAAGGCTGAATGTAAGTGAGAAGAGGAATAAGTAACATCTCATCATAGAATGATACCTTGGAGTATTTTGGATCAATTTCAATGGCCTTTGATGCATCCTGTATCGCACTGCCATATTCCTCCAGTTTCGTGTGAGCAAATGCACGGTTTGCCCAATACACAGCGTTATTGCCATTGAGTTCTATAGCTTGTGTATATAGATCAATAGCATGGGAGTACTTGTGACCTGCAAGCAACTAACAATATTTAGCGAGCTGCTCCTAAATCAAAAAGAAAAAAAGGAAGAAGAAGAAGAGGACATAACTGAAATCAAGACCGATTCCAGAAGACTCTGTTAACGTTTTTAAGCAGAAATAACACACCTTTAAAAGCTTCATTGGCCTGATTCTTCATCTCCTCCGCCCGTGAAACATCAGAGTTCGCATTCTTAGTATCCATGTTATCAGAATAAACTTATCTCTTACTCGATTTCCAGTGAAGCCAGAACTGATTGACAAAAAAAGGATAGTTAAGGTCTTATCTAGTCATGCCCAAACAGCTTGCATGATGCACAAGAACAATAATCACAATTAGCTGGCCAATTCCATGAGCATATACTCAAAATCAATAAATTCTACTTAACGGGGAGCTAGTTTAAGAGCTTTTAAGATTGCAATCATACTCGACCTCAATAAAGTTCAACTTTTTTTTATCATAATACAGCAATTGACTTTAGACACATGTAACGAGATTCGTAGCAGGAAGGGAACTCATTCACACATTCGTACAAATCAATTAAGGTGAAAAATGCACAGAGAACTAAACCCAGATAAAACACGGTGCAAAGCAGATGCAAGCAAATTGCTACAGAATAAAGTTGTGAACTTTTTCATATTCAGCATCGTTTTCTCAACAGCCCAATAACGAATTGGACATCATCTACGACGAATTCGTGGACGTAAGAAGTCGAAAATGTCACTTAAAGACAAATTCCATGAAAGATCTATTAAATCCAGATAAGATAAAGCAAAACAGGACAACAGCAGGACGGAAGCCAACGTCTAGGCTGTGTTTTGTCGGAAAATCGCAGAAGCTCAATTAACGAAGGTAGATTAATACCTGAGAAAGGCTCAATCTTGGCGACAGCGGAAGAGGAAGAGGTTGACGAGTGAGACAGGTTTAAGAAAAGCTTGAAGTAGCCAGAAACCCTAGATTGGTCAACAGAGTTTATGCGCTTGAATCTATGAGAGGGGTTTTTGGAAAAGTTTTTTCTTTTTATCAACTTTTGCCCACTAATTATTTACCGGTAAATAAAATATGAAAAGATTTTGTATCTAATTTTTCCACGTTTTTTAATTTTAAAAACATAATTCCACCAAATATCTATTATTTATAATAATAAATAGGAAGTAGTAAATGTAAACATTAATTTATTAATTTTTAATCTATTTACATGTTTTAAATTTATGATTAGTTTAGACAAAACATAATTCATTTAATAGATATGATAACTTTTTGATAATTTGAATTTATTTAATTTTAAATTTTCTCATTTTATGAAATTTTGGTATTGAATTATTTAGTTATTCTGTTCAATTGATATATTACACATATATGAAAAGATGTCGAAGCTGAAAGTGAAACATCCAAAATCATATTATTTCATAACATGTAAAAAAGAAAACATTTTATACGTGTATTTCTTCGTGTGTGGCCATATAGGCTTTGGGGATAATAATCACGGGGTCCATAATAAACACAATAATTTACAACCTGTTCTAAAGTTGTGATTTTTTACATAAACCATAGACAAAAGTTCTAACAACAGCTATGCTGAAAAATTTACTCGTGTGAGCTATATTATAGTGGGGTTCTCTTTTCAAACTTCAAACAAATATGAAATTATTTTAGGGACTATAATTTTTTGGACCGAGGAATTAAATAGGTCAGACATTATTGATGATGCTTGAATTACAATCTATTCTACTTTCTTCCAAGCATAATTTGAGTTTCAGCTGCTTGTAATTTAATTGGCGATTTTATAGAATAATTGCTTTTTCTCTAATATAAATATTTTAGTTGAAAACTACTAGTATGATCTATAAGTTAAAGTGAAATTATAGCAATAGATTATTTTTGCATGAAAGTAAAAAATAAAGAAATAGTAAAAAATATATTTAATTAACTTAAAGCAGAGGACCGTTGTGGTGTGGTTCTCGATTATTAATTTTGGGTTAAGGCACAAGAGTCTGAGAGCTTTTGTTTTTTTTTTGTCAAAGAGTTTTGTATTCTCATTTTATTTCGAATCGTCCCCTGATGTTTGCTAAATCAAATTGAGAGTCATCCAGATTGAATCCGTTTGTGTTTTCTTAAAAGAGATGGCTTCTCTGATAGTATCTTTGCTCATAGAGAAGAACATAAACCCGTCACCATAAATTTTCAACCATATCTCCCTTTGCTCTATACAATCTATACACATAAATATACAAACACTTTCGAAATCAAGAAAGCAAAAGAGCAATGTTTCTTGATTCTTAATCTTCCATCTCAATGCTTCTTTGTTTCTCTTTCAGCCTAAGATGAAACACAAAGACACAAATTAATAAAGTTAAAATCCAAAATATGTATTCGACTATATATAAAAAGAGACTTAGAATACTATATACCGCTTTGATTGCTTTCTCAACAGAATCCCATCCAAACCGGTCAACATAATCTTGAACCGATTTTCTAGCATCAAGACTCATCATTTGTAGAACTCTTCTCTGTTCATCGGTATAATTCGTTCCTCCTCCAACATGCATTCCAAACTTAACGTACTTTCTCACAAAATTCGAGTAGATGTAAGCTGCACCACTGAACATTGGTAACACCAACCACATACAGAACAAAAGTTTCAAGTATGGCCAAAATGGTAGCCTACAAAATGCCAAAAAGAACAATTTTTTTTGTTAGTTTTTAAAATATAATTTTATTTATAATTTAATGGGAGTATCATTGTTATTACCAGGCAAGGATTCTCCAAACGGATAGCTCGAATATTGTAATTAACGAGTAAATGATCCAATATGTAAGCCATTGTTGATCATCTAACATCGTTGGACTCTCTATTGCTCGTAACGATGCATACCTACTCATTCATTAACTTAAATAATTATTTATTTACATTATATATAATCGATAAGTGAACGTTTAAAAGTTGTTTTCACTTACAAAGGATAGAGAAGCATAACTCCAGGCCTGCATGCACCAAGAACATGAAGATGTTAAAAAAACTTACACAAATTAATCTCGAGATTTTTTAATCTTAATTATGAGAGAAAATTTTGAATAAAAACCTACCCAATTAGAGCATCAAAACGTTTTGCAATCACAATGATGAAACCCATTTTTTTGAGCTTTTACTTAAAATATTTTCTTCTTTTCGTTTATCTATTTGAACAAACGTCTTTAGCACTAAGGCATTGGATATATACACAAAAGTTTGATTTTCTTCAAGCAAGAATCTTAGTGTGAGTCAAGGTAACAAGTCAGGTAAAGAATCTCAAACCCATTGATATGTTTCATGAACCTATTTCTTCTATGTTCTAAGAAAAAAAAATCAGAGTAATCGTGGGTGAAATTTTCACATGAAGGGTAATCTAAAGTCTTGGGTTTCGTATAACTCCCTTTAAATTATATTTGTGATATTCATTTTTTAAAAATGAGATTCTTTCCTTTGTGCACAAGAGTTAGTCATCAAGAACTTATGCATTAATTACTGATATTGGCCGTATTACACAATTTGATAATTATCATTTGGTCTGCGACTTTGTGAAATTTGGGTAATTCTCAGCTGTCTAATTTGGAGTTTTTATATTATCTATCTTTCTTACCCCATGTACATATATATACTTGTTTTTCATTAAATTAGAGTCCAATATTAGTGTATCATTTTATTTGATAAAGATTAATATTTTTGTCACTGAGCTGGTAAAAGTAACATTTAGTTTATCTCTCTTTCTTACACAAATATATACTTTTCTTATATCATTAGTAATTTATTTGATAAAGAATTTTTTGTCACTGAGCTAATCACCCAATGTAATAATATTCTTTCACGCTAACCTCTCAAGGAAAGAGGAACAGAGCATTCAAATTTCAAAACATATTAAGAAAATTTACAACGAGAGTGAATCAAAGCCATACCAACTCTCAAGTTCCTTCTTGAAATGATTTTACACGATTATAGATTTATAGGTTAATATGTCATAAATGTGAATGTAGATGTTGTTGCTCGTGAATAAAATTGAATAGGAAGTAAGTACAAGGAAAATGATGGAGTATGGGCAAAAACTCAAAAGAGTTAATTGCTTTTTGTAACTAAAACTAATTAATGCAAATCTATGAAAGGGTTAATGGATAATGACTATACATATGATATAAGTAATCCTTCATGGCCTCTCTGTTCTCATTCCCTAATTATACTGTCGCCTATATGATGCAGTTTCTTGCTTAAATTAATATTAGATGATGTAACGGCAAAATAATTAATCTCTAATATTCAAGATGCCGTTGGACTAACCTTTTGTCCAAGAATAAGACTCTCCAACATAAGTTCATGAAATGACAAAACCAATTAAGCTATATGTACTCTTAGATTGCCATTTTTATCAATCTTGTTTTTATAACACAAACCATTATTTTTTCTTCTGTTTTGCGTTTGATTTGGCCATTTTTGGGGTGGTGTGGTAAAAAATCTCTTTTTTTAGTTTTAATTTTGAATGTAAATAATAGTTTAACATCTAAACGTAAACACAAAATCAAATATATAAAAACATCAATTAAACCTGAATTCTCATTCATTGGCTCGCTTGATAGTTGATAAGTAATAACACCATTGTAAAACACGCAAAATCTTATTATATCATATTAGTTTTTGTTCAATTCGAAGATATCTTAAATTCAAAAAAGAATAATAATAATAATATAATTCCAGGTTAATATTAACGAGTGGGACAATAAAAAAGAAAAGAAGAAAGAAAAAAGGATTTACCAAAAAAGGAGAATTTCCAAAAGTTGATTCTGATGAGAAACAGAGCCCATACCTCTCTTTTTTCCCCTAAACATGAAAGAAAAATTGGATGGTCCTCCTTCAATGCTCTCTCCCACCCAATCCAAACCCAACTCTCTCTTTTTTTTTTCTTTTCTATTTTGATATTTTCTACTCCTTAATTCCCATCAATTTTCAAATTTTCAATCTATATGTATACATAGAGAATTTAAAGAATTAGGTATGATATTTTTTGGAAAAAAAATGTTAGACTAATGGTCCATTTTCTTTCTGTATTTTTCTTCTATAACATTTTCAGTTTGAAAAAAAAAACTACCAAACCTTCTGTTTTCTGCAAGTGGGTTTTTAAATACTTTGAAAGAAATATTCCACTAAAAGAAATTGTGAACCAAAACAGAAATCAATAAAAAATAAAGTAGGAAGCAGCAGTTAAGTGGTACTGAATTAATAAGAATAGTATCTTCAGGCAAGAACAAATTAATTCTCTTAGATTTCATCTTCCATTCTCACTTCTCCTTCTTTTTCTTTCTGATCACAATCTTACAAAACCAGGTATAAACTATTGATTAGATGCACTAAATTAACCTAAAAATCCAAGTTTTGTAATCAAAGGTTCTTCCTTTTTTCTTCTTCTAATCCTTACATCTTGGAGTGGCCAAATTAAGGCTTTTTAATTTCATTGCTTTTTTTTTGTAATCAAAGGTTCTTGCTTTTCTCCATTGAAATCTCAGAACTTATATAGTAGCTATAGTAGTTTGATAGCAAAAAGATTTGATCTCTCTATATCTCTTGTGTGTGTGTGTGTGTAGTGTTTGATTGTGTTTGGTTTATTTGAGAACTCTAGGGTTGATATAAATGGAGGGTGGTGCGAGTAATGAAGTAGCAGAGAGCAGCAAGAAGATAGGGAGAGGGAAGATAGAGATTAAGAGGATAGAGAACACTACGAATCGCCAAGTCACTTTCTGCAAACGACGCAATGGTTTGCTTAAGAAAGCTTACGAGCTCTCTGTCTTATGTGACGCTGAGGTTGCTCTTGTTATCTTCTCCACTCGAGGTCGTCTCTACGAGTACGCCAACAACAGGTAAGATCTTAATTTTTTTCTTGATTTCTTTTTTGTGTGTTCTCATCAATTTCTATGGTTTCTTTCTCAATGGCCTTTTTGTTTTTGTTTTTCTAAAGTTTCTCTGAGCTTATCAATTCTTTGTTGAAACGCTCTGATTTATATCTGAGTACCAAAATTAGGGTTTGTACTTCGGAACCCTAGTTTTGTTTTGGGGGAAGTTTCTGATCTCTTTTCTTTTCTCTCTCTCTCTCTTTGTGAAAAGCTGTGAGGTCTTCTTCTACGATAATTAATTAGCAGCCCCATAACTTGTACCAGTCACTTCTTCTACTAAATCCTAAAACAGCATATGTATGTATCTACTCGTATGTCAGTTTCAACAAGACATTTCGATAAATTTGATGACCCATCAGGTTTATTTCTGCAGATTGATCATTAGGTATCCATCATAGTAATGAAAAAAGTAGGGTTCTTGACAAAAAAATAAAAATATTATATGTTACATATGGGCTATAAAGCTAAGTAGATTCCTTAAAAATTGATACACTAGGGGGAGACTAGGCTGTTTGTCTTCTGACACTTCTCTAAATCTTTCTGTGATTAGTTCTGTTAAATCAAGAGATATTTCGAGGACAAAGCTTGTTGTTGAGTCACTAATTAATCATCCATCAATCAAGAAAAAAACAAAAAAATTAAACAGAAAATTTGACTTTTGGTTAATTTTTTCCTCCACTCCAATTTGGGGACTTGTCATTTCCATTTTTCTCTCAAAGTTTCCACCTATTATCAGCTCATCTTCTTTTCAATATTTTGATTGTTTTAGAAATATTATAGTGCTGATTAATTTTTGGTTAGTTAGTATTATAGATAAATTGAGGATATGAGTCTAATCTATTTTTTTAATAAACTCAAGTCTCATCTCATGGATCTAATTAAGATTTAACTAGTAAATTAGTTACAATGTGAAATTCACCAATGTCTAGAGAACCTATTTTTAGTAATTGTGTATGTGACATGATGATCTTATAAAAGTATCTTTAATTAGAAACCCAATTAATCTGATTAACAAAAGAGGAATGCATTAGGTATGTAGAAAAATGTAATTTCTAAGTTTCTATTTTCAAATGTGTAGCTATAAAATTTATACACTCTTTCTTATTTCAAACATCCTCATGCTTTAATGTCATTTGACATTTCTCAACCTCAACTCTCCACCATAGAACACAAAGTCAAATTAAATGGTGAAAATGAAAACGTAGCATAGACAAAGAGCCTTACTTTTCTCAGTTTTTCTAAGAATATATGAACTTTACGCTCTTGGTAAAAAACAATAATTGCCTCAGATTAATTATATTCATATGCACATATTGTAATTCTAACTTACACTTTACTTCATGTTTGAAATTTCTTATCTTACAGATGATATGAAAAAAAAGCAGAAATGTTATTGGATTTTGTGTTATATATGTGAAATTTTGGACAGATTGGTAGACAAAATCCATTCTTAAGAAGCTTATAATAAGGTTTCATATTGATTTCTTATTTTCCTTACCGCCAAAATAAACAGATTAAATTAAATTAAACATCACTACATTAGTACCCAAATCGTCCCTCAGACAATAAACATCAAATGACTAATACCTAACTCGTTAATGGACCCGGTCTTAGCATATCAAACGATCCATCAATGCATTTTTTGGTCAAATTAATATACATGTGCTTATAGGATAGATGCTATATATATATTTTTGCTTCTAGCTTTCAAAAATTTAGGTATGTAGAAAAATGTAATTTACTGCCTCTCGTATTTTTAATATACATACTAGAATATATCATGTCAATTTCATTAAACTTACTCATCTTATTTACTTTGATGATTAAATCCAACAGTTATAGTTTTGTGGGTTTAAGTTTGAAAATTTATATCTACCGGTTGTAGAATTACGAGTAGGCTGATAATTAAAATTAAAATCTTTCTTTTTCCCATATTTTGTTTGGATGTTGTTGAAATCGTACGATGAAAAGTGTGAGAGGAACGATCGAAAGGTACAAGAAAGCTTGCTCCGACGCCGTGAATCCTCCTTCCGTCACCGAAGCTAATACTCAGGTAAGCTTCATTAATTAATTAATTCACCATTTCTAGTTACTTTACCACTAATTTTCTTTTTCTTTACGAAGTTCCAATTGCATTTTCTGACTTTACTTAATCCCTTGTTTAAATCGTGGATCGAACACTTGATGAAGTACTATCAGCAAGAGTCGTCTAAGCTTCGGAGGCAGATTCGAGACATTCAGAATTTGAATAGACACATTCTTGGCGAATCTCTTGGTTCCTTGAATCTCAAGGAACTCAAGAACCTTGAAGGTAGGCTTGAGAAAGGCATCAGTCGCGTCCGCTCCAAGAAGGTTAATCACTTTAGTTTCCTTCAATCACTTATGCTTTGATTTATCATCTTCAGTATTTGATCTGATGCTTGCCCGTTACGTTTGATTTTTCATCCAGCACGAGATGTTAGTTGCAGAGATAGAGTACATGCAAAAAAGGGTAAAAACATATATATATTCCTCAACAAGTAACCTAACCCTACTTTTTAAAACAATTTTTCTCTTCAAAATCATCGCTTTCTTTTCTGTTCATGTAGGAAATCGAGCTTCAAAACGACAACATGTATCTCCGATCCAAGGTCTTTATATGTTTGTTTGCATTTGTTTTTTATCACAATGTGCAATCTCTTGATCAGCAAATTCTATATGATTCTGCAGATTACTGAAAGAGCGGGACTACAGCAGCAAGAATCGAGTGTGATGCATCAAGGGACGGTTTACGAGTCGGCTGTGTCATCTTCTCATCAGTCGGAGCAGTACAACCGGAATTATATTCCGGTTAACCTTCTTGAACCAAATCAGAATTCCTCCGACCAAAACCAACCACCTCTCCAACTTGTTTAATTAAGTCTAATTAATTAACATAAGCTTCTACTCTCCTCTCCTCTGAGATCGATCTTATGCATATATATTCATGTTATACTTACGATTTAAAACTTAAAAATAAAGACGGGGTAACGATTTGAGAGGGACCTAATTTACGTATATCTTGATTATTTATATGCATGTGAACGTTCCCGTTAATAACTTCAAGACAAGATATTTGACCCCAAATAAAAAAAAGGATCTTCTCATTAAAATCTCTTGCGTAATTTCTTGTTGCTGTATAATGAAGCTAATGCAAGAATTTACACTAGAAAGATCGTAGATCGTACCTCATGATTACTAATCTCTAGACAAGGCCACTGAAATGCAAAACGGCTTGTTGATTTGAGAGTCTTGCCAAGGTACTTCAGTGAATCAAGATCGTAATCCAGCGACACGTCGTGTAGGACAAGAGGATGTGTAAAGTCTTTGACACTGAGTTATTAAAGCTGGCGGTAGAACCTCCTGGAGGCCACAAAGGCAGTCCTCGGATTGTCACTCTGCAGTATATATAAGACTGTTAGTGCAATGAGACCTGGAAAGATGTCTTAACTAGTGCGGAACTGCGGATATATAGCATAAGAATGAGATTGATACTCAAGCTTCGACTAAGATTTCGCGAGGAAGAAACTTTATACCAGAAAACTAAAGCGCAGCCATGAGGAAAGAAGCTTGATATGAGAAAATTGATGATATAGTCTCTGCAAGAGTTAGTAAATTCATGCATTTCTCACCGTGATTTAAATAGCAAACCAGAGATTCCATGTTACAAAAAGCAGCAAAAACACATGAAAGATCTAACTTTTACTGCAGCAGAGCAACCAAAGGAGAGAGCTACATGTCCTATCAGCAGTCAAATGAGTGGCAGAAAGACTCTAATAGCTAAAATGTTGTTTGGTGGTTGCATGTGTTTTGGCATCTGTCGTAATATGTGGAGAATTGTTTCCCACTATAAGTTTTACACTCTCAAAATCCATCAGGATGTGATTAATTAGGTTATAAACAAGAACACTTTCTATCAAGACGATAAGAAACCACTTAGTGAGCCTCTCCCAACAATTTCAAATGCTTCTACTGAAAAAATCAAAGCCTAAAAGTATCAATCAATGCAGAGCAAGAGGCTATAACAATCTACTTTGATGTAATCAAAACCTAAAAGAAATCGTCATCCTCTGTTGTAAGTAATAGAAATTGAACATTTTTTTATAGAAATTTCATCAATCCTTTGTTCATGTATATCCCATGATAAGGAAAGATCAAAATATCACAACTTTTACTCCTCCAAGAAGAAGCACATCGAAGTATAGCAACAGTTGATGGTTGTTTAATAATTCAATTCGAAGTCAATCAGTTAGAAGCTGCAGATCCCAAAACAAATTCAAAGTTTCGTCTCCGTTGCAACACGAAGCTTTAGCATATTCGTTCGATTCATAAAAGCTGGACGACGAAAAGTAATGAGACTCGAAAGCAGCAAAGTCTCAAACTTTGCAGAAGATTTTTTTGTTGAAGAAGAAGAAGAAGCGGAAGAAGAACCGCTCCGAGGTAGGTAAAACAATACAATGCCTGACGGCGAAAAGTAAACGGCATGAATTCTATGTTTGGAAACGCTAAACGGAACACAGTTTGGATAATTTCAGCATTACTAATTAAATAAATTAACGTAGGAAAAGAAAAAAGTTTTTTTAGCGCTAAATATTTGTATATGCTAAAATGTGGATTTCTGAGTTGGTGAGAATGTCTTTTTATCATCTTTGATTGATACACATTGTTAGCTAGAGATATTAAGATTTCTGGGACCACTGATTCTCTGTGTTCCATATACAACATATCAAGATGAAGTCATAAGATTAGAAATGCGGAGACTATTGTTATCAGTTTTCATATGTGTTGTATTGAGATTATCAATAAGTTAGCATCAGTCATATATAAGATTATAGAGCAAGAAAAAGAAGAGACTTGGGGTAAAGATAAACTTGGATACAGATATTCCTAAACATGCTGTCTCCTCGTAACCACTAACACTAACTCAATATCGTTAATGCGATTTCCGACACTACTAGAGAGTCATTAAAGATATATTTATTCATTGGTGGGTAGAACTTAAGGTTTGAAACTTGAATGCATGGAGACCATCTTGCAATATTTACTCCACAAGAGTTCATTACAGTAACACCACAACACACCACTCCTCTGATGTACTACTGCGCATTCTTTAATGCTAGTATATCTTTATGTTTGGTCTCTCTCTCTCTCTCTCATTCTCATGGACACATCACTTAGGCCTGATTTTCAAAAATGCTCATGAACAATTTAATGGAGCAGTTATTACATTGTGTTGCTTCATAGGCATGTCAATTCTTTTTTTTCTTTTTTGTCGAAAGGCATGTCAATCTATATTTAGACTTTTGACTTTTTGTACCCTTTTCTGTATATCAAGTATGCTGAATTTCTCTTTTGATATTAATGTTTATGATCCTATTTATAGCTTCAAGTTGGTGTTACTATCTTTCACAGTTCAATGTTTTTGTCTTCGTTCGTTTTTATTTGCATGGGATACATTTCTTTGGACGCTCTTGAAACAATGGTTGAGAAACAGAGGAACTACGAAAACTTATTTAAGATCAAGAAAATTTTAAAAACAGCAACATGCATCAAATATAAAGGAGTATCCTTCATAAATATTACTAGAAGCTATAGGACACTTAAAACTCTACTGAGCACACACACATTGCAGATGATAATTAATTAAGATTGTTTTTAACACAAACCAACAAACAACTGAGAAATTAATGAAACTCTCTCTCTTCTTTTCAGTTTCTGGGCTTTAGACGACCTTCATTGGCAAGTTTGAAGGTATGGGCCTGCTTTGTGGCTGCCTTGGTGGAAGAAAGTCCTGCCATAAAGTGCTTTCTGACTTGAGGGGTCGTGAAAGGGAACTTATTGTTGACCATGGAGTTTAACCAAGACGCTGTGCCTTCACGGT
The DNA here is from genome assembly GCA_000218505.1 of Schrenkiella parvula. Taxonomy (NCBI): domain Eukaryota; kingdom Viridiplantae; phylum Streptophyta; class Magnoliopsida; order Brassicales; family Brassicaceae; genus Schrenkiella; species Schrenkiella parvula. Next base: position 7,788,699 of record CM001190.1, on the reverse strand, counting down.
AGAGAGCTCCAATGGCATCGGTGTGGGTGTTGGAAAGTGCCTGAAGAAGGTTCATGTGAGGATCAAACCCTGGGATGCTACTGGAAGTACTGACTGTACCAAAAGCTCCTCCAACAGTTCCCCACCAGCCAAGAAGACCCCATATCAATGTAGGGTGGTTTCTCCAGTAACTGCTCAAAGACAACAAAACTCATCGAGTGTGAAACCATCATATGTCTTAATAGTGTAATGTGTTGGAGAGAGGAATATTTGTCACTTACTCGCATGTTCCAGTAATTGGTGGAAAAGGAGCAGGGAGGAAAGGAGTTCCAGGAGTGCCTGGGTCAACAATGGGTGTTGGTGGGCTTCCTCCAATGGTGGGTGTGCCTGGGTCAACAATAGGTGTTGGTGGGGTTCCTCCAATGATGGGTGTTGATGGAGTCACAACGACTGGAGTACTTGGTGGAGGAGATGAGTAATATCCACCAGAAGGAGGACTTGAAGGCGTCGAAGGGTGTGAAGGTGTCGAAGGGTGTGAAGGCCTTGAAGGGTGTGAAGGCGTCGAAGGGTGTGAAGGTCTGGAGGGAGTTGGGTCGTAAGGTGGAGTTCCACAGTTACAAGGAGGACTGGTGTGTGATGGAGTTGGGGTGTGAGATGGAGTAGGAGTGTGAGATGGAGTCGAAGGAGTTGGAGTGTGAGATGGAGTTGGAGGAGTTGGAGTGTGAGATGGAGTTGAAGGAGTTGGGTCGTAAGGTGGACTTCCACAGTTAGAAGGAGGGGTGTATGATGGAGTCGAAGGAGTGGGAGTGTAACCTCCGTGTGATGGAGGAGTGGGAGTGTAACCTCCGTGTGATGGAGGAGTTCCTGCATGTCAAACAAAAACAAAGAGCCAAGTAAAGATGCTAAAATCAAGATTCTTATTACATCAAAATGTTGGGAGTGTTTGAGCTTATTTGCTTACCAGAGGGAGGAGATCCTGCATTTGGGTCAGGAGGAGAGTAGTATGTTTTCTCATCCTCGAACCTTATGGAAGCAACAGAAGCAAACAGCTGCTGGGAGAGTAAAGCAGCAAAGAGAGCCCAAATGGTAAAACTCTTCATCCCTCTCATTTCTCAAACTCACTGAATACCAGAGAGAAAGCAAAAGTTTTTTTCCAAATGGTGTTGTGTGGTCGAATGAAACCGGAAACTAGCTAAGGTTTATTATAAATAGAGGGAAGCAAGTGTTTTTTGAAAGTTTGGAAAGTAAATACAAACAGGTGGAGGAGTGTGTGGTTAGTTGATATGTTGCAGGTGCATTTACACTATCCCATTTAATACCCCTGGTGATTGCAATAACACTTTGGAATTCTGCAAAAACTAAAAATAAAAAAAAATTAATGAAAAAAGTTAAATGAATCTTTCATGCAAAGGCATGGACGCGTATGAGAAGCTGTCTCCCATATGAATGACTTATCTCGTTATCCGTAATTCTATTTATGTTTCATTTCAATAACTCATCAGTACATTGCTTGATGATGTTTATTGCAGGACATCTTTGTATGTAAAACGCAAGCTAGCGATTATATCATGTGAAGCTAATTAATCCAAGTAAGTTTCCACTCTTGTGAGTTCTTAAACTGTAGGGCAAGCCTTAAATCAAGAATCTAGGTAGACTTAACGTAGACCCTTTTGTTTTGTGCTTCTCTAAGATTAGATAGGAGATTACTTAACTTTAGTGGTCACTTGACGTTAAAAGAGAAGTCAAGGTACATTTATTACACCTAAATAAGGTTACTTCTCTCTTCTTGATCTCGTATGTTGGACACCAAAAACCCAAGATTGGTTAGAAATCACTGGTTTATAGATAGTCATTTTTCGAGTTTTCAATTAGCATAATTAGTGCTTTATTTATTGCTATTTGATTTGGTTTTCACCTAGATATATAGTTTGCATTCAAGTGACATTTAAGTTTGCATGAGTAACAGTGAGAGTGGTAAACAGTAGATACAGCAAGGCCATTAGTAGCACGTGGAGATGCAGAGGGAGAAGAGGACCCATGAAGAAGAAATAAGAGGAGATGAAACCTTTTTTGATTAGAGATTAAAAAATATGAAAAATAAACTAGCGAGAGATAAATAAATGTAGTAATAGTGTGGTAGGTAGGTTGATGCTTCACGAAATAAACTCACTTCTCTGGTTTTGCTCCTCTAGCTTCTGCATTTTCTTACACTATTGTAACATTTGTTGAGCCATAACATTGAGTTTTTTTTCTAAAATGCTAGTTTTTTATTTTTTTATTAGGGACGTAAAATTAATTAAAATAAAAAAATCTGCTCAACCACATTTCCACCATTTCAGTTCAAACCCCGCTATAACATCAACTGATAATTAAGAAAAAATTATAAGAACATCACTTGATTTTTCAGTCATTTTAGTTAATGCCATTTGATATCTAAATTAGTGATTTCTTTTCAGATTATCTATAATGCATAACTTTATTTCAAAAATTAATTGGTTAAGTGCTCTTCTTTTCAGGAGTGAATTGAATTCACTAGCTAGTTCCCCAAGCAACTGGTCTAATTAATGACCCGGACAATGTAGTATTAGTATATATGTTGTAGCTTCTTCCGACATATTCTGATTAGGACCATAGGCTTACGATCAATTACGTTAGTACATATTCATGTTTAATGTCCATTTCCCATGGAGACACTAGACACCACAAGAATGTTCACATTTCAATGTTACTGTAACTTTGAAAAGAAACTAAACGACCATTTCCATTGTCCAATACCAATTCAATTAATCTACTGGTTTTGAGAATATAACAATAGTCAAGGCGTAACATTCGAAAGTATGTTAGTAAGTACAATAGTTCAAATTCGTTGACACTTACAGATGCCTTCGGCTTCTAAAGTAGATTATTTATTTCGGCTAGGGACTAAATTAAAGAATCAAAGTCTTAACTACAAACTATACACATACTAAACTATATTTTTGTGTCTGGCTACCTATATGCAAAAATTAAAATTGCAATTTTCGAGTAAAACGTTCTTAATTATTAGTATGTAATTTAATATGGTTCGCTAAACCGATTATATATAAAACAATACTGTTGATGATGATTGATGACCATCATAACGCTGTATAATTGTTGTTGTCAATGTCAATGTCAACCATCATCATCATCATCATGTCTTGCGGCTGCTGCTCTTCTGCCTTCCCAAGAGTCTAATCATACTTTACAAGACAAACTATACATTAAGATAATCGCATAATTTGAAACTCTGAATGATTAAACTAAATTTTTCTTCTTCTTTTTTGACAAAGGGTTAAAAATTTAGATATAATTCTTACTTACTTATTTCTGTAAGTTATTTTGTTCTGCAAGTTATTTAACAAAACCAACGACGTAAGTAGCATCATGAATGCATAGTGCCGCGACAAGATTAATCAACATTCTTTAGATACGTTTTCTAAAAGGGAATCTATTAAAAGCGACTTCTTAACCAATTATTCGTTATTTACTTATTCCAAGTTATTCTTTCTTCTATCAAAATTATATAATTTTATCTTAGGTGCATGAATAATACCACGAATCAAAAATCAAAAGTGTCCATATTAATTTTAAGAATCAAAAGTGTACACACAATTTATCAATTTGAAAATAGTGTAACGTTCGAAAGTGTTAAAATTCCGAAATGTATACACAAAGAACTATATATTATGCGATTATTAGACGTCTCCTTAAAACGCCAGTTTGCAACGTAACTTCGACATAACAGAAGCAGCCGGCCACAGCAGATTTTTAGGGATACAATCTGCGTATAATTTCTTATTCCCAAAGTATAATGATATATAAATCCGATGACAATTTCGCCAGCAAGTGTGTTTGCATATAGTCATATTAAATTATACTGTAATGTTATTATGAATTAAAGAATATATTATGAAATTATCTTATTAAGAGGGGGATTATGAGGATCAGATTCATATGTTATACATTCATTTACAATCTTGCTTATAGCATATTCCAACTTCCAAGCACATGCAAGTGTCTCCTCTCTCAACCGAAATTCAACAAAAAAACAAGAAAATACGTAATTCAAAAGTCAACCTATAATTTTTTTTGCTAATCTTTTTAAGAAGTAATCTGGTTCATTATATTGAAAATTTTATAAGTTCATTCCTTTCGATATATACATAGACACACTTTTTCCATATGGCATAGACCAATAAATTTACCTATGTTTAGTTTTTTTTTGGTTTGTTTCCATCAACTAGCCTTTTTTAGATATGATTTTTCTCCTCTAATTATTTGTTGATTTTTCAGTCAAAATTTCTTCTTTAAATAAGAAAATTCCAATTGAATATATACATTAGATTATAAAAAAAACGAAAATGAAGCAAACCATCGATATCGTAATTTTATTATTTAATGATTTCCGTATAAGGAAATATGCGTTGTATCCATATTTGATATTGTAATTACCATAATAGTTTAGATCACCGTCCGCTGCAAGAAAAAAAAAGATATTGCAGCTTAGAGCTCTTATAAGGAACTGTATCTTGAAGATCAATCATATCACGTGTCAGCACAAAATAAGTTTCATAAGAAAGAAAGAAAATTAGAAGAATCCCACTGCGTTTTGACCTTAAACATCAACCAAAAAAGCTTTACTTATAAATACTCACCTCATAATCCATATTTATGCAAAAACTTGCTTATTAACAATTGGTTAATTAAGTAAAACAAACAAAATGGCTCTAGAACCAAACTTCCTTCTCTCCTGGGTCTTCTTATGCATAGCTGCATTAATCTCCAGCACACTTTTCTTCTTCCACAAGAAACCTTACCGATTCACATCAAAGAAGCCGCAGCATCAGAAGAAGAAGCTTCCTCCTGGAGAAATGGGGCTTCCATGGATAGGCGAGACAATGGAGTTCTACAAAGCTCAGAAACGCAACAGAGTGTTCGAGGATTTCGTAAATCCAAGAATTATCAAACATGGGAACGTCTTTAAGACAAAAATCATGGGATCACCGACAATAGTAGTCAATGGAGCTGAAGCCAATAGGCTGATATTGTCTAATGAGTTTAACTTAGTGGTGAGCTCATGGCCTTCGTCCTCTGTTCAGCTAATGGGCATGAACTGCATCATGGCTAAGCAAGGCGAGAAGCATCGGGTCCTTAGAGGGATAGTAGCTAATAGCCTGAGCTACAATGGGTTAGAGTCCTTAGTACCTAAACTATGTGACACTGTTCGGTTTCATCTTGAGACCGAATGGCGAGGCAAGGAAGAGATTAGCCTCTACCGTTCGGCAAAAGCTCTCACTTTTACTGTAGTTTTTGAGTGTTTGTATGGGATCAAAGTGGAGCTTGGGATGTTAGAGATCTTTGAGAGGGTTTTAGAAGGAGTTTTCGCTTTGCCGATTGAGTTTCCTTGTTCTAGGTTTGCTAGAGCGAAGAAAGCTAGGCTAGAGATAGAGACATTGCTGGTTGGGAAGGTTAGGGAGAAGAGAAGAGAAATGGAAGAAGAAGAAGCTGAGAGACCAAACACGACACTTTTCTCGAGGCTAGTAGAAGGTTTGATCAAAGGCGAGATAACCGAAGAAGAAGTTGTAGATAATATGGTTTTGCTTGTGTTTGCAGCTCATGACACAACCTCTTATGCCATGGCCATGACTTTCAAGATGTTAGCTCAGCACCCAACTTGCTTGGACACTCTCCTTCGAGGTAACAACAAAACAATAACAAATTTTAGAGTATTCTTTCCTACGATCAAAAAAATCAAACTCAACTCTCAGATTTCTCTTGATTCATCTCAGAACATTTTCAAATAAAAGCAAACAAAGGGGAAGGAGAATATCTTACAGTGGAAGATGTGAAGAAGATGAAGTTTAGCTGGCAAGTTGTTCGCGAAACAATGCGGTTATCCCCTCCAATCTTCGGTTCTTTCAGAAAAGCAGTTGCTGATATCGACTATGGAGGATTCACAATCCCTAAAGGCTGGAAGGTGAAACACATCATCTCTTTAGGTCCTTCAGTTTCTAAACCAACTCTCTGTTTCTTTCAAGAAATACTAATAAATACCTTCTGCTCTTTGTTGAGAGTACAGATACTTTGGACAACTTATGGAACTCATTACAATCCTGAAATCTTTCAAGATCCAATGAGTTTTGAACCTTCAAGGTTTGATCAGCCAATACAAGCATATACATATCTTCCATTTGGTGGAGGACCAAGGCTTTGTGCAGGTCACCAACTAGCCAAAGTCAGCATTCTCGTTTTCTTGCATTTCGTCGTGACCGGTTACGATTGGTCCTTAGTCTACCCGGATGAGACAATCAGCATGGATCCTCTCCCATATCCGTCCCTTGGAATGCCAATCAAAATTTCTCCCAAGGAGTCATAGAATAGAGCCAAGAGTATGCCGTAGCATGTATGCATGCAATATTCAAAAACTTGCACTAAATAGAAAAAAAACGAAGAGACTAGATGCTTTCATAATGTTTCCTTGTAAGTACTACATGTATAAATGCTATTACAAAGTGAGAATCCTTCTTACAAATTTGATGGATACTTAACGTATTGCGTCACATCAGATGGAAAATGATGATCCTATCTATAGGCTTCAAACCTCTTCTCACCAATAGTACAACAAAATCACTTCTAACTTCCTAACCTGCAAAATTTATTACAGTTCCACAAGAACTCTGGGATACCAAACAAAAATCTGAACTTATAAGATTTTTTACGGTTAATGAAAACAGATAACTTACTTATAACTCAGGGATATGTGTTTGGAGGAGCAGAAGAAAACAGAATCAGAGTTTCTTCTTGGAGGGGAAAGGAGGAAGTCTTTAAAGATTGGGTAATAGAAACTAGGGGAGGCAGCCATTGATGGGTCTGTTGCATCTCTGAGTCCTTAAAAGAATATACTTTTAAAAATCAAAAGACAAAACTTTGTTCTTTTGAATACACAGAGTTCCTGATTTCTTGGAGAAGGCAGAAGACTCATCATCTCTTTCACACGCTATATATATTACTGAATCAATTTATTGTCCAAACGCTGTGATCGTAGTGAAAGGAAGTACGAGGTATGTTCGCTGTGTTTCTCTCTTATGCTCTGTTTCAAAAGTTGCTGTCTTTAAACACTATACATGACCTGTTTTTCCACAGCGAACCAACTAGTCAAACGACTGTGTGCACATCTTCTTCCGTTGGTCCATCAGCCATTTCTTTTTCTCTTTACCTACTCTTCAAACTTTCCATCATAGTTTTTACCGTTTTTCTCTTCTTTACCTTCCTTCGTTGGTTTTAAGTCTGTGTTTGGTATTTTGCAATCGTTGTTTGAACGATGACATTGCAACAAAAATATGAAACAACCTTCTAGATAGCTTGAGCCTGTGAACATAAGTGGCTCTTTAAACCGGCAAAAGATTCATACCATAGAAGCTCGAAGTAGAAGAAAAGACAGAGAGACAGAGAGGGTGGAAGCATACAAGAAGAGGAATGGAAAAGGTAAGTGAAGACGAGGAGAAGACCATTGGAGAAGCAAGCAACACAGTTGAGGAGACGAGGAGTGATAAGGAAGATGAAAGGATCAGGGATACAATCGCTGAACGGTTTGATCCAGTAGATTACACAGAAGTAGGCTCCACGGATCCATCTAACTCGCAGATGGTCACCTTTGAAGATCATGATGTCAGTGAATATGAAATGGAAGACGAGGAGGTTCTTGAGCTTTTCAAACGTTATAATGGCGTCAGACCTAAGGTCGCCCAGAAAGACAAATTCCTATATCTGAACAAGTCTGAAGAGATGGTACTGCAGTTCCAAGAAGACCCTCCTGCCAAAACAGAACAAACAAATGTAGTGTTTCATAATATGAATGATAGCAGCGGGACAGCCGATCTAAGCGCAGTGAATCTGAATTCACCAGAAGTACTGGAAGGAATCAGGTCAGCATCAGCTTCACAAGAAGATACCGATGATTCGTCAAGTGACTCTGACCTTGATTCCAGCCTTTCCAGGTATTACTTTGACGGATCCTTACCGGTTTCAGCTCATGTCGAAGAACCTGAAACCCATGAAGATGAGTGCCCTGTACCTAAAGATGGAAACCAGGTTCGTAATTCAACCCTAAACAAGCAGTGACATATCTTTATCCATAGGCACCTATTCAGTTGTTGCTTTAGCTTTTTATCATCTGTAATTAAGATACTAGCCATTACATTTTCCAGATGCCTCTGCTATGCCCCAAGCAACCCGTGCAGCAACCAACTTCGTGGAGGAATTGCTGCGGACTCCTTGAGCTTCTCCGGGCTGCTAATCCATAGAATTCAGGAACCAGAAAAAGTTGCCCTAGAGAAAACCAAGATTATGGTCTTTTGGTAACCAATCCTAATCTGCGATGAATATATCTTTGCAGAAAATAAGGAATGAAAAGCATAAGCCCAACATTCAGAGCACAGAGCCACGTATTCATAGAAAATAGATATGTGACATGTTGTCCTAGTAACCATCACATCATGGTTTCTAATAGTAAGTTGCTCATGTTCTTCATTTTCTCGAGTTTACAAGCCATGCTTAAGATAGGTGCTGTGAAGCAATCTATTAGCAACAAGTCTCCCTTTGTAATTCAGTTAACAGAAATAAACTATTTGAAGAAGTAGCTATATGTGATGACAAACCGATAACAAATGCATTCATAGCCTCAAAGCCAAAGATTTCTCAATCATCTCAAAGAAACAAACAAACAAACAAATGATATCCAACAACCAAAATCCTGAGTACAAACATCACAAACTCAAGAGTCAAGACCAAAGCCAGGCAAAATCTTGGGCACCTATATGATTGTGAAACTGCAAAAAAATTATGGTCTTCAGCTAATCACGTCCGTTTCGAGTAGCATACAAACACTGTCGCTGCCACCAAACCGATAGCTCCAACTGAACCAGCAGCAACCACTGGCCACTGTACTTGTCCTTCCAAGGAACACTTTTGGTCAACATCCTTTGTGGCTCTGACTCCATTAGCAGGCTCCATGATCCTCTCGTTTAACACAAGTAGCCTTTTCTTACATTCTTCAACCTTCTTCAACAACTCGTCCTTCTTCAGCACTATCCCCATTTCCCTTTTCTGTGATTCACTCAAAGCTTTCTCTGTGCGCTTCTTCTCAGACTTGCAATTCTCCAATTCTCCCGCGTCCTTCACCAAATCCGTTTTCAAGTCAGCGACTTTCCTCTGCAATTCGTTTATCTCTTGGTCCTTCTGATTACCTTTATCTCTCATCTCGTCTTCTACTCTAAGTTTCTTGCTCTTCTCTTCCATTTCCTTCACTTCCAAAACCCCAATCTTCCTTTCCAAATCTCTAACTTTCTTCTCAATCTCAGCTCTCGCTTTCCTCAAACTCTCCGCTTCCTTCTCATAACTCTCAAACCTCTCACTTTTCTCCGTTAACACTTTCTTCAATTCCGCCACCTCTGCCGCCGTCTCATCTTCGGCGCTCAACGCGGTGATGAGATCTTCCTGAATCTTAATCGCCTCGCTCTCAAGCTCAACCGCTCTCGCCGATATAGATTCTAAAACCTTCTTCTCTTCTTCGAACTGCTCGATCTCCATCTCCATCTCTTCAAACCTCTGTTTCATCTCGGCTTCCATGCTTCTCAGCTCCTTGATTTCTCCGGAAAATCTCTCAACCTTCTCCTTCAATTCCAGATTATCCCGTGTCAGTTCCTGCTTCTTCTTCTCCAGCTCATTCAGCTCTTTCCTCTCAGCGCCGCCTCCTTGTTCACCGTCGAACATCCCCTTCTCACTCCGATCGTCGATGACCACCCCATCCGCCATTTACACTGATCCTTGAACAATCTAACAGGATTTCAGAAATCTGAATCAATCTTCGCGCAATGAAGAATCAATATATTGAGTGATCTACGAGGAGAGGGAGAATCAAAATCCACAGTGGCAATGGTGAGTTGAATGAAAAGGATGACAATTTTCTCGAAATGCCTTTCAAGTTTTCCAGCGAAAAGTAAAAAAGACGAGATTTTGATTTTCCAGAGAATCAAATCTCAGAAAAAAAAAAGTTTTTACGCTTTTAGTGGAACAAATGGAATCGACAAATCGGACGGTTGGTAAATGTTTGACGAGCAATCCGAGAGTAGATGACAAATATTGCCGCCGTCTCATCTTTTGGTATGTTATAGGTCCAGGCCCAGATATATTAAGCCCAATTAGGACATAAGTAAGGCAAATCGTATGTGCTTGTTCATTTGTAGCCATGTTGTATGTGATTAGTAGTATATAAATGCATCAATAATTTTTTGTAGTAAAGGATTAAAAGTTAGCGTTAATGATTTACAACTTCTTTTTCTGGATTTATATGATTTATTAGAACTTACTTTTCAGTATCCATGATTTACGTGAGTCTAACATTAATATGTAAAACAACTTCATTTAATGCTATCAAGATGAGTAGTTCTTTTTCAAAATAATGGTTACTAAACATTTTTTTTAGCTGCTAGTATATAAATAGAAAATACAAGTAATTTTTGTATTGTAATTTGGATAATTAATTAGGTTGGTATGAATTCAATATCTTTCCGTTATCTGTGGAATAAAAACTGTTTTTTAATGAATTGTGTAGATGGTAGCTCTAGTTATTACACGACTAAATATATTGTCTTGTTCTTGTATGTATGAACAAGGAATATAAACATGAACTCAATTCTTGGACAATTGGACCATGGATCTCAAATCCAATATGTTCATCGTAAGCTTAAATAAAATATCGACCGACATTGGAAATCTTTGTTATATAGCCATGTGAAATGAGCTCATCCAAAATAAATAAAAAAATGGGCCACGTAACATTAACTTGCTCAATATCATTAATGCTAAATCTCAAATGCAAGTGCTACCTCGTGATTCAATTTAATTTCTATATGGCATCCAACTAATTTTTAAAGTTATATAACTAACTATACACTCCCCTACATTAATAGTAATTTCGTTAATATATCCTATGTAATATATCGTAATCAACACTTTTCATAACTACGAACCGGCTTAAACAAATCAGAACTTGAAAATCGTTGATTTCAAGTCTTGCTAAAGAAAAAGATTTCGAAGGGAAAAAAATGCTGAGATCTCTTTCCTCATATATCAAAAACTAAAAAGAGTTAAAAGAAACTTTAATAAAAAAAACTGACTTTTTTTTGTTTTCTTAATCGAAGAGAAGAAGAAGAAGAAGAAGAATCTTGGTGTCGTCATCATCTTCAACCTCCGAACTTCATATCTTGTTTATCTAAGCGTTGGAGAAATGAAGTGAGGACTTTAATGGTTTTGATCTGACATTGTAGAGACATAATGTAACCAGCTGTCTCTTCGAAGAGCGCGTCCACACCAAGCGCCGTTCCTCCGGGAATAATCCTCTGCAACGCCTCAATCTTCACCTTGACCTCTTCTTCATCATCATCATCTTCACCGGACACACACACGCTTGCCTTAGTCTGCGACAATCTCCGTTTGGTTCTGCGCTCGAAACCAGTGGCGCGTGATTTCACGGCGGCTGAGCACGACGGTGAAGGAGATCTGGTGTTGTCGGGAGTTGCTAGAGTTTTCTCCATTGTGAGAGTGAGAGAGAGAGAGAGAGGAATGATGTGTTTTTAAGTAGAATAATGAAGAAGGAAGGAAAGTGCATGTATATGTATATATATATATATATATCTTCATGTTATGAGTGATGATGGATTTAGTGGACAAAATGGTGACTGTTAAAATTTTGGCCGGTTAAGTGTAACGTTGGCTTCGATTTGGTTTGGTTTCTTACGCTCCTCGTTTAAGTGTAACGTTGGATAAGGAACGAGTTTCGGTGTAAAAAAACGATGTAAAATTGGAACATATGACTTAGAAAAAAAGTTTAGTAAATGAGAAAATGGTTAATAATGCCATCAAAGCTGGGTCCAGTTGTACGTACGTGTTTTTTATACTATTTTGATTATCCTCGTGTTTCGGATTTTGAGGATTTAAAAAACAAAATAGTGATGCAGTTGCAAAAGAGTACTTGGTATTTCACGCGCCATGTCGACTGGTTTAGACTTTAGTGGCCACATCGCTCACATAAGTGGATCATGCTCACATCTCTGAAGTGGATTTTGATTGTTAAAAACTTTGTGAAATCTCCGATGATCAGTGCGCTATTTTAGAAAGTTACAAAATTTATCTACTGAGTTTGCATGATTTTTTTTTGTTGATATTTTTCTATTCATAAAAAAGCATTTTCCCAATAAATAAAATAATACCAATTTTGGATATAAGATATAAAAACATGTGTTTCTAACTTTTCAAACAACTATATACATTTTCGATTTAAAAAATAATAATTTTTGCTAGTTTAGTTAGTTAATATTTCAAATTAGTCGGATAAAGATAAGAGGTTAAAATCTTTGTAATTTCATATTTAGTTTTTTGGTTTTTTTTCTAAATTAGTCATTATAAAACAAATAAGTTTTTTTGCTTCCAATCCAGATTTTTCTGAGACAGATTTGAAGTAATTTATCTTGAATTCAATTTAAAGCAAATATAATTTGTTGTTTTCTCTAAATAAAGATAAATTTAACCCAAAAAAGGAATGTTATGCAGTATCATATCTAAGTGGTACATAAAAGAAGTTAGACGACGACAAATCCTAGTAAGTTAAGTTTTGTAGTAAGTAAACAACGCAGTACGGACGAGGCAACAAGCAGCACGCGAGGGGCGCGTGGAGATAAAGAATGATCGGGTGCGTAGGGCTTAGCTCGGGACCCACAGAAAAAGCCCAAAGAGAGAGAGAGAGAGAGAAGGCAACATGTGCTCTCACATGAACAAATCTCTCCCATCTTTGAAAGCCCCCCCATGTGATGTGCCCCCTCACACACCCAATTTTATATATACAGTCTGTAATTGTATTTTTATGACATCAAATACATAAAGAGTGTAGCCTAGCAAGTAGTAAGTAGTAAAGTAGTAAAGTAGTAAAAGAGAGTGTGAAGTGGGTTCGTACAATTGAGGATCTAAATCTAAATCTAATCTACTCCATCCAAACCACATGCACATCTATCTATCAGGCATGGTGGCCACGTGTCACTCCTTCTGTCCCCACCCCTCCCTTCCATTTCTTTTTTGCTAAACTATATTTTTTTATATAAAAATACAACAAACAGAAAGAAAAAAACAATAATTTCCTTTTTTTATTATTTTGAAAAAGAGTTGGTTCACAACGCCAATACCAAAAAAAGAAAAGAGTTGTAGTGATGAAATTAGAGGCAAATCATATCATGGTTTGAGTAAGTGAAATACTAAACACAAATACTATTTTTTATTTAATTTGAAAAGATGTAAGTAAGAAAAAGAAAAGAATATGTTTCCAAGGAGGGGACGAAGAGGTGGTTTGGTTTCTCGGGATTGAGTTTACAACAAAATCGGTTGCCTTTCGCATTTCACCATCTACCAAACTGACACTTACCCTCCTTTTCTAGTATCTATTTATTTATGTATCTTCTTTTACATTAATTTTCTTTCAAAATTAAACACACTCCATTTTTCTTTTTTCCTCAGCCAGCTTTCACATTCGTCTTGGAATACTCAATTTCATGTCCTTTTCTCTCTCTTTCTCTCTTTTTATTTATAATAAATGATGATGAAAAACTCAAATATTCACAAATTAAAAGTTGAGATTGTGTTAAAGACAAAAGATATGTTTTTATAGAGTTGAGAAAAGGATAAGAAGTAACGAGGGATTATTATTGGTTTGTTTTAGCTAACGTAGTACAAATTATTCGAGGGGGTGTTTTTTTCTCTAAGGCCGGAGATATGGGCCAAACAAAGTGGGCCCATCTTGATGGGTAATCTCTGGGACAACCCTCACAGTGCTTGTGGTCCCACCGCAAGCCTTATTTGTCTCCTTTCTTACCCTCATTGTGGGAGATGATGTATGATCTCTTTTTTATACAAATATTTACATTAAAACGACTTTTATTAACAGATTCTGAAGAAAGGGGGAAATAAAAAAATCTCTCAGAGATCACAAATTGTGTAGACCCACAAACTTCACTTCAATAACGATTGGAAAAAAAGTTATTAGATGATTTAGGCTAGAGATACTTAAACCATCATCATCACCAAATAAACAAAAAATGGATTGTATCAGAAACGGATATTACACTCTTATTATGTAACATAATTATGATAAACGCATTTTTAGCTTATTTTATTGATTTGCTACTACTACTGCTGATAATACTCGATTTAGGTAAATGGAATGTAAGAAGGAACATGTTTAGGAAAAAATAAGCAAACTCGATTGTTTATATATAAATACATACACGAATTGTTTGGTTAAAGATTTGAACAAGTGACAATGCAGCGGTCTATGACATTGGAAGAACAAAGTGGTGCCTGTGAAATGGGCTACCACCACCACATGCGTTGGTTGTGCCATGAAACCATCATCATCACCATCATCATCACCATCATCATCACCATCATCATCATCATCAACTCATCAACTCATCGTGCGCATCCACAGTCCAATCTGATACATCCTCTGTAGCCGGCGATTCTTTTAAACGTGAGAAAATCAGAACCTTTCTTGTCCATTCTATATGCCAGAATATAACATCCATTTATTTTTCTGTCGGAAATAGAAAGAAAAAAAAAGCAAAATTATGGATCAACATTAATTAAAAATACACAATTTTTCTTTCATATTGTAGTTTTGTGTCACGACAATTTTCTTTTATGACAGAAGTTGAAACATACGATGATGTTCCGTGTGATCCAAGCCCGCTTTAGTTGGAGACTAGTACATCTTTGACATACCGTACCGAACAGCTCCAACTTTCCGGTGAACAGAACCACCAGGAGCAGCTGCTGCTGCCGCTGCCGCAACTCCTATTCCGGCAGTCGCCTGTAACAGATTTGTGTCGATTATGATCCGGTCACTCAAGTTTTCAGCCTTGTGCATTCCGGTTCGAGCCATGATAAACGGGTTGTTATCTATGTTGATGGCTACGTCTGGTGCGTATCTATTACACTGAGATATATGTCTTGCCTGCTTCTCGGACTCCATGGTTGTTCTCCTTTCTTGTTGCTTTCCAATGGAGACTGTTGCTGCAGACTGTTGTGGAAAGGGGAGACTAGTGCTTCGGATGAATGATCTCGGGTCATATGCATCTCTACTGATTCTGCCATTGTCAAAAGGTGCCACCGGACCCATGAATGTGCTTGGTTTGGCAGCTGCTTGAAGAGAGAGATGGTTTACGGTTTTTCAGAGTTTGGTTTGGAAACATTGCTGCTTGATTCAGGATGAGTGATTAAAAGTACCTGAGAGGTTTCTTTGAGGTGCTTGTAATGGTGCGTGATGATTAGGAGGAATGTTTTGAGTAGTTTCAGGGTTCAATGTGTTTGTGTTATTAATAAATTTCGGTTGTCCTCCTCGTGCAACTGTGGTTGAGTGTATAACTGTTGATCTGAAAGCATAAAAACACAGAGTCAGAAAGTTATATTCCTTCTTCCAGTTATCAACTAAGGAAAAATATAAAATAGATGAAGTTGACATGACTCTCGAAGAATCACGAAACCGTAATTATCTCTTTCTTGTGTTGAACACTAACTTAGGAGATAACCGAAATCAGATCAAATGACAACAGACATTACAGGAAGAAAAAATGAGGGTTTACCTGGGAAGAGAGGCATGTTTCCTTTCCAGGGGTGCCACAGGGCCGGTTTTCCCGCTGTTTTCCTCAAGATGTGCAAACTGTCTCTTGAATTGATCAACAGCACTGCACAGTATAGACCAATGTCAGGGATTGGGTGTGACACAATGCTCGTCAGAAATGCAATCACAAATATGAAGACCTTGGATAGAGAAAACTGGTTTTATCAGCCCCGTTCATGTGGTCTTTTAGCAGCTGAGGATGGTACTCAAGTATCTCTCTAGAAATTAGCTCTCTGATATCCTCTTTAGTGACTTTTCTTCTCTCGAACTCAAATTCCATCTTTGTGATGGGTTGACATGAAGGTTCCCTTTCGACTTTTGCCAATCCCTTGAAATATGGATCGGCAAGTGC
The DNA here is from genome assembly GCA_000218505.1 of Schrenkiella parvula. Lineage (NCBI taxonomy): Eukaryota > Viridiplantae > Streptophyta > Magnoliopsida > Brassicales > Brassicaceae > Schrenkiella > Schrenkiella parvula. The sequence goes on along the minus strand of CM001190.1, from coordinate 7,772,623 downwards.
CTGATGCAAGGACAAGGAAAAAAACAGTTTAGTAGAGGGTTATCCCAGTAGACCTAGCATATGCATTATACTTCCTTCTTAAAGAGAAAAGAACCAGGACGCTGAAAGTTGTAGATTGAGATGATTAGTCAATATTAGAAGTTGATAATAACCTCTTCAGCAGTTGGCCGGTCTTTTGGATCAAAAGCAAGAAGCCTCTCCAACAACTTCAAAGACAAAGGATCTGCGTTTGGAAATTTCTGAGCAAACGGAATGGGTGGCTTTTTCCTCATGCTCGTTAAGTACCTCCTTGCCTTCTCATTCCTTACCTGTATAAATAATATGATAAAAGCAGGGTACTCGTCATTGGTCCTTACTTAAGATCTGCAGAAACTCAATACATTCCATTTAAGAAGAAGATCAGTACCCGCGAGATGGTGTCCAGGGAAGGTGTTCCTAGCAGATCAGTCATAAGATCCAGCTGGTGAACCACATTCTTTCCAGGGAAAATTGGTTTTCCCATCAATACTTCCGCAAAAATGCAGCCTATACTCCAGATGTCAATTGCGGGTGTATACTACAAAGCCAAATCCACCAAAAGTTAGCTCGCAGTAATACACCAATACAAAGATGCTATATAGAGAACAAATGAAATACCTTCGAGTAAAAAGATCCACAAAGCTCTGGAGCTCTATACCATCTTGTAGCAACATAGTCCTGAAAATTTAATAGAAAATAAGTTATATGATTATTCTGTAGACCAACTTCGTTTACGAGAACTAAAAGACTCTTAGTGAGCCATCTTTTGAAACGTACTGTCCAGAAGATTGTTGTGGGAGTATCATTGAATGCAACCCTTGCCAATCCAAAATCACAAATTTTAAGTTTACAATTTGCATTTGCCAATATGTTCTTTGGCTTCAGATCTCGGTGGTAGACATTAGCTGCAACAACCGAGGTACATGAGATATTATAACACAGACTAAAATCTCCAGAAATACTGACAGAACCAAATTAGTAAAGGCAACCATTTAGCCAGAGATTAGGAAACCGCATGAATCCAATCCAGTGCATCAATGTACGAATAATAGTGTAAAAGACTATAGTTGCAGACCAAGAGAAATGGACTACCTGTGTGAATGTACTTCAGTGCACGCAATAACTGATATAGGAAAAACTGGTAATGCTCTCTTGTCAAATCATCATTGGCTTTAATAACTTGATGAAGATCCGATTCCATGAGCTCAAACACAACATAAATATCTTTAAATTCTCTTCGCGAAGGAGGAAGCATAATGTGCTTAATTTCAACTATATCCGGATGCCTTAGGAGTCTGAGCAGTTTTATCTCACGCAGAATCCTCGCAGCATCAGATATATGCTCGAAAATATCATGTATTTTCTTTATCGCCACTTTCTCACCCGTAAGGGTGTCTATGGCTGAGCAAACAACTCCGTAACTGCCTTTTCCAATTACTTCTTGAATTTTAAATCTGTTGGCATCGCCATAGTCAGAAAAGAACTCCATCTCCAGATTGTTCTGTTACACATAGCAATTGTAAGTCAGAAAACACTCTATCGTACAACACTATTCATGAAAATTGTAGTTTTAGAAACTAGGACATATAACACATCAATTGCTACAATACTTTAAAAACCTTCTGGACCACAAGTATGTATGTATCAAATCTAAGATGTTTCACTATCACTGAATGAAGTTTATAACTAAATTCATTTTCTCTCAATCCACGAATAATCTATTTGTAGCCAAGAGAAACACAATACAAACCACCTTAAAGTTCCCAACATCAACAGCTACTTAAACCCTAAGGGAATCAAAACCTCAGTTGAATTGAAATTGATCCATCTACCGACACAATGCCATATGAGCTGCAAAGACAACCCCGATGAACCAACACATACACTCGCAGACACGGCTTGAAAGACTCAGACAACTGACACAAGGAAATAACCCCAGACCCAACAACATAAAGCACAGGTCATAACAAACATGAAATTTGAGAATTTGTCATTAAAGAAGAGCACTGCCGTTGGTGATAAAGAGATCGACGGTTTTAGAGTCCAAAACTCACGCAAAGCCAGATTTTTTAACAGATACAAGAATAGAATCTGATGCAGAAGGTTCAGATAGAGAGAAAATCAGAGCAGATAGAAGCTGATGCCAAAAGGGAAGCATCAAAGGCCAAATGCAAAATCCTGAACAAGAAATAAAATTCGCTCTGCGACACATGCGTTGTTGTTTGACACTTGTAACGTTCATCGCACCAAAAAATATCGACTCATAAACAGATATCAGAATTGCCCAAAAACGGCAACATTAAAGACAACAACACAAACAACAACAAGATTAACCGAAACACACATAAATATCTCACCGCAAGCCATTATTGACATAGAAATGGATCGAATAAACTGAAGATTTCGAAAAGGAAAAGAAGAAAAAATTTCACCTTTTTACGCTGATGATCTTGCTGCATCATGCTCGTATCGACGACTCAACGGGTGGAATTGAAACACACACAAAATCGCGAATTAAAACCTTAGAAATTCGAAATTCCGAGAAATCAGGTTCGATCTGAATTTGGGGGAAAACGAAATCGAAGAGAGAAGAAAAATCAGATCAGCCGCATTGGCCCCATCGACCACTGCTCCAAATCGCGAGGCTTGAATCCCACCTGCTTCTGCTGCTCCGGTAAGCCTTCACCGACAGAGACAGAATCGCAGGCGAATTTCTCATACACCTCTCTGCCTCAACAGAAAAAAAAAACCCTCTCTCTCTCTCTCAACCTCTCTCTCTCTCGCTTTCACCAAACCCACGAAGATGGAAAGAAAAACCCAGCTTAAGCTAAATCGAGAAGAAACCCTCTCTCTCTCTCGCTTTCACCAAACCCACGAAGATGGAAAGAAAAACCCAGCTTAAGCTAAATCGAGCAATTGCTGAAAGCTGAGTGCGAACAGCATTGCTTTAAACGCAAGTTTTCGTCGGCAGGAGAAAATCGAGAGGGAGATCTGATCACCGACACACAAGGAAAAGAGAGAAGAGAGGAAGGAGGAGGAGAAGAGTGAAAATGAAAGGAGAGAGATAAGGAAGGAATCTAGACGGATTATATAATGGTCGCATTTGGTGAGCTCCTCCTGCTTTTTGCCACTCTCATCCAAATATACCATTTTGTAAGAAAAAAAGAGTAAATTATTTATCTAGTGTTATTATATAAACTATCACATTATTGATCAAATCATTATTAGTAGTATATATTCTACATTTGATCTTTATTGCCACTCATTCATGTCTTCTCTCTATCCAAAATTTTGAATTGTGACTTATCTGATAAATAAACGTAACTTTATATTTTTTCTCTAGTCTTCGAATTTTTTTTTACTATTTTTTTTGTTTCTATTAGTTCTTTTAAAAAAAAATCAAAAACTTATCCATTTTTATAATTTTGTTTGCTCTATTATATTGATTTACTAATTATTCGCAACTAGTTATCTATGTATGAGTTTATGTAATTCAATTTGTTATCTTCTCTTTTGTTAATTTTGTATATGAGTATATCAGATGGCCATACATAAAAAAAATCTTTGAACAAAAATCTACATTACTAAAATATTCACGAAAACTATGATTGACAAAATTTAATCTTTTCGATTTTCTAAGCCAATAGTAGCCAAACACCAAATGACAGTTTTTAAGAAAATGATATCTTATTAAAATATATCTTACACTAACTATTATTAGCTAACATTATATAATCGAAGGAACATAAAAGTAGTTGGTAAAACATAAGGTTAACCGTTTCTGATTAACATCTGGTGAAATATTCGCATAGTTAGATATTTTTTAGATCATGGCTACACATTAATCAAAGTTCATTAATCTTTTAGAAGATTCACTGACTAGACATGGTCATAACAGAGCGTAGGAATAAAATAATCAAATGGTAACCGATCTACAAATACGAGATAAAACACCTTTTTCTTTTTCATTTTGTTAACGTTTTGTACACAGTGATTAAATTTCTTGATTTAAAACTGCAATACCTTGTAAAAAAAAGCAATACATAATTACATAATACTAGTAAATCTGAATTTAATATATCACTCATTTAATATTTTGAAAAGTCGGGTTCAAAAAATAACAAGTAAACTATAAATTATGTAATATCGTAAATTATATTAGTCTGAGTGAAAAGTGTAAACAACTGATTTTATGAGAATTTAAGAACATGGTTTTTATGTTAGGTTTTGGCATTGACTATGCCTATTCCAAGATTTGTATTTCTCTTTATGATCTCATCAACATGAGGATTTCGATGTTTTATTCAGTCGCGCGTAAGATAAACTGTAGATTCGTCACGTGGATTAATTATTGGCTAATCAAAAGCATAATCCTTTTTTAAATTGAGTTAAAATAATTACACTCATCTGAGCTGGTTTGACTTTTGGATTTACTCACAAAGGACGCAAATGAAGCAGACAGACTAATTATTACCTGTTGTTTTTCACATTTTGACAACAAGTCCCTTGTAAGTACACACGTGTCAGAAGTGACGTGGCGTCAAATAGCAGTAGAGAAGTGAAGGTTCGGACACCAAACCCCTGCGTTTGTGTCCGTGTAATAAAATGGATGGGCCCATTGGGTCTCTGATTCTGGAATTACACAATCATGCCACGTAGATCCACAAAAATTTGATAATACGCTAATTCGCAAAATTTTATTTAGATTTGATCAATCTTTTTTTTTTAAAGTAACTTTTCAAAATATCTGCCTTTCAAATTATTTAATTTACAGGTCTTCTTTCAGGGCGTTGAGCATTACAGATATTATTTTTATGACTATTAGTATCCTTAAAAACCATGTTCTTAAATTCTTAGGTTGTTTTATGTATTTGGCAAGATGATATACTTTTACATAATGTTGTCCACTTTTTCTTTTAACATTGTTAATGTTTTACATTAAAAGAAATAAAGTTTCTCTTAAAAACGAGTATTAATAAATATAATTAGTATTAAAAAGAAATTATACTGGTAATTATCTTTAGTTTTCATGGACAAGTTTAATCTTTATCGTGGACGAAGGTGTGATAAAATTTAGTTAACTAGTGAACCAGTTTAAGTCTTTATTTCTTTGTTGGCAATCTTAATTCATGTTGTATGTATCCAATTATTATTATTTTTGTTGAAGTGGATGTCAAATTTAAGTATCTATTTTTAGTAAACATGTTATATCATATCGTGGCCTAAACTGAATTTAAATGTTCCTTTTCTTTCTTTTCTAAAAGCTTATTTCATGTTGTAAATCAAATATAATATATAGTTTTTGGAATTTCAGTATTAATCATATCGGAAAAAATGTTAAATTTAAGAATTAAAAATAAAGAAAATGGACCAAATTTAGATGTTTTCTCGAACGTGTACGAAATTCTGCAGTTTTTGAATAATGATGAAATATGTATATTAGTGGATACTGTAAGTCTTATCTTTTGTTGATAACTTTAGTTATCTTGTATACTAAATCCTTTTAATTGTTTTGCACAACTTTATTTTATATCGTGAATCAAACAAAATACACTGAAAAGGGAATTTCAATATCATATAGTAATTATATCATGAAGGAAAAATAAAAAGATAGATAGCAAGAAAAAATAATACATAGAAAATTTGATTAATGGAAAGAACCATTCTAATAATCTACAAAATATTAATATCTTCTTTAATCGACAATGCCCAACTAAGAAAATACACTATAACCAAAATTTCACAATGCATATCAATACTTAAACTAAAACCAATATTTATATTTAGTGGCAAAAATAAGTATACAAGAAAATAGTATGAGAATATAACAGCTATGATTGTTTAAATATATGTTTTAAATTTTAAAAATTTGAATCTTCTCCATCTTTTGGGTTTTTTTCAAGATAATATTTTCAAGATTAAAAATTCCAAATGGTAAAACCGGGTTACCGTATTGAAACGGTTCTAGCGATACTCATCTATTTTCTTAATAATTTTTCTATTAAGCTTTAATATAGTAAGTGTTCACTTTTGGCAATTACATCGCACAAACTTAATATTAGTTTGGTTATAAAACACAAACGTCGAGACAAGTAGCTAAATTCATTGTCTCAAATGCTCAATCAGATAATAACTTCATTCTGGTAAGACTTCTATAATTTAGGGTTTAGAAACTCTATTTTTAAATTATACTAAGTAGTATATCTGATTGTTTATCTTCAACCAGGCTTCTGATGGAGATACTGTCTAATGTATCGACCGAAATAAGCAGCCAGCCTTCAATAATTTTCTTTTAAGAAGCCACATGATTCAGGTATCTTAAACGATTAAGTTAATTATTTATGTTTTGATTTGATAATAATGTTATATTTAAATTTCCATGTTAATAATGTTTTTTATAAGAAAACTAGAATTTATTCCTTTTATATTGTAAAAAAATACAGGAAATACCACCAGAGTTTCCATTGTGATGGAGATGCAAAAGAAAAGCATCAGGCGGACTTCTGAAGCCCAAGTTAGCACAGCAAACTGTCCTATTGGAACAGTGCCAGTACGATAAAATGAGGCTATTTTGAATCATCGGACAAACTCCAGCAACAATATAGGTGATTTATGCTCTAAAATATTTTTAGACACGAGGTATTTAAATCTAGATACATTATCTTTTACATATTTGCAATAAATATTTATTTACTTATATTTTTGTAAACATAATAATTATTTGTTTTTCTGATTTTGTCTTAAATTTTAGTGAATAATTTTCTGTTTTAAAATATTATACTATATGCAACAAAACTTTTTTAGAAAAAAGTGGATTGTGAATTTCATATATATCATATGAAAAGTAGAATGAGTTTTTTTAGAAAGGATCAATATCTTTAATAAATAGTATCAGTAGACTAACATATTGAAAATAAATTTTGATAATAGTATGCAAAAGCATCTACGCATGTCCCGCGGAAGCTATCGGAACCAAAGCAACAATTAACGTATGGCATCCGATGGTAGAAGACACATCAGCTGAGGTAAGCATTTCCCAAATCTGGATTAGCTCCAGAGATTATAAAACAAATGATCTCAACACAATTGAAGTTGGATGGCAGGTATATTAATAAATCTTGTTATTATGTTTTTTTAATCATATATATAGATATCTTAATACAATATTTTTGTTTTTTCTAATTATTCAACCATTTAAGTCTGTCCGGGGTTATATAGCGACAAAACCAAAAATTTTCGTTTTTTGGACAGTACCTCTAATTCACTTTTTTTTTCCTAACTTTCTCTTATTTTTTCTTATATTTTATTATTATTACTATAAATTTATCATTATTAATTCAAAATTTTAAAGTTAATTAACCCATATTATTACTTCATGGATTGGGCCTCCATAAATTATTTTTTATAACTGCTAAAGTAAAAAAAATCATGTATTGGACAAAACTCAAACAACAATCATTTACAAATGTGCTTCAAAAAAATACATCCACAAGAATACTATTTGTTTTTATTTTTATTAACTGTATCAATATCATATGTGTGATATCTTTAACAGTGTCTAAGACTAGTTTAGTGAAAGAAATGTTTGTAAGAACTAAATACAGTATTATTATTACTGTTGTACTAAAACATGTCGGATTTTTATACCACATATAGAAAAACAAGCTAGACCTTGGAAATAAATCATATTAATTAAAAGTTAATAAAGTAAATACAAATATTAGTTAATTCGTAAAGCTTAAGTCACATTACAAATTCTTGATTTAAGTTTATCAATAAATTATAATTTTTTCAAATATTGTAATAATTTTATTTTCTTCAAATTAATCTGATAAATTATAGAATTTTGTTTTAATATATAACATAAAATTATTAAAAATACTGAGTTTAGTTATTCGATATACCGTTTATAAAAATCATTCTATAGAAGCAACATTTCAAAAATAACGTATCAAAACTATCACTGTTTGTCGAAATTACTTAGTATTCTCTCATGATGTCTTTAATATGGCCAGTTCGAAAATTATTGCAAAAATATGTAGACACACCCCATATATATATATATATAATTACTTACTATTAAATGAATTTAAGAAAACATTGAAATGGTATTGAGTTCACTTGAAATAAACATTCCTAATAGTAATATCATAAATATTTTCCAGAGTGACGGTTACAAAAGAAACGGAGAGGCTATAACTTTCAAGAACCTGGTTTTATACAAATTAGTAGTAGTATCGTCTTGGGAGGCTCAGTTACTCTGATATCTAGCATTGGAGGAACCCAATACGAGATCACCATTCTCGTATGGAAGGTATGATTCAATTGCTTGTTATTATTTATTTATTTTACGTGTATACAATCTTGTTTCTCTAAGTAATAGGTATAAAAAACTCAATTATAGGATAGAAAAAGCGGAAACTGGTGGTTGAGCTTACGGCCCAACAACTCTTTGGTAGGATACTGGCCAGCAGAGCTTTTACGAGTTTAGCGGATCACGCGACTTTGGTGGAATGGAGAGGTGATTATAAACTCTCACCGTTTTGGTCGACATATGAAGACTCAGATGGGCCCATCTCCAGTCATTTCTCGGAAGAAGGCTTCGAAAAAACCAGTTATTTCCGAAACCTAAAGGATCTAGCCATACACATTCACAAGTCGTCCCATTAAGATTGAGTTTATGTCAATTTTAGCATTTTCATCATCATTTAGTTTTTTTCTTATTTTTATTTATTGGATTAAGTTTTTCCTACAAAAACTTTGTTTGCATCGGAGATTTTTTTATATAAAAAAACTTATATAGCTTTACAAGCTGAGCATTCTAATTACATGTATGACCAATATTTTGTTGGTCAAATGTAATCGGTTTATGATTTTATGAATGTATAAATGAGAGAATATTTGTAGTCGAATGCATACGAATTATATTAAGTTTGGTGGAGTGAAATTGTTCAAGATTATTATATTATTAAAACTGTATATTTATATAAAATTATATAAATAATTCTTGTTTCCCAAATTTGATAATTTTTACATTTTTTAATTTAAAATTGATAAATTTATTATTTTATTATATTTATTAATTTATCGAATATAAATTTAGGAAAGTTCTATTGTATAAAAAACAGTATCATAATTTATGTTTTATTCAATTATAAGAAACTGAAAAGCAACAATTAAGAAAAGTTAACCATTTAAAATCTTATATTAGAAACGCTAACTCGAGCTCAATTTGCCAATTACTTTATCATGATAATCGATAATTAATTATGGCAGCAACAATTGTACGGATTTCCACCACAGCGTCCATGACTGTACCCCATTATTTCACACTCATAGTGGCATGCATGATCGTCAAGTCTCACAGCATCACATAGAAAAGGGCAAGCGGGAGATTTTTCTGGCTCGACCACTGCACATAATATACAACTCTATATTAGTATTATAATTATACATATATACATGTATATTAACAGTTTATTCTTCTCAAAGCTCTTAATATATACATAGAATTTGGTGTAACTTATTCAATATCTTTTTAATGTACTCTTGAAACGATCAAAGATATTGAAAAATAACACATACCTGACACAGCTAAAACGTTGTAGTAAGAAAACGAAATTGTTAGTATTGCTACAAGAAAAAGGCTATAGAGGTTTTTGTGATACCCATATTCTTTTAGTATTCGAGAAGAAATATGTTCTATTGTTTTCTAGTTCTCCGTGGAGAGTTTCAATTGGGTTGACTAAAAAAACAAAACAAGGAAAGTCTCAATTGACAGTAATTAGATCTGCCATATTTGGCTCATTTTATGTGGGTAAGAAAATCTATATATTTATATATTTGCATGTATGACATAATTCTTCATTATTTTTTGTGAATTCATGGAAATGCAGTATATACAGTCAATACTTTTAATCTACGATATAGAATACTATTTCCGGTTTCTATAAAAATTTAATATAAAATTTGACTAAAATTGATTATATAAAAATTTAATGTAAAATTTGACTAAAATTTTGATGCTTCTCTCTTGCCTAAAATAATTGATCTATGGATGACGACGTCCATCTCTTTTCCTTCTTCCTTGGAACAAGGTTTAGGTTGGTTTGGTTTTAATTAAGCTCATTCGACTATTTTCTTAATTATTTGTTTTCTTTTCAATGAATTTATAACTGTTTTTATAATATTTTTTATTTAAAATTTGAATCTGTCAATAGCCGAATGAACTTAATTATATTAACTTGTTATATTATATTATCGTACGCTTTTATATATATTATTCAAATGAGCTTTATTAATAAAATTATATTTATTTCATCCAATAACAAACAAGATAATATAATTTTTTCTTATACAATAGAAAAACATAACTCAACTTTCAAATAACCAGTTTGCTATATAGAAAGATGATCAGTTTCTATCATTTTTTGCAACAACATTTAAAATATGGTGCTAAACCAACACACCCTCCAGCCTGGTAATCCCTTTTTTGACACTCAGCATTGCATTGATCATCTAGATAAAATTCTGTACAATCTATTCCAATGCAATTAGTATACCCAGAATCATTCACCACTGCATAAATACAACAACCAAGTTAAAGAAAAAAAAAATATGCACACATATATATAAACCGATTTCACAAATTTTAATTTTTCCAAAAGCGGAGATATTCAAAAATTATTCTCAAAAAATGATCAAAGATAGATGGACAATAATAACATACCAGGTGAGGCCAAAACGTTGGAGTTAGACAGCGACGACGTTGCTAACACCACTACAAGAATAAAAATCGCAAAATTTTTTCTGATATTCATTATTTATTTTTTACTATTAATTATGTTGTAAAACGAAAGTCTGAAATTCTCTATTTATATGACTTTTCCTCAAGAAAAGTCTTTTTTTTTTCGTACCAAACAAAAAAAAGTTCTTGCTTTACTAGAAAAAGCAACATATGATCACATATTATATAATTATGTAATAAATAGTTTCATATAAGATGTCAACATATCTAAAGGAATGCACAAGAAGTTTATAGATAATTTTTTTTTATGAAATTCAAATTTTGTTTTAAACAAAGGAAAATATCAAATGTCATGAAGCTGGTTTATGTTCGTGTCAACGGTTGGGCACTTGGCCTGACGCCGAATAAATAAAAAAAACGATATTCAAAAAAATGATAGACTCTCTAATGAAGTAATTAGTGAGTACTATTAATTGTCATTATTACATCACATATACTGATATACTTGTATCTCTCTCTCTGCTTCACCCTGAGAAAAAAAAGAAAAAAAAATTAAAATTCGGTTTTCCTTCATTTTTTTGTTTTTCTTCTCGCTTGTTTGTGTAATTTCCCGGCAACGGAAGGAGGAGGAGGAAGAGTGTAAGCAAGAAATTACTCTTCTTCTACGAAACATAGCTCTCTCTCCTTCTCTCTCTCTCTGGCTTCTCCTCTTTGCTTCTCCGATTCTTCCTGTTTATTTTGATCGACTACTCAAAAGCTTTTTTTTCTTTTTCTTTTTCATGGTTTCCTCCATCGCAGGTACTACGACCTACTGCTTTCTCTTCTCTGAGATTCTTCAATCGGTTGATTTCTGTTTTCTTCATATGAAATTTTGTATCCACTTTCTTCTTATTTTGTTTGATTGCTTTATGGTTTCATGTAGTTTGATTGTGATTGTTCTGGGTTTTTCTTACTGTTGATGATTTTAGCCAGAAAAACAAGTTTCTACTGTTTTGCTTCACGAGTCCTTGAGCCGGTGTTTCACATGTTTTCGTTTTTTTTTGTTGGGGATATTGCGAAATTAATTAAGCTTTGAATTTGAGTTTAATGCACAGATAATTTCTGTCTCTGATCATGTTTTGTTTTCGCCATAAGAAGCACAAGTTTTCTCAAGTCATATTTTTTCAAAGTTGTAGTTCATCGAGTTGACCAACTGAGAGTTTCGTGGAAAATTCGATCTGTCTGTTTAGCTTTGTTTATGTCTGGACGAGGAAACACCAATAGCTTATTATGTCATGTGTGTTTGAGAGCTAATGGTCTTAGGAAGAAGCTGTTGTGCTTAATGATGAAAAATCAAAAATCAATATGCAGTTATTTCTTGTTTTGTCTGCAGTTGGTGACTCCAAAAAGATGGAGATAGAACCCAAGGAACCACTATCTGCTGGTACGAAAAGTATACTTACAAGCATTTTTTGTTTCTTCTTACAATTTCTTTTAATATCTAATCTTTTGGCTATGTCGTATCTAGACATGCCATCTTTTCTGAGTAGATCGTCTGAAACTTTTAATGGAGGCAGTGGATATCGTTCTACAAGTGATCTGAGCATGTTCTCAAGCTCGTTGCCCACACTTTTTCATGAAAAGCGTATGTTCTGGCTTCTTTTGTTGATCGAATTTTAAGTCTTGACTACTTGAAGACAATTGGTAACATCTTTCTCTTGTTTTTTGTTTTGACAAACTTGCAGTGACTGATTCAGATAGCTGGCTCTCCCTTGATGATAGCTCACCCAATTTGAACAAACGTGGCGTTGGAAACTCTGAGAAGGATTCTTCGGAAGATGTTGAACCCGATTCTTTAGAAATATTGCTCCCTGAGGATGAAAATGAACTCCTTCCTGGCCTCATTGATGAGCTTAATTTTAACGGGCTGCCTGATGAACTTGAAGATCTCGAAGAGTGTGATGTTTTTTGCACTGGAGGGGGTATGGAATTGGATGTTGAGTCCCAAGATAATCATGCTGTTGATGCGTCAGGGATGCAGATATCTGATCAAGGTGCTGCAAATGCGTTTGTTCCTCGTAGACGCCCCAATACGTCTGGCAGAGTTTCAGTGGAGCATCCAAACGGTGAACATCCTTCAAGGACATTATTTGTCAGGAATATCAACAGCAGTGTCGAGGATTCAGAGTTAAGTGCCCTTTTTGAGGTAATGTACACTGTCTGTTTCAGTAATTTTCGTCAAACTCTTATTAGCCTTATCCCTTCCCGGATCGCTTGCTGTTGCTGATACTTTCTTTTGAAACAAAAAAATGAAATTTATCTATCTGCTTGAGGCCCACGTTGCATCTATAACTTGATAAGATATCGAGGCTTGCTTGCTCTTGCTGACGTGAGTTCTATTTGTCCCCAGCCGTTTGGGGAGATCAGGAGTTTGTACACTGCATGCAAAAGCAGGGGTTTTGTAATGATATCCTACTATGATATCCGAGCTGCTCATGCTGCAATGCGTGCACTGCAGAACACACTCTTAAGAAAAAGGACATTGGACATTCACTTTTCCATTCCTAAAGTATGAACTGAGAGATATATTCTGGATTGAAAGTTTCAGCTTTCTTTAGCACCTTTGTAATCATCAGTTTACTGCCACATGATAGGAAAATCCATCAGAGAAGGATATGAATCAAGGAACTCTTGTGATTTTTAATGTGGACACAACAGTATCAAATGATGAGCTCCTTAAGCTGTTCAGTGCCTATGGTGAAATAAGAGAGGTAATTTATGTTTGTCAGGTTAACTTGTGAGTTCACGTGTGCATATGCTATGCATTGGTTTATCTTTATGTCTAAGATATTCCTTTCTTTGTTTGCATTTGATGTACCAAAATCATCTGCTTATTATGACTTGTAAATGTAGATTAGAGAAACCCCAAACAGGCGATTCCACAGGTTCATTGAGTACTATGATGTTAGAGATGCAGAGACAGCCCTGAAAGCACTGAACAGAAGTGAGATAGGAGGAAAATGTATAAAGCTCGAACTTAGCCGTCCTGGAGGAGCCCGTCGAGTGTGAGTTGCATGCACTTTGTATATTTCCAAGAATTGAGTTATCTCGCGCGTACACAGTGAACTGAAACTATTTGTATGCAGCTCGGTCCCGTCAGCAAGTCAAGATGAAGTTACAAATTTCTTCAATCAAGTAGCTTCACAGGTTACCAATTCTCCACCAGGTAATCTCATCTTTGATCATTTCTCATACATTTGTTTTTTCCCAACTGGTTAGCCAGGAATTCATTCAATCTACTTGATAGGTAACTGGCCAATTGGCAGCCCTGTGAAGGGCTCTCCTTCGCATGCCTTTCCGAGGCCACATGGTCTAGGAATCGTCAGGCCATTTAACCCAGATAATATGCCTGGATTGGCTTCAATTCTCCCTGGTCAGCCCTCTAGCTTTCATGGATTTTCACCAGTCAGTAATGACCAAGGGCTATTAAATCATCCAAACCAAACTATTCTGAATAAGGGATTGATGCACAACGTTCCTTATGGGCAACCCCATTCGTTGCCAGAGCATATAGGAGGGGGAATTTCCAACTCCATGAGGTTTATAGCTCCACACTCAGGATTCGGGACTTCATCTGATAACCGCTATCGCTGGGGAAGCCCTCCTCAGCATATGAATTATCCTGGTTACACTGGAGCTTCGTCGTCATCATCATCTAATGAACGTCCTTTAGCTGTCAGGCATGGTTTTCCATTTGCTGAGATGCAAGGTTCATTGCTTGGGAAATACCAGCATCATGTGGGCTCTGCTCCCTCAAGCATCCATTTTAATACCCATATGAGTTGCTACACAGGATCACCAGAGACATCCTCTCTGATACCCCTTGGATTTGGTGGTATGGGAATCAACAAAAGCTATATCAATCCTCATGGAAAAGGGAACCTTGGTGTGAGTCTACAGGGAAACCATAATGAGCGGGAACTCACTGGCTTGGGCATGTCCACGATGCCTACGGTTCCTTTTGGTGGGAGTAATGGATTACAGTCAGTAAGACCTGAAACTTTTGCTGAGCAGGGTAGGATCCCACACTTCAAGACACACAATCGGAATCAATTCACAGATGGTGGGCGTTATGATATTGAATTGGATAGAATTGCTACTGGAGATGATATCCGGACAACATTAATAATTAAAAACATCCCAAACAAGTAAGTATTATTTTGATCTCAATCCAAGATCGTTGGAAAATGTTTAACTCTCAAATGCTCTGTTTTGTAAGGTATACTTACAAGATGCTGGTGGCTGAAATTGACGAGAAGCACAAGGGAGACTATGACTTTCTGTGCTTACCTATAGACTTTAAGGTACTATACTATAAAAGGCTGAACTCATGATGCTCTTGTATGACCTGATAATTTACTGACGATCTGGCTTTCCTCTGAGTACAGAATAAATGCAACATGGGTCACGCTTTTGTCAACATGGTCTCTCCATTGCACATAGTTCCCTTCCAACAGGTTTTTACCTTTTCTCTTCACTATTGTTTTAAGGAAACTGCTCTTGCCTGATATGTCAGTTTAGACTAGTAATGTGTTAGGTTTAGAAACGAATCACTCTCTGAATTACTGACACCTAAGGTTCAGATAGATACTCATAGCTATCTGAGCTGGGACTAAGTAACTAAACTGAGAACAAAAGCAAAGCCACTGCAAACTCTTCTTCCATCATCCTCACTTTAACTCCATATTATTCAACGAATCCACTCTTTTCAACCATAACCCCTCAACAATTCTCATCAGCTTATCATAGTGTTGCTGTATGGTTTTGTAATGAACATGACTATGTAATGTGAATATCCTAACTGGGTGATGTATTAAGATGCATTGGCTTTACATGTTATTACTAAAAGATATATATATTATTTTTGTCAACTTACTAAAAGATACTTACAATGCCTGTTTCTGCAGACGTTCAATGGTAAAATATGGGAAAAATTCAACAGTGGGAAAGTTGCATCATTGGCATATGCAGAGATCCAAGGAAAGTCTGCTCTTGCTTCATACATGCAGAATCCAAGTCTCATAAAGGACGAGAAGCAATTGTTTCCAGAAGTCTCCCACCACCATGATGAGGGTCAAGACTCCAAGGATCAGGTAGTCTATTAAATCTAAAATCTTGGTGGCTGAAATATTGTGTCCACCGATTTCACCTTTTTTATTTATGGATCATACAGGAGCAACCTTTTTCAAGCATTTGGAATATAAGCGCGGCTGATTCAGATTGGTCTTACACAATGGATGTTATCGAGAATCCGAGGGAGAATGTTTATTCCAAGAACATTGCAGAAGAGTCTTCGTAAACCCCAACTAAAACCAGCCAGTAGCTGGGAGCTCTAACCCACCATCAAAGGTAAGTGTACAGACCGGGCGCTATATGGAAGAAACAGATGTACAGTATCAAGGCTTGTTTTTCCTCGCAACAGAGTAACCGGTTTTTAGGGATTACTTCACACGAAAAGAAACCGATCTAAGAACATCCCTTTTAGTACATTACGTTATATACTTTATTTGGAAACTTCTCTTTGTTAGTAATGTGTATATATATATATATATATATATCATCCTCTTGCGTGTACATCCTCGTGTCCATGTGAAAGATATGATCAGTGTTTAGTTGTTTCATTACAACGGACTCGTTATAAGTCTCTGTCTCAATTAGTTACCATTACAAAACCGTTACACGTGTATCTCTCTCTCTCTGTCTCAATTAGTTACCATTACAAAAACACGTGTATCTCTCTCTCTCTGTCTCCATGGCTTCAATGGCGGATCAGACTCTTCTTCAACCTTTCCTAGACAAACCCACCACCAAAGGCCCAGCATTAGAATCTGATTCAGGTATTCTTCTACGGCTGTTCTCTGTAATCCTCGTTGGATCAATCTCCTTGTGGGCAAACCACGAGGCATCAAAAGGTTTATCCATAACTATCATCAATGAAGCTAAAGAATCTCCTTCCGGGAAAAAATTCTCCCTTTTCTTCGAATCGGATGATACCGCGGTGCGGGTCTTGCTCGACACGAGCTTCTTTGTGGAGAGATTTCTCTATGAGGATGTTCCTCATCGTCTCCGGAAGCCTGTAAACCACGTGACCGTCCGATTATATGGAAACAGCAGTGATGGAGTCGAGAGGGTCTTGCTAACTTCCGGTGCAAGTCATGGAGAGTATGTGATCAGATTAAGCTCATCTCTAATGGAAAGAAGTGACTTTGTTAACGTCATGAAATCAGCATTGCGACGTTCTATGGTTAGGATTTGGCTATGGGGAGACGAATCAGGAGCTTCGCCGGAGCTTGTCGCCGGCATAGTGGAGTTTTTGGCTCGACAACGGCGTTTTGATGAGTTTGGTGGGTATTGGAAAGATAAGGAGTCTGTGTCTGTGACTAAGTGGTTGGGTTACTGTGAAAGACGTTGCGAGGGTTTCATCAGACGGTTGAACCATGGGATGAGACTTAGGTGGGAAGATCGGACGGTGGATCTAGCTTCGAATGGTGCGTGTGATTCACGCAAGCTTGTGTTGCGTAAGCGAAAGATCAACGACAATGGATTTGATAATTGAGAGACGAACATGATTGGTTCTCGTGTTCTTGTACTGTATACACACATGACAATGCTATAAATTCAACTATTTTTCTGTGTGGAAATGAGATCTTTTCTCGGAGGATAAATAATGGATTTGATATATTGATTTGTTTTATGTTGGAGTCCAATTTTGGTAGCAGATACTTATAATTTTACTATTTCGAACACAACCATACTTTCGAAATTTAATTGAGCTTTTTTTAGAAAAACAAAAAAAATGTCACACTCACACTAGTCAAGTTGTTAGATTAAATTGCAGTATACTATAAGGTTTAAGAGAGAATTATATAAACCAGGGACCCACGAAAAAAAATTGGATTGGATTTCACCACTTGTTACGTTCACCATTTCGTCGGTTAAGAATAAATTGCTTATAAAACATATAATATCTAAATTTTATCAATTTTTCAGAAAATATGGCAAAATCTATAATAACTAAATGCAATTTCAGCTACCCGCGTTGGTTCATGCTGTTTAAAAAGTTCTATGGTATCTTATTGAAAGAATAATACAAGTTTGACTTATGGATAAAGCTATGAAAATGAAGCAATAAAAATAATAAAATAAGGAAAACAAAAAAATTGGATGCGAAATACCCTTTTGAAAATTAAATGTTTGTTTTCATTTTTTGTTTCAAAATATACACTAATTTAGCTTTTGCTATTATATTGTAAATGATGTTTGTTGCATGAAAATCCAGCTTTTACAAGTTTCAGATTTTGTTTGAGGTTTGATACGACACTTTTGCATATTTGAAATATTCAGTATTGGAAATAATGACAACATAAAATAAAGGAAATTCCGGGGAAAACAAAATTAAAATCTTTTTTTTAAATCAAATTTTTTTATTCTGTTTCTGTTTAGATATCATTCTAAATATTTGTTGGTGTTATCTAGTAGTTATCAAGGGCGTTATAAATGTTTTCAAGCCATTTCAAAAATTCAATAAGTTATAGTTTTTCTATTTTATAAAGAATAAATAAACGTATCACCTCTGGGTCGGGTAAAGGAATAAAAAAAAGAGTGAAAGGAATCAAAATCTCCAGCCGAAGAAAACAAGGGCTTTTGGAAAAAAAATAAAAACCTTTAAACCCTTTTTTGTGTATCCGATTCCGTAGCAAAAGACATTCAGACTCTCCACTCGGCGTCAATGTCTGAGAACGCAGCCAACAACATCATGGAGAACCAGATTTGTAGAGACGCCATCGTGTCAGAATTACAGAAGAAGAAAGTTCATCTCTTTTACTGCTTAGAGTGTGAAGAACTTGCTCGCAATATCGCCGCTGAATCTGATCATATAACTCTTCAGTCCATCAACTGGAGGTATATTTTTCCTCTTTCCCCCATTTTCTGGGTCATCTTCGATATATTTTCTGGGTTGTTATGAGTTTAGATTAAGTAAAAATCATGACTTTAATGTGAAATTCGGATTCACTCTGCCAAAAAAACTCCCTTTTACTGTTCTGCTCCAGAATCTGCGTTTTGCATGTGCGGCTGTTTGATTTGTGGCTTATGTATTCAAAACCCTCATCTCTCTCTCTTACTGTGAATAGTATTTGGTGATCCTATAGATGGGATTGAGGATATGTGAATTGGTTTTGTTCATTGGTTAATATTTGCTTTCAGGAGCTTTGCGGATGGATTCCCAAATCTGTTTATTAACAACGCACATGAAATCCGAGGCCAGCACGTTGCCTTCCTTGCTTCATTCAGCTCTCCTGCAGTC
This sequence comes from Schrenkiella parvula, assembly GCA_000218505.1. Taxonomy (NCBI): domain Eukaryota; kingdom Viridiplantae; phylum Streptophyta; class Magnoliopsida; order Brassicales; family Brassicaceae; genus Schrenkiella; species Schrenkiella parvula. The sequence goes on along the minus strand of CM001190.1, from coordinate 7,753,514 downwards.
ATCTTTGAGCAGATCTCTGTCATTTACCTGCTTCCTCGCTTGTTTGTCGCCTCCTTCACCTTGGTTTTGCCTTTCTTCCCCACTGGCTCCTTTGAGAGAATGGAAGAGGAAGGAGATGTAGCAACTGCTTTCACCATGGCAAGGATTGTATCCAATATCCCCATTTCACGTGGAGGTCCGACTAGTGTAGTCATCTACGACATTCACGCTCTACAGGTATGGTTAGCTATTCCTAATATTCGGTAACTAGTAGTTTCCTATAACCTGTAATTGTTATTCCTTGTAATCATCACTACCTATATCTGTTCTTGTGTTTCCAGGAAAGGTTTTACTTTGCTGATCAGGTTCTTCCTTTGTTTGAGACTGGAATCCCGTTGTTGACGAATCGTCTTCAACAGCTTCCTGACAGTGAAAAAGTTAGTTTACTAGAAAAGATGGATGCAAATTAGAAAATTACATCTTTCTGTTCTTTCCCTTGGCTAAATTTGATTCCTTTTTTTGTTTGTTTGCAGATCATAGTTGCATTTCCAGATGATGGAGCCTGGAAGCGTTTCCACAAGCTGTTGGATCAGTATCCCACGGTTTGTAGCAATCTTAACTGATGTTTTACCAATTTGCTTTTATATAAACTTTATGAGCATCACAGTACCTTAATGAAATCCAATGTTGAATCATAATAGGTGGTGTGCACAAAGGTTCGTGAAGGCGATAAGAGAATTGTCAGGCTGAAGGAAGGAAACCCCGCTGGTTGCCACGTTGTTATCGTTGATGATCTTGTGCAGTCTGGGGGTACACTCATTGAATGCCAGGTATTGTGAACTACAATCTCCCTGCATTTTGCATGTACCTATAGCTATGATTACTTAATCATAAGTGTGATTCTAAAACTCAGGACAGGCTTTATGTCAACTCATTTAAACCTTTCACGCTAAATTGTGTTAATATTCCAGTTGCAGTCCAGTTTTGATTGAAAATATTTGTCAGTTCTTACAATACTCAGATGATGTTATATGAGATTTGTTGAGTATCTAGTCTGAAATTGTGAAGAAATGGCTTTTTTAACTTTCTATACCGTTGCACTTTTTTTTTGTTTCACACAGAAAGTATTGGCAGCTCATGGAGCCGCGAAAGTGAGTGCTTATGTAACTCATGGTGTCTTCCCAAAGAGCTCCTGGGAGCGTTTCACTCACAAGAACAACGGTAATCACCTGTTAATAGAAGAAAGAGTAACTGACCTTGTCGATTGTTCATCTCTCTTCTTGTATCCTTAAACTTAGCCTATACTGTTTTTGTATTGTCTCAAATTAGGACTAGAAGAAGCGTTTGCTTACTTCTGGATCACGGATTCTTGTCCACAGACGGTTAAGGCCATAGGAAACAAGGCTCCTTTTGAAGTCTTGAGCCTCGCGGGATCCATTGCTGATGCTCTTCAGATTTGAAGCAAATAGAGATAAAGCCTAGTTTTGCTTGTCTTGGTGTTGTACTCTTTAAGAGATGTTCTCTAGATTATCAGTTTATGAAATAATCATGTTACTTTGCTGAGACAGATTGTTGAACCTCGTAAGCTATTCTTGACTTCTTGTTCATTGATCTTGTTTTGCAATGAAATGAGTCGTTAAGTTCAGAAAAAACCTAAAAACGCTAAATTCTGAGAGTATAAGAGAGAAATGGTGGCATGTTTTGGGGAAGACAATCACACGTGTGTGAATGTCTTGTTCATCATCTTGACGATCACTTGTACACGTGTGTAATCTCCTTTAAAAGGATAAGTTTGTTTCTTTTCCCATAAATGTTCAAACTTTAAAATTGATTCGGCGGGTAAAAATGTTTCCGACGATTTTATGCTACTCTGGCGTGACGGTGCCGGCGATTCCTTCAACGACTTCCGTCTCCAGCAACTCTTATCTCCGATTGATAGACACACAATGTAACACTATGAGAGAACTCAAGCAGATCCACGCCAATCTCATCAAAACCGGTTTAATCGCCCACACTGTAGCCGCGAGCCGCGTCCTTGCCTTCTGCTGCACGTCTCCGTCTGGCATGAGCTACGCTTATTTGCTCTTCACAAGGATCAGTCACAAGAACCCATTTGTGTGGAACACTATAATCCGTGGTTTCTCTCGGAGCTCGTCTCCGGAGATGGCTATTTCAATTTTTATCGATATGTTGTATTCTGCGTCTGTGAAGCCGCAGAGATTGACATATCCTTCGGTGTTCAAGGCTTACGCTAGTCTTGGGAAAGCTCGTGATGGGAGACAATTGCACGGGAGGGTTATTAAAGAGGGACTTGAAGACGACTCTTTTATACGGAACACGATGCTTCATATGTACGCGACTTGTGAGTGTTTTGTTGAAGCTTGGAAACTTGTTATGGGGATGACGAATTTCGATGTTGTTGGTTGGAATTCGATGATCATGGGTCTTGCTAGATGCGGGTTGATCGAACAGGCGCAGAAACTGTTTGATGAAATGCCGCATAGGAATGAAGTTTCCTGGAATTCGATGATCAGTGGTTTTGTGAGGAATGGTAGATTTAAGGATGCGTTAGAGATGTTTAGAGAGATGCAGGAGAGACATGTGAAACCTGATGGATTTACAATGGTGAGTTTGTTGAATGCTTGTGCTTACCTCGGAGCAATCGAGCAAGGGAGATGGATACATGAATATATAGTGACGAATAGATTTGGATTGAATAGTATAGTTATTACAGCACTCATAGATATGTACTGCAAGTGCGGGTGCATTGAGGAAGGTTTAAAGGTGTTTGAGAGTGCTCCTAAGAAGCATTTATCGTGTTGGAACTCGATGATCCTTGGTCTAGCTAATAATGGATACGAAGAAAAAGCCATGGATTTGTTCTTGGGGTTAGAGCGTTCTAGCTTGGAGCCAGACTCAGTTAGTTTCATCGGTGTTTTAACAGCTTGTGCTCACTCCGGGAGAGTACATAAAGCTGGCGAATTTTTCAGATTGATGAGAGAAAAATATTTGATTGAGCCATCAATAAAACACTACACTTGCATGGTTAATGTGCTGGGTGGAGCGGGATTCCTAGAGGAAGCAGAAGCAATTATAAAGAACATGACGGTGGAAGAAGACGCTATTATATGGAGTTCTCTGCTTTCTGCTTGCCGGAAAAACAGCAATGTTGAGATGGCTGAACGAGCAGCAAAATGTTTGAAGAAGCTGGATCCAGATGAAACTTGTGGTTATGTGCTCATGTCTAATGCTTATGCTTCTCATGGCTTGTTCGAGGAGGCGGTTGAGCAGAGGATTTTGATGAAGGAAAGACAAATGGAGAAGCAAATAGGGTGCAGTTCGATTGAAGTAGATTTTGAAGTTCATGAGTTTGTTTCTTGCGGGAAAAGACACCCTAAATCCTCAGAGATTTACAGTTTACTAGGTGTTTTAAACTGGGATGTCTCTGCACTAAAATCAGAAGTTGGCAACTGCTCAGTTTGCTGAACAACTTTGTCGTTTAAACACACTATACGAAGCTGTTTGATGCTATATCAATTTAGGTAACTCTTATACTGATTTATCGTAATGCCAATCAGTCATAGTACATATATAAAAGATTTCTTCTTTAAAAACCACAAATGATATTCATATTCTGCAGGTTTTTCCAGGCACTCTCTATCAGCTTTACGTTGTTCTCATTCATGCTATCTGAGCAGCAACGTAAGCCAGGTATGTGAATCCAAGACCCCACAAGAAGCTTCCTAGGTTTTGAGCTGCCGTTTTTGTTACAGAGGAAGTCAACGGGAATGGGCCATTGCTGAAATGGATTTACGAGATTAGCTACTGTGTTTCTCTCTGATAAGGTTATGGAAAAATGAAAATAAACGAATCTTGTGCTCACCTGTTAGATGGGAAATTACAAGTCGGAGTGCCTGCAACGCAAGTTCAAAGATATAAGGAGAAAAACAATAATCACAGTGGAACTCTAATGGTTTTGACCAAACGTTGGTTTTATATTTTCAAATCTCAAGTGTTTGGAATTACTTGGGTTTTGAATTGTAAGCACAGCAGTGCCATCGAAAACACAATTGCTTGGTGTAGGATTCTTCTGGTAATAGTCATTGAAAGTATAAGAAGCTTGGTCACTGTAATAGTTGAGGTCTTGACAATGGCCACCCGTTTCCATTTGTGAGCAATCAGCACCATTATTACAAGCCCAACGTAGTTCCCACTTCACTCTCCACAAGGAAGCATGGTTATTGTACACGCACCAGAGTGCGTATGTAGGCATGATGCTTGTGTTCTGCTGTGCAGGAAGTCTATCACTCGCGTGTGCTGTTACTACTGAAATAAGCGCAAAGAGGATCACTAACATCTTCGTCTTCATTTTTGAGAAATTCTTGCGTTTGGTGTAAAAAAAAAGAAATGGAGAAACTGGTGACGAAAACATATGATGTATGTTGCTGGTTATTGTATGTATTTGCATGGATTTATGTATCATTGTTTGGAGACGTAGTTAAGGCCTATGCATGTGTTGCACTAACTATTGATATTTATGACATGCGTGCTCCTATATTTCTAATTAAGGCCATGGCATGCTTTGCAGTTTACACTGGCCATATATAGCGTCCAAAAATTTTGTTAGAAAATGTTGATTCGGATATGCACACGAGTTATCGATCCAAATTTCGAACAATCGTTTGGAATTACGTACGTGAGTTACGTCTACAATGTACTTGAAGGTTAGTTCATTAACAATTACTTAAGTTTCTTCTTTTTAATGTTGCAGGTACAAACTACAGAGGAAGATTAGCTTCGGTTTCTTTTACCAAACTTATGGTTGCCTCTACCTAGAGAAACATTGTTCTTTGATTCCGAGTTAAATTAGACAATAGAAGCTAAGGCACTTTGATGTGATGAAACATGGAGACTAGATGAGTAATATTAAGGTTTGGACATGCCACGCTGCGCAGTCCCCCAAGAGTAAATATCAGAACCCGAGTTTCCATTAGTGAGCAGATTTTGAGGCAATCCATGAATGTCATCCAAAGGACGAGATCTTCCATTCTGGTAGTATTGCTGGTTCTGCATAGAAGCAGCTTCGTCATCATCGAGAGGAAGACGATCAAAGACAGCATTCATGAAAGATGCAGCCATGAGAACAACAGGACCAGACGCGATTAGCCCACCAACCACTCCACCACCAACAACCTGTCCTTGAGGCCCGGCTAAGTAAATGGTCAGACCGGTTATACCAAGTGGTGCTGGTGGAGGCAAGATTGATCCGAGCAATGAGAGGATCTCGAAACGTCCGTGTAATGTCACAATAGCTCCTGATGAAGCTGGCTGCCTTAATGTCACATTGGTGACGCAACCATTGGCACTGAGTATACAGAGACCTCTCTGTTTCCTTCTTGCGAAATCCGATAAAGTCTCACAGATATCATTACCCGAGCTGATCTCAACGGCATGAGCTCTGAGTGAATTTGGACTGTCGTGAGTCACAATGATTGGTGGTTTTGGTTTGTTCTTGGAACCAGCGGGTCTACCTCGTGGCCTCTTACCCATCTCTCCTTCGATTGATGAAACCGGTTGGACCGCTTTGGGTAATGCTTTCAGGTTGTTGTTGTTGTTGTTGTTATTGCCCCTCTCTGCTGCTTCATGGTTTCTCATTGGAACTGACTTTGATCCGACAGAGGTTGGAGTTAGAGCTGATCCTCCTGCCATTGTTATGAAAATGTAATGTTTCAGCTGGAAGATTCAGAAATTTTGTAAGGCGCTATTGAGTTTAAGTAAGGAGATTATGGTGAATTATTATATGTTAGAGACGCCAAAAGAATGATTGTGAAGAGTAGGAGATGGTTAAGTTGTCATCAAAATTGTGATTAATAATTAACAAATTATTTTGAGTTTCTGGCAGCCTACTTCTCAACAGATGATTCATGACAATTGTCTTCTTTAACATAAGAGATTCATAATAATGTTTAAACATCTTGTAGCTATTTACAATAAAGTTTTATCCTTTTGGAACCAAATCTAAATGAAAATAGATGGAGAGTGAATAAAAATTGGAGGAAAGATGAGAATATAATTTTGACTACGTCCAATAAGCCAATAAAGCCCAAATATGGTAACACACGTGTGTTGATGTATACACGTGTTTGTTTGTTCTCGCCTTCTCTTCTCGACTCGAGTGCCAAGTTGCTCTCTTTTCTTCATTCGAATCGGTGCAGAAACTTTCGGGAAGCTCTTGGAGAATCGTGCTGCGTATGAATTCGAGTATGCTTCTTAAATTCGCTTTCCTCTCTCTGTTGTTTTTAATTCTTCAGATCTCACGCTTCATAATGGTCCTAAGTTTACAATCGCAGCCTGATTCTGAGATTTATGCTGCTTTTACAGAAACGATACGACTAATATGAAATTTGGTTGAAGTATGAATGCGAATCACAACGGTTATCATAATCTGTGGACGGATGGTCTTATATGCGCTTTCGAGTTTCGTCGAGGTCGTAGTAAGATAACAAAGTACGACACAAGTCTTGTTCAGTCTGCCCAGCGAGGAGATTCCCCAGAAACGTTTCTCCAAATGTATAATAGTTACTTAACTTGCTAATTTTTGCGTTCTTGTAGAGTTCTCTTAACCAACTGCGAACAGTGTTGTTGTTGTGATAGCAAGAAACAGGAATGTAAATCAGACCAATTTGGTGGTGCTGGAGAAGAAGAGCCCTCGAGGAGTTATTGGCGACCGATTGGTTGGGATAGGATCTCTGAGCTTGTTCAGACTGTGAAAGTTAATGATGAGTGGTCACTGCAAAACATTGCCGTAGATCATGAGGATGAAGCCACAGTTGCTGAGCTGGCTGCTCCTTACTGGGAACGACCACTTGCGGGTCCAACTTGGTGGTGCCATGTAGATGCTAGCCATCAAGGTATCGCCTCGTGGTTGCGTAATGCGCAGTGGTTGCATCCGGCTGTAAGCGTTGCTCTACGGGACGAAAGCAAGTTGATAAGCGAACGGATGAAACATATTTTCTATGAGGTGAAAATATGAATATGTTGCTTTGTTATGTGGATTGTGCTATGATTCTAAAGCTGAGATAGAACAAACTTGTTATACGCTTGATAGGTTCCTGTTAGAGTTGCTGGTGGACTGTTGTTTGAGCTGTTGGGACAATCAGCAGGTGATCCTTTTATCGAAGAAGATGACATACCCATTGTCTTAAGGTCATGGCAAGCACAGAATTTTGTAGTGACTGCATTGCACGTCAAAGGCTTTGCCTCGAATATTAGTGTGTTAGGTATTGCAGAAGTCCAGGTTTGTTCTTTTCATCTCACTGCTATCCCTTCATTCATTTATCAAATAATCAAAAATGGTTCAGTCTTCTGGGGCTTCTTCTACGTCTTTTTTGGTCTAAGCTGATGCATTCTCTGTTACCAGGAAATGCTTATTGCTGGTGGAGCCTGCATTCCAAGAACCATTCATGAACTAATAGCACATCTTGCATGCCGCCTTGCACGCTGGGATGATAGGTACTTTGTCTTCCCTTGATCTAAGAGTATCTCAGGTTTAAAAAACAATTTTTTGTGTTCGTTTTCATAATGCAAGCCTTTAGCAATGGATACCGTTGTGGATTAGTTATCTCTTTATCAAGATATTTGAACCTTTTAATTATTCTTCACCTGTGATGGTTGATAATATCCATAATCTTTATGTAGGCTGTTTCGGAAGTATATATTTGGTGCAGCCGATGAAGTTGAGTTGATGTTTATGAACAAGTACTTCAAATGAACCTATTTGTATCTTACTTCTTCTATTGCTTAATCTCTCCTCCTTAACCTGATGGAGCATGGAAATTTTGTTTTTCTTGAAATCAGGAGAATGTACGAGGATCTAAATCTATTTACTATAATCTTGAATCAAGAAATCAGAAGACTTTCGACCCAGGTAATACTTTCTTGTATACCTTTTTAATGAGTTCAGCTAGCTGGCTTCGATGTTATTCATTTCTTCATATAGGTGCGTACTTCATCATCGTACAAGATTTTCTAGTTAATCATTTGTCTTTGATATCTTTGTATCAGGTTATACGTGTGAAATGGTCGCTCCATGCTAGAGAAGAGATTGTGTTCGAGCTGCTTCAGCAACTAAAAGGTAATACAGCAAAAGACTTGCTTGAAGGAATAAGAAAGAGCACCCGCGATATGATCAATGAACAAGAAGACGTCCGTGGACGCTTATTCACTATCCAAGACGTCATGCAGAACACGGTTCGAGCATGGTTACAGGTAGAGGATGTTTCACATTCAGATGATGATGACATAAGTTCATAACTCTCCAAGTCTTTTTTTTTTTTAAATTATTGACTTTGACTAGGATCGGAGCCTCACGGTTACACACAACCTAGGAATCTTTGGAGGAGTCGGTCTTTTGCTTACAATAGTGACTGGTCTATTTGGGATAAACGTAGATGGCATACCAGGAGCTCGAGATTCTCCACAAGCCTTTGCGCTTTTCTCAGCCCTTCTTTTCTTCTCAGGTTTGGTGCTAGTGGTCGCGGCTTTGCTCTACCTTGGACTCAAGGAGCCAGAGGCAGAAGAGAATGTGGAGATTAGAAAACTAGAGCTTGACGAAATGGTCAAGAAGTTTCAACGAGAAGCTGAATCTCATGCTCAGGTCTTCAAAAAAGTTCCTCAGAGCATAGAACGCACGGCTAGTAATAGTAGAATGATAGTCCATGAACCCAATGGTTACGTTCTTATGGAATGAAATCAATTCAAAAGAAAAAGAAGAAAACGAGTCTTTTTCGTTGAAACAGAAAATCAAATCACTCTGGTCTATGTTTGTAGATTGCAACTGTTCAACCAATTAAATTTTAGGAAATTATGAATGAATTTGTTATTTTTAAAGTTGAAAACCAAATCACTCTGATATTTCCTTTCCGGTTCAGTCAGGTTTAAAATCCCAATAAAATTAACAAGCAAGAGTCGACCTATATGTTACAAAAAAAAATTGAAAAAAATTTACTCTATTTTTGTTACGCTGAAAATAGAATTCTCTAAAAATAGAGAGAAGAAGTTTGATCCACTGACCTTGAACTTTTACTTGAAAAAAAATGCCTATTCTATGAAGAAATAATTTTACAAAGAAAAAACAAGTAAATACGCAAATGAAAAATTGGTTACCTCTTGGAACCTGAAACCCTAAAGTACGAAGAGCCGTAGCAAAACATAAACTACTTAACCCACCTCTGTTTCTCATGAAGTCCTTTCTTCTCCAACACGTTACCTCCAGTAACCAAACAGGTCTTCCCTTGAGCTCCCTTAGACCAAACACTTGATAGCCAAACATGAGTACTCGTCTATAAGAAGCGCATCCTTGTAAATCGAAAATACCGTACTTGGGTAGATCATTCTCCTTCAAAATGAAGTAGCCGCATGGAGCTCTACTGAAATCCACTACTTACGCTGCGCAAGCCCCCTTAAGAGTATATATCAGAACCCGAGTTTACCTTAGTGAGCAGGTTCGGAGTCGATCTATGAATGTTATCTTAAGGACTTAGATCTTCTATTCTGGTAATACTGCTGGTTCTGCATAGAAGCAGCTTCATCATCATCATCCATAGGAAGACGATGGAAAACAGCATTTATGAAAGACAACATAACATCCGTGATTAGCGAACCGAACACTCGTGAGGCAATGAGAGGATCTCGACACATCCATGTAATATCTCAAGTGCTCCTGATGAAGCTGGGTGCCGTAAAGTCACGTTGGTGACACAACTATTGGCACTGACTGTGTAGAGACCTCTCTGTTTCCTTCTTAAAGTCTCATAAAAACATCATAAAACCAAATCACAAGCAAGAGGGAACCTAAATGTTTCATAGGAAAAGACATTAGTCATAATTTAACAAATCATTTGCTTGACAACAAAATTAAGGAGCATTGGTTTCGTACATTTTGGTTATCTTAATGTATTTGATAGGTATGCAGAGTTTCTTCTGTAGCTTCAACTGGCCACGTGATAGGAACGTGTCAAAGAATCTAATTCAACTTTTTATAATGATTTAGGAGAAAGTGAGAATCGCAAAAAGCAATACGACAAATACGACGCAACATTTGACAGAATAATGCAAGAAAATCGAGTGGTTTCTATGGCCGTTAGACTAAATTGTTATTGTATTAATTATTCAGTATCGTACTTTCTTTTGTCCTTGATCCAATACTGAATAATCTGATATTTACTGTATAAATGATTCCTCTAGGCTTAATATTGAACTTAGTTCTGTCACTTTCCTCTGTCCTTGTGCTCTGTCTCGGCTTACGTCATCTGTCCATACAGATCAATGAATACATAGTTTTATCTCTCTCTCTTTCACTCTTACGTCATGGTTCCCATCACAGAAACCTAGAACACATGTCTTTGATTGACAAAAAGATCCGTACAAACAAGACAGGAATACTTTAGCAAAACAACAAGATGCCTCCAAAGATTACATCATTCCACACTCTACAGGCTCTTTTTGATCATCATCAGAGGGGTTTCGCCTTTGCCATCTCTCCACAAGCACCAAACGTCTGTCGATCATTCAATCCATATGCTAAGGAGAAACAGAGCATTTCAAGACTTGAAGAAGATTCTTCAGAGCCGGGTGTAATAGCGTTTGAGTCTCATCTATTTCTTATTCACAGGTCTTCTCAGTCTTTGTAATGTGAGTCTCTGTGCCATTAGGAGAAAGAGTTTCGTCTTTGGTCTCAACAATCTCTATGCTTGTTCTACTCCTTCTGTTCCTCCTCTCCTGTTAAAACATGAAGATTGATATTTTATAGATACGAAATCATAGAAACAACTTGTTGCAGCTTTGGACCATCATCACTTTGAAGTAAAAAAACAACGGATTTATACCTCACGAAAAGGGTGTTCATCAGATTCAAGCATCCGCACAACCTGACTCATTCTAGGACGTTTCTCTGCTTCAGGATCAACACATCTAAGTGAAACCAAAAGTGCACGTTTTAGAGCACTTTTACTCGGTCTAGGTTCAAGTCTTGGATCAACAACTTCTTCAGCTCTTCTTGTTCCAACCATCATCTTTAGCCATTCAACAAGATTCACCTGCCAATACACAAACTCAATCAATACTCTTTTTGGAAACGAACATATCCGTAACTTTTTCCAATACAAAAACAGAAGCAAAACCAATTAATTAAGCCTCACCTCATTAGCAGGACGTCCATAATCAACCGGATCTCGTCCAGTTACAGCTTCAAGAAGCAAAACACCAAAGCTATATATATCGCTCTTTTCGTTTAACAGGCCTGTATTAGCATATTCTGGCGCTACATATCTGAAACAATAACAAAACATACAGCAATGAATTTTTTGTAAGGACATCATCTGAAGAAGACTATTAATTAACCATAATTTCCTTAAGAGGGTACAAAGTTTTGGACTTTACCCAAAGGTTCCCATGACTCTGGTTGTGATGTGACTCTCACCCGAGTCCAAGAGCTTGGCTAACCCAAAGTCAGAGAGTTTTGCATTAAACTCATCATCAATTAATATATTGCTTGCTTTTATATCTCTGTGGACCACTTTTGGTTCTATTGCTTCGTGTAAATAAGCAAGCCTGTAAAGTTGTACAAATTGCAGAGTTTTTAATATCCGAGCATTCAACATATCCAACAAAAGCTAAACTGTTTCAAACCACTTACGCTTGTGCAGTACCAATAAGGATCTTCATCCGTGCCTCCCAAGTGAGAGTTCCATGTTGCCTCATAGCTCCATGTAACCATTGCTCTAAGTTACCACTATTCACATACTCATAAACAAGCATCCTGTGTTCATCATCATTAACACAGTAAGATCATTCTCCTCCGGTAGTGGAAGAAAATTCAATATGATAAAAGACAAGTGAGACTCACCGATGGACTCCCTCTATGCAATATCCTAAAAGTCTAACGAGATTCTTGTGTCGTACATGACCAATAGCCTCAACTTCTACCCGGAATTCCTTCTCAGCTTGCCCTCTACAGACCAACATTAGGAAACGCTTATTAAGAAAACGAAACATAGGAGTCACAAACATTTTATATTCCAAAGGGAAACTCACAGATTGTTCAGAAGCTTCTTTACAGCAACCTCGGTACCATTGACGAGTTTACCTCTATAAACTACTCCATAACCACCCTCTCCGAGCACATTCTCTGCAGCAAAACGGTTGGTGGCTAGCTCAAGATCCCTAAGAGTAAACCAGTGTCCCCAACCAAGATGGGATATTTCTGGTAAACCAACTAAAGGAGATGCTGTTACAAGTCCTCCATTCTGTCTCCCAACACTTCCAAAGCCTCCTTCATCACCGGAATGAGAACTACAAGCTCTTTCATGGTAATTCACAGAGCTACATCGACTCGGCGTATCATTATCACTAGACTTGGTTCTTTCCAAGTGAGACATCATCGTTTTCCTAGAAATTCTGTCAGTGGATTTGTCATTCATCGCGATATATAAACTTTCGGGTTGAGGATTGTGATTCTGAAACCCAGCCCTGTCCACTCTGATATCTTTGGACACATGTGGTATTTGCTTGAAAGGAAACTTGCTTGAAGATCTTCTTGATTTCCGGCGGAATGTGATCCATAGAGACAAGATGCAGAGAATCATAACTATGAATACGCCAACAACCAAACAGACCCATACCCACAATTTCAAGCCCTTCAAACCAAAAAACGATATCTTCTTCGACATTTCAGCGTTTAAAGAACTCTCAGGTGGCATCTCTGGTCCTGTATCTAGTTGCAAAAACCGTCTTTCTGCTGCTCTTACAACTTCACTATAACCACCTAGACAACAAGAGAGTGTCTCAGATTTAAACACTTGCAGAAATCTTAAAAGCAAAGGAAGTTTTTAAATCAGTTTCTGTACTCAATCTGATGTCAAATGGAAGACACTAATGAGCGTAAGTAAAAAGAAGACTTCACAAAGAACAGTAAAAAAAACGCACACTTTCATCGGTTCTTCGGTAATTTTATTGCAGCATATCAACAAACATGTTATGAGCATTACGTGTCCCAACAAAAGACGGGAGCTAAGAGAAATAGGAGAATCCCGGCTTTTAAACCATGGAAAAAGCATCACTTAAGTTTGAAGCAAGAGACAAATTTGCAGAGAATCAAACAGATAATGCTATCGCAAGAAAACATTCAGGTCAAAAAGAAACGTTTTTTTTTCTCATGAAACAAAGAAGAGAGCATAAATTTACCTTAGAATGTGGGGTTGCCCTTTTGAGTTATCTTCATCTTAGAACTGAAGAAACAACGGCATAAAAAAAGGCTCCATTTTTATGTCCCGTTTGAAGCAAACCAGAAAGAAAGTGAAATAAACAAGAGAAATCAATTGGCATAGATATAAAAATGATGAGTTCGAGATGAAGTTCCTCTCGAGCTTAGCTTTGAGACCACCCACAAGAAAATCAACTTAGGGTTGTGGTATTCCAATAAAGGTTCAGAGAAAAATCCAAAAGAATCATAACATCTCAAAGGAGTGTAAATACAAAATACAGAGTCATGGGTTCATGGAAAAAAAAAGTTTGGTGAAAATGGTTGGTGGGTCTGTACTAAAGCTGGAAAGAAAGCTTTGTTTGCAATGGAGGAAACAAGAGAGAGAAAGAAGAGAGATAGTAGTGAGCAGTGAAGGTAAAGCAAAGACAGTGGATTAGTCAACTGTGATATTTATAGCTGGTTGAAAAAGAAAAAGATTTTATAACATTTATCAAATTATTACAAAAAGTTAAAATAAATGAAGTGGATAGATCATAGAGATAGGGGGCAAAGCACAGAAGAGAGAATTTCCAAACACAGGCTTTGAATTGTAGGTCAATATTATTCTCACTCTTCAATATACCTTTTTTCTTCCTTTCACATGTCAAGTTTGGATTCTATCTATGTTCAATTTATATATTTTTTTTTACTTCAATAATGTGTTCAGTAAATTAGCTAATTTATTCAATTATGATACGAACAAGTATTAAGGAATTTATATTGTGATATTATATATTTATTTTGGGGAATGTTACAACTCATAAGTAAAGAAACCGATGTGCCTTTCTTGGAGATAATGAATTCATGAGAGAGAGAGATTAAAAGCCTTTGATGGAGGCTTTACTTGAAGCATAACTTTTGGATAAAGTTTTATCTTTTTTTTTTGCAAAAATGAAATAAATCTTATCAGCTTTATACAAAATTATATTCATTTTAATTTTAAGAAGATGTTTGAGATATGGTAAGTCCCTAGCTATTATTTTAAAAGTTGCACTTGCATTTTGGTCGAGGTCTCATTGGTCGATGGTGGGTGGGGGTTACAGGCAATGGCCTGTCCTGAAATATGGTAGTTGCCGCCATGTGATCACGTGCTCCTCACGTGTCTTACACCTCCTTTGAGTTAGATTCTTCCTCGGTATTATTCTCCCAAGTTTTGTGATTCAAAATCTATTACGTTATGATATTTATTTAAGGGCGAACATGTGATGGAAAGTGAAAAAACAATTATTACTCTTGATCATATATATATATATATATGTGAATTCATATGAGTTGATGCAAGTTGACAAGTGTCATTTGAGTTTGATCACAAAATCAGAATACTTCAAATTTAATGGACAAAAGTTTGGTATTGAGTTTCTGCAAATCGGACACCAACACAAAAGAGAATAAAGTGTTCCAGTTCGATGGAAAACAAAAGAGATTCAATGATCTAACAATTATTACTGAATTTACCTTTAAACTACTTAGTTGAAATCTATTGCTTCAACTAGAGACATAAGACTTTGCTTGATCATATAAAATTGAAGACTTTGAAGAAAAAAAGTGATCTTGAAGCTAGAAAACACGGTAGTCCCTAAACATAAGACTTTAATTGGTACGATATATACATATGGATCTCTCATAGTATAGACTTATTTTTTTACTTATATTAACCACTTGTTATAGGGAAAATATTAATGAGTTAACGTCATGTATTGTGTCTTGATCTTTATTGAAACAAAAATGTAATTGATGTTTAATTGATGTCTACTTCTAATTTAAAATCTTTACTAGCGAAGTTGTTCTACAAACAAAAATGACTCCATGGCCCAATGGATAAGGCGCTGGTCTACGAAACCAGAGACTCTGGGTTCGATCCCCAGTGGAGTCGCTTTCACATTAAATTTTCTTTTTTGAACTTAAAAAAAAAAATTGAATTGGTTAATTTAGTTAGATATATAATTTTATTCTCCCAAAGAATATTTCAAAATATTCGTGGCCTCTCAAACAATATTGAAATTTGGAAATTAGAATCGAATTCTGCAGTGGAAAGTGTCAGCTTTGCTCAGATCATGGCTTTGCATTTCTTCTCCGCTTCTCTTCACCCAATTTCGAACCCATCTCCTTCTTCTTCTTCTTCTTCGTCTCGGTCAAAACAGAGACACCTCCTTCTGCAACCCTCTCCTCCTCAAGCAAAACGCGTCCGTTCTGACCGCAGCGAAAGCGGCGTCACCGAAAACGACAACGATCCTTCTTCGTCTTATTTTTCCGGTACATGATCCGATGTTTCTGCTGTTTGATTCTTGTTTCCCTAGGTATTTCTGATTTCAATTTGGAATTTTCCCAAGTTGGTTCTTTGGTGAACTTTGGGAATTGTGAAACTATTTCGTCTCTAGTAACCATCGATTCGTTTCCTTGAAGGTTCTTCTTCTTCATCAGTACGCACTCAACTAGATCTCCTCGAACAGCTAACTTCCACTAGCGACGGTACATGACTGCTATTTGCTCTTTTGTTAACTAAATCGTAGAATCACTTAGGCTTTTATGTCAATCATCAGGGTACTTGAGTGATAGTGGTGGCTCGAGGGGACTCACAGTCCGTGATCAATTGGCTGGGCTTGTTGGTGACAGAGACGATGATTTCACCATCCCCTTGGGGAAAAATCTAAAGAAAGTGAGTCCTAAATTCTTAACCACTTCTCAGAAAAGGAACATTAAGAGGCAAACCTACCTTAATGAGGTCTCTCAGAGGAATGATTCTGTTTTCTTTGCTACCATCGGGGCCTTTGTTATCCTTCCACCTTTGTTGATCCTAGGATTTGCTATTTTAACTGGCTATGTTCAACTCTTCCCTTAAGTATGTATAAAATATCTATAATTTTTGTCACAAATGAAAATATCCAATAATGAACAGAAGTTTCATAATCGTTTCTTTCAAGTCTTGGCTCTATATGTGTTACTTTGTGTACAGTTGCTTTATGTATATAATCAATCAACAAGATCAGGTTATATATCTGCACATTTTGTGGGTGCAAACCCTAGCCTAGACCTCTTTCTATCATAGAGTATATGGAAATTTTGTTGCTGGTAGTTGCCGATGATCGATAAGGCGGATTTTGGTGTTCCTCGAATCGCCAAGCAAACCAATTCCTCACTCAACCAAATGAAGGAACTCTCAGAGGGGAAGTTCCAAACTGCACCGTCTGCGAAAGCAATCCCAAGCTCAGGCAGCTGGATGCTGTTCTCGTCTACGCCAGACACGTTGAAGCAAGGATCTAGGATCGGGAAATCTCTAAACACCGGGTACTTCTCTTTTGCTTTCTCTGTAAACTTGTTTTTAATGATCTCATATGCTGGTTCTGCGAAATAGCTCAAAGTTGTACCCGAGTCAATGATGGTTCCACCAGCACCATCTGATGTGATATTCCATGTTTCTTCAGGAATGTCCAGGGCTTCGCCGTCGACTAGAATGGATTTAATCTGTAGATAGTAAAATGTCTCCACGGAAGTCTCCTTCCCGTCCACAAAAGATGTGAAATTCAGATTTGGATGGTTCAGCAAATCCTTGTCTTCTCCAAAGATCAACTTGCTGCTTACATTGGTGTCGCTGTTTCTGTCGACAAGGCAATAAGAAAAAGAATGACCATAAAGAGACTGAAGCTGAGAAGAAAACGAAAGAGGTCCTCTTCCTAACCCAAGCAGACCTGAAGCACCACTGAAGAGACCTCGATTCCAATGGCCACACCCAAACATCATGTTTTCCAGCTTGTACTGTGAGTTTTCTCCCTCAGTGGTCGTGAGATTAACGGTGAAGGTCTCGACCGCAAAATCTCCAGTAGTGTTTGATCTGTCTCCGTACCAGTAGAAATAAGGGCATGATTGGTTATCAGATTCGCACGGTACTGAAAAATCAGGTGATGAGATAAGGCTGCATCTAGGGTCATTGCATGTTATGTTCTTGAATGAAGCGGACGTTGTCGGGTCATAAAACGCGCCGTGTTGGTGGAAACAGTCGTAGCAGGGAAGGCATTGGAGCCAATTTAAATCACTCCCCGTGTCAAGAATCAATGAGAAGTGTTTTGGTGGTGTGCCCACAAGCACGTCCATGAAGTATTCACCAGAACCGAGCGTCATACCGGATTCAAGTGTCGCCACCAGCTGCCCCGGTGAAGCATCTGGAGTTCCCACCGGAGAAGTAACGGAGGTAACCTTCTTCTTAACTTTCTCTTTTTTCTTGTTCTTTGTTTTCTTAGCCCGTGCGTTAAGCATCTGAAGTCTTGTGAGGTCTTGGATTTTGAGATCAACAACTGAATGTGTTGTTCTCTTTGATTCTTGTCTAATCTCCCGGCGCCGTAACTGAAGCTTCACCGATTCTTTGGTATGATCCTTGGCAGGATCATGTTCTGTGGAGGAGAATCCGCAATCATTGCCTGTGGAAGAAGAAACGGAACTGAGATGCATCGAATCTTGGAAATGAAAGCCGTACAGGGATGAAGAGTTATGCTCATGTTTCCCGGAAATAATTCTACAGTTGCCGGAAAATGGTAAGACGATGAAGAGAATCAGGACAAGAATTATACTTAGTTTGGTCGACATTAAGCTGATGAGATTAGTAATAAAACCATTAAAGACACAAAAAATAGTGTGTGAGAGAGAGATCTCCGGCGAGTAAGGAGCTCGAAATAATACGGAAAAGCTTAGTGGAAATTTGGGAAATGCGAATAAATGAACGAATGATAATACTCCATAGAAAGAGAGATGTTGAGTTATAAGTCTCTTATGGACAAAAGAGGAACCAAGACAAAGAGCAAAGGGAAGACGGATTTGCTGAAAGTCGACGTAATCGAAATTAATTTAAGTTTTAAAACAAAAAGAAAATACAATTCGATATCTGAGAGTTTGTAATGGAAAAGCCACAAAATCCCTTGACCGAAAGAAAAAGAAATACAATTGCCTAAAATGTTTTAATATACTAAAACACTGTAGTTGTAGGTGGTCTTCAGTGAGACCGGTTCAAATAAATAAAATTCTTAAAACCTTCTTTTTTCAAATTCGTACGTTTTTGTTGAATTACGAATTCTTTTTTTTTTGGTTAAAGGAATTATGATTTTTGCCGTAGAAAAAAAAATCATATTTACTTTGAAGTTGTATAGTTTTAGGTTTGACTCGATTCTATGGTGTATAAGATCTTAAGCCATACCCACATAATTAGATCAAAATCACGTCGACAATGCGACTTAGTATTAAAAAAATATATATACATTTAGAGATCACTTCGAAGATCAAGCAGATAATCATACTTTAGTTTGACTGTAGAAGAGTCTTTCTAAGTGACTAACGAAATGTAAACAGTCAATCAAATTCTTTATTTAAATAAATTAAAAAGATTAGGGGAACCAGAGAACCTAAGTTGGAAACGCACCAAATCTTTGGAAAACTTGAAAATAAAAAGTTATACTTTTCCGTTGTAACACTATACTGTAAAGTGTAAACACTATACATATATATAGTAATGAATTTTGTGAAAGAAATGTTCATAAAATAAAACTTATCTAATAAGAAAAGGCCACATCACATTAGTTTTATAAGCTTTTTGTTATAATATATTATTCAATTACTACTATCATTCTTATTATTGATGTCGCAAAAGATCCGAATTTGACTTTGAGAGTTGTGTGAATTGTAACGTAATCCTAACCTGACTGTGATAAACAAACAGATTAACATTCAATTAGTTAAAATCCACACCAAACTTTCATTTCTAAGTGTGCACGACATCCCAATATATTTCCATGTTTATCATTCAAATCTAACTTTCGTATTCTAAAAACAAATGCTACACGTGTTTGATAAGTATTTTCATCTCAAAAACAGTTTTATCGGTCACATTATATTATAGCCGATTTGTTTGACGTTAAAAATGTCAAATTTGTAGCCACCTTTTGTTTCACTAATGTGAAAGCTTCATGATGACTGATAACTATTAGGAACAAACTCATCAAACAACTTCAAGCCTTCAACGAAGTTATGGTAAAGACTTCATCTTACTTGGAAGTGTTTGATGAAATCATATAAGCTATAAAATATGATTGTTACGAATCATACGGATCACAGGGTCGGACGAACTTAAAATTGTGGAGGTGCAACCACCTGAACTACATTATTGTAATTGTAATAACTATTATTTAGAGGACAGTTCTTCTACATGTGCCGTTTCATTTATCACCCACTTTTCTCATCTCTCTAAAATTGTAAATATTTGTTGGTCTATTATTAATATAATTCATAATTGGGACATCATCTATTTCCTAAAGCATTTTGTTACTAGCCGGAATTTGTAAGTTATCGAACAGTTTTCACTAATATATTACCGTCTCACTACTAAAATTCAATCAAATTTGGAATTTGATGTTGTAGGGTTGTGAAAAAGATAGTGTTTTTTTTTACCAATATAAATGTGTATCAATTTTATATATATGCATGACTTGTTTTAGGTAGATATCTGTTAATGAGTGCAGTAAGCATGCATGCATTATATCATACACCTACCAGACTTCTACTTCAATAAATACTTCCAACTCTGTCCCTGTTTTTTTGTTTGGTTCTTTACTCAATTTTATATTAGACTTAAACAAAAGATACTCAACTATGATAAAATAAAAATAAAAACAAATTTTGAAAAATAGTCAAATAACGACAATATCTTAAATCTTACGATTATTAAAAAAAACCATTTGATTCTATATAAACCACCGAATTCGAACAGCTTATAGTACACTGAAATTAACCCAATTTATATACAAGAATTCGTACATATTTTACAATTAGTATATTAGATAGTAAATACTTTATACAATGTATATATATTGATTGAAATTCCTAGGTAGCACCGCCGTCTTGATAAGCAACTTGTTGTTATGGCAGCACATTATTTGTCACCATCAATATTATGCATTATTTTGACAACTCTTGTCTCCATCGCCAGAGCAAAAGTCCCGGCGATCATTGTCTTCGGCGACTCTTCCGTAGACTCCGGCAATAACAACTTCATACAAACCATGGCTAGAGCCAACTTCGAACCTTACGGTCGTGATTTTCCCGGCGGCCGCCCCACCGGCCGCTTTTGCAATGGCCGTCTCTCCTCTGATTTCACTTCCGAGGCTTACGGTCTTAAACCTACAGTGCCGGCCTATCTTGATCCGTCCTACAATATCTCTGATTTCGCCACCGGAGTTTGCTTCGCCTCCGCCGGCACCGGTTATGACAATTCCACCGCCGGTGTGCTAGTAAGTCCACATTTCACTTCGAAAAACCTAATATCACCTGGTTCTTGCGTTACAAGTAACGCCGAGATGATTAACATGTTTTACTTTCTAGGGCGTGATTCCTTTATGGAAAGAAGTCGAGTACTATAAGGAATACCAACACAAATTGGCTGCCTATCTCGGCCACCGAAATGCCGCATATATCATCAAAGAATCGTTGTACTTAGTCAGCATAGGAACCAACGATTTTCTAGAGAACTATTACACATTACCGGACAGGAGATCTCAATTCAGCATCAGTCAGTACCAAGACTTCCTCATCGGGATCGCCGAAGTGTTTCTAAAGGATCTTTACAAACTGGGGGCTCGGAAAATGTCTTTCACCGGAATCTCTCCAATGGGATGTTTGCCACTGGAAAGAGTGACGAATCTTGACGACCCTTTCAGCTGTGCTCGGAGTTACAACGACTTGGCAATGGATTTCAATGGGAGATTGAGGAGATTAGTGAGGAAATTGAACCACGAGCTTATCGGAATGAAGATTTACTTCGCTAATCCTTATGATATCATTTGGGATATTGTTACCAAACCATCACTATACGGTCTAGAAATATCTAGTTCTGCGTGTTGCGGGACGGGATTGTTCGAGATGGGGTTTCTTTGCGGCCAGGACAATCCTTTAACTTGCAGTGATGCAAATAAGTTCGTTTTCTGGGATGCTTTTCACCCAACGGAGAAGACTAATCAGATTGTGTCTAATTACTTCTTCAAACATCTCAAGAATCTCTTTCGTTAATTCTAATTCACTTCTCTGTGAGTTCATTCACTTATATGTATCCAGTTTCATTTTCTAAGATTAGAGAATGTTTTTCTTCGGATGGAAGTGAAGACTGCAGAGGGTTGATTAAAGAAAGAAAATGAAAAAATGAAGAGAGAAAAATGATTTGCTTGAGCAACAAGAATAAGACAAAAGTACTCTGTCTTTTATGTTATTTTATATATATATACTATGAAGTTGATGCTACATCAAACTTAAGACCGGGGTTGAAGGAAAAGCCAAAAAACGGAACTTTATTCATAGATTGATCTCGAAAACTAGTGTTGTTGTTGTGTGAAAACTACTTTAACAAGTGTTGGCCATTGACTCAATGAGCAACGCATAGCCATGGCGGAGTCAACTTAGAGAGAGGGGGTCAGGTGACCCCTATGAAATCTATAAACTTAGTTTCCAAGCTTATCTCTAGTGTCATTGTTGTGGCAAGTTGGTCAAAATCTCTCTTTTTGAGCCCTATATCTTGAATTCAAGTCTGAAGTCTTTTCTTTTTCTTCCATCTATGTTAAATTAATTAATAATACATTCAGTATATGCCTCCCATAAAACATAATCTAGCTCCGCCAGATGCAATCATGCAAACGATATGATCCTAAATGTATACTTATAAGGTATATAGTGAGTAGTGTCATACGTATATTATGATTTTACAAAACAAACCATTGGTTTTTTTCTTAATCCTTTCTACAAAGCTCAAAGGGGGATATTAAAAAAAATTATTACAAGTGTTTAGTGTTACCATCTATAACAGATCTAAGTTCATCCCAACTTGCTGCGTCTCCAATGACATCACCACCGTTGATGTTCCAGAAACTCAGGAGGTTGTTATCATAACAAGTATATGTTGGTTGATTGAAACCAACCGTATGTTGGTTCCAATAAGGATTCTCTATCTGTGGCTGAAACGGCGGCTCGTGTAACTTATGGGACAAGGAATCTACAACGCGGTGGCTGGTGTGGTCGGAGTCTAAGCTACTTGTCTTGGAACATGAATCGGTTAAGGTGATAACCGGTTTACGGTGTGGTTGTACGATGGTTGGGTTTCGATGATGTACATGTGTGACTCGTTTGAAGATTCTACATAGTGTCCATACCTCCTGCGAAAAAACAAGACGGACCCATTATATACTTTTTCTTTTTCAACTGTTATGATTGCGTGATGCATTTTTATATTATGGTTATTTTTATTTTACAAAGAAAACTAGAAAACAGTGCACACAAAAAAAAATAATAGAAAACATATATGTGCGGGTTGAAATGTGCATTAATGACATACTTTTAAAAGCATTTAACCCCACGAAAATAAGAGTCTCACTAAAAATGGTTTAGCCTGATGCATACTTTTTTGGGTTACTTAAACCGGGTGATTTGGTCAATTTAGATTAATAACCGAAAGCACATAATATAATAAAGAAAACTCACTGCTTGTTGAGCTGGAGAGTCGGTTTTTGTGGTGGAGGGGAGGCGGAATTCATGCATCATCCAATCGGTTTTGGATCCCTTACCGGCTGAACCAAGATAGTAAACCAGAGATTTCTTTAGACCAACGCAGTCCAGATTGGAGTAAACCGGTTTATCAATACCAGTGGCTTTCCAAAAACCTGAACCGGTGACTCGGTTTGGTCTAACACTATTCTTGTATTTCCTGCCTCTCATGCAAAAGAAGTACCATTCTTTTTCCCCGACGCTGCTCACTCCTAATAAAATCCAAAGTAAATGTTCATATTAATTTGCCTCCTTCATGAAATAATTTTATTGGAAATTAAAACACTTCTTGGCAACGAAAACACATTAATTCCAGATCTTAGGCACATTATAGAATGTATATAAAGACATTTATGTGTTATTCATTATGAATGGTCCCATGCATATCTTTTAATATGTGAAAGCATAATTTTCTCCTATAAAACCAAAATTGACCGCCAGATTTTTGTTTTTTTAATATATCTATAGTGTCGCAGTTACGAAGTTTCAGTTGACTACCAAGATGTTTAATTCAGATTTTGGTTTTTTTAATATTCGGTTTATGGAGTTTCAATCAATTAGCAAGGGTGTTCAATCCAAATTTATTTTTGGTTTGGTTTGGTTTGATACAGTTTAGATTCGACTATGAACCAAAATATTATCTATCTCTTTTTGTGTTTAGTTTTGTTTAGATATATTGACAAGGAAACTAATTTTTTTTAGGTAATTTTTTTTGTTTTTTTTTGTATCGTTTTGATCCTTGTGGATCATATTGAACAGAGCTAATTACTATATATTATATGATTTGAGAAAAAAAAAACAAGGATGATCCAAATGATATAAAGACTTACTCGGAAGATCCCAAGGATCGAACTTGTAGATATCGATCTGTTTAATAAGCTCGAGTTTGATGGGTTTATTCTCTACTTTTCTTCGAAGATAATACCCTAAAAGCTCTTCGTCCGTAGGATGAAATCTGAATCCAGGAAGTGTTGTTTCATCTTCTTCTTCATGATCCTTATTACCTTCACCACTCATCTTCACTACATCAATCTCTTTGTATCACCAAGCAAATCTCTCTGAATGAAAATTTCTCTGTATAGATATATATAAGTGCTGGGTCAATTACGTATGACTTTGACTATTATTATACACACAAACACATCTTAATGAAAACCGATACTAATTTAATCTTACAATTATAGAATTCAACCAATTTTTTTATAAAAAACCGGGTATAATCATAATTAATATTTAAAATTTAGTTATTTGATAAATATTTTTTACGTAAATATCAATTTTATCCATCCATATATCTTATGTGGTCTTTGTGATTTTATATTTTTATGTTAAGCAATACTTTTTCCTACAATTTATTGTGATCCTTAATTAATTAATATTTTTTTTCCAATAATCGAATAATCCTAATCCATGAAATTACAATCTAATTTACGTAGTGTTTGAAACATTTGTATTTGTATTTTTTTAACATCTATTTTAATCATTTGGTATTCGTAAATGAAAAATATAAATTATTTATAAATTATATAGAAAACATAAGTAAAATTCGTGATATTTTATGAAATTTTTATCAAATTTTTGGTAGTTTAGAAATAAAATTTCTCTGTTGTAATAAAGGATATCTAAAAAATATACAAGGTGTTAAATAATGTATATTTTAATATAATAACGAAACAAAGAATAAGTGTTATCTTAAATATCGTGTCCTATTTATTAGTATGCAGAAAAGTCCAGGAGATGGAAAATCATTAGATCGTTGATTGCAACTAATTTATAATAATGATGTAATATTTCCGGCAAAAATAAATATATATATATGATGTAATATTATCAGAACGTAAACACATCGTTATCCGTAGATATATGTTTTTGTTTTTTTAACATTATGTCGTTATTCGTAGATGTTACATATATACACAGTAATAATATCAAATCTGTAAGTTCAATACATACGTATATAAAGGTGAATTCACGTGGTTTGACCATGTTATAGATTTCCAAAATGTTGAAAAGATGTAAAACATATTAATAGAACAAGATATACGAACTAAAAGATAACTTTTAAATATGCCTCCTCTGTGGACTCAACTATTTTATTGCCGGAGAGCCAAACACAAACGTCGATGGTAAAACAAATCTACTAAATAACAATCATTCTCCTATCATCTTTCCAACTTCATTCCAAAATGTTAGTTACACTTATAATAAGCTAAAGGAAGTCTGATTTTTCTTTTTTTTGTTACAATTCAAAATATTTCATAACTATTTCGTGGACCAATAAACATACAATTTTCTGTAGAACTGTTTCCAACTAAAAAAAGATAACAAAACATAAGTAACAACACAACCAGCAATATAGAATTAACCCGCATATTCAAAAAATTTTACCATCTGAACCATTCAAAAAATTGCATTTCGTGTTTTAGAACGGTAAGATTAATAATTTAGGTTTTATATATATAGCAAAATAGCAGTACTGAACTTTTGTCATCCTCAAATAGCTTCACCAAAACTCATAATCAATTTTTATTGAATAGTAATTTCACAATTTTTTTTGCTACGCCCATTTTTTTTTTAATTATAATTTTATATTTCTAACGACACCATTTTCTACTAATTAGTTAGTAACTCTTATAGTTGCCGGTCGGGGCATCGGTGTAACATGTGTAGAAAAAGAATGCATGAGATAAAGATGACGTCTGCATGATCTCATTTGTCATTAGCCAATCCACTTAATTACGAGAACGTAAAATAGTTTGAAAGATCGTATAGTCCATATGGAAAAAATGTAGTCGACTCGACGCGTCAAAGTTAATTATTTGATCGCAAAGCTAATATACGTTTTTTTTAACATAATAATTAATCGGGCTAAAACAATAATATTATTTTCAGATTCAAGTATTTTCCTTGGCCAATTTGGCATATATACCGCTTTAACAAAATAATCAGTTTTATTATAAAGAAAAAACAAATCCAGCTTTTTGGGTATTAATTATTATAAAAATGAAAAATAGATGTCAATCTATAATGATGGCTTATACTTTTCAAAGATTATATCTACAATCAGAAGGACAATTAAATTACGAATACTAATAAAAAAATTGGTTTGTATTGTAGTGATTGTTTCGTTCGTTCTAATTTCAAAGTATATGAATAAAAATCATACAAACAAACGAAACTTAACTAATAAGCAAAAAAGAAAAAACACAAATAATTAAAAAGGATTAAGACGACAGCATAGAGAAATAAATTATCAAAGTAAAGGACAGACGATAACTTAGCGCTTGTGCCAAATGGGAAAGTGACTCATTTGATCTAATATAAGATTCAAAGTCCAGATTTTGACTGTTGAATATTATCATAAAAATTTAATAAAATAAGAAAAACAAGTAATAAAAGTTGCCTACAATACAACAATATTAGTACAAATCCAATCTTCTTGGGAAGATGAAACCAAAAAAATTAAAAATTTCAAATGAGGGAAATAGTCAAAGAAACATAATATCCAAAATTTTCAACTCCATAACTTTTTTGAATTTCGTCGACATGAAAAAGAGAGAAACTTTGAATGGGATCTATCAGTATCAGGTTTCTATAAAAGGTAACATATATAAGGTATGTTCATACTCACACAAAGAAAAAAAAATACAAACAATCAAAATTAGAAAGACGGTAACTATGTAACAAACGTTGGCAATTTGTATTTGCATATCTACTGATTACAAATGCGGTTGCGTTTGTTCCCTTGGTCCCCAAATTATTGGGCTTTTTCCATATTGGTTTACTGGGCTTTACCCATAGGCCCATTAACGTCACTCGACTGTCTTTTTGCTACTTCTGTTTTACGGCGAAACTATATATTTTTTTTCAAACAACCTTTGTTCTATTCCACACAAGAAAATCAACTTTTCAAACAAAATTGACTTACCATAATGTTAAATCAATTGATCTGTCTAAAACTAATATATAACTTCGAAACTTACTTTTCTTAAATACTGATGACCAAAAAGTATTGATAATTGATAAACTAACATTCATCCGATCCATAACTAACATTATATAATTTCGAATATATTTTATTAAATAGTTAATAGTTTATATTTTATAGAGCATGCAAACTGATCACTAGTTTCCCAAAATAGAATAACACGTATTATATCTTTCAATTAGCAAAATATTAATTGTATAAGGTAACAGTACAACTACTAAAAATAAATACATTCGTGTGAATATATTTTTCTTAACACAACACAGTTGGAGCAGATACATTTGAAATGAAGCATGAGCAGACGTACCCCACTTCAATTACTCGATAGAAATAATTGAAACTAACCGTAAGGATATGTTTTGTCTTTTTGTTGTGTATATATGGTCACTAAAGATCTTAATTAAATACAAATTTATTTGACAAAATAATTAATAAAATACAGTTGAGTTGTAATTGTCTATTTTAAGACACCATTTAATATTTCTTTTGTTTTTGTTTTTATCTCAACATCTCCTTTTAAGTCTTCATTAATTATCAATGTTTTGAAAAACTATTATATCACTTTTTTTTTTGAATGAATATAAAATTTATTCAACCAAAACCTTTTTTACAAATAATGTGACTTTAGCGCTGAACAAAAATTGAAAGAATATTTGAAAAGAATGGATTTGTTGGGAAGAATGGTCGTCATCTCGTCGCCAACCATGTTTCCATAACTATTATATCACTTTGCACTACAAAGTGTAAACAACTATGGAAAGTAGACTCGACCGATCGAGAAATTATACAAAAGCTATACTAACCATGTTCTTCACATTCTCCATTGCCCATAGGAGCCTCTCTAAACCCTAAACTCAATCTACTAAATCCTAAACCCAATCCACTACACGTGCATCCTTCTTCAATGCATGGAGGAGACCACTTACATTATTAAATATTTGTTATGTTGTCATTAATTCCTTCTTTTTAAAACCGTTTGATTGGTTTTCACAAATTTTGCATCTAAAAAATATTAAAATTCATATCAAAATAAAATATTTTAAACCATGTTGCTAGAGATTGATTAAGATTATAGATAAGATCCGAGAATCGGTGTAGAATTTGGTTCATTACCAGTAGGGAACCCGGTCGACGAATAATTGTTATTTACGATAATGGAATGAATTGCAAAACTATAGACGAATGAAAGAAGAAACAGTACACGTAGATCTTTTTCAAATTTACAAAAACAAAAAAGAATATATTTCTTAGGCCAGTGAATGATAAAAATATTGAAGGATATCAAAGTTAATTTGTTGTGGTGTGAAAGTTTATAAAACAACAAAAG
Source organism: Schrenkiella parvula (assembly GCA_000218505.1). Lineage (NCBI taxonomy): Eukaryota > Viridiplantae > Streptophyta > Magnoliopsida > Brassicales > Brassicaceae > Schrenkiella > Schrenkiella parvula. The sequence continues at coordinate 7,725,356 of CM001190.1, read as the reverse complement.
ATTTTGATTTTTTTTTCTACTTATCCAAGAGCTAGTTCCGTTAAAATGCGATTTGATAAACGCCGAAAACTATGGTATGATCAATTATAAATTCGATGAAAACTTTGAACGCAGATAATAATTCGATCTTAATTTACAAATTGTAGAAAACAAACAAACAAAAACGTAATTTAATTTTGCGGATAGTGAAAGAGTAAATCATGTTGAGAATGCCATAGGAGTTGTGATTTGACAAAAACACCCTCAAATCATTGTTTGCAGAGTTTCTTTTTTATTTTTAGATAAGGTACAGATCAGAAACCACCTCTAGAAATCTACCAATAGATCTCCACCAATGGGCCCCAGTGATTTCCAACATAATGTCCCAGAACTGGCCACGTGGCGTACAATCTGAAAGGTTACAGTACTGTTGTGCTTAGAGAATCATTATCTCCCTCGCTGTAATATATCTTCTCCCTCTTTATGCTCCTGTCGCTTTCTGTCTGTTCCAAAAGAAGTAAAGAACCCTTACCTTACTCCTTCTATCTCTCTCTTTCTCTCTGTCTCCTTCTACTCTGTCTCTTCCATGTTTTATCAGAGTTTGTTCATCATTTTCTCGTCTTCTTTGAGTTTTATGTAGAGCGAGTGGGTGAGAAGAAAGAGAACGTTCCTTTATAAATACCTTTTTGGTTTGTGCGTGGAACTTCGACTTCCACACAAACCAAGTTTCCATCTTCTTCATCTCCTGAGTCGCCCATAAGCTTTCCAAATCTGGTCAGTATTCTTACTTGGTTTTAAAAGATGTTGCTATATTTGGAATCTGTTGTTTCTTTCTTTTATTTCTCTCTATTTATTAACTATTTTTTTTTCATCCTTCCTTTGTTGCTGGAATATATTAAAAAAATGTTTAACAGGAGAATGATTCCGAAAACATCTTTTTATAATGATTACTTTAGTTAAGACTATTGGACTTTGAATTATAAAATCCTACTTTATGCTCCTCTGTAGCTCTTAATCATAAATTATGATTAGATCTGTTCACTTACATATCTTATAATATTTGAGGTTGATAAAAAAATTATTTTGGTATGTCTCCAGAGATCTGACATGGAACACCAAGGTTGGAGTTTTGAGGAGAATTACAATTTTCCCACTAATAGAAGATCTATAAGGTATATAATGTTTAATCTTATGTATTCATTTAGCATTTCCTTTTTTATAAGAAAAAGAACTACGACATTTTTGTTCAAGAATGAAATCTTATTGGAACTGTCCATATCCAGTTCATCCTTCGGAACCGTATCACATCCTTTAAAAGTCTCTGAGTGTGTATATGTGTAGGCCACAAGATGAACTAGTGGAATTGTTGTGGCGAGATGGGCAAGTGGTTCTGCAGAGCCAAACTCATAGAGAGCAAACCCAACCCCAAACACAAGAAACCCTAAGATCCAACACCTTTCTTGAAGACCAAGAAACAGTCTCTTGGATCCAATACCCTCCGGATGAAGACCCATTCGAAACCAGTGACTTCTCCTCCCATTTCTTCTCAGATGTAGATCCCCTCCAGAAACCAGTTTCAGAGACGGTTAAGCACGAGGCCGGTCCTGACCCTCCTCAAGTGATGCCTCCTCCTAAGTTTAGGTTAGCGGAATCATCTTCAGGAGTCAGGGAACTAGGAAAGGAACAGTACTCGGTGGTGACTGTCGGACCGAGTCATTGCGGGAGCAATCAATCTCAGAACGATCTCGATGTCTCAGTGAGTCATGATCGAAGCAAAACTATCGATGAAAAGCTTTTCCCGAATGCAAGTTCATCATCAGGGGGCTCCTCTGGTTGCAGCTTTGGCAAGAACATCAAAGAAATGGCTACTGGAGGAAGCATCACAAAAGACCGTAAGAGAAAACATATAATGGACACTGATGAATCTGTGTCTCAATCAGATGTATGCTTTTATTTTTAACTCATGATGATAAGTTCTTGAAACGTTTTCTGGTCCATTTCTCATAGTTTTTGAAACGTTTTACAGGCTATCAGTAACAAGTCGAACAAACGATCAGGATCAACGCGAAGGAGTCGAGCAGCTGAAGTTCATAATCTCTCCGAAAGGGTACTCCATCGGTTCGTCGATATATATAATGATATATAATATAGTTTAATAATGTTAGTAGATAATGTATTCAGACAAAGAGAAGAGATACAAAACTCTGTTTTTTGTTAATTAAAATAGAGGAGGAGAGATAGGATCAATGAAAGAATGAAGGCTTTGCAAGAGCTAATACCTCAGTGCACTAAAGTAAGTTACAAAATCGAAACTGATACGGAGATTGATTGATTGATTAAGTTAAAAAACAATTTGGTGTTAAATTGGTTATTTTTTTGCTTTTGTAGACTGATAAAGCTTCGATTTTGGACGAAGCCATAGATTACTTGAAGTCACTTCAGTTACAGCTTCAAGTTATGTGGATGGGGAGTGGAATGGCTGCTGCGGCGTCGGCTCCGATGATGTTCCCCGGCGTACAGCCTCCGCCGTTCATCCGTCAGATGCAGAGCCCGGTACAGCTGCCTCAATTTCCGGTTATGGGCCGGCCTGCTATTCAGAACAATCCCGGTTTAGTTTGTCAGAACCCGGTACAAAACCAAGTTTTCAACGATCGGTTTGATAGGTACATCGGCGTATTCCCACAGATGCAAGCCGCGTCTCAGGTAAGGCTCAGACGGCGTATACCGCCGTCGTTTCTTTGAGTATTAACGACGTACGTCGTCTACTTTAGTGCCTAAACAAGTAAATACGTAGATCAGTCGATAAGAGTTTAAAAAACGGCGAACGACGTAGTTTTATTTGACACGTTGTAGTTTGATATTAAACGCAGCCGGTGGAGATGTTGAGATTTGGTTCACCGGCGGGACAGCAAAGTCAACAACCGCCTGCGCCGACAAAGACCACCGACGGTCCTCGTTAGGGCCACTAAGCTGACGTGGCACTTTTTCCTCTTTTATTTTTGGTTGGTTTGGTTGCTGAAGGCAATTCTTCACCTTTATTTATAAAAACTTTTTGAACATAATTAAAACGTTATCTTCTGTATATGCGTGTGTACGTGCGTTAATTTTTATGTCAGAATGATATGAGCTTTTTGTAATCGTGTAGAACCGTAAAAAGTAAAATACATGTTTGGTATCCATTTATGTAATTGGTTAAAAAAAAATACGAAAATTGAATTACCTGTACAAATGTTTTCTTGATAATCCATATCATACGTTTCAATTTTGATCAAAAGAAACTAATTTTAGGATTCCAATAATTTTGTTCTGTGTTGCCCTAAGACTCCAAATGTTATGAGCAGAACAAATAAAATTGTGGTGAGAGAAAAATTAATCAGTGGAATATAAAGATTACAGGAAACTTTACATTCCACTATTTTCTCAATTGGAGGAACATGTTCTTTATAAATTTGTTTTATTTTGTATTTTTTTCCAGTAAAGTAAGTGAAATTCGTTTTTCTTTGCTAAGCAAATGATAATACTTAGAAGGACTATAAAATTAGGGTGCTTTTCTTTGGTTTTGTTTTTGTAACATAGCAACTATTTGCATCTAAAAAAACACAAAAACATTATCTAGCAGACTAGCTCTAAGAGGTATATATATACATATAGATAGAGATGTGGCGGGAGTTTGATAAATTATTAATATTGTTCGATAGTGGTAATCTATACTTTTTCTTTCTGCCGATTGTTTTAATTATATAAAAAGATATGGAAAAGGCAAGTCACATGTGAATGAGCAAATTTCAATGAAAGTCATTTGTCATTTTTCAGACATCGACATTTTAAGTTTTTAGTCATGTGCTCCACTGGTCCGAATCCATTTTAGCAATAATTGAGTAAAATATCTTAGATATTTTGTGTGCATTGTTTATTATTTTTAATTAATTCGAAATTTAAATAGTCGACCTAAGTGAAAATAAAAAAGAAACAATCGAAGTTTACGACAGTTAAACCAAGTAAAAATTTGTAAAAGTGAAATCGTAGATTCACATATTTTTTGTGTTCTTCTTGAATCTCATCTTTTTTTTTGTTTGTTTAATACCATTTTGTTTATAAACATCCGATTTCACACTTTATCAAAATAGAGCTATGATAAATAGAGAACTCCTCTTCTTTCTCGAATTGTTCTCATTCTCCCTTTTCTCATGAATTTTTCTACTATTTCTATGAATTTATTCGAGAACATCTTTTAATCGCTAATCAAATTAATGGAACCGTTAAACAAACAAAAGCATATAATCCCAACGAAAAAGAGAACGGATCAAAAATGTGTAGGCTCTTCATTGCTTACTATTCCTCTTCACAATCAAAACTATCAGTTTTTGAGTGTTACATGACTATATCATATGTACTTTTATATGTTTTAGCGATTGCTTAACTCGTTTGTCTCCAAATTTTACTTTAATCGTGAAACATTATGCAGGTTTGGATCATATTTTCAAAATAATATATTCTAATTCTTTGTTGCCAAGAAAATATAATAATAATAATAATAATAATAATAATCATATATTCTAAATCTTTCAATGTTAATTTTACTGTGAGCGGGTTGACTTTTATGAAACAAAAAAAAAGGTCTGGTTAACAATTATGAACTTGTCATGGCGCACATGAAATTTATATGCTTGAATAGGATTAAATATTTGATATTTCTATAACGGTGACTTCTTTGTGTCGTTGTCACACTATAACGTGCGCTGACTTATTTACTCCTTTAGGTACCAATCAGAATTGATTCATTTACGGTACAAACATGCTTCCATTGACATCTCATCGAGACCTCAACTGTACCATTGGTGCTTTGTATAGGGGCCATAACAAGCCTAGATATTGAGTACGAAATGTGCATTGGAAATCAACATTTATATATCAATTTTTGTATATGATTTTCATTTATTCAAACCATTCAATATGGTTCCATCTGGTGGATCAGAATGACACATTAATTTTTAGGTATTATCTGCGTCTCATATTGAATGACGTTCGAGAGAATACAAAGTAATATACTAATGAATATGGCAAACTATTTTGATGAATTTTGTATTTTAATGTTTGAAGTTTTAAACGGAGGATAAAACAATCAACGTGGCCAAATTAATTAATGTTGTCTTCAATTCTAACCCAACTCTTAGCTACCAACATCATATTAAAACATTTTCGAACGTCTAGAAATTTTCCTTTTGTAGATTTTTCTTTTCGGATTGGTATTCTAACATAACAAAATATTTATATTTTTGGTCAGATTCAGTCAAAAAAACTGACGTGTTCTCACTCTTGATTCGGTTAGAGGACGTATGACTGCATGACACGTGCCCCTACTGGGACAACTTTGATTGATAAGCTTGGTAACTTATCAAACGTGCCAGAAAGAAATACGCAATATTATATTCTAAACTTCCAAACTTTATTTATTTAATTAGTTGTTAAGGGCTGTAAAAAATAAAAGCCACATATTTGATATTGGTCGGTGTTTACTTTTAGTACTCAAAATGAATCAGATTATTTACATATGTATATGGCTATTGGCTATCTCCTTACGTTTTTTATACTATCCACATAAAACTATTCAACATAAATTAAATAAACATAGATCATGAGTTCTTATTTCTATTGATTTTCGTTTCAAAAAATTATATATAGATTATTTTTAAATTATTTTATAATATATATAAAAATTTAATAAAAAGTATAACTTGTTAAAAAAACAGGAAAAATGATAATAACAAAAGAAAAAAGAAGCATTTAAATAATTGATTTATGTTTTTAGTTTTTGAATGTTTCAAAAGTTATATTATTGGTATTTGATGTTCTATTTTTTAGTTTTTGAATGTTTTTGAATCTCTCCAAGTATTTGATGTTTTATTTGATCCCCTACATAAAAACAGACATCAAGTTAACTTTGCAGGGCTCGGTCGTCCATCTCCACTTCTATGCATGTGTTCCTGCTCGGCAAGTTAACATAGAGCATAGAGATATGTATATATTGTATTCACAACTTGACTACTTAGTGGAACAACACGCCATCGTCCAAACGACAAACGCAGACGCGAGAATGAGGAAAACGTGAACGGTAATACTCATCCCCAACGTCTCTAACCACCTGCCTCGCTTGCAAGTTAAACGCTGTGTAACCAAATTTTTTATATACTCTCTTCATAAAAAGCTAGATAAAGTGTACCTATTCTAGTTAATACTATATTACATATGCGATATTTTGTGTATATTTAAATTCAAATTATAACGACCATACAATTTTACTATAATAACATTATTAAACATTCCAGAACTACATATTATTCTATAGTAATTGATAATATATTATTATTGTACAATATTATTACTACTCTATTTGTATGACGATAACTAATTATAGTAGCACTAATTAGCAATCAATTGGTTCGAACGTAAATATATTAAGTTTTTCTTTCAAAATTTTGTAATAGTTATAATATTAATATATAGAGATATATTCGGTTTTAGTAGATAAAGTACATAATGGATAATCAATCAATAAATTAAGGAGCAAAATTTTGGTTACTTAATTATTATTTTTGATAATTATTGATTTTTAAAGTTGTTGATAATTACTTTTTGATGTTAATTTTTTTATAGCTAAGAATTATAAAATAAAATATCAAAATAGGAAAAAATCCTAAAACTTTTGATGATTGTTGTTTTTTTTTGTGTTATATAAAGCATCTAACCTACTTTTCCGACTTTAGGACTCAAAGGCGAAAATATCTGGACTCAATTTCTTTCTCTCTGTTTTTTTTCCCAATCAAACTTTCTCTCTCTTACAAAATTACCTTGCTTGGCTCTCTTTCTCTCTCTCTCTCATCTCTGCGATTTGATAATTTTTTTCCCCGTTGTTTCGCTTGAATTACGCATCCGATCACGCCGATCATTGCCGATCTACGTTGATAGTGGTCGTCTTGAGTAGGCAGAGTGAAAAAAAAGTGGGGAGAAAAATTCGGAAGAAAAGAGAAATCGCATGAATTTGTTTGGAAGTCTGATTTTTTCATCTTCGATTTCGAGCCACTTCACGACTTGTCTTCTGATCTTCATCCTTCATTTTTCTCCTCAGCTTCCGTCTAATAGTAGTAGTAATAATAATAGTAATCGTAATTCTAATCATCTCGATAGTAATCGTTTGATCTATTGAAATCATGGAGTCGAGGAAAAACTCTGATCGTCAAATGCGTAGAGGTATTGTTTTCTTTCACCTTCATCGATAATTCTCTTTTTATTTTTGTTCTCCCTGTATTTGTGAAATCGTTTGTCGGTTGTAATCGTTTATGATATACGACGAATCTAGGGTGTTTATTTTTTCTTTCATCTGGATTATGAATTGGGTTTATGTAACAAAAGCTAAAGTTTTTTTTTTGGTCCTCGATTTTGCCCTCGTGCTGATTTCTCTGTCGGTGATTTTGATTCCTTTGTGGCGTCTTCTTGTTTGGCTGTATTTGCCCGATTGCCACAAGATTTTTCTTTGTGTGGGCTAAGTGATTCGTTGTTAAATTTTATTTTCTGGGCATTTTTTGACGATAATTAGGTGTTACTCAATGTTCTAATAGGAATATGTTTCTTTTTGTTAATAATTGTTAATTTATCGGACATGAACGGTCGTTGATTCGTCCTTGTTTCATATATTATGTGCACAGCTAATTGCTTTTCAGCTGGTGAGAGGATGAAGACAAGGTCACCTTCTGTGATAGTGATCGGAGGTGGTTTTGGTGGAATCTCAGCTGCTCGTACTCTTCAAGATGCTTCCTTTCAGGTTTGTATTACAAACCAATGCATCGTTTCAAGTTTGCAAGAGTTATGAGTAAGATATATGATAGGATCTGTATATACAACAGTGCCCTGGAAACTGTTTTCGATGTTCTTATGAACCTCTAGAACAAAATTGCCGCTTGGATTCATGTTTTCTTCTAGAATGACCATCATCACTCTCTCACGGTTGTGTGGTTTCTTTGTTTTTAGGTTATGGTACTGGAGTCTCGTGATAGGATTGGTGGACGAGTTCACACTGACTACTCATTCGGTTTTCCTGTTGATCTTGGTGCATCATGGTAATGTCACAGGTCTTTGCTCTTGTCGTTGGTTGATATTTGAGTTTTTGGGGTACCTTTGCTAACGTTGGAGCATCATGTTGTTGCAGGCTGCACGGAGTGTGCAAAGAGAATCCTCTGGCACCAGTAATTGGGAGACTGGGATTGCCCTTGTATCGTACTAGTGGTGACAATTCGGTCTTGTATGATCATGATCTTGAGAGGTGTGTACAACAGTTTGGATATTCCGCTTTTGTAATCTTAATCCTCTAATTTTAATTCTTATTTGACACCTTAAAAACTCATGGTGTAATTCTTTGTATCTGTAGCTATGCTCTGTTTGATATGGATGGCAATCAAGTTCCTCAAGAGTTGGTAACAGAGGTTGGCGTAACATTTGAGCAGATTTTGGAAGAGGTTTGCGTCCTTCACATTCCTTTGCCTTTTGTCTTTGTTCTTTCATATTCTGATTGTTGTGTTAGTGTTTGTTTTACGCTCGTCCTAACTAGATTCTTCTTTCGCAAATGCAGATCAATAAAGTCAGGGATGAGCAGGATGCAGACATATCAATATCGCAGGCTTTCTCAATTGTGTTTACAAGGAAACCCGAGTTAAGGTTTGTCTACATAAATGTCTCAGTTTTTAATTTCTATCACTCAGTCACCTATTTAAGCTTGATTTCATGACCAAATTTCGGTTTTTTCGTCTCCAGGTTAGAGGGGCTTGCACACAATGTACTTCAATGGTACTTGTGCCGCATGGAAGGATGGTTTGCTGCTGATGCTGAAACCATCTCTGCAAAGTGTTGGGACCAGGTTTGTTACCTTTTTTTCTCGTGGAGTGAACGGTTTTAAGTGCACATTTCTTAATTGTCAGTTTAACGTTCCAAAATATGTGCAGGAGGAATTGCTGCCTGGTGGACACGGTCTTATGGTTAGAGGGTATCGTCCTGTCATCAATACTTTGGCCAAAGGGATTGATATTCGACTAAGCCATAGGTAAGGTTTGCGTTTTTCAAGTGTTTGGGCATTTTTTAGGGTTTTAGTAGTCATAACGTTGGGCTTTTTGCTTCTCAGGGTTACTAAGATCGAAAGACGATACAATGGAGTGAAGGTAACGACAGAAAACGGGGAAACATTTGTTGCGGATGCTGCAGTGATCGCTGTTCCCCTTGGAGTTTTAAAATCTGGAACGATAAAGTTCGAACCGAAGCTACCAGAGTGGAAACAAGAAGCGATCAACGACCTCGGAGTAGGAATCGAGAATAAGATCATACTCCATTTTGAAAAAGTCTTCTGGCCAAAAGTAGAGTTTCTAGGTGTGGTTGCTGAAACCTCGTACGGCTGCAGTTATTTTTTGAACCTGCACAAGGCCACGGGTCATCCGGTTCTGGTTTACATGCCGGCTGGTCAGCTCGCAAAGGACATTGAGAAAATGTCTGATGAAGCAGCTGCGAATTTCGCCGTCTTGCAACTCCAGAGAATTCTTCCTGATGCTTTGCCTCCGGTACAGTATCTCGTGTCGAGGTGGGGATCGGATGTGAATTCATTGGGATCTTATAGCTATGATATCGTGGGAAAACCTCATGATCTCTACGAGAGGCTTAGGGTTCCAGTGGATAACTTATTCTTTGCCGGTGAAGCGACGAGCTCGAGCTTCCCGGGCTCAGTTCACGGTGCTTATTCAACTGGATTGATGGCAGCTGAAGATTGCAGGATGCGTGTGTTGGAGCGGTATGGTGAGTTGGATCTGTTCCAGCCTGTGATGGGTGAAGAAGGACCTGCCTCTGTTCCGCTTCTTATATCTCGTCTCTAAATCCACCATTATCAGTCTCTGCAATCTTGTTCTGTTTTGCTATATTTTCTATCAAGCTATCGATCACTAGAAAGAACCTGAATTGATTTGTTTCGTCTTGTTGGGAAAACAGTAAACTATTCTAGTGTTGGATCGTATTAAACTTAAAAGTGTTTTATACAATAATTTGAACATTATATCCTTGTGAATATTTATGTGAAAATCATCATATTTGAAGATTCAAGTATTTTCTTTTCTAACTTGTGTTATATAACTCATATGGAGAGAGAGAAAACGGGAACAAAATGAATTAAAAAGCTTATCGGTCCGATGTTGCAAAGGTAAAATAGAAGCGCGATGTATTGTAATTATGAGTATCTTGAAGGGTAAAATGATAAATTTCGCAAGTCCCGAATTAAAATTTCGATTTTTTGTTTGAGGTTGGAGAAAGAAGAAGAGGATAAGAGTGGCACAGAGTTTATCCTCTCGAGTTTTCTTCTCTGTATATCTCCGACAATGGCGATGGCAATGGCTGTTGTTTCTTTTCCATCCTTACTCCACAAAGCAACCTTATCCTCTTCGCTCTTTACTCCCACCTTCCTCCCATCGAAATCCTCTTCCTTTCTCACCAAATCATCTCCCAAAACCAGACGGCCTTTCGTAGTCTCCATGTCCATGGAAGCTGGAATCGGCGTGATGGGCTCAAAGCTCGGGATGATGAGTTTCTTCGAAGCCGACGGGACCGTGGTTCCAGTAACCGTCGTCGGATTCCGCGAAGGTAACATCGTCACCCAAATCAAAACCCTAGCCACCGATGGATACGACGCCGTTCAAATCGGATACCGTCGTGTCCGCGACAAGAAGCTGACGAAACCGGAAACGGGTCATCTCGAAAAAGCCGGTGTAATCCCGATGAGGCATCTCCAGGAATTCAGATTAACAAACGTGGAAGGATTCGAGCCGAATCAGAAGCTTGTCTTCGACGAGATTTTCAAAGAAGGAGATCTCGTGGATGTCGCTGGAACAACAATCGGGAAAGGGTTTCAAGGAGGAATCAAAAGGCATCACTTTAAGAGAGGTCAGATGACTCACGGTTCCAAGAGTCATCGAGCTTTGGGATCGATCGGTGCCGGAACGACGCCGGGAAGGGTTTACAAAGGGAAGAAGATGCCCGGAAGAATGGGAGGAACTAGAACGAAGATCAGGAAGCTCAAGATTGTGAAGGTTGATAAGGATCTTAATGTTGTGATGATCAAAGGAGCTTTGCCTGGTAAGCCCGGGAACCTTCTCCGTATAACTCCGGCCAAAATCGTCGGAGTTAATATTCCAAAGAATTAAGTAGAAGAGACTCACTTTTGTTGTATGCATTTTCTTTTGACTTCGTTAAGTTTGTGTATCGAAAATTGCGGAATGTGGATTTTGAATTGAAATTGTAGAATTGCTAAATCACAGTTTCGTGTTAGAATTGGGGCTTTGATGTGAAATTTTTGAATTTGTATATTGTTTCTTGTCATTTTGATAAGGATTCGGATTCATATTCTTACACAAACTCAAAGCCGAATAAGAGTGTCTCCAAAATTCAGCATCTAAACATATAAACTATTGAAAAACCATATATTTAGTTTGAAGAAAGTAAGAGGTTAAAATTGTACATGAGACGATAAAATGAAAAAATGAACATTTAAATAGAAATATTTCTGATGATTTGGTATCTTAAAGAATGGTTGAGAAGCTTTCAATAGGATCAGATTCTTCAAGCATGGAAGCAGCTTGGAAGCAATCGGTAGCATCAGCTATACGTCCATCGTATTTATGAACCATTCCCAAGTAATACCAAGCTTTTCGGTTTGTAGGATCAATCCGCAATGCATCAGAAAGCAAGCTTCTCGCGACCGGAAGCGTTGGCTGATGGTCTTTCCCTCTTTCACACAACAACGCTCCAACCGCTACTTTGCATGGAACCGATGATCCGTCTAGTAACAAGCCGTCCAAGAAAGCCGCTAAAGCGGGTTTGAACTCCTTTCGTCCTTCCCACATTCGACCTGATCATACCACGATTCAACCCGAATTGAGCAAATTAAGAAAGGGACGTTTACAAGATAAAGTTAAAAGTGAGTTCTTGTTCTTGCCTTCTGTATGCAGCATTGAAGCAGAGTATTGTTTCAGCTCGCCGGCTTTCTTCAGACAGACTTCTACATCGTTCCAATGTGAAAGGCTCGAGTAAAGATAAGCTAAGCCATGCCATACTTCAAACTCATTCACTTTGTCTTCCTCCATCTGTTTGTAAAAGGGTTACTAAAAGGTTTTGATGATCTCACTAGAATAGGAAACAAAAGAAATTTGGAAACCTGAGAAAGAGTTCTGAGAGGTCCGAAAGATTTCCTTTGCGCTTGTACCAGTGCTAAAAGGTAACGGTAAGTCTCAACAGCTTCTGTTGGATTTGACTGAGAGATTTTCAGCTTTGCTTTAAGTCTCAAGAGAGGTCCTTGATCCCACTTTGCGGTTTCATCTAAAGCAGCATCAGTCACAACCTCAGCTTCTGAAAACCGTTGCTGAGCAGACAAAACAAGTGCAAGAAATCTCCATCCTTTTAATACTGACCCTCCAGTTGCATCAATGAACTCTTTGGCGTAACGGGAAGCAGCCTTTAAGTTCCGTTGCTCGGCGTATTGAACACCTAACTCAAAGATCAAATCAGGATTGTTGTGCTCAAAAGCTATAGCTCCATCTAATGCTTTCAATGATTCTGATTGAAGCCGAGATCTTTCGAAATCCGAAGTGGGAACTTTTGCTTGTTTCCCTAAACAAAGTCCTAACATCCTCAAACCAACACCCTTCAAATGCTCATCCATCCCGTGAGCATTGTTTATAGCTCTCTGTGCGTAAACAGCACCTTCTGCAGCTAAAGAAGGCTCTTCGCTGCAAAGCTTAGCAGCTAACAAAAGCGCCACGAGATCATCAGGTTGTTCGTGTTTATGCAGAGACTTTCTAAGAAGGTTAACCGCAGCACTGGTTTGACCCGCTGCACTATAAGAAAGAGCCAAATTGTTCCAACGCTCAACACGACTAAACACACCAGGCATTACTTCTTCGAGCTGCTTGGCGAGTACCGAGGTCTGACTACATAAAGATAACCCAAAGGTAAGGTGTTCGATAACAGACGGATCCCATTTCGCTTTCCCCAGGTTGAATTTCTTTACAAGAATCAACAGAAGAAGGATGGCTTCTTCTAAGTTGTTTCTAGGTATGTACGAGCCCTCGATCTGTGAACCTAAACTCGGGGGACTCGCTTCGACTCCAGAATGTAGAAGAAAGACTGCGAAATCTTTCTGAATCCTTGCACAAGAGTCATTATCGAGATTCCATTGGCTTAAAAGTGTGCGTCTATAAGCGGATATCGCTTCTTGATAATCACCAGCTTCTTTCCATAACGCCGGAAGTAACTCCACGGCGTGGCTAACGGTTTCTTGAAGTCTGGTGTCCACTTGAGCATCCGGTATCCCTTGCTGGAATATTTTCTCAACAGAATCAAGAACACTTTTGCATTCTCGTGCAGCCTCTGCAAATGAAAACCAGCAAGGAAAGATTCAGATTGTTTTAAACGTCTGCATTTACTAGTGTAAGAAAAGAAACTTCATCAGAAAACAAAGCCGTTGACGGGATTTTACCGGTTATTCTCCCAAGCTTTTGAAGGGATTTAGCTTTCAAGTAGATAGCTTCAAGCACTAAGCTAGCAGCATGCTGTGAAACCACTTGCTGCGGTTCGCGGGGACGGTTTTTCTTAGTAGCTGGTTTCTCAGGCGGCACTGAAACCTGTAACCGCTGGATCGCTGCTTGTAAGTCAATACCTTCAAAGACACGAAGTGCGCCTTCTAAATTCCCTCTCTGATACTCCAATCTTCCAAGAAGTGCTCTTGCTTCCTATAACCATAAAAAACAAGCGAAAAATTGAGAGAACAACAAATCCTTTCTTCTAAAAACTTGATTAATGAACATTTGGAAGATCACATCAACAAACCTCGAAATTGAGAGATAAGCCTTCTCTCAAAGAAGATTCAGCTTCTTGGATATTTCCTTCATCAAGCTTTGCTTCGACTTCAGTTGTTTTCATGCACATCCCATTTGCACATAGTTGTCTGCGAATCTCATCTTCACCGTTCTCACTTAACTCTGCGGATTGATTCCCGAACATTGTTCACCTTTTATAGACTAAAACAGCATCAAATTTCCGCGTCCTGTCTCTCTCTCTCTTCTATCCTTTCAATACTTCAAACATCAATCCACGGTAACTAGCAACTGCATCACTTGGAACAATAAATAACTCATTCCACTGTAATCAAACTGTGACACACGGCAAATCTAACACAACAATTGAGTTTAGTCAACGCAATGGAACATTTCTAAAGCAAACATTTTTGTGAAAGTCCCAGAATTGAAATCATTATCTTGAAAGGACCCACCAAAATGGAACATTCAAAGACAAAAAAAAATCTTCAACTTTGTCATCTTTCTGACTTCTTTGTTTTTGTTTTGTTTTTCACTAAGGAATCATTACCTTAAACAATTCGAAAATACATTCTTTTGATCTATTGTTCTTGCACATCAACAAGATATATATATTGAAAAAAATGAATTTTCAAATTCTCGTTTGAAATCAAAGAACAATGTTGTTCCAAATTCAACAACAAAAAAATGCAATGTGGGTCCTCATAAAGAAACAAATCTGTCAATGCCATTGCTTTTCAAGTCCCTAGTAGATTTTGAACAGACCAAACAATGATGAAAATGAATCTTATAGACATTCAAATCGTTTGGTTTCGATCAGAAAACAAAGCCAATTTCTGGAAAAATAAAAAATCTACCGTACCGTACCTACGATCATCCGCTTCATGTTCCAGGAAAACTGATCGAATCATCGATGCCAAGAAGGAGAAGAAGAAGAAGAAGCTGGTGCACTCACGAAAAATCGCGGCGAGAAATCGGATCTGAGCACCGGGAAATAAGGAAAAGTCAAAATGTGAATCTATCTGACGAAGGAGAAGAAGAAAAAAAAAGAGGAAACTTTTTCTCTCCGTTCTTTTTGATCTTCGTGTAATTGTTATTATTATTATATATGAGTCTGTGTGTTAAAAGTGAACGGAGAGTCTTAGGAGCCGTACGTGGTTCCGATGTTGCAGAACGTGAACGGAGAGTGAGAAACACCTGTTTTGTCTAAAACCTCTTTATCCGTAATTCCGTTTGTTCACTAGGGGTATATTTGTCCTTCCGTCCTTTAGTTTCTGTAAGATGGCTTTCACTTTTTTTTAAAATAATTTTTTTATGTGAATCCTTGCATCATTAAACAATAAACTATATCCGGCAAAAAAAAAACAATAAACTTTATAAAGGGTAACGTTACAAAAGAAAATTGAGCGTTTATAGAACCTTTTGCTAACCAGCTTTCAAGAGAAAAGGTTAATTTGAGCCCAAACCGACTCGAAATATCAGTGCAACAATCTATATCTGTTGAAGTAAGGCCCAACCTTCGAAGCTCAGAAGCCCATATGGATGATCAGGACTCGGGAGACTCCAACCAATGCATTGTTGCACGACAACACACAAAAGCGTGAGAGGTATAAACTGTAAAGAATTGAAGAAAAACAGAGGACAAAAGCAGAGGACACCTCGTGAGTGTCAAAGTATGAGAGGAGGATCTAGATCTGAACGTAAGAAGCAAGTAAATTCTGAGTCTATAAATTGTAAACATTTTAAAAATATGAAAAAAAATATTCAGAGCTTCATCTTCTTTCTTTAAGCTTATGCATCACAAAACACGATAGCTTTGGCCATAGATCTTCTCATGACCTGCTTCTCCTCTGCCTCATCAGTCATCCAAGAAGGTGGAATTTGATGTAAAGCTACATAATGTTGTATATATATTTCATTCTTCATATTATGTGTTTTGAAAGCCTTGAAACTTAGGAAAACCAGTGGGACAACGTGTGCCGATAAAACTGTTATTGTGATTAAGGGAAATAGCTAGAGATTTTTACACGAAGGTGATGAAGTTATGATTCTACATGAAGTCATTTGTAGTGGAAATAAGGTTTGGCACTGACGAGATCTACGATAATATATCGTTTCACTGACGAAAAATCCTAATACTTGTAGGAGTATAGAAATTTAAACTCAAACATCACCTCTAATTCCTAATGAAAATAGGGTTTGACAATTGCTATTTAAAAAAAAATTGAATCTTATTACCTAAGCTTATTACACACGCATGAACAATCAAGCAAAAAAATTAAATAATGAATGCTTACCGTTTTTAAAAAATAGCAACTGAATATTCCTATCTTCTATAATTGACGTTCGAATCCTTGAAAATATTTAATCAACAATCATTAAAAGCTTACATTCGTTTTTAATTGGACTGACTTGAGAAAGATGAACTTACAAACAACACATAATACATAGCACTGACACAAATGACACCTCCATTTACGTTCTACACCAATTATGGGTGTTTCTTCATCCTTTTTTGCCTATAATGAACTTATTGGATGTTTCTATTAATATATAAATAAGAGTATGAAAGAATTTAAATTCTCTTAAAATTTTAAAGTTTTGGTTTTCCATAAAATTTTCGAACTCTCTTTCCAATTTATCCAGCTTTGTAATTTAATTTGTATTTTTTGATGTTTAATATAACTATCTTTCGGCTAAAAGAAAACTATTAAAGATTTTTGCATTTACTGTTAAAAGATAAACAACAAAAGCGTTAGGTGACATTTACTCTCTTTTTTTCTTTCAAATATTAGGTGACATTTGCACTTCTAAGACTTTCATTTTCTTGCTTCTCTGTAAGCGATTCAAATCAATCAATTGTTTCAAACCCTTAACCTAAATTATACTTCTTTTTTTATAATTTATTTACCTGTTAAACCAAAATTCAGCATGTAAAGTAATTTTAAGTATGGAACGTCGAAGCATTTTATTTGACAGCAATTATCTCAATTTAGTATAGAAATAATTGAAAAGATGTAGAGTTCCTCACACCCACGGAATTGGTATAGTAACAAATCTGTAAGGACCAGCTCTAGCATTCGAATAATTTGCAAGCTTTATATATTTCCTTGATTTTGTTAAAAAAATCATATTGGAATATTATACCTTGAGGAGCAGTATCGAGAGGTTTAGAATTGCAAGGTGGATTTATGTTATTCATACAAAATCTATCAGTTAACTCAAACGTACGTTGAAACACATATACATG
This sequence comes from Schrenkiella parvula, assembly GCA_000218505.1. Classification (NCBI taxonomy): domain Eukaryota; kingdom Viridiplantae; phylum Streptophyta; class Magnoliopsida; order Brassicales; family Brassicaceae; genus Schrenkiella; species Schrenkiella parvula. The sequence continues at coordinate 7,708,235 of CM001190.1, read as the reverse complement.
TTAAGTACTCAAATCACTGATAGTTTGTCATTTTCACTCTCCTTTGGCGTTGAGATACCTTTAAGAGCTTATCGTCAGGTCTCCGTTGATGAATTTGTCCCAATTCAAAATTATCAAAGTTAGCTCTTACGTATAGTCAATCATCACATCATCTTAATCATATAATATTTATATATATATCCAAATACTTCTATTATCATTATTCTATATATCCATCTCTATTATAAAGTAATTTTATATATATTTATACACCTTACATATATGTTCATCAGTAGACCAATTAATTTGAATTAGTTTCTAGTATTACATAAGCACATTATTGTATGAAATTAGTTATGCATGCATTTATTAGAGAAGACCTCTTGACTTGGCGATTATTAGTATAGGTAGTATAGATAGATAAACGATGTCTCAAGTCAATTCGTAAGCACAGAGGCATATAGTTTAGTGGCATCCTTATCCATGCTTTAAGGTCTATTAATGATTAATTACTGAATATATAGTAAGAGTAGAATACATAAACATATATATCCGTCATATGTATCAATGCATGATATGTTAGAAGGTTTTTTTTATCAGATGTATGAATTTTCTAATTTCTACTTACATTCGTTTTATATAGCCTAATTATAAGTAAGTTTCTTTAAAATTATTGAACACAAGTGTGTTTTTTCTTTGTTTCCCGAGGCTGACAAGTGGGTGAGTAGTGACATCGCGTCCTTGAATCTTCTTCTTTGATGATTATTTTTATTTTATTTTGTCTATTTAAGTTTGGCAGTATCATTGTTATCCATGCACAAAACCAAATCACACAATTTTATTATTTTCCAACAATAATTAACAATGAAACATACCTTTCCAACAATTAACATACAAATGACGTTAAAATAAGCAGGTAAAATATAAATGACGCTAGAATATATATATTTCTTATTTTCTTGGGTAGCAGCCATCAGATGTAAAAATATTTTTAAAAGTGTGTTTTGATGTTCTTTTGGCATTTATATTTTTGTCGTGAAGCATTTCAATTTTCTTGCTAGTTTTTTTTTCTGGATACATATATATTAAGAGGATAAGTCGGATTTCTATGTATATAATGTGAATTTATAAGTTACATAGTTATAATTTATGCATAGACATAAATGAATACCGTATTAAATTGTTAATACATCGATACTTTATGATGAATCGTTTCTGAAAAGTTACAAACTTTATACGCGGTTTGCTTTAGAATGTTACACTTTCTGTTGGTCCATAAAAAAATGACTTTTAATCAAAAACATAAATAAACGAATCTCACGTAAATGTTACATTTCCATTCATATAGATCATTATACAATTATATATATATTCACAATAAAAGAAAGAACATACCGTATACGTAGCTCTATGATTGAAAAGCAGCCCAATGGTTGTGTTGTGAATATTAAGCACAGTCTGGCAATTTTAAAGCCCTTATACCTCGTTCCTTCACTCTTAAGGTTTGCGTTTAAAGAACCAACTTCATTCATTGAGGAACAGTATCGAAAATTTAATTATAATTTTTGTGAAAAGTTAATTTGATTGGATCGATGGCTCAACCAATAAATAAATACATGTATTATTTTTGTCAACAACAACAGAGACAATATTACTTGTGACACTTCTTCTATCTCCTACTTTGAACCAATAAAATAAATAGATAAATTCAAAAAATATTTATTACTTAGGTAGCTTTAAATCAAAAATATATAGATCATGTCAAAGAAATTAGAAAAGTTATTGATTTTAAAGCCTTATGCTGGATACTAGCTAATTAATTGATTACGTATATATATAGTACATTAATAAATATATTAAGCTTGGTAAAACATCAAATGTTCTCAAATATCACAAAACTTTTAAAAGTTATTCTTTATCACAGGATGTAAGAGATTAGATTAGGTACTGTCTTATTATACAATAAAGGTTAATATGGAAGCATTATAGTTTAATATTTCGGAAATAAGTTACAAGTTTTCGTGCGCTTTATTCATTGTGGTATATCATCTTTGCTCGAAACTTAAGAGTCGTGTTGTAGTAAGAAACAAAATAACACAAAAATTTAAACTAATAGCAAACGTTAAATTGTTAGTATATATACACACATGTATCGCTAAGCTGCTACTACAACAACAGTTCGCAAATCATTAAGTTTCATAACTATAATGGCTTCATCATCATCAATATCAAATCACAAGATTCGAAAAACATTAATGATTTTACTCATCATAAACTTCTTATACCTAATTCGAACTGCATCAGCTGTGACCAACTCCAATTCCAACTCCCACTTCTCAAGATTCTCGAGACATCGAAGTTCATCATCAAGAACCAAGCCAGGGTTCCTCGCATCGGTCCAAAAGAGTATGAACCATGCTCTCTTAGCTCGTTCTCTCGCTTATAATCTCACTCTTTCTCATAGAACCGTGCAAGTCCACATGGTCGATCCCATCCACGACTGCCTTGAGCTGCTCGACGACACACTTGAAATGTTGTCTCGCATCACGACAATGCCAGACAAAATTTCAAGTGATGATGATGAAGATGTTCACACATGGCTAAGCGCGGCACTCACGAACCAAGAGACTTGTGATCAAAGCCTCCAAGAAAAATCCAAGTCATACAAACACGGGATTACGATGGATTTCGTCGCAAGAAACCTCTCCGGTTTGTTGACTAACTCGCTTGAGTTGTTCGTATCCGTGAAGTCGAAAAGCCGGAGACTCTTGTCGGAACATGAGCATTTCCCGAGGTTTGTTACTTCGTCGGAGGAGAGGAGGCTTCTAGAGGCTTCGGTGGTGGAACTGAAGATTGATGCGGTGGTGGCTGCAGACGGAAGTGGGACCCACAAAACCGTCGGAGAAGCGTTGCTTGCTGCGTCGTTGGCAAGTAGTGGGGGCAGGACCGTAATTCACCTGAAAACTGGGACCTATAATGAGAACATCAAGATTCCGACGAAGCAGAAGAACGTTATGTTAGTTGGTGATGGGAAGGGCAAAACCGTCATTGTAGGTACTAGAAGTAATAGAGGCGGCTGGACTACTTACCAATCTGCCACCGTCGGTGAGATTCTATATTTAATATTATATGTGAATTCAAGCAAACCCAAAAAGATTATGAGAAAATGAACAAAAACTAGAAACTAATGTTTCTATTTTCTACAGTTATACTAAAAATAAAAAATGTCTCTATTTGCTTTTTTATAAAAAAAAATTGGGTTTTCAAAAACAAATCTTTTAATTTTAAGAAAATTATAATTGTCATATTTTTTTATTGTTTTGTTCGGTTTGGCTTTAGTTAGGAAAAAAATGACAGAATTTTCTTATCAAATTTGTTTGGTACGGTTTTGATCAGATTCGGATCGGTTATTGAATTTAATGTTTTTAATTTTTAAAATTTGGAAGCTGCTATGGGAGAGGGGTTTATAGCGCGCGATATAACCTTCGTGAACAGCGCCGGACCCAAATCGGAGCAAGCGGTGGCACTCCGTGTCGGAGCAGATAAATCCGTCGTGTATCGATGCTCCGTCGAAGGATACCAAGACTCACTCTACACACACTCGAAGCGACAATTCTACAGAGAGACAGACATCACCGGAACGGTCGATTTCATCTTTGGAAACTCCGCCGTCGTATTCCAATCCTGCAACATCGTCGCTCGGAAACCGTTACCGGGTCAGAGAAACTTCGTGACGGCGCAAGGGCGGAGCAACCCGGATCAGAACACCGGAATCTCGATTCAAAACTGCAAGATCACGGCACAGTCGATGACTTTTCTTGGCCGACCGTGGAAAGAGTATTCGAGGACGGTGGTGATGCAATCGTTCCTCGACGGATCGATTGACCCGTCGGGTTGGTCTCCTTGGTCTGGTGGTTACGGTCTCAAGACTCTGTTTTACGGGGAGTTTGGGAATTCGGGTCCCGGATCATCAGTTTCGGGTCGGGTTCAATGGAGTGGGTATCATCCGTCTTTAACGGTGAAGGAAGCAGAAGGATTCACTGTGGCTATTTTTATTGACGGGAAGATGTGGTTGCCGTCAACGGGCGTTAGTTTCGACTCTGGCCTTGTCAAGTGAGCTTATTTATATACTGAAGCTGGTATGATAATTATCTAAATTCTTATTAGTTGAATTGTGATTAATACACTTGTTAATTTATCCCAAACTGTGTGTCAAATAATCCAATATATTTCTATTGTTTGGTTACGAAAATGTAAGTTAAACAAAAGTTGCCTAATAAACTTTGGATTTGTTGCGGGATTGTTACTATACTAGTGTTCTATTTCACAATTTCTCTATATATGCTTAAAATCATCGATATTCGTTTCAGTTTTTCTGTTTAAAATAGACATAGATCTTTGCAACTAATAATTATCAAGAAATAAAAAATTTACGATTTGTGGTAACTGCAAATAAAATACATACATTATTTTTGCCCGAAAGAAACTTATAGACTATTGTAGGTAGTAAACTATAAACCAGAGTATGTGAATATATATTGGACCGAAATGATTGGCTATGGATAAGGCCTAAGCCCGTCCATTAATAGGTTTGAAGCCTTCAAATAAACGATGATAAAAAACCTTCTTAAACCGTGCTTATAGACCTATAACATACTAATCTTGGATTATGCTATTTTTGTCAACTTATTTTTGTTTTTTTTTCAGAATAATAATGGTGAAAATGGTTGGTCTATTCATAAGTAATGTCTAAATAAGTCCAAACTATTAAATATGCTAAATGCGATGATTTTGAGTTTTTCTTTCATGCATACGCTAGAAAATCATTTATCAAAATTACGTATGATGCAGATTAGTTTGTATGTCATAGTGTGTACATATTAAAAACTTGTTGAACTGTTAGTAATTAGCTATATATATCTATTTTTTTAAAAAAAAGCTATGAGAAGCTAATTAAATTTCTACGTTTTGGTCTGATGGACATACAAGATGAACAGTGTAAAGAAGTATATCTATAGTTTCATATTAGAGATCCTCGTGCATGCACTTCCGGATATGTAAGCACTCGTTTGAAATTTGAAAACGATAGACAAATATAATGTAATTTTATTTTGTGTGAGAGCCTTATACCAACTAACCATAATTGAAGAATAGTGATAAACAATAATTAAAAGTTTAAAATGAAAAACTAGAGTTAATTTTAGAGTATTAAAATCTTGCCTCTCTAACAATAGGCAAGATTGGCCCACCTTTTCTTTTTTTCCACGGTCCTTTTTTTAAACTCAGACAATCAAATAATTAAATACATATGTATATTCGCATGTACGTGTGTATGTATCTGGACAATAAATTTATCCTATTCGCATGTAAGTGTGTGTATATATGTATGTGGATAATTATTTTTTCCGTTTTCCAACTTCTTTCAAATACTTAACAAAAAAAAAACTTCTTTCAGATAAATTAAGATGTTTTAGTTGAAAATCTGGATATAATATTATTTCAATATATATATAAAAGAAACACACATTATTGTGTTTGCAAAATACTTGCACAGTATTCATTATTCATGGTTTCATTGGTTTGGCTCGTCTGAGTTTTATACATTTTGGCTTTGAAGTTTAAAAAACGAAAAATAAAAGAAAAGTAGCGCCGTCATGTTATCCACCGGAGAAAGTAATAACGGAGCCACGTCAGCCATTACGGACCAGATTCGCCGACAGTTGTAACGTCAAGCTTAATCAGCCGTCTTCTTTTTTTACAAAACGTAATAAAACAACTGACAGAAAAAAAGAGAGGCGTCACTGATGACGTGGCTTTTTCACACGTTTCTAATTTTAAACGTGAATACGATATAACTCCTTTTTTTTCTCTGTTTCATTCATAGTTTTCACTATTATTTACCACTTACCAGGCCAATACTAATTACTATTTGTCTAACTTTTTTAGTTGAATATTTTTAAAGTTATGCCCAACGACTAACTATTAATTACGGAAAAATGAAGAGGCGAATCAAATAAAAACGAACGGCGTAGTAATATTAATTATTAATTAATAATTAAATAATTAAAAGATAAAGATAAGAGAGAAAGGAAAGTGGGGGTGGGTAAGGGCCATAGCCATGTGCCTTCATGTGGTGGTTGGCCCATTACTGGGCCCACTCTACCACTTCTTCAACTCCCTTCTTTTAGCTAATCTTTATTTATTTAATTTAAAATCTTATTATTCATTTGGTTAGACTCCTAATCTTATTTTGTTTGTGTGTGTGAATTATTATTTCCCTAAACTTAGCTACCTTATAAAACATTAAACATACTTCTATGATATACATGTATAATTTGAGATCTCACAGAACAATTGTGGAATTAATTAAGTGAATTTTTGGAGATTAATTAATTTTTTATAAAAGTGAAATATGATAATGATAATATACAAAATAATGAATGGCGTGAAAAATACGTCCGGCGGCAAAGCGGTAGGGAGAGAGTGATTAACACAAAAGAGATGTGACTAATGCTAAATTATAGCCTTAACCAAACACAAATCGTATTCCTCAAGTCTCTCTTCTCTTCTTTTTTCTTTTCTTTGGGTTGTCTTTTCTAAATTTGTTTATTATTCAAGTGTACATATAATGCTTGTGTCATCTTTTGGTCAAACCAATTAAATTATCTCATATACTATGAAAAGATGAAGATATATTTATATATTTTGTTGTTGCTGTTGCTGTTGCTGTTGCATCACTTGCATGGTGAATATTTTTTTTATATTTTGATCACTTTTTGTCACGTTTTATCTTTTATGATGCGAGCGGCTATTACGTTTATCAACACTCTCTCCTCCAATAAATCATAGTTTTTTTTTGTCAATTAGGTTACTTTTCGAACTAACGTATAGTTCAAACTCGGGATTTTTGTAAAAATTTATAATCGGTTGTTTTACGAGCGTTGGATTGTGCAGACTTTTGTTTGTAAGATATCGACCAAGTAATATTACTCAACTAGTTGAAACTTTTGGGTTTTTTTAACTGAATCTTTTGTAATAAAAATGAGCTTAGGCTTTTAACAAAAAAAAAAGACTTAGATGTTTTGCAGAATCATTCCATACTAATCGTCATTAATTGTCAACTAATGTTAACATAAATCATAATTAAATGCATTGATATTAGATCAGATATATAGCTTACCTAATATTTATCATAATCGTCTCTATTAGCTGTTCACGTTAATTAATCCATACGCGTTCGTCACCAAATTTAACCTTTTATAAACACAAACAAATAACCATAAAATTGAGGTTGGCATCTTATTCCATAATATGATGTCTGCTACTTATTGCTCCTTTTTCCGTTTATACAAAGCTATGAGCCAACGTCGCTTAATTATTTTTTTGTATCCATCATCCGAATTTTTATTTTTAGTTCAAATACTAACATTATTGTTATATTATATATATTTCAAATTGGTATAAAATTAGCCAAGTTCTGTTAATCTATTGGCATCACCCTTTTTCTCCAAAGCCAAAACATCGTTTTCAACTAAATGCCCATTATATTTATTCAAGACTTTATAACCCTAGGTGTATATTATTCTTATCCAAATACATAGATTTTGCTATGCAAAGTCCATATTTCATATAAATATTTACCACGTCTCTGATTTATCCACCACTAAAAATCCTAACAGTACACTAAGACGAATCTCCAAAACCATTTGAACTAATATTATACAACTTCTTTTCATATTTTGTTACTAATCGATCCCGCGAAATTGTAACGTAGAACTGTACTGTTTTGCTTTCACCATTGGAGAGAACTACCCCTCCACTTCATATTCTCATACATTAATATAACTAAATGTGAGAAGTCAATTAATTAAGCTCCAAAATTCAATCTATCAAAGCTAATAGTACATCTAATATTCTTCATATATCGATCTCTTCATGTTTTTTTTTTCAATTCTAGTCATACTAATTTATAAATATCTTAAAAAAATTAAACTTTTAGGTCTACATATAGCTTGACTTTAGAGAGTACATATTTGAATAGTTGTGTGTCTTGTGACATAAAAAAAACCATATTTGTAAAAGAAAAGTTAAATATTAGGAAAAGTCTTCTCTCTCTCTCTCTCACGGCGCCCCTCCGTTATTTATTAACCCTAATATTGTGTCATTCTAAAAAACAAATTTTATAAAGGTTCGCAGCTCAAGTTCCTTTTTTTCCTCAAAGAACCCAAACAATGGCCTCTGCGGACAAACCCATAAACACAGACTTCCCTGAAAAAGATGTATTTGCCCTCCACTTCCTTCAATCCCTCTCAAATCTCAGAACGCAAAACTCTTTCAATTCTCCTGATAAAACAAACGATCGTGTGAACAAGATCAAGAAGGCTGCGTACGTATCCATGGCCAGAGCAGCCGGAGGGACTAATCGGCTGTGGAGCAGAGCCCTCTTACGCCGAGCCGCCAAAGACAATAACAAGATCGTAAAATTTCCTAGGAGGAAGAAGAGGGTGGCGTGGCTGAGGAGGAGGGGGAGGAACCGGAGAGTTCCGGAGATGGAGGAGGAGGCGGAGAGGCTAAGGAGTCTTGTTCCGGGAGGAGGAGGAATGGATACTTCAAAGCTGATGGAAGAGACGGCTCATTACATCAAGTGCCTTAGTATGCAGGTCAAGGTCATGCAGTGTCTCATTGATGGCTTATCTCGGAAATAATCATCAACCATCATCAACCATCGTCATGCATATAGAGATATACGACAGACATAGTATTGGAATATGGGGTGGACATGATGCATATATATATATATATGTGTATATATTCTTATATGTATACATACGTGTAAGATACGATACATGTATGAAATGTGTGGATATGTATTAGTCGATAAGTAACTAAAGTATTTTTTTTTGTTTTCTTCAATTTTGGTAATATTGGATTTTAATTATATTATCATGCTATGGCCGGTTTAGGTTGGTATTGCTTTTGTGTATTAGAAAACCTTATAAACATTAGGGTTTGGGAACTTGCCGTTGGAGCTACACTACACCCACTTCTTTCTTTTTCTGTTTAGCTATGCGCTACTTGGCTCGTCTTGATTTGTAATTCGTGAATGATGCTTTTATGGATGGATTATATATACTTATAACTGATAAGATAAATTATAGTACCAATATAACTATCATTTGATGAAAGATTTACAAAAGTTTAGATATTTTTAACATACTTTAATTGTATGATTTAGTTTAAGTTATAAATTAAAGAAGTTTAAATCTCTCAAAGTTGTTTAAAAAAATTTCATTTGAGAGACTTTCTTCATTCTTTTATTTTTTAATGTGAAAGACCCCTTAATAAAAAAATGATCTAATATACACATTTTCTTATATAGCTTATACATTTTTTAGTTTATCGAAATCATGAATCCTTTAATTAATTAATTTATTGTTTTATTTATCAAGTGCCACAAATCTTTGAATCTTTGAAAATAAATAAATAGTTGACATAATTTTGTAGAATATTATGGTTAGAGAGAAACAAATATTTTACGTTTCTTTTGTAACTCACATTACAGTATTCATGCCGGGTTGGATTCAAATGATAACACAATCACTTAATTATAAAAAAAACAACTAAATCATGAAACGTTAATTGATTATACTGTTTTCTTTCTAATCACATTTTTCGTGGGAAGGAGTATCCACACGTCAATATAATATTATGCAGTTGGTCATACATACATTTCGTACGATTGTCCTACTTTATCAACCAATAATTATATACGTGTACGTAAATAGTCTGGTCATTGGTTGGTCAATTCTACAATATTACATCAAATACTGATCATGCATTTCTTCTTTGTAAGTTGTCCGAGAAAAAAAAAGAAATAACAAAAGGTAATTTGAATAACATGAAACACTTCTAAATGATGGTTACTGTGTGAATCTGCTGAATTAAAGAGAAGATTACATGGACTCTCTACAACATGTCATGAGTCTTACTACAGAACTTTCCTTTTTCTCCTCCACACAAGAAAATAGGGTATATTACAGTCTCCAATATGTCTCGAGTTACTTTTGGTATCCAATTAAGTTTGGATTTGCCGAGAGCTTAACATCAGCTTTTGTGCATCTCTCATATTGATTAAATCTGCTAAGCTTTGCTCGATGTTCAGGGGAAAGCTGATCTGGTTTGATAGATAACACACCATTAGACTGTTGAATCATGTTCTTATGCCACAGGCAGATGATCCTCTGGCGTATCAGATTCTGATTCTTCGATACCGTAATTCCATAGTTCTTTAAGCTCTCCTCTTACCAACCCCAGAATGACGGCCAAACCTAGAGAGAAACACATCAGGTTTTGTTTGAAAACAATGGACATGAACAGATGGAAGAAGAGAAACTCAAGCTTCTGGTTTTACCGAGCGTGCAGGGAACGATGTACAGTAGCGCAGGCTGGCCATGTCCGTCCATTAGATACAGACCTAGATATGTCAGTAACAGACCTATACAACAGAACAGGAAATCTATGTTTCAGTGAAGTTTCAAGATTGTAAAATGTGAGCAGCCGTCTTCAATAGGAAGTCAATTTATGTTACTTTCTTGTCTGAAAAAAAAACAAATGCTTCAGCTATGTTTGCAGAGTGAAACTTACCTACTCCATAGCCGATAGTCAACCAAAGGAAGTACCCACTAGATATTACCCTCTTTTTGATCTTGTCATACCTGAGAACAAAGAGGAGAGCAAGTTTTGAAGTCAAAGAGAATTGACAAAACATAAGAGAATCCACATGTATGGGTTGAGAGATTTGGAAGACACTCTGGCGAAAGTACAGTAAAGATGGAATTCCAAGTTTGTTCTTGAAGCTCTAAGAATGTAACTGACTAAAAGTACCTGGAAGCAAAGGAAATGAGCAAACCGGGGAACAGGATATCCCCAAAACCAATCATGTCATAGCCACCCCAAGGATCGAAAAACCGAGGAATCCTTAGTAACATTGGGATGGACTCCCCGCTGCTGCTGTCTCCTTGGGCAACCTACAAATAAGGGGTCTCAAGTAAGAATATCAACTAGCTAAGTTGCCATGGTTTACAAGATTACTCAGCTATTAGAATCAGACACTGTTGCTATATTATTGAGTATGAAAATGATTTGTGGAAGCAGTTGACAACGACAAAGAACTACAGCCCTGCAGCTTTGCAATGATGTAATGTGATGAAGTATAAGAAATTTCCGTGCCCCAACGAAAAGTTTAGAAAAGTGAAAATAGATCAGATATCCGAAGCACATTTTATTCATTTGTATAACCATAACTGATGTTTGCTTACAACAATAGAAATTATAGAATTACGGACATTGCGAGAGAAACTCACCACAATCATAACACTCTCGTGAAATATCAATGGTGATATGAAGACCCAGAAAATGTCATAGACAAACGCGCAGCATAGAAGTACAGTAGCAACCTGGAGTAAAAGAAACTTATCAGCACAAAACAGAGAACCATCATGTATCACTACGTAATAAGCCCGATTAACTACCTTGATGTTAGGTAATCGAACCACTTGCAAGGCTGTGATCATCAAACAGATGCCCTGTCAACAACAAGACAATGAATATTTCACAAAAAGTGAACCGATTCTCTACATGAACTCTTACTTGCTGGGGAGAGGGGAATATAAAACCAAGTTGAGAGATCATAAGAGGACTAATGAATCACTTCTAAATGCATTGGCAGCATGAAGAAAAGAGTTTACCAAGATGTCTTGTCCAACCCAAGAATACGATGTGTGCCGCTTTACAAACCAGAAGATAGCAAACGCCAGACAAAAAATATTCACCAAAAGGGACATCCATGACATTGTCCCAAGCAAAGGAAGCTTCACAGATTTCTGACCAAGATGTCTGCATTTTCTGCAGGCGGATCACAATATACGTCCCTCAAGAGATGTTAACCCGAAAAAGAGAGAAGTGGCATATTTAGGATAATCTAGAATACCTCAATAGAACTGCCATAATGATGTTATGCATACCCTAAAAAGAACAGCCACTTTGTTAAATTGATGGAAAAAAGCAAATATACATTCAATCTAAATATTGTACACATGTTAAAAACCACAGGACTGTTGATGAGAATTACCTGCATGCCACCAATGCAGAAAAATATGGTGAGCACCCATACAAACCATGATGACATGAAGTAGAAAAGGAGCAACAGAAAAATGGAGGCTGTTACAATGAAAAATACAGCACCAGTGACACTTATATCAAGGATTTCCTTCTCTGGGTCATCTTTTCTGGTTCCAGCACTAGAAAATTCCTGAGAAAATTAAGTTGTAACTCAATCTTCTTTGTTTGAAAAGACATATTGGTAAACTCGACATCATAAAAGCTACTAATTCATATACATTGAAGTTGTAATCACTAAGTCTACATACTTACGAGGTTACGCAAAGTATATGGGAAATGTGCAATACGTGCATAGGATATTAAAGGCAGTTTGTGGTAAATGATATGAAATTAGAGCACGTAAAAGAGGTTAACCACAAGTTTTTAGTATAGCTACCAATGGTGAACACCAAACAAGGACTTGAAAGATGTTAACCTTCTTAAAAAGAAAAATAAAAAAAGATGTTAACCTTTGCTAAAATGCTGTAAGATTCATTAGCTTGGTCAGGATCTGTAAGCTCTGACCAGAGTGATGCAACGACAACAGTTCCAACAGCCATGAGCAACAACAATCCTGCTGTAAGGTCCACAGCAGGACGATTTGGTGCATACAACAAAAGCTCAACTACAAGAATGGTAGACGATCAACAACTCAATAAGCCTATTTAATGGCTGGGAGAAAAAACTGAACTGCAAAACCACAATGGCTCACCACTCTTTTTGTCTACCATCGACCTGTTGAGAGCATCCCCGCTTGACTTAGAGATCATTAAGACAGGTATGCTCACATTTAGAGATGTGTCCTTTTCCATACATCCCATCTCATCAAGATCTGACAAAAGATCATGACACTAAATTAGATGATATAAAGCTTCGAAAGACAGAAAATTTTAAATCCAAAACCGTATTAAAAAACCAAACCTTCTTTGTCATTAATGACCAACAAAGCAGAAGCACCAGCTGCCTCGGCATTTTTGGCCTTCTCTGTGAAAGCACAATTTCCACGGGTCGACAAGGCCATATGTCCATCTAACTGGAACAACAATGCGAAGCCAATTTAACCAAAAAAGAAAACAACGGAGGAAAAACAATGAACACTGCAACGGGACCAGCTGAACGTAATTCAATCCAAAGACTTGCATAGAAACACTTCGTCTCTCTGAGACTTTACCGATTGAACATTAACTAGAAAACACAGATATAATCCCAAGTTACATGAATCTGTGCAAGGCATTCACTTGAAAGAAAAATAGACACTGACCCTGAAAGAGAGATTGGAGCATGAGTCCAAAGGATCTACAAGAGTAGCCGGAAATCTAACGCCTTGATCAGCATCAGAAGGCAACGATGCTCCAAATTGGGCAGTTAAGCCAGTAAGGAAGTCACCTTCAACGCCATCAACCCAGGTTAAGACCTTCACCTGTACGATGAGCATTCGACAAATGAGAAAATCGGAAGCGAGAGTGACTTGAGTACGAAGCCAAGACTCAAAAATCGAATTACCATTTGAAACTTATTGGAACAGCCAGGAGCCTCGAGGCCGGAATCGTCGGTCCACGACACATCGTCGGCCGCTGCAACGGAAAAACCTAACAGAAGGAGGATCACTACTACCGCAGAGCATCGGTGACGACGGTGGCTCGGCGGATCAAACGACGACATGAAGCAACCGACGGAACAAATCGGAGAGAAAGGAGATTGATCGAAGACGAGATGAAGAGTTGCTGTTAAGTATCTTATAGGATATATCGGACGGTCGATTATAGTAGTATTCTTTTTTTTCTTTTTCTGCGATTAACTTTTAGAATTATCAGTTGTTAATTAAACTATACGTCGCTGACAAAAAAAAAAAATTAATTACACGTCAATTTCGAGAATTATCAGTTGTTTTTGTGCGTTATTTTGCTCAATTAATTAGCAAACGTTTAATAAGCAAACGTTAATCAATTAAACGATTATATATTTTGACAATAAAAGTTAATAGTAATATTTCCAGCAACTTCAAAAATGTTTTGAGCAGAGTTCAGATCCCCACGATGTATTTGACTTGTCAGAAAAAAACCATTAGAACAGTTCAGCAGAAAACCATTGGCTAATTAAAATTAAAAATGTGGTCTCTATCTTTGTGTTTAATTATTTATTTGATAACTAAATAACATGAACTTGTTTCTCTATTTAACAATAAAAAAATATAAAACTAATAACTAAGGAAAAAAACACCAAAAGAAAAAAAGTTTTACAAGGAATTTGAAATTTCACACTTTTTTTTGTTCAATCCTATATCATTTTTAAATTTAAACAAATCACTATGTTATCTGAGCTCAAAACACAACCCTAATCACCATATACACTCATTTGAAATGTTAAAGATAAAAAAATGAATTTTTAATCAAATTGTTTATAGTAATATCACTTAGATTTTCTTAAATTATTTTCAATAGAAACTAAATTAGTATTGCGAAAAAAAATATTTTTTCTGTTCTTTTCACAGTCTTCTACAGTGGCATAGCCATTTTGTTATATTATATAGCTTTCCTTTACATACAGTAACTTAATAAATGATATATTTGGGTAAAGAGAAAAAGAGTCCATGACAAAATGGATATTCAAAAAATAATAGTAAAGAAAAAAGTAAACAGAAAAGAGAAAAGAAAAAAAAAAGACGGGAAGGAAGGAAGCGCAAGAAAAATAAAAATAAAGAAATGTCTTTTTTAAAGAGCACAGATCCCTTCAAGAAACTCCTCTGACGTTTCTCCACCCAAATCTCAAGCTCCTCTCTTTTTTTTTTCCTTCTGCAAAACTGTTACTAATCTCTCTATCTCTCTCCCTATTTTTTTTTTTTGCGTCGGAGATCGAAAACAGGAAGACATGGCTCCTGCCATGAAGATCGTGTTCGGTCTATTGACATTTGTCACTGTCGGAATGATCATAGGTACTCTCTCTCTCTCTCCCCCACTATTTATAGTCGACGCTTGTCCGCAAATTATTATGTCTATGCGCATTTGATTTCACCTTTCGATCTCCAAAGTCAATATTTTTTTTCCCGGCCGAGCTACAAGTGTTTGTCATTGCCGTGATTTTTAGTTCGAAAATGAGGTGTTTTTATTCAGAGACGTCTATGAAATTGACTTTATGAGAAAATTGAAACGGCTTTGGTAACTCATGGAGATTGTGTTTCTTTTTTCTCGGAATCTGCAGGTGCCTTGTTACAATTGGCCTTTATTTATAGATTGGAAGATTCGTACGGTAACTCCTCTTTCTTCCAATTTATGTACGTTTGTGTGTGTTTTACTTGTAGATGTGTTGTTTGGAGATAGACAAATATGGCTACGTTTTTTTTGTTGCTTGAATGTATTTGATTCTTGGCAAATGTTTGCTATGTCTTGCTGAAAAAAGGCTATGTGAGATCTTCTGTCAGGGATGGAGAGGACATTGCAGTGAAACACTAATATGTAGTGGAACTTGAAAGACTGAATCAATTGTAGACTATGCTTAATATGGTGAAGAGAAGATCTTTGTGATGTTCTGTTATTGTTTTGTTGTTTCTTTTTATTTCTTAGTAGCATCTTCTTTCTTCTTCTTATTTTTCAGGAAATGGGTTTACATCCCTAAGAGGCCTTCGGGGACAGAACGCCCGTTATCTTCGAGGTTGGTGTGATAATAATATCTAGCCAAAACGATGATTGCATATATGTTAACACAATAACTTCCATTCTGACTATCTGAATCTTAGCTTTAAGAAAAGACTGTTCTTGGAGAGCTCTCAATTTGTGGATTTATGATGATACGGAAAGTATAATGATAAGACTCGTTTATTTTCAGATGTTTCCCGGTGGGAAAATGACAAAGATGCAGAAATGTTACGGCTTGGCTCTGTAAGTCTATCATATCCAGTTTGCAATTCTTTTTTTTCCTTTCCTAAGGCCAATATTTGGCTCAAAGTTTCATTTATACACCTCTACAGTTAAAAGAAATGGAGAAGAAACAAAACTTGAAAATAGTATATAATGAAAGATCCGTATTCTTTTGAGGAAAAAAAAATTACAAACAAATGTTTAGTTTTTGCTTTGCTTCTGTATAATCGAGCTTTCTTCTGCTTGCTTCCAGCTAATGTTTATTTGCTGTAGTGCAGGTCAAGCCTGAAGTAGTTAGTTGGTCCCCTCGAATTATTGTGCTTCACAACTTTCTAAGCTCAGAGGTAATGTACACGCCCCGTAAGTTAGTGTTTAGTTCATTGAGTTAAACATGTTAACTGATCATAGACTAATCTGTTATGTTTATACAGCATGTTATCATATTTTTAGAGGAACATATTCAAAGTATGTTAGGCCTTGGAACCTTTTGTATCATGTTCATTCTAGCAAGGAAAAAGTTAAGATTTGAAAGAGAAGCAAAACCTTAGTTGTAGTAGCATTATCATAAGAGTTAGCAAAATGGCTCTTATCATCTAGTCTTGGCTTTCAACAATTTTTTTTGTTCTCCTGATATGTGTATCTCCAGGAATGTGAATACCTAAAAGCAATCGCCCGGCCTCGCCTTCAGGTTTCCACTGTTGTTGATATAAAAACCGGAAAGGTACTGCCAAATTCCTTTGTCACTCTCTAGAAATTGAGATCTATATTAGAAAAAGTAAAATTACTATTACCTCCACTGATTTATTGTTTCAGTCAAACACTTTACGAGAGTAGAATGCTCTAGATATGCCTTGAAAGTCTTTATCCATTCTCTTATTATTTTCCTCTTCCTTAGGGAGTTAAAAGTGATGTGAGAACAAGCTCTGGAATGTTTCTAACTCCCGTAGAAAGAAGTTATCCAATAATACAGGTAGGTCACTCTCCAATATCTTAAAGAGGTGTGTCATTTTAACCAACACGATAGTTTTGTGAAATTATATTCCTATCTTTTGTTATTTAGGCAATTGAAAAGCGAATTTCAGTCTTTTCCCAAGTACCAGTAGAAAATGGGGAGCTCATTCAAGTCCTAAGGTGCGTGCACTAGTGCAATCTTTATCACTCTTTTAAGTAAAGCAATTAAAGCTGTTTTCTTGATTTGATGAATCAAAATCTGTTGCGTTGCAGATACGAACAAAAACAGTTCTACAGACCGCATCACGATTACTTTGCTGACACTGTAAGTCTTGGGTTCGATTTCATCTATATATCTTACTCTGATAAAATAAAACCGTGAAAAGAGTATGGAACAGTGTATGGTTCTGAATTAAGATTATCTTGTATGTACCTCATGTTTCTGCGTTTCTCTTCTTTTGTTTTCTACACAGTTCAATTTGAAACGCGGTGGGCAGCGCGTAGCAACAATGCTCATGTATTTAACAGATGACGTTGAAGGAGGAGAAACTTATTTCCCTTTGGTATAAATTCTTCTTATAATACACATTTGTTTCTTCTCTCTGTTATGAAACTTTACTTAAAGAAGAAACCAATGTGTATTCTCTCTCTTTTCAAATGCAGGCTGGTGACGGTGAATGCACTTGTGGTGGCAAAATCATGAAAGGCATCTCTGTGAAACCCACCAAAGGAGACGCAGTTCTCTTCTGGAGCATGGTTTGTTTCTTCAATCTCTCTCTTTCTTGACACAGACATGAATCATGTGGACTGCTCTGTGTTCATTGTGTCTTGTGTTGTTACTCAGGGACTGGATGGACAGTCAGATCCGAAGAGCATACACGGGGGATGTGAAGTTCTGTCTGGAGAGAAATGGTCTGCTACTAAATGGATGAGGCAAAAAGCTACTTCTTGAGGGTCTTAAACTTATAAATGAAAGGAACCACAGGGACTTATACTGAATGTCATAGAATCTCAGAGTTTTGATTTATTCTCTTTTTGACCCTCGAATTTTAGAATTTATCATTTACATACACACAAGGATATGGTGGTGTTTTCATTTCTCACACCCAAACAAATCCTTGGTTACGATAGCATCGTCCGAGATGTTACAAATGTCATTCAACTAATATCATCATGTCACTAAAGATAATATTCATGCAATTGTTAGAAAAATATTTAAATTTCAAAGTGATGACATAATGTCAGAAAAATCCCCTAACATTGTCTTACAAGTTATAAAACGTACAGATTGAAGGGCATGTTGGTAAATATGAGAAAAGTGAAAATACGTTATAATTCCATTTGTAATCGCATTTTTCCTTTGTTTAACCGTAACATTTTGACTCGCTTCAATTCTTTAGCCACAGCAAACCATGGCGGCTTCTCTGCAATCTGTAAACCCTACATTGTCACGAACCCTAGCTTCTCCGAACAGGTCTCCCTTCGCTCCCATCCGATCTCCATTTCTCAGATTCGATTCCGCCTCCGCCTCTTTCAATTTCAAACCCCTCGTTTCGAGAGAGGCATCCTCAGCGTTTGTCACGCGCTCCGCCGCCGAGCCGCAAGAGAGAAAGACGTTCCATGGCCTCTGCTACGTCGTCGGTGACAACATCGACACTGACCAGATCATTCCCGCGGAGTTCCTCACCCTTGTCCCTTCCAACCCAGACGAGTACGAGAAGCTCGGCTCCTACGCCTTAGTTGGACTTCCAGCTGCGTACAAGGAGCGATTCGTTCAGCCAGGGGAGATGAAGACGAAGTACTCAATCATCATCGGCGGAGAAAATTTTGGATGCGGATCGTCTCGTGAACATGCTCCAGTGTGTCTCGGAGCGGCGGGAGCGAAGGCAGTGGTGGCTCAGTCCTATGCCAGAATCTTCTTCAGGAACTCTGTGGCTACTGGTGAGATTTATCCGCTGGATTCAGAGGTTAGAGTTTGTGATGAGTGCAAAACCGGGGATGTTGCGACGGTGGAGTTGAGGGAAGGGGACAGCATTCTGATCAATCATACGACGGGGAAAGAGTATAAGCTGAAGGCGATTGGTGACGCCGGACCGGTTATTGACGCCGGAGGTATTTTCGCTTATGCTAGGAAAGCAGGAATGATTCCATCTGCAGCAGCCTGATTTAGCCGTCAGGTATGATATAACAAAACTCATAATTTTGGACTTTAACGATGATGTTAGGTAATGGAAATGTTGTATGGGATGAATGTTGTTAATTTTTATCGAATTGTAGAATAATCTTGGAAGCTTGAGATTGATGCAAAACATAGTTTTTCTCTCCTTTTCTTGTTTAGATAATAACGTGGTAAAGATTATGGCTTTGTGTGAGAAGTTGGTGTAGATAGGGAACAAAGTCTTTGATATTGTGTGAGGATGATAATGACTGTTTCAATTAGATGCAAAAACTTGAGCATTATGTTGGTGGCTAATGTTTGTTCGTGTCTAATAGTATAACACGTCCATCCATTTGCTTCTCTTTCTTTTTGGTTTCTCTCCTATGACTCCACTTTCTCTTATTCGTTTGTTTTTTGGTTTATATATCTTGCAGGGTCGGTCAAGTATACACATAAGAGTTCTCTTGCCACCCAAAGAAAACTCGCCATAGGTATTTCTCAGCTTTCCGTCATCCAATAAAAAAAATGAACAATAAGATGTTTGTTTTAAATACTTTCTGAACCGAATTTATGCTTTATGAATATAAGTATATGACTATGAGTTATGTAGTCTTCTGTTTCAGTCTCTTCTCTACAATTTGCTTAAAAAGATCTGTCAATCATCAAAGCCTAAATGCTTCTCCGCTCGGTTTTATCAAAGCATAACATGACAGCTATAGGATTCTTTTAATTCTGTCAATGCCTTATAAAGACATAAGGCATTCCACACCCTTAAGCTAGATTTTGTGTAATGTTGTATCATAAAGTTTTTGTGGGCTTGGTTTGGGCTTGGTATGATAATCTTCCGGTCATAAGAACAGAAAATCGGAGCTTTGTTAAATCACACATAAACACACTCCAATTTATCAAATACCCCTGGAAAATATTATCAGAAAATCTAATATAACTCACGTTTGTCTAATAAAGACATTTAAAATCGGAAACACAAGATAATAAAGTAACATCTTCTTTTTGGCATCCGTTTATGATGAGGAAAAGAAAAAGGGAACACCTTTTGTTTCACAGCGACCTACCCTCGTGTATCAAAACGCACGTTTACAATTCCCAAGTGGCACATCCGTAAATACAAGGGTCTCAAACATTTTTCCTTTTATAATCTCTCTGTTTTCTTCTCTCAGTTACTCAGACAACAAGTTTGATCATAGAGCCCAAAAAAAAAACACAAATGGCGTCTTCTCTTCCTACATTGCCGCGAGCCTTACCTTCCTCATCAAGCAAACCCTCTTCTCCCTTCTTTCTCTTCCGATCTCCTTCCCTCAAAATCAACGTTTCCACTTCATTCATCTCCTCTTCTATCTCCCTCGCTTCACGTGGCACATCCTTTATCATCCCACGTGCTACGGCCTCCTCCGAGGGATCCGACTCTGACGAATCTCTAGCCAAAACCACCTTTCATGGTCTCTGCTACGTTTTGAAAGACAACATAGACACCGACCAGATCATCCCAGCAGACAAAGCCTGCATCTTCCCTTCGAACCAGGAAGAGCGTGACGAGCTCGCCTCTTACGCTCTCTCCGGTCTACCAGACTTCCACAAAACCCGTTTCGTTGAGCCAGGAGAGATCAAATCAAAATACTCAATCATAATCGGCGGTGAAAACTTTGGTTGCGGGTCGTCACGTGAACACGCTCCTGTCTGTCTCGGAGCAGCCGGAGCTAAAGCTGTTGTTGCTGAGACGTACGCAAGGATCTTTTTC
Source organism: Schrenkiella parvula (assembly GCA_000218505.1). NCBI lineage: Eukaryota > Viridiplantae > Streptophyta > Magnoliopsida > Brassicales > Brassicaceae > Schrenkiella > Schrenkiella parvula. The sequence continues at coordinate 7,687,378 of CM001190.1, read as the reverse complement.
CGTAACTCGGTGGCCACGGGAGAGGTGTTTCCGCTTGAGTCAGAGGTTAGAGTCTGCGACGAGTGCAAGACAGGAGACACGGTGACGATCGAGCTGAGAGATAGTGGTGGTTTACTAACGAACCACACAACCGGGAAAACGTATAACCTGAAGGCGATCGGTGATGCCGGACCGGTTATTGATGCTGGTGGTATCTTTGCTTATGCAAGGAAGGTGGGAATGATTCCATCACTGGCTTAACTCTCTTCACATTCAATGTGTGTTTACAGTTCTCTTTTATTTTCTTGACTTTGTTCTTGTTGTTTTTATTTTTATCTAATGAATAAGAAAATCCAAAGCCAAGTAGAAGACATGTTCCAAAAAATGTTTTTCTATTCATCGCATATTATTCACTAGTATGGGAATATGTGGATTGTTTGTTTTCAAAAAATTGATATTGTCTTTATGCTTGTTTTTTGTACAAATTTGGCTCAATCACAATATTTTTTTAATTATATTTTAAGAGGTTGATTAGTTTTCTTGCTACCACCCGCATTTGCGGGTAGTAACGGTTAATAACATTTGAAAACAATCAAGATAAACATTTTTACTATTTTACACCGCATAAATGCTACTAATCGCTACCACCCGCAAATATTGCGTTTGTGAATAGTACCGGGAGAACCAATCAATCCCTTAATTAATTTGGCGTCTTGTTCTTCACGTCTGCAATTGTAACTAATCGGAATCGGTTATGTCAATTACTTTTGACCAATTTGGTTTGTTATCGGTTATTGGATTTTAAACGGTTTAACAAATATGTATTAAAAATAAACCGTTAAGCGCTCGGTTTCAAAAACAAGACATCATTGCTAAACCTAAATTTGCGACTCTTTATAACGCCGCTTCTCTTCTGCATTGTCTACATACTCTGTAAAAAACATGGTAACAACAGATGTAAAACCCTCCGCCGATGAAAACCCTAAAAAAAGTCGAAATCCATCACTGGGTCCGAAGGAAGATTTGAAGAAGAAGAAGACTAAGAAGTCGAAAGCTCTTGCCTTTGATGAAAGAAACGACCAGAAGAGCGAAAACGCCGGCGATGAACAACAACCGGCATCGGCTTCTGAACAGCTTAAATTCTTTTTAAATCAGCTTGAATCCGCCATTGGTGTCCGAGTTTCTGCTTTAGAGCCCGATCCCATCAAAGGTTCGTCCTTTTGTTTTATCCTAGCTCAAGTGAATTTCTTATAGTTTTAGTGTTTCGATCTCAAAATATGAGCTTCAAAATGTTGTTTCCGCTTTATCAATGCCCAAATTTCCAAGTTTTTCTAAACTGTAGATTGTCTTGTTGTTTGCAGACAAGTGTATAGTTGAGTTATCTCAAAGATTGGATCAAAGTGTAAGCAACTTGGGAGAGCATATCAAGATGTCTTATGGGTCTTCGTGGAGAGAAACTCTTTGTGAAGGAGAATCTATTGAAGGGAAAGTTGATCCCGGAAACCCATCTGTTCTCGTTGTTAGCTCCTCTGCTCTGAGATCTTTGGAACTTCTAAGGTATCATCTAAAAAATGTGTTCTTGTATATGTTATTGTTTGATTGAATACAGAAATACTTAGACTAATCTTTATCTGATATCTGTAGGGGTTTGCATTCGCTGACCAAGCAATGTACAGCAGTGAAGTTGTTCTCAAAGCATTTGAAGGTTGAGGAACAGGTAGTGTTCTATTCTTACAATGATTTTTCTACAGAAAAGTGAAATTAAGTCAATGCATATAGAAAAAGAGAAGAATTTGAGAAACTTAAGCTGTTAATTCTCAGACACCAACAAATCATGTGCTTCTTGTTTCCTCTTTAAGGCTTTAACAATCCGTTGATTGGTTTGTCTATAACTGTGATGTGAACTTTTTTTTTATTCTCTCGTGTGGATGCATGTTTCTTGCTTTCTGTGAAATATTGGGATATGATGACAAAAATACGAAATCTCTAAGGCTAATGCTCTGCAGATAAAAATGTATTTGCACGTCAGTCTGATCCCATTGTAGATATACATAATGTGTAAATGCAGACTCGTGTATTTCAACCCTTTCTTCTTCATCTCATGTTAAGATTCTGGGAAGTGATGATAAGATATATCAATATGTCATAGGCACATGCAATGCTGAATAACATATTTGCACGTCAGTCTGATCCCATTGTATACCCCATCATTTGTATTACCATAAAGCATAAATGCATATAATCGTATTATATAATCCCTCTTTTTCTTTCTTTCATGTCAAGAGTCTGGGGAATGATGATAAGATATATCGATATTTCATAGGCATATGCAATGCTGAACCAAATATTTGCACGTCAGTCTGACCCCAGCTCTTGTTTCAATATTTTTGATTATAAAGTTATATAGTAAAGATCTCATCATAGCCTGTCATTTTCACATTTGTTCTTGAAATTTATTTCTATATGAATGTTGATGGCATCTTTGCCGCGGAAGCAATCTTTATTTTGCACGTCAGTCTGATTGTATTTTTCTCTTACATAACTAAACTCTGGAGACGTTCCAAAACATACATTGCTCTTAAGGCATATTCCTTTTGTTGATTGGAACTGAGGATCAATGGCTTCTGCTTTTTGGTCGTAAATGAAAGTCGCTTTCAACTCTTTGTTTGCGTTCTCATTTCTGTTGTAGATTTCTCAATCTTGTTGTACTATGATTCAAATTATTAACTTAAATTCATTGTTGGTGCAGGTGTCTCTGTTGAAAAAACGGGTTAATATTGGGAGCGGCACACCAAGCAGGTTAGTAAATTTTTCTGGACTTAGTATTTATATATATCTTCATATTCTTTCTTGCTTATTTTTTCCATTGCTTCTCTGAGCAGAATCAAAAAGTTAATCGACATAGAGGCATTAGGGCTTTCACGTTTAGATATGATTGTGCTTGACATGCACACTGATGTCAAGGGGTTCTCCTTATTCACATTACCCCAAGTCAGGTTTGTTTCAGCAAGTTGGCCCCAACACCATCAAACTTCACTTTACAATTTTAAGTTAGAATTCTGAAAATTAATATCTTGAAATTTTGCAGAGATGAGTTCTGGGATTTGTATAAGAACTGCTTCCACCAGAGAGTGTTAGAAGGAAATCTACGTATCTGTCTGTATGGTCCAAAGCCTCCAGCACCAAAGCTTAAGAACAATAAGAAACATAGACGAAGCCAGCATTGAACTAACAGTGTCTACTCAAATTTTGATATATTAGCTCCAATTTTGCAACGTTTGATTTGTTTTTACTATACAGAGAGTGATTCACGAACAGCTTGTGAGAGAAATACAGTGTTGTGTTAACTAGTGTTGTTTTGGCCTAAAGTTGTGCACTAAGATTCACTGAACAAAGAGGATCTTTGCAAAGTCAAATCAATGAAAAATATATTCTCTCTATATAAACAAATTAAATGTGTTATATAAATCTCCTCCATCTCTTAGATGTGTGTAGGTTTTGGGATTGTGGCCTTTACTCCAATAGATTGGTGGGGAAGAGGATCCCATAAATGCAGAAAATAGTGGAAACACCACCCATCGAGCTTCTAGATGTTTGACTTTTAGAACTTTCCATTAAACAAGAAACATTCATAGTTATGTCTTTTTAGTTTGTGAAACATGATGCATAATGATCCCATTATAACCATACTTTTAAGATAATTTAGATTTCTCATGGCTTTACCTTTAACCGTAAACAGTTCTGTCCGAACTTTTTTGCTTGTGAAGACACCCAAATTTCATGATTAGTCCAGATTTTTGTTTGGATATCTGAAATCAATAAAATATAATATATTGAATACTTCAACTAAACGGACTAATGGTTATTTTTAACCTATTTTTCTTAATGATTATTTTTATCAACTATATTTTTCTTAATGAAAGATAATTAAATTCATAGTCAAATCGTGGTTGTGAAAGATAATTAAATTCACAGTCACCGGTGACAAATCATTTATCATAAAATAACATCAATATAATGACTTAACATTCACGAAACTAATGGCGACTCGTAATTCAATGGTTTGTGTGATAATTCGGATTCAAATCCGAAGATGTGTTGCGTATAAATTATGTAATTAAGTTTTGTCCTCTAAACATAGAAACATATAAATCTCTTACTCAGTCATTTTAACCAAAAACGGAACCATTAGAGGCCCCTTTGTATATTTTTAGATAGCCAACTAACACACATAAACGAGGAAGTGTGTAATAAGTGGTTGTTCTCATATGATTAACTACTAATCTTAATCATGCATATTAGGGGGTCGGGGCACTTATTAAAGAATTTAATTCACCGAAGTTAAGAAAGTCGATGATTAATGTCCATTTTGTGCAAGCACACGTATTGCTTAGGCATATTATATGTCACATTTGTTTGGATTACCTCGAATAGTTCCATAGGAACTGAAAGTGATATACCATTTACTTTTCGATTCTATTTATAATTAGTTGGCGATATCAAAAAGATGTTGAAAAGAAAAGAAAAATAACCAAGATCCCATTAAAATCCATAAAAATAATTTTTTCTTTAAATAAATGATCAATATTTTATTTATATTTTAAATAATTATTACTTATGGAAGTTATAAGTAAATAATTTTGAAATAAATATAGTGATCTTTATATTTAGTATAAGAAGTGTGGTTTAATTATTTAATTATATATATTTGGACCATCTTTTGTTTGTTGAACTGAAAAAAGTACATTATCAATGAGAATTAAGTTTAATTATGTGCTTGTCTATACGGCCAAGGAACTGATTTACACATTTATTAAATTAGTTGGTACATCTAATTGAAGTGCATATTAGATCGTCTAAAACATAAGATTGATACTCAAAATCGTTTAAATGATTATGTTGTTTAAAATTACCGTGTAAAACAAACGTGTAACACTTGAATGTCTAAATCGTTTTTATAATAATCTATGTAAATGAAACCAAAATGAGATAAATAAATATAATATATAGTCGATAAGAAAAGATGATAAATACTAATTCCATACATAAGTGTTAGATTTGACAAGGTGATATAAACACTTAGATTATATGTCAATTGATCTTTCATTAAACATTTTTTTACCACAAATATAAAAAGGAAAAAGCAATTCGATTTTCTTCTTTTTTGTTTCTGATAATCTTATAAAAAACAGTCACTCTGATGATGGCCAAATCATTTAGACTGGATCTGATTTACATAGAAAGTGACAACTTATATTTTAAGATGGCGTAAGCATTAGTCATTTAAATTGATTTATATCTGTTTCTCTTGATTTTAATTATTCTCACGATAATTGTTTTCTAAATGGCATACTTTCCAGTTTTCAAACAGATAGACATAAACTAGTTCCTATACACAAGTTTTGATGACGACAAGGTTACGTATGTGTCTATGTATGCATAAGTTAACACGTGTCACTTCCCTAAGTTACACGTTGCCAGTAGAAGTCTAGAGCTCTTTTGTTAACTTTTGAACTGGTCTTCCAGGTTAATCCATATTTTTAAAAACTTCTAATTTGAGAAATTATCTGAAAGTGTTAAACGAGATTGGCTAAAGTAAATTAATGTTTTAAAAAAAGAAGTTAATCTACGTTGTCTTATTCATTAGCTTAAAGCCTAGTACTTTTTTCACTCTATATAACTCATAAACTTTTTACTTTGTCTGGAATATTGAATCCACATAAAAAGTTAGACAGTAATGAAAACTGAACTCTTATCACGCACTTTTTTTTTTTTGGAAAAATCTAATTTTAAATTTTATTAAATAGAGCAAAATAATAAGATCCAGTATCAATCTCCTCTGTTTATAGTTACAAAATGCCATAAACAAAATTACACAAAAAAACGTATGAGAATCAATATATATAAGACGTCAAAGCTTGAATCATAGTGGCGTCAGCATGATACAATGCAATCAGCGAGATGGTTCAAAACAATGCGGCGGTGTAAGCTTTTTGAAGCCCATTAGGGCCCACAAACCTTTCAAAGTCGTCTTCTCTATAAATAGACACACACAATCACATAACCAAAGACACACAACTCATATTCATCTGTTTACCGAGCACAGGAAAGAAAAAAAAAGACAAAGACCTTAGTTTGGTTAGTATATGAGAGCTGCTGCAATAAACAGACCAAATTTTCTTGGAAGGTTGTTCTCAATTAGGTTTATCAGAAACGTCAAATCCATGTCTTCTTCTTCACAAAGTTTCGTGTCAAGATCTGTAATCAAGAAAGTCTTGGCCAAGCTTCAGAAAGAAGGCGATGGAGCCGTCGTTAGACGTGGCATTTCCAGGTTCTTTAGTCTTTTTTTTTGTAGAAAATTCAATGATTATCAAAGTCTTATAAATCTTGTGGGTTATCTCTATAATTTCAGGAGTGAGCAGAAGCTATTAGATCCATTCTTGATGCTTGATGAATTCTCCGGTAAGTTCTCAGAAGCAGCCATTTTAGTTATTTGTTTATTTATTTTATCCATTAAAAAAAGACTGTCATTTATTGATGATTCTTTAATTATGTTTTACTCTGTTTTTTTTCCATTTCTTTGGAGCAGTTTCACCTCCAGCTGGATTCCCGGATCATCCTCACAGAGGTCACATCACCTTATACATACATAATACATATAAGCATTACATACATAGATGAGTTAAAAAAACATTTTGTGTTTATTATGATGAACAGGTTTTGAAACTGTTACATACGTACTAGAGGTAAAAAATAAACTTTTTTATTCCAAATCTTTTATAGTTGTTACTGTAATTATCTTATTCGAATCTATTGTTTTTGCTTTGTAGGGAGGAATTACTCATCAAGACTTCAAAGGCCACAAGGGCACAATCTATGCCGGTGATGTTCAGGTGGGGGGGAACATAATTAGCTGTTTGATCATTCGATTTTTGGAAAGAAAGTAAAAAAAACTAAGGCTTCAGCTTTTTTATTATGTTTACAGTGGATGACTGCAGGAAGAGGAATCATTCATTCTGAAATGCCTGAAGAAGAAGTTAACAATGGTTTACAACTTTGGATCAATCTTTCCTCCAACGAGAAAATGTAAACAAAGCCCACACTTGCAAATTCGACCTTTTTATTGGAGTTTCTAAACTGGAAAGTTGATTCTTTAATTTAATTCCGACAGGATAGAGCCAAATTACCAAGAACTGTCGAGTTCAGACATACCAAAAGCAGAAGAAAATGGTGTCCAAGTCAAAGTCATAGCAGGAGAATCAATGGGAATTCAATCCCCTGTTTACACAAGAACACCAACAATGTTCCTCGATTTCACTCTCGATCCAGGAGCTCAAATCCACCAGAACGTTCCCGAATCTTGGAACGCCTTTGCTTACGTTCTTGAAAGCGGTGAAGGCGGCGCTGTTTTCGGCTCCTCCAACTCTTCACCTGTTTCTGCACACAACGTTGTTGTGTTCGGACCAGGAAACGACGGTGTTAGCGTGTGGAACAAGTCATCTTCCAAGAAACTGCGGTTTGTGTTGATTGCTGGAGAACCGATCGGTGAACCTGTTGTTCAGTACGGTCCGTTCGTGATGAACACTCAAGCCGAGATTGATATGACCATTGAAGATTATCACTATGGTAAGAACGGCTTCGAAATGGCCAAGTATTGGAGGTCACAATGAGAGAGGAGGACTAAGTATAGTCACTGTTTTATTATTTGTTTTTATTTATTTTCTGTGTGTTTCGAATGGGACAATAATAAAGTTAAACCAAACATGTTTTTCTTTTCTTTTGCTAAATTTGTGTGTGGGAACCCATTAAATCCGAGGCTGACTTTTTTTCAGTTCCAACCTAGTCATCATCATTACGTCTTTCCACAAATTAAGTTTAAATTAACTGTTCATACTGTAATAATATTGACATATGACGAAAAGCATAACACACTTTCTCTAATTCTCTTTATAATGTGAGATAGACATAGAGACGAAACAATTGTTAAATACCAAACGCGTATTAGCACGGTGAATGACATAAACATGATTGTTACTTTTAACGTCTTATACTAAATTTGATGGCGAAGTCTCTTTAATACATTCAACCGCCACATTATTCGAAGTTAAGTACCATAATTGAAAATTGAAATTTATCTTTCTATCGTTTTGTTTAGATAATAATTTTGCGGGCCACCGAGCTAAAAAGCAATTGGAAAATATCAAAATTGATTTTAACACTCACAAAGTTTACAAAGTTACAAGTACAGCAAGTAGAAACGAGAACATAACTTATACACCGACCAAACTTCTTGTCCAATTTGCTTACATTTCTTCTATATCTGTAAAAAAGAAACTCAAAACGCCATTATCTCTTTTGCTTTAACTTCGACTGAGAACAAATAGAATGTCTCTGATTTCCTATAAGTTAAACGGCCACACGATTCAACCCCGAAACCAACCCTCAGGACAAGAGAAACCAATGCAGAGATGCTACCTCGAACAGCAAGAAAATGTCTTTTTCCCTTCGTTCTCGTTCTTGACCAAGCTGACCCGATTCACGGTGAGTTCCTCTTTGTAAGAATCAGAGTTCAGCTGCTTTCGACTAATGTTGCTATAGATTTCGCGAATAACCATCTCGAAAGCCGTCTTTACATTGGTCGAGTCCAGTGCAGATGTTTCCATGAAAAACAAACCTTCAGACTCTGCAAGGCTTTTGCCTTCCTCGACGCTCACCGCTCTTATGCTCTCGAGATCACATTTGTTTCCAATAAGCATTTTCGCTACTGTCGTATCAGAGTGAGCTGCAGCAACAAGATTCATCATCATTGTCAAACTGAATAAAACCCAAAAACATCAAGTTTACCACTAATTACAACTCAGTAGAACATAGATGCAAACATGTCAGAAGAAAAAAATAATAAATGTTGAGAATTTGTGTGATGAATCAACTAATTTCTCTTCAACATGTTCATAGAAAATTCTAATTGAAGAGTATGTAACTGTGCCGAACTAATCAGAAACCAAAGGTAGATAATTTTGACTTGAGACTGCATCAAAGTCTTAAAGAAGTCATCATAAATCTTCAGATCTAACAAAAATCTCATTACTAACAAGTCTAGCATCATCGTCATAGCAACAATTCACCTGTTCCTAAAATTCACACGCATTATTGCTACTTGATGAATCCAAATCCGATCTCTACTCCAATCGAAATCAACACTCGATCTACAGATCTCACTAAAAAATTGAAACTTTCCATCAAAATCGAGAGATTGAGGAAACATACTGTTGAGCTCATCGAGCCAGCGACCGACGTTCTCAAAGGTGGAGCTGCGAGTGATGTCGTAGACGACGAGTGCTCCGACGGCGCCACGGTAATAGGCGGAAGTGACGGCGCGGAAGCGTTCCTGACCGGCGGTATCCCAAATCTGAGCTTTGACCTCCTTGCCGTCAATGACCATGCTCTGAGTCTGAAACTCGACGCCGATCGTGGCTTTCGAGTTGGGGTTAAACTCGTTGCGAGCGTAGCGGGTAAGGAGATTGGATTTGCCGACGGCGGAATCTCCGATGATAACAATCTTGAAGAGGTACTCTTCACCTCTCTCATCGTCCGACATATCTAACCGTCGTTTCTTCTTACTTCTTCTGCTCTGTAGTAACGCTTTGTTCGGGAAGGAGAGAGAGAGAGATTTGTTGAGAGTGTTTTGCCTTTATTAGAAAGGAGGCTGTTTATGAGCGCAATAAATGTCAGTCACTTTGCTTATGAAGTAGTTTTTCATCATAAGCTCCTTTTTTTGTGGTTAACTATAATCACGGACCGGAATCGAATCGTGAATTGTGAACCACTATGAACCAAACCTGATTTATTTTGTTAAATTCTGTTATGTAATTATTTAATTCCCACACTAGTATCATTGTATTAACTCATTATACCGACGGTTTTTGTATTTCTTAGTTCTAGAAAAATTTGAAGTTTTTTCTTCTTATTCTGTTATAAGAAATATACATCGTTGTAAGAAAGGAGAACCAGAATTTCTTCAAATTTGTATACTTTGTCTACAAAACGTATATTTTATTATTTATATATTTACAAAAAAATGGCCATAAGTATCATTCATTGTGATACATAGGAGATCGCTATCAGAAAAAAAAAACTTAGACAAAAAAATCACATAAAGGTGGCCATAAGAAATCACATATATATGGGCATATGAAATAATGAGAGACATAACTTCACTGAACTTTTTTAGGTATGGAGACATTATGGTTTTGGATAATAAATTAACAAGGCCCTTGTGTCTCGTATTGTCTCTATTTGGGTGTCGCCACCAACAGACCAACTGGTGTTTTTAAATGTAACTTTCATGCCACTTAATTGGAACTCGAACTCAAATGTGAATGGCGTTGGATCAATAGTGAGGGACTCAAGATGAGATGTTTAGGTTGTATTGACGCTTAAGCATATCTGCGGCTAGTGTCAAGCTTGCACGTAGAAGCTACCTTTAATGACTTGGGCTATCCGGCCATGTCTTGTTTGGATAATATAGAGTTTGCATGAATGATATTTGAAGAGTGACATAGAGGAGTTGATCAAGGCTATTAATAAGCCACATGAATGGCCGACGCTTAAGAGTTTTGTGGGTATTCTATCTACGCATAGGTTTCTTCAACCTTCCTTCCAGTTTGAAGCTTGGCAGGCCACCCAATTGGTTGTAGTGTTAGCAAAGTTTACCGGTTAGAAAATTGTACTCCTGATTGGTTTAGTTAAATTACTGAGAGTTGAGAGAGATAAACACTTAAGTTGTAACCGATAAAGAATCTATAATGAGTATGTTTGAGTTTAAAAAGAAAAGAAAGTCACAGGCCAAAACGTAGGATTGAATACTATACGCACACATCTCTTTAAAAACTCAAATAGTGGGTTTTGTTCTAAGTTAAATTCACTAACATTTTTGTAAAAAATTATCTTGATTGATCGAATTTAAGTTAGTATAAGTTGTCATTAATTATGGTCAAGACTTTGATAATGTGCCAAAACCACTTCATTAATTTATCACCATCACTTTCTTTGGACCTCCAAAAAAAATCATATATAGTTAAAATCTTCTTTTGTTGGGTTTCTTTCTGTCTTTGAATTGATTCCACAGTCTCTTTTTCTTCTATGCTTTCTTGGATCATGCTTGGAAACATATCATATCATACATCATCGCTTCTTGCATGCCCCACAAGTGCATCTCTCCATCCCCTTTTCTAGTGACTGCACATGACAAATAATCACATAAAACATTTATTGAGAATATATTTACATATGTGAAATATCGTACAAACTCTATCTATGTTTTGAAATCCCATTTTCCATTTGCATGGTTTTGATGGAGATAAGTTCAACTCGATTGTTTCTTCATAAACTATTTGAATAAGATACCATTACATGTGATATTATATGGGCCCTCAGAATCTAAAGTTAAGCTCAAACATGACAAATACCAATGGGTTGATTGAGCGTGTGATATAGACATAACCATCTATTTGTATGTGTACGTAGAGCGATTATGTATGATCCTTAATATAGAGGAGTCTACTATTAAAGTATTTTTCTTATGGAAGTCTTTTGAAAAAAGCACATGATGATGTATATGTATGAGAAACTTCAAGTTAATAGGGTGAAAGATATAAATGAGCATATATAAATCATGATCCATTAGATGAATATAATTTCTTATAATCACCAGGATATAGATCAAAACCTAAACTAACTTAAAATTTTTAGTTGTCATGTAAACCTGACAGTATATAAAAATATAATACGTTTGAGTAAAGATTTATTCATTATTTTGATCAATTGAACAACCGCTACATTACCATAATAGTTTTTTGAACATAACACAATTTGGTTATGAGTTGGTTTTAGAGTAAAATGATCTCAACATATATAATAGTATAATCATCTTTACTTTCAGTTTGAGAAAATGTCATATGTATATAACGACGCACCTCTACTCGCTGTTGAAGACCTTTAATATGCTCAACAGCCAAATCCAACATGTCTGCATAGCTTGTTTGCTGCACACACCAAAAAAGAACACAAATCAAACATTATTTTTAGCTATATAATATCCTTAATTACACTTAACCTATTGTAAATTTATACTACAAACATCCCTCACCTTATCCATATTGGGCACCAGTTCTTGTAGCTTCTTCAGCTTCCCGCTTATTCTCGTTCTTCTCTCCTATACGTAAAGCTTAATCATACTCTTATTTCTTTAGGTTTCACATATAATCTCTTTTATGATTATACGTTTACTTATGCAACAATCTTTATATCAGAAGATACAACTAACCCTTTCAGCGATGCTGCGTGGGTGAGTCGCACAGCCGCGCTTGGCCCTAATCCTACAAGCCACCGAGTCCTCTGGGATGTTCATCAAACTCTCCATTCTCGCCATTTCCAGAGATGTTTGCGGCATGCTAAACTAAAGAATCAAAACTATACCATGTCAACAAAAAAGAAGAATAATATATAACAACTTAACTGATAATCCAAACCAAACATCAATATAAAAACTTTACATAATAAGTATTTGTTAGCAAAGGACTAGCTTGTGACATATACACTTTTATCGGCGTTAATCATTTTCAACTGGATATACTATTGCCGACTAACTTTATGGAATTTAAATCTGATTTATAAATTTCATATTATATGACACACTACAATATCATTTATTTAACATACAACTTGTGAATCATACATAGGTCAATCATAATACGTCTCCAAGCTTAGACAAAAGTACAAAACCACTCAACTTTTAGCATATGCAATTTCTCTCCTTTATGTAAGAGATTCCAAGAATTATGAACTTTATTGTATAGAAATTTAATGAATTCATACATTCATACAGCAAAAATACATATATTAACCACAAAATTATAGAAAATACCTGCGTTTCTAAGGTGAAAAAGTCGGTGGTCTTGGATCGTTTTCCTGGTTCGTCAATGGTGAAACTGATATGAGAAGACGAGTTGCCCCAATTGTTATGATCATTTCCAAAACTCATACTAGTCGATGCGACACCGTTTGTAGCCGCCGCAGCCGCTTCAACCTCCGAGATTTGCGGTAGCGAGTTGTGTTCTTGATGACTACTATTACTCCCGCCGGAGAATCTCATCTCCGACTTCAACCTCGACGGCCCTCGCTCTCCTCCTCCGTTGTATCCTCCGTTTGGCCGCCCTAGAGAAAAACCTGTTCCCTCTTCCATCAACAAATTTAGATTGAAAGAGAAAGAAAGAGATGTAATATAGGGTTATAACTTGTAATAATTTCAGTATTTATATAACCAGTATGATTTTTAAAATGTATATATATACAAAATAATAGAGAATGGGTCGTGTTCGAAACTCGAGGACCCCTTCCTTTGTCTCTACTTCATATTTTATATATCCCCAATTTGACAGAGAATAACGAATCATGAAAAACAGTCTTAGAAATATTCACTACTCGAAACCAATTATTATTATAAATAAATAATTATGCATATAATATAATGCAAGAGGGGTAAATTTTCTTGGGGCTCGCACATGGATTACAGTGGAAAAAATAAACCGGACAGACGGATGCAATGAATCGACGATCAAATTGTGCAAAAATAATATAAATTAGTACTTGTAAGTTGTAACAAACGATATAGTCATAAGTCTATTATTTATAAATGACAAGTAGGCGTATCCAAAAACCAAAATAGTGACTATGATGATGCCATGTCATCAGGGTGGGCCCTCATGGCTGCTTTGTAAGAAGTAAAAGAGCAAGTGGGATGGATATAAAAATATTACCAAGTGGACTATACTTTTATTTATTTTTGTAATGATTCGCTTTTTAACATTTACTTTTGCAAGTGTGCAAGTTTTTATAATGCATGCTGTTTGCATTAAATTGAATTATTCAAATATACAACTTGCCTCTCCTGGAAATACGTGTTTAAATATTCATGCATGTATAATGTATATATGTTGTATACATGTATTTATAGTATATATAATATATATATGCAAATAAAATCGACCATGGTTTCTCCAAAGAGAAAATGAAAGAGAAAGGTGTTAACAAAATCTATAAGATAGATAGATAGATTAACCACATCAACCAGAGAAAAAAATCTACAGGTAGATATTTTGATAGCGAATGTGATTTCGATTTTAAATGAAATGGTCGATATTATAATTGGTAATTAAATATAAAAACAAAAAAGTCGTACCCTTTTTTTATATATTTATGAGGGAAACCAATAGACGAATTAAAGTCATCGAAGAAAATTCACGATAACATGGTTCGGATTGAAGGAAGTCAAAATTACGTGTTAGACCAATTTACTTACCTATTCGTTTATCAAATATAATAACATACTCCTTCAGTTACTTCAACTCGTATGTTTTATGATTTTCACATATTTAGAAAATTTTGTTGCAATACTAATTATAAGTAATTATCAACTTAGTCAAAAAATTATATCATATTAATTCTAATTTGTACAAGTAAGAAAAGTACACATTAATTTTGTATAATTTTCTTATAAAAAAGCTCTCTGTTAAACAAAATAAATCTCGATTATAATGATCTATCTAAGTGTATTTAAATTCTTTAAGGGGTGTTCGATTGTGTATTGTAATTTGCATATGCATATAAATCAAAAATTATTATGAGACAGACCAATGAAGAGGGGTAAAAATTTAGTCGAAGAAAGTTTGGGATGGAAAATGTAAGAAATGCAAAAAAAAAGTTACCGTTAGGATCAATGGGAAGATGTTGGTCACAGAATCCAGCCGGAGAGCTTCTGTGTCTGAACAAAGGAGAGGAAGAAGAAGAAGACGAAGCTCCGGAATCAAAACCGATGTTAGATGGGTCGCCGGAGAAGTAATGACCGAGACCAACGACGTTGGGATTGTGATGATGCCGCGGCGGCGACGAGCGAGGAAGATTATGGTGGGTTTGAGAGCCGAGGGAGGAGAAATCACGAGTGGCTCCAGTGGCTGAGTCATATCTATTGTTTTCGGCGTCGCCGCCGTCTGGAGCGGTGGACTTGGAGGAGGAGGAGGAAGGAGGGTACATAATATGCTTTTTTGCAGGAAAAATAGAAAAGCCCTACAAAAGTTAATCCTGATAGTTAGGGGGAAAATCTTGAGGAGAGTCTTTAAGAGAGAGAGAGAGAGAGAGATTATGAGTAGTTTAATTGATTAATATATAATAATGCAAGAGGGTTAGAAATATAGTTAGGGATTGTTAAATTAATGAGTTAAAAGAAAATTAGAGAGAAGGCTTGTGTGTGGTCTGTGCTGTGGCTGCTTGTCCGCGACCAAGAGAGAGTCACTCACGGTACGTCAACGCACGTGAATCTCACGTGGTTGACAGATGGAGGTTTTGACGTTCGTTAAGTTTTAGTTAATTGTTGTTTTTTCTTATAAGTACTTGTCATTTATGGGATCGTGAAGATGCTTGTTGGAGATGTATATGATTACCTAATTATAAGATGTTAGCTTTTTTTTTTTGGATAAATGGCAATGAAGAAGATTTAACTTAAGAAAATGGTAAATTTATTGGCTGTTTATAAACAAATAACAAAAATGCTGACGAAAATGGTAAATTTATAGGCTGTTTATAGGATTATGGTTTATTTATAGTCAGATAATTTAATTTATTCGGATAAATAGTCTATCTTCGTGTTCATATTTTCGACCACCCCATATGATCATCGAAGACAATGGATGTTAAAAAAACAAAAAAACAAAGACAGACCACATGACAAAAACATCCAAACATATATACAATTAGTTCGTTTTATATTAGGAACAACACATGTACTTTTTTATTAATCTCTTGTGAACGCCCACAGATTAGACAGGCCGTTGTATTTATTTTTCTAAACATTTAATTTGGATCCCATATTTATATATTCGATGGGTAAGATTCTGGAAGTAGGTCTTACATAAAACAATACCATATTTTCGTATTATCTTTTTATTTTTTCTAAATTGAAATTTAGTTGAAAGTAGTTTGACAAATTGAATATGAGATATTCAATATAATATTCAAGATTCAATATGAGATATTCAACCAAACATCTGAGATAATCAAAGAAGAAAATTTTAGGAAAATCCACGTGGCTATCGGACTGTCCGATGTCCACCGCTTGGTTGATAATTGTCGTAAATAAAGAAAAAAGAAAAACATTGTCGAATTTAAACGGGCCAAAATAAATAGGCCAGATCTGTCCAAATCTTAAGGGAGACAGATACTTCTCAGGTTTGGGCCTGTAGCGTTGGCCCACTCAAATCCAATATTGTTCTCTCATTTCATGTTCAAGAAGAATATATTGTTTTTTTGTTACTATGAATTTTGAATGGGCTTTGTGACAACTAGTTTCGACTTTCGAGTTAAGTAAATATTTTTCATTAAGCTTATTTGGAATTTGTGTCACCACTGCCCACTTTTTTTAATTAATTACCTGAATATTCTAAATTTTATTCCGTTGATTTGAAAAATAGTATGAGAGTGGTGAAATAATTAAGACTTGTTTTTTTTGTATATGTTCGATCGAGAATAATACACAAATGATGTAACTCTATACTTCGTGTCTACAAGACACCACGTAAATACAATTAACCGAACATACACATATATTACTTATATACAGGAAAAATACACCAACTACATATATAGACACTTTTTTTACAAACAAAAAAAACAAATATATATTGAAATATACATATCTATATGTGTGTGTGTATATAGGCGTTAGTTAGTTGTCGATCTGTCTGTTTCTTTTACTCAAATTGAGAAAATTCGGTTGGTCATGAAGTACGATTATCTGATATTTCTTTGTTGGTGAAACCTGCAAAGAAAAAAATGACGTCGTTTTAGCATTTGGATGTAAGTTTGCTTCCATTTTTGTCATGTTTTAGAATAACAAAGATACAAACATATCGAAGTGGTAATTTTGGATTTAAGTTTACTTCCATTTTGGTTAATATTTGTCAAGAGTTTTATTCAGTTTTGAGAAAATATTTTCAAAACTAAAATTTGTCCTTTTTGGTTTTTGGAAATGACCAAACCAAAAATTCAACTGCTAAATTAAAACAACAAAATCTATTTTAACTACGTATTATCAAAATACAATTAGGGTTTATATTGTTTGTTTTGGAATTTGTCAAGAGTTCCGATTGATTACTTTTTGTTTAACCTTTTTTGTCAGTACACAGTTTAGTAACTACCAACGTCAAGAGCCTTTAAACCGACCGATACCACCGGATTGAAAATTTTAGACAAACTTAATATTTCTTACATAAGTTTAGTTGGTTAACCTGATTAATTTTTTTTCTTTTCTTAATTTATATTCGCCTTGTGATTTATTTGTTATATACACATTGTGTTTGCATCCAGTAAGAGATGCCATTATTTATTTGATTCAGTCACTTTCAACTCCATGATAACTATACAATTCTAAGTATGTTCGAAATGTGAATGTGTGCTCAGCAGTTTTCCTATTTGTACAGTTATTCAAAAAAAAGTTCGAGATGAACAAATAAGTGACAACATTTTACTAATGATCACTACAAAATTTCATGTTCTTAGCTACAAAAATTGCATAGTATATATGATGAAATTTTCTAGTAGTAAATTTAATAACTAGTTTAATATATAGGTTCTATTTTATTTACTTTGGCCGGAAATTAACGATGTTGTGGTCGAATCGGTTTGTATCAGATTACTTTTGGGTTTAATTTGTCGTGTTGAAGTGTGGTCTTGTTTGTACTAACTATTTGATATAATTCGGCTAACCTGCAACAAATTAAACCCTATATGGATCAGACCGACCAGTTAAATGTTAATTTACAACAAAAAAGTATAGTAAACAAGTTTTCTTCAACCCTTTAATAAGGATGGTTATGTTTCAACGACGGAAGCACATGGACTCCTCCTACTTAGACCATCCCTGGTTGTTTTTATAGATGTATATAGTAGAATGTAAAAGCTACAAGCATTAATATTATAAAGATTCGCATTAAGTGAGATTTAGCTAAGATATTAGTGACTGATTAAAAAGAAATACTCTATAGCAACGTACTAGAAGTCTAAAACTCTATAAAGATAATTCAACTTTGTCTGCAGAAATAAAGACTCTAAGGCCCTAAGCTCTTTTTCACACCTTTCGTGCAAAGCCACGAATGACATATCGGTACTCTGATTTGATTGATAGTTTTTTTTTAACAAAAATTTGTATAAATTATTCTCTTGATCATTTCGAGATATTAATTGCAGCAGTTGATATGAAAATTATTTTCACTGCGATATGTGGTCACTGTAGTCATTGTGGTATTAAGATAGTAAATTAATTTACATAATTTTACAATAATAATTTAGAAGTTAGAGCGTTAAAAAGGGCGTGCCAAAGAAAAAAGAATAATAGAAAGGTAAAAAATAGAAGAAAAAAAGATAACGAGTATTGAGAAAGACAGGTTAAGATAGCAAACGAATCTAGAAATAATTTATCTTTGTTCACGTTTTCCTCAACTTTCTGACAACTGTAAGATGCTGTATTGTTTTGTTAATTGGATATTTAAAACCTAACTAAGCTCTGTTAATCTGTCATTTTCCTAATTAATTTTTATCAATTTGTTTTTTCGTATTAGTTGACGGGTAAGCTTTCAAGTAACACGAGACTCGTAAGCAGAGGAGTGTGTTTTTTGTTTTTTCTATAATTTCTTTGCATTTTTTATTATGATTATCGTATATGAGTTATTAGTTATTTACTGAGACCCTTTTTCTTTCCTTTTTTGGTTAAAAATCTTTACTGGGACTTGGACGTTTTTAAAAAAAAATCAACAACTTAGATATATTAACTATGTAAAAATAGTTGCACACGTAACATATTAATCCTTCATCTCTTTATAGGCGTTTAATTTAAAATTTGCCATTTAGGTTGATAGTTGAAACAATAAGGATTATTTTTCTTTAATTTTTTAAACTGCTGATAAATATCTTATCTTCATGTCTTCGTCCTTTTGTGACGATAAAATAAAAGAAAAATGCATGGTTCAAAAAATTACATAGCATAGTCAACGCCATGTGACAAACCTCGTGCGCCTTTAATTCTTAGTACGTTCTTTTTTTGTTATAGGTAACTCTTCTTATTATACGTTTTTTTTGCTAACATTATACCTATTATTTGTTTACAACAATATGACTAATAAATCATCATACATGTAACTAGCTATCTAAAGATATACATTAAAAAGTAATTTACTTAAGAACCATTAATATGTAAATCGTAAATAACTTCTACTTGGGCTTACGTGTTTGTTTCGTTGGATTCTCCTATGTGGTTTTCTCTTTTAGTGGACAAATTATTTGCTATTTTTTCTTTGTTAATGAAGAATTTATTCGTAGAAATTTATGACAATCTAACCACATCAAATGGTTAATCTCCAAAATTTCTGAGTTAACTAATCTTAATTAATTTATACTTCTTTTTTAAAGCAAAGAATATTCATTGAGTCGATATTCGATACCTACCTATAAGAGCATCTTACTAGGAGCAAATTCCAAGATAGAGCAGCTTAGTTTGTAATAAAGTAATAACACCTTCTATATCTTTCATTCAATACTTTAATTAGAATAATAACAAAAAATAATAATAATGAAGATATTGTTATATTATGTTTAGGAAGAAAACATAGAATAAAATAAAAGGAATAGAGACCAAAAGATGAGACATAAGAGGAAGGCTAAGTTAGTTGTTGGAGGCTGCTGTCTGAATTACGCCGCCGTGGGGTCCCCCGACCTACTGTTAAATTCACCATAAGAAAATGAGTGACTTAAGCTAGTTTGTTTTACTTTATCTTTTGGCAATAATGTATAAAAATGGTGGTTTTCTAGAATCCATATCACTCAAAAATTCAAATTTGTAACTTCAAATCCAAATCGAATATTAATAAAAATTGACAAAAATTATTTTATTAAATATTATCATATTAAATTATAATATACTTATATGTAATTTTAAATTTAATACGTGTATAATTATCAAAATTTATTATATATAAAAAAATGTTCAAAATATCTTAAGAAATATTTTTAACTTATTCTTATGTAATTTATCTAAAATTAGAATTTCAATTTTTATTATAATGATATACTTCTGTTTTTACATAAAAATCATATGTTATATATATTTTTATAAGTTTTATGTAAACTACTATTATAATTGCTATGAAAAAGTTAAAAATAATCAGAAGATTTAACCCTTTTAATTTATCATATTAATTATATAAGTTATCTAATTTTCATATTCACAAACTTCCATATTCGCATTTGAAACCAGTCAAACTTATAATTTAAAAGAAACTTATTATAAAATTCAAACATTATTAGAGGCAACATTGTTGAGTAAAGTATTCAATTATAGTTTTGTTTTCTGCGCTATTAATAGAATATAATAACAAAAAGGTTTGATCTAATTCATATCGGTTTGATGGATCCGTTATTCCGATGATATGTTTAACAAACGAGGTTACATATTCATCATCAGTTTAATTAATTTATTAAAAATAGATAGACTAATAATTTAGTTCGTAAAGTAAATATTAAAACAAAATTTCATGGTCAAAATTTTTTAGAAAACAATCTAACTTAAAATATTTTACACATATATGTTAATTTTCTAACGATGGTAAATTATAATATAAGTATTATGCAAAGAAACATGTTTATCATCAAATCAGTTAGTCTAACTCTTCGAACTGACGAATTTAAACTGGTAAAAATAAACTAAAATAGTAAGAAAAAACGCAAAGCAATCGTGGCGATGCAGGTTGTTTTTATATCCTTACAAACCAACATCATATTTAAAATAACAGACAAAAGGAATCAAACTGTAAGGAATCAAATCGTTTTAATCTTTAGAATTTTCTCATATTACTAACTATTCGATTTTGTGGGTAACTTCTACTGAAGACTTTTTTTGTTTAATCACTATACTGATTCTTTCATAATTGGTAGAATTTAAGAGTAATTTTATTCTTGGTTTAAAAATCTAACCAAAAGAAATGATCACATGATATTTGGAAACCGATAAATAAAAAAGTTATAATTGATGGCGATAAAAGTCAAGGCAGCTAAAGGAAGTAAACCGGTTACGACGGTGGCCACAAAATTGACTTGGCCATGTGATGTTACAATTAAGCAATGTGGAAGTGGGTATCAAAACTGTTTTGAGCACAATAATTCCAACATCTTGTTTTTTACTGATTGTCGAGTCATATTTGTTGCCATCTTTCAGTTTTAAAATACCATTTTATTTGTTAATTTTCTTTAAGATATTCTTGTGAATTGAAGCTTCGGAGAGGTAGACTTTATGATTTATATGGTCTTTCTTTTCTATTTTTCATAGTAAGGATAATTTAGTATAAAACGTATTTTTGCGTTGTTCATTAGAATCATAATATCTAAATCTGTAGGATTTTTTTCAAGTTCTGGGACCTATGTAGTTTCTAGCGGCACCTGTCTCCGATCTCAGTGTTTTTTTTCTTTTTATGTTTTTTTCATTTTTCACTTCCCATTAAAAATTCACTCTAATATGATTCTTTTGGGTCGTATATCCTACACAATAACTAACAATAAGACGAATTATATGAGAGATTGTGAGGTAGCCTATAAGAATATGTTTGGAGAAATATAGTTGAAGTATTTTGTGGTTTTAAATAATAACAAAGTTACAAACTTAACCCCAAGAAATACTACTATCAGTCTATCATTAATTAATTAACAAACCTCATTAACTATGAAAAGTTTATTGGATCAAAGATTTGTGAGAATTTACATATATACTAAATTTTAACAAAAATTTAGAAATATTTGAGAATTGAGTAAAATTTTGCAAAATTACTGTTACATATTTTAAAGTGATTTGAAGAAATTTCAGGATATTTGAGATTTTTTTTTTACTTTTATAAATTATTTAAATTGATATACAACATCTAATTTCTATTTCTAAAAACTCTTTTTTATTATTTACTATTTTTATGAAATATATAGAAATTATATTAAAAGTACCTAAAAATGGTAAACAAAAAAAGAGAAAAACACATATTTAAAAAACATTGTATTAACCTACCTTTCTTTTTTAATAATGAGTTTCTTATTTCCGTTTATGCCTAATAGAGATGAAACAATTTGTTCATGCAATTTTTCTACTGTATCATCATTATTATCATCATCCATTATTTGAATATATCCGTATTGATAACTCTTGATTGTCTTTATTTTCTTATAAAAGTTATTCTTCTTCAATTTTTTTTTGTCAAACGTTAATATTCTATAGAAAAATGAGAAGATGATATTGATTTTTTTTTTGCAAACTTTGATTTCCAATGAATATGAATGTTTTCCTTTCTCTATTTCAAGAGTTTTGACTTTTTTTTTGGTTTTGAAGATTGTAACTAAAAAGAGTAAAGAAAATTTTACTCTAAGAAGAAAAATTCAAACATCATCACAAAAAATGATATTCTGTTCATTAATTTTTAACTATAAATTATCTCTCAAATCCTTTTAAATCATATTTGATAGATTCTATTGATGAAATCCCTAATTTCTAATAAGGTAAGATTTTAAAAAGCTTGTACAAATGATTAATCTAATAATTTTAGATATCAGATAATTTTTATAAATGCTAAGTCCAATAAAAAAATTATAGAAAAAAAAATTTATCTCAAATTACCTATCCAATATGCCCACTATAAATACTATAAAAGTAAGAAAAAAACTGTAGTATAACTAATGTCAATATACATATATATCTCGATATAGTGTGTGACTAAGGTAAGCCAACACATTACAATTATATATATATATATATATTGCTGTCAGTTAATCCGTCCGTGCATATATATATTTTCAATTATGTAAACATCGGTCGATTTTCGGGTTTGTTATGAGATGTTGATTTATTTTATTCGAGCTTAGAAAGTGTCGGTGAAATTTATGTATATAAGATATACTTGTTGTCTTTGTTGCTCAACGGAATCGTCGGAGTAGCGTTTTACAACTAGTCAAAATAGTTGAATAATTATTGTTAAGTACGTAAGTAACATTTGTTTTAACTAACTAATTTACTCGCATATCCATACAGAGTCGACTCATTAATTTATGCACTGGCCATGATTACGTGTACGTCCACGCAATAGTTTGAAAAAAGGGATAAAAGTCGCAGATCAATATGTGGATTACTATTTACTAACTAACGCTTGTTAAAACCTTAATTTATAGCAATTAATATTGACAAATTTTTAACTATGATGAAGTTAATTGCTAGAATATTGTTAAATGTCAACCGTTGATGAAGACACGAAGCAACTTCAGATTTTATGTCATATGCATACTTTTGACAGTTTCCTATGTCATAATTTTAATAATTTCTAATTTTGATTAAGTTTTTTTTGACATCTTCTAAATTTGATTAGTTCATTGACCAAGATTTAGTTTCCGCGTGGAAAATACATAAAAGTTTCAGAATTTGTACAACCGGATATGCTTTAGAGAGATTTTCTGTAAAACTCATGTGAAGAAGATACAGAACTATTTATGAATGTATAATACTATATAGTGCATGGTTCCAAATCCAACAAAATTTGAAATCTTTTAAAGGTATCCCTAGCTACTTTTAAGCCGAATAAAAAACAACGACAAACTATTTAAAAACTTTAACTAAAACAGTAACTATTAAGCTTCAAAATGCATTCTAATACCAATGTTTATGTTATTGAATGCGAAATTAGGATCAATCTTGTTCTATCCTTTTTATATAATGATAATTGTTGTATAGCGACTTGTATAGTTTTTTTAACAGGAAACTAAAGCTAATCATTGCTTTGGAAAAGTATACGAGACAATATTAACATATGAATAAGATAACTAAGTTTAACATTTTAATTGAATCTCTGATTAACGACATGACAATATTCGTTACATGTGGTGTTTACTTAGTTTTTTTTTTAACAATTCTTTTGTCGTTTAGGGTTTTGAGTAGTATTGATTTTTTTTTTTGTGTGCTAAACTGTAGTTTTAGTTCTCGAAACAATCATATTATTTATACTCAGATTTCTATTATAAAAATATATTTTTCTACATAACATTTCCTTTTTTTTCTTGCTAAACTGCAGTTTTGTTTAGAATTTACAATAAAATAGTCTTAAAAATAAATAATAACCTTGGCAATATTTAAAACTTCCTCCAAAAATTTGAATCAACACAGATCAATCCAGCATTTCTGTTTATTATTATTATGATTCTACTATAAAAGCTTTTTTTGTTGAATTGAGGCTGAGTTCAGTCAAATAATTTTGGTTCTTTTAATTTTTAATAATTTCTTATATATATGTTATATGTGATGAAACGTAAATACTTAACTAAATTGAGGTTTACGTTAAATATTATGTTAAGTTAAAAAAGAAATGAATATACACATAAAGAAGCCAATTGTAATTTGATAACCAGATAGCCTCCTACAAGTTGATTTACAAAATATTTAATTGTCAAGTTGTATGTTTTATCTAAGGATGATTAGTTCAATCGATTATAAACAATTCGACCGTACATACTATAATATCCGAATTGAAAACTAAAGCTACGTAGCCTATATTTATTTAGAAGAGTTTCTTAATTCTATTCAAATACATGCTCTGATCTATTACTGTAAGATAAAAATATGGTCAAAAGCTTACAATTTTGTGGTGTAAGTAAAAACACTCGAAAATAGTTAGTAGAAAATTGAGAATTTAAAAAAAAAATCATCAGGCATAGCATGGTGAGGTGGGGCGTGCAAAAGCTCTATTCAAGTTTGGTCCGTTCTTAAATTTCAAATGTAAAGTGACGTATTAATAATTACTGATCATGTCCTTGAATAATATAAAAAAATGGCTTTAAATCTATGAATCTAATCTGTCTCTCACAAAGTACTTCTCTTGCCTACACATGATCCCTAAACTTCTGTCAGACTCTGTTTTATGTACATTGTCTACAGTTTTCTGCAAAAAAAAAACTATTTAACATTCAATTTTGAGAAGTTCTCTAATAAAAAAGAATCAAAATTCTGAACACTTAAGTAGTAAATTCTAGCCAGTACTTTATTAAATATTAAGTATAGATCTGGACTGCTAACCTTTTATATAATTGGCAGAGAAAATTCATAACTTTCTAAGGTGTTATGTCGGGTTTTAAATCTTTCATTTTGAAATTTGAAATTTAGCTTAGTTTTTGTTATTCATACTGGTGAACCAGACTAATGAATCGGTGAAATCAGGTAGACTAATCAACTTAATATAGCTTTATCTATATATATTTTGCAAATCACGAGCAGTGTGAATAATTCTTTTGTTTTTCAGTGTCATATAATTACAAATCAATATAGTCCAAAACAAACTTATACAGCTTCATATTGATACGTTAAGAGAACATTTATTAAACGTTTCAATCTAAGGCAACTACCACCGAGAAATCCTCACAATTAATCGATTCTGGTATCAAAGTTGAATTCGATGAAAGTCACCGTATAATTACGACATACATTAATTTTGAGTATGTATTGCTAATTTTGAAGAGTTTTGCAACTTATGTTTTAATATACGTCTACATATAACTGAAGTAATTAAAGTGAAATAAACAAAATAGGGTTGTTGCAAGAAAATTCTAAATAAACATTACCAAATCCCAAAATACTTTAAAAACAATACTTCCCTGTAGAGTTCTTTCGTGGCACGTCATTGACTAATGACTAGGGAATAATAGAATATTTTAAAGTTTTTTGAATTGGTCCTAATTGCTACAAAAGATATCACAAACAATCACACTACTAACAAAACCAACAAAAAGAAACTACACAGATACAAAAGTATCCTTCATTTTTAAAATAGATCATACGACAATATATAAATTGTCTATAAAATTGAAGCAAATAACAAACAATACTTATGTATAATACTACGACATCTGTTTCATTATAATCTGTAAATGTCATTCTATAATTTTTTCATGGTTAAAAAATACGTAAACTTTTATTATATCATGTATCAATGCACTAAGAAAACTTCTATCTTATTAACTAAAACAAGACGAGTTAAATTAAGATTTAATAAAATTTAAAATTATAAAATGACATTTATGATGAAATGGAAGAATGATTACTTTTTTGGCAGTATACATAAATTTCAGATTTAAATAGAATGGTAAGATATTAATAACACTAATACAGATTACTAAATTGTATATAATGTTGAATTAATAATTCGTACTATTTTCAATTAGAAAGACATACAGTAGTAGTTATCTTTGGACGATTAACATTTTAGAGTTTTCCCAAACTATATGGTAACAGGCTGGCGAATAAAAATTTAAAAGCATGCATATATGTTAAATAATAAATAACGATTAATAACATTATCGTGGGATCAAATTTCCAATCTTAATTTTTCTCTGATGTGACCCTAAACTTACCAACGGCGACTATGCTACTCATGAAACTTTTTACCAGATATATATAATAGATATTACTGATACTTTTTTATTTTTACTTATGTTTTTTTATTTTAAACTTATATAATATGTTACATGGACATTAATTGACCGATTCATATGAGCAATTTTGAGTGCGGAGGATTGATTTTTACACTTAATCATAAAAAATGTTGTAGTTTTATTTTGGTCTAGACTAGATTATGGGAATCCTTAGTGTATCACAGTTTATCGTTTTGGAAAAAGTGTTTATTCGCCATGTGCTTTCTTGCTTATTTCTTTGAAAGTTCTAACCACCCTTGAACTTTAATGATTGATATAATTATATCTCTAAATGTATCATACTTTTGCAAATAAAAAAAATCAATAACGTAACGTGTTCACAAAATAAAACGCTAATATAGACCGAATGCCGTAAAATATATAAATCAAAACGAAAGTTTATAAATTTTCCCATTAAAATGTATATATGATTTGAATCACATATATGTATTTTTATATACAAGCATTGTTCGAACTAACTATAAGAGATCTAACTATCAATATATTTCCTATCATATATATATATATATATGATCATTGATGGGCTTAAAATATGATCAGAAAGTTTGAAAATTACAAGTTTAAAATAGTATATGGTGGGATCAAAACAAATAAATTGACTTTTTTGCAACTTCTTTGGGAAACACAAATTATAGTATACTTTTTTCACGAGATAAATTATTGTTTCTTTGCACGATTCAATATTTTCAACCTACATTTATGATTGAAATTTCGTAATTATTCCCCCTCTATGTTCATCTTTACTTCTGTCTTTTCTTGTCTTCTATGTATAGAAATATATGTTTTTGTGTGTTACAGTATATAATTTCCAAAAATAATTTTTTTTTCCAATTGAGAGAATCCTAATCTGAAAACCATACTAATCTTCGGATCATGTGAAAATCCATAAGTTTTTAGGTATTTAAAGCGTTCACAAGTGGCCAAGCACAAATAAATTAAAGTAAAAATTATATATATCATAAAGGCATGAGTAAAAAAAGGTACAAATTATTTTGTTTATGTTATTACTTATTACCATTTTTAGGGCTCATAGTAGCACTTTAATCTTACGACCAGGAAAAAAGCTGCAATACCACTGAGTTTAATCCCACATGCTATATTTCTCATAATTGAGATTTCACATGCACTCTATACTTATATGTCCTTATGTACACATAATGGGAAATTATACACTATAATTACATGTAATATTGGAAAATCAAAAATCAAAAATATCCAGTCGATGCAGTAAAAAAACAATGAAAAATGATTTCAATTATACAACGGAACTAAGAAATTGAGGTTAATACTATAATTACAGTCGATAAGTGTGAAGCGAGTCGACTTGTTATTTTAGACCGAGTCACAATATTCGACCTCGCAGGTATATTAAATCACATTTTTTGTATATGTCACAAATTAAAGTCGTTGTTGTTAATTTGGAATATAGTAGTTTAGTTTAATTGTTCTTGGTACCATAACTCGGTTTCATCTTCAAACACAGCTGGCTTTCCTATTGGTTGTGAAGGTTTCATATGTCAGCCATTTTAGGACATTTGAGTTTATCACTAATCACCCTTAACTATACATTTTTTGCCTGTTAATTACCGTTTTTAATTACCTTTCTATTTACATATGATGTGTTTTTTCAGAAGCATTAAGTGTTTTTACTGTATATTAATATAACTTCCATTTGTATGGCTTTGAAAACTTTAGGAACGTTCTGGCACCATATTGTAATATGCATGATCGGAAAATTTGTGGTCCTCTTCCCATAAATTTCGTGTACCAACAAGTTTAATCTATTTTTCGTGTGATCATTTTTCTTAGATACTTTATAGCTTTTTTTTGACTCTTTACGATTTACATACTTTTAACATTTACATAATGTCGGTAGAAAATAAATTATACCACCGAAGTTTATCGTGGTAGACGTCATTGTGATTAACATAGCTTAACAAGCATCCAATAGTAGCATTTATTTAAAAGAATGTCTGATTAAACATTTACAATATTGTTAAGTATAATTTTGGCTTATTTCAATCGGGTGGTTGAAGATTAGTTTTCTAAGACAGTGGAAATTTCCTGATCCTTTTTTTCTTTTTTAATTATAAAACTAACAAAACCAATAATTGCCAGCTAATAGCGAAATTAAAAAAACAAAATAATAAGGCAAAAAAGAAGAAGAAGTAGATATTGAATCGGTTCCTTCTTAACAAAGCCCACCTCAAACGACTACTTTTTATTACTATAAAAACAACTCATTTCCATGCAGAAACACAATCAATCACTTCTTCTTCTTCTTCAGACATTAAACATTTCTCCAAATTTTTCTTCCTTTAATAATTTGGAGAAAAAGCCTTAGCAGCCGGTGAAAATTATCCGGTGAAACTATGGCGACTCCGGTATGGAGTCATGCCAGAGGTCAATGGGTAGTGGCCATTTTGGCGTTACTTGTTGGCTCGGCAATGGCTACTGAACCTTACTATTATAGCTCTCCTCCACCACCTTATGAGTATAAATCTCCACCACCTCCGGTTGAATCTTCTCCACCTCCTTATGAATACAAATCTCCTCCCCCTCCGGTTAAATCTCCTCCACCACCGTATTACTATCACTCACCGCCACCACCGGTGAAATCCCCTCCACCTCCATACGTATACCATATTACCATTCTCCACCACCACCGATGAAATCTCCTCCTCCTCCTTATTATTATCATTCTCCACCTCCTCCGGTAAAATCTCCTCCACCACCCTACTATTATCAGTCACCACCTCCTCCAATGAAGTCTCCACCGCCACCTTACTATTATCATTCCCCACCTCCTCCGATGAAGTCTCCTCCACCACCGTACTACTATCACTCTCCTCCTCCTCCGGTCAAGTCTCCACCACCACCTTACTACTACCACTCTCCTCCTCCTCCGCTGAAGTCTCCACCACCACCATACTATTACCACTCTCCTCCTCCACCGGTTAAATCTCCACCACCTCCGTACTACTACCACTCTCCTCCTCCTCCGGTGAAATCTCCACCACCACCATACTACTACCACTCTCCTCCTCCACCAGTTAAATCTCCACCACCACCGTATTATTATCACTCTCCTCCCCCTCCGGTTAAATCTCCACCACCGACATACTATTATCATTCTCCACCACCACCTGTCAAATCTCCTCCACCTCCATATTACTACCATTCACCGCCTCCTCCGGTAAAATCTCCACCACCACCTTACTATTACGTATCTCCACCACCACCAAAATCTTACCCTCCACCATACTACTACTCATCTCCACCACCACTTCCAAAGTCGTACTCGCCACCGTACTATTATTCATCACCACCACCTCCGATGTCATACCCTCATCCTCACCCACACACACATCCACTTGTCTTCAAAGTGGTTGGTAAAGTGTATTGTTACCGATGTTATGACTGGACTTACCCCAAAAAGTCCCACGATAAGAAACATCTTAAAGGTAATTAAGTCTCTCAAGTGTTCAATAATTAAAATTTTAATACTAGCAAATTCCTTAATCAATTTACACAAGTATGTTATCTTGATTATTATAGGATGATTATAGGCTTATAAGATTTAAATAACTAGCATATATGTATTGTAAATTGGTAGTTGCATGTAGTCTATATTATTTATTAGTAGAGAAAAGAAAACGATTTAAGTCCAGAAAAACACAAGAATCTGTTATTGACTTAAACAATCCAAAGAGACCGAACAAGCAAAATCGATTTTGTAGATACCAACTAAAAGGACATCAAATGATATTTTAAATTCAAATAAATTTTGTTGTCATATAGGTGCTGTTGTGGAAGTGACTTGTAAGGCTGGTGACAAGACAGTGAAGGCATATGGAAAAACTAAAATCAACGGTAAATACGCAATCACCGTTAAGGGATACAACTACCGTAAATACGGTGGTGAAGTCTGCACAGCTAAGCTTCACGCACCGCCTAAGGATTCGCCGTGTAACCTTCCTACAAATTACCATTTGGGTAACAAAGGTGCAAAACTCCATGTGAAATCAAAGACAAAATACGAGGTTGTACTTTATGCTAAGTCTTTTGCTTATGCGTCTAAGAAACCTTACGAAGAATGCCACAAACCGGCTCCTTACCATCCTCCTTACTACTACAAATCACCACCACCACCGTCTCCGGTTTACTACTACAAGTCACCACCACCACCAACTCCGGCCTACGTCTACAAATCTCCACCACCACCCACTCCAACCTATGTTTACAAATCACCGCCTCCACCTACTCCGACTTACGTCTACAAGTCGCCTCCTCCTCCCACTCCAACTTATGTTTACAAATCACCACCACCTCCAACGCACACTCCTACACCGTACTACTACCATTCTCCACCACCACCAGTAAAATCTCCTCCACCACCATATTACTACCATTCACCACCACCACCAGTCAAATCTCCACCGCCACCATATTACTACCATTCACCACCTCCTCCGGTCAAGTCTCCTCCACCACCATACTACTACAATTCACCTCCTCCTCCGGTAAAATCTCCTCCCCCACCTTATTACTACAAATCGCCACCTCCTCCGGTGAAATCTCCACCTCCACCTTATTACTACCACTCCCCACCTCCTCCGATGAAATCACCACCACCACCATATTACTACCATTCACCACCACCGCCAGTCAAATCTCCGCTACCATTCACCACCCCCACCAGTGAAATCTCCACCACCACCATATTACTATCACTCTCCACCTCCTCCGGTAAAGTCTCCTCCTCCACCATATTATTATCACTCACCACCTCCACCCGTGAAATCTCCTCCTCCACCATATTACTATCACTCACCACCTCCTCCCGTCAAATCTCCTCCTCCACCATACTACTACCATTCACCACCTCCTCCAGTAAAATCTCCACCACCACCATACTATTACAACTCTCCTCCACCACCCGTAGCATCTCCCCCACCCTTCCTCTACATCTACGCTTCGCCCCCACCTCCCACCCATTACTAGGCTCGTCAAATTCAACAAAATTTCCCCATTATTCAAGTAAGTCCCAGCGCTCCAATACTTCAATATGTTCCATATCGATATAACTTTGTCCTAAAATCTCAGTTTCTTGTACACAGGTTTTCTTTTAAAAAATGAAATAAAGGAAGGGTCAAAGTCAAAGATAAGAAGAAGTGAACCAAATAAGGATCGTCGCGTGGAAACCAGGAACAATACATCTCTAACAATGATCCACATCACTTCCTCTTCTTCAGTGTCGCTCATCTTCCACTTCTGTATCATCATCTTCGCGTCTTCATCAAGTCGGATTGTTTCGAAGACCCCTTTAGATCGGGTCATACTCTTCTTTGTTCCCTCTTGTTGTTATGTGAAAAAATGGGTTTCGTTATTTATTTGTTGTGCATACATTTTCTATATTTTTTTCATTATGTAATGAGAGAGTTGTTAGCAAATAAAAAATGTTCAGTTTCTTCTTTCTCAAGATTGTTCGATTTAACGAGTTTTTTTTTCTTCTAGTTTTGAAACATAGTTCTAAAGACAAAAGTTAAAAGACATTCTTGTGAGTTGGTCACGACATCGTTATATTCTATCTATTCGTACAGGCAGAAACTTATCATTTTGCTTCAAACGCTGGAAAGTGAGAATTGTGTTATGTAGTAGTCAGAAAATCACTTTCGTTCAGCTAATCTCTACCTATTTTCTCGATATTGACTATTGAGCAATACTAACTATTTGTGAAAAACACCGGCTATAATTTAAATTTGATGAAAGAAAAATTTCAAATTTAAATCTACTTCAACAGAAAATTAATCTAAAATGTTGAAATGAATACAAATAAAATCTGATCCGAAATAGTTTTTTGTATACTTTGTTAACCGAAAAAAAATCAAACCAAAAACACAAGAAAACCGGGACTAAATAACGAAAGACATGTGTTGAAGAGCTGATTATTGTCGAAGACTCGAAATTAGTTGTTATAAGTTGGGCTTTGGGATAGCGATAGCTGAAGCTGAGGCCCATTGACTAAACGTATTTTTTTGTCACCGTCAAACTTTTTTTTTGGGAATACGGTACATTGATAATTATTATTTATATCAGTTCTAATATAAATAAAAGTATCAACTTTTTTTAATTTTTTTCCCCAGGTTATCAACGTTATTCTTCATTTAAAATTTCAACAGTAATGAAATATGTATATGGTTTAATGGCCTCATATTAGACAAAATGTCATTATTTCTACCCAAAAAAAAACACTTTGTTCTACTTGAAATTCACGTATAAAACGTGCTCAGACCAAAGTAGTAATTGTGTTATCTCAATAAAATAATATGAAAACGAAGAAGAAACAGCTGTGATTTCAAATGACGAATAAGAGCGATTATGATTTGGAGCCCTTAATATTCTGCGTGTTAGATGCGCTGTCTTATTATTTTTATTTTCATGTTTACTTTTTTTTTGTTTCTTTTAAATTTTGTTTATTTATCTATTGAATTTTCCCTTCTGGCTACTGTTTTCTTTTCTTCTCTCTCTCTAAATTTTAGAGAGAAGATTGAAAGTGCTAAATCTAAAACGCAGGAGGACACCATTTCCACCCTCAAAAGCGCGAGAAAGAGAGAGAGAGAGAGATCACAAGCTTCCAAGAGATTTCTCTTGATTCTTCGTGTCTTTGCTCAATCTCTATCTGTATCGGCGTTTCTTCTTCTTCTTCTCTGTGCCTCACAGATCCGCGATCCGATTCTGATCACGTTTACATTACCGCAGGTACGATCCAGCTCTTTCAAAGAATAGATTCCTGTTTCCGTGTAGGTTTTGTTTGGATTTCATTAGATCTATGCGCTTTTGGTTTGGATTTGATTGATTCTCTCGACGAGCTATTGTGGTCGCCATTCGTTTAGAGGTGATAGGTTTTGTTTCGGATGTTTAATAAGGATGAATTTGATT
The DNA here is from genome assembly GCA_000218505.1 of Schrenkiella parvula. Lineage (NCBI taxonomy): Eukaryota > Viridiplantae > Streptophyta > Magnoliopsida > Brassicales > Brassicaceae > Schrenkiella > Schrenkiella parvula. Next base: position 7,653,853 of record CM001190.1, on the reverse strand, counting down.
AAGATCTGTGCAAGCTGCATTTTGAATGTCAATCTGCCTAATTGATCGATTTTGATTGTTACCGTTTGAAATTGAGTCTGCGTAGCACCCGGGTGTGGATTTGACTTCTTTTCTTATTCATTCGATTGAGCAAAACTGGGAAATTTTGTTGTGAGGTGGCGCTTTTCACTTCCTTGATAATGTTTAGCTTGAATCTGAATGAAGAAACAATCGACCATGGTCACGTCATTTTGCTGATTGATTTGTGCTCGTTCCTCCATTATTTGGTTTGATGAATGTTGCTCTTACGGTTAGTGTTATTACTGAATTCATCTTCTAATGACTTCATTTCTACTCTTACCTTAATGGTCATACATTGATATGCCAAGTTATGCTGAAGAACGATTCACTGCTATTGAACTTTGTTTTTCATTTTTTCTCTTGTTTTATCCTTTCATGGTGATATATGTCTGGTTTGAAACAGTTGACAGGGAAGGTGGTCATACTAATTTTGCAACAGACTTCATAGAGGGCACTTGACACGTTTTTTTTAAGAGCACCAGTTAACCTGGAACACATACAAAGATGAAGAAAGTCTTCGGTCAAACTGTCAGAGACCTGTAAGAGTTATATGCCTGAAAGTGAATGATATTTTCAGGCCTATCTCTGTGTAGTTTTTTATATTTCATCAATGATGCTTGATTTTTTCTTTCAATTTTTTTAGCAAGAGAGAGGTCAACAAGAAAGTGCTTAAGGTGCCTGGAATAGAGCAGAAGGTAAAGAATTCACTTAAGACTCTTTTTCTTATTTTTTTTTTTTTGTAAATTCTGCTGAAGCAAGTGTAGGCGTTGTTTTCTGATCTGTTATGGTTGAGTTAATCAATTTCATTAATTTAGCTTTAAGAAAAATAGATAAGCTTATCTTGGTTCCACTCCTCATCTGGCTAATATGGTTATGGGTATTATGTTGTTTCTCACCTCTCCTTCCTCTCAGGTTTTAGATGCCACTAGCAATGAGCCATGGGGTCCACATGGATCACTTCTTGCTGATCTTGCGCAAGCGTCGAGAAATTAGTAACTACAACCACCTTCCAACTGCTCTATTTTTCTGTAACTATGACATTTCACTGGAATGACAGAAATGTTACTTCTCTTGCAGCCATGAATACCAACTGATCATGGTGGTCATATGGAAACGCCTCAGCGACACTGGAAAGAACTGGCGGCATGTCTATAAGGTAAATAATATAAATTCCTTGTTGGCTTATTTCCTGTTTATATTTCTGTAGCAGTGAATTAAAAAATTTCCTGCTGGTTTACCTCTTCTATCCACTTCAGGCTTTGACAGTTTTGGAGTACATGGTAGGCCATGGATCAGAACGTGTTATAGACGAGATTAAAGAACGAGCGTATCAAATTTCGGTAATAACCAGGCTGAGTTCGTTATTTTAGAAGTATTCAGTATCAAAAGAATCCTTTCGTGATATATCTCAGCTGTTGACAATCTTACACTATGTTCATTTTCCATATGGCAGACATTATCCGATTTTCAGTATATTGATTCCGGTGGTAGAGATCAAGGAAGCAATGTTAGGAAGAAATCGCAGAGCCTGGTGGCGTTGGTTAATGACAAAGAAAGAATAGCTGAGGTCAGACAGAAGGCTGCTGCTAACAGAGATAAGTAAGTTTTCTTGTAATTGTCTCTTTTTTCCGAATTGCTGTAGTTCCTCTCTGTGTTAGTCTCGCCAGACGCTTGTTTGATTTCTGGTTGCTAGTGGCCTTGCAGCTGTTGTTATGCCTCCTAGTAGTCTATCTCAAGAAATAAAAATTTACATTTTTGTTCATTAAAAATATGCTTCACGAGCTGAACATCTCATCCTGACATTATTCTTACAACAGGTATCGCAGCTCAGCACCTGGTGGGATGTATAAGCCTTCAGGAGGATATGGGGACAGATATGATTACGGATCCCGGGATGAAGAGCGAAGTAGTTATGGAAGAGAAAGAGAATATGGTTACAGGGATGATGATAGAAATAGCCGTGATGGAGATCGTCATTCCAGAGACTCTGAAGATCGGTATGGGAGAGATGGTAATAGGGAAGATGATTACAGAGGAAGGAGCAGAAGTGTTGATAACTACCAACATGGGTCACGGGGTAGGAGTTCAGATAGGGAACAGACGTTTGAGGATGATGGCCATTCCTCAAGGTATGCTGATCTGAACTATCAGCTTGCCTTTAGACTTGATCTAAAGGAGAAGGGAACAATTTTGAGATTTAATCATTACCACTTGATGGAATAGTTGATTATGAATAGTAGCGTAGCAGTACTTGATGTCAAAAAGCATGTTTCCAGCTTCTTCTTAGCCTAGTTCCACTGATACAATGAAACATTGCTCTTTATTGTGTAGGGGTAGTGGTGCTAAAGCTGATGACAATTCTCAGGACGGGAGGTAATTTCTGATGTATTTTGTGCTAAGTTTGGGCCTTTCTCTTATTGTATTAAGTTTTGTGGACTTCTATCAACTCATATCATCTTTTTTCGGGATTCTATGATAGAGGGCAACTCCAGAGGAAGTTTTCTGAACAAAATATTGGTGCTCCACCTAGTTATGAAGAAGCAGTCAGTGAATCACGGAGCCCTGTATATAGTGAAAGGTGATAATTCTCTGCTATGCAGGTTCAGAGCTACCTTGGTTTTATTGGTTCTGATGAATTTTTTTCTGCCAGGGATGGTGGGGAGACCCCACAAGTTGCTGCTCCAGGAGTTGCTTCTCCTCCTCCCCCACAAGCTGCTGCTCCAGGAGCTGCTTCTCCTCCTCCCCCACAAGTTGCTGCTCCAGGGGCTGCTTCTCCTCCTGCAAGCAACACAGACAACAAATCTGCTGGTTTTGTTAATGAATCTTCTCCTCAGAATTTTGAGGCTTTTGATGAATTTGATCCACGTGGTGCATTTTCAGGTACAGAGTTCTCAGAGTTTGCGATTCTTTAGTCGTAGTTCTTTAAGTCTTTGGAATTTTCTTTAGTTTTTATTTGCCTTTCAAACTTTAATTTTTAGTTAGTTAGGTTTGTTATATTGTTATCCCATAAATCTCTCTGCTTGTTCTGAGTGTGAGCGTTCCTTTTTTTTCCAGCTGGTCCTCCAGCATCTGCAGACGCTATTTCAGCTCCACCATCAGTGGCTTCTACATCTGCTGCTCCCACCTCAAACAGTGTTGAGATGGACTTGCTTGGCTCTCTTGCAGACGTATTTTCATCAAATGCATTGGCCATTGTACCGGCTGAGTCTACTTCTGTTGAAACCAATGGACAAGCAAATGCTCCATCGTTTTCTACATCTCAGCCATCAACTCAGGTATTGACAGAGAGTTTAAGCAGTTGTACTTGTGGATGCCTTTTTTTTCCTTGTAACATTTTGACTATTGCTGACTAGAATCTTGCCCCATTGTACAGCCATTTGATGACCCATTTGGTGACTCTCCTTTCAAAGCCTTCACGTCTACTGACACTGACTCAAACCCGCAGCAAAGCTTTGGCGCTCCTTTCCAGCCAACACCACCAGCCTTCACCGCGGAAGTCTCACATCCTGATGCTGCCCATAACTTTGGCTTTGGAGACTTATTTTCCGCTGTTGCCAATCCCGAACCAGCTGCTCAGAATGTGCAACCTCCATCAAACTCACCAGGTTTTCCTCAAGAGCAGTTTGCCACATCTCAGAGTGATATTGATATTCTTGCTGGCATTCTCCCACCATCTGGTCCTCCAGTTTCACTCCCTCAACAGTCGGGTGCCTCAATACCAACATCTCAGTTTCCTCCCAGTGGAAACAACATGTACGAGGGATTTCATCCTCAGCCGGTGTCTACAGCTCCAAATATGCCGGGACAAACTCCATTTGGGCAAGCTGTACAACCATATAATATGGCTCCACATTCTCAAAATATGACTGGAGCCACACCGTTTCACAGTGGAGGCTACATGCACCAGCCGGGCTCAGCCAGTTACAATCCTGGAGTAGTAACTTCACATCCTTCAAGTGAAAGCTTCCTTCCACGACCAGCTGCTGCCACTTCATCGACCTCACAGACTCCTTACTCTACCCCTGGCGGGCTACCTGGTCAGTTCATGGCACACCAGGGTCATGGAATGCTGCCTTCCCATGGTCCACAAAGAACTCAATCCGGACCTGTTACTCTGCAAGGGAACAACAATCTCATGGGAGACATGTTTTCACAAGCTGGACCAACAAGCTCAATGACGTCATCGTCATCTCATCCAGATCTCACACCTTTAACAGGAGCGATTGAGATTGTTCCTCAGCCTCAGAAAAAGTTTGAGCCAAAATCATCAGTCTGGGCAGACACGTTGAGCAGGGGGCTTGTTAACTTTAACATATCTGGACGTAAGATATACACCGCCACATGTGAAAAAAAATGCCCAGTTTTGAGCCAACTTTTCTAACATCATTTTTTTTTCCTTTCTACTTTTGTGCAGCTAAAACAAATCCATTGGCAGACATAGGAGTTGACTTCGAGGCGATCAACAGGAGAGAGAAACGGCTAGAGAAACCAACAAACACACCAGCAACATCGACTATCAACATGGGTAAAGCAATGGGATCAGGCACTGGCTTAGGGCGTGCCGGTGCCACTGCTATGAGACCTCCGACAAATCCAATGGTAGGCTCTGGCATGCCCATGGGAGGGGGAATGGGCGTTGGTGGCTATGGGGGTATGAACCAAAACCAACCCATGGGTATGGGAATGGGACCCGGCATGAACATGAACATGGGAGGATATGGCCAAGGTTATCCGATGCAACCACAAAACCCCGGGATGGTCCCTGGTCCGAATATGCCAGGCAACAACTATAATCCGATGATGGGTCAAGGGCCTCAAGGCGGTTACAACCCTCAACAATCCTATGGGGGTGGATACCGGTAAGATCAAGCCAAACATTACCCACTAGACTCTTGTAAAATCAAGAACGGAACACTCTAGCTCCGTTGCTCATCTGTGCTTTTTTCATTTTTACCTTTGATATGTAATATCAGTCGATAAAAGTAGTCGGATTGGCCCGCCGCTTCACGGAAGTACTCAGGTTACATTATTCATTCCAGCGTCCTGGTTCCTCGGATTTTCTACAGTGTTCTTTGCCTTGATCTCCACTCATCATTCTTTTTTCCTTTTCTTAGTGTATGGACCAAATTGAGAGAGCTTGTTGTGAAATTTGTACCGGTGAGAGTGGCAAACCTCCCTCGGGTCTGCCCTTTTTGTTATATGCATATAAATTGATATTTTCACATTTCCTTCTTTTTTTTGGTTTCACACTTTCACGTATTGAATATGTAATAACACATTTACTATTCACGGAACAAATAATATATATTGTTTCTCTCTTTTTACATGTTTGTTGACTGTATTAACCTTTTCTTCATTGTATGTCATTCCAAGAAAACTTGGATTCTATCACCTCCAGTGTCTTTAAAGTCTAACAGAAGTTTCCCTCCGACTTCATCGGCTGCATCGTCCATCAATTGCCTCAGGTTCACGCCTCCTAAAGCTGCAAAATCTCAAGTGTCTGTCAATAACTCTGCCTAAGGAAATTGAAACAGAACAAGAAGACAACGAATGGGACTGCTGAATGTTTTGAAATACCTGGAACAATGTTGGTGACACCTTCCAAGAATCCTGCCTGCTCCAACCATAAGAGAAGTTTTGCATCAGTTCAGACAAATTAAGCAAACAGGGATTGCTAAATAAGGCTTACCGGAATTCTGACATCGAGTTTCTCAAACCCATCACGTCCAATGATTTTGATCCTCAAAGATCGTGACCAGATTCTTGAAAAGGGGTTTTTTGATTCACTATAAACCACCTCAGGTGTCATGACTTCAACAATGGGATCCTCTCTCTGTTCTGATTCATCTTGAGCCACTCGTTGATTACCATAGAGGCTACTACTGCTCAATACTTAAAAATGGGAAAAACCGAATATAGTTATAGATTGGCATCTCCCAAAGATGATACAACTGAAAACGTTCATGTCTCTCACCTTTATCCGATGAGGAGGTAGCGTACCACTTTTCTTCCTCATGGTATGTGTCAGAACCAAGAATCTCTTCGATTTCTTCTAAAGTCGGCATGCTTCCTGGTGGAGGTATTCGACCACCCTTAATCGCCAATAGAGCATCCTGCAATTGTTCCACATTGTTTAAGTCTCTTGGCTAGGACAATGAGGTTACACAATTTTTGGCACAAAGATTGTCACCTGCATTGCTTGAATTGATACTCCAATCAAGGAAATTGGATATGCCACAAGCTTATATCCAATCTCTTCTAGCTCAAGCGGGTTTAGTATCGGAATTTTCCCACCACTTTCAAGCATATTAGCCTACACCAAGAGCGCACAAATGTATCTTGATATCTCTCCCGGGTAGTACCAAGATTAGATAGATAAGAGTACCAAGTGAAGCTACCAATTTAGGAACTAGTGGATAGACATTGCAGAAAGATTTCATCTCTTCCCTAGAAACAAGAGAATCAATGGAGAGAACATCTGCTCCAGCATCTGTAAAAGCTCTAGCCCTACTGAACGATTCCTCCAGAGATATAGCTTCTCGGGAATCAGTTTGAGCTACAATGAGAATGTCGGAACCGCTCTCTCTACGGGCATCAACCGCAGCTTTAATACGCATCACTGCTTCCTCTGTAGAAACCACTCTTTTCTCATGCGTAATATCGCCAGAACAAACCTGATCACTGATAATAATTCCTGCAAAGCCAGCTTTGATATATCCCTTGACAGTTCTCTTAAGATTCATCGCATTACCATACCCATTGCCACCGTCTCCAATCACCGGAATAGATACAGATTGAGTGATTTGTTGACCTTGATCCACCATTTCTCCATAAGAAATGAGTCCCTGATCCGGTAAACCAATCCGAGCTGCTGAAATTGAGAACCCTATTTGCATAGACAGATATCAGCAAAAAGGAATGAATATACAGAGATCGAAAAGCAAACTTCTTTTCTCAAAGTTTAGCTAAAAAACTGTAAAGTCTTGAACTTTAAGATCGAATTCGCAATAACAATAAATTTTTTTGATCTATAACTACAATGATCGTGGAGAATTGATGTAGCAGATTCATCAATGATCTGATTTAAACATCATTACCAGTGGTGATACAGTAAGGAAACCCAGCTCGCTCGACGAGTTTGGCACTAAGAGCATCGAAGCAGCAGGGACCCTGAAGAACACCCGGCGATTGCATAATCTCTCTTAGCTTCTTCGCCGGCGAATATGGCTTCGAATCTCCAGAGTGATCGGAAACTGCTGCAGTGGCGCTAATGACGCCACGAAATAATCGTCTCGAGACAGAGATGGGTTTCGCATACAATTCTCCGAAGGAAGGGGTGACATCAGGAGGGAAAAGGCTCGGTTTAGATTGTTTATGAAGAATTCGAGGAGGAGATGAGCTGCAAAAGCTTAGTGCCGCCATTGAAGGATTCACTTCTCTATTTGGCCAAAGAAGAGAACTAATTTTTTTGATCGATTAAAGACGAGACGTTGGATAAACCGAACAGTTTCAAAACCCGACCGAACCAAGATTGAAAAGATAATTTTTTCCCAATTCGATATATTCCCATTTTATTCGCGCGTCAAAAACTTGGTTTTATTTGTTTTTTTTTAATTTAAAAGGACTGTTAATTGTTAAAGCATGGCACGTGAGTTTTTTTAGGGTTCACGTGATCATCTCCTTTCTTCAATAGTATCTCTTGTACATCGGCCGTCTTCAAGAAAAAAAAAACTTTTTCTTTGCTTCTCTCTTCTCTTCCGGCCGATTTAAACTTACGTCAGTAGGTCGCCGTGCATCGACGGTTTCAATATCTTCGTCTTTGTTTTGAGTCGTCGATCAGTAAGAGTTATTTCAATTTCATGGTTGTTTGTTCTAAATATTCAGTTCCATTAGTTTTGGTATGTTTTTCTGCCTTTCAGATCTTCTAGTCTTTTAGTTAATTTGTTGTTGTTTTTCTCTTTTTTGGGTTTACGATTTTGGTGCCTGAGTTTGTTAAGTCTAAGACGTGAACTTATGTTGGATCAGATTCTGTATTACGTTTTAGCTAGTTGTTTTTTTATCTTTTCTAATAATGTTGATAGCTAATTGCAGTTTGAGCATCCAAAATTTGAGCTTTATAGATTCCTAGTGTTTTGATTGATTCCTGTGAGGTCTGGTGAAAAAAACTTCCCACCAATGCACTGATTGGATTAGTAATGACATACGAAAAACTGAGCTTTCTTAATATCCCAAGTAACATAAAACGTAGTTGCTTATTTTAAGTTCCAGGTAGATAGAATTTGATGGATTTTCGCAGAAAGATTTGTGCTTTCCGTCCTTGAATTGCTTCTTATACTTTTTTTTGTTTATCTCCGGGTTTGAAAAACTTAAAAGAATGAAAATTTATAATCTGTTTTCTTTTCTTGTTTATTGCCTATCAGTAATCAGTTACAGAGACTAGGTTAGTGTCTTATCTGGCTGCAATGGCTACAACGACGGTTGTTCATGATCCGAAAAGACGGTCAATGGATGCGATCCAACAAAGGCTCGAAAAAGATCAGCTTCGTCAACAACAACAAAAGAACGAAAAAGACAAGAAAGAAGCTTCTCATGCGGATGTTTCTTCGAAAGAACCACATCAAGTTCATTCACTGCCTACTCCTATTAAGAGATCAATTGCAAAAGGTTTGTTTTGATGGTTGAGTTAAAACAGACGATTGATTCACTTTATAAACTTTTTTATTGGACTGTCAAATCGATGGAAATTTGGTTTTGTAGATCCCAAGGATGATGATTTTGTTGCATATACAAGATTGTCCCACCCCGTAGATGAGAATTTGCTAGCAACCAATGTTAAGGTAAATTCAATTGTTGACAAGAGGAATCCACTGTCTTCTTCTGTATGATTTTGAGATGTGGTTGCTCAATGTGTTTTGTTTTTTTTTATTTAGTTTTCTAGTGGAAAGAAAAATATAGCTGACAAGGTTTTGCACAATCTCCTTCGAAGCGGTGACTCTGCTCAAAAGTACTTGCAAGGTAAAAATGAGAAGAAGGTGGACGACAACACCTATATCCTTCTTGATAATTTTGTACAGTCACGTTCTTCAGCCTCTGGTTCTAAAAAAGAATCACAGAAGAATTCAAAACGTTCCAAAAGCCGTATGTCTATGAAGCGACTCAAGAAATCTGGTGCTTTGGATTTGCCTCAAGATCTCCAAAAGTGAGTTCTTTTATCACTTTCATAGAGATTGAACTGGCTCATCTGACTCCAATATTATGGTAATTTGAACAGAATTTAAATGGTAACTGGTTCCCTTGCGTTTGGAATGCAGGTTTGATTTCTTTAAGCCAATGCATGGTATGTGGGAAAGTTACATGATGAAGCTCAAGGTGACCGGGTAAGCTACAACTACGCCTTATCTGATTACCGAAATACGAATATGAGCACTGTGGTTTAAATAAGGACGAAATCGAGGGGTGTAATCTAGCATTCACAATCATTTTAAGCTTGGTAACCATTCTTAGACAATCTACTTTTTGCAGGAAGGCTCAATTAGCATCAACTCTTCTCTCAGCAGATCTTCACGGTGCCTTCATGTTTGGTAATCCTATGTTCTTTCACATATCTGTAGTATTAGGATCGATCTTTTGGTTCTCACTTTCAAAAATCAACTTCTCTGTACGCTTGAACACACCTTTAAACTAATCCTTCATGAACTGTGCAAGAAATATATATATATATATATATATATATATATATTATTTATTTTTTTTTTTCTTATATTGTTGTATTTGTTTTCTTCTTAATCAGAGACTAACTTATATATATATTTTTTTTTTTCATATTGTGATTTGTTTCTTCTAATCAGAGCAAACTGTTTTACTTGTGACAGTTGCCGAGTGCAAGATTGCTTCATTCACTGGTGTACAAGGCATAATGGTGCGCGAGACATCCGAAACATTTGGAATAATCACAAGAGACGATAAATTTCGAGGTACCTTGATAGCTTTTCACCAATATATTTGCGATAAATGTCAAAATATTTCTTTTCCCAAAGCGTCAAGGCTTAACTTGGTATTTGTAATCAATAATCTGATTCAGTTGTGCCGAAGAAGTTCTCTGTCTTCATCATTCAACTTGACTGCTGGAAAATCACATTACATGGAGACAAGTTTACTTCAAGAGACAATGTTCGTCAATGTTGATGCTAAAACGAAGCTCGTCGTTTCTGTTGTCCTTCGTAGTAAGCGACTATGATGACCACGGAAGCATTCTAGTCTCGCAAGATTTTCCTTGAAAGCTTTCTGATGTACCCATCATTCTATTATCTATGAATACTCCATTGTAAATGCTAAAGTATACTTTTTTTTATATGCTATAGTTTATTATAAATTTGTAACATAATAAAATAATTCCATCTGGATGACCGCTAATGGAGACAAAAGCACAGTTGAAGATTCCATTTCTGAAAACGAGGTGAGTCTTTGACTTCTTAACTTAAGAAAATGATAATTCGCAAGAATTTGTCTTCTTAAATCTTCAAACCTAGTTGCAGAAGTCTAGACAAAAAAAAGGATGAATCCATCACAACAACACTTACCAAAGCCCTGTCCTAAGCGTTTATTCTTCTTCTTCTCTCCAGTCTTATTCTTTTCTCTGTATTACATCCTCACCACTATCAGAGCCATCACCATCTCTTCTTCCCAATATCCTCACCATCCTCCACAGCTTCAAGAACCTTTCATGTCCCATCATTCCTCTCTTCCAGAAAATCCAGAAAACCAACCATCATCATCATCTTACTTCCCACTCTGTCCCAAGAACTTCACCAACTACTTGCCCTGCCACGATCCAACAACGGCACGACAGTACAGCATTGAAAGACACTACCGTAGAGAGAGGCATTGTCCTGACTCAGCGCATGAGAAGCTCAGGTGTTTAGTCCCAAAGCCCTCTGGCTACAAAACGCCTTTTCCTTGGCCTGATAGTAGAAGCTATACTTGGTTCAAGAACGTTCCGTTCAAGAAGCTGGCTGAGTTTAAAAAGACTCAGAACTGGGTTAGGCTTGAAGGTGACCGCTTTGTTTTCCCCGGAGGCGGGACTTCTTTTCCCGGTGGCGTGAAGGACTATGTTGATGTAATTCGTGATGTTTTACCGTTGTCTTCTGGGAGTATCAGGACTGTTCTTGATGTTGGATGTGGAGTGAGTTTAGTTACATGAGTAGAAACCAGAACTTGATTAATCTTCATATTTGACTGCAGTATTAGTTACTTTCGGTTGAATTTGCTTGACGATGAATTAATCATGTATCAGGTAGCGAGTTTTGGAGCCTTTTTGCTGAACTATAACATCTTGACAATGTCAATCGCACCGAGGGATATACACGAGGCTCAAGTTCAGTTTGCATTAGAACGTGGACTCCCTGCTATGCTCGGTGTTTTAAGCACTTATAAACTGCCTTTCCCGTCGCAGTCTTTCGATATTGTCCATTGTTCTAGATGCCTCGTCAATTGGACTGCCTACGGTAATGTGTATATATAATATAACTATATATCAAGACACTTGTGTATCTGAGTCAGTTCACTGTGTGTTTTGGACCTTTTAGTTGATTCACTCAGCTTCTGAAAGAAACAACGTTTTATCCAGATGGGCTTTACTTGATGGAGGTTGATCGTGTTCTACGCCCTGATGGATACTGGGTGTTGTCTGGACCACCTGTAACATCAAGGGTTAAATCCAAGAACCAGAAGAGAGAATTCAAAGATTTGCAGAAGGATATGGAGAAACTAAATGATGTTTTTAGAAGACTTTGTTGGGAGAAGATTGCTGAAAAATTCCCAGTTGTCATATGGAGAAAGCCTTCTAATCATTCCCACTGTAGACAAAGACTAAAAGAAACTCATAGCTTTCCTGGATTCTGCTCTTCAAGTGACCCTGATGCTGCCTGGTTAGTTTACTCTCCCCAAGTCTAAATTTTCTCTGGATCTTCAGAAGCTGAAGCATGATTCAGTTACATCTCTTTTTAACAATAGGTACAGAGAGATGGATCCGTGCGTCACTCCTCTTCCAAATGTCAACGGCACACACAAAAGCTTTCTCAGAAACTGGCCTGAGAGACTAAACCACGCGCCTCATCAAATAAAAAACGGATTAATACATGGAGTGACCATTTCCAGCTTCAAAGCTGACACTAACCTGTGGCAGAGAACAGTTATGTACTACGAGACTAAGTTAAAGTTTCTCAGCAATGGAAAATACAGAAACATTATGAATATGAACGCTGGTTTAGGCGGTTTTGCTGCAGCATTGATCAAATATCCAATGTGGGTTATGAATGTGGTTCCATTTGATCTTAAACCGAACACACTCGGTGTTGTGTTTGATCGGGGCCTCATTGGATCTTACATGAACTGGTAAGAATCACTCAAAATATTTCTCATATCATCTAATTTGATCTCTCTAATTCAGTCTTTTTCGGTTTTTGTAGGTGTGAAGCTTTCTCTACATATCCTAGGACCTATGACCTGATTCATGCCAATGGTGTATTCAGCTTGTACTTGGACAAGTAATATCTCTTGTCTGTCACTTGAAACTTTGATTTACATTTCTGTAATAAATGTGTAATGGTCTTTGTTTTGGTTCTTGTGATAGGTGTGACATTGTTGATATACTCTTGGAGATGCAGAGGATTCTTAGACCAGAAGGAGCTGTTATAATTAGGGACCGTTTTGATGTCCTTATCAAAGTGAAGGCGATAACCAATCAAATGAGATGGAACGGGACAATGTATCCAGATAATGGCTTTGATGATGGAACAATACTAATTGTAGATAATTCAGTATCAAGTTTTTGATATTCTTGAGAATTTGTTCGTTTGGGTGTAAATTGAACAATTTGAAATTTAAGAGGCATATTTGGATGTTTTGAAGAATTAATGGACCCCGGGAAAATTTAATACTAAAACGAGTAACGACGTTATCTTGACGGTGGCGTTTAGTCGTTTGCTTTGGAGACTTGCCGACTAGGGGAGTCTTAACGGCGTCTGATCTCACGTTAGACTCGTATCTTCGTTTTTCTCCTCTGCTCTCTTCTGATAAAGCTGCGAATTTTCTCTTGTAAGCTCCTTCTCCCTCAAATTTGATAGGCTTCTGTGTTGATCGGATCCAGGTAGGGTTTTTGAATTTCGTTGTTGACTTCACTGAATTCAGGGTTTTTGATTGATCGTCAATAAACCTTTTTTCAAGTTTGCTTATTTTGGATTCTTCGATTGATAGATGGAAGCTCTGTCTTCTCTCACATTCAAGGGTTCTGTTACAGAAGCCATATTTGAAGCTAAAGGACAGAAGAAGCTTTTTGTTGTCTACATCTCTGGTAAATTATCCAAAGATATCACTTTTTAGAAATTTTCTACATTGAAGAGGGTCATTATCACTGCAACCTCGATCGGATCTCAAAACTTGATCTCTAATGATAAAATGAACTTGCTTTCCACTTTTAGGAGAGGATGAAGAGTCAGATAAGTTGAACAATGTGACATGGACTGATGCATCGGTAGGTTTCTCTTGTTCGTGCTTTGCAGGCTGCTTTCGAGGCCATTGTTCATTCATAACATTGTCGTGTGATTCCTAGTATAGGTGGAAGAGTCTCTGTCAAAGTATTGCATTTTCTTGCATATCCAAGCTGGAAGCGTTGACGCCACAAACTTCTCCGCAATATGTATCCTTTCTGTTTATGAGAGAACTTAAGAAAACCTGGTATAATTGTAAAGCTGTTTCTCTTGATTGTATAGTAAATGCCGTGTTTCAGTAGACCGTTCTGCAGAATCTGCCTTGCATGTCCCGCCAGCCAGAGGAAGTAATGCTTTCTACAAGTATGTACATCTTTGGTAGAGAACAAAATAGTTTAAGAAGAATTGACCCTTACACGTTTTGGAATCTTTTGGTGAATTTACCTGTGATCATTTTCGGTGCTATGTATAAGTTAATCTCTCTAGCTGGCATATCCATCTAGGACTGTGTGTAATGGAAGTTTTTTTATTGATTTTCGTGAGGCAACAATCTGAATCCTTACATCAGTTTCTAGACCCATATTCATATGTTCCTTGTATAGCTGCCATTGGATTCAGTGGTACACAAGTTTGGAAAAATGGTAAGAACGTATATATATTTGGAAAGAGTATTTACACGTTATAGACAAGCAAATATGCTCAAGTCTGGTTTTCTTCCCTTCTATTTTTCAGAGGGATTTATCGCGGCTGAAGACCTTGCATCCAGCTTAGAGAAGGCATGGTTGGGACTTCATATCCAGGTACGTGGTAGCTGCTTTTCTCGCTTATGATGTTGTTTTCTCCTTCTATACATTTTTGTTTGATTGGGGTTTTTTTTTTGTCTTACTAATGCCTCGAGACATTCTCATTTTCAGGAAACAACTGCAAGTATCTTTTCAGCAGCACTTGCATCACAGAACTCAGAGCAACCTACTTCTAGTGCTTCTAATGTTGTCTTGCCTTCTGAAGGTGGTCCTTCAGATGCAGCGATTGCATCTCATCCATCAACGACCTCTAGTGTTCAACCTTCAGAGAGAAAGTCAACGGTGACATCTGCATCAACAAAAGAAAGCAATGGTAGCGCAGTTGCAGTTAAGGTTGTCCCTGAATCTGAAAGCATTTCTACATTACTTTAGTTTGATGTTGTGCTTACATGGTGTAGCCGTATTCTTAAACAGGGCAAAGAATCTGCTGAACCCAGTAATCTATGTGAGACTACTAATAATCAGCTTGCATCTTCTGTTGATGGAACTAAGGCTAATGTCGAACATGGAGCAACGGTAACCCCTTCATCTGTTCAGGCAGAGAAGGAGCCCATTCGTCCTACAGCCCCAAGACAAAATGATAGTACATCCAGCATTCGATCTTCAACCGATAGAGAAAGGAAGCAAGAAACCGTGATAAACAAAGCTGATAGTGGTTCAGGTGGTAGTGAAAGGGACATTATCTTAGAGAAATCTGTGGGTACAAAAGAAATTGTAAAGCCTAACGATGAAAGAGAGGATGGAAAAAGTTGGAGAAAATCATCTGATATACATTTAAACATCCGATTGCCTGATGGTGCTAACCTTCAAGAGAAGTTTTCTGTAACAAGTACATTGAGAACGGTCAAGGACTATGTGAACAGTAACCAAACAACCGGACTGGGTGCTTACGATCTTGCAGTTCCTTATCCGCGTAAGGTGTATAGTGACCAAGGTACGTAAAGTGTCCAATTCATCCTAAAAATTTTTTTTTTAATTTTTTTACCTTAATAGCCCGCTTCTTCTTGATCTAAGATGATGTTTTCTGCTATTTACTTTGATTTCTAGTCTGGTTGGCTAAGTGTAGATACGTAACTCCAATACTCTTGATCTCTGCAGATCTTGATAAGTCTCTATCCGAGTTGGGTCTGCTCGATAGACAGGCACTTATAGTGGTTCCGCATAAAAGAGCAACCGCCTATCAAAGAGGACCATCTTACACTGAGTCTAACAACAACACAGACCCTAACAATGGCGGTTACTTTGCTTATGTTAGAAGAGTACTCTCTTATGCAAACCCATTTTCATATTTTGGCAGCAGTACTGCCAGCGCATCAAGCTCTGGTCCAGAACCTCGAGGCAGTATGGGGGAGCACGGTGAGCTCATAAAATCCTTTCTAATGCACAGAGTCATGTAATTGCTTAAATTTTTTTCTATCTCTAGGGCCGGTTGCGTCGAATGCGGAGAGGAGAAACAATGTGGCGCAAGCGGGCTTCACGTTTCAAGATCCCTCAGTAGGTAGGGGCAACGTCAGGAACAGGAGACCAACCACATCAAGGATAGGAAGTAACATCCATACGCTGAAACACGATGAAGAAGACGCTCCTTTTGGTGATGGAAACTCGTTTTGGAACGGAAATTCCACACAGTACGGCGGTGAAAGCGGCGGAGACGGTAATGATAGGCGATGAAATGAGAGACAACTTGACATCTGTTTGGATCTAGTAACAGAAACAGCTCCGAGTTATTGAACTCTTCCGGTTCACTTTTTATACTACACTCTCTATATGAAACATCTTACCTGTTACGATCAGGTTGACCAGCTACAAAATGTTTCCTTATGTTCCGGTTTTATCAGTTCCTCGTATTTAAATTACAAACCTAAATATTATATTTCAGATAATGAAAAGTATTAGTATTATACATATATTGAGAAATTATAATATTCGATTATTGTTGTTGCCACTTTTATTTCCTTAACCGCCCGTTGCTCTGTTTCTCTAGAATCTGTCTTTCTCCAGAACTTTTTTCACTCGAAGAAAATCATTTCTCCCACGTCTCTGCCCAAATCAGAAGAATAAATAAAGAGAGAGAGAGACATTGCTTCAAACTCTTTTTTCTTCCCTCTCTTTATTAGTTTTTATAAATCGCCAAAATTGGGATGTTTGTTCTATTCTTGATCATATGCCTCTCTGTCGCTTCCTTTTGACGCTTTCGTTCTTTTCTTAGCTGTGTTTCTTTTCCTTTTATCTTCTGTGTTTCTCTCTTTTTTTCGTTTGTTCCTTAGTTATTTGGGATTCCATATTTTTTTGTCTTCCTAAATTTCTCGAGTAGCTCGTCCCCTCTCGTCTCTGCCTCTCATTTGTCTACCATTTTTTTTCTTTTTTGATTCGTCCTCTCTGGTTTGTTGCTCGTCGATAATTTGTTTCTATCTGCATTTTGCGTGATGGATCGTGATTTTCATCGTCGTGGCCAAGTGGTAAATACGCAAACTGCTCATTGAAAAATGTCTTAACTCTGTTTCGAATTGGTTGTCTTGAGATCATATAAAGGTGTTAGCTTTTTGGTCAATCTCGATCAATGCGCATTAGATTCATCTGTTTTTACAAATTCAAAACCACGTATCTTGGTGGGCATTTCGTTGCATAATGTTGATCCGTAATTATAAAAGAAACCTAATTTGCCTCGTTGTTGTTGTTGTTGATGATCTGAGAGACAAAATGTTGCTGATTTGATGGCAGAGTCCTCTGTTTTACTTTAAGGATTTTGGAGCAGAGTCCTCTGTTTTACTTTAAGGATTATGGAGCAGAGTCCTCTGTTTTCTTTTTAACATTTTAGCAGCTCATTGAGTAATGTTGATGTTACTTGCAGGCGAATGATCGTTCACCGAGCAGCTACTTTGTTCGGTTGGATAAACCGAGAGCTGTAGACGATCTTGATATAGGCAAAAGAGGGAAGATGCGTAGGTGGCTGTGCTGTTCTTGTCATGTACAAGAATCATACCCTTCAGCTGAACATAACCGATTGAAAAGCCCTCCTACTCGCCACCACGACTACGGTATCGCTCTCTCTTCAACTACATTGTTATTGATGAAACCTATCGAATTAGATTCTTGCCCCTGTTTTAATTACATTCTCTGAGAGCTTTTGGTCCATATTTTGGGTACCTTTGCTTGTTGCACAGGTTAAGTTGCTTTTGTTGATGTTATTCTTTCCTCTGTTTGATGTTATTGATTTCTTCCTAAGGAATCCATCTTCTATGAATATTCTTCGCTTGTGTAGGACGTAACAATAAGAAACCACCAGCTCCCGTAAAACCTTCCGTCTTGAAGGAGCCTCCTCCTATTGATGTGCCTGCAATGTCATTGGGTGAGCTCAAAGAAAAGACTGATAATTTTGGATCAAAGGCTTTGATTGGGGAAGGATCCTATGGAAGAGTGTACTATGCAAACTTTAATGATGAGAAGGCCGTGGCTGTGAAAAAGCTCGATAATTCATCCGAACCTGAGACAAATGTGGAGTTCTTGACTCAGGTCTCAAAGGTTTCGAGGCTGAAGAACGACAATTTTGTTCAGCTTCTTGGTTATTGTGTGGAAGGAAATTTTCGTGTCCTTGCGTATGAGTTTGCCACAATGGGATCCTTGCACGATGTTTTACATGGTACGAAGCTCACTGCTCAACGTTAATTTAACTTGGTATAAAGATTGATATGTGGATAATAAATGGGTAAATTTGATGTTAAACAGGGAGAAAGGGAGTCCAAGGAGCACAACCTGGTCCAACACTTGAGTGGATGCAACGAGTCCGAGTTGCAGTTGATGCAGCTAAAGGATTAGAATACTTACACGAGAAAGTGCAACCTCCCGTTATACACAGAGATATTCGATCTAGTAATGTGCTTCTTTTTGAAGATTTCAAAGCCAAGATCGCTGATTTCAATCTGTCGAACCAAGCTCCTGATATGGCTGCTCGTCTTCACTCCACTAGAGTTTTGGGGACATTCGGTTATCACGCACCAGAGTAAAAATGCTACAAAATCGATAGCTCAGAAGTTTCTTGATTCTTAGGAACTTAAAGATTGTAACTTTCTACATTTTTTGGGTTTGCAGATACGCTATGACAGGACAGCTGACCCAAAAGAGTGATGTTTACAGTTTCGGAGTTGTGCTTCTGGAGCTTCTAACCGGGAGAAAACCGGTTGATCATACAATGCCTCGTGGTCAACAAAGTCTTGTCACTTGGGTAATTAACTTAGTTAATATGATCTCTTACTTCTGATTTTACCAAACCCTTTCTTGGCTATATACAACTTCTCTATAAATCCAAACTTCAGGCTACTCCAAGGCTGAGTGAAGACAAAGTGAAGCAATGTGTTGATCCAAAACTCAAAGGAGAATATCCTCCTAAGGCAGTTGCAAAGGTATTAAAACTAGTACTTCCTATTCATTTATATAAATCCAGTGAACATACTTGAAGCTAAAATTTGCGATTTTGATTGTAAACGCAGCTTGCGGCAGTTGCAGCGTTGTGTGTGCAATACGAAGCAGAGTTTAGGCCAAACATGAGCATCGTAGTTAAAGCTCTTCAACCGCTCTTGAGGTCTTCAGGAACTGCTGCTGCTTCTCCAAACCCTTAAATTTGATTTTCCTCTTTGTGGTTCTTACATATTGGATTAATTCATGGCTTCAAAAGTTTTTTTTGTGTTTTACTTTTTCTATTTACAAATGGAATGTAAATGGGTTATTAAGAAGATGGTGAGTAAGAAAGAAAATGGATTTGTTGTGTTAAACGTTTTTGATGGGTAACGTTCTAAAAAATTGTTTGTTCTTTTACTATATAAGCTTATTCGTGGAAGATAGCTCGAATGTACACAAACTTATAACAATTCTTTATTGATTCATGAATTTAGACAGTATCATAATTAAACGTTATTTCGTAGCTTTTGTTGTTCAGAGTACTCAGACACTAGACTGAAAATAATTTCTGGAATGTTTCATGTTTCAATAACTTCTGTCATTCATTCTGTCAAGTTGAGTATGACACAGTGATTGAAATAACTATCCCCATTGTTTTATATTCTCACTAGGAGTTGAAAAATCGACGTAGACGCAAGTTAACTACGAGTGAATCAAACCCAGAGCCTCAGCCGCACTTCTTTGACTCTCTTCACTGCAACACATTCCAACAAACGTTTTCAGTAGAGACTGTCGCTCTTCGAGCTTCATGAGTTTCTCTAACCCTCTTGCGACCATTTCCATCTCAGCCTGATGATCCGTAAACAAGCGAGGAAGTTTTGTAAAAACAATGGGAAAGTGAAGCAGAGACTGAATGGTGAAAACTTGAAAAGAAAAAAACACATACAGAGTACTCCTCGGGAGGAAATATGCGATGAATGAGGCATATTTTCGATAGTTCTGCAACCGATTCCGAATGTTTACTTTGTATATCTAGAGCCTGCAGTAACACGGAATTTGATTGTATTCTTTAGTGTTTGATGCTCTATCATATACTGTGACCATCTATCTAGATGTCTAAAGCAGAGAATAAGCAATGTTGCAGTAATGAATAGACACTAGACGAAGGATAGTAAGCTACCCAAGCTTGTAGAAACCATGAACGTGTGCGTGCAGCAACAGCTGCAGAAACCATCCTCGCAGCATCTATCTTTGCAAGCCCAATGTTCTCAGCAAGCCCAGCTATGAACTCTCGGGCATCTTCACTACAAATCTCCACAGAGGAAGAATCCCAAGGAGCTCTACAGAGAGTTTTCAAACAATTTCAGCAACATACCAAAATAAACAAATGAGTAAAATCTACTTAATAAGTAAATATCAATAGAGAGACACCTGCTGCAAGCATTTAGGACAAAATCTATAGCTGTTCGGTAAAAGGAATCTCGAGTATTTGTTGGCTCAATAGAGACTTGCACTCCAGAAATCCTACATACTCTACGCAGCTGTATATAAATTTCAGATCAACAAAAAGAAAAGAAAAGAGTAATCTGGTTAATTCAAATTCGTTCAAGATAGCTACACAATTGAGTGTGAAAATATGGAAGGAAACAAATACTAACTTGAATGATATCATTATCCGTGATGTCCTTTCCACTGGTTCTGTTATCCACGATTGCTGAAAACTAAACTGATGAGTCACAATTGTTGAATGAAACCATAAAAACACAAGTAATACTAAATACCATAGGAAAAATGAAATCTTTTAGCTTTTAAGGCTTTCTACCTGAAACAAAACATACAAAAAACTGTCTAAGCAAAATCTTGCCGGGAAACCAAAACCTAACAAAAAAAGAAAGAGGACTTGTAGGAGTTTAGGAGCTACCTCGAACGATTCTGTTGGCTTCTCTCTGATAGTCTTCTTTGTCTACTTCCAAGCTCTGGCTAAGCAATGAAGTAGGCCACCATTTCGGCAAATTATTCTGAGCTCTGAGCTTGAGATTTCTGGGTACAGAGTTACTTCGAGAAACCTGACCAGAAGCTATGGAGCTTGAAGATGAACGAATGCTGTCAACAGCTACAACCACTTCCTTCCCACCAAGACTCCTATCTCTCCTAACTACTAATTTGGGTTGACCTTGGAAATTACCCTTAAAAGCCGTTCCTAATTTCATCAGAACTCTAATTGCAGAAATGAATATGAATCCAAACACAACCACACCTCCGACAAACTGCATAGTTGAGTTCCTGCACGAGAAGACGACTCGCCCGTTATCGTCGAGGGCGACCAAAGTTTGCAAGTCGGAGAAAGCGTCTTTCCCCGAATCTAGAAACAATTTGAAGCGGGAAGTAGCTAGGGCTGAAATCCGGTGAACGTCTAGGGTTAAGCTGAGACTTTGGTCTTCAGCTCCGGCGGAAGACGAAGTGGAGATAGTAAGCAGATTGCCGTCTCTAGGGTCGTAGGATGAGCCATTGGATTTCCGGTACCGGCGAGGACGAGAACGACGTCGTTTTGGAGTAGAGAAAGATAAGAAAGGAGCTTTGTAGATTTGAGATTTGGTGGCGAAGAGTCGCGGGGAAGAAGAAGAAGAAGAAGAACACGAGGTAGTCAAGTTCATTGTGCGATGTTTCGCTTGTGGACAGAATGGAGTAGAGTTTGTTGAAGAGCTCCGGTTTGGTCGGACCAACTAGTTTAAACCGGTTCAGACTAAACTCTTCGTGGGAATCAGGGGCTTTCTTTTGATTGAAAAATATATTATATTGAAACGAAAGCAAAAGGGATACAAAGAGAGATGTTCTGAAAAATACATATGACTACTATTATAACGAGTTGTTTTTGTTTTGTTCTCTATCTGAAAAAGAATACATGTTTACTATTAAAAAAACAATATATGTTCTCAACGAACTTAACTGACTCTTTAACAATTGCAGGGCGGCGAAGGAGTCAGATCTCATGAAGTTTATTGCACTGGATCCAGGTAGTATACGATCGGAACTTCCCCTGATCTCTAAAATAATCTTGGCCAAAAGAATTGCGCGAAACAAAATCCTGCAATAAGGAGCACAAATGCGTATAATGTATAAACATGGGAGATTCCAGGGCACCTAGACGATGATGTTGGAGAGGAGAATAGTGTGACTCACGGTGAGAAGGTTTTCATCTGGGAAGAAGCGGCTCTCTGTCATCTGATTCAACTCGGTGAGTAGCCTGCATGAGAGAAAGACGAAATATTATCAGCTTTAGTCAGATAATTACAAGAACTAGTCTTAACTTAAGATGGGAATGTTTGTGTGTATGTGTATGTGTGTGTTCTTCACCTCTTCATTTGCTCCTGCTGCCATGTTGATGAATGAGTCTTTAGCCCTGGAGGAGATAAATGAGGAAGAAAAGAAATTAGACGACGTTTTTGGTTTCTCAGAAAAAGATTATAGACAATGACAAATTTAGTACATGACAATAACATGATATCATCAGAATAATGATCCATCAATGAACCACACACCTATGACCATCCTTTGCATTAACTAATTCTAGGTTTCCGTTTTGTTGCTCATCCTTCGCTTTTGCAAGGGGTGAAAAGAACTGCATAAAGTATGAGTAGAAAAACATTAGAGATGGAAAAAAAAAGAGGTTCCCTTCCGTAGGTTGATTGATACACCCCGGGAGCGTTTTGTATGGATTACCTGATGCATTGAAATGAAAACTATAGAAATCCCAAGAAGAAAATTCATGGTTAATATATGTCCAAAGAGTGCTGCAGATGCTATGCCAGTAAATATTGTGGCAACCGTGGATGAATATTTCTTCAAGATTGTATCTGAGAACATACAAAATTGAAATATCCATGAAAATACTCTTACTCATGTAAATCTAGCAAAATCTAAAAATTTCCAAATCTTTTGAACCACCACCAGGGAATCATCCAGAACTATCCATAGATTAAACGAATTTAACAAAACTTGGTATTTTTTAACCTGCATATTTGAAGAAGAAGGAGGATAGAATCCCTTGTGCTGCGTTGTTCAGTATCAGAAACGCGGTAGCCCTAGAATGTCCCTGTAGGATGTCAAAACTGCCAGGACCTGTCGACAGTGGCAAAAATTTTTGGCAATGCGTCTTACAGCATTTCAAGAAACTTTTCTGGCGTTTTCTTTTCTTACACATTTATCATATTCTGCCATGTTAAAATACCCATACCTTTATATATAACAGTTCCTAGAATTCCAAGGAAGTTGAATATTGCACCATAACCATAGAGGAATAAGTTCTGCACCAGGAAATTAATGTTTTAGCTTCTGAACACATACACAAACAAAAACAAATAAAGAGGAATATGTAGGAGAGGTTCATCGTCCTAGCATTTGACATCAGCTAGAGCATGAGCAGTGAACTCTAAGATGAGTAACCACATTGCTAGGAGAGCTGACTAGACCTTAGAACAGAGGAAATTCAACAACATGAGCGAAACGTTCTGTTCTAAACAGTAAATGACCACAAAGTTAACATAGCACACTAGACCATAGAACTGAAAAAGAAATTCAACACCCCAGGCCAAGAATTTTCTTTTTATAATAGAAATGCTACTGAGTTACACAAGCTGTGATGGTCATGACCTTTGCAGCAATGTGCCTCACAGTTAATAACACAATAGAATTTATAGATTTAAGCCTTTAACCATCAGTTACAAGCAACGGTCACCACAGGCCTTCCAATGTTACTAGAAGCCTCTCACTTCTCTGATGCTATACGGAAAAAGCTATGTATAAGGATTAGCTAACCTGAAGATAAATGCTTGTGTCATACTGGCTCTTTAAAGCATATTCGTTGTAGACAGATGCTAACGATGGGACAGTAACCTGCAAGATGATGTACTGAATTAGCCTCTAAGACGAACTATAATTTTTCTTTGATGCAGCAACAGGTGAGCAATTGCATGAATTTTAACAGAGTATGTCCATGGAATCACTTCCATTCTAAATTCAAGAAAAGGCAATAGAAGCACCAGAAAGTGTAACTTACAAAGATAAAGGTACAGATATATGCACCCGTAGCAATTGGAACTGCCATAGTAGTAGCACCTTCAGGAAGAGAACGCAGCTGATTTACACTAATCCCTATCAGCAACAGAGCAAGTGCTTCCCACTACAACAGAAAGTCAAAACAAACTCAATTCCATTAAGAGTAAGATTTAAGGAAGGTCGAACAGAAATGTCCACAATAATGTCTGACACCATTAAGAAAATCACAAATACACACAACCAAAAATAATTGAAATTAACCTGTATGATGGAAAACCGTCGCTTCATTATCATCTTTAGTAGTACAGCAATTACCAGAACCTTTAGATTGCTGAGCATCTTCACAGTAGCAGGATTGAAATATAGCTGTCACAGCAGAAAAGCGAATTGCTGTGTGAAACTAAAATATAAGAAAGATAGAACCAGAAAGTAGCCGATAACTTAAAACAACTAAGACAATTATCCAACGAAATTACATTTCCAAAGCTTATTAGACCAAAGGATGCACAACTTTTAGAATAAGAAGCATGTGTACCTGCATTGTGAACTTAAGATAGTTATTAATGGCATACAACCCTGCTGGAACAGCGAGAAGCACATTGTTCCGTGCTGCCTGCGAATAAGGATTAGTGTTACTGCAACTTGCACTTTAAATAGTCAACAAATAAACTCAGAAGTTTTGATTTTAACAGCAGGAAACAGTTTAAGATAAGAGTATTTAGATAGACCTAGTGATCACATAACATCCACATTTCAAAGTATCACGCTTTGACAACCAGATGTGCAACATACACAAAGCTTACTAGACATTGAGAGCCCAAGAAACTAACTTTACATTTGAGACTATGCCATAACACAGTCATAGTACAGAATCTTTTACAGTACTTCCAAAACTCTTAATTGGCATGAAGAGGTACCTGGAAAAATGTGGAAAACGATAGTAGAGGCTTCTCCCCAACTTTTTGGTGCCTGGCCTAAAATATTAACACAAAAAAGGTATTAAAAGGGCGGCCAATTTTCCTATGGAAAAGCAAGCCACACTTGAAAAAAACTGCCTGTATGCAAAAAATATTGAATGTGAACCCCATCTCATTCTTTTACCAGTTAATCAACCACAGCACGCCTACAATATAGATACATAAGAGCAAAGGAATATGACTTTATCTTTCTTCAAAAACCTCAGTAATTGCTTTCATGTTCTAGTGCAGAAGAAACATCTACCAAGTAGTTCTAGATGCAAGAAAGAATTATAAATGACCTACGCATATAAATGGTATTTCGCAAGAGCTGAAGTCGATTTAGAAACGTACCTGGATCAGAAGCATGACAACCGCAAAAATAACTTTTGCGATTTCTGTCAAAAAGTTGACGCTAATAGGACTGAAGTTGAACTTTCCATCAACTTTAGACATGTACACTAAGACAGGCTGTAAGGACACAAAAAAAAACGAGAAATTCAAAAGAAATTTTAACAACAAATGACGAAATGGAAGAAAGACAACAAACTACTAAAAGTGTACATGATTCAACAGTGATATGATGGAAATTATATATACAAAAAAAAGGTAATCATAAATGCATCGTAGTAAATTACTAATGTTATAGCCAAGACGTTCAAAAGATAATTTTACCTGTAGACCAACTAGCATGCAGTCACCGACTACCAAAAAAACATTGAGGGCTCGCTGTTTTGAGGATACTCTAATCTTGTGGTTGTCATAAGCCCTCGCTATAGCTTTGCTACTGGGAGAAACCAACTTTGAACGACATACGCTGCACTCAGCCATCCCGTTCTTCATCGGCCTTTCCCCAAGCGTGACAATTCTAGACTGAGCTAAACCTGAAAAAAACAACAGAAAATAACAGAAGAAACATTAAGAAAAAGAAACTGCATTTCAAAATGAGAAGTAAGAAGAGCTGTGCCAAAGAGTGATTCCGGTATACACCCAAGTGAAATTCCGCGATCAGATCTCAGTAGCCGTAAAACCCACAATTCAAAAAGACAATGAGCGAAAGTAGATCTCAAAACCCAGAACAATGAAAGAAAACAAAAAAACACAAGAATGTAAGCTGGTAGCAGAATCAGCAAAGCTTGTGGCGACATTGTAAAAACACATTTTTATGCACAGAAATCAAACTCCCGGAAATACTAAATAGGACCCAGATCGATCAAACTAACCTTAATCGACCAATAAGATCAGCTCAACAGCACATTCCCCGAACCAAAACCTCCTCCCGCCTAAACCGCGTAAGATCCAGAAGAAATTCGATACTCTCTGTCTCAACCTTCCTTCCCGTCTATGTGAGATCTAAATTACCGAAATTCAAAGGATTTAGCACTCTCCTCAAGCTTCAGCTCCAGGAAAGATGCGAAGAATATGCAGAGAGAGAAAGAGAGAGATGAGGAAGAAGAAGAAGACGAATCCGTCGGTCGATTGAAGTGCGCTCTTATTCTCTCGCACGACCCCTTTTTTTGCTTTGATTTCACAACACCTTTTTATTGCGTTTCTTTGGAACTAAAAAACAAAAACAAAACAAAACAGCCGAAAAATTAAATAACAAAAAAAATATTTTGTTTATTTCTGTCTCTTACGCTGACATCTGGTGATTGTGACAGACCAATAAGATTTAAGTATGAGTGGCAATGAAGCTTTAGTGAGGATGACGTGTCATGCGGGTGATGGAGGCTTTGAATCGGTGGTGAGAGTTCCCGTATCCAAGTTTTGGCTTTTTGGTCAAATGTTTCTTTCGCTTGGACTTGTTAGTTTTTCTCTATTATTATATTTTTATTTCTATTTAATGGTGGTTCGAAACTTCGTCTCAAATATTCTTTTTAATTCTTAAGTTACATTAACGTAAACCCAAACATTAATTGATTTTTGTTGTTATCGTAGAAAATACCTAATTATAGGAGTTGTTAATTAATTAAGGACTAGAAGGTTAACGCATTCATTTTATGAACTGAGAGCTTTGTAATTGCGCTGCATTTAAAGATTAACTTGTATTTATATATTTTATATTTTCAAAATAATAACATAAGTGAAGCTGTAATTCAATAATTATACCTATATTCGTGACAAAATTAAGGTCCAATCAAGCTTAGTTGAAACCAAAAAAATGAAAAAATCAAGCTTTTTATTATTCTTTTGTACCAGAAAAAAACATGCATTGAACTAATTCACATTGGAGTTACAAGTTTATTCTTTTGTGAAGAATGCGAATATCCTACAAATATTATGACATGACATTTTGGGTAGCATTTATATCTATTTTCCTAAAAACAAGATAAAACGCAATTTGCATGCACCTCCCTTGTAGATTTGTAGTTCAGCCTTCACACTTTATAAATGATGCGTATAAAATTGTAAATGAAGTTTTCTTTTTGTTCAAATTATAAATGAAGATTAACAAGCGTTACGCTATTCACAAATTTTGTTTTGTACAATCACAAGTCACAATTTAGTTTCTGTTGAAAACAAAACAAATTATAATTACTTAAATTTTAAAGTCTTGGATATTCACTTTGGTGTATATAGAAATATGATGTATATAAATAATTACATATAATTATTCTATCTATATATATTTTTAATGATTTTTAATATTAAATACACTGATTATCAATATAAATTTTGTAAGATTAATATCCAAAATTGAACCAAGCAAAACAAAATCCAGATTATAATTTACATGAATTTTCAAAACCGACTAAATTAAGAAAATTAACACAACTAAACTTAACCAGGCCGAATAATTGAATCAGTGAATTTATGAGATGTTTTTAAAAAACTTTTAAAAATTAAATTAAATTGTTTAAATTGCTTGATATGTCCGCGGGCTTTACAGGGTTCATATAAAAAAAATGAGGCCCTTGGCCTGTTTATTAAGGATTGAAATTAAACGGGTTCATACAGAGTTTATCCATTAAGACCCTTTTATTCAATGGGCATGCCCGCGGGTTCAAAAGGGTACCCGTTTAATTTTTTTCGTATTAAAAGTGCCAAACGACACCGTTTCGTTCTGTTACTCTTTTTTTCCTTAACGAAGCTCGCTTTGTTCTTCTTCAATCTTCGTCGCCGTCAACAAAAAATGGCGTTCTAAACTGTAAAAGCCTATGGATTTTTATCTTCTCTTCCTCGCTCTTTCTTCCTCTTGCAGCCCTAAAGGTCAAAGCTTTTGATGTTCTAATCGATTGCATCACGAATCTGGATTCCATCAAGCTTTTAACATCTCTATTCTGCAATCTAAGTCTCCTCTTCAAGTTGTGTACCGTTCTCCATCCCTGCCTGCGACTCCATCGCTAAAGGTAGCTATTTTGTATAAAGCGTTTGATTGTATATTTGTTTCATAGCTATTTTTTGTTTGCTACTTGCCCTTTTTTCTTCTGCAATTTCAAATTGATTTCTAGGATTAATCGCACTTCGTACCTAAAGCTTGTCTCTTTGCCACAAAAGCTGGTTTACAATGGTTGCAAATTCTGATGGTTAACACATAATCTGGTTTCATCGTTCTACTCTTTGGTTCTATGCGATCCTTTAGTTTGTGAGGAATGTAGTAGTAGGGGAATGTATACATTTTCATTCTCTGTGTTTACAGCTTAGTTTTGATAAGACTGTGTGTGTGCGAATAAGTTTTACAGAATTCGTCATTCATCTACTACTTGAGAGAGGGCAGATAAGAGAACGCGAGTCGCGCGAGTGAGGCAGAGTTGGTATTGATTCGAACCATCGAGCTTTGTACTATTAAACCCGAATCTGCAAATCGATGTTCGATTCTTCGCCACAGCTTTAAGCCGTACGTGTCTCCACCGTCTACTGTTATTCTCAATTTGTCGTTTGGTTGTCTTTGTTGATTCATCTGAGTGTTGTTTCGATCGTCAATTTCTGGATTCTTACGGAGGAGAAACTTCTTTCCCCCAATTCAATCTTGAGTAGGTTTTACGAAATTGCCTGCATGATTCAGTAGGCCGGTTTCTTATATATGCGCGGCTCGATTGAATTCGATAAAAGATTAGGGATTTGTTCTGGTTCGTTCGATTGCCGTGGAGGGCTCGTTTCAAATTTCATTATACTGGGTTTGGAATCATCCGTCTTTGGAGACGAATTTGATAATGGTGGCATTTGCTTTTGTGTATAGTCTACGAAGTATATGGCCCTTTTCAATATTCAACAGTGACCTGAAGGAATCAAAGGAGCTTGTTCGCAGACTTTCAGTGCCTGAGAGTACGAAGAACTTTGTGTTTGCAATCAGAGTCCCCGAGCATGATTCAACGATTTACATACTTTCTGCTCAGAATCTATCTCAGAGGTCTGCTAGTGACGCCGAGTGTCTTATACGGGAAATCCGCCCTGATGCTGTGGTGGCTCAAGTGAACAAATCAGCTTTTGGAGAAGCTCAAGTTGAGGAGAGTGTATTAGGAAATGGGTCAAGTGATTCGATCCCAACGTCAGCTTTTAGAGTTCTTAAGCAGTGTTTTGTGGACAAGCTTAACAAAGAAAAGTACGAAAGTGTTGCAGGGATCTTGGTTTTGAGGGAGATTTTTGGGACAAGTTTCAATGGACATCTATTGGCTGCCAAAAGGGTGGCTCGGGAGGTTGGTTCATCGTTTATGGTACTTGAATCTCCTTTTGTGAATATCGCTGCCATTGAAGGCTCTTATGAAGAAACTGAGACAGGAGGCAAGATGCAAGGTCTAGCTAATAGTCTCATACCACAAAACTCTGGTTCTGTCATATTTTCAGGGTCGAGAAGGTTTCTGATAACAAATGATGCTCAGGCACAGATGCTGAAATTGTTATCTTCGCATATCACTCAGCTCAGTAAAGAGCTTAGCCCATCAAGTTGTTTTGCTAGTGGAGTTTCCAATGGGATACAGTTAGATAGCCATGAGGTTCCACCATTTGCTCAATCCATTTATTCCTTACTTGTTGATCTTCATGACATATTTAATGATCTGCCATCTATAAGAAAAGCTCTAACCAATGCCAGAAAGATGTTGTCTGACGTAGATAGAGGGGAAACCATGGATACAGAGGTTCTTTCTGAAGTTTATCTTTTCCAAATTGCAGTTGAAGGTCTACGAATTGCTTTGAACAATGCTGGTCGGCTACCCATCAAGAACCTAGGAAGTTCAAGCCGAAGCAAAGTTCAGTTTTCACAGCTCTCTTCTGAGGACAAATCTTATGCACTTATGGCAGATCTTCTTCGTAGTCAGGCTAAAAGGTTTAAGAACATAGTAGTAGTAGTAGATGCAAGTAACCTCGCAGGTCTTAGGAAGCACTGGGAAACTTGTGTTCCTCAAGAAGTCAAAGATATGTCTGAGCATATGGTACAGGATTTTGATAACGACGAGAATAGTAATGATTCAAAGTTGAAACGGCTGTTATCTGATAAACCAGTGGTAGCGGTTGGTGCAGGTGCGACTGCTATCTGGGGTGCTTCATCTCTATCCAAGGCCATTTCAGCATCTCCCTTCTTCAAGATTTTAACTTATAAAGTACCAGCTTCATTGAACCTTTTCTTGACACATACCCACAAGGCAATGACATTTGCATTTACCAAAGTGGCGTATCCCTCAAAAGTGATGGCCCCGGGTTTTGCTAGTTCTGGAGCCAAATCAACATCTTTGGTCAAAGCATCTTTATCGACCGAGAAAATCAGAACAGTGACACATAGTATTATAGCTTCCGCTGAGAAGACGAGCTTCTCTGCCATGAGAGCTGCATTCTATGAGATAATGCGGAAAAGACAAGCAAAACCTATCCGTGCCTTACCATTGGCAACGTTTGGAGTCAGTCTTTCAACTTGTGCGGGATTGCTCCTCTATGGAGATGGGATCGAATGTGCAGCTGTGTCTCTTCCATCAGCTCCGTCGATTGCAAAATTGGGTCGAGGGATTCAAAACTTACATGAGGCGTCTCTGGAAGTGAGAAGGAGAGAAAGCAACAGGATACAGAATGCAATCGAGGCACTTAGGCAAAGGCTGAAGAAATTCAGGCTTCAGTGAAGAAGATAACTTTTACTTTCATCAAAATCCATCTTTGAGCTACTGTGTATATATGTACATATTCTCTCTTTTGTAGATGCATCATTCATGTTTCTTGTTCCAATACACTGTTTTGGTTTTAACATATTCTCTTGATGGTGACAGAAAATAGATGGTCGTTTCATTAGAAGAGATCGAATATCTGTCTTTATACAATGTATTCAATGATTTTATGATTCTTTTTTTTGCCAAAGATAAAATATTGTCCCTACTTGTCTGTCTTTCATTACCAATTACACAGTGATTTTAGAGTTTTTTATATGGATGTTAGAATTTTTTTATGAACTATGTGATTAAAGATATAATAATCAATGAACCGGTGCTTGGCAATTCTGGCATAATAATACACAAACAAACCTTTTTTTTACATTAAAATACACCAACAAACTTACTTGACCAGAAACTTAGAGATTTGAATTATACTCTCAAATGGACTCCTAACAACATTAAACCCTAAACCTGGAATTCTAAACTCTAATCTCTTAATAATTATATAATTACATTAAAAAAAAACATGTTACGAAAAAGAATCATATATCGCATAACAACCAAGAGAGGTAAAAATCGTCCAAACTCGTCCAAAATATAATCAACAAAATATTTTGCCTTGAATGCAAATATTATAGTATAGGATACCAAGTGTTTAGGGTAATAGCATCCATAGATGTAATAAAAAAATATGAGACCAAATAAAGATATGGATGTAATGAATATATAATATGGAAAAAAAAACGAAACATGTTGAATAAGGAAGATAATGAAACATTGGCTGCTTGATGCCATAAAATAATGGCAGATGTGTTGCATCTATTTTCAGACCCTAGGGTTATCGCAATGAACGAGCAGCCGTGAAACAGGACTAAGCGGTTCATCGGCTCCTCTCTCTCTCTCCTCCTTCGACATGTCGTTTCGTTTCTTAATAATTTTTTTTTGATAATTATGTAACCTTCTGTATAGCCACAGTTTTCGTATAGTGCGTGAAAAATGGTTTGTACTGACTTATTTTGCTTATTTTATATTTTTATATTTACTAAGTTGTATTTCAGTTTAATTTTAAATTTTCTTTAAATTTTAAAAAATGAAATATATCTTACTTGCAAATTGTATTTAGTCAAACTAATTTTGATGAGGCAAAATTTATTAATTTAATTCTAGATCGTCTATATATATATATTAAAAACGCATGAAACTATTGATAAGATGCAAATACATTTGATTAGATGATTTTATTTTGGACTCATACTTAATTTTGACAACAACATTTGTCGAGATCACACCGTCCTCCATAAAAACCCCATTGTTCACAAAACTCCATGCATCCTCTTCGTCCTCTATAATTACACGGCTCCGATATGCTAAAGCAGATTTCATTTCTCTCTATTTCATAACCTATTTATGTGAATAAAAATCATTTAATCAATATGCATATTAATAAATAAAAAAATCGTACCAATAATTAAAAAGTATCGTATAAAAATAAACCATTAGCTGGAGCATCAGCATTTGTAGTATGACAATGAACACAAGAATATGCGATGAAAAGGATAGTGAAAACAAACGTGACTAAAATCTTCATTGTGATAGCCATTTTTAAAATATTTTCTAAAAACCTTTTTAAAAATATTTTTTTAACTCTTTTTTTCTTTTATGAGTTTTTCTTTACCTAGTTTGATTGTATATATACTAACAGAAACATATGTTAGACAAGGAAAAAGTATTTTTTGGTCAAAGATAAAAAAAGGAAGATAATATTTCTATTTATTTCTAATATATATATAGATTTTTAGTACGTTTGAACATTAGTGTGAAACCAATTTGGTAAGGATAATAATTGACTATATATAGAGCTGCCAAAAGAGTATAATAATAAATACTGATGTGAAGATTTAAATGGTTGGACCGAACAGAAAAATAGCGAAATTTTACTAGAGATTCCTAATAGTAATGGTAAGCAAAAATTTTGATGATCGTCTTTTAACATTTTGGCTATCAGATAGTGAAATCCAGATCGATACTTTGACTTCTTTTTGGACCAGAAGACGGACAAAGAATCGTTGCTTTGTCTCTGACATCATACACCAACTTCTCTTACACCTAACGTAATAGATTTTATTAGTTCATAACATTTATTGTGCACACATGATCATATTCTACATAATTGACTGCGGACCAGAAAATATGAAAGTTTGATTTACTTAATTAATTTTGTCTGTTCTATGTGAAATGTACCATAAATACTTTTTATATTCTTTAAACAGTTTGGTAGTTCTATCGATTGGGGACCAAGGAACCATTAGTATAGTAATTAATCTCTTGAAACTGATACATTTTCTCATGACTTATGAATACTTTGTTTTTCTGACTTAGAGCATTCCCAATGATATTTTATTTTTGCCTTTATACACTATATTTTTAAAATAAATTATCTTCAATATCACGCTCACTCTGAGAAAATAAAAATAAACTCTATCAAAATGTTTGCTTTACAAATTATATTAAAAATATAAAATACAACAATGACCTATATTAAATTTAAAAATATGATGACATAAGAAAGCTTCCAATTCTTAAATCTAAATAATTGGTTTTAAACAAAATACATAAATATGATAATCTGGTAGATGCTTCCAATTCATTGAAGATCATTATAATAATCATGCAAATAAATGGATAAAATTTGGAATATTATTTTGAGCTACTGCTAAAACTTTTTTTTGTCTATTGCTAAAACTTTTTTTTTATCTATTGCTAAGAACACAAATAATTTGTATAAATTTAAAGGATCTTGTAAGAAAATAGTAATTAACTAAAGATAAAATATATTTTGAATATTCTTTCGTAGAATACAAGATAAACGTGGCTATTGGAGTAAATCTCATTTATTTTTAGAGTAAAAATAGAATAAATTATTGGAGATTGTCTTCCAAATACTTAATGAGTGAATAATTGAGAAATATGTAAACAAATACAAAATTTTAACGAAAAACACACTGAGATATACTTATTCAAAGTATTGTTGAAAGGAAAAATAATTAATAAAAAATTTAACTCTTAAATTTTTTATTCAAATTGAAACGACACTACACCATTAGATCCAAAATAAAGTTATAGTAAAGGATAGATTAAGTAATAAACTGCGCAAGTTAGAAAGTGTAATCTAAATGTATAAAGTTTTTTAGTATATATAAAGCTTAAGCACGCATATTGCAAAATGTATAATAACTATTAATTTGTATCCTTTTATTTTTTTCATTGATTTCCTTCCATCATATTGAAGTTTATTTATATTTCCATATTGACAAAATTGTATTTCAATTTAATTTTAGATTTTCTTCAAATTGAAACGAAAATTTACTCAAATTTAATCAAATGAATTGAATTGGTAAAGTTTATTTATCTCATTCTAGATATTCTATATGTATATGGTATTTGTTATAACACATGAAAACTATTGATATTATTTTTCAAAGAGATATTAATACATTTTTATTATTCGATTATATTATTCTGTTTTGGAAGTATACTTATTTTTCACAACAGCAATAATCAGGGTTTCTAACACAGATACCCCAAAAAAAACCTCGAGCACGACAATAATTATCGCAACCTCTACCCTCTCTTTCACGACACGCATCTGGGGGGAAGCATTCTATCTCTGTCTGTTTTATTCCATAACCTAAATAAAAATCACTAAACCATTGGTATATTATTTAAAACAAACAAAATAATCCCTATTATTAGAAAAAATGGAAAGTACAAAAATAAATTATTACCTGGAGCAGTACCAGGTGTAATATGACAATGAACATAATATATGATAAAGAGAATAGTGAAAATAAATGTGATTAAAGTTTTTATAGTGAGAGCCATTTTCAAAATATATTTTTGTACGATGTTATTTTAAAACTTTTTTATGAGTTTTTCATTATTTAGACTCATTATATATACACTACACAAACATATATAAAGAGAAAGTATTTTATTGGTCAAAATAATATAATCTTTTTTAAAAAGAGAAAGTATTTTCCCGTTCAAAGATGAAAAATAATATAATATTTCTTTTTATTTCTATATAGATGAGTTTTCTTAGTTTTGAAATTTATGAGTTTTCTTAGTTTTGAAAGTTATGAGTTTTGAAAATAGATGCTCGTTTCATTAGGAGAGATCGAATAATAATCAATTAACCGGTGGTTGGCATGGCTACACTACACAAACAAACTATTTTTTGGACATTAAAAAATACAAACGAGGAGAATCGTTGCTTTGTCTCTAGTGATTTTTAAGTTGATGAGTAATTTTTGAAGTTAAAAGGAAAATCAAAGCAATCAATAGGAATTATGCTTGGACATTAGATGAGTCTAATTTACAAAAAAAAAAGAGTATGAAACTAATTTATATCGTTATAGCTAATCCCTATTTTATAATCAAGATCAACGGTGCGTAGTGGGTACATCATACACCAACTTCTCTTACAATAGATTTTATTAGTTCATAACATTTATTGTGCACACATGATCATATTCTACATAATTGACTGCGGACCAGAAAATATGAAAGTTTGATTTACTTAAGTAATTTTGTCTGGTCTATCTGAAGTGTACCATAAACACTTTTTATATTCTTTAAACAGTTTGGTAGCTCTATCGATTGGGGACCAAGGAACCATTAGTATAGTAATTAATCTCTTGAAACTGTTACATAATTTCTCATGACTTATGAATACTTTGTTTTTCTGACTTAGAGCATTCCCAATGGGATTTTATTTTTTCCTTTATACACTATATTTTTAAAATAAACTATCTTCAATATCACGCTCACTCTAAAAAAATTAAAAATAAATTCTATCAAAATGTTTACTTTACAAATTATATTAAAAATATAAAATACAACAATGACCTATATTAAATTTAAAAATATGATGACATAAGAAATGACAAATTAAAAATACATCATTATTACCAAAAACTTTAAATTATAAAATCTAAATAATTGGTTGTAAACAAAATACAAAATATGATAATCTGGTAGATGCTTACAATTCATTGAAGATCATTATAATAATCATGCAAATAAATGGATAAAATTTGGAATATTATTTTGAGCTATTGCTAAAACTTTTTTTACCTATTGCTAAGAACACAAATAATTTGTATACCTTTAAAGTAAAGATCGTGTAAGAAAATAGTAATTAACTAAAAAATATATTTTGAATATTCTTTCATAGAATACAAGATAAAAGTAGCTATTGGAGTAAATCTCATATTTATCTCTAGAGTAAAAATAGAGTAAACTATTGGAGATTGTCTTCCAAATACTTAATGAATGAATAATTAAAAAATATGTAAGCAAATATATATATATAAAATTTTAACGAAAAACACAATGAAATATACTTATTCAAAGTATTGTTGAAAGGAAAAAATAATAATAAAAAATTGAACTCTTATAGTTCTTATTCAAATTAAAACGACTATACCATTAAATCCAAAATAAAGTTATAGTAAAAGATAAATTAAGTAATAAACTGCGCAAGTGAAAAAGTGTAATCCAAAGGTATAAAGTTTTTTAGTATGTATACAGCTTAAGCACGCATATTGGAAAATGTATAATAACTATTAATTTGTATCTTTTTACTTTTTTCATTGATTTCCTTTCATAATATTGAAATGTATTTATATTTTCATATTGGCAAAATTGTATTTCAATTTAATTTTAGATTTTCTTCAAATTTAAACAAAAATTTTCTCGAATTTAATCAAATGAATTGATTTGGTAAAGTTTGTTTATCCCATTCTAGATGTTCTATATATATATATATGGTATGTCTGTTGTAACGCATGAAAACTATTGATATTATTTTTCAAAGAGATACCAATACATTTTATTATTCAATTATATTATTTTATTTTGGACGTGTACTTATGTTTCACAACAACAATAATCACGATTTCTAACACACAGACCCCAAAAAAAACCTCGATCACGACAATAATCATCGCAACCTCTACCCCCTCTTTTACGACACGCATCTGGGGGGAAACATACTATGTCGGTCTGTTTTATTCCATAACCTAAATTAAAATCAATAAACCATTGGTATATTATTTAAAACAGACAAAATAATCTCTATTATTAGAAAAAAATAGAGGTACAAGAATAAATTGTTACCTGGAGCACTAGCAGGTGTAATATGACAATCAACATAAGATATGATGAAGAGAACAGTGAAAACAAATGTGATTAAAGTTTTTATAGTGATAGCCATTTTTAAAATATGCTTTTGTAAGATGTTATCTTAAAATTTTTTTTATGAGTTTTTTATTATTTAGTCTCATTAAATATACATTACACAAACATATATAAAGAGAAAATATTTTCTTGGTCAAAGTAATATAATCTTTCTTTTTAAAGAGAAAGTATTTTCTTGGTCAAAGATGAAAAATAAGATAATCTTTCTTTTTATTTCTATATAGATGAAATGCTTTAGTTTATGTTATCTTTTTTTTAGTTTATCTTTTCTATATATCCACTTTTAGGATATTTACTTAACTTTTTTAAGATATTCTCTTAAAAATATTTATGAGTTTTTTTAGTTTTGAAATTTATGAGTTTTCTATATTTAGTCTGATTATTATATATAAAAGAAGAAAGTATTTTCTTGGTCAAAGATGAAAATGAATATAATATTTCCTTTTGTTTCCATATAGATGAAATACTTTAATTGACTCTTATATATATAGCTATTGACATAAATTGTGAACACATGATTGCTTTCTATGCCGTTTGTGTATTTTCTCATTAGCCATTGCAGATAGTTAACACCGAATTTCAACCATGAAAACAAATTACAGTAAAACATATATAAACTAATATTTGATAAATTAACTAATATCATAAACTAATAAAATTTAACGGTTTCGAATTGGACCAACACAAAAATTAACAAAATTTGATAAAATAATAAGATAATTTTTTTTTGAAAACCCTTATGGAAACTCCATAATATCATAATTTAATAATTATATAAGCTTAGAAGTATATGTTATAATGTCTTATTAACATAAATTTTAATATTATAACTAATATTATGAAGCATTATTTTAAATTTATGCATGTCATTTTTATTAGTAAATTTATTTAATTATATTGGAGTAAAAGTTTGAAAAAAAATATGGAGTAAAAATGATTTTTTATAAATTAAATAAATATTAATTATCGAAGTTTTTATATATATTTTAAATCTCAATATCATTAATTTATAAAAAAATATTATTGTACTTATGGAAAGTATTGTTGACAGGAAATATATATAGTAAAAAATAAATTTTTATAATTTTTATATAAAATAAGACGGTACTACACTGTTAAATCCAAAATAAAGTTATAATAAAAAATAAATTAAGTAATAAATTGAGAACGACCTGAGTTTCCAAATGTATAAAGCTTAAACATGCATATTGGAAAATATATAGTAACTATTAATTTGTATCATTTATTTTTTCATTGATTTTCTTCCATAATTTTCAAATGGAACACATTTATAATATATGCACTTGAAAAACGTTTTGGACCAACATCTTATTTATTTATATTTCTATATTGGCAGAATTGTATTTCAATTTAACTCTATATTTTTCTTTAAAATTAAAAACAAAATTTACTCGAATTTAATCAAATCATTTGATTTGGTAAAGTTTATTTATCCCATTCTAGATGTTATATATATATATATATATATTAAAATACATGAAAAATGTTGATATTACTTTTTAAAAAATACCAATGCATTTGATCATTGGGTTATATTATTTTATCTTTGACTCATACTTATCTTTCACAACAACAATATTCATTGTGATTAACACACAGACCATAAAAATAACCCCAGTCATGACAATGATCATTGCAACCTCTGTCTCCTCTTTTACGACATGGATCTGGGGGAAAGCATATTATGTCTGTCTGTTTTATTTCATAGCCTAAATAAAAATCACCAAACCATTTGTATATAATTTAAAACAAACAAAATAATCTCTAATATTAAAAAAATGGAAGTATAAAAATAAATTATTACCTGGAGCACTAGCAGGTGTAATATGACAATGAACATAAGATATGATAAAAAGAACAGTAAAAACAAATGCGATTGAACTTTTTATAGTGATAGCCATTTCTAGAATATACTTTTGTAAGATGTTTTCTTAAAAAAATTATGAGTTTTTCTTGATTTAGTCTGATTATATATACAATACACAAACATATATAATAGAGAAAGTATTTTCTTGGTCAAAGATGAAAACTAATATAAATTTTTTTTATTTCTATATAGATGAAATGCTTTGATTTCTCTTAAAAATATTTATCATTTTCTTATTTTTGAAATTTATGAGTATTCTATACTTAATCTGATTATTATATATAAAAGAAAAACTCTTTTCTTGGTCAAAGATGAAAATGAATGTAATATTTCCTTTCGTTTCCATAGATGAAATACTTTTATTGTCTCTCATTTATATAGCTATTGACATAAATTTTGTACACATGATTGCTTGTATGCCATTTGTGTATTTTTCATTAGCCATTGCAGATAGTTAACACCGAATTTCAACTACGAAAATAAATTACAGTAAAATCTATATAAATTAATATTTTATAAATTAACTAATATTCTAAAATAATAAAATTTACCGGTTTCAAATTGA
The DNA here is from genome assembly GCA_000218505.1 of Schrenkiella parvula. Taxonomy (NCBI): domain Eukaryota; kingdom Viridiplantae; phylum Streptophyta; class Magnoliopsida; order Brassicales; family Brassicaceae; genus Schrenkiella; species Schrenkiella parvula. The sequence goes on along the minus strand of CM001190.1, from coordinate 7,614,306 downwards.
ACCAAAACAAAATTAATAATTTGATAAAATAATAAGATAATAATATTTTTGAAACCCCTATAAATATATGGTCTCCATAATATCACTAATAATTATATATGCTTAGACGTATATGTTATAATGTGTTATTAACATCAATTTTAATATTATTAACCATAATTTTAAATTTATACATGTCATTTTTAGTAGTAAATTTATTTAAGTTCTTTAATATAACATTATATTGAGGTAAAATTTTGAAAACAATATGCAGTAAAAATAAATTTTCTCTTTAAATTAATAAATATTAATTATCAAAGTTTTGATATATATTTTAAAATCTCAACATTTTTAATTTATAAAATTTTTATTGTACTAATTTAAAATTTCAGTCAAATATGCATTGTTTTTTTAAATTGCTTAATTTTTTTGGTAAGAATAAGAGAATCCAAGAATCGTCGATAGAAATGGTAAAAAAAGTATCATACTAATATCGAGACCCAACACATAGGATCCATACATAACTTGATCAGCCTGAAATTTGACATATCCACAAACCCGACACATGATTAGATAGTGTAATCGAGATCAATATCTCTATGTCTTCGAACCAGAACACAGAATTATAATTTTTCAAGTATGTATATAGCTTAAGCACAAATACTAAAAAACTTAGAGTGATTATTCTTTTGTGTCCTACACAAAAATATTCTTCTTGATATTCTTCCATAATATTTACAACGCATTTATCAAATAGACTGCATATATCACAATAAAAACCGTTTTGGACAGATTTTATTTATTTTTATATTTATTTATATTAAATTTTATTTTGATTTAGTTTTAGTTTTTTTTCAAAATTCAAAAAAAAAATTGATTGAACTTAATCAAAATAATTTCAATTTGGTAAAGTTTATTTACTCCCCATTAGATCTTTATATAGATATTTAAGATGCATGAAAACTACATATGTTATTCTTCAAGCATATATAAATTCATTTTGATTAATTATTTCATCTTGGATTCATACTTATTTTTGACAACAACAATTTCTAATAGTACACACGCCTAAAAAATAACCAAATCCACGACAAAAATCAGTGCAACCTACATTTCCTCTGCGATAACACGGATTTGGTACGAAACAATATATGTTCTCCTTGATCTCATAACCTATTTATGAATTTAAAAAAAAATTAAACCAAAAGGTACATGCATTAAACAAGACAAAATCATGTCTATAATTAAAAATTGTGGTATAAAACTAAACCAGTATCCGGAGAATTGGCGATGGCAGTTGTTTTCTCACAATAAACACAAGATATTATGAAGAGAGCAGTGAAAAGAAATGCAAGTAAAGTTTTATTGATGGTAGCCATTTTTATGATATTTTCTAACTTTTTCTTTTTTGAGTTTTTCTTTGTATTGACTGACTATATAATAACACAAAGATGCATAAAAAGGGTACTTTCCTAGTCAAAGATGAAAAAGGAACATGATCTTTCCTTTTATTTCGATATAGATTTATAGTCAAAAGAAAAATACATAGAATGATCTTCTTACCTAAATGTACGTTCAACTTCAAGCTTCCATGGTTAATGTAGGAAGATAATAAAAGTAGGTAGCAGTCACAGCTAAAGCAAACTCTCTAGTCAAGGCATGAAAACATCATAGACAATACAAGTGATGGGTTTATCATTAGCTTGGTGATGATTTGCCTATGATGACCAAAAGACAGGTAAGTTTAAGAACCTTGAGCATAGAATGTCATCGCATACAGAAGGTGAATGTACCAAGTAATAGTTTGACACTAAGATAATTATCACCATAGGCAAACAGAGTGAATTAACATCTAAACATAAAGAAAAGTGAATATTGCAAAATAAATAACCAAGTAATAGTTTGACACTAAGATAATTATCTCCTAAAAAGGTGACCAGCTACTACTTTCTAGGAGACCAAATATAACCAGCTAATACTAGAGAGGTAAACAGAATCTCAAGGATCCTACATTCATTCTATTTATATTTAGGTTGAGTTTTGAAATTGAGGGTTTGATCATGATATCTAGATGGTGACAGAAAATATAAATTGGTTTATTAGAAGTGACCGAACATCTTTGCAGTATTTACAATGTATCCAAAGATTTTAATTGAAATATATATGGTGATAACAATAAGTGAGAAACTATAAGCTGGTTTTATTAGAAGTAGGCAAACCGAGATTGATATCCGGGAACGTACCATTTGATGTAGAAAATCAAGATATATGAATGCCAGCTGAAACTGTAAAAATAAAGAAAAAGATTAAAGAGATAAGAAGTTCTAACACAAATCGTTTCTATCTGAATTATGTTTTTGATATAGTATTCAACCTTCAGTGTTTTATCTACCAGTTGTATATATTTGTTTTAATTCAGAATTAGGCCAGATTTGGTCAGTGGTTGAGTTTAGCTTCATTTTTAGAAATGACTATTCTTCACCAGAGTTAGTTGCCTTATGCCAATTCATATACATATGATTATGAACATTGTTTTTTCAACGTCTTTGTGTTAGTGTTCCACTATTTATTAGGAATATACATAAAACTTTTTTTTTGGTTAGCGTCTTTAGGCATTTGTCTCATTAGAAGAATATTATGATTCGTCATGCCATATCAAATGTGATTATTTCAATTTCTTATAGAATTTAGTGCAATATAAAACCAAACTAGTACTACTTGTTTCAAAATGTCACTGATGGTTGGTGGAACTGCCCATGGAAAAGTTAAATTCTCTAATAGCTAGATAAACCGTATTACGTCAAGTTCTATTTTTATGATCTAAGATGTAGTGCTTACATTTACCTTCTTGGAAAGGTCCTAAACCTGTGAGTTGTCCATGTCAAATTATCTTTCCAGCTGTTGCGAGTAAAGCAATGGCCGCAATATTTTCTTTCTTATCATTTACCGCCTTTGCAATGTCTGGTTTAAAAAAACATGTATCAAAAACTCTGTTTCCTGATGAATGTCAATAAAGAGACGAGAGAATATGTCACATACAGGAGCAAAGAAAACCTAAAAACAAATAAAACAATGATTGTTCTAATACTCATGTATGCCAAGTTCCAGAATTCTTCGGAACAAATTATCATCATCTTCTACTTGGATGGGCACATTGTCATTAGTCTAGTAGTTAAAATTCAAATTTGGGCAAAAAATGTGCACTGATAAATATAGAAGCATATTAGAAGGAAGAATTAGAATCAGAGGCTAAAAATCACATCTTCTTTGCTTCCTCCAGTTCGTTCTGAAACTCTGGATTTTCCATTATGTCAGTCAAAGTTTTATGGAGTTCGAAATTTATCAGAGCAAAGTGCTAAACTCAACCTCCATAGAAAGTGAAACATTGTTCGGGTCTACATTGCATAGAAAAATCTCAACAAAACCAAGTTGTCATCAGTTTTAGAGAATGTCACTGCACATTTTTTATCAAGACGGACAAATTGTCATTAGGTTTTGGAAAAAAGGTGCAGCGATAAACATAGAAGCAGATTAGAAAGAGGAATTAGGATTAGGGGCTAAGAATCATACATCCTCTCCTTCTTCCAGTTTGTTCTGAAACTCCGAATTTTCTATTTTGTCAGTCAAAGTTTTCTAGAATTCGAAATTCATCAGAACAAGGTATTAAACTCAATCTCCATAAAAAGTAAAACATTGTTCGGATCTACATTGCATAGAAAAATCTCAACAAAACCAAGTCATCATCAGTTTTAGAGATTGTCAGTGCACCTCTTATACCAGATAACATTGCACCTCTCATCATATATGTAACATTTTTACGATGCATTAAACATTACTATTACTTTTGGACAATTTGAAAATCATTGCAAAAAAATTAAAGATTTCATAAATCTGTAGAGAAAAATTTATTTTTAACGAAAAATATAGTAAAATATACTTATGCAAAGTATTGTTGAAAAGAAAAATATTTAATAAAAAATTGAATTCTTATAGTTCTTATCTAAATTAAGCCCATCAGATGACCGCGTTAATGGCATTGCACTTTTTGTCATAATTTATTTTATTTTTTTTGGCAGAAACCACCTCAAATATTTTGATTCTTTTTATTTAGCCAGTAAATTTCTAAACTTTCAATATACTCCCAGTCCCACACCTCTGTCGCCGAGAAAGATCCTTCTCATTTCTCATCGTCAAATCCAGTAAGCAAATTTTCTCAGCTTTTCCTCTTACCTTTTTTAATCGTCTCTGGGTTTCAATTCTCTTGACCGAGTCGGCTTTACAGTAGCGATTTCTTCGATTGGGTTTCTTGTTCGGTCATTCGGCTGATTCTTGTTCAGATTATAGATGAGAAGAGTTAAACTCTGAACAATCTTCTAGTACAGAAGAAGAAGAAAAAAAATGAAACTTTTCCAAAATTTCTGAAAATTTCCAAATAGTAATTGACCTAAAGCTTTATAAAATTAGCAGAGAACTGTAGTTTAGAAATGTAAAGCTGAATTTCTCTCTGATTCTGTGGCAGTGGAAGATGATTCGACCATAGAGCCTTGTGAGGGTATTGAATTCGAATCCGAGTATGCCGCCAAGATGTTCTACGATGATTACTCTAGACGTTTAGGATTTGTAATGCGTGTGATGTCTTGCCGTAGATCCGAGAAAGATGGAAGAATCCTTGCCCGGAGATTCGGTTGTAACAAGGAAGGTCACTGTGTTAGTATCCGTGGTAAGTCTGGATCAGTCAGGAAACCAAGACCGAGCACAAGAGAAGGTTGCAAAGCGATGATTCATGTCAAGTATGACCGTTCTGGCAAATGGGTCATAACCAAATTCGTCAAAGAACATAACCATCCGCTCGTGGCTACACCTCGCGAGGCTCGCCAAACTCTGGTCAGTTAATTTAACTTATGTCCTTGTGCATTATAACAAAGTAATGGAGCACAAGTGTGTGTGAAACTGTATTGGTGAATTACTTTGTTATGTAGGACGAGAAAGACAAGAGGATTCAGGAATTGACGATAGAGCTAAGAAACAAGAAGCGGTTATGTGCAGCGTACAAGCAACAGCTAGATGCATTTGCAAAGATTGTTGAAGAACATAATAATCGGATAGCAAAGAAAGTTGAGAGTGTAGTTGAAAACTTAAAGGAATTTGAACCTATAGAGCTTGAGCTATTGCAAAGTAAACAAGGTGCACTATAAATATTTGCTGCTGTATATTATTTGAATCGGTTACAAGCTTTCCCGACCTCAAATTCCTTAGTGTAATATAGATATTGTTGAATCTTAGTTATGGAATGGTGTAATGAGAGTTCATCTGTAACAGTAGATTAGAAGAATAACATTAAGCTTTACATACAAACCAAGTTTCCGGATATGAAAACTGTTAACGATATATTCAAGAACACTGGACCAGGTGAGATGAGAAGGTTAACTCAATATGTTGGTGAATTGTAGTTTACTGAATGCAGTGTGAGGAACTGTATTAGAAGAAAACATGAATGCTCTTTTCTTAACATTTAGACTCCAAACAAGAAAAATATGAATGTTCACATACAAATCAGAGTTCATGACATGAATTTAGCTTTTCCCTTAAAGATATATATTTAGTTGGTTATTCAATTTCCTTGGTGAACCGAAGCTAATATATATACAGACACACACATTACATATCTTCATAGGAGACGTTTAACAATCTACTAAAGAACACTGATTAAACCAGATGAAATGAGAAGGTGAATCTTACATAACCTCAGAGAAACTCTTAAAATGAAAAGAAAAAAAACAAATTACAAACCTTCGTCCAGATTACTATGTTTTGATTCATCATCACAAAAATTATTTACACATAAAAAGAACACAAACAAATCAATCGAATAAACACACAGTCTCTTCTGTTAAATCCTATATTAAAGATCAGTCACTGCTGCTAAAGCCACCACCTTTCATCATCTGAAGAAACTCTTTGTAATTGACTCTACCATCACCATCTGCATCCACTTGCATAATCATCTTCTTGCAACCGTCTAGGGTTTTCCCTTGCTTGAGTCCCAATGAAGCCATCACAGATTTCAACTCCTCCACAGTGATAAACCCATCTCCGTTCTGGTCAAACACGTCAAACGCGTCTTTCATGTCCTCTTCCTCTGTTTCTCCATCGTTGTGATGCTCATCCACAATCGAGCTGTACAGCGACTCGAACTCGTCTATGTCGACGCATCCATCGCCGTTCGCGTCGATCTTATGTATCATCTGACTCAGATCTTTATCTGGTATGTAGATTCCTAGATTCTCTAGTGAGTCGTTGAGCTCTTCTTTCGTGATTCGACCGTCTCCATTCTTGTCGAACATCTCGAAAACCCGCTTTAGCTCGGACAGATCTAATCTTCTCGTCGGCTCAGACAAAGGTGACGGAGAGGGTAACATCGACGGCGACGGTGGTGAGTTCTTGTGGAGAGTTTTGTCGAACCAAGAGAGAGGGAAGAAACTTCGCAGATTCTTTGGTACTAAATAGAGAAGAAAAGAGTTCAATAGATTGTATAGAATGAATATTCTCACCATAACTGTTGAATCAAACTCCTCTATTTTCGAAATTTGATGAAAGCAGAGAGAAGATCTGAGAAACAGAGAGCTTGAAAACGGAGCTTTGGTGATAGAGAAAAACTTGGAAATTGTTGTTTCTTTATAGAGGGGAGTAAGAGAGAGTTTGATTCGTTTATTATATAATTAAATAACATCTTTTTTAGACAATTAAATGATATATTTTCGAGAAATTTGTTTTTCCTTTTGCGGCCTTATATAACCGTTGAAGCTATATTTATTCAACATATACGTTAGTCCTAACTTTAATCCTTTTTTTTGGTTTGGAGTAAGTAAACAGAAATGGGAACGATTCAATGTGGAAAAGAAAGATTAAGGCGGATGAGAGATTAGTCTAAACGTGACTTCTCAAACATATTTAGAAGAATGTTTGAAACTCTAGAGACTCGTTTGTAGTCTTTACTTGTTCAATTCAAACTTAAGTCATCCTTTTAAACTAAGTTATATATACACAATTTGACCCCAAAAAGTCATATCATGTAACATTTTTACAATGCATTAAACATTACTATTACGTTTGGACAACTTGAAAATCATTGCAAAGAAATATAAAGATTTCATCAATCATGATATAGAATATGCTTAAACTTTTGAAGGGTTAAAAATAAAGTAAGCAAATAACTATTTTTCATTTCGTTTTTTAGTAACAAAATTTAATACTCTTAATCTTTATTTTTTATATTTACGATTTTTTTTATTCGCATAACGAAAGTTCAAAAGATCATCTAATATAAGTTAAAACCTAAAAGTAGATAGATTTACATAATCCAATTAAGTGTACGAACCATGATAAACGAATGCTAAATATACTTTTTAAATGAAAAAGATATTCATATAGTAAAAAAATTTAAAAAAGAATGAGATGCGATCTTTTATATAAAAAAGTAAAGAAATTGCAGAAAACGCGTGAAGAAGGTAGGGGTGTAGTTAAACATATACATCGCTTTTTTTATTTGGTTTGTTAAATTAAAAAGGAAGTAATGTCAAAAACGCGTTGTTATAATTGTTGATGTTTGGTTCTTGTCCCCATTTGGCATTGGTTTGGTTATTTTATCTAATAATTGTGCCTGTCTTCATTGTCTACTAGACTTTAATTGTATCATCTCTTTTAAGTAAAACATCATCCTTAGAAAATTTTTTATGAAACAGCAACCAAACGATTTTGTTCAAATGGTCTTTGTTTATAAACTGTTATTACGACCAATATTTTAGCCACTACATCTGTTTATTTCTTTTTTTTTTCAATTAAGTGAAGAACAAAACCAAAAAAATTAGCCAACAAATATAATTACATTATGTAATAACGAATGTAAGAAGGGCAATAACAACAACACAAAAAAATCAATCTACAACAAGACGAAACAAATTTACGTTGTATAATTTAAAATCATCTATTAAAATAATAATGGATCATTCGCGATTTAATTTATATTAAAATTCACGAATAAGTAATGGTTCTATGTATTTCTGCAATATTAAGGTTTCTTTATCCGAGAGTTTTGTCTAAAATTTGAACTCAGAATTACTAGAATTGACGTAATGTTTCTAGAATGAGTAAAACAAAGTGTTTTGTACCTTTTATTTTATGATAATAAAAAAACGTAACGGATCTCAGAATCAAAGGAAGACAATGGGGACCAAAAAACGCGCCAAGAAAGACGCCCGTTAGATTACGACCGTTGGATCTCCTCATTTTCTCGAAAGTTGTCGCCATTTCATTGGTTCGCTTCTTCCACGTTTACCCACTTGCTCAACAACCAATTATCACCTTTTCTTATTCATATATTGAAAAAATTATAATTATAACATTTTAGTAACAAAGAGCTGCTATAGTTTATAAATTAGTAGAGTGCGTTGGAAAGTAAATCAAAGAAGAATTAGTCATTGGTGTTGGGATTAATACAACCTATAGAAATGTTCATTAAATAAAGTTTTATGATATTTTTTATCAAAATGGAACCAATTAAGACTAGATTTCAATTTACGCCAGTGACCAATATAAAGCTGTAAGAAAACCACAATGATCGGTTTCAACCACAATAGACGAGTTTACTACCACATTGATCGGTTTCAACCAACTTTTGTTGGTTATGACCGTTACAAGATTATCACGATTGTAATTTATGTTGACCCTACAATTTATTCGAAAACAATGAACAAGAAAAAAGAATTATAGTTAACATTTCAACAACAACAAAAAGGAAAATAAGAATTAGTAGAGCATGAACATTAAACTGAACAGTTTGTTATTAATGTACATAGTTTACTATATAAAATATAGTATATGGTATCATAGATTCTCACGGGGTGTAGTGTAACGGGCCGTGATCCAAGGACATTTGACTTGTGAGAAGTGTTATGGAGTGTTCATTGCTGTCATCCAGCTCACCCAAGCCAGCTCCACTCATAATTCATACTTATAATTATTGTATCTACTACTATTAGTATTAACTGTATTTTCTTATTATAATATTTCACTTAATTTCATGTTTTAAGAAAAACGAACCCTAAAGCTTTTCCCCTTTTATTTGACAAACACTCATTTTAAGATTTTGTTTGTGTTTCCTTTGCTTGCGTCGTTCTGTAATGATTCTCAGTAGTGGCCACTCCACTCTTGTTCCACTTTGGTAGTGATCCCACGTAAATTTTTAACTTTAGACACAACTCTTTTTTTTTTTCTTGTTTGACAAAAAAATATATATCCCCAAATATTTTGTGTATATCAACTATTATACTTTTGTTTAAAGATCCGTATTATGCTCAAAGATCCATCCGCGTTGAAGAACAATAATATAATAAACTTGATAAAACTATCTTCACGTCAAGCATTTCCAAGAAATTCCACACACAAACAAAAAATTTATAAAACGATTCAGGCTTGGGCCAAATTACTTGTTGGGCAAATAAACTAACAATGGCTTAAACATTCTATTAAGCATATATATATCCATTATTTACAGTCATGCCATCTACATATAAGGTTTTTGATGTTTGATAACAAGAAAGTAACATTCGATTTGGGTAAAGGTTTTTTTAACCTTTAAGATTAAGTCAATGCCCAAAACATTTTAAAAACGAGTCTACAGTGTACTGGGCCTGACAAAGAAAGTGCTGTTTTTGAAACAATACGAGTCTTGTGCTATTTGCTGCCTACTAACTCAATTATCATTAGTTAAAATTAGTTAACAGGTTGGTAAAAAAGTGCCCACACGCAGGATCGAACTACGGACCTTCAGTTTACAAGACTGACGCTCTACCACTGAGCTATACGGGCTTTTGATTTTTATTTCCACATAATAATATATAATAAAAATCTCTAAAGCACCTGAAGAGAGGTCATTTTTATTTTTATTGTCCCCAGTAGAGGAACTTTGGTGTTAATTTGATCACTTTTTCATTTTCTTGAATTCATTTTTTTTTGAGTTGGAAGGAAATATTTTCATGAAATTTTGAGATAAGAAAGAAGTCATTCGTTCGCTCGTTCATTCATTCATTCATTCGTAACTGTAAATGAGAGTATGACATTGACAGAAATGCTAATAATACATTCTACTTGGTCTGATTTCCAAATTGTCTTCAGGTTACAAAATGTTTCAAGACTCTACTTGATGACATTGACACAAAACACCTCTTTGTGATTGTCTTCAGGTTTCAAAAGGAGACTCTACTTTGTGATTGTATTTGTGTTAACCTTCAAGTCTTTTAACCTTCAAGTGATAACCAGAAGGAGGACGCAACTCAGAAGCGACAGAAGAACGAGAAACAAGTTAAATCTTAGATGAATGAACGAATCTTCCCGACCAAAATCTTCAGTTAAATTATATATATATATTTTTTTTTTGTATTTTTGTTTTAAAGTCGTGATAAAAGGATGATGAAAAGACGAGCTTGCAAAGGAAGTAAAAAAATATAATCTTTTTTCTACCCTTTTGTAAAGAACCAAACAAATCTCTCTCATTCTCCTCCTCCGTGAGCAACAAAGGAGAGATCTTTGGAATCGATCGATCGAGAGAAAGCAATTACGCGAGCGATGAATGGGATCCAACGTCACCATCTCCTTCAGCTGGTCTTATCCTGCCGTAAGATCACGGCTCAAGTGACTCAGCCAGGAACCTCCACGATCGTAGCCATGGCTTCATCCTCCGAGCAGGAGTTCCTAGCCCATAGCCGCGCGAATCTCTATCGATTCCCTCGTTCCAACAATTTCTGGGACTCGAAGACAGCGTCACGCGTCGGCGAGAAGCTTGGGCTGCGTCTCAGGGAGCTTGGTGTCGACGCCGTCTCCATTGACGCGGACGAGGAGATCTCACGACCCGTTCACCACCGCAAAAGGGTTCTTCCGTTGTTTGATTCCGTCCGTCGCACCGGAATCAGAGTCGACGGAACCGAGCAGTTGAACGATGCCGGCCCTGTCATCATCACTAGAAATTAGGGATTTTTCGAATTTGGGGATTTTATTTTTTGTCCGTACAGTTTCTTGTATAAGTGAGAGATTTTACAGGAACAAGGTCGATCATTTCAACGTACGTATAACATTTTGATTCCATACCTTTTTGGTTTTTATGCATTTCAAAAGTCTTTCATCATCATTTTTCCATCATCTCTTCCATTTGCGGGTTAAAATGGCTTTGATGGTGTAGTAGTAGCTTCTGGTTTCTCTCATGGTTACTAGATAATCTCTGCTACAGTTTCGCATTGCCAGTAGACTATATAGGAAAAACTTATAGCTTCTTCATACAGTCATACCAATGCTGAATTGGTACATGTTAGCTTCAACGATCATCCGCAAGACCACATGTTTTGTATTAACCACTATGCTTACTTGAAATCACAATGTGTAAATTTCGTTTTCATCCATTAACCTACTCAGGTAACTTAGTTAAACCAAAAGATATTTAACAAAAGAAAAAATTAAGAAGAAGAAGATTAAGATTATTTATTTCTTTTAAGAAAATGCTAGTATCAATGTTCCCTTCTATATACAAATGAATTCCAGTTAACTAATAGACAAAACGAAAAGGCACAAATAGAAAAGTGGAGTACTGGCCAACTTTTATCTAATTTTGATTCCACAGTAAAACCAAAAACTAAAATGAAGGAACCACCAAGATAATAGAAAAAGGAGAGATGATGATGAAAACTTCAATGATATTGCATTACGATATACAATCAGAAAAGTGCTTTTGTATTTGAATTCTTTTCAACTGATGTAGCTGCAGAATATTTGGTCATGAGTGTGAGTTATTCTACACCTACTTGAGGAAGAATTTCCAGATGTCTCTGTCCGCAGTTTCCTTAATCATATGAGCTCCTAAGATAGTTTCCTCATCGATCAAGTTCCTCAGATGTCTCGCTCCACTGTTGAATCCCACATACTGCTTCTTTGCCGCCAAATACACCACACCGTAAGGCGGTCTCAGGCACTGTTTCCACAAGAAAAAACATAACCATCACTGTAACAAGGAAACAACCACGAGTCAAGAAGTAGAGAGAGAAGGATCAGAAACCAACCTTCTTAATGAGAGAATATAGTTTCTTCAGAGAAGTAACTGAGTAAGGGATTTCAGTCATTAGTATAACATCATACCCACATTCTCCTCCTTGATCAGTCTCGTTGGCTCTTTCCCACGCTCTGCTTCCCGAGAGCTTCCTTGATCGCCTCGAGGAGAAATCTTGTTGTCCTGCAATGCTCCCATCTTGGCTGCTACATCCGTCCATGAAATCATCTTCTGAGAAACTCAAGCTTATTCCTGGGTTAGCTGGTTCAAGGACATCGGTTCTTATGATGGATAGAACGGTCGGGAGCTCTGCCCATTCTCCTGCATAGAAACGAACAGATGCAGAGACGGTTTGTCTTGATGGTGTGAGCGGAATTTCTGGCTGACGACTTTGCCTGTCCCGAGCTTGATCAAGGTTTGCAAGCACGTTTGGGATGGTTGTGCATCTTATTGTTTCTGCGCTTAGGTCTTGAAAATGGACTAAGGAAGCACCCTTTAAAAGAAGCAAAAAAAGATTACATTATGAGAAATGCCGGTAACAGCTATCTTCCAGTGTCAGTTTACTTACTTTCAAGCAGGCAAATATCCCAGGAACTCCATAATTGCAACCTAGCTGCTCACATCGCCATACAAAGAGGAAAAAGTGTTGAGTCATAATACAAAGAAGAAACACAAGGAATTGGTGAGTTTGATTTCAAATTGGAACATCCATAATATCTTCACCATAGTACAACTTCAGATAAAACATTAAACATGAAAAGCTTTTTGGCGAAGAATCTCTTAGGCCACCTAACTATTCTGAGGAGATTGGAAAATGAAAGTGAAAGGTTTGAATGAGTTTGTAAACAAATTTGTCAAAGCTATACATGATTTGCAGCTTATTGCTTATCTGGATACAGGTTGCTCAATTGCAGGATATCGAAGTATATAAGTGACACACTACATTTTTTGTGCCATGCATACTGAATTACTTATAAGGGACCGTTCAGTGAGATATTGCTTTGCCAAACAGAGGGTACATAGTAGGAGGAAGTACCTCGAGGACCCTTTTGCCCCTGAAGCTAAGCTGTCCATCACGGATCTCATTTTTAAGGACATCAACAAGGACAATAGCACTTTCCCAACTTTTCAGAGAACCTACACAATAATTTTATAACCTGATACAGTTTATTGTGATTCATAAAGAGAGGATAACAATAAGACGCAAGTGCAAGCGAAGCACATACCTTCGTATTTTGGAGGAGCAGTTTCTAAACCAGAGAGCCCGAGAATATCAGCAACACTTACTTTTCCCTGCAAGAAATTGATTGTTTCAATAAAAAGATTTTTGATTCTGTACATCTTTAACCCAGTCCATAGTTTATGTTCAAAGAAGTGTGTCATCATCTTTCTGAGTAAGACGCAAAATACAAGATTCACCGTCAAAACAGCAAAACAAGTGAGGTTAACGCTAAGAAGTGGTTACTATATTCAAAATTGCATTTGTAGTACCTTGAAAACTTGTAAACCAAGCACATCTAGATTCTCCCCTGAATACCTGTGATGAGCTGCTGTCTACAGAAGAAAGAAATAAAGAAAGAGATTTAGAATGCAAGGTATAACAAGTCTACTCCATTCTCAAAATGGAAGAAATCTTCATTTGTCTCAGATTCAAAAGTATTTCGATATTCGACCTAAGATGTAGAGTACATTACATAGTGAATCCGAATATGCCCTGGAAAGAAGAAGTCATAAGAAACTACGCAGACAACTCTAATAAAAGTCATTATAATGGTCATGATGATATAATCGACAATGTGCAAACAACCTTAGAAGGTATGATCTCAACAGCTGGTGTTGGAAGCTGCTGATCCTTCTCCGATAGTGCAGACACACCGCCACGATCCTGAGGGAGCAAACCGGGCAAGCATTGCGCAAGCAAAGATGGTGCACGCATTCTTTAGCTTTGAGCTCTCAATAATGCTCCAATGGTATCAATCTAAAATTATCCAAAAGATCTAAGCTTTAGCGAAGGGATTGCCACTCTGAACATCTGTAATTCTAAACCCTAAACCCGAACACCATAGACATCATGCTTGTCACCTAACGCCGATGCAATCACATGGTTCACGTAATAAAGACATGAATCCGAATGCAGCTTTCGGATTAAACTTAATGATAAACCAAACAGAAAACCAGTCAAGCGATGCTAAGGACAGATAAAAGTCAAAATAAGAGCTTTACAGATTCAATACTGGCCCAATTGCGAGATCTACGCGAATCTTCAATTCCACATCCCTACTACTATACTAACCAGACAGGGATCACAATCAAAACCAGAAACCATCAATGATAACAATGGAGATGAGTACTCAAAAGCCTAAATTTTCAATAGATAGTAAGAAATTAGATTTAGCTTCATTTCTAAACGACCGATTACCGGATCAATGGAGGATTATCATGAAACAGACAACAAAGATAGTGAGGATTACTTAGAGATTATTTGCTTACAGTAGGAAATATATTAGAACGAGACAAAGCGATCAGCGGATACGAAACTCGATTCACAGGAAAGAAAAATAGGGATTCTTCTCTAACAAGGCGAAAATATAGGGATCAACAGCAACAAGGTTGAAATTTCAGAGCAAAGATCTCTCACACGTTTAATTAAAAGGAACAAATTAAAATTATTTTTAAAGAAAAAGTCTAAAAAGGAAAGAGTGAGTTTGGCCAACAAATCGAAGCTTCTGTTCAGACCCGCTGGTCCGCTTTTGTATATATGTCCAAACAATTTATAAGTCTAGTCCCTTTTATTCTTTGCTAATCAGAAACTGACCACTCTATTATTTGCGAATCAGGAACTGACCACTTTCTTTTGTTCCTACGGTCGTGGTCTGATGAACAAATCGACATAAATAATATGGGCCATAAAAGGCCTCATTTACATGGGCCACCAAACTCTTGGAATTTAAACTGACTTGCTAAGTTATTTATTAACGGTGAAATGTTTTTGTATTCAGATTAAATGGCCTATTATTATTTGAGGATTTATTAAAATAAATTAACGGAAAAAAATTCAAACAGATTACAACAACGTAGTAGTAGTAGTAATCGATAGTTACTGCAAACTCTTTTGTAATCAAAGGTTTACACGTAATAAAAATAGTTTTGTCTTATAATGGGTCGTTGTGGTGGATAGTTGGTTCGAGTAGAGCGTGATTACACGCGCCTGCGCACGCATATCAAGAGCCACTAAGTTATCCTTATCAGCTAATCTTATAACACGTGTGTATATGCGCGTGGGTACCACCACCATCCAACGGTTAAGATGGAATGTGAATTAACAACAATAGAGGTTGAGAAAGCGAGTATAAATAGTATTAAACAGCCGCGCGAGTGGATTATTACATTTGTTAGTTGGTAATAAGACAACCTTATCCAATAAACATTGAAACATTATTGTCTGTTAGTCACCGCCTTGTAACTCCAGATGATCCTCTCTGTTTCCTTTCTCTTATTTCTCACGTCTTTAAAATGTTTCTTATTTTTTTTCTTTTCACGGCTTCGTTTGTGCCGGCACATTTTCCTCGGCGATTCTCTCAATTCATATCCTCCGAGCTTATTGTCCCAGTTTGAAAATATTTCCCGGATTCTGAAGGAAAAATTCATATTTTAAAATTTTCTCGGTACAGTTTTGTGAATTCGGGAAAACAATTTCTTTCCCATTTCCCAACTCTTCTCCTCGAGTCTGGGAATTTCCACCAATCGCAACTTTTTTAGCCGGTGATTTTTAAAGTTTTCTTCTTCACCTTCGTGTTGACCTTCCGGCGAATCTGTTGTTTGAAAGTGTGGAGCAATTCGCCGTTAGTGAGAAGAGTAAAATAAGAAGATGACATTGACAATCCCGTCGGCACCTGGGAGCTCCGGGTACTTGGATATGTTCCCAGAGAGAAGGATGTCGTATTTTGGGAGTTCTTACATTCTCGGTTTGACTGTAACTGCTGGAATCGGTGGTCTTCTCTTCGGTTATGACACAGGTCTCTCTCTTCACAAATTAAGATGTTTTAGGCGTTAGATTTGCTTTCTTCTTTGACATATTCGTGGAAGTTTTGTAATTTGAATTGAAACTTGAGTCTTTGAATCTGCATTGCGTGTCTGATTGGATCTCTCTACCTTTATCAAATTCTGAAAATTGGTTTGGTGGGTCGGGGCTAGTCTATATGCAGGATTATCTCGTTGAACTTAGTTGTGTCTGATTTTATCTAACTTTAGCTAAAACCTTTAAGAATTGTCTTTTTACAGGTGTAATTTCTGGTGCCCTTTTGTACATTAAGGATGATTTCGAAGTTGTTAAGCAGAGTAGTTTCTTACAAGTAATATATATGTTTATTCCTTTCTGTTCCAAGCTGGTAACTTTCAGTGTTAGTAGTGATCCATGAAGAATGTGGTTTTTGTAGGAAACAATTGTAAGTATGGCTATAGTTGGTGCCATGATCGGTGCTGCCTCAGGAGGCTGGATCAATGACTACTACGGACGTAAAAAGGCGACTATGTTTGCTGATGTTGTCTTTGCAGCTGGAGCAATCGTTATGGCTGCTGCGCCCGATCCGTATGTCTTGATTGCGGGTCGTTTCTTGGTTGGCTTAGGAGTTGGGGTTGCTTCTGTGACTGCACCGGTTTATATAGCTGAAGCATCTCCATCGGAAGTGAGAGGTGGACTTGTGAGCACCAATGTATTGATGATCACCGGTGGACAGTTTCTTTCATACCTCGTTAATTCTGCTTTCACACAGGTTGGTTAGTTAGACATATCTTCCCTCACCACAAAAAGTTTTGAACTTTGGTAAAATTATGTTACTTCGACACAGAGCATACTAGTAATAAACCCATAAATAATTCTAAATTCACACACCACTATGCAATTTCTAAAATGCTTACAATGCACATAACAGGAATGGCGCATTGTCATTCACTCGCAAAGATAATAGCTAGTGCTCTTTCCATCTGACTCTGTTTAGAGGATCAGGAACCAAAATATTTGATCTTCGTGAAACTATATTGTTTTTGTAAAATGAAATTGAGCTAGAATTGAGAAGGCCAGCACTATTTGATTTCTATTTCTGTTGACGACTTAGCTCTTTTATGATTCATGTTGATGTAGTTAACAAAATCATGCTAAAGTCGCATTGTGAGTGCCGTTTCATTTTATTCATACTAGATGATCTTTGTGACCTTGAATTTGGTTTATCTCAATGCTCAAGTTTACTTTGCTGCAGTTCTTCATGTCCCAGCTAAGGCAGCTTATCTGTCCTTTCACCATGACGAGAAAATAAGTCTATACTAAGTTCCAAGAAAGTTCACTATTTGGTGGTCCTTTACTTCAATCCAGTTTTGAATCTGTAACTATTATTCTGCAAAAACTAAAACCAAGTGAAATTGATCATATGAAAATGTAAGGTTGTTATAGAATTTTTGCAAGTGTAGTTTGGTACTTGAAAAACAGTCGGACCAGTTTTCATGTCTAAGTATAGAGAGAAAGTGAAACTTTTGGCACTTTCTTGGCAGGTTCCTGGAACATGGAGATGGATGCTTGGGGTTTCAGGTGTTCCCGCTGTTGTTCAATTCGGCCTAATGCTTTTCATGCCAGAATCCCCTCGATGGCTTTTCATGAAAAATCGTAAAGAGGAAGCCGTCCAAGTGCTCACGAGAATGTATGACATCTCTCGGTTAGAGGACGAGATCGATCATCTTTCCGCGGCTGAAGAGGAAGAAAAACTAAGGAAACATACTGTTAGCTACTTGGAAGTCTTTAGATCCAAAGAATTGAGACTCGCATTTTTCGCTGGAGCGGGACTTCAGGTAACTTAAATGTCGAATTTTGCTGTCTTGACTGAGAAATTTATAGGACTAACGATTGATGAAAGAGAAAATATCGGAAAATTTGCAGGCATTTCAGCAATTCACTGGGATCAATACTGTTATGTACTATAGCCCTACAATAGTCCAAATGGCTGGATTTCATTCGAACCAGCTCGCTCTGTTACTCTCTCTCATTGTTGCTGCCATGAATGCCGCTGGAACAGTCGTTGGGATATACTTCATTGATCATTGTGGACGGAAAAAGCTTGCTCTCTCAAGTTTATGCGGTGTCATTATATCTCTCATAATCCTCTCACTCTCGTTCTTCAAACAATCTAATGCATCATCTGATGGAGGGCTCTACGGTTGGCTCGCTGTGCTTGGCCTAGCTCTATACATTGCTTTCTTTGCACCAGGAATGGGACCGGTCCCGTGGACGGTGAACTCAGAGATATACCCACAACAGTACCGAGGAATATGCGGAGGCATGTCTGCAACAGTCAACTGGATCAGCAATTTGATTGTGGCACAAACATTCTTGTCAATCGCAGAAGCTGCTGGTACAGGAGTGACTTTCTTGATTTTGGCGGGAATTGCCGTTCTAGCGGTTATCTTTGTGATTATGTTTGTCCCTGAGACTCAGGGGCTAACGTTTTCAGAAGTTGAACAGATTTGGAAAGAGAGGGCTTGGGGAAATAACAGTGGTTGGGGCAGTAGCAGCGATAGCAACAACATGGAGGGGTTACTCGAGCAGGGATCTCGGTCGTAAGGATAGTGAATGGGTCATGCTCATACGTTGTGTGGTATCACAGACTAAACCAATATTGGTTCCGGTTTATCTCAGTGATATGTATGTGATGTTGTTGGAACTGTAATGTGTTAAGAGCTGTGTTTGTTAATAAATACGTTTAGGGTCCACTTTGGTTGGATTTCAATCTTTTCGATATCTTAAAGACGTTTCAGAGATTTCTTGTCTACAAATCTCTATATGATGCATGTGTCTATGTTCAAAACGTTGCGCATAGAAAATTCGACAAGAGCATTGAATAGATGAATGTTGATTCACAAACATAAGACTTGTCATAGGAACTGCGTTGTTCCATCTATCTTCTTCTTCTGTTAAATTATAACAAATATGTTCTGTCTTGTAGACACAACATTAATTGATTTGAGGAAAACAAAGGGAGACGAAACAGAAACATTTATTGAATTTGGACACTGCAATAAAATTAGGGACATCAAAGGGCCACCAAAATGTATGATTGGATATTGTATAACGTATCATTTGTGTTGTGTTGTCTTATGTGTCACTATAAAATGTAGGTTTTGTGATTTGGTAATTCAAGTATTACTTTTATGTCAATTGTGATTTATTACTTTAATCATCTGTCTTCCAACTTTTTTTTTTGTACTTATCTGAAATATACAATCCTCTTATAGATATGGTATATCTATCTAGCTGCAATGGGTTCCATTAAATTTCCTTTGCTGTCAAAGTTTCTATGACATAGATAGACTTTCTCGACAAAAGTTGACTGTAATCATTTCTTCAGTCGTATATATATAAAATCGACTTTGGGTGAATATAATTTTGTAGCTAGCTACTTTTAAATGTACATAATAACACCATTTGTTCTCTTATAAAAGTTTGAAGTTTGGTCTAATTCCATAACCTATGATATTTAATAAAAAAAAGAATTTAATAGCTACGATTTTATTTTTTTGTATAATCACAGTATCGCCCCCGTGATATATGAAAAGTAAAAATAGAAATGGTAAAAGAATAGTATGTGGTAAATGGACAAATGATAATGATGGAAGTGGGACCCAGGAGAACATGAATGTCGTGAAGACCAGACGAGAGTGGGTGTGAAATGTGGTGCTGATTAGTTGTTTGTTGAGCTGAAGAAGAAAAATAAAAAGAGAGAGAGTGACACGTGAGTTGTTGGGTCTCTTCTTGTCTTTTTTAGTGGGCCTACCTTAAAGCCCTAAGCCCTTTAATTTCTTATCGTTAACTATCCACGTGGCACCTCCCCTGCCTTTTGTCTTCTTCTCACGTTCACATGTGTGTGATTGGTGATTCTCTTTCTCTTCCATTTCCACATTTATAATCCCTTACCTTTCCACATGCGTTTGTTATTTGCTTCCATCAACTCAATTATTGAATCACTATTTTATAAATAATAAAAGCAACAAAACTTAGATAATAATATAAAGAAGAATAACTCACTAGTGTTCTTTTTTTTACATTAATTTACGATACCAAACTTAATCATTTGATTGTTGTTGATCCAAACAAACTTTACTTGATAGTTATCATAAAGAAAAAAAAACTTATTTGCTTTGTACCTCGAGATCATTCTCCCTTTGGATCTTACGTTACATCATGCACTAGGGCTTAGACGCTTATTTAATTTGCGGTCAATTCAACCATAGTTACTTTTTAATATATATGAGTGTGATTCAAAAGACTTATAAAACTATATATCATATATGCTTATTTTATGAAAGTTACTGGTCAGAAATGATATTATACGTTGCTTGAACAGGAGCAATTTGAAACGAATGTATAGACATTGGAATTGCTTAAATTAGTTTTCAATGGTTGATATGTTCACTTTGTTCGATTGGTATATATATGGAACGAGTCAACCCTATGATAACAAACGTCTAAGACGGGTTATACGGTTCAAAACAATTGTGTTTTATAATTTGAATGGTCTTAGTGATAATGTATTCTTTTGGAAGACAGTTCTATATAAATAGATATATGATATACTAATCTCAAGAACCTTTACTGATTTCACACTAGTTACTACCGAAAATTACATATCATTTTAACGTTTTCTACGTATCAATTCAAATCAGCATCGTTTTTTCAGTGAGCAATAATAGCATTTATGTTAACATTGTTCGCAGCAGCACCATAACTACCACAATCATTTTGAGCCTTTCGTTCTATATGGACAATAATAATACGGGAAACTAAACCATTTCTCTTCTCGTGCTTTTATGTTGACTATGTAACCCACATCCCTTGAGGAAACATAATGGTATGCCATCTATTAACATGTCATGTCAACAACCACCATGCATGATTCATCATAATAAGTAGGTCATCATATATATATATAAACATGACACGTTTGTCTCCATTTGACGCCGGCGCACCATATATCAAAGTCACGTTAATTTGTCAATGAAGCCAATTAGCTCATCAAAAGCTGGACCACGATCGTTTTCTTTCATCTTTTATTTTTTCCAACAGAAATTTCGAGAAACAATCTTGTTTTGGCTTCTACAATTTTTTCTTCTTTGTGATTTTTTTAAAATTTAATATTTAGCTGTTCACAGCAAGGAGTTTTCGAAAAATCCTGTTAAGATTGTTTAACCATTTATATATTAACAAAACGGAGCATATGACTTGATATAACAATCAATACCTAGTTTGATATAGTCGTTGTTATGGATTTTAGGAAACACAGCTAATTAAAACAAAATGAAAAACACAGCAACTAATCTAAAGAAACATATTCATATAATTCAAACATTAATTAACAACTGAGCTAACTCTTCTTGACTCTTCTTGACTCTTCTAATTTTCTATCTTTTACAAATAGATATATTTAACAGACATATATTTTCTAAAGTGATGTATCAAACATGATATTTTTTATTAAAAACCTCAGTAAAATAAGTAAAATAACTTTAATACAATAAAAAAATCCTTAGATAGGTGGCTATACAATAGGGAAACCGATGTATGCAATTTATTTTACTTATATACATCAATGATTCAAATGATTTCTTCTCGATTTGGTAACCGACTCTAATAGTCGTTCCATTGATTTGCTTCCTCTCACTAACATTTGTCGATTAGGCTAAAGAAGATTTAATAATCACACTTTCTATATACTTGCCAATATCTACAAAATAAGATTAAAAAAGACAAAATGTTGTTTGTGGAATCTAAAGTTACTTGTCGTATTAAAAAATGTTTATAAGTCGTAGGGAAATGTAAAACTGACGTGGCGCATCTCGAAGCCAACGACTTATGGCACTGGCAGGCCGAAGGTGAATTGTTTATAATTTAGATTTGTAATAATTAAATGATATAATAGCTTAATCTTTCACCTACACAGTTCTCTATTAAACTAATTATAATACTCATATTTCTCTGTTTAATAGTTGTTGAGTGCAAATGTATTTCAGTAAAATAATTGAAGCAACCTAACGAGTTTGGAGCAACGACTTCTTGTTGCGGCCGCGAGAAGTTAAAATATCAAATTTTATGCATATATAATACTGTGACCAACACACGTAATATATATACACACAAGCATTATTAGATGGATTAATAACTTTGAGAATTGTAAAAATCAATTTGTCGTTTTTAGTCATACTAAGTTCGTAATGATGTGTAGGATGATACTTAATATCCACACGCAAGTTAAATATAGCTTCTAAACAACAATTTGATTGATGAAGAAGTAACTAAAATACAACTGGGATACGAAAACACATAATGTCCGATTCGTTTTTATCGTTCTTTTAGATAACCAATTCGTTATGTGTTTGCTCTCGTATTAATACAGTGCAGAAAACTTTTAAAATTGTAATTAGAGATAATTAATTATACAAAATGATTTTCACAGTTAAAATAATTAATTTGCTAAACAAAGCGGTGGGAATAATTGGTGAAAAGGTGCTCTCTGACGACGATTCGTTGATCTAGATTCTAGGCGCACATGGTGGGCCCCAATTTTCCGGCCCAATTCATGGTAATGATGATGATCATCATCATATACAACCACATACATAACATACATTAATACATACATCGATTAGTAACCACATGATTAAGAAAGAGACAAGAAATAATTGCCGCCCGTTGGTAGCTTTATAAGCACCTCTTCACCTTCTTTCTCTCTTCACTTTCTCTTCTTTAACCTTTCTTCTCACTTTCTCTCTGCAAAAACAATTTCTCCATTAAAAAAGAAAAAACAGAAACTCACAATGTGCGACTCTGATTTTCTCTCTCGCTGTTCCTCCTATGAGACAGACGTTGATTCCGACTCCGAGATCTCGAGCTCCAGCTCTTGCTCCTCGTACAGTGAATCTGAGGAAGAGATCGACAATGGCTTTGGTGGTGATTCGAAGAAAGAGACGAAGAAACTTGAGAAGAAGAAGAGCAATGTGTTGTTGGAAGGTTACGTAGTAGATGCGGCGGTTGATGATGATTTAAAGAGGACCAAGAGTTTAACCGACGATGACCTCGAGGAGCTTAAAGGTTGTGTAGATCTGGGTTTTGGGTTTAACTACGAGGAGATTCCTGAGCTTTGTAATACTTTACCGGCGCTCGAGCTTTGTTACTCCATGAGCCAAAAGTTTATGGATCAAGATCATCACCATACTTCGTCGCCGGAGAAAAAATCGCTGATGATGCTTGAGTCTCCCGTCAGTCCGATTGCTAGCTGGAAGATCTCTAGTCCTGGTAAGCCGTAATTTTCAAAGTTTTAACCTTTTGTTGCGTTTCAGGTTTACTTTTTTTTTCAGACAGATTTTCTGACTATAATTTGGTTGAAATGTTTTGAAAAAAACAGGGGACAATCCTGATGATGTCAAAGCAAGGTTGAAATTCTGGGCACAAGCTGTGGCGTGTACCGTGAGATTATGCACTTGAGAAGAACTTATCTTTGGGGAAGATTTGGATTTTAAGCTATCAACGCTTGATGAGTCGATTGATGGGGGAAGATGACGATGAACAAGACAATTTGCAGGAGTGATATCTCTTTATATGCTGTTCTGTTCAGCTTTTGAGACTGACCTGCTTGAAACACCCATTGTTGTATGAGCTTTTTGCTTAGGGATGTATAAAAAGCTTAATGACCAAGGAAGATTTTGCTAGGAAATTTGTTGTAATGCATTTATGTAAAAGCAAATAAATAAAAATTTATTCTTTTGATGAAGATTGGTACCAAGAACACTCTGTTTACAAGAAAACGATTCACACT
The DNA here is from genome assembly GCA_000218505.1 of Schrenkiella parvula. Lineage (NCBI taxonomy): Eukaryota > Viridiplantae > Streptophyta > Magnoliopsida > Brassicales > Brassicaceae > Schrenkiella > Schrenkiella parvula. The sequence goes on along the minus strand of CM001190.1, from coordinate 7,590,384 downwards.
GATAGAATCAAATTCGCAGAATTTCAGACAAGCATACAGGTAAAGAATCAGAGTAGAAAGTGGCTCTCATTCTCAAACTCGAACATGTTCGATGCTTCTGCTCTCCTGTCCTGCACCAAATCGGTCCACATTATGTTCCCTTTGTTGTCTCCATAAGCATTTTCCAAAGAAAAATATTGTTGATTCTTGGCCTTCATCAAAAAGTGTACCACTTTCACAAGATTCTGTTGCTTCTATCATAGAAGTTCTATGTTTCATCCGTGAGCTTGGAGGAGTTATTACAACCTAATTACCCCAAAAAGTTTGGCAACAGTTGCATTCCAAGTTTCTAACTACAGATATATGTTCACATTCCACATAGCACTTTATCTAATCTACATAACTTTCAACCTACGAATTGGTTTCTTGTCTTAATCCCGAGAGGTAAAGGAGATTATCTGATTGAGATAGATATCTTTGGGGGCTAGCTCAAAAACTCACCTTCAACTTTTCTGTTCAAGCAGATGCCAATAGCTTCTCTATGTCTTTCTGCAAAAACAAGTACGACAAAACTACATGGTGAGATCCTTTAGTTGTTATATAAATGAATAATGTCAATGTGTGTGTGTGTGGGAAACTTCTACTAACCTCAATCTCAAGAGGTGATGTTGTTGGAGCATATCGATCCACAACATTTCCTTGTTTGTCTACCAGAAACTTTGCGAAATTCCACTTGATAGAATCCCCAAACAATCCGCCTTTTTGTTCTTTTAAGAACTTGTAAAGAGGAGCAGAATTCTCCCCATTCACTTCAATCTTGCATCAGAGAAAAATAAGTATCAACTACGCAGCTAGGGCAACATGTGACAGAAACTGAGAGACCAGTTCAAAAGTTCACGAGACCTTGTCAAAGACGGGGAATTCCGCTTTGAACATTGTGCAAATGTTTTCCTTAATCTCCTTGTTGCTACCTGGCTCTTGACTGCCAAATTGGTTGCAGGGGAACGCTAAGATCTCAAGCCCTGCGTGAAATGATGCTTCCCTTAATACTTATTAATGTTCCATTAGTCACAAGCCTAAGAAAGCCACAGCAAGAGTAAGAGACGTACCCTTAGTTTTGTACCTGGCATACAAAATGTTCAAATCTTTGTAGTTTCCATGTGTTAGACCACTGCTCATTCATCACAACAAGATTATAGATATAAAAAAAGGTTGGCAATACAAAGACACATTATACGCAAAGCTTATGTTGGTCAATGTATCACAATCAGTTAATATTGTCGAGTTGGCATCACGAATGAGTTCTTCCAATCCTGACAGAAACTATAAATGATGCAAAAGAGTCCGACCTCACGAAACGGTTGGAATAGGACAATGCTGTTTGTGGGGATTTAGGAGTTGTGAAACACATTTCTGGATTAAAAAAAGTTTGTGTGAAGAGAGAATTATGAAAAACCAAAACCTTAAAAGCTTACCACTTAGAGGCTACATTCACAATAAGAAGCACCTTTCCAGTGAACTTGCTCAAACTCACATCATTCCCTTCGATGTCCTGCACTTTCAATTAGAGAATTTGATACTGTGTTATGAACTTACGATTTGAATAACTTTGTAGAACTAGTTAACCACAAAGATTAACATAAACACCGTACAGATTCTTGAAATATTCAGTTAAAACACACACACAAAAAGAGCCATTTTTCTCATATAACAGTAAACATTTAAAGTAGTAACCAGTTGTACTGAATTAGTAATCAAGACATTCTCGTCTAGCTGCTACAAAATTAGCATCATTTCCCCATGATCTCCCCTTAAAAATCACGTCTTTGTACTGAATTAATAATCAAGACCTTAAAAGTAGAAAACGAAAGCAATGTCCGATCGTTTAACAATGGCCGATAAGAAAGAAACTAAAGTGTATCCAGCTAAGAACTAAACATAATCGAGGAATAAACAATTAGCAAGTGAATTTCGTAGTTTACAGCTGATTAATATATACCTTAACGGAGATGTGGTAGATGGAGCTGTACGATTGTTCCACAATGGCTGGAGAAGGCAGGGACCTGTAAAGGTAGAAGACAAAGGCTAGAGGCAACAAGAGAATAAAGACCCAAGTGCTTGATCTAGGCATCGAGACAATTTCTGTTAGTCTTCTCGACGACGGGACTGAAGAAAAAAGTTCCAAAAGAACACAACACAACAAGCTTGTTGACTTAGAAAATCGATAACAACAGTCGCCAGATTTGAAAGTTAAAACTTTAATGGGCTTTTACATGGGTTACGATTAGTTAATAGAATTTACAATGCTCACTAATCATGTCATTTTTAGAACATACATGTCAACCGATAAAATTCAAATGAAAACTACGACTGTAATAAACTCTGTATCTAATTTAAAATCAGCAATATGACTCCTAATTCGTCAGTTTGGATTTATACAAGAAAATCAATTTTTTGATCTTCTTAAGGATGCGAAAGCCTTAGATTTGTACTTGGCATACAAAATGTCAAACATCTCTCTATCTAGAGAGCAACAAGTAGGCGAGTGGTGTTCCTTGTTCCACCTCCGTTGCCATCTCACTAGACCAAAGTTCGAACGCTGTAAGTATCTCTACCAATTGCAAATGTCTAATAGATGGAAGATTTATGTTTCTACAGATGAAAATTCATTTGCATAGATTATATGGTTTGAGGGATATTTTGCATTATTCACTCTAATTATCATCACATTGGGAACTAGGAATAATAATAAAGTTTACTTCAGGATAAAATCTACGGAATAAACAGTGGTATCACTAAATCGTCCAATCATGCTACATAGTGAAAAGGTAGCTACTTCATACAGTGTCCAAGCTTTAGTGAGAAGCAGAAGCAACTTTCTCGCAATTTTCTGATTCAGAATCATCTTCCGAGAAACTTGGGGGTTTAGGAGTGAGTCCTAGCGTCTTGAACATCAGCTGGTCGGCGTCAAAATCATTGTTGGGTGTTGTTAGAAGCTTCTCTCCAGTGAAGATAGAGTTTGCACCAGCAAGGAAACACAGGGCTTGCTCGGGCATCGAGAACCGGACTCTACCCGCAGATAGCCTCACCATTGCTTTTGGCATCACAATTCTTGCTGTTCCAATCATCCTGACCATTTCCCATATCTCAACCGGCTGCAAATAAAATAAAATAAAAATTACTCGAGTTTTAAAGCCATTTACTACTAGGTACTTGAATTTTGTGTTTTTAGTGTGTGGAGATACCTTCTGGTTTTCAAGAGGAGTGCCTTTCACTGCAAGCAAAGCATTAATGGGAACACTCTCAGGGTGAGAAGGAAGCGTTGCCAGTGTTTGTAATAAACCTACTCTGTCCTCCTCTGCCTCTCCAAGCCCTATTATTCCTCCTGTTTATCGGTAAAAAGCAAAACACCTGAGACCATGTTCGTTTTTCTTAATCTATTGGATCTATCACATAAAATGAATATTAGGGAATCATGAGTCTTGTGATGAAGAAAGGTTTCTGTCCTCTATTTTGCTAGAACTGAGGCATACACGAATAAGAAAACCTTAGATTTCTTTTTGTTTCATATCAAAGTTACCTGAACAGACATTGATTCCAGCTTCACGAACATGCTCAAGAGTTTCAAGGCGCTCGTCATAACTTCTAGTAGTGATAACGTTTGGGTAGTACTCTCTTGAAGTATCAAGATTGTGGTTATAAGCAGTGAGGCCAGCCTTCTTTAGCTGTAGCGCTTGTTGCTTCTCGATCATGCCCAATGTGCAGCACACCTCCATCCCCATGCCTCTGTTGTAAAGTGAGAGCCCAGAAATATAATTATAAAGATATTACAACGAAGAGAACATATTCAACATCATTTCCATTCTTCTGACACATAAAACAAACACAAAATGAAGTCCAACTTAAAAAGTAATCCAAGTTCTCAAGATATTGCCAGCAATATAACAATATGGGTACCTAATTTCTTTGATGTACTCAAGTATCTGGTTGAAATTGGTTTTCCGCCCTACTGTATCTCTCCATGCAGCACCCATGCAAAAACGTGTGCTACCAGCTTCCTTTGCCTAACAACACATTAGATTGTTAAATTTACTTCAGAAGAGCTCATCACATCCTCAAACTGATTCATTAAAACAATCCCAATATCCTAGATTGTCAGTTTTCATCATCATCCTCACGCTTGATGATTTATAGTTTTAAAGAGTAAATAGAGTTGCTACACAATGTATCTTAGAATCCTTGGATCGAGCTCAGATTAATAAAACAGACCGGAGTAAAAGCAAATGATGATAACAGGATTATATTAAGAAACTCCCGGTTCACTTGAACATTCCTCATGTTACTTATTGACACATTGTGCTACAGAATATACATTGAGCAAATGAATCGACAAGGAAACAGCTAACCTTCTTTGCTGCATTAATCACAGCGTCCTTGGACATAAGTCTTTGGGCCTTGACTCCAGTGCTATATCTGGAGGACTGTGGACAATATGAACAGTCCTCACTGCACCCACCAGTCTTTATGGAGAGGAGAGTACATTGCTGTACTTCCCTGAAGTTATGAACATGTCTATGAACCTGAGCCTGAAACCCCCAAAGAGCCCACAAAATATATCATTACCAAGTAAAAGACAAAGAACAATGAAAACCAGCTTTGCAACCAAATGAAGAATGCCGATCCGTACAGCAAATCAAGAGACTTAAAACAAAAAACTTTTTGGAGTACACTAAAATCTCAGATGCAAATGTTTCCGCAGATGAATTCGAGCCAAATGTTAACGCAGATGCATTTCAATGATATTAAAGTTCAGCAAAAAATTTCTCTACTCAAACAAACATGTTCCCGGTCAAACTCAAACTTAAAAAAATCGACACTTTCCTACGATTTTACTGTAATTTGACAGAAACCGAGCTCCACATTTATGAATCAGAGGAGCTAGAACAACAAAGAGAGGAGTGAGAGAGAAAAGAGTGGAAATTTACTCCATGGAAGAGGAGGTCAAGAACAGGAGAATCATAGACGGCCTTGATTTCATCTCTACTCCAGTCATTTCTGGGACCTTCCCGAATCGTCCTTTCAGCTTCAGCTGAAGCTGCGGATGAAGACGAGTAAGAAGCAGATTGCCTGACCGAGACAAAAGGTCTCAATTGAGATCGAAATACAAATCGAGCAAGCATCATTTTCTCCTCCCTCCTTTGGTACAACTTTCTCTCGATTTGCTGTTTTTGCGCTAATCTTCAACTTCAGTCACCCCATGAGTCACCTAACAAAAAACCACCGTTGGAATTTCCGCCTTGGGTGGGTCCTAGGAAAGAGATAATTTTTAATGATAAATCACAAAAATGGGCTATAATGGGCCTCATGCAGACACTCTATTGGGCCAAAAATAGTAATCACGTAAGCGACGGCGTTTGCTTTATTTCAATTCGCTTTCTAGACTAGCCGGAGCCGCCGTGAGAGAGAAGAGGGTGGAAGAAATGAGCGGCGGGGGAAATAACGTCGTGAACAGAGTGTTCTATGCGACCTCGTATCATCCGATTCAAGCCGGGAGTATCGACGGAACCGACGTTGCGCCACATGATAACGGTGTCCGTCGAGCTCTCCTCTGTTATAACGCTGGCCTATGTAAACTCTCTAATTCTCTTTCTCTTGCGCTTTCAAATTTTATTGCTTTGTTTCTGAATTGCATATTTTTTTGTATGTTTTTTGGGTTTGGAAGATGACCCCTCTGGCGATTCGAAAGCCGCCGGAGATCCATACTGTACCCTCTTCGTGGGTCGACTCTCTCATCTTACTACGGAGGATACTCTTCGTGAGGTAAGGGTTTATGCTGTGTTCGTGCGTTCGATTAGATGATTAGAATTGCATTTAGTTTTAACTTTCTTCGCACAGATGATTATGGATGGTTCTTCTGTGCAGGCTATGAGTAAATATGGCAAGATTGAAGGCTTGCGCTTGGTCAGACACATTGGTAAGGCTTTGCAGTTGTTCTGCTTACCATACGAGTTTAGGGAATTTATGATCTTTCTTCTGTTGGCTTGTTGGCTCTTCCAAGTTATCGTCTTAGCATAACTGTATTGACTACAGAGGTCCCTCTCTAATTTCCACATTATCTTCTTTCCTTTCTATAGTGACGGGTGCCTCACGAGGATATGCTTTTGTGGAGTATGAGACTGAAAAGGAGATGCGACGTGCTTACGAGGTACGGTGATGCTAATTTGCTTCTTTATTATTATTTTTTTTTATCTCTTGCTTTGTTCTGTAAAGCTGTTTGAAATCCATATATATGCTGTTTCTGTAAAACAGTGGAGTTTGGTTGTCAAAATGGAATGTTCTTTCTGGTGGTTTTACAGGATGCTCATCATTCATTCATCGATGATCGAGAGATTATTGTGGATTTTAATAGGCAGCAACTGATGCCTGGATGGATACCGAGAAGATTAGGTTTCCCTTTCTTCTGCTCTTTTCGCTAATTATTGATTCTCCATAGGAGTTCGATCTTCATCCCTTAGATTAATAAAGCCTTCTTCTCGCGAAACAGGAGGTGGACTTGGTGGTAGGAAAGAATCCGGGCAACTTCGTTTTGGAGGACGAGAAAGACCATTCCGTGCTCCATTGTATGGTTTTGTTTTGCTCGTCCTTTTAGCCTGTTCCAAAGATATATAACCAGCAGAAGATAGTTGTCATGAATTAGATATTTACCAACTCATGAACCTTTTGATTATCAGATTCCTTAAGACCACATTTAACTGTGCATTCTGTTTGTTATAACATCAGGCGGCCAATCCCTCATGAAGATTTGAAAAAGCTCGGCATCCAGCTTCCACCAGAGGGAAGATACATGTCGCGCATGCAGGTCTACTATTTCTTTTATCTCCGCTACTACTTTACATTTCCTCGGACTTTTATCTCTGTTTTGTTTTGATGCTATTTATATCGGCTCTTTTGTTCATGTTTCTTGTGCAAGAAGTGGCATATTGATGTTTTGTTCAGTGTTGTTTAGATACTTATGATTTCAAGACTAAAGTCTTAACACATCAAAAACTTGCTTGTTGGATGTAGATCCCATCACCTCCTAGGAGAAAAGGAAGTGTGTCCGATAGAGAGGAAGGATATTATGGGGGAAGGAGTTCTGTAGAAAGGGAAGAAGAGTTTAAAGAGCAGAGGGGCCATGTCAAGAGAGAAGGGTCTTATCACAGTCACAGGATAAGCTCTCACACACAAAGTACCCGTAGAAGACACAGCAAAGACAGAGAGGACCGTTCCAGAATAGAGTCTCGGTCTGACAGAAAAGAGAGATCACGAGGGATGGAAGATCAATATGGTAACAATGACGAAGTTTCTGGCAGCAAAAGAAACCATGGAGAAGAGCGTCCTCAGAAACGTCATAAACACAGGCGTTCCCACCATCATAGGAGGTCTTCTAGTCGGGATCTTCATTCTTCTGACTGAATCTGTTAAGGTTCTGTGGGAGATAGAGTCCTCAAGAGTCTTTTCGAAGTGCATGATTTTGAGGGTTCATCGCCGATTGTGAAAAAATTATTTGTGAGAGCGAATTTGTAAGTTTTCTCAGGCCGTAGATAGCTTATAGTATTTGACAGTGGAACTTGTTGTTCGTTAGGCTAGTTGCTGTATTTAAGAAACCATCATAACACAAGTGCCTTGGTGTTATAGGTATGTTTTCATTAATACTTTGATTTTTCACTGAACCGGTCATTAACACAAGGAAGAAACCGACTTTTCTCACAACAATCTGATGCAAACATGAAACGATGCTAAGCGATACTCAAAAACTGAGTTTTTATGCTTACCAAGAGACCAACTAGAGTGAAAAAAGTTAATGAGCTCTTAGACTGAGCCGAGACAGCCTTGGAAACACAATTAGGCAATACACAATACAAACTAATGCTCCAACAAGAACCTGCCAAGGGCAAGGAGTGTGACTGAGCAGAAAGAAAATAAAATGCGAAGGACCAAGCAATTCCTTTACTTTTCTTTGCACACAGACTTGAGCTACGCACACAAGTTGGACCGCTTATTTACAGCACGATCATTTCAGTGTTTTCGACTGAACTTAAGCTATGCACAGAAGTTAGAGACGGCTTAACACCTTGTGAGCTTCGGCTACAAGAAGACGTAATTGTCATGAGCTGATAGGCTTGTCGTCGCCCATTCTGTACTTGAAGCTAAAAGGATTTGACTCAAGCAATTATACAAGACAGAAAGTTGGATGGTTTCAGTTGAATCAATTATGTAGTTTCGTTCCGTTTGCTAGTAGTAGGAGACTGCTGCGCCAAAAACTGTAGCTATTATTTGGTCCAAGATAGTGTATATGTTCATCTCTTGAGGAGTTCACGAGGTCACGGATAGAGTAATTCATATTCCTTTGATCACTATTGCGCCTCATATACGTCATAGCAACACGGCCTCTCTCTGGAGATTTTTACAATCTCCCGTTTCTACAACCAAACACAGTTACGTTCTTAGGAACGACTGTAGTATCGTTAATTGCTCGTCTTAAAGTTCTCAAAGTGTAGATTTTTGTCTCATTCAGCTTCTGTTATTGCTACCACTTTGGTTAAGATCTTGAAACCAAGCATTATCCCAGATGAATTACAATATTCCGACACCAAAAATCAGATAACATTCGTCATTTCTGGATCAACCAAATAAAACCTGAACGATGTGTAAATGACTAGATAAAAAAGAAAAAAAAATGTAGCTGCTTTAAATTTGGAGGAAGCCATGAGAAGACATCAGATCAAGACTAGCCTCCAATCGTGATAAGAAGCTTAAAAGACTTTGATATAGGCACCATGCAAAAGGTTGCTCTGCTGTTTCTTATTAACCCAACAAGCACCCGTGTCTGACTTAATGCCATCAAAACCAGATCCCAAACAAACAACAAAAACTCATAAAATAATAATTGTATCCGAGAGTATTGTATCATGAAAAAATATAGTTTTCATGGGTCTTCCTCTGGCAATTATGATCTGGGCTCCAAGCGGCAGTCAGATCACCATTAAAAGTGGCGCCTGCTGTTGACTCGTTAATATTGGAGCCCTCTTTCACATCAACACTAGATAAAAACGCATGGATCTATCCCAAATATATAAAACCAAACCCAGAAAAGATGACTCCAGTGGTGAGATAAGAGTAAGAGAGAATGGTTTTTATATATACGAGAGTGGCTGTGTGCAAAAACCCTAGCATTCACTCCACTCAGAGAAAAACTGGACTTTTGGATTCTTTATCGGGCTCAGTGTAAGCCCATTTTGGGCCCTCAATTATTAATTAAATAAACGCGTCGTTCCCCATCTCACACTTCCTTTTTTTTTTCCCTCCTAACTTTCTACTTTAGAATTGGGTTTTTCAAACCATGGTAAGTTCAATTTCTGATTTTTAAATAGATTCTTACCGTTTTATGTATGTATATCTCCTACACTATGGTTATTATTTGGTCATACACATGTGACCATAATGTGGCATATCGGCACTTTGTGCAATAAGTCAGCTAACGAATTGATAAGAAGTTGAATATAAAAACAATGATATATTCCTTTATAAATCGGCATTCATTGCTAAACCAAAATGTAAAATTAACGATTTTTTAAATAACGGCAGAACAAGAATAGGAAAACCTAACTCGAAAAACCAATAAATTAGGTTACTAGAGTTTGAGGGATTTGGACGGTTTGCTTGATGAAAAAGCATACAGAGATAGAACCCAATTTGATAACCAGATTGCTTGTGGAAGAAGTAACTAGAGAGTATGTAGTTGAACTCTTCGCAACTCATTGACGGTCATGTCTTGTCGAAAGCAACGAGACGAACTCTTCGTATCGAAGTGTTTTTTTATTAACCCAATTTTATATACCCACGCTTTGTCTTGCCAAAAGACTCAGTCAACAAATATTCTATTTCAATACCGAAAGAATTAAGAATAATTTTCAGTTAAATACCATCCACAACAAAAGTCTATATAAATTGTCTAAATTAGTAATTTACTATATTTGAAAACTTGGTTTAACATATAAATACACTAAGGGTTAAACACATGATCATCAACCAGAAAAGTTGAAGAAAAAAAAACAGAAAAACAAAGAAAAAAATGGCGTTTGAAAGGAAAACTGCGATTGTGTTAATCGCTATGTTTTTAATGATAATAGCAGTGACTGGGACCGAAGCTAATGGCCGAATTAATATCAGACGGAGCTTAAATGATTTTGGTGGCGGTTGCTGTAACGTGTTCATTCATACTTGTTGTTTTCCTAAAAATTAAAACTTAATTACTTTTAATTATATATCCTCTCATAATTCTTCCTATTTTTTATTTTCTTTCTATAAGGACTGATGAACTACTTAAATATTTAAATAAATGAACATTGACCATAATGTTTAGCAATGTAATTACATGACCTAAATGTGTTATTCTTCTTAGAGACTTGTTGATGTAACAAACCATATATAAAATTGCTGATAGCTACAATTGTTTTTCTTAATTTTTTTTATGAAATATAAAAGGTAATATTCATCCATAAGAAAGTTTATCAAAAAGCATTATTTAATATCGTGTTTATACATAATTACAAATAAATATGTAAATTTGTGTGACTGTGAGGAAAATCTTTAAACTAAAACTTTTTAAATTTAGCATTGAACTCCATATAAAAGAAAAAAATTTCTCCATTAAAATCAATTTTCATCCACACTAAAAAAATTAAAAAATAAACATAAATACGCATATTAATTTTTGTTTTTTATAATAATATAATATATCTATATTATTGATATAATGTATTTATATTATTAATTTATTATTTAACATATCCGGTAATCATCCGATTATAACACAAATATATCTGTTTCTAAGTATTATTATGCTAATTGTACGAATCGTTTAATAACAATTATTACTGTAATTATTCACATTCGCAATCCCGTTTAAAGTAGTCGTATCGTAAATGAATTTGGTAGAGCTTGCTGCAACATGTTTATTCGTATTTGTTGTTTTCGTAAACATTAATTTAACTACTTTTAGTTATATATATGATCTCATAATTCTTTCCGATCTTTTTCTTTTCTCTAAAGAGGATTGATTAACTACCTAAATATTTAAATAAGTACCATTGAACATAATGTTGATAGCAATGTCTTTATATAACACAAATGAGTTATTTTTGGTTGCGTTTCCATTTGAAATAGCCGGTTTAGACCAGTACATGCTTGGAAGAGATTATTAGATAAGAGAGATTAATGAAGTTGCCACATCACTGCCGAGTCATTTCGTAGAAGCTTGTATACGAATGAATGCTTCATAGCCTTCATTGCTTTGTTCATCAATCCTCTTGCGATCATTCTAGTTTGAGTCAGTGATAATGCATAGATTCCTTTTAAAGCTGTCTTCCTCTTCTACTAATCCATTGAGAAACTCTAAGAATCAGCTGCGTTTGATTTTCCCTCTTTTACCTTCATCAATCACGTCGGATCCTCTTACCGCCTCTGGGTCTTCTCCTCCAAGGACCTCCAACCCTACTAATCGATTCCTTCCTCGATTTGGGAATCCTTATTCCGCCGATTTGTTTCGAAATTCGCGAGCTTTTAGCTCAAACTCGAGGAATTTAGGAGTAAACGGCAGTAGATGTATCAGCAGTGAAGCGGGAAGAGAGTCTATAGAGTACGATGTTCTGATAATCGGAGCTGGACCGGCTGGTCTATCTGCTGCTATACGATTGAAACAGCTGTGCCAGGAGAAGAACACTGATCTATCAGTATGCGTCGTTGAGAAAGGAGCAGAAGTAGGTCAGTTTTTTGCTCTTTCTCTGGCTATATGTATCTCTTAGATTCTTGAAACTGGTACTTTCGGTTGCATTAAACTATGGAATTTCGATTTGTAGGAGCACACATCATATCTGGAAATGTTTTTGAACCTTTGGCATTAGATGAACTTCTCCCACATTGGAGACAAGAACAGGTTTGTCTCTATCAATGCTTAAGGCAAAAACCAAATGCTTGTTTGGAAATCAACATGAAAGGCAATATTTTTGTTGTATCCTGGTCTGTCTGTTTGTAGGCACCCATTGAGATCCCTGCTTCTTCCGATAAATTTTGGTTTCTGACGAAAGACCGTGCAATCTCACTTCCTTCTCCGTTTGATAACAAGGGGAACTACGTTATTAGGTAGGCAGAGACTGAACATTTTACCACTGTTTATGTCCATTATGTATTTTCATTTTGGTGTTCATTTGACAAGTTTATTCGTTTGCTTTGTGCTTGTATATGCAGTTTGAGCCAACTGGTGCGTTGGCTAGGAGGAAAAGCTGAGGAGCTTGGAACAGAGATATATCCTGGGTTTTCTGCTAGTGAGGTAATCTTGTGCTTCCATTTGTGTATTTACTCTTGAAACCATTTGATGTTTTGCATAGCGAACGTTCTTATCAGGTGTTGTATGATGCAAGTGATAAAGTTGTTGGGATTGCAACCAAAGATATGGGAATATCCAAAGATGGTTCCAAGAAGGAGAATTTCCAGCCAGGCGTAGATATTAAAGGTCCCTTTGTCTCCTTCTCTCTCTCTCTTATCATCTATAGGAAGTCTCTTGTGTTAAGATGTGCTTTCGATACACAGGACGAGTTACACTATTTGCAGAAGGATGCAGAGGATCATTGTCTGAGGTCAGAAGAAACGTTCCTGTCACAAGATTCATGTTATTAACATGTATCTACTGCTAATGTTAACCATCTCTCTACTTAATTTTGGGCAGAAAATAATCAGAAAGTATAAATTAAGAGAAGAGGTTAATGCACAACATCAGACATATGCTTTGGGAATTAAGGAGGTAGCTACTTTTATCCTTGATCTAGCTGTAAATCGAATTCATGTTTGATTCCACAAATATTTTGGTACGTTGCTAAATAGTAGTTTTCTTTTCTTCCCCTCATATGATTTGCCTATCGAACCAGAAGTTTGTAACATCTCTTTAGAATAAGTGATTATACATTCTTTTTTATGGTTGGAGAATTGTTTCTCTATATTACTTTTGGTCTTTTAATTGCTAATACTTCGAGCTCAACAGGTTTGGGAGATAGATGAAAGCAATCATAACCCCGGAGAAGTTGTTCACACATTAGGTTGGCCCTTGGATCCCAAGACATATGGAGGTTCTTTCTTGTACCACATGAACGATAGACAGGTAACTCATTTCTCCCTTGGAAAATCATTTGGTACGGTTGAGAAAAATATTGTCTGTTTTCCTTCTAGTGGTGTCTTAATCAGTTGGAGTTTTCTTTTTAATCAAACAGGTTGCGCTTGGCTTGGTTGTTGCCTTGAATTACCAAAACCCCTTCTTGAATCCGTATGAGGAATTTCAGGTATGTCAGTTTATCATAATGATAAGACTTTTCATCGGTTACTACGAGTACCTTTCTAACAAACCAATTCAAACTAAAGTTTGATGAAGAAATCATCATTTTATCCTCCCAATAGAAACTCAAACACCATCCTGCCATTAAACGCGTCTTGGAAGGTGGTACTGTGCTTCAGTATGGAGCTCGTACTTTAAACGAAGGTGGCTTTCAGGTGAGTTAAGATTTCTCCCCTTTAGATATAACTGGTGCGTTGATTCTTTGAAAATCTATTTTTGGTGTAGCCATTTTCTAGAGCTTGTATATACATATTTTTGTTGTATTGTCTGAGAAATAAATTTTTCTGGATATCATTGTGAATAGGTATTTAAGTAGTTTGATATAATTTGTTTGGCATATTATGAGTCTTATGACACATTTGAACTTGATGCTAGTAAATTTCAGTCCATTCCCTATCCAGTTTTTCCTGGGGGAGCAATAATTGGATGTTCAGCTGGCTTTCTCAATGTACCCAAGATTAAGGGAACACATACCGCAATGAAATCAGGTAACATTATATCTTTGATAAAATACAGGTTTTTATATTGTCTCATCATAGAATTCTCATCCCAATTTTTTCATCAATATCTTACAGGAATGTTAGCAGCAGAGGCTGTATTTGCTGCACTTCATGAAGGTTTAAACATCAACAGATATTGGGACAACCTGAGGGATTCATGGGTGTGGAAGGAGCTCTACGCAGCTCGAAACTACCGTCCTGTTCGTAATATCATGAACTTGTATCAGCGCATATGGTTTTTTCTATCCAATTGATCTTTCCTGGAAGATGAATATCTTTATTTCAAATCCTTGCAGGCATTCGAGTATGGGCTACTCCCTGGCTTGGCCGTAAGTGCTATGGAACAGTAAGACTCAGCATTGATTCTCTTCTTTTAGTTGTCTTCTGTATGATCATTACCTCTTTGTTATGAGTGAACTGTTTATGTTTGATTATGCAGCTATGTACTGAAAGGAAAGGTACCTTTCACGTTGAAGCACGGGAAAGCAGACCACAAAGCAACATATGTAAGTAGCCAAGCACTCGGATAAACCATTATTATTTCAACTATGATGAGATCTAACCGTCCACTGAACACACTGACACTGATAAAAACACAACTAAAGTCGGGCTATATCTTTATGCAGCTTGCTCGGAAATGCAAGCCAATTGAATATCCAAAGCCAGATGGTGTTTTGTCGTTTGATGTGCCAACTTCTTTATACAGGTTTGTACCATAGCACAACTGCAGTATCTTTACAATGTAAAAGTACTCCTCCTACGGTATATATGAGCGGTTGCATCCTGAATGATGATGATAACAGGAGTAACACCAATCACGATCATGATCAACCATCTCATTTGCGTTTGAGGGATCCCAAGATTCCAGAAAACGTAAACTTCCCAGAGTATGCTGCACCAGAGTCACGTTACTGCCCAGCCCGTGTATACGAGTAATAACTTACATTTCTCTCTCTCTTCATATGCGATTTGATATATAGATTAATTTCCTCGAACAAGATATTAATCCTCGTTTGCGTATTGTTTTAAACCATAAAAAAAGATATGTCGAAGATGAAGAGGGTAAGCCGAAACTGCAGATCAACGCTCAAAACTGTTTGCACTGCAAGGTATGCATCACTCCTCGACTTTTTGTTATTATGTTTAAGTATGTATAGTCATATGACTCGATTGAATTTGGAGAAAAGCTTAAAATCGTTGTTGTGGTGTTTCTATCGAAAAGGCATGTGACATTAAAGATCCAAAGCAAAACATAGAGTGGACAGTGCCTGAAGGTGGTGGAGGCCCTGCTTATTCCCTCATGTAGTCAACAAATCTCTCACTTCACCACATCCCATAAAATAAAAGAGACTCACTCAACTAAATCATGTTTTGTCTGAGTTTTTTAATAATGGAAAATGTATGTAAGCGTTAGTGTTTCGTTTGTTGTAAACTTTCATTTGACAATAATGGGAAGACGATAGTAGCTCCTAAAAGTTAGGTTTCTCGACCGAATTTTCCATCAACAATTTTGACATCATGCAGAGGATTTTTTTTTTAAAAAACATATGAGAACTCATTAGAGAAAAATAAAAAATTCAAAAATCACACTTCATTTTATATATGGATTTTCATGGTTAAATTCTGTTCTTTTTTTTAAAGAAAAATTATAAATAAGTGAAAAATTATAAATAAGTTAAAATCCCGTGTGGGTCAGCTCGTGCAACTGAAGTGTAAGACTCTACAGTAAGCGAACCTTTTTGTTTTAATTTTTTCTTTCTCGACACACCGGAGCTGAGCACCACCGGCTCACTTGCTCTTCACGGTGAGTCTCTTAGTAAGTCAGTGAGATCATGCATAGGTTCGTACCTCGATTTGGGTATCCTATATCGGCTGAGCTGTTGCGAAATTCGCGAGCTTTAAGCTCAAATTCAAGGACTTTAGCAGTAAACGGGAGTAGACGTATCAGCATTGAAGCAGGAAGAGAGTCGATAGAGTACGATGTTCTCGTTGAGAAAGGAGCTAAAGTAGGTCTGTTTTTTTTTAAACTTTCTCAAAGTACTAATCTTGCAGTTATTTGGTCTCTCTATCTATCTTAGATTGTTCCAATTTTGTTGTCATATACATTAACTGAAGAATTTCGATTGTAGGAGCAACCATCATATCTGGAAATGTTTTCGAACCTGTGGCACTTGATGAACTTCTCCCACATTGGAGAGAAAAACAGGTTTGTCTCTATCTCTGTTTCTTTCCTAAGATTTTTTGTTCTATTCTCTATGCTAGGAATAAAATGTTTCTTTTGCAAAACTAACCCAAAGAAATTGATTTGTCGAGTGGGTTAGATTGTTATTACTTCTCTAATGTCGTCTCAAAACGTAAGTCTTCTCCATTTTCCTATCCCCTGATTGTCGATCTTCTTTCTTTTGCTTGTTTAGAGCTGCGTTGGACATAAAGGAGCTAAACTCTTTTATTTGCGATCGTATAAACATGGGTTAGACAACGATGTATACTTGTGCAACAATCAAATCAATGCTTATTTTGAAAAGGGTGATTCAGTCTCTGCGCGTAAGGTGTTTGACGAAATGACTCAGAGGAACTGTGTCACATGGGCATGTGTTGTTTCAGGGTATAGCCGGAATGGAGAACATAGGGAAGCCTTATTGTTCCTGAGAAATATGATCGAAGAAGAGGTTTTCTCAAATCAATACGCTTTTGCTAGTGCGCTTCGAGCTTGTCAGGAGTTAGATTCTGTGGGGATTCTCTTCGGGAGACAAGTGCATGGCCTAATGTTCAAATTGTCCTATGCCGTCGATGCAGTAGTTTCTAATGTCCTCATATCAATGTACTGGAAATGCATAGGCTCTCTTACTTGTGCTCTTCGTGCTTTCGATGACATAGAAGTAAAAAATGCTGTATCATGGAATTCAATTATATCTGTATTTTCACGGACTGGGAATTTGAGATCTGCGTTTAAGATGTTCTCTAGTATGCAATGTGATCATTCTAGACCAACCGAGTACACTTTCGGTAGTCTTGTAACTGCTGCTTGTTCTTTGACTGAACCAGATGTTAGTTTGCTCAAGCAGATCATGTGCACTATCCAAAAATCTGGTTTTCTCTCAGATCTTTTTGTTGGCAGTGGACTGGTGTGTGCATTTGCAAAGTCTGGCTCACTGAGTTATGCTAGGAAGGTTTTTAATCAGATGGAAACAAGAAACGCGGTCACCTTAAACGGTCTAATGGTTGGTCTGGTGCGACAGAAACGGGGAGAAGAAGCAACTAAGCTCTTTCTGGATATAAAAAGCATGATTGATGTTAGTCCGGAGTCATACGTAAATCTCCTGAGCTCATTTCCTGAGTATTCTCTAGCTGAGGTGGTAGGTCGAAGAAAAGGCAGAGAGGTTCATGGACATGTGATTACAACTGGTTTAGTTGACTTCATGGTCGGCATTGGAAATGGCCTTGTTAATATGTATGCTAAGTGCGGCTTAATAGATGATGCTAGACGTGTTTTCTGTTTCATGATGGAGAAAGATTCCGTCTCCTGGAACTCCATGATCACTGGTCTTGACCAAAACGGCCGATTTCAAGAAGCTTTGCAATGCTATCAAAGTATGAGACAACATGAAATTTTGCCTGGAAGTTTCACACTGATTAGTTCACTAAGCTCATGCGCGAGCTTGAGGTGGGCTAAAGTAGGACAACAGATTCATGGAGAAAGCCTCAAATTGGGGCTTGATATGAATGTTTCAGTTTCAAATGCGCTTATCACACTATATGCAGAGATCGGCTATCTCAAGAAATGCCGTAAAATATTTTCCTCCATGCCAGAGCATGATCAGGTGTCTTGGAATTCCATGATAGGAGCGTTAGCTAGTTCAGAAGGGTCAGTACCTGAAGCCTTGGCATGCTTCATCAATGCGCTACGAGCGGGACAAAAAGTTAATAGAATCACCTTTTCAAGCGTTCTTTCAGCTGTCTCATCCCTTTCATTCGGTGAACTGGGCAAGCAGATACATGCGCTAGCTTTCAAGTACAATATTACAGATGAAGCAACCATTGAAAATGCGCTTATTGCTTGTTATGGGAAGTGTGAGGAGATGGAGGAGTGTGAGAAGATATTTTCTAGAATGTCAGAGAGAATTGATGACGTAACTTGGAACTCGATGATCTCTGGGTATATACATAACGAGCTCCTTCCCAAGGCCTTGGACTTGGTGTGTTTTATATTGCAGACGGGTCAGAGATTGGATAATTTCATGTATGCGACGGTTCTTAGCGCGTTTGCTTCGGTTGCAACACTAGAGCGTGGCATGGAAGTGCATGCTTGCTCGGTGAGAGCTTGTTTAGAATCTGATGTGGTAGTTGGGAGTGCACTCGTTGACATGTACTCCAAATGTGGAAGACTAGATTATGCTTTGAGGTTTTTCAACACCATGCCTGTGAAGAATTCATATTCTTGGAACTCGATGATCTCAGGCTATGCACGACATGGGCAAGGAGAAGAAGCTTTAAAGCTTTTTGAAAATATGAAGCTTGATGGCCAAACACCACCTGATCATGTTACATTCGTGGGAGTCTTGTCAGCTTGTAGCCACGCGGGTTTGGTTAAAGAAGGGTTTAATCATTTCAAATCTATGAGTGAGTCCTTTGGCTTAGCTCCTAGGATTGAACACTTCTCATGTATGGCTGACTTGCTAGGGCGTGCAGGTGAACTCGATAAGTTGGAAGATTTCATCAATAAAATGACGATGAAGCCTAATGTTCTCATATGGAGGACTGTACTTGGCGCTTGTTGCAGAGCAAATGGTCGAAAAGCAGAATTAGGGAAGAAGGCAGCAGATATGCTTTTTCAATTGGAGCCAGAAAACGCTGTAAATTATGTGCTACTTGGTAACATGTATGCTGCTGGAGGAAGATGGGAAGATTTAGTAAAGGCGAGAAAGAAGATGAAAGATGCAGACGTCAAAAAGGAAGCTGGTTATAGTTGGGTCACCATGAAAGATGGAGTTCATATGTTTGTTGCTGGGGATAAGTCACATCCAGACGCTGATTTGATCTACAAGAAGATCAAGGAGCTCAATAAAAAGATGAGAGACGCAGGTTATGTGCCTCAGACAGGATTCGCATTGTACGATCTAGAGCAAGAGAACAAGGAAGAGATTCTGAGCTATCACAGCGAGAAGCTCGCTGTAGCTTTTGTTCTGACGGCACAGAGGAGCTCTACATTGCCCATCAGAATAATGAAGAACCTCAGAGTTTGCGGTGATTGCCACTCTGCCTTCAAGTATATATCAAAGATCGAAGAGAGACAGATAATCCTAAGAGATTCAAACAGGTTTCATCATTTTCAAGACGGTGAATGTTCCTGTAGTGATTTCTGGTGATTCCATGAGTCTCAAAGGTAGACCATCAACCTCAAATCGAGATTCTTTCCAATACTTTATTCATGTATGTTCTTCTTCAGACTCAACACTCGTTGGCTCAAACCATTGTTCTTCTGCTTCTGGAAAGCGAAGTTCAGATGCATCAAATCAGTGAGTTACATACAGTATATAAGTTTCTTTTCTGTTAAAAGTTGGAATTCGTTATATGCATTTCATTTATATATTAACCTTAAATTTTGTTTGGCAAGTTAATACTCTTTTTCTCTATTGTCGAAAAGATGTGGGAAGGAGCTCATATGATGATGAAGATACCAATCATGATCATGATCAAGCATCTCATTTGCACATGTGGGATCCCAAGATTCCAGAAAAGGTAAACGTTCCAGAGCATGCCGCACCAGAGTGACTTTACTGACTAGCCCGTACTAGTAATAACAGCCCTTTCTATCTGTCTCCATATGAACGTTGATCCATCGATTAACTTCCTTGAAGAAGATAATCATTCTCATTTGTGAATTGCTTAAAAAGGTATGTCAAAGGTGAAGACGGTGTCCCAAAACTGTAGGTAAACGCTCAAAACTGTTTGCACTGCAAGGTACGCATCACTCGTGAACTTTATGCACTATTTTTGTCTATTCATGTGACCCAATTGATTTTAGAGAGAAGCTTAAATCGTTGTTTTGGTCGTTTTATCTAACAGACATGTGACATTGAAGATCCAAAGCAGAACATAGAGTGGACAGTGCCTGAAGGTGGTGGAGGATAAATAGATGAGACAGCAACACCATATTTGTCTGAGTTTTTCAATAGAAAATGTATGTAAGCAATATTGTTTCGTTTGTTGTAAAGCTTTTATAAGTTTATTTTCACTTGACATTAATGGGTAGACGCAAGTACATTCGAAAGTTAAAATCAAAAGAAAAGCAAACAATAAAACTTGGTTTCTCAACTGAAGTAATTTTATCAATACTTTGACATCATGAGGAGGATTTGTTTTATTGAGAAAAAGGAGAGAACTACTTAGGAAAGAGAATTAAAGAAAAAGATCCAAAATCACATCCATTTTGTACAGCCTTTTCTTCCAAATGCTACAGCGAAGAAAAACAAAAAACAAAACGAAGACGACCTAAGAGCGTTTGGATGCGTCAGTAGGACCTAATCTGGTTCGGGCACTTGCGTCATCTTACAAAGCCTCTCTCTCGATTGACAGGATTTTGCCACCTGCACAGTTTCACGACAAGTATGAGTTAGCTATACGGCTTCTCTAGCTTCCTTCCTCCAACTTCAATTCACTTTTTCTCCAACTCATAAAGCAGACAAATCACATTGTTTGCGAGCTTAGGAATGATAGTGCATATGTATCATCAAATTGTTTTTTCTGACTTTTTCTTGGACAGCATTTTTTTGAGTCTTATCGAATTTTGGCTATTTGCTATCAGATTGTATGCTCAGAGCAACTTTCTCTCTCGTAAATAATTTAGCAAAATACTCTGCCTCTTATCATTAGAGGAGTGTTTTGTACGCTGAAGCAACGGTTTGTTATACTCTATACAAGCAATTAGAAACCCTAATCACGAAGTATATACATATCACATTTACCAAGCCAGAGTTTACAAACTGAAGGTATGCTCTACTAAGCAACTTGTTCATACGCACTCTCCATGAAAGCTCCGAGAAAACAAAGGGGATTTTAGAAGATGAAGTTCACATTTGTTAAGTACACTGCTATAGATTAGATGTTATGTATATACTACTAGAATAGAGGCACGGAAGAATGAAAGCAAGACGTACCAAAGTATGCTGCAATAAAAACACAAGCAACAAAGAAAAGAATTGTATATTCCACAAAGCCTAAACGCTTTTTTTCTTTCACAAAGCTTTAATTCCCTATATAAAAAATGCAGACTTAAATGCTTCACTTTTACTCAGATAACTCACCAGAATGTAAATAGCTTACAAGAAAAACGTCAGCGATCATAGGTATCATCATATGTGCCAACAAGCAAGGATCAGACTAGTATTTTGATAAAACATATGCTCATTCAACTCAAAAATCAAGCAGCGCAGAGAAGACGGAGATGATTACCTTCAACGATTATGATGGCCAGTGGAGCTCGTTTCAAGGCCCTTGTCCAGCCGGAGTACCTGAAGACGGTTGCTGCTGATTCTGCTTTATCTGGAAAAGAAGATTTGCTGCAAACTGTAGTGTTTTCTGGTATCTCTCGTCCTTCTCGACCTCCCCATCTGTTGTACCCTGACCAGCCCCAGAGAGCATAGGCTGCACCTGTGGTACTTGGCTTTGTGGCTCTAAGTTTGCCTTGTCAGCTGGTGGTTGCATGGCAGCTTGGAATTGGGAAGGACCTATACTACGCGCCTGATTTGTTGTTACATCATGATAGTTAGCTTGCTGATAACTTGGAACGGGACCATAATTTTGATTTGGTACGGAAGCTTCTGGTTGGTATTGCGGTGTCATGGGCTGAGAAACAGGATGATTTGATGAACCCTGAGTGTACATGGCATAATTATTATGAGCCATATTCGGTAACGGAGACATCTGAGGCACGTTAATAGATTGGCCTTGGTATTGCATGTTGCCATGGACCATTCCGCTAGAGTAGTTGGGGTTGGGGTTGTTTGAAGCTGGAGGGTATCGCGGAGGAGGAGGAGGAGGTAGTTGCCCGGCTGGATTGTACTGATTTCCATATTGTTGGAACGACTGATTTGAGGCATCATGGCTTGTTTGTTGATTTCTAATCCATGCTTGAGACGTTGCTTCACCATTGTACAGTCCATTGGACTGAGGTACTGTGGAAACAACTGTTGATGTGCCTGACATAGGTTGTTGACTCTCGGGGGCAGCAGGCTGAGAACTTGCAGGGAGAAAAGATGCCAGGGTGGCTAAAAGCTCCGGAGTTAAACTAACACCAGCTTGATGCGCTGCATTGGCAGGCGTTCTGAGTGGCTCGCTAGCCGATGGTCTTGAAGGAGCTGTCAACTGTTCGGGTGCTCCCCTATTGTAATTTTCCCGAGGATATAAACCGTGACTGGCATTGGCAGGTGAATCCCTGGCTTGATCCATATAAGGGAGAGGATTGGACTGACGCTCTTGTCTGTACGATGCTGCAACAGGAACGGCTGGTGGGGGCAACTTGAGAACAACACCATAAAGCCGTTCCGGACCGGACACTTTGAGTATATCAGTTAAGAAATCTGATGGAGGCACCAAGAATAAAGTTGTTCCATCATCTAATTTTGCAACGCCCGCCCGATTTTTTGAGCCAAGGTAGCGGAGAAATTCAGTGTAAGACGCAAAATCTTCTTCACTGTCTGGTAAGAAGAAAACTATCTCAAATCCAATGGCTTCAGTGTAATGTTTGGCGAGCATATTCAAACCAGTTCTTGCTGAACAATTCACGACCTCAGGGCTATAAATAAAAAAGAAACCAAAGTCAGCTATTGAGGGAAATGTCATCGGTTAAAACATGAAAAGAAAACATGTGGTGCTCTAAACACGAAACGTCAGAAGGTTTAAAATGTGTGTAGGTACTCACAGTTTAGTCTCAATCCCCTTTCCAATAGGGACACAGCGAGCACAACAGACGGGAGTTCCACCCTTGGCAATCATTCCTCTCCACATGAAATCAGAATCAGGGTAACCACGGATAGGCCTAGCACCAACTGAACCACGCCCAAATGGCCTCTCATCAACACCCATTGGAGTAAAAGCGTCCACCGATCCGTCTCTTCTGGTTCGTTTGCTTTCTCTGTCCACCTGAGAAGGATCATATCCTTCCCAAGAACCGGGGTTTGACCTCATAGCGTTCCTCATACCTTGTGCAGGAGATGGGAGGATTCCATGTCCTGTTGGAGATGGGAGTATTCCAGTTCCATTTGGAGACGGCCTCCTCCAGTTTCGTTCCTTACCAGCAACGTCATTGTATTCTGAACCATTATATGAACGCTCATTGCTACCTCTGAAGGGCCTCACAGACCCAGTAGAATGAGGAGAAGACGCAAATGAAGGATCATTGATGAACATATCTGGCCGTGACCGTTTCACACCAGAATAAAAACTAGTATCATCTTGCTCGTGAGGTATCTCATCGTTTGAGTACATAATTGTGATTCTAGGATCTTTGAATAACCTCCCCTGAAGCCCTTCCTTGGCTTGGCGAGCTTCCTCCACGCTCCTAAACTCCACAAGTGAAAAATGCCTTGCCGGGTAACTTTTTTTCCTCTCGATCTCACCAAAGAGTATCATTGCATTGTGTAGCATTTGCTCATCTATCTGAACAGAAGGAGGGTATCCAATCCACAGAACCTTACTTGGCTGGTCATCTCCTTTGGCATCTTCATATGAGTGAGGATACTGTAAGCGTATAACAAAACGTCAAAGCCAGTTAACAACATAAACATATCAGCAGCAACAAGAGACAAACTGCCTTTTAAAATTTAAGACGAACCTGCGGTTTATGATTCACATTGCCATTCCTGTTATCGTAAGAGCCAGCCCATTGTTCCTACAGATATAAGAAAATGTAACTTGATTTAAGAATAAAAAGTTTGAGTAGACTATACTGTGGAAGAGATACCCAGATATGAAATGCCGAAATTCTGATGCAGATCATAAAACTTTTTTTTAAATGGTTGCTAGAGCGTTTTCATAAGTAAAAACTAAATGTCACAAGAGTGCTTACTTTTTTTGGCCCTTGTGACCGGAGAAAATCAACGCGCAAATAGCTACCACCCATTCGCTTGCCATCCATGCTCCTTGCCTGTACGGCATCGTCAATCTCATAATAGTCAATGAAAGCTGTCTTGCGTTCCTTAAGAAACCTAAAATCCTTGATTTTTCCATATTTACTGAATTCTGCCTCCAGGTCATCCTTTGAGACACTGGGGCTGATTCCGCCCACCCATAGACTCTTACAAGGTTTTGCCTGCAGAAAAACAAAGGGTCCATAAGAAGCCGATAGGATAATATCATACCAAGCATAGAATGTCGAACATATCAAGCAACAATCATCAAGAAATTTAAACACACACCAAACAATAATTTCAAGAACACTATGTCACCAATCCATATTGATTCCTATCCTAAACACACAACATTCCTGCAAGGAATACATATCATCTTCCTCTCTGTCAATGGGTGTTAACAGTTTCTCCTGACTAAACACACATTTTGTCTGGAGGAGCAGCATGCCCGTTCCCAAAGCCGGGCAAGACGTCAACACTTTCTGCTAAGCATTCTTGTCTTTATTACTGCAGAACTGCCGGAATCTCAAACAAAACCAATCCCGGGACACTTGACAAAACCTCAAACCCGATGAGACCTAAACACTGTCTGGGAAGGAATCTTTTTTCTTGATCACTGCAGATTGACTTAGACGGAATATACTAAAACCCAGGAAATGGATTCTCGTGAAGAATTCAACTCCTAAGGGAACTGAGCTGGGAAAGACAGGATTTTACGTACGGCAAGAGAAAGAGGAATAGGCAGAATTCTCCAAATTGTCTGCTTCACGAGACATCACTTTCACTGATTTGAGTATATTATCTTTGACGTTTCTGATTGATTGAGGAAAGAGAGTAGCTGCTTAACAAACCACGACGCAAATTGTCTTCCTTTAACTTGGAGCCAAAACAACCAAATGCGCTACCACAATTACATGGAAAATACGACGACCCTGGAGTTATATATCCAGATCTTCCAGTAAGACCTGCTCTCCAAGAGCAATGCAGCTGCTAGCTCTTCGCCGTTATTCATACTTCTTCGCAGTATTTGTTTTCACATTAAACTGAACTTTTACAAACTCCCAATTTTCTGATTTGTTTGGCCATGGTCGATATGCTTTCCAAATTTCACCTAGCATTTACCTTGCGAAATTTTGTGGTGCTGTACGCAATTTCATTCATACTCAAGCTTGTGTGATTAACATGTAGTGGGGCTCATCTGGAGCGAACCTGAAATCAGACTACTTAACTCGGATGCAAGTCTGAAGGTACGCAGATGATATTGCAGACCAGAGCAATGATTACTGAATCAACATTTTGCTGCAAACTCGGAAGCGAGAGAAAACATGTGTTTGATGCAATTTGTTATATGGTTTGACACTCAAATTCTACAGAACACTCGAGATAACATCTCTGTGGATTACTTTGGCGCGAGTTTGATTAGATCGTTGAGATCATCAAACAAAACAAAAAAAGTAATTTGAGAAGTGCGTTTCTCTTTTTAGGTTTCGTCGTCAGGTTGTAAATCAGCCATGACACTTGACAAAACACATAAATCTAGGTTTTGGTTTTTATTCTGATTTGATTTTTACGAGGAAAACTCAGATTCAACAATTTTTCTGACTAAAAAGCATCAAACACAATCAACATATCTGAACCTAAAGTATGAATTCGCAAAAACAGTGTAATAATTGACAAAAGATGATCAGAGTTAGGGAACAAACGATGATAAAAACCTAACGAATCAAAGAGATAAGAACAAACCGGTCGCGCGTATTCAATCTTAATCTGACTTCCGTTCAAATCCGCCCCTTGAAGGGCCTCCTTTGCTGCGACCGCTTCCTCGACGTGTCTGTAGTAGATAAACGCGAAGCCACGGGAAGAATACGCCGTGATTCTGTCAATATCGCCGAACCTTCCGAACAGCTCCGTCAGATCTGACTCCGTGGTGTCCGTCGTGAGGCTACCGACCCAGAGATTGTTCGATTTGAAACCGGAATCTTCGGATTCACGTGCTCTGAAAGGCTTCGTAACTAAAGCCATCGCTAGACTTGCGGACTCGTCAATCGGCGATCC
The DNA here is from genome assembly GCA_000218505.1 of Schrenkiella parvula. NCBI lineage: Eukaryota > Viridiplantae > Streptophyta > Magnoliopsida > Brassicales > Brassicaceae > Schrenkiella > Schrenkiella parvula. The sequence goes on along the minus strand of CM001190.1, from coordinate 7,564,297 downwards.
TAAGGCTCAGAATTCGAATCCCAGAATTGATTGATTGCCTTATCCACGGGTCGAAAACGAGAGACGAATTGAGCGATGAACCAATTATACGTTGAACAAGAAAAAATCAGAGATCGATGCGTCTTCAAATCCTGCCTACAGAGAAGATGAGAGAACCCTAGAAAGAGAGAGAAGATGAAGCAAGAGAGAGAGAAACCAGAGATACAGAGCAGTCTCATCGAAGCGGCGGCTTATAAGATATATATTATCGACCAAAAAAAAAGGGAAATATAGATAATTTTCCTTAGCTATTCATTAATGGGAACCCTTCATTAATATTTTTTTTTTGGGATTCTGATCCGCGTATTTAAGACCGAAACAGTGCGTTTATATAAGTTGTGGCAAACTTGTAAATACCACGAATTTTTTCTCTCAGTATGTATTATTCATCACCAAGATTGCATTCTGAAGACAAGGAATTTTTAGTAGCATCTTCCCCGGTACATAGACATCTATTAGCTGCTGTTAGTCTCTGAGATCGTTGTGTTCGTTTATGGACTTGGAAGCTTCACATGAACATTGGTTTAGATGAAGCCTCAGAAACAGGCAGATTCTCTAGCACCATCCCTTGAAGAACTGTTAAGCATTCTGTGAAGATCCGGGCTACGTGATAGAGCTCAACCTCGTATTGCTCATAAACGAAGAAAGCAGTGAAGGAGAAGGACATCGCTGTTAAGTAAATCGTTAAATGTTATGGTCAGGAAGAGTAAGGGTTAAAGATATGTCGAAAAACCAAAAAGCGTTGTATACCTGTGAAAAGAAATGTTGCCAAGGAACGCAATAAGATCAGTTTCAGGAGATATAGTGATCCCGCAATCTGTTTTTTGGTTTGAGGAAACGAGAGAAATGAGGTCTTTTCATCTTTGGTGAGCATTAAATAAGTGTGTAGAGAGTAAAACTGTACCTTGAAGAACTTGATCCAGTCACCTCCTCTGCTTAAGGATTTAAAACTGCGAACTCCGTGGTTCCATACAACGACAATATCTCTGCTAAGATCTCTCACTGCAGACTCTGAGATCTCAAATCTCCACGGAGGTATTTTCTTGACTTGAAACCCAAAGCTGTCGAAAAAGCAGAATCTGTCAATTTATTGAATAGATTTCAAAAGAAAACATATATATATATATATATATATGAATGCATCATAGTTTGTTAAGACAATTTTAGTATCACAAAACACGTTCACTATTTTCTATTGTGGTAAATTGGTAATGAGAAAGCCACTGTTCGGAACCAGTACTTACATCTTTGACGGCACAAAAGCAAGTCCATAGAGAGCAACAGCAAATAGAAACAGAAGTTGGGATGCAGACGAAGTAAATGTGTTTCCGGAAAAGAAGAACCAGTAATATAACAAGTTGAGGAAAAGAAAAGAAACAAATGTATTCTTCTCATTTCTCCACAGCAAGATGTCTGCAACTGCGTGACCATAAAATAAAATTTTTGGTTAATTTTAAAGAGATTTAAAACTTGCATAGGGCAGACTCGCATGGAATTATATGTGCATGAAATGCAGTTGGAACTTGCATAAAATCAGGTGGTCTGGAAACGGATGATGGACTGCAATATGCATGTTCTAAGTTAACAGAGATAATTCTTTCCAGGCTAATCCTTAATAGCATGCAATATGCATCATATCTGTAGCTAAATAAGAAACAGACTTAAAGCAATGTAGCGGGATACTTACCCAAGGGCACATCAATAGAACATTATAATTGTTATCAGCAAGATGGTTCTAACCTTTGCCACAACCAAGAAGCCGATCTGCTTTAGATTGAATGGCCGTATCGTCAGATTTCTCAATATCACGAGAGAACCACTCAAGCGTTGATGCAATACCATCCTACAAATTTAACAAGAGCTAATGTAACCAAGGGTGCTATCAAGAGGCTAAATATGATGAAACAAAATATCATCTAAATTACACTCACTTCAAGTGTCACAACAGGTGTATAACCAAGATGCTTCTTAGCTGCATTGCAGTTAAAAGTTCTCGTGGAGGAAGCTAACAGAGCAAACTGATGAGCTGTGTCATAATAACTTCCAATGCCCTCTTTTTCTTGTGTCCATTTAAGAAGTGACAAAGCAAATGAAACAAGCCGAACAGGAAGTTTAGTGGAAGGTCTGCAATAAAAGACGGGAATAGTATAAAATTAGGTAAATCAGAAACTTGGCTTTAAGAATCTGAAACTTTTCAAAATGATCAAATACACTAGGAAATATGAGAAGGAAACATGTTCAAGATAGTAAATATAACAAGGAGAATCACCATGTAAATATCTGATTAAAAAAATTTATAATAAATATGGCCCTAGTCGAAATAGTTCCATTAGATAAGGTATTTCAGGACATCTATCAACCAAAGGATGATAAGAATGAAGATGAATTAAGAACGAAACTTTCAGGGTGGGTTCAGAAATTCTGAGGGATATTTTTTCGCTCTGCAGCAGATACAGGATAATCAGGAAACTGCATGAGAATGGAATTCAAAAAAAGTTTCCTTTTATTAACAACTGTTTAAATGCTCATTTACCTTGGGTATCCCAAACCTTCAACTATGTGGCTCACAAAGTCCCAAAATTTGACAGGCTTGAGGTTAGTGATAAAAAATTCCTACAAATAATCGGCACAGAAAAACTTCATCATATATAAAGGTTAAGCGCTTTATTGAGTGACTTGGCAGATAAGCATGCATCGTGATTACCTTTCCAGCCACAGATTCTTTATGTGAATCTAATGCTTCTGCGGCACAGATATGTGCATGAGCAACATTGTCAGAATAAATGAAATCAGACATATTTTCACCATTCCCGATTCTAAACTGAAATATGAAAAATGAAGACAGTTATTCCCCAGAAAATAAGAAAACCAAAGCTCAAGGAATCTGCCATCCAATGGAAAAACTAATTGGCATCATAAGATGATAAATGGTAACGTATCAAGCTGACGAAATGTTTGTTATGTCAGACGTTTTGACCAATTTAGAATACAGGACACAGGAAGAGTTAAAGGGTCTTAGCGTTAGCGTATTATTCTTAGTTACTGATGCAAAAAATCACAACGAGCAGATTCTCATGAAAACAAGATCCAACAAAACAAACATCAACACAATAACGGGATAAGAATACAAGATAATAGTCAGACCTTTGCATATCCGGATTTGGCTAGATTCACGAGGAAAGGGACAAACTCCGAGTCACCAGGTCCAAATACGATGCTAGACCGAAGTGAACAGGTTAAGAGACCATCACAGTTGTTAGCGAATTTGACCAGCGCTTCCGCTTGAGCTTTGAAGTCTGTCAACATGGATTGGAACTGCAACAGAACCAGAGCAAAACAGATATCATTCCTGAACAAAGAGCAACGGAAAAAAAGAAGAACAATTAAACAATCATCCTCAGGAATTACCTTCAAAGGACGCCTCAAGGATTCATCACCATCACGTATAGGCTGGGAACCGTCAAACACCACATCAGCAGTACTGTTGTAAATAAGTTTTTTGACTCCACACTCACGACAGGCGGAAATCACATTTCTCGTGCCTGTCGGAGTCAAAAAAATTATATGAGAAATCGATTAAGCACCCAAAGTCAACTTCTATATTGGTATAAAATGAGTAAGATCTTTACCTTGAACTATAACCTTGTAGCAGTAAAAGTAATCATGGGAACGTAAATCAGCAGCTCCCATGTAGAATACAACATAGGAACCCTCGGTAACTGCAAGGAACAAAAGAAGCCATACGATGTCAATCACAGCTCAAATGCATTTTACTCAATCAGAACACAAAATCTCATATCCAACAATTCTCCCACTGCATTTTCTCAGATACCAAACACCGATCTAATCCCTGTCTAGTAAGTGCTGTTTCTAACAAAGTGCAACCATCCAGAATCGAAACGACAAGTGCATAGGAAAATAAGAAGAAAACAAAACCTTTAACGATCTGAGGTTTATCACAAACATCGACGCAGTGGTAAGAGGCGCGACCGGAGGAAAGAGCATCCTCGAGGACCGAATCGGACTCGTCGAGATGGACAGTCTGAGCGGAATCAGCGACTCGGACAGTCCAGCTTCCGAGTCGAAGCAATCTGGAGACAAGCGATCGGCCAATGAACCCTCGGCCGCCAAGGACGACACAGGTCTTGAGTGGAGAATCGTCATGAAGGGCATCTTCCTCCATTGTTATCGGCAAAGAAACCGCAGCTCTATCGCCTTCTCTCTCTGTATAACTCGCGAGTCAACTCAGAGAAAAAGGCCGGGTCGAGGTAGATCAGTGGGTGCAAAATGCAGAAAAAGCCGAATAGAATGTTTTAAGGGTTTGTTTGGCGGGCAGATCATATATGCTTATAACCTCTCCACTCGCGAGACCTTTATTATTAGGGGTGATGTTAAAAATTGGACTATGTAACAATAATAATATTGACACTTGTGCAATAAACATAAGAGATTTATACTATAAAAATATCTTTAATTAAATCAAATATACTTCCTGTAAGATATATAAATTATTTGCTGATTATAAAAAGAGTAAATAAATAAATAAAACTATAGGCGCACGCTCTTGAGTCTTTTCACTTATACGGTTTGGTGAGCCGAATCCATCAACCCACCAAAGTTCGAAATTTGGTAAGCGTTTGGAGAGGGACCTAAAAGGTATATATAGTGTAAGAATAAGCAAAACGAAAAATCATATATTACACTTGGAAATTCATAATTTAATAATTGAGCCCAACTAAATATTTAGATGCTTTCTGTTTTGAATACAAATTCAAATGATAACTGAAAACAGCCCAAAACATATAATATTTTAATCTTTGCAGCGGATGATGACCTCCAACTATACAATAAGAACCAAATTTTTAGAAACGATCTCTTGCTCTGTGTATACGACGCAGTGCTTCGGCTTCGTTTACTGAGTCTGGAATGCTTAAAGATCTGCGAATTTCTTTGCTCGATGTTCTGAGGAACGGGTTACACGCTTTCTCGACCTTAACAGTCGTTGGAATCTACAGACAAACACCCGCAAAATGAAATCAAGAAAGAGGAGAAAGAGAGAGAGGAGAAAGAGAAAGGAGAACATATTTTACCGATGGGAGTCCCTGGCTGCGAAGATGGGCGACTCTGGTTGCATATGACTGAAGAGTTTCATTCTTTGGTTCTATGGATAGTGCAAACTTGAGATTCCCCTGTATCAGGGAGGATATATATTAATAGTTTGCTTCGCCGAGTCACTGAGAGTTGAATAATGTGAGATACGACAGTATTTATGTGTGAAAACTTACTGCTGTGTTTTCGCGACCGCAGTATATATTTGTATTATCTGGTAAAGACACGATCTTTTGGAGTGATGAAAGCATCTGAGACAGGCAAAAAAATGGGGTATTATAGTCAAAAGAGGACAGCACAATAAATTTGCTTCTGTGAAAGAAGCGGTGGAGCTAGGTTATTAGAGTACTCTAGTCCCAAGTGATCTCCAAAAAGTCTATAACATTTTTACTCTTTTAAATTTTTTAGGAACACGATTTCAAAAACCGCAAATCACTTAGCACAAATTTTGCCACAAGAAATTAACCATGACAGACCCAACAGCGCAAAGATAGAGAAGGTTGAATATCGATATTTAACAGATTATGGCTATATCAGATTCACTGGATAGGTTTTGGGGCAGGGCCTAATTTTCAAATAATGTTACCTGCTCGGGGGTACCTTCTGAGAGGTTACCACAAGATAAGCTATGTATCAGGTCTCCTGTGAATATTGTGGCTGACCCGGGAAAGTAGAAGCTAATATGGCCTGCTTGAGAATAAGAAGAGTTGAGAAAGTAAAACATGGCACCAAGTATTCATGAAAGCACTAGCTTTTTCAACACTGAAACGATAAGGAAAAGGAGACCAGTTGCACAATGATGCATCGAGGATGACAAAGAAGATGCAATGCACTAAACGTTTCTTCTAAGGTTGGCAACAATTGACAGTAGAGATATGTCATAGTTAATTGCTGTAGAGGTATATGGCGATTACAAACCTTGTGTGTGGCCAGGAGTGTCAATTATCCTCACCTCATGGCCAGCAAACATCCACTTGTCACTATCCTTCAGAAGTATGTCAATTTCAGGAATCCGATCCTTGTCCACAGCTGATCCAATCACCTGTCGGCAACATAAGTCACATAAAAAGACTTTAGAATATACCACAGAAGACAACGAAAAGAACAATTAAACAAAGCTGCAAAACAAATAGCCCCAATACTGATGACTAGCAATGTAGACGGCAACTTCAACCTCATTTTTCTGGTTAGACTATCAGTTTATGATATCTTAAAACCAAACCACTATATTATAAAACTCTATGTTTCATAGCTATTAGAGGCAAGGAATACTCCAAGGGAGCAAGTGATGATAAAGAGAGGGCTAACTTGCTCAGAGAGAAGGAAAACAAAAGAAAAGTTATACAATTTCAAACTGAAAATAGTGTCCCCTTACCTTTGCGCCATACCTTTCTTTCAATTCAGCATTCCCTCCAATGTGATCATCATGATGATGAGTATTCAATATGTAAGTTAAATTCCAATTTTTCCTGCTCAATGCATCAATAACAGGCGCAGCCTCAGAAGGATCAACGACTCCAACTGTGCCAGTGTCTTCATCGTGCAAAAGATAAGCATAGTTGTCCTTACTACATGGCACCTGAGACATCACCGACAAATTAGAAAAGAACAAATAGATTTTATTTCATGTCTTCCAAGTATAAGCAAGCTTAGTTTTTTGCAGTTTGTTATATCATAGAGTTGTTTCAACCTGCACCTTGTGGATGAAATTAAAGCAAGTGTATGAAGTAGATAACATGTCTGCAGTCGCGTACGATACGGACTTTAACAAAGTCAAATGAGTAAGTAACGAAAAACTGCAAAGTGATACAACAATCGTACTAACCAGTTCAATTTTTAATGAAGATGGCATGTTGGAGATGCTACAAAAGTGGGTAATTTTAAGGGTTTTTCTAGCTCCACGCAATGTTTTCAGTGGCATGGATAATAACCACATCACTCCGTATAATAAGCTTTTTCTGAGGCAAAGTTGTCTCAAACCCGGCCACACACAAAGCTGACCTCCAATCTGTTTCATGGATAGATCAACAAATTATATAATCTGATACAAATAATAGGGCTGCCTAAAAACACATTTGTAAATGAAGCAGACAATAGAAGCTTATGTGAAAGGAACCTACTAGCTTCAAATCATAAAAACTGAATCAGCGCAACACTAACCCAAACAAGGAATCTACAGAAAGGAATTTTCCAACATACATAGAAACGAAGATCGGTAACGTGAAAAAAATCCAAACTAAGAATTTCCAGCAACGATAATATCATCTGAATAGTACCCATCACAGAGCTCAAAAAAGGCTAAATCTCGTACCAACCATCATAAAACCGGATCGAAATTGCTTTCAAAAGTTACGAACAAAGACTGAATCAAAAATAAGAGTAAAAAGGAGGAGCGGGAGAGAGAGAGAGAGAGAGAGAGAGAGAGAGAGAGAGAGAGAGAGAACTGAGAGAGAGAGAGATAAACCCTAGAACAAGAAGGAATCGATGAATTGTTGGTCGATGAAGCTTTGGAGATCATTGGCATCCTCAATCTCTCTCTCCCCCTTCTCTCTACCTTTCTCAGATAAGCTCCTCAGATGAAAACGATACGATTATCGATTATACCTTCAGAGCCTCTTTGAGATTTTGCGCGTACAAAGCTACAATTTCGCCTGAGCTGTGATGACGAGTCTGCGACTTCGACAGGAAAGACGTCAGAGCGAGAGACAGCTTTTTAATCTTTTATTTATTTATTTTTGGTTATCGCTTTTAAGTCAAATTTATATAGCTCAACTACTAAATCCCCCCCCCACAATTAATAGTTCTGTGCTATCACATAATTCATAAACTGGTTATAAATATTCGACCACGAGAAAATTATAACTTTTTGTTTCGTTTTCGGAATTTAGTAGTATTATAAAAAGGGTATTACTTTTTTTATTTTATGTTATGTTATTATTATTAATAGTCTGTTATTACTTTTTAACGGTTTCGCCATTTAATTTGTTGTTTTTTACTATTTTGCTAGATTAGATTCCCTTTTGGAAGGCATGGAAAAATCATTTCCTTTTGGGTCGACGCCTAAAAAAGAAAGAAAAAAAAGATTCCTTTGGTCAATATTCAATAATTTGCTGGTTTCGTTAAATGGTTTTACTAGTACATGTATATCATTTTTATATGTGATAATGTCGTTTACTTTTTTACTACTTTTATGAAAGTAATTTTACTTTTCTTTTTGTCAACAAGTAATTTTAGTTTCTTTGTTCTACAATTCCTATAGATATCAACTAATTTTTATATACATAACTTTCTTATCACCTAGCTGAATTTGTCAATTTTTCATATATGTATATTATTAATTAAAAGACTAGGCTCTAATTTTTAAAATTATCGATTAAAAGACTAGATTCTAGTTTTTAAAAGTAGTTATCAATATTATTTATTATAAAATATTAATTATAATAAAAGTAGAATATATCAAGATTTTGGTATGTATATTTCTCATTTGTTAATTATGTGATTGTATAGACTTTTTGGCATATATTTCTAGAAATAATATTCAATTTAAATCAATATCTTCTAATTCATTAAAAAACATATCATTGAATTATCATATTTCTATGATTTAAAAAAAAATTATGTGACGAGACAATATAAAATTAAAATAAAATAGTCGTTAATTTGTTATTAAAAATTAAAATTTAAAATCATATTATATGTTTCAACCCCACAGGTAATTATTTTTATAAAAGAAAATCATTAAAGTAATCAAATAAGAGTTGTGTATATCTTATTGAAAATGAGCCACTTATATAGGGCATGACCTTGCATATTTCATACCCATAATACATAATTGGTTTAGTGGCTTTACATCTAATACATTTTGTTTGACAATTTCTAAGGTTCAATTGCATTTTTTCTTGCCAATTGTATTAGTAATGTGTCATTGCAACAAACCAAATTGTATTCTCCTACATAAAGGATCTCCTTTCTAATATTACATATTTTATTTCCATTATTAAAGATCATTTATCATATGCATATGTAATTCAATAATTTCACAAAAGAATACTGAAATTGCAAATTCAAGCTTTCTAACACTTTTTGATGAATTTATGAGGCTATGTAATTAAAAATTGAATCCAGAGCGAGACTTTATCTGATATTAAAACCTGAATCAATCCAAAAACACATTAATACCGGAAGTCTGAGCATAATTTAACGACACAAAACATTTTCTTCTAAGAAAATATAAAATGACACAAAGATTCATCATCAAGGCATCATCTTCAAAGGTCTTGTACACTCAAACCTGAAAAGGTGCAACAAAGTCCATCGTTGAGAATTCAGAAACAATACAATGTGTCTATATAAAAATCGAGATGCTTTCATGAACACAGTTACTTAGTAAAACCCACCCATAAATCAAAATTCAATTAGCGAGCTTACTACTAAGTGTAAGAATCTTAAACCAAGTGAAACCACACAGATAATATTGGACCCATATGCCAAAATGCAATATTTTTAAGGTGTTTCAAAGTGCGACAATTTGAGTAGTGTAGAACAACAACACAAGAGCTGAGTTAAGACCATAACCTGGAGGAAGAGACTGCTTAAGCTTGTCGGCTTTCTCTTGGTCAAAGACACAGAGCGTGTAGAGGTACCTTGAGCATCTGACCTTGAATTTGACAATGTCTTTGCTTCTCTTGATCTTCACAGATCGAGCATCTTTCCTTCTAGCTGTCAGAAGGAAGTCCTTGATCTCGTGGATTTGCTTAGGCTGCAGATTATATCAGTCATCAATGTTCAAACAACTTTTTTTCTTTTTCCAAGAGAAGATTCTCAATACAGTTTCAGAAATGCAAATTGGTCGTACGCAAATTCTCTGAAACCTACACGTTTTAGTAGATCGTAATCAAAGCTACAAGCAACACACAAGTTAATATGAAACAAGAATCGACATTTTGTACGGGAGCAAAGATACGAAATTCGACGGAAAAAAAATTAGAAAGTGGACGACAAAACGAGCTACGAACAACAAAAAAGACCCATATCATAAACATCAATAGCTAGACTTCTTCCACACAGATGAAACTAAATCGATAGACCGAGAAAAAGTACCATTGTCGGATCTGTTGTTCGAGCTACAAGCCGCCTTCAACACAGAGAGAGAAAGAACAAAACCGTGAAAGCGCCGTCACCAAAATATAAAGAGAGCTCAAGAAGAAACCCTAGATTCACCCTTTAGCACATCTAACAAACAATTCTCCCATTGGGCTTCAGCCCAATCATATATCGGATAGTTTCCCATATTATCAATTTCACCTAATTTTACGATGTTTTCTTTACATTTAGGTCCCTTTATTCCCGTTTAACGTTTTGGATCCCCAAATTTTTACTTGGACAATCCATTAGGACCATTACTCTACTTATTAAAGAAACAAAATTGACTTTTTGTTGAAGTAAAAACGATAAAGTTACAAAAAAAAAAAATTGTGGAGGTATGGTCTACTGCTTCGAGGCCATGGAGTGACCATCCTCAGTGTAAGGTTCAAGAAATCCAATGAACTGCAAAACCAACCAGAAAGAGAACACATTCACCAAAAATCCGATGAATTGGTAAAACAATTATTGATCAAAATCCAAAAAAAAAGAAGATAATTTCTGAAACAAATTCTTCTGAGTTGCAAAGCTA